>OW121800.1:4766061-7292884 GCA_933228885.1 Leistus spinibarbis | reverse complement strand
CTACACTGGCGCCGTTTACGCCGTACTCGAAGACTAATGACACTACACTAACTAATTCGTACTTCGCACGAACTACCCCAGCGCCTGATACACCCCTATTCTATACACAGTAGTATCAAAACAACTGGAGTGGCCCTCACTCGACTTTCTTGTCCTTAAACTATCTGATTTATTACTTTCGACGAAGTCTAAGACGAAGCATTATTGTAATCATAAAAGAAAGTCGAGATCTGTCAATTTATTTTTATGTGTATGTGTTCGATTCAGAGATGGTCTAAACGTGTATTTCCGGGCTGTGTTTTCCCGCCAAGACAATTTCGAACGCAGCCTTAAAATCTCGAGTAAATTTGCAAAGGGTTTTAAGCTTACGAATGCCTCAAAAACCTAATAGTCATCAACCAGTAGTACTACAGTTTGAAATTAATATTATGGCAAAGTCGGTGTAATCCAGTTTTAATAAATATAGTTTTAAGCTAGCGCATTTAACAATGGAGTCCCAAAAAGATAATAGTCATCGTACAGGCATCGCGCTATTGTAATTAATAATACGTCAAAGTTAGGTGTAGGTAGGGGGGTGGGTGGAGTGGTTGGGTTAAAATCTGTTAAACAATAGCAAAGCACGCGCTTAAAGCACATATCTTGCATGCAAATTTCTCAATCCTAAGACGAATTCAGACAGACAGTCGTCCAGTGGAGTTGTGTACGGGGTGCAGGTTGAGTTGAGTGAATTATTTGCGTTGGATGGTTGTAGTCTTAGGCGGGTGAGGATCTTATGACAACAGTCTTGCAATTATGTGTTCTGGGTGGTTCGTAGCGCTGCTCAAGACTGCCTGTGAAGAGTTGGGTATAGGGTTAAGGTGTTAACCGTAGGGTGTTTATTCGCGAATTAAATGTAAACTATACCAATTGTGGCTGTGTTGTCGTTGCATTATAAACTAACGGTCTAAACCTTTTTGCATATGATTACGTTTTGTTTTGACTATGGAATAATTTTGTACTATGTTGTAGACATGTATGGTGTCTTTTTGTAATTACAATACGTATAAGAAAGTAAAAATATGTTTCCTACCTAATATTATATTTGTTGGTAATATATATGATACTTATTTTATAATTTTGAGCCACTTGTAAACAAGATGTTTTGGTTGATTCATACTCGGTGCGGAAAATAGGTTTTGACAATGCAGTGTTAGTGTGAGATCTTCATTAGTCGGGCGAGCCGAGCCGAACAGCGCCGGGAAAAAATATAGCGAACATTTAGCAACAAATGAAACGCGATTTTGTTAATGCTTCGCAGCTGTTTGGTTCCCATGGCCTGCATGGGCGCTTCGACTCTTATCTTTATAAATAACAATCATTAGTGTAGCACAGTTTTACCACACACACAACGCGCGAACAAGCAAAATAAAAAACCTGAACACGAGGGTGGACCGAAATGCGAAATCCCTTCCCTAACATTCTACCAGAAAACAATGATGTTTCCATTAATTAAAAAAAAACAAAAGAAACTTTCTTATATTTTCGATATTACTGATGTATTCCCTTAAGTGGTAAAGTTGCCTTAGGTATAAGTGTTTTCCTAAATTGTATCTTGAACAATCTGTGTATCGATAATTCAGCGTATAAGTCTACGATTGCACTAATAATTGATAGGTGTTAAGAAGCAAATACATCAAGTGACATGTTGCTGGAGGAAGTGCTTAATAACTTAAATCATTTAGGACGGTTTGAGTGTCTTACCACACCGAAGGCACTAATATCCTAAATTGCACACTGCTAGACGACAAGCCGTCACGTGGTGACGTCTTCGAATACCCATAATTACATTAAATATCAAATGGTATGGTAGACAAATGCATTCAGCTTGCCGCGAAATATTTTTATATAATTTAGAACCCATGATTCTAACATTTCTTTTAAATTAAATATATATATATATATATATATATATATATATATATATATGTGTGTATACACGGGAGGGATGACACGTGTGACATTTGCGGAAGGTACGTTAGTCTATATAAATATAAGAGTTAATTTGGTAGCAGTAATATCGTAAGTAGGATTTTAATTAGCGTTTGTGACCTTTTAGCTTGGCTGTCAATTTGCCGTCAGTGGCACACTTGTATAGTGCATGGCATTTAGCAAATATGATGTGATACTATAGCTGGCATCCAAACATTCGATACGTCGGTCGCCGTCGCAGTCGCCGTCGCCGTCGCCGTCAGTTGACCTTTCGCTGACGCTCTGCCGTCGTCTTATAATATCACAACATTATTACTGTCCTTATTATAGCCGTATTTCCGCCTGCCTAACGTCCAAATCAATGAACTTTCTAAAATATTTAGCGATATTGGCGACACACACGATATACTTCACAGTAAATCACAAACTTAATTCAAATACTACATTATTAAAGCTGGACTGGTAAACACTCCACTCACATTTCCATGATCTATTTAATATAATATTGCTTTATTTTCTTTTAAATTCATGCGAAGATTGCCGTGAAACCAAATCAATATGTTTGGTAACTACGGAATCGTAAATAAGACATGCGAATATTTAATAATTAGTTTTTTTTTTAAATACTATTAATACATATCTTAATCTTTTACAAGAATCACCATTTCTGAGATATACAAATAGTATACATACATTACATTGCACTAAAGTACGATAATCCTTGAATGAAGGCATTTTTAAGATGCGAAAGTATATTTTGTGTTAGCTTAGGTAAGCTGGACATAGCGATGAGTCCACTATACTAAATGTAATTCAATTTATAATAAACATATTGATAAATGTTTGTTGTATTTTTGTCCGTGAAGTAAGGAAATAAGGTGTGAGCATGAAATATATGGTATGTATTTGAATGTGATCTAAAAAAGAACAAAAAGAATGGTTGAATCTCTCATGTGGCCGTGGAACTGCACGACCCTAAATATTGATGGGGTGTGTGTGCAATAACACACACACACACACACACACACACAGAGAGAGAGCAAGTTGGAACATATGTAAGAAAAAAGAATTCCATTTCAAGTTTAATCTAGCGCGTTGGCTCACCACACCATGCACCGATTTAAAAACCATAGCACGTACTTCAATAGGACGGCAGATGTGAAATCTTATTTCCTATATATTCTACACTTTTGATATTATACTCTATCTCTCTTTCTATATACATGTGTGCGAACGTCACTCTATCTCTCTTAGATTTATCATGTGCGAAATCATTTTATAGACACACTATAACAAAACAAATTATTCTTATTACATTTCAGTGCCGTGTTCACACATTTGGAAAGCCACCAAAATTACATTACTCATTTCAATTGTAACTTGTTGTACTGAATGCAATATTTTGTTGTTTAAAAACAATTTTAAATATATTTAACTAAAAAATCATTATTCTACCCAAATATAAAATGAAACAAAAATAATCTGTAATATATCTTTCTTATATTACACATTGTTTTGTTTTATTGTGTTTTAATTCAATATATGAGGTAACTAAGAAAACGTAAATGTAATTTGACTATATTTAAAACTGAAATATTGCTAAAATTTTTACTGAGTCTAAAGACGGCACTGTATGCAATACAATATATTTTAAAATGTTAATTTTACCCCTGCCTTTTCAAATATGTTAAATTTATTTCCGAATATAGAGGACAGCTTACATTTAGATAAATATTGAGCTTATTGTGCGCTGTATTTTATTACAACCGATATTGGTGTACATTCTTAGAATTTTAAATCAACCAAAATACGTATTTGTTTTTAGCTCACTACAAAAGAGCTATAGTGATCGGTGTGTGTCTGTAACAGCCTCGGATCAATAATTTATTTGGTTTCATAGCAATTATAAATTGGATCAAAATGAAATAAATATTATTATAAGTACAGATATATATAATAGACAAGAAAGTCGAGTAAAGGACACTCCAGATTTAGCTTATAATATCAGAAATTTTCATCATTTATAAATTAGTGGATAAAAACTGTTACTTATATAAATAAAAATAAAATAAATGTCCACTAAATGGATTTATCGGCAAGCTGAAAACATTGGTGCCAGTACCTATGCTTGTTTGGATAATTGTCTTTGCACACACATTAAAAATCTATTATCTTTTCAATTATTTGGCGGAGGTGAAAGGAAAATATTTTTTTAAAGTTGTACAAAATAAAATAGTACAAAATGTTACAGATACAGCGGACTATTTATATTTCTTTATTTATATATTATTTAAGAAACAGTTTCATTCCAGCGTCCGAGATACCAACTTTACCTTCACTAAGTTTAAGTTTATACATAATTCATGTATTCGTATCTATTCGGCTGTATGATAACGCCTTTCTCTTCCCTCACTACTGTTTTGTTTCACAACTAACTTTGTTATAACAACCCCTTCCCCCCTCGCCGTTTAAGCATCGCGCACTTCCGCCCCGAAAAAACAAGTTGAAATCTGAATAACTTTATTATTATATAAACATCATCATCACAAATATTTTATAAAATATGGTTAATTCTGGATTAAAAATTTACTGATACTGAAGGGTACTTTTGAATGCATTATTTAATAAATAGTGCCCCCTAAGGTGTGTGCTTAGCGAAAATTAACAAACTTATAGAGTTTGTAATGGGATGTTGAGAGTTCATTATTTATTTGGAAATTATTCCAGTTTTAAAGGAAAATAAATACGACATTGTTGACAAAACGATTCAAATAATTTCAGAAACTCCCAATATTCATATATTAGTATAGATATACCGGGTGTTTGTTTATCGATGAACTATATGTCCTCGTCGTCGCCGTAATGTTTACAAACATAACAGATAACACTCGGTATACCTGAAGAACATCCTTCAGATTAGCATATTATATAATACAGTGTGAAACTCTACGCGTAATATTTCGCTTAATGCCAGAACATATTTTGCAAGTAAGCGAATAAGCAATTTTTGGACAGGCCCCTTGCAACAATGGCGTCTGAGGAATTTAATATAATCTAATGAAGGAATGTGTAAATATTTAATTGAATTTTGTTGTCAATGCTATTTCGTTTGTGCAGTGACACTGCAATTTATATATTAGCGAAGGGTCTGGCAGGGCTGGGGAAAGGGTTAAGAAGTGTGTTTATATTAAATATAGGCTTCAACAATTTTGACAAGAATTTTATTAGACGCGCGTGCCTTAACATACACTATACTGTAGGTAGAGTAGACGCCGTCAATTATTAAAACATAATTTAATAATACGCACTGCTGCATAGGGGATGATGGGGGCTCATGTTTGTTTATTATACAGGTGAGTTAATCGGAAGTGACATCAAAGTCATATTAGCGTCACTACCCATTTACCCCATTTAAACATAATATTGTTTTGATAAACTTATTTATTAAGATAGTTGAAACATTCACTAATTTTCGAGTTGTATTCAAACTGAAATAAGACTTTCTTGTCCTGATTATATATAAACACATGTACGTGTTTATACGTTTGTTTATGTATACGTGTAGAACGCTTTTTTGTAAAATAATAAAATTCAAATTTGCACCCGTGCACTCTGTAAAAACTAATTATTACAATATAATAATTAGTACCTTGAGAAAACAATAAATAACTAGCAATTGACAAATTTATATGCAAGTTAATCTAAATAAATGCCGTAATAAATTTCGTGTGCCCATTAATTTGTTAACACGTTTTTTTTTTTTTTTGCCTTTCGTTCGCGTTAATTTCCCGTCAGTAATTTAGGCATCTTAAGTAGCCATCGATGCAAGAGGTGGTGGGGCAAGGGCGAGGACTGCTTGAATTCTCGTTAGGGTTAATAAAGTATATAAAATAAACGTGAAAGTTTTCGAATTTTTTCATATAATCATTGGATCTGTTACGGAAAGACGTGAGTGTGCCGGGAAGCGGTGAAGCGACGACGGGGGAGGGTTGAACTGTAGTTTTTAATGCCACTTCCGGTCAAAACGTCACACAATAACAGCGACCAGTCACGACATTCAGCCCAGGGACCTGTGCGCGGTTGAATCTTTAATTAATATGCAAATTTGTTCATATAAAAGGTGTATATATATTGCGACGTTTTTTTTTGAAAAAAAGCTTAAGTTTAGCGGTAGAAAAAGGCGTTTAATATACTTAGTTTTAAGCGGAACTTTAACTTAATCGACTTGCGTTTTCCATTTTCGTAATATGCTATAAAAAAACAAGCATTGGCTCAGGCAATAATGCCTTCAGCTCGCCGTATAACTGTGACAAGAAACATTGCTCTCTGATATTTTAAATTTATAAATAATTATAATGGCCTTATGAATTTGTTTGGTATAAAATATCTTATAATACTTTGTAGATTTATTTTCAAATACTCCCTATTTTGGAGGTTCCTTTTTTTATCTCCGAAACTGTGTACTGTGTATTAAAAAGAATTCATATTTTTACCAAACATTTCGACTAATATATTTTTTATTTTTCGAATCATAATGTTTGACCTAAAATATATACAGGTTAAAAAATACAGCTGTGTTTCTCCGTGGAATATGAGTAACAATTACTAATACACATGCCATTAGCGCTACCAGGATACGAACCCGAGTCTTTTGGTGGACGCTACATTAATGTTTATGGTAAAATAAATCTACGTTTGGTTTATTGTGAAGAATTCTTTAGGTTATTTTTTTAGTATACAAAAATTGTAACCATGAATACGTAATTCGTATAAACTTTACACCACAACTGTAATATTGCGCCTAAAGAACGAAGAAAACCCTTAAAATAATAAAAATTACAAAAATGCGCCACAAATTTGCATAGATGATAATTTAAGATTATATACTACATATACGGGATGTTCAAACATGTGCTGGCAATTTCATATCTGGAACATTATATGTCCGTCATATACACGTGTGGCTGTGATGCAATGTCCACACATATGCACACACACACACACAGAGATAAACGCATAAAATATGCACGGACACACTGGATGTGTGCAATTTTAATTTATTCAATATTTACTGATGTATTTAACACACCATCACTTCACGTCACCACTAACCACGCCCCAACAACGTGACAAATTATTCGTTTCTTTTTTGTTTCAATTGTTTTTCAAAATGGCGGCCACCAGTGTGTGTGTGTGTTGTCTGTTTTTGTCATATACAAATTAAATGTTTATTTTCGCACAGTAAAATGTTTACTGAACGTGTCATAACGCTCATATGGAACTGATAGCTGGCTCATACTTTTTTGCCATCACGAAAAATTGTCAAGTTATATTCAGTAATGATGCATATTTATTGTTCGCATTTTTTTTTTCAACGCTAGTGGCAAAACATATTTTTCTTTATATATTTTGTAAAATATTATGTTTTGCAAAACATTACATTATTGTAACAAGTACAACAATTTATAGACAAAATTGCGAGAATTTTTAATTACAAAAAATATCACTAAAACACATCTTCAGTGCCAACGAAACAAACAAACAAAAAAAAACCCCAACACCGGTTATTAACTAATTTATATTTTAATTACATTTCACTCACGCGCAGTCACAACAAAAAAATCGTATTTAATTGAAAGATACAATCACCGCCCCCCCACACCCAAAAATCTGTAAAATAAAAGAAGAACGTCCCCTCCGGCACAACAGGGAGTGGTGGGGTGGGGGGTGCACGAGTCCAGAAACGGACAAGATAAAAACGGTAAAAACAAAATAAACGACATTTTTATTCATGTGCGGCTTTGATTCAATATACCGCGCGACCAAATCCCTTATATTTCAGTCAGGGATTCGCTCTATATGAGAGAAAAATACACTTTTAGATCAAAATGATTGTATCTCTGTTTGTATTGGGGGGCGGGGGGGCAGGAAGAGATGGAGCACACGGAGCGGGCCTGACAGCATACATCACTGTCGTCCAGTCTTGGATGCGCTGAATACAGATAGGCATTAAGGGGGGGGCAGATGGTCATTTATCATTTTCAACATTTTGTTCAACCTACTCCTGCTTTATCATTGAATTAGGATAGTTATTCCTCCCACTACGATTGTATTTCGATATTTTAAAGCGATTCTAAATTACGCCAAGTCCAACTGGACTTAGCGGTGGTAAAATCCCTGAGGGTTCCGTTAATTTTGTTAGACAATGCAGGACACGTATGTTAGATTAGTTCTCGGACAGCAACAAAAAGTTGCCTAACTCGTGCGATATGTCGTATCGTTTTCATATTCCGCCATTTGTTAATTTGTTATCAAGTAAAGACGTGGCCAGACTGTCAAAACTGTGTATTTATTTATGTTTTGGCAAACATTTTTCATGTATGTACCCCAAAATTAAGATGAATGTGTGGCGCGAGCGGGTATATAGTATACAGCGGTTTGTAAGATAGATGTCCTCGCATATGTGGCGTGTATGGGGGTGGCGGGGGTGTGTGCAGCGGGCACTACATACATTTATGTATACCGCGATGATCCCTAAGTCGTTTAAAAGCACCGCAATTTTATTTCATTTTTGTTTTATTCAGATACTTGATGCCAGCGACAACCACTATATATTACCATAACGTGGCGAACTTCTGCACTACTCCAAGCAGGAAAACCACACACACACACACACACACACATACCGATGAAAGATCTAAATGTAATCATGTGTGAAATATATGTTTTGATATTTTATACAACACATGATTCACAAAATGTTATGATTTATATATATATGTGGCTCTTTTGGTATTATGGGATAAAATCTGAAGTGATCTGCACTGGACGTTCTTATATTTTGATAGAAAAAACGTATATAACTTTTAATGTAAAATATTTATTTTAATATTATTTTATATAAGTAAACAAGATTTGGTACGCGTAAAACGCACCAACGCGTAGAGAAAAACTTATAGATATAAAAAGTCTTACAATTTTTTGTAGATTATATTAATAAAAAATTTTAGTGCATATTTTAAAATTCAAAATTATAATAGGCTCCAAAATAGGCCCATTTCCGAAACTGAAAATAAAAAATATATTTTTACCAGGCATATTTTTTTATAAATACACTGTTTAATTGCGATGTTTGACTTTAAACAGCTTTATAAGAAGGTTTCCGGTCGAAAATTTCAACTTGCCGTCGATATATATATATATATATATATATAGATATATGTATATAATAGTTCTATAACTGGTGGCCTATGTAAGTAAAGGGTAAATTTCAGCCTGTTTAAAGATGCATTAAGACCACAAGAGTCTGAATATGGGTAGAAATAGCCGGTGGTCACACCAGAAACTGAAGCTATAGTTGAACCATAATAACTGTTCGTCGAAACACAAACACCAACTAATAAACAAGCAGACGGCAAACACTAAGTTACGGGCCCGCATTGCCCCTTAGGCCCTTTCTACACACATACACACACACACTATATACAGAGAGATGTTAGAACGAACGATGCATTCACTCAAACAATTCGACAGTAAATTGAATTTAAACAAAATAATTGTTTCACTCTCAGATCAACATTTAATATTTAAATACATTTGTTACACCAAAAAGTTCTGGTTAAACTTGAATCAAATATTTTTAGTTGTTATAAAAATGATTTATTATTTTATTACTAAAAGATATGAGCATTTTAAACAAATAATAATAGGTGTGTAATTGAACAGAGGAACAACAGTGGAGCGTGTACGTACACTGTTGTGAATAGTTGTTGTACACTGTAAATTCAAATTGATGGTGCGCCACAGATGTTTGGGACATCAGTGCGAGGGTGTTTGGTGAAGAAGTTTGGCGCGGTGGTCAACCAGCAACTTGCTGAACGAAGTGTGGCGCTCTATGCTGTAGCTGTAGCTGATGTTGACCACACACACACGGACACACAGACACACAGACAGATGCACGAGTAGAGCGCGAACGGACAAATCGCCAACAGATGTTGCCATCAGTGAGCCAAAACTTCGCATAATTTGTTGCTAACTATCATTAATTAACAAGCCGCGCATACATGTTCGACCAGCAGTCCCCCATCAGTGGTCTGCGGTGGGGGGCGGCCGCGTGATTAATTCACAGAATTATCATCCTTGTGCTTGCTTGCTTAAACGCACCCTCAAAACTCATGTTTAATTATTATTAAATGTTGCTTAAATTATAACTTTTGGGAACATCTTTTTTAAATTCATCATTTATCCCAAGTCATTTTATTTTGTTGTACCAATTAAATATTTACTTTTCATGTAATTCTTCGAATGTTTAATCTTGTTGGGGTCGAATTTATTAAGTGTCTCAAATCAAATTGTACAATTTTAAGTAGCTTCAAAATCTCTCGATGTATTATCTAGTTGGGGACGAATTAATTCAGTCCTAAATGAAATTGTATTCATTGATATAAGTTTAAATAAATTATATGATATTAATCTGGTGTTTAACCTTGTTGGGGATGCAACTAATAAGCATCCTTACTCAATCTAAACAGTTTTCTTGTTATTAAATATATTATTTATATATTTCATATTTTAGGGATATGTTTGTAAGCTGCCCTGTTGGTATATGAAACGATTAAGTTCTATACGTATTAAAACGTTGGTTATAGTTCAGTAGATAATAAATATTTGATGGTGTAGTAGGGGATAGGTGGGGGGTACATCCGAAAATCAATGGTCACCCATACCGCATGTATTCATAGGGCAGATAAAAGCAAAGTTCCGCTCCTCATAAATCATCCAGCCATAGTATGGTATGGTGTGTGTGCGCTACTGGGATATATACGTGTTGTCAGGATATCAGTTCAAACTGCCCCCTGCACCCTTCATGCCCCCCATTTAGAACCCCTCCCAGACATACATACATACATACATATGCATGTGAACGGCTAAAATACTACATAAATCTTCGGACATATCAACTCTCGAACTTTGTATTATAACTTTATTCAGAAAAGAATATAATAGAAATATATATTTTCACAAAAGAAGAGAAATGCAAAGTTGAATTTATTGTGATTGTTTAGTGGTGATGAACGTTACTACTAAAGGGTCAGCGATATTCAACTTAATCTGTTCTAGTAAATATGTGTTTATTTTTAAATATGTTTAATTTAGTGGTAATTAATTCAAGACGCTTGATATATTCGTCCTTAACAAACACATCAAAATGTAATATCAATCTCATATCTCAATTTTTTTCAATACATTGCTTTAATTATATATATATTTTAATTCTATGTGTTTGATTAAAATGGTAGTCAATTTTCCAACAAAACCATTTTGAATAATTACTATTTAGATGATTGATAGATATATTCTGTTGAAACTATTTTACCAGTGTAGGATTATGAGTGATACGGTAAACTGTGTGTCTATATATATATACATATATTACATCTGCAAATGACATACCGCAGAGGCGCCCTCAGGACTGTTGCGGTCAACTTTGCAACTAAACGCTTTGATATTATTCCACATTGTTCAAGTATCTATCAAACATACATACAAACAATTCGTGAAGCAATGTTAATACAAAATATAAATGTTATATTTTTAACGTTTCGTAAAATTTAGCTTGACATATTTCGCTGGCATTTCCTTGATGCCTGAAGAATGTCTCGTTTGTCGAAGATCAAAGAGGGCATTCCTAGCATTGTTGTGCATGACACACACACAAGAGGTAGTGTATCCTCAAAGACACCAGTTTATAGAAAAATATTTACTACCAAATAAAAATGACGAGAAATATAACCTGGGAGCCTGAAATTGTGTTTTTGTAGTTGATCATTAGAATTGGTCCAAACCAAAATGCGAATAGCGTTGAGTAAGCGATGGCGATACAGTGGAGGGGCAGAGAGCAAGGGGTGTGTGTGTGTGTGTGTGTGTGTGTTGGGTCAAGTTGAAACATTACACAGTGGTCAGCTGAATGTAACTGCTGTAAGTTTATCACGCGGTGGCCATCCAGTAATTTGTTACTGAATAAGTTAAAGCTCATTAGGCACCGTTTGTAACTCACAAACTGCTGTGTGCATCAATGTGTGAGTACGTGCGACTGTCTGTTATCTTCTTTCGTACTTCGTTTCACTTTGCTGATTTTCTCTTTTCCCTCTTAAAACCCTTTAATCGGCTAATTTATCATGGACACCCCTGGTATCTTTTACTATAAGTATACATTTTACTAATATATGGATTTTAGTCTATACTTATTTTTCATCTCCTTAAAATAAATATAATCATTTAGGTAAAGTTAGATATTTCAGATATTTTAACCCATTTTTCTTTCTATAAATTAAATATTGTCTAATTCTTAATTAATAATTATACTGACTCTATTTCATTGGTATTAGCTCTATGATATGTATTACCAGCTAGGATACAAGTACAGACAAGTATAGAAAAATTACCATATATTTTGATATTAATTCATGGTAATGATAGGAATTTTTCAGACACTAATCTGTATCCGTCTTCACAGTTTGTGACTGACTTGTTATGAAAATACAGCTTCGTGTTTGTAGCAAACAAATGACAGAGCGTATCAAAATGTGAAATTTAATTAAAATATATATTTTTAACTTTGGCGTAAAAACATTGGCGTGTGTATTGTGTGTGTGTGAGTATTGCAAAAGTAGGTTGTTGCGAAAACTGTCGCGCGATGTCCGGTATCCGGTATCTCGGATCCGGTCGAATTCACCACGAATAAACATGGGCGGCGGAAAGGGGTTGGCGGTAAGGGTGTCTCTCTGCTATATAGATATCTTTTGACAAGCGCGCACACAGACACACAGACACACACAGACACAGTCTCAACTCAGCGGAATACTAATGGAAATGGTCAAGCCATATAATAATGACCGTATAGAAGATAACACACCGAACATACGAATACCTCTGCGCTAAACACATACAATACGTAAAGTTAGTTTAAACATTGCCGCTACTCTAGAGATACTGCCTGACGTCGTAACAATGCCCTAAGTGTATATGGGTACACACCCCCTTACTCTTCGTGAAGCGTCTATACACTGAATAATGCCCTTAAACAAAGATATTACTATAAGGTGCGTTCGTTCCAGAACCTTGTGTTCTGGAACGATTGTGTTCCTTATAGCAGCAAGACTCGTAGACAGATTGAAATAAATAGCGGTCGTGTGCAGCAAGAAATAAATATGAATAGACATAGAAACAAGTGAATATATTTGAATGATCATTATTTATGGTGTTTGGGCTTTTAATCTAAACAAACATTATTGTGTATTAAATTTCTTGCAATATTTTTAACAGAAACTGATAGGAATCTAAATATTTTGAATTGAGTAAAGAATAATTAAAATATAACATTGTAACTTTGAAAAGTAGATTTCCATATAAAAATACCTACAATTTCTTTTTACAAAACAAATATTTCTGTATTTCTGCTACAAGTAGCGTGCAGTGCACATAAGATGGCAATCATGATTGAATAAAGCACATTCAAATGTGCTATCGCTAATGTTCCAAGCGTGCAAACAATTTTAACACAGCAGCTATTCAAACAGTAGGGTACACAATTTGTTTGTACGATTGGCTACTATGAGGTTTCCATTGAATATTTGGCGAGAAGAGCGAAGAGATGATGGTTTCCGGCGTAAAATAATGCAACATTTTTCACAGGACGCGATTTTATTTTTTGCAGCTCTGCTCTGCCGTATATCATGGCGGACGCGCGTATCTAGAGGGCACCACGGGTACGCCGACAAAGGTGTTGTTGACTATCGTTTTTTTTCTTCTTTTTCTTTTTCTGTGTGTTATGCGCTTTGAAAAATATGAATGGACCCCTTTCTATTCTCCACCCACACACACACAAACATTTCAAAAGATATGCAATTTTGGCCATTTTAAGAATATATATGTATGTTTGTATAAAACATAATAAAAGGGCCTGCGATAATGCATGGAGAATTTTTATTTTTTGCTGACGAATTTTCACAAAGGTACATTTTTTCAAATAGCTATTTAACACGTTTCCATTGATAATGTCACCCCACTGTGTTTGTATACGTATATATAAATATATGTGTGTGTTTATGTGAGTGTTTATGTGTGTGTCTGGTTGCCAATGTGTGTACGTATGAACGCTCTATAGCCAATACCAATAAACATTAAAATAAGATGTTTGAATTTAAGATTATAGTATATTCCAGGAAAGGAATAAACCTCTTATTTTTGTAAACGACATCTCAACAATTAAATCACAATAAATAGTAACATAAAAGTATATGGAAGTCGAGTGTAAAGCACTCTTGATTTCCAAATTATAAAATTAGCTTAAAGAGTAATAATTGTTTGTTTCCCAATAAGATATATATGCAAAATGAATAAGATCTGCAATAATTTAGCGATCAAACATCAGCAAGACATTTGGGGAATCGTCGTAAATAATTCCCAGTGGCAGAAACTGTAGCTGATGGCTAATAGGCCAGTTGTACGTATTATATATATATAATATATTAGATGTTATGGCCGCTCTTGAGTTAGTAGTAGTAATAGTAATGTAGTTTAGTGCAGCCCGAATCCGTAATACCTTATATCATAATTAATAAACCGTTAGGAAGCTGTGACCGCACCAGGCTGATTTGTGATCCCAACCGCCCAAGGTGGTGGTTCGTGTGTCTACGGGTCTCTGTGCTGGCCGGACCGGAGATTTATGCGCGCTCATTTTGCTACACGTGATGCAATGTTTAAGAAGTTCACCAACTTGCCACTTGTGTGCAACTAACAAACTCTAAAACCTATTTTGTTTACCCCAACATAAACCACGGTTAGAAAATAAACACCCCTTAACCTCCCTTAAAAATTCTATATATTGTAGTAATTATTTAATTACTAATTATGCAATTTTTCGTATTTCTTTTTCTATGACATAAAATCGTAAACACAGTTACATAAAAAACATCTGCCACCGTAAACATAAACATAACATAATAATTCATGATAAACTACATTAGCTTAAGTTCTGTTAAAATTGTGGCACGAGTTATATATAAAAATAAGTGGATTGCCGTTGAAAATAATATCCGATATTGTTTAGCAATTATTTAAATTTGTGTAAGTACTGATCGTGTACCGAATAACCAGTTTACAGTTTGAAAACTATAATTACAACAAAAAGTTTGAAATTGTCATAAAGCCATTAGTGCAAGGGTGCAATTAAAAGTGCAAAGCAGTGGGTACGTTCATATATGCATGCATGCATGTATGTATATATGTATATGGGCTTAAGATAATTGTTAATTTATTCATAGAATGTTCCCCCAAGGCTAAGCGACCAATTACACTCGCGCCCGCGATTACATTAAACACACTTTTAAAATAAAACCATTTTTTTGTTCTGTGTTTGTGTTGCAAAAACGGTACGTACACTGTTACCAGCAAACTGGCACAATATGCGCATTGATTTTTAATTTATATATCGCCACAATACAATTTGGGGGATCACAATTACGAAATAACCGTAGATTTTATTCAAATTCAACTATTTGGTGGCAGCTGCTCAGCTAAAACAATTATTATGGGTATAGATATTCTTTTATGGTTTATATATAGACTTGTTGGGATTTCTTCTTGTTGGGGACGTATTTTGACATATTATTTACTAACAAAATCGATTTTATTTTGTAATTTATAACACATAAAAAAATTAAATATATTAAATTGTATATTACTTACTAATATGTATTGTTTTCTTGTTAAGAACATAACTGATAAGGTGCATAAATGCCCCCACGGAGAAAAATGGATCACAGAGGATACAATAAATATTGTACCTACTACAATACAATATTGTAACAGATACAATCCGAGTTGTATCTTTTACAATATATTTATCTGTTATATAACACTATTTAAAAAAAATAATTTAACTAATATGAGTATAATTTTAAGCTTGTATTTAGAAGCAAAACTCAAGGGTGATAGAAAAAGGTAATGCAAATCGTTTTATATTTATTTTTCATGTACGTATGCATGTATGTATGTATTAAACCCCGTACTGTTCGTTCTGCATATTCATATATGTTGAACAATTTTTTTTGTCTCTACGTCTCGTATTTTAAAAAATGTCGTACCTAGTAGGAAAAAATAGACCTCCCCTTACATCTACACGCTTGTCCGCTCTCTCTGTCGCTCTTGCTAGGTAGAAACATATACCGTTTGAATGAAAAATAATTTAAAAAACATCAAGTGACTATTATTTATTACAATACAAAACATTGTTTTGTTTTTATTATCCCAAACTACGCATGTGCAAGTGAAATTAAAATTTTAATCACTATTTATTAACAGAAATGTATGGAAAAGTATAGAGGGCCAAGTCCAACCCTGCACATTGTGAAATATTAATTGAAATAACTCTAAATCACTCAGTATTCACCGAATATATCGAACAAATAAATCTGCGAATAAAAATATAATTAAATCTATATGCAACGCATGTTTTTCCGCTAGATTAGGCAAATATTAAATTAAGTGCATTCAGAAGTATATAAGGGGGTGGTGGCGGTGGTGGCGGTGGAAGGGGTGTCGAAGTGACAAACGCATCGGACCGGATATGATGTTCAGCGATAAAGGAATCAGGTTTAACGGTCCGTGCGACTTGCACTTCGTCGTTATTAGATTAGTGCGATGCCTAACCGCGACACACAAACTCTATTTTGTTTATTTTCTGCATGTGCTTCTGATTTGGTTTAAATTTGCTCGAAAGGTTCACGCCTGAACTAGTCGCCAGATACTAGCGCCTCAGGCGGCCGATGCCATCGATTAACTTGTAAAATTCCAACCGACTACCCTTAAACGTAATTAGTAAGATATACCACCACTTTTCGGCGTACATTCGATTTACACACAGACATAATTGTAAAAGAAATACTACTAATTCATACAGTGCCATCTCTTGGTAATTACATAAACTAATAGCGATATTATTGTTTACTGAACAATTACTCCGTAGATGGTATTTGGTCTTACGAGCAACCGAGCATTCAGGGAGACGAAAAAAGTAGTTTTTGATCGAAGAATGTTACAGAAACATGACTAAATCTTTTAGTTATTCTGTACTTCTTACGGCGATCTAATTATACTGTAGAATATTTTTTCAAGTAATTATAGCACATTATCGATGTCCCTGAATGGAAACATCTCCCAATTATGTGTCGAATTTTTGTATCAAAACTATTTTCTTATATAATAACAGTTTATACATTATAAAATGTTGAATACACATTTTAATTGACATAAGAAATATAATTCTATAAAGTTTGGAAAATAAGGAAATGTCAAAGAGCAAGTTAAGTAAGGGTCGGTCAAAGTTGAGGGGGGATTAAAACAAAAACATAATCGAGTCGTTTGTGATCTTCCCCATAATGCAGTTAGAAAAGCTGGTTCTGGTCTGGTTGAAGAAATGAAATAAGATCTCTGAGTGAAGGAAAAACGTTTTTTGTTTTTGTATAAATCTGTGATTGTATTAAAGCGTATCTCGTCTGTTCGGCGTTCGGCCGCGAGGGACAGCTAACAAAAGACTAACTCAATTGACAAAATGACAAATATTGAATCACAAAACAATTCAGCAACGAAACAAATCTGCTTTCAAAACCAACCTTATAGCATTTATAAGACACAAAACGTTGTATTTTCAGATTTTCTCATATTCTTTTGATGGAACTTGACCATTCGTAAAATATAAATTCTAAAATATTAGTTGCTAAATTTTGAAAGTATATACATAGTTCTTTGTTTATTAATACACTAGGTATAAAAGAAAGTATTTTGTAATAAAAACAACCTCTAAATTTTAATGGAAATATTTGATTCGAGTATTCCTGAGAATACATTCTGATTAATTGTTGTATGGCCTTTGTGTGTTTGTCTGTCTGTACGTGTGTCTGAGTGAACGCTCAGCAATCATTGAACATAATATATATAATGTTTAAGGTTACTTTTGACTAATTTTGTGAATTTTATTGTAATTTTTTGATCGATAAAAACCATATTTGGAATTTATAAAGAACAGTTAAAGAATACAAAAATGTATTTATGTTTTGTATATCAATGGAAAGAGGTCCTCCGATTATTTCAACCGGAAACGCTTGTTTACTCAAACATAATAAATCTATATTACATATATAGTGAGAACTAAGTATAGACCATGGTAGATTTTAAAATATGATTCCTAAATATGTCCCTGTGTGGGATCAAATCGGAATTGAAAATATATAAATATTTAAGCAAAATTTAAATAATTCGTCGTATATGTACCCGAAAGATATAACGATTAAACAGAGCAGGATAAAAAACTGTCCAGAAAAAATGCCGAGCGAAGCTTACCCCTTCATCTACCCCTCCCCCGCTCCCCCCCCCCCCTCGGTCCAAATGTGGTGAGAAACATATACTGTATAGATAGTGCAATAAAAAGAGACAGACACACACTAAGCGTAATTTCGGATAAAACAGGGAGGTAAATAAAAAATTAGGCGCGCATATAGGGAAATTTGTCGGGCATATGTTGGTATCACGTTCTCCGCGATATCCCTCATTAATTCCAAAAGTTCAGGATACGATACATGTCCCGAGGATTACGCTGTTCGGTCGTATACTCGAAGGCCAGATTAGGCCGTGTGCAGTGCACAACAAAACGAACGAACGAACGAACGAACGAACGCAATTTTTTGTTTGTCTGTTTGTATACGTAAGCTGTGCAGGATATGATTGTGTTTAATAATTCATATTTAAAAACAAGAGACATTCGACTACTCTGCGCGTACACTTAATAATTAAAGGTGGCTGTGTCGCTGGGACGTCATTTCCGGTTAAACTCTGAGCCCTTCTATTTAAATCGGAAGTCGCCTCTTGTATTTTCAATTTTAATATTTATTTATTTTTTAATTTGGCCTTTTATACATTTATTATTATATTTTTACATTTATTACTTTTCGTTTAGAGCATAAGTGAATCCGTACAAAGTTAAAACGAAATATATTTGAGCCCCGCTTAGCATTTGTGAAACTAGTCCGAAATAAAAATGATTTAAGCCAGTAATTTCGAACAATTTAACAACAGATTAAAGGTATCTTTAGTTGTGTGTCAGCTGCTAAGCCTACGCTTAAAACTTGTTAAGTTATTCTTGGCTGGTAGTACCTCTGCGAACTTTTGTATAAATATAATGACACTTGAGAGCGAAAAGGGCCTTACGTCGGAGGTGGCACAACTTTCGCGCTATCTAGAAGACAATCTTTCGTCTTGAGCATTTCTGCAACATCTCTTATCAATATTCGGATACTCTTGCCTTCTACGTGTCGCATATATTAATCGTCTACACATATATCGCTGCGAAACAGGGCGGTATTTAGACAAAATTGAAACTAAACCATATTTTGCGATTAATATTATTCGAAAATTATTTTTAAATTAATAATAGCTCACTTGATTTTTAAGGAATATATTTTTAAAGTTACATAATTTGAAAGCAATATTGTTTAAAAAGAAACTATTAAAAAAAAAGTAATTTAAATCATGCAAACAAATAAAATCGAATGTACCATTTCTTTATTTAGATTTGCTATTGTATGAATATATGTGTAGAACAGTCCCTCATTAAAACTGTTAAATATTAAGTTAAATACGTGCCTGCACACACACATAATGTTGATGACGTCTGATGATGATGATGCCACATACGTACAAGTGTGCGCAAGCACCCAGTATACGTGTACACATACACATTTTCGTGTGTGTGTATATATGTATATAATACGGGATGTTTGGAATGGTTAGGTGCAGAAGCATTATTCGCGTGTTATGAACCAGAAGTGGCGATAACAACCACAAAGGAAATGACGTCACACGCCCATTGACTCGACTCACTCTCGCAGCTATCGCTAGTTGATTCGTCTGCCGTGAGTTCGCTTGCCGCATATCTATCACTAATCGATCATTTTGATGCCGGAGAAAGACAGCAAAAAAAAATGAAAATAAAAACGGGACATGATGATGATGTGCTTACAAGTTATCTTTATAAATGATGTTTCTAACTATAAACCGGTTGGGTTTATAGGGTTTTTAAAGCCCTCGTCATAACGATATATACGATGCCTGTACACGCCGTTAGCCAAATCGTGGCGCTGCTCATCGCGAATATGTCACCTTTATGCTCCAAGGAGTCTTAATTTAAGTTTTATTGTAGATAAACTAAAATCAAATATGTCATTGGGTCCAAAACTAATTTTAAAAAATGCGGGCATGTCACTATTGTGTTCTAAAGCGTCTAATATCATCTTAGCCTAATCTAAATTGCGTCTACAATGATTAAAGATGCCCCAAAAATTTTAAATCGTTAAATTAAATTAAATATTTAAAAACAAATTTTATTATAAATCTAGTTCTTTTGCAAAGTTTCTCATACAGAAACTTCCGGCCGCTTTTATAATCTGTGACCACACTTTGGTTTTATATTAATTGATCCGTCCCCCCCGCCCCGCAAACCCGCAATTTTTCTTTAAATTTATAAAGATCAATTAAAAGTGTGGCGATGTGACGTAGTGAGCAAGAAAACCCTTTCTTGGCACTCATCAATAGTTGATCTACACCGCTTAGCCGCCGCCGTTGAGGGGGTGGGGGGGTGCGGATTAACGGAAGTGGATATGCTTGTTTGACTAATGCACGGCGTGGTCCCGTGTCTCGAAACTTATCCAGCATCTTAGTCCTGGCCAAAGACATTCGAGTACAACCCCACCCAACGGTATATCTTCATGTTTGGGGGTGTATACGCACCCCAAGGGTCACCCCAGGGGTCACATACATTATAGAAGGTGTCCGAGAACTAGAGGACACGGAATAATTGAGTTACCAGTTCACCAAACACTAAATTATACCTTACGGAATTTACTACGATTTATTTATATACATAAATTATTCGACAATTATTTGGCATACTATGCAACCACATGGACTTGTCACCGTTGATCTCCAAACTATATTTAAATTTAATAATCAACTACAGTGTAACAAATTGATAATTTTCACTGAAATATATATATACAATGGAAAACTACTGTATCGTAGAATGAAAGTTAAACTTTTATTATTGTTATTTATATTGAAGCTTATCTAAGTAAAACTTTAAAGCAATTGAACACGAAATAATGGAAAAAACTTTCTAGATTAAATATTTCAATTGAACTTAAAAGAGTTACCATTACTACACCGGCATATCATCAAGTTAAATCACAATTAATTTAAATTGCAAATACAACAAAATAAATAAAATAAAATACAAAAATAAAGCCTCACACAAAACAAACCAAATAATTAATTGATTAGTAAGAGAAAGACATTCGACTCCTTTCACCATTGGTGTAAAAGGGTTGTGCGAGCGAGATAGATAATTCCAATTAGAATCATGTCATAAACAATATTGGTCACATACACACACGGACCGACAGACCGACAGACAGACAGACAACACACAGCAACTGTTACCGCGCACTGTGACGGGCTCTGGTTATGTCACAAGCGACGGATTTTAATACGTCCAGGGGGGCTGGGGGGTGGGGTTTGGGGTGGAGTAGGCAGTGTGGTGAGGGTAATTAATTAATCGAATGATTTATGTGTGTTGAATTTTATTATTTGTATTTGCTATATATATATATTTGCAAAAATGATTCGTTTGTGATCATCAAATAATGTTAATTTATTATTAATTATTTTCCGGGGTGGAAAAATGTGTACATAATTTGCATACGAATGTGAAACAATATTTATTGAACATATGTTTATGATAATGTCAAAACAGCTAATGGCTAGCTGCTAAATAGCAGAATAAAAATGCTTAATTAATATATTATTATATTGTAAATATGTGATTTGTATTTCACAATTGTATTATATAAATAAAGCACGAAATATATCAATATGAAAGAAATCTGGGGTGCTCCCCAGTCGACTGTATTATACTTTTAAATATATACATATATATAGCTATAATTTCAAAAGCGATTTTTCAATAAATGATGCATTATTCGAAAAAAACTTTCAAATAAAAGTTGTTTGTAATTTTAATATCTTCAACTTTTATATAAATAATTTTTTTCTAACTCATGTTACTTACGAGATATTAAAAAAGTAACAGAAGTTGCTACTAGTTTAAGATATTGTTTACAAAAATAGGACTTTATACAAGTCTTAAGTTTTAAGTATCACAATTATATCTTTTACAGTTTTAGCCATAGAGCGTTCACACACACATAGATACACACACACAAACACACAGACGACATACCGAAAATAGTAAGATTCAATTCAGAGATGATGAAAACGTGTATTTCCATTAATATCAGGAAATTAAATATATTTTTATTTAGCGAAACATAAATTCAATTGAATATCGTTTAGGCAATCACATATGTGATAATATATAACATATACAATGTGTTTGGTAGTATTGTTTCACGACGAATAGATGTGTGTGTGTGTGTGTGTGTGTGTGTAATAATAATAATTAGATATGTCATGGTAGAGCGTGTGTAGTGTGAACACTATATAGCGAGAATCATACATTCAATGTGCATTGTTCTTGGTGTCTGATGTCTTGTACGGCGAACAGACGCAGATACTGATTGAATTAAAATAGTAATTCAATCACAGTTACGACAGGCTTATTCTTGTATACGTAGACGACAACTATAAATGTATTTCGCATTGTTACTACAACTGTCATGTACGACCTGACACATCTACGTATCACTACACCGAATCATCATTTAAGACACCGTTGTCTAAAAACAGCTGTTCGTAAATAACACGTTTTAGATAAGACATATTATAAATGTATGTTATGAATTTTGTTTCAAGATATTTTTCATTAATTCACATAGAATTAGTCGTTTACAAAACAATCCTATATTAAAATTTAAACTGTTTTAAAAGTTATAGGAATTTAATTTGCTCACTAAATAGTATTATTTAATTTCCTGCAACTTAGTTAAGTTGTTTTCCTGGTACCGTATTCAAATCTACGCCTTAATGTATTGGGGCATTAGCTAGTTTTTTACTATTTGGGGATTTAGCTCCAAGAAATGTATTCTTAAACAAAGTCGATAGAAGAAGATACTAAAACTAAATTACCATTATTTGTTTTTTCGTAAAACTACAATTTACAAATGTCAGGTATACAAGTTAGGAAAAGTTTTATGCGATAGTGGCGACAGTTGTTATCTCGCGCAGACGGGATTCACATAAACTAAACCTTGTACTGGTGAATTTCACACAAACCAAATCTAAAAATTATGACACATAATTACCCCGCCCCCCTCCACCCCACTGGTGGGTGGCGAACTCATAATTCACGGTATAAGACAATAGTCTGTATAAATCTAAGACGTTCTAGATAACAATGCTATATCGTTCATAACTCGTGTGCAAAGCCCTTCATATCACCCTTAACCCTGTCATATAAGTTAACGTTATCTTAGGAGACTTGCACCCGCCGCCCCCCCTTTCCCCGCATTTGAGTTTGCCACAAGCCTAGAGGGTAGAAACAGACCACAATAAACGATCTATTGTGTATAATATGTTGTGGATAAGTCAATTCGGCTGCGCTACTCGATATTTGCTTGTTTGATCGTTGACAGTTGCGGTGGCTAAAGTTTAATATTGCCAGTTTGTGATTGACAAAGTTTTAAGGGGGGCGGAGGGCGGAGGGAATGTCTAATGTATATATATTTAAAACTATTGTTTTATTTCTAGAAATATTAAAATTCAATAAACACTCGCAGTTGTAGTGTGAATATTGTGTTATTATAGACGAGCAAATTCGTTCACAAACAATTCTTATGGAATATTTTGAATTCGTTACTTACCGAAATGTAAGTTAGGGGCAGCTTTAAGTTGAATAAAAGTTGGTTTAAAATGTGTTGTATAAATCACGGTGGGTGGGTGTTTGGTGGTGGTGGTCTGTCTTGAGTTAAGGGTCCCGCCGGTGGTCACGGGCGGTCAAGCGACCGTACCACCCGCCCCCAGGGGGCAGTTACAACTAACAGTGTTATAAATCTGTGCGTTTCTGTGTGTCCGACTGACGCAATTTTCGATTTGAACATTGGATTCTAGTAGCAATGGTATTCCTGACTCTATATGAGTTACGCTATCGTTTACCCGATATTATAATTAAAATGATGATATGTATCCTGCTTTCTATCCGGGACAATATTTTAATTAATTAATAATATACGAAATAAATGCATTTTAAATTTTCTTTCGATGACATGTGGTAACTATAGTATAAGAAATTTAAATTTTTTATCAAAACAATTTTTAAAATCGTCTAGTTTATAAAGTATAGTACTGCGACATGAAATTGGGGCTAGTCGATTTCTTTTTGGGGGGCGCAATATATATTAACATTTTGTGTGATTATGAATACAGTATTCGTAAATGTAATTTAGGAATAATAATACTAATAATAAAAGAAAAAAGAAAATTGTTTGGTGCTGTTGACATTTCGAAGCTTATTATTACAGAGGGATGCGTCACAGCGAACCAAGTGACCTTTTCAAAAAATAAATATTCTTACACAATATTATTATCTCAGTGTATATACATGTATACATGTAAATAGTATCAATAACCAATACTAGTGCAATTAGCTCATTATTTTATTGCATTGTTGCGGAAAATATTTACCCTTTTGTGCGCAGGAAATTGTCATTTATTTTCGTATTTTTTCAAATGCTTTTGACAGTTTACTAAATCTACGTCCGCGTTTCTTTCATACACACACAATTATTATTATTCTTATTTTGTACCTATGCTACTACATTCGTTTTTTCTATATTTCCCACTAATAAACACATTCTAGGAATTTTATAAATAGAGGTAGGTACATATACACACAGAATCGCATCATTAACTATTACGTATCATTTCAATTTGCAATGTATAGTAAATATAAGAAAAGCTAACATAAATAAGCGTGCTGTATTCAAGTATCAGCTAATATCGATATATTCTAGAGGTTCTCTTGAGAGCGTGAGCTGCTCCTAAAAGTAATGGTATCCAAGTTAATCCGGGTAGATCCCAGCGGAGCGGGACCGCCGCACTGACCACCCCACCACCCCCGGTCACAATGCCCACTACATTATTTAACCCTGCGCTAACTACTAAATCGCCATCATACAAACACACGGTCTATGTGTGTGTGTGTGTGTGTGTTGGTGCAAGATTGATGGTATGGGACGATTGTTAGGTCACTCTTTGTCCGCCAACGGGTAGCGCAGCGCAGCGCCTTTAAAACGAACAGCCGGGACGTGCGGCCGCCGCTAAACGGTGAGATAAGAATTATGGACCGGGCACCGATAAGAATGTGTATACGGGTTGCTGCTACTAAGCGCCATAGATAACCATTTATTGTGAGGTGTGACTACGCTTTTATTTCGTTTTCCTTTTCTTTACTTTGCTGATAATATTATAAAAGATTGACTTTTTAGTTAAATGATATACTATAAAAGTTTTAAAAACTGTGTATTGAAAATGAATTGCCCGCATCGGTTTACAGGGGGATTATGTGCCCCCCGGATTGCCTTCTTCGTTACGGATTCTGTGGTGATCGAGTGTCCGGGATTAGTCGGTTACTAATCGCGCGGTTAATCGATGTCGTCTCGTGACTGGAATCCCACTTACTCTGTCCTGACCACGCGTGCTCTGTCCAGATAACCATGGCTGATTTTCTATATTTTATCACATTAATTACAAGCAAGCAGTGTTACCCTATAGCATGCGTGGCCAGCAACAGATGTGCACGTTGTGTGTGTGATGCTCTCATAAAAATACAATATTAAAATCGCACTAAAAAATAAATCATGTATGCGCGATGTTTTTATTACGGCTAGTATATCATCGACTCTAACTTTAATAATTTTGTTAGTGGCAAAAAAAAAAAAAGATACGTACTATATGGTTTTATAGGCAATTGTACGTCACAAGATTGGTACAAATTGCCCGTTGCTAGCGCCAAATGCACGTGAAATATAAATATAATGCGCTATCCGTTAACATTTGCCGCAAATCCCATCATATATATATATATATATATAGTGTGTGGCCAGAGCTGTGCTTTGTCTTTATTTCCCCCCTCTCTTGACGCCTACACCACCCCGTCCCTCCCCTACGTCCAACGAAGCTTTATAAAATGTATGGCATACACATAAAAATAAATGATTATATATATACAGTCGCTTTTTCGTGTATTTTTGAGCGAGTTTTCTTCAATTAAAGTGTACGCTTGTTGTGTATAGTGCGTTTCCCTATAAATGTGTGGTGGCAGACACCCCCTCGTTTCAGGGTTATAATTAGATGAGAGGTGCGTGAAGGGTTTCATTTGAAATGTCAGTCGCATATCTGTTTAATTAGATACTATATGTGTAGTAGTAGTAGTATCTATCTATACTACCAGCAGCAACAGCGAATTTAATTAACTGTGACTCTACTAACATAAGATCTGTTTACAAACAAATTTGGCGCTTAACCGCACACTTAACGATGACATTCTGAGTGCTGCCGTGCTCGCGTATCAACAAACTATTATTATTATTGCATATGGCCGCTTGAACATTTGACGACTATACTACAGAAACAGGTACACACACAGACAGTGAGAGAGAGAGAGAGAGACAGATGGAATAATAGCAAATCATGTGAGCCTTGTAATTGTGAACACCAGTGAGTAATATTAGTACAAGGTATGCAAATTAACTCCCGGAATGATGGGAATTCGATTCTCTAAATCCCTGACGAGCTCTCGCCCGAGGGGGAACAGCCCCATGCCCACCCACAACAACCCTCACCGAACCAACATTATCTGGGAGTATAATAAACAACTTGAGTTTTTTTGTTGTATTTTAAATTCTACATACAATAATAATAAAATTCGCTTTAATTCCCAAATTAAAAGCTTACGTATCTGGTGCTTTCATTCATCTTTACATAATTCGCAAAAGTATTAAACTCTACTGACTAATTAATTAAACAATAATTTAAAAAAAAAATATGTTTTCTTTAATATAAGTTTAAAACCTTGCGACTTCTTATTACTTTTAAATGAAAAATAAAAATAATTTTTGTCAAACTAAATAATCTTAACTTGTACAAATTATTTTTTTACAGCCACAATTTTAATTGAATCATCCTAAAAATTTATGACAATACTAGTAATATATGTTAAAATAAATGGTTAAATTTTCATAATAATTACTTTAAAAACCTCCGACTTATATCAAATTAAGCGCAGTGATTTTTTAATAGTGCAAAGTTGAACCTCTGTTTCCACAAGAAGTTACGCCTCACTAGCGCCACTCTACAGAGCGGATGTAGGTATACTAAAGTTTAAAGTACAAATCGGATATCTCGCAAGAACGGTTACTAGAGTTAACTTAGAGTTCAAAGTTTATACATTGTCTGTCTTTGTCTGTGTTCAGACTGCATTAATTATTATATTGTATTGAAAAGTACTTATTGGTTTAGGGCACACAACCGAACCAAATTGTTAAGCATGAAGAAACAACAACCATTGCTAAGTTTCACACACAGACAAACTTACTGTAAGCTTCAATTAACCCTTTACATACATAAAACACCACAATTTATTACCAAACACTATAAATTTATAATAACTAAATATTGTATCGTTTTTTTTGTGTTTTCCGTAGAGAATTAAACACTTATTTCTAACTAAAAGCTACGAAATGTATTAATTTATTCACATATTTTTACTTAGTTATTGAATTCTGAGTCATGTTCAAACAATGTCTATTCAGATATTTATTCTTGCTGCACACGACCGCTATTTATTTACTTTTGTCTATGTCAGCGTAGCATGCTTATATATCGATCTCAATTGCTCCAAAACAAAACTGAAGACTCTCCACAAATTGAACGTAAAATAAAAAAATACTTAAGACAAAAAACTCGTAAATAAATCTTTTTTATTTAAATTGCTACGCGATTATTTTTATGAGTGCCTTTGGCCATTGCCGCAATCATGCTGAATGTAAGGGTAGTAGAAATCAGAAAACAGTTCTATAAAATGATCAAACATTGGCGCTAGGGAATCGTCGTAAATGCGGGGCGAACTGGAACACACTATATATATAGTTAAGGGTCAACTTTGCGGTGTCAAAGTGAACATTTACGCCACCAGATAGCAGCACATTGTCTATTTATGGCCGTGTTTGTCTTCGACTGGCCCACCGCCAATTCCACTATACTCTACTCAAGAAATTAAGGCACTAAAAATAATATTAAATTTAGATACAAAACCACATATTCTGAAATTATAATTGATCTTGTAAATTAAATAGTTGAATTTGTATATTGAATTAACGAAATTGGTGAGTTAAGAGGGTGGAATTTAAAGGGGAAATCTGGTGGAATATGTGTCAGCTTTTTCGGTGTGGAGTATAACACCCAGCCGTCTTTATCTGTTGTGATGTAGACATCAGAACGTATCTCGTCTTTGCTGTTTTCAATGCGTTTTCTTTTCTGTTTTTTTTTTTTTCGTGTATTCAGTTTCGGTTAGTTTTATCGTTTATAGTTTCCGATCTGTGGTTGGTTTGCCTTTGTCCGCGTTAACCGATTCACGAATTTTACACCCCCTAAGATGAGTTTGTCCCCAAAAGGATTTCTTTGAAATTTAGCATTTACCCACTTTTAGAATTTTGTTTAGGTAAACTACAGCTTTAAATACTTAAAAAAAAATATATATTAAAAAATACGAGCTGTATTTAAATAATGAACTCTTTAAGGGTTGTTTGCTATTGATAATAATCAATCAATATGGGTGATGGCTTTCATTCTTGTAGTACACGATTATCATAGAGGCTTCCGATGTACAATATAGCTTCAAATACCTGTCGTTGGAGGTCACTATTACGTACTATTGAAATGTCAGACACAATACACACGTCAGTTCATTGTCAATCTACAATTCACAAAAGACCATTAATAGATCAGTTCACTAGAAGTGATTGAGATTATTCTAAAATCAAATAAATTTTAAAAAAATTGAATTTCGGTTATACTACGTACGCCAGAGGCATTGGTGCCTGTAGATAATTTAAAACGACTATAACTTTCAATAAAAAAAAATAAATATTGAAAAACAGTAATTCTCTTCTATTTTTTACGAATTGGTTGTGATTGTGTGGTTGTTTGGGTGCCACTGTTGTAGCAAGTGAGCAGAACATTGCAATGGTCATTCAATGATAAATACTATAGATAGCCGCTGGTCGACAAAAGTGATGTTAAGAATGATAGGGTATTGGGAATTTGACGTTAGCCATTATTTACTTGTCGAGTTATCGGAACTCTCTTTGGAGCCTCTATTATCACACGCTCTCTGCCTTTCTCTCGTCTTTCTTTATTATTACTGCTTCTCCTCCTTCTACATGCACTGACTTAGAACAAAAACGAATCGTACGAAAATTGTCGATTTATTGTCGGGTTGAACAATCGCCGTAAAGATACCAAAACTCTAGAGTCATCTATTTCCTTTTCTACTAAAACATTTGTAAGACTAAACTAGTTAACCAAAAGGGCACATGTAAATATAACCCTTGAAATGAAAGGTTATCTGACACTCCATTAATTGGAAAACCTGTGATATTTCTCACATATATTCAAATTAAAATATCTAAATTTGTATTGTAAATAAATGTTAGAAATTAGAACTAATTTGTAGTTAATTAAATAATGTTTAACTTGCCGTACAAAATACAGAAATTGCTAAAGCATTCACCTTGAAGGTACTGGAGCGATTTGAACCAAATTTGAGTAAAGTGGCCGAGCGAGCGACGAATTATATGAGTTATATATATTTTTGGAATCTGAGCGACGAGACAAACACTTTTTGTTGAGACATTCTTTAGATCCGATAATGGTACAGACACACGACCACTCTTTTGTACATTCTGTACGACGAGCTATTATTAATAAAAGAATGAGAATGTCAATCTGTCATCCGCAAATATTGATCGGCTGATCGATTTGATGAAATTAAACGGTCGCCCCCTTAGGGAGTCCACCACGATACGAAGGGTTGCCAGTCAGTAGACAGGGCGGGCGGGTGGTCGGGGGTGGAAGGGAGGGTGGGGGTGACACGGTTGTCTAAACTTATCAAACGCTAGCTAGCGGCATATACACATCACTAAACTTATGCAGTCGCGACTAACTTAGTTAACCTGGCATGTCCCGTGTGCCGACACGGTGAGGGTTATCCTCATTGGGAATCTGAGTTTCATATTATATGTCTATTGGGAATATGGGCTGCGCTATACAGGTTTAGTATAAAAAACAATTGAATATTATTTTTTGCAATTTTCAAACGATTCAGTAATTAGGCAATAGATATTCCAATTGTGAATGCACTATAAATAAATCGGACTAATTAAGGGTATAAATCAAGTTCTCTCTCACTCTTTTTCTACCCCATCATCTCTCTCTTTCACATTTAAACACGCATACGAGTCATACACACATGGAACTTTAAATTTTTTAACTAATATATTTTTTTTGTTTCACGAAAATAGCTTAAAAGTAAAAATTAGAATTTATAAAGGACTAATATTATATTATAATAAAACCAATGAGTCCATTATATAAAAAATAGGTATTTCCAATGAAAATATTATAAATTAGACTAATTGGTTTGTTGACCTATTTTTACTTATGTAATTAATTTAATCGTAAATAGTATTAACTCAACGTTTGTTTTTTTCTTTTTTAATAATATTTAAATAAAATATGTATTTTTATACGATAAATCGTAATATAGGGGTTTGTTAAACCGAGCTTTTACTCTACCTTTCCAATTTATATGTAAAACAAGTGACGCAGTTAACCTAGAAATAGTTGTATTAAATAATAAATTATAGCAGTAATAATTATAAAAAAAAAAGAAAAACACTATAGCCCTTTTGTAGTACGACGTGCAAAAAAAAAGAATGAAATTACAATAATTTGATTTGAATGCAGATATGAGAAGACTTATTACTTTTATATTTATAAATATGCGTGCATTTGAAATCAAGTGAGCTTAAGCACGCATTCAAACTATTTGAATTTTTTGCGCTTTGCGTATTATTATTATATGCAAAGGGTTGTTAGTTAACATTATATTAATATATACCTATATATATATATATATATATATATATATATATATATATATATATATATATATATATATATATATATATATTTGTTTCATGATAGATAGTGATATATAGTAGACAATAAAGGGTTAACATGCAATGGTGATTCATAATTACTGCACTGTACCAGTGCGTATATCGTCCAGTGGCGTACACTCACACTAAGACACTTATATTGCAATTTCTTTCTAGGTAAATTTAAAATTATATTTATATTATTATGTAATAAATATAAATTTATTTACTGTTTTAATATTCCAAAAAGCAGGAATGGCCTTCACTCTCTGTGTGTATATAATAATACTTTTTTTTTGTTTTAAATTAACTCTGTGCTTGTTTTGAAATAAAAGTAATACGTATATTGAACATTTTCAAAGGCGATTTATTAGTAATAGGTACGTTTTTTTAAAAACCCTTTCTAACATTAGTGGTAGGATATTTTATTCTTTTCAATTTTTATAAGAATAATTTTTCCTCTAAACGTATTATGTAATGCGAAATGTAATAAATAAAAGTGAAAGATTGCGAAATATTAATAATAATAAGTCGTGGGTGTCGCGCAACTGTGTGTGCGTGTGTGTGTGCTAGGCGTCTTCCAATGTGGGCGCATCCTCCGGGAGGAGTGCTCCGGCAGACGATCTTCGGCGAGCGTGTCCTGCAGGTGTGGGTCCGGTGCCCCGTCAGTGCGAGCGGGCGCACCGCCCTTGGCGCCCGTACCAGCCACACACCGAAAATAACAGGCAAGCGCTTTCGCAGCTTTTGCAGCAGCACGCGCTCGCTCGCTCGCTCGCTTTTGGCCTCTGATAAAAATCAGTAATTAGCAACTGTAATTATGGCAACTAACGAGCTTTTCGGCCACAAGCACCATACCATACCCCTATATACCGCGAACACATTCATTCGTGTGTGTATGTGTGTGCTTCAGAGTACAATTTGCACAACTCCATCAACTGAACAGACACATACGTTACACGCTAATTTGTGCCAATGTCAGGGCATATATATATATATATATGCACCACTGGGGGTGTGTTATTGTGGTGTCCATGGCACTACATTTATATATTGTACATTAGAATTGTATTTGTGTGGATTGCCACAAGCTGGATACTTCTATTCTTGCTTATATAATACAATATTGTTGTAAGACGTTTTGTATGAGGCACGGTAAACCCCTTTAATATTAATTTAATTTTGCTGAATTTTTTGGTAAATATAAATAAATATTTTTTGGTTTCATTTTTTTACTTTGTTAATACTTATTGAAATATTTTTAATATATATGTATAAAGTATAAAAAAAAGAAAATGTTAGGTTAGGTTTATTTCGAAGAGGAATAACTCTATTCGATTCGTAAATTTATTGGAAAATAGGTAATGTATGTAAATTGCTAAATTATATCGATTACATATTTCAGCGACTTTTAAAGCAATATTATAAAAATGCAGGGAAAATATTTGAATGATTTAAGGGGCGATACTTGTGTGCAGCCGATAAACTCTACGACATACGTTATACAACGTATAATGTATACTCCAGAATAAATTAGAAAATGGTGTTTTAATATTCCTGATTTTGTCCAAATTAGGGAATTGTAACTCGAATATAGTCCTTAAATGGACATAATCTACACGGCGGCATATGAAAAGAATTATATTTTTGAATATTAATACACGAAACAATGTTTAAAAATGATGCAATTTGTAATAACAGTTCAAATATTCATAATTTAAAAGAATTAATTCAATAACAGATACGGCCCCTAAGTCATAGCTTTTGCAGAATATTAATTAAAATTTATAAATAGTAATTCCGTGAAATGGAATATTGGGAATTCATGTTATCGTATATGAATATTTCAGCAAGTGCAGCAGCGGCTGTCTCGAAAGACATGACTTCGCTTATCAGCGGTTCGTCCTCAACTCCTGGAAATCTATGTTCACGTGGCCGTCCCGGCGTGGTCACGTGCCAGGACTCGTGGCGTCGGCGTCGCGATGCCCAGCCGACGGCGCTCGGCCCTGCATGCCGGTTGGTTAGGGCGGCGCTGTCGGGGGCGGCACCGACGCCAAGGCATCGCCACCAAGAGGCAGGCCCACCACCAACACACCGAACACACTTCTACAGATACACGTATACGTGCTGCACAAATCTACCTGGACCTGGAATATGTTGTATACGTAGATCTTTCACACACACACACACATACAGCAGAAACAATGTTTGATAACACTAGAGGAAGCTTAAAAAGCGCTGCAAAAGGCGGCAGGGACGTGCGGGGGGCGGCGGGAAACAAGCACCATAGTTTTTATAACGGGCACAAATAAATCATAATGTTCACAAAAAGTTACAGAGATTTTTTGTGCTATTTGCAAAAATACCTTTAGAAGTAAATTTATTATTGAAGGTAATTGTATAATTGCCATCGCTGTACGAAATAGCTGTATAATTGGTTGCTAGATGCATTGGTGCTAGCACAAAAAAAAACCTTATTTCATTATAAATTCCACGAGTAATTTTACTTTCAAATTTAATTTACTATAATTTTTACTAAAACAAAATCATTTTCAACTGTAATAGAGCAGATGAAAGTGTTGTCCATATCCATAGTAACACCTAATTAAACATTTCATGCTCTAAGCATTGTAATCATGAAAATTGTCGAACTCGAGATTTTAACGGAAATACACGGAAATACAGTTCCAGAGAATCTAGGACTTGTTTTTTCGGAAGAATGTTAATCTACGGCCGGTTGTTTATTTAAAAATGTATGATAGCCTAAGTGCTACACTTAATTCTATTTACAAAAGATATTCCAAAGAATCATAAATTTCAGGTTATTACACTAGTAATAATTGATTGGTCAATATTTGTACGCTAAGTGGAATATCGCCTTTATTTGTTTTGTGATAAAGAAACAAGTTCTATATTTGAACTAGAACCGTGTTATTTTTATGGTCCTATGTTCTAAATTATCGGCTGATATATTCATGTTTTCTTCCATTTCCTGATCTCACTATTAAACGAATAAAAGCCATTGGAAACAGCACCTATGCTTGTTTGAAAGGTATTCTCCGAATTTACATTTACCGTTGGCGTTAAATAGAAAAAAACCTATTTATAACCACAGATTTTTAAATAGATAAAATGATAAAATTGCTAATAAATTGCAAAAATATTAATTTTAATAATTTTTTCTAGCCTATAGGTTCACAATATAAAGAAATTTAATAAATATAAATTATCTTAGATTTTTTGTAAACATTTTTGAGGTTTTTAAATATTAAAAAAATATATTGAGGAGAGCTTCTAATTTTGGGACCCTATAACTCTGGACGTGTAAAGACGATTAGTTTGTTACTGCGACAAAATCTTTTTGGGTACTATTTTGATATGTATTCCAAATTTCGTTAATATCGGTTCGATACCTTCAAAGGAGATGCGATTACAAACTCAGGTTTTACGATCGACTGAGCGAGTTACATACTTCCAAGTAGATATATGATTTTATTATATTTTTGGATTCAGGGCGACGAGAAAATCATTTTTTATTATGGAATTTCTATGATACAGACATACAGCTGTCCTGTATTTTTGTACGACGAACTAATTAATATTATATACATATTCAACCACCAATTATAGGTATAAAAATCGTAGTAATCAAAATGTTTAAAAATAGGAGCTTAAACACATTCTTTGCTATCAATATGAATTTTGTTATAAATTTTTTTCATTCATAATTTCATGAACAGTAAATTTATTCGATGTTGATTTATGTCCTAGTCTGGGTAAGGCAAACAAAGACGTTTTTAAGAATGAATAAATAATGAAAATTATAACGACAAAGTAAATAATTTTTGTATTTTTTGTTAAATAGTAAATGAGTTCTGTAAGACAACATAATATGGCGAGGTTTAAGATTCTGCACAATTTAATTACGTAAATATTTGTCACAAGTTTCTCATATGATGATGATGATGATGATGAATGTTAGTAATGTGAGTCTATATGTGGCGTGCTCAAAGTTGACTTTTGACGGTAGATGATGGTATTTTAAATCTTCAAAGCATTACGCTAAAACAACGCGACATACGCGAGACCCAGGTACATACATACATACATACATCAAAAGGATCATAGTCACCTTGTATGTGTACACACATATACGAAAACATACATCTATCTTTCTCTGTCTTGGCTTACACATTCATGTTGCATTTTACATGTTTTAATATTATTTTGTGTGTAGATTTTACTTTAACTTTGCTACGAATTTTTATATTATTCACCATAGCTCGCACTCAACTTTCTTATACGCGTGTGATACTGCATTACTGGTTGTTAAACATTGATACAGTGATGATCGATTATTGGGCGAGCTGAAGGCAATGTTTATATTTTTAATGATTGTTTGAGTGAGTCCGGCCCTGTGTGCGAGTAACATTAGATGATTGAAAACGTAATGAGCAGTGGAGTAGTATTAAATATCATTGTACTAATTGTTGACATCATATAATACATAAAAATTGTTTTGTGATTTTCGATACATCAGACACACTCATCAAATAAAAATCATACTACAGCTGTGCATCATATATGTATGTTTGTATAAAATTAATTATTATTTGCAGTGTGTGATTTGTAATTTATATTTTATTCAATGTTATCAAATATCATCATTTGGTTGGTTGGTTGGTTGGATACGGTTCATTTAATTTTATTATTTTTTGAAATATGTCATAAACTTTTTAAATCATTTTTACATTTATTAAAATCAAATTAAAAATTTTAAACAGTAATCTGCGCAATCGGTTCCATGCATTAATTATTTAATATATAACCTTTTTTATTAATTTTCACAGGGACAAAAAGAAATGTTAACCAACATATCCTAAAATAAATCAAAAATTGGTCGAACTTTAAAAATTATTTCTTCAAAAATTACTAAAGTTAAAGGACTATTCATACTCAGGGGTTTATAACTGAACTATTATTTATCTACAAATAAATTTTCAACTAGATTAGTTATAAAATAGGGCGAATGTACAAATATCATTTTCAGTGTACACATTTATTGAGAATTTCTAAATAATCCAGAAATAGAAATATTTGAGTGTAGTTAGATGCAAAGTCGTTGAACATGATTGTGTTAATTAGTGTCACGATTGACGCTTTGATTTCGTAAAAGTGGAATATTTAACATATACATCTTTGTATTCTGAAGATATTCATTAGTCGTCAGGAGCACACAACGACGGTGGCGGTGCAAGTGCTTGTGAGTGGTGGGGGGGCATGGGGGGCAAGGGGGGAAGGGTGGTATAGTAAAGTGAGTCTCGGTATAATGTAGTTAATCTGGCATCAGCCTTGGTTTAGAGTTCGGCAATTTATCAAAGAGGCGCCCTTTCGAATTCCTAATTAAGGATATCAAATATCCAATCACCGGCCGAGCCGAGCAGCGTCGGGACGCCTGCACCTACACTCTAGCCACTGTACCGACATCGGCATCAGCCAGGTCTGGACTTGGAATACATTAGAACTACTGTTGTTGTATGTATACCTTTATATGGCTTCACTTTTCAAACTATAATATATATTGTTTAGACATTTGCTGGGCTTTCTTAACTCCCCTTTCCATACAGAATATTAGCCACACGCTATTTAATAATTATATTTTTATTATTTATATTCTAGGCATTTTATAAAAATATATATTAAAATTTAAAAGTATCGCTTAAATTATTAGGCAACATTTTTAACTTGTCGTAAAAGTGTGGTATAATAATATGGTATCTTTGTATAAAATGACTGCAATTATCATCAAACAATTGAGTATAAACGTGTACTATAATTTTTGGAGCGATTTTGAATAATCAAGTCCAGCACTGCAGCTGCACTCGCCCGCCCACCTCCAAAACGAACATTGACGGACGCCACTGTATAGTATATTAGTGGGGGAGACGTTAAACCAAGCGTGGCTATCTCAAATTATTTTCGATATGCAGATTGTTAATTAAATCTGCCTAGAGGCAAACAGGCATATTTACATGACAGCAATCTGTCTATAATACACACACACTGGACTACGGATACCAGGACAACAATGGACGCCTCCACCCAAAAACCCGCATCCACTTTTTTCTATTTACAATGGTCATGGATACCAGGACAGTGCACAGAGATTCTCGTTGTACACACAAATTGGTTTAAATACATCTGTACTCTAGGGGCTAACTTTTTAATTGCACCTAACAACACAAAATCAAAACTGCATCGCGTATTAGTAACATTCGAAAAGAATTAAAAAGGCCTTTGCCATTTTTGTTTACTTATACGGAATGCATAAAAGAAGATATTGCGGTCGGAGAAAGAATCGTCAATTTTGACGGTTTATATAGCGTATATAAAAACTAAGTATAAGAGAATCGAGTTGAATGGCCCTCCAGATTGATTTTTATTTATTTATTGTTTTGATAAATCCGGTACACTTCAAAAAGTCAGCACATATTAATAAAAAAAAATTAAACGGAATTAAAAATACAATGAAACAACACTTGAAAAATCAACAATAAAAAATATTAAAAATGGAAGCAAAAAACAAACAATGAAACGCAAAATTAATGCAAAGTTGCTTGTAGTAAATATAAAGTGTGCAATGATTGAAAAATTGTCAACAATAAATCAATTAAGCCCTCTTGTTTACAGTGTACACTGTAAATTATAACAAATATACAATGCACAAAACGTTTAATTACAAAACTACGTAAAGCGGGAAAACAAACACACAAAGAAAAAATCAATCACTGCAGCTATGAAGAGCACAATATTCCTCACAAGTGTGTATGTCTGTCACGCAGTACATATTATGGCACCATAACTCATATTTACTGTTTTCTACCATAATAATTTCCTTTATTAAAAACCTGAAGACATTGAAATATTAAAGTAATTGTATTGACCCATTTTTGAATTAGATTACTGAAATGTACCAATTATCACAATACAAACGAACAATGTTGTCTGTATTAATGACTGTCGCACGGCATTACCCACTAAACTAGACTAGAGAATTATAATTTCATCAAATGTGAAGAGTGCAATATATATTTGGGTGCAATGTGAGCGGTCCACCACCCTGTTCACATAGTATGATCGCAGAGATAATTTGTGGGGTATTGGATTGTCGAGCCATCTGTTGCCAGCCTGATGACCCACCCACTAAGGGTTTAAAATAAGGGGGTGAGGGGGGAGGCACTGGTCAGTTCAATATGTTTAATGAAGGTTTTGCTTGTTATTAATTGTCGGACGTAAGGGTGTTATTCCAATAATATAATGTGATATTTGAGAAGCTCTACTCTATTAACCCTTTCCCTGTTGACTATAGCGTAAATTGCAAATATCCATCAGTCAAATATGACCCAATAGATTTTCTATCTAGGGATACACAAATCTTAAATTTGAATCATTTTTCGGTATATATCTATTAATGATTCGGAATTTTTGATGTTTTGTAATTACAGTACTATCTCTAATACATAGCGTATAAGAAAGGAAATAACAAAATATTATTATTTGGAAATTATACAAATTTATACGAAATTGTATGTTTGTGCATCAACAATATATCATTAATTTTAAATTATGTTCAAATAATCCGTTTCGATCAGGGACCATTTAATTATAATATGTTTATGTATTTTTGTATTATTATTGTGTGTGTGTGTGTGTGTGTGTGTGCGTGTGTATCAGAGATAACTAATTAAATTAACAACGATTGGATTGTTCACCAAATAGCTGTACTAAATGTTTAAGTGTGTGTGTGTATGTGTGTCGGTGTGCCTGTGTGTATTTAGTCATTATATAATTTTATTATTGAATCAATTACAAAATTCAATCCAAACCAATACCAATGTCAATCTTTCTCTCTTCTATTGTGCGTTATATAATATATATATTTATTATACAAAATTCATATTATTTACGTCATAACCCAATATCATTGGTAGTAATCAAATCAATTTAATTATACTACGTTTAAAATACTCCGAATCGACATATATATGTCCAATTTCACCAATTGCACTTCATTTTGAGAGATTCTTTTATTTCGTTGAATTTTCACCACAAATAAAAAATTATAATTAATTTGTTAAATTTAGAACATTTTTACTTTCTTATACCTAAAGCATTATAAAAAGTATTTATAGTGGAATTCTGAGTATATCTTTAACTTTATAAAGATTTCTATAAAATATTGGCAACGCTATAAGTGTTTCATTAATTTAACAAAACATTTTATTATTGCATTTAATTAATTAATTAGTCAACAAATTTTGCTGAAAAATCATAATTATTTTGATATTATAAGCGTTTAAATATTTATAGCATTGCCTTATATAAAAGTATATGAGTTATATATAAATTTGGATTCAGGGTGACAAGAACTTTTCTTGTTTTTATCTTATACGTAGTGCTTCGCAAGATACATTTTTTACACTAATCTGAAAGTATACGGTGTTGTAATCTTAAAATGCAAACACTCGATATCAATATAACATAAATCACTGTGTGTAGCAAGATAACTAGCTAGCTAGGTAAGTTGTCTAAAGTAACTTTGATAGCGAACACCTTTCCTCCTGTCCCCCCTCCCTCCCTCACTCACCCGCGAGCGGCAAATTGAGTTGAAAATATTCCTCACGCGCGAGCTCCAAACTTTTTCTTATTCTTATCTTTGTAACGACGCTATGAACTGGGGGGCGGGGTCAGGGGGGGACGGATGCTAAAGTGCTTTTAATTCGGTATTCAGTAGTACCGCGACACGCTAATAGGTGTCTCGAAACGCTATGATAGATATTGATGACTACCATATTTTATTGGCCATGGTTTAGCCGGAGGGTGGGAGCAGCGCAGATTATAATTAAGCAATCTGAGGCGAAAAATTGGCTTGGATTTAAAACGTCTCAATCGTTATACAGGAGTTAAGCTACCTTGGATTAGATTTATTGGGAAATTAACTAAATTAATTTCTGGTTACGCAGATTTTAAATATTAAGTGGCAGCTGAATAACTCTCCGACGTATTTGTAGAAATATGTTTATTTGATTACAATATTTACCTTTTGAATTTAATTGTAGTGAAAATTGAAGCTCTATTTTAATGTTAATATTAATATAATGTTTTAGTTATAAATTGTATGTTCTGTTATCGTGGAAGGGAAATCATTAAAAATACGATCGGATTGTTTGTTTGAGCAGAGGTACTCAACAGAAACTAATTAGCGTCGAACTTTTACAGGGGAGCAAATTAAAAAATAAATGATGAATTATATGTATAACGCGTAGAACAAATTGTGTGTGTGTGTCTGTGTGTCAGTGTGTGTGTGTGTGAGCGTATAATTGATGGGCTTATTATCAGAAATTCCAGTTATCGGTTGCAATTAAATTGTCAAGTTTAACACAGATTGAATGGGTATTCAGGTGCGTATGTATGTATAAACCGGATGATGCGTGTACGCGTGTGTGCGTAGAATGTACGCATCTATATACGTTGGTAATAGACACCAATTACCAATATGTAAATGTCAGATAAACACTGATTGTTCAATGTGCCACCATTTATTTTAAATGTTAATTCAATTGTTTAAAAAAGAACATATACTATTTTTTATTAGGGCTTCAATCCGGTTCAATTAAAAAAATCAGTTCAGTTTCGATTTTTTATTCGAAAAAATAAAGTTCTTTTTTGATTTTCGGTTCAACATAAACCGATATATTTGTGTGTAATTATTATGAAATTACATGAAAATTCGCCCCCCGTCAAAACTGGCCTATGTTCTGTATACCATATGGGCACATGATGCCCACGGGTGACCCTAGTAAATATAGATAAAAGACAGACAAGAATGTCCAATCCAGTTTTTTAACACTTTTTTAAAGAAATTATGAATAATACTTATGTATTAAGCCAAATTAGTTAGAAAATATGGGTGATAGCGCCAATACGTACAGAAATATCGAATGAAACGTAGAAATCCGTAAATTTATCGTCGTAAAAATGGCAGCAAATATATATACGCAAATTCGTAGCCACCTGTGACAAAAAAAAAACACAAACACGCATATTATACCGGGAGGTGTAAAAAAGATTTAAAAGTTATAAATGATGGTTGCAGTTGGTAGCAGTGCAGCAGGTAGAACAATCCTACAATTGATAGTCCACACAGGATTATATATCTAGCGGGTGTTTGTCCGTGTGTGAGCGAATGAGTGATACTTTTGTGTATGACGCTATCTCTCTCGGCACACCGGTGCGCACACACACACAGGTACACATACATATATTTGATCCGAACTATAAATTATCGGACTAGTTTAATCCGCAAATCCCGCTCTAAACACCACGGCCCAACAGTAAACGTATAGCATTATACCTATATGGAATTCTATATGCCCCATCCACGTCATGCGAAATGACACGATTTACCATTATTACTATTGGGAATGTTGCTTTTTAAATTGGCCCAGCACAATATGCGATGCACAATTTTACAAAATATGTAATTAAATGTTAAGGATATTTAGTATATTATGTTAATATTCAATTATTTAACCGTCATATTCATCTTAAAAATATGTATTATTAATTACTACAGTAGTATAAAAGAGCTATAGTATTCGATCGATTGACTTTAGTAGATTCAACACAATTATAACCTATGGGGTTACAATATGAAGAAATTTTGTAGAAATAAAATATCTTATAATTCATTGTAAAATTATTGGGTGTTTCAATTATTTTTATAAAGGCAGTATTAAGGGATGCCCCATATACTAAAGCTCGGGATCTATAAGGGCGATTGGATCTTCATTTTCTGTTTTTAAACTTTTGGAAATTTTTATATAAATTAAGGGAAGCTCAACATTTTGGACCTTTGTAACTCCGGAAGCGTAATGTCGATTTCATTTAAATTGGGTATGGATTCAAATGTGATACCAAAGAATATTTGTAGCAAATTTGGTTCAAATTGCTCCGGTACCTTCAGAGGAGTAGAGGGCACAAATTTGGTCTTACGAACAATGACTAACATCCAAGTATATGAGTTATATATATTTTTGTATTCAGGGCAATGAGACAAACATTTTTTAATATTGCATTTCTTTAACCGAGTATTCTACAGACACACGATAGAATGCTTTAGCTATTCTATACTTTATAGGTAAAATATTTTCAACATACATTTTCTTATTAGAAATAAATTAGTAATTTTTGGAAAAGAATAAAGTGGGTATATGTGAAATTAGTATAATTATGGTATTACTTGCATTTTCGATTGTTTATTATTGCTGTAACAGACACCGGTTAGGAGGGAGGGGTAGGGTGTGTGTAGGGGGGAGTATAGAAAGCCACAAATGCCCTGAATAATTATTTGCCAACACATTAGACGGCTGGTGCGAATTCTGTTTGGGTATACGCTCGTCGGACGGGACATTAGTGTCAGGGCCGTACTTGGTGCGAATTTATTCTATAAGGACACTAAATATATGTTTATAAAATTAAATATTATTTATTTAATATATTTGTAATGTTTGGGATGCATTTTGTTCTTGTGGGTTTGAATTGTTGAGTAGGTGAGGAGGCCTGCCCTGCAGACAACAGTTCTGCCCCCCCGCTGCCCCCCCTGCAGCAGGCAGCGCTGGTATCATATCCACACAACGCTTAAATTTAACTAGATTTAACAGAGCGACCGTACTGTGCTGTGTTGTAGTAGTGAATTCATAGCATGAAATTAATTGTATGGATTTGAAGTCCGACTGCGGCTGTCTGTTGCAGGCTCACCGTAGTAGTAGTAGTAGTTACAGTATACAGCACCGGTGCAGCACTGCACTCACTTGTCTGTCTCTGCACGTGGATTTCTGGCTTCATTGCGCCCATCACATAACACTACTCTGTCTTCTTCACAAATTATACATATTTAACACTGCTACTATGATCAATAACGACACCATTATTATACTGTCTTATACTTATAGGGAAGCTTCGAAACCATAATAAAATTCAAACTCGCAATTATTACGGAAATACACGTTGTGAACCGATTCTGACTATTTTAATGATTACTTCTTTCTTTCTCCCACTCTCTATTCTCACCTCCCTCACTCTGTGTTTGTATAGAAATATTGTATTATAGCATAAAAGTAATATATAATTTTGTTGATTTTACAAATATACATTTTCAAAGTTCAGAAAAAAAAAAATTAATTGCTTAAGTTAATAAATCAAAATATATTGGTAAAACCCCTAACAATTATTTACATAAATGAATTTGGGTTGTGTATGTGTAAGTGACATATTCGTTATTAGTGTACCCCCTCCCGTCCCCCGTCCCCCACCCCCCTAATACACATGCACATATTAGTAAGTCTGTTTGACGGTCAGAAATGCCCCGAAGCGATCTCGTACTTATCTGCACTGAACACACACTCTCCTGCAATTTACTGCACCCTCTACAACCCCCCCCCCCCCCGCCCCCCTCTCACCGCCCCTCATGTAATTGGAACAAACATTGTTGAAATAAAGGCAATTATTAAATGCATCCATGCATTTATTGTACTGTGAGCGACTGTACACTCACAACAACAATTATTTGCACTGATTTAGAAATACATATTTTCACAAGGATTTATACTTGAATCAATGAAATAAATACCATATTTGAATACAGACAAACCAATACGTAGAATATATTTGCAAACTCCAGATAAGTTTTCTTTTATATAAATAGATCTTATTACCGTATATGCTATAGTTATATATATATATATATATATATATATATATATATATATATATATATATATATATATTTAATGAGAGAGAGAGTACAATATATATTTTGGTCATAACTGTAGGCTGTCGTAGGTAATTACAATACTGACATATTAGATTGAAGTCGGTATTCAGCGGTGTGCGAGCGTTACGTATAGTGTATTCGGTTGTAGAGCGTGGTCGCTCCAGACGTAACGCTAAACCTAAACGGGTCGCATAATGCCAACAAACATTTGAGTGTGTGCTGTACACAGCCGCCCACCACGAATATTCGCCGCTGTCTAAATGGGGCCATGTTCAGGCAGCGTAGTGGGCCGCTGCGCCAAGAGGGGAACCTCCAATTAGTGGTATTAATTAGCAGACACTTGAAATTCTAGCACCAGGAGGAGCCACTGTACATACAAGCCAGCCACACACACACACACACACACACACTACACTGTTACAAACAAATTCATTTATCTCACTATACTTATTTATATATATTTTTTATAATATATATAATTTAATGAACTATTATAGGTTTTAGGTAAAATATAGACATTTTGATGTGTGAAAATGTTTACTAATTTTTCTTGTACGGGACGATCTACAACAAACTGTCCTAATAATTTAAATATTAGGGTGGAGGTGCCTCATAGATTTGCATTTTTATATATTTATACACTTTCTTGTTGAGGATGTATCTTATAAGGTGAACTGTTGTACTAAAAAAATTACAATATTCTTATAATTATAAATAATTTAAAATTGAATATATATAAGCAAATAAATCAATGCCCCCCCCCCCCCCCTGCTGAAGTGTCTGAACTCTTGGGTAAATCAAATTAGATTTTAATATCAGATCAGTAAAAAATTATAGGCGAAAAATGTAAATATTCTAATCTAGACTGCGGTGTGGTACTGCCTGTTGTTTATTTTTTTTTCATTTTGATGTGCGGTGGGGCAAGAGGGGCATGCAAATGAAAAGCGCTTAAAGATGTGTATAGCGAGCGTATAGAAGGAATGAGAAAAAAAAAACTGTTCGGGTGAATAATAATCCAGCGAATAAATCATCAGTGTAATTAAAAACTAATCAGAAAGTCGGTAAATTACGAATAAACTCGATTCAATTTAAAACTCGTTGCCAGCAAACGCAAAACAAAGCCATGCGGAGTTGCAGCAGTACGGAGGGGGGCAGGGGGGGTAGATCAGTGGTTATAGGGGGGGGGGGGCAAGGGGGTAGTCTACAAGTATCACGTCTCACGCAAAAACAAATGCAGCTGCATTAGAGGTTGCCTACGCAAAACATAAAAATGGCTCCATTACGGCATTTAGTTCCTAATGTGGAACAGCTAAAACAAATTACTCACCCATTAGAAGTTCTCAATTGTGGCAGCATAACGTGTAAAATAAATTAAAATTATTATTAAGAAATTCTGTCGATAGGGTTTTTCAATCAATTACTATTTTTATTTAGTCGCGATAAACGACAGTGTATTATATGAGACAATTTGTAGTAGAAATACTTATATAAAATAAATGTTTATAATATTGTTTCGATAACTAGAGATTAAAAAAAAATATGTCGTTACTTACCTTCCATTTTATTTATTATGGTTAATATGTTTAATTTAAACTAAGTGTCGTTTAAAGCTAAGGATAACTTTGGAAACTTAACATTTGAAGTAAATATCATTTAAAAGAAATTAATAATTAATTATATTTCGCATCTGTTACGCGCAAAATTTAGTGAACCGACACACTAAATTATAAAAGTTCTGGGTACAATATACAATGCAACACATGCATATGAATTATTTATGAACCCATACGTTAAGTTTGTGATAAATGACCAGAAGTAGACCAACAGGATTCAAAATAATATTACAAAAATCACCCAAATTATTTGCAACGAACCATTGTTATAAATATACATTTCAAATTATTTTAACTCTTTTGAAAAATGTTTGTTATTTTATTAATAATAATATATGTTACTAATCACAATTTATTATTATATTTGCCATGTTATATATATATATATATATATATATATATATATATATATATATATATATATATATATAATTAGACAGAAGGATCAATAGGGAGTGGGAGTTGATTATGTAAATGATATGGGCACATGGTTCACCTAGTTCAATAATTTTAATTACAGTAACCTTAAAGCATTATGGTCAACAAATTTAATTTCAATTATCACTATAGTGTCGTCTAAATATAGATTTACTATTACATATTATAAATTATTTGTTAATATTTGCCACAAAAATCACATATAATGTCGACTATTGCATGTGAATTTAAAGTTAAATTAAAGAAACAAATGACCGGACATTATATTTTCATATCAATCAAATTCAAAAGATTTTTGATAACAAACTCCCTGCACCCCCCCCACGACGATTATTATGTTTATTTCGTTTGAGAATAAAAGAAACACCCAGTATATCTGCATGTTTAAATACAATAAAATTATGTAAAATATATAAAAAAAAAACAGAAACCCCTTTCTAAGGACTTGGACGAAGAAAGGGATAATCATAGGCGTGCGTTTAGATATGTGATAAGGGGCTAGCATATTTGCATGCGACGCTTTTAATTGAACCCCCCCATACTGTTGAACCGGGGGGCGGCGGGGGGTAAAATATACGGTTAGCTGTCCCGCTGTGCGACCCACGACAAACTTCCAACACCGGAAATAGCTATATTGTTGTCTTCGTCACTGGTGCACGCACAGGTATATAAAAATAGAATTGTTTCTTACAAAAGTAAGTCAAGTTTAGGCGCCGCTAACGGTAGAAATACGAACAAATTTAGTTTCTCGCATTTATTAATATATTTGCTTTTAAAAATAATAAAGTATTAGGATCATAAAAACAGGATTAGGTCCAGGCACCTAGACTTTGTTTACGCATAAAAAAGCAAAAATACTTGTCTATTTTTAAACATAATTTAAATTAATAATAAATATATTATAACAATTCTGTATTAGAATTAAAACAATGTATATGTTGTAGTCATGGATATCAGGATAGGCAGTGAAGCTGGCGGTTATTTAATGTGTGTATATGTTATGTAATGTGTGTATGTCACACCAATGTTGTGACGTGACGGTGGCGCCGCGACGCGCCACCGTGTGCGGTAATAGGTGGCTAACCGCGCTGTTAAAACCACCCAACACACACACACACACATACACAGATTTAACCCTTTCACGCCCATGACGCTCGTTATGTTAAACAACATATTATAGCTATTACTTGCGTGTAAATAGAACCAAATTATATTAAATACAATTTTATTTGTCAGGATTCTACTAGCAAAATGTACTAAAACAGTAACTAAACACTAAATATATATATATATATATATATATATATATATATATATATAAATAAATTTCTTGTTTGGGGCCTTCTTGATAATCTATCCTAACGAAATATATATCGGTGAAAGTGGGTAATATACCACAATATTACTATATTCTTGTTAGGGCAACAGTTATAAGCTATGCTGATGTACTCACTAGGTTAATAATAACCTTATATATATATATATATATATATATATATATATATATATATATATATATATATATATATATAAATATATAGACCCGTTGTGCCCTATCTGTGTGTGTGTGTTGGGTAAAATATACAAAGTGTAAAGAAGTGAAGAGGAAAACTTTACGAAATAACTTGTTAAGCTTAATTAACTCTTTCTCTTAATTAACACAACAGTGACGCATTCCTAACAAGCTCGACTATACTCTACTACTACTACCACCCCTCTTATTATACGTGTGCGCGACAAAGACGGCCACACACAAGTGCAACAAAGACACCACTATCGCTATGTGAAGTGGGGGTGGGGGTGGAGGTAACTTCGTTCGATCTTCACTTACTTTTGTCCTACTTTAGCGAAACGACATAACGTTCATTTTAGACACTCATCGCTCCTAATTGTTACTACCGGTGACTCTCTCACATCAAAAGCATTATTATTACTACGAGGGCGCCTACCTCTAAGCTGCCTTGATTTATTCCAACCAATTCACAATTACTCAAATATTACACGAATTATTTCTACTTGCCCAAAATAAAACTTATTTTGGGCAAGTATAACACCATTATGAGAATGATTTCACAATGAATTTGCCCGAGTAGATATAGTGGGCACTTTTTCCAGACAGTTTGTTTATCTGTGTGTGTGTGTGTGTGAAAAGTCGTGTGGTGGCCATAACAGATATTAATTTAATGATTATTATTAATATTTGGTAATAAGTGTTTGTGTAGAATCGTCATCGTATAGAGTAGTATATGTATGTATGTATGTAGTAGTAGTAGTAACATAAACAAAGCAATGTCCCGTGGCTTAAGCGCTCTGAGCGGGTGTGAGTGCAGATATGAAGGGCTTAAGCACGCCAGAGAAGTGGAGAGCTAAAGCCGCCAATTATCCCGGCAAATTGAGAGAATTACCGAGTCATCGTACACACACACACAGACACACACACAGGCAGAATAGACGGCTAGCGCCCAGACACCCAGACCGTCGTCATTTTACGGATGGGGCAGGAAACACGGTGGGAAGGCACGGGGCAGGGGGGGGGGGGGTGTACTATACATCCTTGACATTCTCACTCAACCATTGTAGGCGAGCTGTACATGTTAGATTAGACAAATATTGCACGACGGAACAATCGCTCATACTCCACAATTAAACTCATTTATATTTAGAATTGTAAAATAAAATTAATATATGTTATGAGATCATTTAATAGGTATATTAATGTATTTTGATAATTGTAATATTTAATGCGAAATTAAATCAAATGCAGCGATCAATTTAATTTCTGGTTCAAAACGATTTGTTGAATTTACTGTATTTAATTATATATTTTGATAGGCATTTGTTATTTATTGTACAGAGTCCTTGCTACCTTATCCTATAGGGAAATAGTGTTATGTATTTTGTTTTTATTTTAAATAATAATTTTAAAAATGTTTAAATCGCAAATATTAAATATTCCCCGGGACTGTACCTCCCTGCACCACTCCCCCCCGTACCTTTTCCCAAGCTAGGTCGGTATAACAGACTGTTACATAATCCAATGGTGTCAGTTCTATAATCTGTTTGTAACTACATTCCGGTATTAAATTGTCACAATATATATTTAGGACCTCGCCTGTAAATATATATATATATATATATATATATATATATATATATATATATATATATATATATATATTTACATTACTATAAAATATAGTGACAATAAACCTATTTTTATGCGATAATATTTTCCAGTTAACAAACAAACATGTCTTCCATAAAATAGGGTAACATAAACCTGCTGTCCTTCTTGTTAACCATTAGTTCCGGTAGTTAAACTGTGGCGTCGCTGAATTCACAATAATAATAATACTAAACATAAGCGTAATTGCTGTATTTGAAACGTCTCGTGAAATTTAAGCTCACCTTAAATAGAATATATACGTTTTGCATTAAAAATTAAAATAACAGTGAAATATTTTATAGGTTTAAGCCCAACTTTAGACTGTCTAAGTTAAATCTATCTAATGTTTACATTATTTTTACTTTCTTGGGCGAAATCTATAAGAAATTATTGTAATCTTGAGATTTTAACGAAAATACAAATATTAACTATCATTGAATCGAATATGGCTTTTATTGAGAGGATGTGTGTCTGTGTGTATGTGTGTTAAAGAATAAATTAATTTAAAAAATATTATTTTAACCGGAAATAAATGTTTGTTCCTGCCCTTTTTTGTGTATATCTCAGAAATTAAACTAATTAGAGAAAAATAATTTTAATAAAAGTTAATAATATTGAAATTTTGAGCAACTTTTGCTTGAAAAGTATTTTTGAAAAATGTATCATTTACTGAATAATCGCCTTTGAAAAAAAAAATATTTTAATATTTACATTACATATTTCACAGTAGATAAAAATAAAATATAGCATTATTATAAATACAGATTTTGAAAGGACAAGAAAAATTGAGTGTAGGCCACTTTAGCATATTCTTGTAAATGTACTCAAAAAATGTAAAGAAATTAAATTGTATAATTTGGTGGAGTTGCACTATAATTATTATATTTTCTTGTTGGGAACATCGCAAATAAATGACCATGACGTAAACATTAACTAAATGACGAAAAGGATGAAATATGTAATTAATTAAAAGGGATTAGTAAATATATGGCATGTGTGTACCCATCTGGTAACTATCATTTATAATCCGCGCTCATAATTTAGCTAATCCGGCCCATATTACAAGATTAATTTTAACAGTGTACAATAAATTAATCAATTTTAAACACATACTATATTACTTTTTAGTATTAATAAATAATTGCAAATTCACAATTAAATAAATATTAATTCGTTGAATAAAACAATCACGGATATCAGGATAGTGTGTACAATAAGAAACAAAAGCAATCCTCTTTCTTCGACCAGTATGTGCCCCCCCCCCCCTTCGCCTTTCTCTAGTAACGTATCGTGTTTGTCCCCTCGTTCCAGTAATATTTACTCTTGCAAGTCTGGCGAGCGAGCGCGAAATATATAGCCTAATATTTTTAGTATAAATGTCTGGAAGCACGTGTTGTCCAAACATAACATAAACTAAACAAGCAACACACACATGCTGGACCCTTTCCCCTTCCCACCCCTCCCCATCACTCTCTGCCCGTGTCGCCTTCCTTAACACTGACATTTCGAAACTTTTCGAACGATGTTCGTTCAAACGCGAAACATATGATGTGATGGTTTTATAGGTTAGGTGTGTGAATCAATAAATTTTCAGTTACACATTTGTTCAATGGACATTACCGCCTCGTGCTCCAACGGCCGTAAGGGCGACTCACATATATACACATATATATGTAGTAGTTTGGTGACATATTTGCTTTAGGGTTTTTCATGAACGAGTAAAATAAAATGAACTTTAGTCCTTCGAACCGGATTATAACAGTTAACAAGCTAAAGAAAGTTTCACTATAACACTGCTTAATTATGTTTTAAATTAATTCCACGATTACTATGAAGCAATATCAATATCTATTGTTACTAGGGAAACGAAAATATAACAAGACTATTTATTAAAGTTATGGCACAATTTAAATTCCGGAATTATTAATAAATTAGCTTGTGTTAACACCGAAAAAAATCAAACACATTTTTTTTGTGTGTACTTTATGGCGTGGTTGACATGGTTGTTTTAACTAAAACAATTCACGTATTATTTTTGGCGAATACGAAAACAATCGCGCGCGGGTTTTGGCCTCACAAACAAACGAACAAACGAACGTTCTGCCGGCCGAACGTTTCCTGCTTTAAAATAACATGGCGCGACACTAGCGCCATCGCCAATAGATATACTGTAGATAATGTGTGTGCACACTGAACGGCCTGGTGTGCGGACCATTCGAGAACTAATGACCGGTGTTATCCGGGTGATTTATCCGGAACGTTCCGGCCGGTTCCGGTCATTCTCCGGCATACACACAGATACTATACTCACAAATGTGCGATTCTAATTTACTATTTACAGATTAAATTATATATTTGGAGATATATATATAGTGTGATTACATTTCAAACTATCTATAATACTCGGTTCTATTGAATTGTCTGCATATACACTTTGGAAATATATTAATACATATTTTATAGTTAATTTTAGAATAATCGGTTTGTCTTAGTTATCTTAAAATTATTGCTAAATGAAATGGATTGGTCTCGATTTAATTATACATAGACATGATTCCAAAAATAATTAGATTCGATTTAAAGATGGCCAAAACGTGTATATCCGTTAAAATCTCAAATAGATGATTACAAAATTTACTTAGATACATTTCCGTAGAATAAAATAAAATATTGTTAAAGTAACAATTTGTTTGTTAATTTAGTGATACTTATAGCTTATATATTAGTGAATAATTGAAACCTTTGATTACAGATTAAAGTATATTAGTAATAAAATATTGTTAATATAGTAAAAGAATGCATTTTAGAGTAGTGTATGAACAATATTAGCAGCTGAATGAAACAATTTTGTTAATTAAAATAAAACAGTGTAATTGGTGTGATACATACACGTATAATTTCACAATTAAATTGCTAATTAAACACACGGGAGACTATGAATGCACTTGCTGCAATTGCATTATACATTGCATTCGAACGTCCGTCCGTCCGTCCGTCCGCCGAGGCTTCGGCTTTCTCCGCCAATGTTCGGAAGCTAAACCACCGGCCACTAATCGAATGTAATCGATCAGACAATCATATATAACAATGATACTCCTCGCCACGGTGCAAATGCGCCGAGCGGACTTGGGCTCATTTACAAATACTCTATTTTACACCCACTGCAAATACCAACGAAATTTGTAGTGTCCTACACTGGACTGTCTTGCACATATTGAATATAAAGGGGACAGAGCGGATAATCTGATACTTACAATTATTTAGAAAAAATACTTTTTATATATAGTGAACCAGAACCTTATAAATAATATATTAAATATAATTCATTAAAATTTTCAACATATTTATCATTTTTAAAGACAATTTTTTAGTATTGGTAATTTTTTTTAAGTTAAATACTCTATTTCTTTTAATTTATATCGTTTTGAAGATATTAATATACAATGTTTTCTACATTAAATCATCAAATTGAATATATGGTGAAGTGGCATTGGTGCTTATGCCAATGCTTGTTTATTTGAGCTAGGGATATCAGGATAATGCTCTGTCTTTTTCCAACAAACGCACAAACAGTATTTGCACAAGTGTATATATAATTGTGTAAAGGTATTGTTTGATAAATGCCAACCAAATAAAAATAAAAATCCCTGACGCGCCGCTAACTTCACGAAACAACATCGCACTGATTAAATTATTAATTAAATTCTTCTGCAAGTTTTCTCGGCCACTTTAACATACACACACACACACACACAGAGGAACGGTCTTAAGGTAGGCGGGGCGGGGGCAAGGGGCTGGGGCACATTTTATTTCACCGTAGATACACAACAATAATAAACACGCGTATCATGATCATTGTAAGGGGCCGTTTGGGGGCCCGTTACAGAATTACCAACTCAATTGCTTTTTCTCATCAACATCCAACGCCCCCCCCCCCCCCCTTCTCCGCTATCCCTTCACCCAATAAAAGGGTTGTGTTTTGATTAAACTATATAAGCGAACCGAAAAAGACTTACTGATGCCAATTAAAATAAACGGGATTTTGTTGGTGTAATACTGACTTTAGGTAGTAATAATACTTTGAGTAGAAGAGTGGAGGGGTGTGGGTGGGGCGGGCGGTGGGGGGTTGTTTTGGCCAGGTATTTGTTTGATGAAGAAAGTCTTATAATTAATAAATTCTGTACCTAAGTTTAAATTTTAATTAAGAACCTCAAGAAAATATATATATTAATATATATATTTGGTATGTTTTCTAAAGAATTTATTACTGTATACAGGCCAGTCAGTGAACACACACACACCTGTGAACGAATAACGCTCTGTAACTGCTCAACAAATTTTGTATATTATTTTATACTTATTTGTTATTATATTAGAGAATATGTTCATTCACTAGTACTTACACTAAATATTAGAGAATGTTAATAAGATAAATATATATTTATTCGAAAATAAAATAATATTTATTGGTTTTTCTCACAATTACTAAGGGACGAACAAATCACAGAAATATGTTTGAAACTTTAAAGAATAGTTCCTGAAAAATGAAAAAACGATTGATTTCTTTTTTGCAGGAAAACAACAAATTATTTATGTATATAAATAGATTTTCAACGATGTATTGATAATCAATTACGGCTGCCACGAGAATTAAAATTCGTCCGATATTTTTGTTCGTAATTGATTGGGAAATAAGTGAGCGATCGTGTCAACGTGCGTTAAGTTATCGATTACCGGCGATCAATCAGTCGCGGGTCAAATCAAGTTAACTGCGAATCCTGCTACTACAGCAGCAGGACTCATGCCACACATCCTGCCGACTTAATTGAATTATGCTCCATCCATATATGGTTATTTTATATTTACAATACCAATTGATTTTGTTTCATAGCAATTATGGGGTTGAATTTAAATAAAAATACTGCATTATTATAAATACAGATACAGTGAAAGGACAAGTCGAGTGAAGGCCACACCAGCATTTTATGTAATCTTTTCATTACGACTGTATTTTAATATAAAATATCTGGAGTGGCCTGCACTCGACTTGTCCTTTTACGCATTTTCATTAGATATAACCAAAACAAACAGTCAAACTAACCAATACTCTACAGAAATATCCGATTTTATAAGCTACATGCGAATCCATGGCAACGTAAACAACATATTTATAATGTTTCGTGTAGCATTTTTCTCGCAACTGGTAAATTTTTTGAAGAAATGTTTTAAACAAAAGTTGTGCGAAATATTAATCTCTTTCATTATGAACATAACTATATTTGCTGTAAGTGTAGCCGTTCTAGTGATATTGGAGATAGAACAAAAAATGTATAGAGTAAACATGCGCACTACCGGTTTGAATATTCTTTTCAAAAATAGGAGGTGCACATCTAGGGCATATATACAAGTCTTAAGTTTGAAGGTTCATAATTTTAGGTTCGACAGTTTTGGCCCTAGAGCCTTCACAGAAACACACACACACAGACAGACATCATTCCGAAAATAATCACATTCGATTCAAGGAAGATTAAAACGTGTATATCCGTTGAAATCTCTAGTTCGACATTTTTCATGATTACAATACTTACTTATACTACGTAAAATAATGTAAAAAGAAAATTGTGACCTTTTCGTTGACAATCTGAACAAACTTTATAGATATAAAGTTTGTAAATGTTAATGATAAAGAACAAAAAAAAAGATATTTTACAATTTTTTGGTTTTATTTTCCATGCCATTTTGGCCTTATTTATTCAACTTACTTTGAACTGTGGAGCGATACTTGGTCTAATGTGTAATTAGGTAAATCCTTTCATGTAAGCGCACCAGCACCTAGAACTTCGTAAAATATCTTTGAATTATTTGATTTATCATATTTTGGCGGATCTACTATAGAAATAGTGCGAGATATTAACTTCAAATTATTATATTTCAAAGTTCTGAAACATATACAGATTAAAATAAGTTTAAAATATTTAATATCATTTCTAAAATCACCGTTTTAATAGTTGGTTCATTGTTGCTACGTTTGCTTTACAATTAGCATTAAAGTGATAAATTCTTGCAAAGAAGAAATAAAATTAAGTTATCACATATCGAGAAGAGAAAAATAATATGGCCTTGAATGTATTTGATATATGTCAAATATTGTTAAGGCAAAGTTTGATAAATATCAAATTTAAATATTTCATAATTTTAATCAGTACATATATAAAAGTAAATATTTATTCTAAACTACAAATAGATTTCCGTGTAATACATATACATATCATAACCACATTTTATATCGGGCAGCGGTGAACAGAATAACCAACTGAAAGATTTAAATATTCTGTAAAATATACTTCTGTATTTATGTTAATATATTTCATCATTTATATGAAGAAAATTCTGCAACAATATTGGATATGTCTAGATAGTTACACCGCAGCTATACTGCTCTCCCTTAACCGGGACTTCCCCGACATACGCTTGCCAAAATTGTTCAAATCGCCATACACATTTAACGTGAATACGTAACTAAAACCTATGACGCATTCTAATTAGTTTAATTAGCAAAATTTAATCACACACCTGTGTTTTGGTCGAAAAACTTGATTTTTATTAATTCTCAACCTAACGAATCCTATATAAATACACAATCAACATTATTTCTAGCCAGTATTAAAACAGCTGCGCCAAGCCGCTGGTCCAGTGGTGTTCCAGTTCCAGGTGTGCCCAAAACAATGGGTATAATTTACGATATATCGATATCGTGGTAAAATCGACGATTTAAAAGCGCTATAATTTTAAGATGCTCCCTATACCCAAATATACTGTTGTGTTGCCCTGAAATATTTGCCCATGTGTCCTGTGGCCACAGGTATTTTGTGTGGTATGCTTTGTGGTATGCTGTGTGGTATGTTGTGTGGTATGTTGTGTGGTATGCTGTGTGGTATGCTGTGTATTTCCCAAACCCATATTTTCAATTATTAATATATGTAACAATCGTTGTTTTTTTTCAGGTCTACAGTAGGGCCCTACGTGTATTTAATTTAATTTGTATTAATATATATTTATTTATTTTACAGCTAATATTATAAGTATCAGGAGCGCTCCTGAATAGTATTTCATTTGTATTAATATATATATAAATTTTTTACAGCTATGTATGGTGCACCAAATTTTTGAACTTTAAGGGGTATTCACATTTATGTAATTGTTTGCAAACCAGAGGTACTCAAAATATTCAGTGGCCCCATGTGATCTCCTGTTGGAGTATAAAATCACGTCGTCGCGCGCAAAAAGACCACAGAATTTGGGTATTCCGAGGTTGGAAGATACAAACTTTTACTCAAGTGCTGAATAATTGTAATTAAATGTAATAGTGGTGCACCCAACGCGACGAATATATAATTCGCATTTTAGTAACGTTGCAATCAACGGTAGTCGGTCACCAGTTGGCGGCCGGCAGCACTTCCTGTACTGATTCAAATCGTGTAAGTCCTTGGTAAAATGAACTTTAAGTTCGATCGGCGTGATTACCCTTAATGGGTTAGCGTTGTTGAGGCTTCGTACGAATCAGAAGAAGCAGGGGGGTCTGTTTGGTGGGGATCGCGCGAATAATTAAGTCCAAGTCTGCGGGGGGTACTCGCGGTTGCAACTCTTGCTAAAGTGACGAATTTCAGGGGGGAGGCGGGTCCTTGCCGACGTGAAACCGACCTTGTCGAGGTGGCAGGGCTTAAGCATCAACCACTATTTTCAAAATACTGATTGATGCAACTAACAGGTTTCAAAAAAAAAAAAAAGTATTTACGTTTTAAAAATAAAACACTATTTTTCGGAATTTTTCTTTACAAAATAAATAAATATGGTTTATTATTTTTATCTTCGTTCACTACATGTCATTTTATTAATAGAAAATTGCCAAAATATAAAAAAATTCTCCGAAAATCATTTTTTTAAAATTAAAAACAAGGTCAAAAATTGAAATATCATATCTGGAGTGGCCTGCACTCAACTTTCTTTTATGTAGTTTTCAATAGATAGATATTAATATACATATATATCCCAAACAAACTGTTTACATATATATATATATATATATATATATATATATATATATATATATATTTATATATAATCTCAAACAAAGGGTCAAACTAACCAATACTCTACAGGAATACTCTGAAATGTCTATTTTGTTTTCCTGGCAAAAACAGGCGCAGATAATAATTATTATTATTAAGTGATAACAAAATCTTTTGCTGACCAATATAAAATGAAAATGCAAATTGAATTACTATAACTTAATAATAACTGGATAATTATACCAATTTATAATGGATTTGTATTTGAAGTACTTATCGTATTCACTCTTAAACTGTCAAACTCCACAGTAAAACTCTGAAATTGTTATTTAATTATGTTAGCAAAAATATAATATAAATTGATTCTATAATAATTTACCTTATATAATGTATTCTAATAAGAAATCAATATTTTAAATATTAATTCATACAGATAACTGTCAATGTAATGCTTTTTAGTTTTTGTTTTCAATAAACAAGAAACAAATGATGTAACTCATGGTTGATCCAATTTAATAATAATAAAATTTGTCACAAGTGTAGGTATAACTATGGCAACGTAAATAAGATATTTGAGTTTTTTCGTAGCAGTTATCTCATAACTGGTACAAATTATGAAGAAACTTTTCAAACAAAAGTTGTGCGACATATTAATATCTTTCATTATGAACATAACTATTTTTGCCATAAGTGCAGCCGTTCAAGTGTTACTGGAGATAAAACAAAAAATGCATAGAGTAAACATGCACTACCGGTTTGAATAATCTTTTCAAAATAGGAGGTGCACATCTAGGGCATATACAAGTCTTAAGTTTGAAGTTTCATAATTTTAGGTTCGACAGTTTTGGCTCTAGAGCGTTCACAGACACACAGACATACAGACACACAGACGTCATTCCGAAAATAGTCACATTCGATTCAGAAAAGATCAAAACGGGTATATCCGTTGAAATCTCGAGTTCGAAATTTCTCATGATTACAATACTTACTTATTACTCTGTAAAAGAAAGTAAAAATAATAATTTATGCAAATACACGGCTGGAAATTAATAGATGGCATGTGGGACATAAGTGTCCCACAACGGCAGCGAGAAGGTTAAGTGAACAAAGGGTAAACCTTATCTTAAACACAACAGTATCTGCGTGTATTTCTCGTAATTTTATTTTCGGAAAACAAAAGACGGGAGTCGTAATATTACATACAATAGAAATATCCAGGCTGTGTTAAGAGTCTCTGTGTAGAATATACATCTAGTGTTATTTTCTTTATGTTGGTACATTGTTGTGTTGTGGTACCACGGAAGGATATAATATACAGACAAAAAGAACTGTTTGGTTATGATTTTGCCGTTTTTTGTAATTCTTTTAAAGATACACCACTGGAATTCTACAAAAGTTGTATTTAAAATATTCGCAACTGATAAATATTTTTCACTTCCAGTATTTTTAGTTCAACTATACACCAAATACATTTTTTATGAAAATCGGATAAATACGTTTGATTTGTCTGCGGTGCAATTATAAGCGAGAAATAGCATACAAAGTAATTCGGTGAGTGGGACCGAGAAGCGATAGCAGGAACGCTAGTTCAGGCAATTACCAGTGGGGGGGCAATCGCAGCGCCGGCCGTTGTCGTCATCTACGTTAACGGCTCCCCCTGTGATAACTATCGCGCACTATACCGTCTTTAACAACACTGCCATTCGACGAACAAAACTTAACTTATTAAATCCAACTTAACTACAACATATACACTCCCTTTATTTTCGCTGTAATGCATTTATAGCTAAACTATTTTACTATTTACAATTATTGGCCCCAAAAAAAAGCAAGATTTATATGAATTTATTTCTCAAGCCACGGGGAAGGTATCAATTTGGGATTCAAGCCATTTTATTACTCATATTTTTATCCACATTAAAAATAAAATACGTAAAAAAATATATGAAACTTATATAGATAACGCGGACAGTATGTCTAGGTCACCACTAGATGGGTGGACCCGTATCTTATCAACGGGTCATTTGAATCCAATTCTAATTTTAGATTCTAAAAGTGTATTGAATACTCTGGAGCTTATACCAATATTTAGTGTTAAAAGTTAAGTTTTAACAAAATGGCGGCTGTGTTAAAAAAAGCTATTTTGTTTCGAGTTTCGTTTTCACTTTAGGGTACTATAAATAACATTTATTTATAAAAATGTATGCATATTGTTGGTATAAGCTTTAACAAATAGTTTTTACTTTCATTTAAAATACAGAACAAGCAAATCGGTTGAGTAGTTTCATAGAAAATAGTTCACCCAGTTTGAAAAAAGTAGTTTTGAGAAAAACGCGTTTAAATATATATTCAGCTATCTCATCGAATTATCACAAAACCGAAGAATGCAAAAAAAAGAAGATTATAGATACCCCCTTAAATAAGCATTGGTGCACGAATGCTTTCAGCTTGCCTTGCGGCAACTTTAAAAAAAGCCAATCATATAATCGATAAATCAAACGAATGATGATAATGTTACTATAGAAGCAGTGTCTGCAGAAAAGAGAACAACGTAGAAACGTCATAAATAAAATGCCTCCCGCCCTCCCCTCCCCCCACTCCTATCAAACACACAGACATAAAACGAATAGATGTTCGTCCGAAAAGTTTGATGTATAAAAACAGTTGTTTTTCAATCGCAATAAAAAAGTCAGCGTAAGATCTCGAAGGATTCCGCTTCCGGCAAATCCTCCGCTGCCACCCCCCCCCCCCCTTCCCCTCACACGTCGAAGACAACAACAATGTTGAAGAAAACTAAATTACAATTATCTTTGATTACAACCTCATATCACAAAACCAAACTGATTAGTCGTATTTATTATACTATACAATTCTTGTTAGGGATATATCACTCAGTTGTCCTAATACATGACGCTTTAGTATACTAAATCCTAAATAATCTCAGTGTGTCACATTGGTGGGGAATGCCGTGGCGATCTATAAATCGTTATGGCATCTATTGCGCATACAAATGTAGAACAGAGTTCATATTAAGCACTAAGCCCCAATTTACGTGAGGGGGGCAGCTAGTGTTGGGGTGCAGGGCCGTAATTAGCAACTGTTAACAAGATTGCCAATTTGTGTTTGAAATACCCCTGGATTTCATCGTTTTTCTACGCCAACTAATTATTTTGTGCGCTCGTAATTTTATATTAATGAGATTAATTTTTGTTTTGTTTTCATTTAAGTACTACTCAGAGGGGGGGGAAGGGCCTTTTTTCTTTCTGCTGTGAGATTTTTATTTTTTAATTATTTCCCGGCAAGACCTCTTTTGTTTTTCTTCGCCGATTAATTAATTACTTTTTTGTTTGCAGTGATCGGTTAACTTTGATTGGTGCTAGTTTATTATTGGTATTTTATTAATACGTCTTTTTTTCTTGTTGCAAGAGTGGGGGGGTTAAGGGGCGCTCAGCGCCTATTAGAACTATTTCAAAAATTAATTAATAAACTTAATTAAATTCCTTTATTTTTATAAACATGGGGCATGCTAGTTTATTTAACGGCAGCGGGGAAATTTTATAAAAGGTTTTTAATTAAAATTGATACACAAAAAAGCGAGTTGTTGTTTATAAGTAAATTAGTTTATTTTCAATTATAATATCCATTTCAAAAGCATAAGGTAATATTAATTTATATTTATTTTTCCACTAAATACTGTGACAAAAATCCACATTTTCACAATTAAATTAGAACACAAAATAAATATTACATTATTACGGCATCATCTGTATTCAAATTGAACGAAATGGTGGACACATACCGGATATGACAATACTATTACCGAAAAGAAAAGTTATGTCATAATACAAAATTTTATTTATTGTTGTATTTATTTCAATAAATGTGTTTCCCTTTATTTAACATGAAAACAGTATCTTCATTTAATACTAAGAAAATAAATTTAAAGAAAAAATGCATGAATTTATATTTTAATTGAACGACGTCCTGGACACATAACGGACATGTCACTGACAAAATAAGTACATTTAACCACTAAATGAAAAGTTTTCTATTTAAAAAAAAAATGCCAACCTAAAAGAAAATATATCATCGCAATAATAAATAATTATATTTATTTTAATAAATGTGTTATTTTTTAATAATATATATAGAAGATAATTTAACAAATAATATGAAACTAATTTGTATTTAAATGGAACGATGTGGTGGACACGTAACGGAGGTGCCAGTATGACAAAAATGTGTGTGTGTGTGTTAGGGCGACCACAAGAAAACAGTGGTTATACAAATGTTTAACACACCGTACAGAAGTTAAACACAGTAGGGAGTAGGACATCAAATACATCTATACATACATCCATATATATAGATATCTGTTTTGTATAGTGTGTGCGTGTGTGTGTGTTTTATCAGCAAGAAATAAGCGAGTGGTAGCGGTCCGGCGAATATAAACAGGCAATTGTCTGAAATGAAGCAATCAGTGGCTTCAGTCGGCGATAAGAGCGCCGCATAACGACCACCGGGGGAAACATTAACAGACTCCTCGTCAGATTACTTGCACATCTCTTCGACGGTGCTACTACCACTACTACTAGTGGTGTTGGGGGCGGGGGAGAAAGGAGCTATCAACCCCACCACCACCACCAGCACTGCCACTACCGCCACAGGCATATTATAAAACAACTTTCTTGTTAGGTTACGGCATTGTCACACTAACATTACTATTGTGTATTACATACTTAAATAATCCCCTATGTGCTGGGGGGTTCGACTACGGATTTCAACCAACACACAATACTACAAGATACACTTACTGAGAAAGTACTGTACACATTTAAGTCGGCCCATTTTGGTGGGATACACCGTTATAAACACATGTATTAATGAACTGGAGATTCTGTAGTAGAACCTCCACCATAAAATATGTATACAATTATTTTAACAGTATCTTGTCCCAGATTCTACGCCACTGATTCTTAATCGTGTACTAAATAAAGGCAATTCACACACACACATATATATTTTATTAATATATCCAGGATTTCGAATCGAAAACCATAAACCAGTACTCTACAAAAATATTCTGAAATGTAATTTATCTAATTGAGTCTATTTTGTTTTCCTGCCCAAATAACAGATGATCCGATTTTATAAGCTACATGCGAATCCATGGCAACGCGTAAACAAGATATTTATAATGTGTTGTAGCATTTAACTCGCAACTGGCACATTTTTTGAAGAAATGTTTCAAACAAAAGTTGTACGAAATATTAATATCTTTTATTATAAACATAACTATTTTTGCCGTAAGTGTAGCCGTTCTAGTGATATTGGAGATAGAACAAGAAATGCATAGAGTAAACATGCACTACCAGTTTGAATATTCTTTTCAAAAATCGAACTTCCCGATTGCATATCACTTAAAAATACTAATAATTTGTGCTCTTGTGTTTTTTGTACTCTCCAGTGAGCGAATGTACGATGAGAGAAGGATATAATATAAAGAGCGATAGAGATGAGGCTGATTGCCGGCAGTAAGGGGCAAAGTGGCCTGTGTGACATTTGATGAGTGTCCAGCCATTGTTTTGCTGTGGCCAATTAAACTGGTGTGTGTATTACTTTGAACAACAACGAACGGCGAAACAGCATTAACTTCACGATTTTTGTCGACAACCATGGATAACAGAATAACACACGCACCCACTCACAAATACACTAGACATTAGTTGCAGCGTCAAAGTTCAATATATCCACTCGAACGAAACTTGCTCATCCCAAATAGGACTCATTTCTTTTGTACACTGTTGTCATAAAATGTCAATATTAAATATTTTTCAACAAAATGTATTTGCATTTGTGCAATGTAAAGTAATACCATTTAATTTCGATCTGTGTAATAAAATTGAATATTCCTACATACATATATAATTAAAGCGTGTATTAATGTTTCAAAATTCAATATGTCCGCATAAAAATACAGTGGCGTTGTAATATGTAGTAAATGGCATATTTTCGGTGTGTAGTAGTAGTAGTGATGAACAGCGCAACAGCAATGCAGTGGTGCTTGAATGGCGCTAATAGTGATGTGAGTGGGGGGCACGGGGATCCCTATCGCGCAGATTTAATGTGTCATTTGATTTGCCCGTATAGCCCCATATTGGAATATACGAATTAAAAACGCCATTGTCCGCCAGTATTTTCGTATTACTGTGTGTTATCATTGCAAATATTTATTACATCGAGCGACGGATTTAACGGCAGATAAACCCCCCGCTTTAAGGGTTAAATATTGCACTGTGCTCATACGCTCCAAAATATTGCCGCACCATTTAATAACATATCGATTTCACTCTATCTATACGCGCGCTCTTTTCAAAATATGTCTTTAATTCAATTATATATCCACATTCTAAATATATATTCACATTTAACGTAATTGCACATGCAACGTTGTTACCGTATAAACGTTCGACGTTACTATCGTTACAAGTTTTGATTGGCTGCTCTGGGAAACAATAATCTGGTGTTTTAAATTCACCATATTTTACTATTAGATGTTTAAAACAAAGTTCAAAAAATATTAAGAAATAATCATTTTGACCCAATTTTCTTTTTTAATACGTTTTTATTTATATATAATAACAAGCTTACGTACAACGCACTTATGCGTTCAGCTCGCCTTATAAGTAATATATACGACGCGAGCAACGGTCTTTAATTATTATGGCCTTTTGGTTAACAATATGAAAAAATGTTATAGATATAAAAAGGGCAGCACAAGATTTTCAAATAAGTTATGTATTTTGTTTCCCTGTTAAAATAGTTCATACGATTAATTTTTGTAAACTAAAGATACTAAAAATTATCAATTTGCTTAACTGACAAATAATATTTACAACATATAATATATAGATCTTTTCTTTTTTTGTTATTTATATATTTTAAAATTATTAAAATATTGTCTAGAAATATGTATGTATTACGTGTCCTAGTAACAATTGAAATACTAAAAAAAAAAATGTTTTAATATCCATGACACAATATACTAATTGGCATTTATTGGTTTTGAGTAGAGGTACTTTAATAATAGTGTATGTAGTATCCTGATATGCATGGTCGTATCCAATAGATGTCTGTGTGTGTGTTGTAAAATGCAGTACAAAGTACAAAACAGGAGAATGACAAAATAACGAATGCGTGTCATTTTCATAATGGCCATTATCTCGTAACATCCTGTATATGCATATATCTGTGTGTGCCTGTGTGTGTTATGATATGAAATATTGGCCATACATACACACATGCTTAATAGGCATATATAGCTATACATAGGTATTTGTCACCCCTCTCTTTCAATGACAATCCGTACTCGCTACAGTCACAGTCACACACACACACACACACAGGATAACAGAGATAACTTACTTTTTATATTTTGCACTTCAAATCTACAACATTAATTAATAGCTAGCACGATAGGTTCTTACCACCCCACAATACACATATTATTATAAATCTAAATGTACGAGAATATACACTCCATTTTTTTTTTTTTAATTTACGAAATTGGTCTCACATATTTTGAATAAGTAAAGAATTATTGTATGTCCCAATTAATGTAAATTATTTCATGTATATGTGTATGTGTGTATAGACAAGAGGTAAGAAAGAGTTAACCGTTTCCCCCCGCCCCCCCTCGGCCTGCCAGCCCCTCACTTGTATAACGAGGCCCCTGATAATAATGTAAAGTTGGTGTATAAGTAAGAAATTGTGACACATAAAACTTTATAATTAGAAAATAAATCTACCGACACGTTTTCATTTTAAACGGTGTGTATACTTAGCCATCACTATGTATGTACATACATACTACTATTATTATAGTGTGTATACCTATACAAACTATATATATATATAAATATATATTCGTCCAAACTTTCTCTCTAGAAACTTCTTTTTTTTTTTTGCATTAAAACCAATTAATTAGTAAAATCAAACATTGGATCACAATTGACATGATATACAAGACTCGTTTTTAATTTTTACTTTCTTTTACGATGAAATAATTAAGTCGGATATACACGTATTGATCTTCCCTGAATCGAATGTGTGTGTGTGTGTGTCTGTCTGTCTGACTGTGAACGCTCTAGAGCCAAAACTGTCGAACGTAAAATTATGAAACTTCAAAATTAAGACTTGTATATAAATATAAATAAATATTTAATGTTAAAGTTTAATAGTCATTTAATGCATTATATACTAATAATAATAGTACAAATAAATTATGTATACGCTCTATTCGTAATAGCGATAGTGTTTTTGACCCCGATAACGATTTTGAATTAGAATAGGGACGTCGAGCACGACCGCAGGTGTATATTCGGAATAGTAGTTTTTACTACCCCATTAAATGGTAAACTAATATTAACTGAACCCTTAATAAGTCGTTTTGCTGCCTGCAACCATCCTACCCCCACTTCCCCGCACAGCATGGAATATCAACAGAGTAATTGAATAATGAACGTGATTTTCAATAGCGCGCGCGCGCTTGTATCTAATAGTAGTCGTAGTCGTAGTAGTAGAGGTTGCCTTATCAGTGGCGGTGGTGTCCAGTGTGTTGACCGTTGGCCGAGCCACCACCGGCCCGAGGTTAGCAATTAAACTAAGGACATTATTTTGCTAATTTCATTGCTATTCCATTAGTGGCTGGCGTGCTACGTACCTACCACACCAGATAACCTGTGTCTGTGTGTGAATTAACCCTCTATATACCTTTAGCTTTACACTCTGTATTTAATATATATATATATATATATATATATATATATATATATATATATATATATATATATATATGCACTCCCATTTGTTTAACTATGGTGGGAATGCAACTCATTAACCGTACGGAAAAGCCGGTTTTACACTGCCAAATTAATTACTATTGCATTCATTTGTGCTACCGCTTAATATACTAATCAAAACATATGTTTAGTGCATTCTACAGTATTTATAAGTCCATGGTTTTTTTGTTGTAAACAAATAAAATAATTAATATTAAAAATGTAATTGCACTAACTCAATAGATTCAATTATTAATAATATATTAGGAAAACTTGCAAGGCATGTGTCCTCAACAAGACAAATATTATAATTTAGAATATTTAAATATTACAAAATTATACAAATGTTTTTATTGTTTATTCTGTGAATTTGTTTGTAATATTTCCGACAATATAAACAGAAGTACAAGAGAATAGATGAGTGCGAGCAGGAAGGGTGAAAGGAAGGGCGCGAGGGGGGGGGGGGGGAAGGTTGGGGGCGAGCGTCGCGACGGCGATCAGAGATAGCGGTGTGAAATCAGCGCATAACAACGCGGTTTACCCCATTATAACACGGTGTGCCTGTAGCCCCCACCAACACTATATGTTTGGGAAACACGCGTCACACAAATACACATTCCCACTACACTACAATTCGGCTAGAACGACTTTATTTTTATTTCTATATACGTTAGGAAATATATTCTTGAAATTAATTAAAAATAGTACCTTAGATCTGTCGTATTTCTAGTAAAAATAACGTAGATTTTATGAGATTATTTAAATGTAATTTAAAGGAATTATTTGTTAACATATATATAGGTCTCATTTTTACAATATTGTTGCTTTTAATAGGGAAGTGTTGCTGAAATCGTACTATTTAAGAAAATTAAATTTTCGGGCCTATTTGGTTTACATATTTAAACATGTATTTAAATCAAACAATAGAGTAACATTTCAAAACAATATATTTGTTTTAATTGATCAAAAGGTACGAATATGGCAACCAGTATCATAAATCATACTAGTATATCTTCTAAATCGTACCTAGTACTTTGATAGTAAAGTTTGCTTTGTAACTAATATTACGCAGTTAACGATAATTGTATTAATTAAATATTACATTGATAATTATAAATGTATTTGAACATTAATTTTAATTAATAATAAAATTCTATTAGTACATTTGGGACAGTAATAAACTGCAACTGTAAAATGTATTAACTCATTTTCTATGCGTGGTTCTGTAGTAGTACGATTTAAGGAACTTAGCTAACTTGTTAATATATCAATATAACCTCGACAGTATGTATAAAATATGCGACAAATAATACAATAATGTGTTAAGAAAATATAGGAAAATAAAGAAAACAATTACTAAATAAATTATATCAGGTAAAAATTTGTTAAATTTACATGATTTTTTACAAAGTTTTACTTCTATTTTTTTGCCTTAATAACCGAATAATTATTTCATTCATATATAGGTATCTGTTAGATTAGGTAACTAAATAAATAATTAACAGGTACGCATTAAGCAACTGTGCCCTATATCACGAAATTATATGTTTTGTGGGATTGAGACGCCGTGTGCTGGAGGGTATAGGCCCTCGGGTTTCGCATATAGGAATACATTTTAGATAAATCGTCCAGATAAAATATGTGGTTATAACTTGACATTAATATTATACAACGTGTATAAAGAAACTATATGTGTGTTTGTGTGAAAAGAATTGGTTAGTGTAAAGCAAGTTTTCGTACTATTAGGCACTAAGTAATGTTTTTAGTAAATTTTGATTCTGATATTTTTTGAACTGGGCAGTTTTTGATAGTTTTTATTTGTTTTACCAACAAAATATTAGATATAGTGAATAAGTATTTTATGACACATTAAATATTTTATGATATGTGAAGGCCATAATATGAAAATTGCATTTTATGATAGTAAAGTATTTTTACTACATACAGTTATGCTACAATGAATATATCACAGATTCTGATATGAATTATTTTTAGAAGAATTTAAAAAACAAATGTAAACGCTATATAAATAATTATTTTATTACATTTGGTGGCTCTAATTATTAACTATTCCCAAATAATTTTCAGGCTATTTAAAAAAAAAAAACACTTTTTCATCTTGTAATTCTTACGTATTAGGTTGTTATCGCCCTTTAAATAGAGAATATGCTGACTTCAAACGCACTCTTAAAATAAATTAGATAAATTTAAAATTTGTAAGTTTTTTGGTATAAACTTTTGACTTTGTCATTTCACCAGGGATGTAGAAATTGTTCTACACATACAAACACATATATCGAGTTGTTTACGAGTATATATATATAATTATGTTATATACCAAATATATTCCTTGAAAAATGTTTATAATATTTTTGTTTGTTTAATATGTGGCATTAAATACATTAATATTAATAATTTGATAATTATAATACATTTTGTTCTAGTATCAAACGTCGGGGGATAAAACAGGAAATAAAAAATGTTTGGTGTAAGTAATTGGTTCGTAAACAAAATTAATTAAAATTTAATTTAAAAATAATTTTAAAGTTTATACACACCGCAGTGTAAATTATATGCCAACTGCATTTTATATGTTAATTACCAAACTAGTTTTATCTAAATATAATTTTGTTACATTAAAATACAAATTAAGTTATCCTGCCGTAAAACAAGGTGCTTAATGTTCCTGGCAACATTTGTCATATAGAGTTAAAAGGCGAAAAAATTTTAATTGTATTTATATCCACAAAAAGGAAAAAGAAAATCAACTCTATTTAGTTAAATTTGAATTTGCGATAGTCTATTGTTCCAGTGCGACTCGCAAAACACAGAGGTCACCACTGACGACTAGTGGTGGCACCTGTGCCCAGTGTGTAAAACCAAAAAGTACTATCGGCTGGCCATTATTGACAGTTGAGTGACACCATGGCCAACCGCGACTCTTCCCAGCACTTACCGACACTTCAATACTTTATTATAACGAAAAGGTTTTCATTTTGTACAAAAACCGATATCACACACACACACACACACACACAAGGGCAGAGCAGACGACGGGCGACATCGGCACATTTTTAAATTTTCATCAACGAAAGTGCTTTTTAATTAACCCTTTTCCACAACCAGAAATTATATTTTTAACAGTGTATCATCCTATCCTCCGATTTGCAGAATTTAGGAATATTTAAATATTTATACCATTTTATATGTATATATATATATATATATATATATATATATATATATATATATATATATATATATATATATATATATATATATATATATGTGTATTCAAAATATTGAAATTCCAATTTTAGATATAGCTTGGTAAGAAGTAGATATGCTCCAGTGACAAATCCGTGTTAAAATCGTTGTCATATAGAAAATCGAATTCCCAGCTTATAGCCAGTAAAAAAGTGACCCTATTATGGAACACCGACCCATACACTGTATAGCAGCAGCAACCACGAAAATAAAAACACACAAAGTGGTGTCATCTTTTGGTTACATTTCGAATTAAATAAAATGAAAAACGTCTTTAAGGGTATGTGTATACGAATATGACATGTGAGTGCGCGCCTTACATGCCCCTCGCTCCCCCACGTGTGTGTTTAGCTGGTTGCGGTGTGTGCGTGTGCGTAATATGGATCAGTTTCGCACAATTCCTTTGGTTATTGTCGTGTTCTAGTGATCCTTATGGGTGGGTCGAGCGGTGGATGGGGGGGCAGGGGCAGGGGCCTGTCTGGATGCCTATATGCCCTTTCATGGAAATAACTGTCATCTATTTTGTAGATAAGATCGTAATTGAATCTGGTCTGACGGCAGATTTGCACACACCGACACACAGACACACACACACACTATTATTTTGGTTAGCTTGCGAACTGGCTCGCGGGATATACTCTGTCATAAATATTATGTATATGCCCTTTCACGTGTAAGCCGCTGTATCTTTGTATGTGTCTTTCGGTGGAGGTCCTTATTTATTAAATTATATTTATTTTATTTTAGCAATTGTTGCTAGTGTGTTTAACAAATTAAATCAAATATATATCGTTCATTTCTGAATGTGTTTCCAGCGTTACGAAAACCCATATGAAAGGATTTTGAAGAAAAATTTGTTTGCTTTTAAGATTGTCCAACATTATATCATAAGATTACTGGATACAAATCCTATTTTACTATGTTTACACTGAACTGTTTTGTTCTTAAGTACACTCAACCGCATAATTCGTAGGTTTAAACTGGTTGCAATAAAAATAAGAATTTTATTTGTATACTTAAGAGGAACCCAATAACGTGAACATAAAAATCATTGTTCCGCTCTTGACGTATTCTGATCCTAAATTAATATATATTCGTTCTAAAATAATATATATCGCTTAAGTATGATCTATTGCACAAGTGTACAGGCGAAATATTACAAAATCTATGTATTTTACATATAAAAATAAATGAAACAATTTCCAATTAAAAATTGATGATTTTCATAAGAGGTTTATTATGAATTGAAGAACGATATTCACAATTTACGGCTGTACATGCCTAGATTGAGCCTTAAACTTGCAATTATTAACAGAAATATCTACTAAAAATACATTTTATAGTCATATTTTGAAAAATTGTCAGAGCATTTTCAAGCAAACTGTTTCGAATGTAGCAGTAACATTTGTAAATTTTGAGGTACAGTCTGAAACGCAAGCTTTTCAATATCTGGTTTTTATTTATTTTATGAATAGTTATATTTGTGCTACTGAATTATGCTCTTATAAATATTCATCTTAATGTATGAAATATTAAATGTGTATACATTCAAAAAAATATTGATTCAGAAACCCTAATAAAATATATGGTAAACATAAAAATATTAACCAGACCATATTGATCATCTCGAATGATACGTTACTGATATTAAAAGCCAGTAGTACACAGTAAAATATCGATATTAAATTACATAACTTTAAATATAAACCTGCTGTGATAGTGTTTCTAATTCTCCTGAGTTTATGAAATGAGTAGATTTTAATTATAATATTGCTAGAATATACTAAAATGATTCTATTTATCTGCGAACGAGCAAACATTTTTCTAGTGTAATAATGCCCCTAAAAATCAACTCTTCGTGGACCAAACAAAATCAGCCATGTAACTGTCACGAATGAAAATCATCAATCAACCGTCAAATCGTTCAAACCCCCAAAATCATGCCAACACCACCAGTGAGTCCTCCAGGAAGTCCTAGCAGAACCCCTCAAGGAAGGCGAGCTTCATCACCAAGACCATCTCACGTCACTATAAATTCGAGTCCTGCAACATCGGTGCGCGAGGCCCAACTGGTAGATCCATGTGGCGATGAGGCCGAAGAGAAATTGGACTCATGTCACTGTGGCCGTACAGATAATATAAACACAGAGTTTCTGTACTACAGCGCCATGATACGTGAAGTGGCGGCTAGCCTCACTAGCGATGTGGATCGACAATTGATAATCCCGTGGATTAGGAAGTTATTTAGGCCCGAGTACCACACCTCTAGATTTCGGAGTAAGAGAAACCAGTAAGCAAATTGACACACACAGGAATCGAACCGTCGGCCAACTGTGCTGTTTGGTTTGCGGCAACCAAACTTAATAATCAAATTTCCTTTTAAAGATTTTTGCTACATTTAACTCTGACAATAATGAATGATGAAGCTTGTGGCATTTTCGCTGTTGCGCCGCCATGTGGGGCTTTGCCCCTATATGCCAGCATAGAACCCCAGGAGCCATTCCCTAAAGCAGAATGGGAATTGGACACAATGTGGAGAGATGTCCTCCAAGGGCTTCCAGATGATGCCAGAGTAATGACGTGTTCGGTACATCGAACTGAAGAATTATGTGAGGAGGATCATGACCTCAATGAGGCACGCATACTTATAAACATTGCTTTTCATATTGTTAAATACAGCTGATCATATTTAAAAATATCAAAATCATAAATCAAATTGCTTTTGATAGTGTTAAATATAACCAGCTGTATTTAAAAATATCAAAATCATTAGTCATATTATTTTTGATATTTTTAAATACAGTTGGTTATATTTAAAAATATCAAAAACATAGCTCCTATTTTTTTGATATTTTTAAATACAGCTCGTCTTGTTTTGGATGTTTTTAAATACAGCTGGTAATTGTATACATATATGTTATTACTTTCTTTTACGAAGTAATAATCTTGTAATCATGAAAAATGTCGAACTCAAGATTTCAACGGATATACACGTTTTGACCTTCCATGAATCGAATGTGACTATTTTCGGAATGACGTTTGTCTGTGTGTGTGTCTGTGAACGCACTAGGGCCAAAACTGTTGAACGTAAAATTATGAAACTTCAAACTTAAGACTTGTAGATGCCCTAGATGTGCACCTAGTATTTTTGAAAAGAATATTCAAACCAGAAATATATGTTTACTCTATATAATCTCCAATATCATTAGAACGGCTACACTTACGGCAAATATAGTTATGTTCATAATGATATATTGATAATATTTTGCACAACTTTTGTTTAAAACACTTCTTCAAAAAATGTACCAGTTGCGAGAAAAATGCTACAAAAAAATATAAATATCTTGTTTACCATGTTGCCATGGATTCGCATGTAGCTTATAAAATCAGATCATCTGCTATTTTGACAAGAAAACAAAATAGACTCAATTAGATAAATGACATTTCAGGGTATTTCTGTAGAGTATTGGTTAGATTGATAGCTGGTATTGGTTATATATATATATATATATATCTAGTGAAAATTGCATAAAAGAAAGTCGAGTGCAGGCCACTCCAGATATTTTATTAGGTAATGAGTGTGTTTTGTAAGATTACTGCAATTTAATTGCCTAAAGATTATTTGAGACTAGATGTTTCCTGTCTCAGGAGGATAATTCAAAAAGTTCCAATAAAATTGATAGTTGTGCCTTTTCCAGTGCCTAGATGAAGAGTTCAAATATTACCTGTACTTAGCAAGACCTTACGCCGTCGTGTTACGTTCAACCGACGACCGGACCAAAGTTGCCACCTGGTTACAGACATTATGCACAATCCAACCGAGTGCCTGCACCGACATGAAGAAATTGAGGAATGAATACATTGTGGCTTTACTCGGGTAACGTTTATAAATTATGTGGAAATGTAAGGAATAAGAATGTTTATCATTTTTATTTTTTTTATTTTTCTAAAGGTATATAAGTGATTTAAGGGTGGCAGGCCCTTTTATGGAATTCCCCGCCTACAGCCCCTTGCCCCCTTTAATAGACTTGGCTAAAATAATTGCGCGGAATCCCCCGATCATTGACCCCTGCACTTCGGAGGCGTCCGAATTTTTGGCCGCGCAACCAGTGCCTGATGAGGGCGCCTTTTGCTATATTGCCATCACCGGAGACGTTCTCGACAGCTCCCTAAACGAACTCGACTAACGACTCATTATTATTATTATTATTACTTTATTTTGAACGATGTATATATTGTGGCGGTGTTGTAAGATTCTAATAAACTGATTAGTTGGCCTCAACTCGAACACTTTTCTGTTTTAAACATTTATTCTAGTATGAAGCACCAACGTTTCCAGCGTAGACGTACTTTAATCAAATTTAGTAAAATTAGACTAATAGCAGTTAAAAGTATTTTTTATGTATAATTTAAAGCCCCAATGGTTCCAGCTCCAAGTATTTATTAGATTATATGCTCAAGTACCAATGCTTCCAGCTTGCTGTAGGCTGGAAGCATTGTTACTTGAGAATATTCAAGCCCCAATATTTCCAGCCCCCCGTAAACAAGGTTTACTAAACATTTGTTTAGCTCATTTCCAGCTAAAGATAATGTAATGTGCGCCCATGGATCGTAGTGCGCCATGCGTTGAATCCGTCCGTTCGTTTCGCTAATCCATGGCCGCCTGTGTCAAACTGTTTCCAAATTTTGTGCAATCCGTTGATATGCAAATGTGTCTGTTAACTTTCGTACGAGTTTTATTCGCTAATTAAATACTTTGTCATTCGAAGTGAATCGGCGTAGAAAAGTAGGGGGCGGTGGGGAGTTGGAGGAGATTTCTTGGAACGGGCGCAGTTGTTGTGTTGTTGCAGTAAAGGGCGCGGGGGGGGGCACGGATTAAGAAAGTAGGTGGTGAGGGGGGGAAGGTTTTCGTTTGTTTTAAAATTCAGTTTTCGCAAATTTATTCCAACACACTTTACAATAATTAAACTGTGTTAAAAGATTCAATTAATTCAATTTGTATTTTAAACTTGATTTAAATTTTAACTATGGTTTAATTATGGAATATATAATGAATAAATTCGACAATACACAATAGGTAAAATTTGCTTTCATTTACGATAACAAAAATACGTCTTATTGTTTGAAATGAAAACAATATAAATATGTACAACAGTACAAGAGAGCTGTAGTATTCAGTCGTTTATCTATAGCAGTTTCCAGACATGATGTAAATAAATTTTTGCATTCAAAAATCAGTGGCTATAAAAATATTACATTCATTTATTTTTACTGAATGATACATAAATGTATGTTACATAAATCAAAACTAAAAATATAGGTGCAAAAAACAACTTTACTTCTAGTACTATTTCTTAATTTATATTAATATATGTGTCCGTTATGTGTCCACCAGTAATCAAAAGAAAATGAAAATAGAAATTTGATAAAAATAATCATAAAAATGAATAAAAAAAAGCCAGAAAATGAAAATATAATCATCTTTTGATATTCAAAGGTGTCAAAATGTGCAGGTGTAAAATATGATAAGCCCTTGTTAATACTAAGATCAAAAGCGCACTTGAATGTTCAAATTGCCGTCAATTAAATAATGAGTTGATATTTAATACAGTTTACATATTCTGTATTCAGTTTCAAAGCGCTATTACTCCCCCTGCCCCCCCCCCCCATCCTGCCCCGCCCCCCCTCCTCCAGCCCGTACAACTAAAGTTTAGCGTGTAAAATAATCTTATGTAAATCTAAGAAGCGATTCTTTAGTAAGTCGCAAAGAGTTAAGCCACACCTGCTCGTGTTCCCAGATTATTTAAGCAACACTTAATGCCGGCACGCTCTCATTATTATCAGATGGTAATTAGAATAAGGTTTCGCGAAGCCTGCCATCTGTTACGAGTCTTGCGAACTTTTCTCAACTGTTTACCAACTTAATATATATATATATATATATATATATATATATATATATATATATATATATATATATATATATATATGTTGAACTCATTGTTATTTGATAATAAGACTCATGAATACATTTGTCGTGTCTTGTTTACTTAAGATGAGGGGGTGAAGGGGGGTTGGTTAGTTTAGTAGATCAACTGTTTATGAGGTGTGCGAAAAAATGGAACGATTTCATAAACAAATATTCACAAGCAATTTGGCGGGTTTCCTTTTGTTCACGCTTTAATAATTTTAAAATAAATATCTTTTGTGGTGTAAAATAGAAAAAGTGATGTATTGTAGGCGACGCTGACGACGCCGACGACGCCTGGCGTCTTCGTCTTCATGTGTTAACTGAACCATATATGTATAAGACATAGGCGTACACATCTCTATTAAAATATTGTAAAATATCCAAAATATTTACAAAACCTACTATTTACAGATATAAACAAGCACAGGTGTAGGCACCAATGCTTTCAGCTCGCCATACGATGAAAAGAAAAATTAATAAAATATTTTTATAACAGTAAAGCTATTTTAAATAATCGTACGACCAACTAATAAGAAATAAATTATGAATATCTATAAAAAGAAAACTGCACAGATATGAAATTATCATTTTCGACGGAAATTTTTCGAAAACAATTTAGTGCAAATTTTGAATCTTTTATTTTATGGCATTAGGCTTACCAATATGAAATAATGTTGTAGAAATAAAATATCTTAGACTTTTTGGATGTTTTAATTATTTGGGGGCTCTAAATTTTGATTTTAAAAAGCTATTAAACACATAATAAGGGCCGAAAGTAGCCCGCGGGCTGCCAAGCCTGATGTACAGGATTAATATAATAGGCTATTGAAGTTTAAACCTCGGATTGACATTAAAAACTTATTTGAAAATATATTTTTACAGTGTGCGCGTCTGTTTCTCTCGTCGCGTTATTAAATCGCTGCTGTAAGAAAGAGATAGCCTTTGGGATTTAAGTATACAAAGTATGTTGCGTTTGTAAGCTGTAGCATTTTTACAACGTTGTAACAAGATTAACTATAGCTATGTCAGTATAGTTTATAATAGGGGTATTACCAGGGATTTTACTTCCCTGGAAGTTGGTAGCACTTGCAAAACAAGTAACAGTCCTCGTATCCATGGCTGTGCTTATATATATATATATATATATATATATATATATATATATATATATATATATATATATATATATATGTGTGTGTGTGTGTGTGTGTATACATGTAATTTCTAATCTTAATTATGAATTAGTTCGTTGTGAGTACAGTTTTACGCTAGTAGTTTAATTTTTGTATCGAACAAAATATGTGATAGTAAAATCGAAAATTATTCCGTTCACATTTAATATAGAAAAGTTTTTCGAAGTTTTAACTTCCGCCGGATATAGTACAAGCCATTAAACTAATCCCGAATCATTCTAAGAATAATATTACACATTTCTCAAACGAAAATATGATGTGCTTTGACTATAAGGTGTTGAAATCCATGTATATAAACCATAAAATACTTGAGTTCTATGAGAATGTGTCAAGCCATTGAACACGACGACGACGACGACGACGACAACGCGTTTCTAAGATATATATTTAAATATGTATTTGAATCATATCACGCGCCGTACGGCTCACTGGTCCTGCGAATGGATTCGCGAAACGCTAGGATAAGTGTGAGCGCCCCCCATCCCCCCCCCCCCCCCATGCGGACGACGCTAAGGAACAAATAATCTCCTGACATCATATGAACAAGCGACGATTCGTGTGGTTGCACCGTGCAAACGGTACACAGCACCAAGCGAGCGGCACACAACGTGTTATTGCGATAGAATACATTATCTATCGTTGCTATTGTGATGTGTCGCTTTTGTTAAAAATATAAGCGATGTTTTACCAAAGAAAAGTGTCATTTGTCTAGAAATAATGTATTTAACGCTGAGACAGTGCCGTAAACAGAAACATATCTGAGGAAGGGCCTATCTATAATAAAGGTATAACTATCGAAAACGAGAGATTTCTATGTGCTGTGTGTGTGTGTGTAAACACACATAGTTAAAAACGTTACCTATTTTAAACTAAAATAATTTAATTATAATATAACTAAGACTAGTGTAGGCCATTCCAGGTTATTTCTAATATAATGTTATAAAAAACAAAGTAATTAATCGGTTTATATTAATAATAACCAAATTAAATGTTCAAAATGGTTAAATTGTACATTTAACATACATTTATCACATTACCCGGTAATTATTAATAATACACAACTAATCTTCGGTGAATGTAATGAAAGGAGTGGGTATTACCATGAATATTCTGTATCCCGTTTTTCGCTGGTTAGATTCGGTTAAATTTGTTCATAATTAATATAGAAAATAATATAATAAAATGTTTTTGTTAAATGTACTAAAATACACAAATAATTATTAATAATTACCGGTAAATATAATTATTACAATTTATTAAATTTATATTTACCAAAAGACGCGAATTTTATTAATAATGACCGATTATTATTCATACAATTTTAATCATATTTATATTTAACGTACATATGTGCACGGTCACACTTACAGAATATGTATGTCTGTTACATCTGTAAAAACTATCGAAAAAATATTGTTTAGCCTCTAAGAGTAGAATAAAATATATAAAATTGAATTTTAATGCGACAGTCAAGTGTAGGCCACCCCATATACAACAAGCAAACATTTTGAGTCATACTCAAAAGTAAATAAATTTAGGGTGAAACCCCGAATTAGCAGAAAAGGTCTTATAATTTTTTTTTTTTAAATATATATATTTATCAACAACATTACTTTCCTATTGATAATATTTTTCAATGTGAAATTGTATCCTAAAATCGGATTTAGGTAAAATTTACCTATTAAAATTTTAGTGCCAAATAATCGACGGCCGCATGATTTAAAATCAGAACTAAATATCTTCGAAACTCTGTATTTTAAAATATGTACATAATATAAATAGCATTTTGTATACTGCTCACTGTAACCCCTTAAAGCACTGCGTAATAAATATAAAAGCCGTAAAAAGAAAAAAATAAAAAAATATAGCGAGTCAATTTGGTGACCTCACAGCATAATTAATTCAAAATATAATAATAACACGTTACGAATAACAAGAATATTGCATGTCACAAGCTTACCTTTAGTGACGGACGTCTTTGGCCGGGTGCTGCGGCCGTCAAACGGGGGCGAAGCACGAATACTCAGTTCATTGGGCCACTGTTTATAACCGATTTGCATAGAAAAACACTTAAGCACCAGCAAAATCACAAATATTACGTAAACGCGACGGCCACTGCGAAACACCACTAACCGAGACACATACATCAGATAACAAACTTTTCTTTTTCCTCCCTTAAACACATTCATACCACAAAAATTGAACTAAAATCGCTACATTTTATTTTCCTCATGTATGTATGAACACACTATACATTCAGTCTGTCAAAACTAGTAGCCATTTTAGCTCCAATTATTCAACAACTAAAAAGTGCATTTGCACCTTGAAAACAATACTAACAACGCTACAACTCATATAAACAATTATACAAATGAGAGTTAAATAACTGAGATCATTAATAGACAATTAATACATTAATTATTTATGTGAAATTCGTAAGAAAAGAAACAAACATTCTGACAATAGACACACACACGTTGATGTGAGACCGCAACCAACGACGGACGGACGGACGGGCTTGTGCGCGAAACACCCGCACTGGGGTGGCCACTGCGCATGGCCAACAAGTGTCTAAATTATTAGGTGAACATGTGTTTGTGTGTGTGTGTGTAATGATTTCTGAATTAATCAATTAATTGTCAATAAATTATTAATTTTATATTTATATTTAAACAATATTGTGTATATGTGTGCAAATATCAAGTTCTGGTATGTATATGTGTAAAGTGTTATCAAGTTCAGATGTGTATGTGTAGAGTGTTAACGTTTTTGAACCAAGACAGCGATTAAGGTAAGAAATGTGTTAATATCTCAATCATCGGTGCAGATAGGATGAAAATATTGGTTTTAAATGAAAATTTAGGGTATGTTTGATAGATTAGGATCATTAGATATGTATAAAATCAATCTGTTGATCGGATGATTGTAGATTAAGATTGTATGGGGTATTCTGCCACCTGAAATATTTAGAGGAAGAAAACACAAATGTATATAATTTAACCTATTTATTTCTTTGGTCAAATAATTTGGTATAATTTACATTTTAAATGGGTTAAAATTAGAAGAAAAAAAACTTTGTACTGGGCATATAAATAGTTTTTTTTTTTACAATTGGCACCTACGATTTACTCGTATAACATGTAATACATAGGGTATTCATCAAATAAGAATTAACATTATTTTTATAAAATTAAAACAAATCTGCGTGAAAACTTACTTTTTAGTCAAAAAAAAAAGTTACAATTATGTTAAAACTATTTTTGACTAAAAAGCAAGTTTAGAAACGGAATAGAAATGAGAGAAATTACATACAATTGACTATGATTAAACATTATTTTTTAAAAGTTAATATATATACAAAATGTCGGTGGTATTGCACTTGTCCACAAAATGAACGCAATGTTTGGCCATTACGTGCACCAAAAATGAAAAACAATGTTAACAATTACATATAGATATACAAGAACATATGAGATCAAATATTAAACAAATATACAAATATTTTGAGTCGATTTGAGTCAAGCCTCACTCAAATTGAGTGTATACATACATACACAAACTCCTTTCTGGTCTCACCAATGTTTCAACAACACTCAATTGCCCCTTTTGTGACCACTGGCCTCACTCACTCACTTGTTTTCTACCTCAATTGAGGCCACTGTTGAGTTTACTCAAGTCCAGCAGATGGTCACGATCGCTTTCAACTGGTCGCCCCTAAAGACATGGGGTTGCTCTTCAGATGACCGGCGTTTTGAAAAGATTGGGGACCGCCGCCCATCTGGGGGGGCTGTTGCGAGCCGGACATGTTGTTGTTGAGATCGCCATTAGATGGCAGGGACGTCCGGTGGCCGTTCATTAGGTGACTGGGTACAGGGGGCTGTTGGCAAATTAATCAAAATAAATAATTACACGAATTTATTTAGGAGTCAATAAATGCTTGCTTTTGCAATCCTATAGTGTCATGTCTATTGTTTTCGTTGTCCTATAGTACAATATCTATCGTTTTGGTTGTCTTATAGTGCAATATCTATAGGTTTAGGGATGTACAAAGTATTCAACGATGTTTGAGATTTACGTAATTATATTAATAGGTAACTTTAGTGCATCCAGGATTAGTTTAAGCTAGGTTTAAACTAAATAGGTTTGTTTTTGACAGTAAATAAATATTATATTTTTATTTTATGATTATTTAGTGTTTAGTAATAAAAATTCAGCTTACCGGAAGCTGACTAGTTTGTCGCTTAAGATGAGCTAACGATGGGGGATTGTAGGCCATGTTGGCAAATACTAGACGTTCTTCGTAGTCGTATTCACAGAGTATTTTATTTTCACATAAATAAAATCGATCCCCAACGCAAAATCTATAACAATAAAAAAGAAAATGGTTGATTTAAGTACAAATAAGACAAACTAAGGCTTAAGTTAATTATAAATTTAGGGAAATGAGAATAAATTCAAATATTGTGTATAAGGTATAAATAAATGAGGGGTAACCGCACAAATAATACCCGGTTTCCCGGTTGGCAACGAGTGAATAAAAGTTGGTAATTTGTCGTAATAGATGCATGTTCGATGAATTTCCATTAGGGTGTGTGGGGCATGTGTGACCCATTCAGTTGGGAATAGTGGGGGGGGGGGCGTTGGGGCTAATAATGCAGATAAATAAATCAAAATGGGGAAAATGGGTCTGTTAAAATATTCAAAAATGAAAAACAGACACATTAGTCACTTGCACAATTAACCGAAACCAAATGAAGCTGCCATGCCTATGCTTTTTAATAGGACAGGCCCGCATTAAGCTCTGATTTATCGGACCATAACTGATCAATTGTGATCAAGTGTTGCAATTATTAAGTTTTTCGTTAGTTATTGCCTATTTGACACCATAAATATACCGGATTACATATCTATTATTGTATATATATATATATATATATATATATATATATATATATATATATATATATATATATATATATATATATACAATCCAGTGATTTGTTTATTATTTGATGGTTAAATTTTAAATTCTCTTCTTGCCACTTCAATTTATTGGGAAAATGCATCGTTTTGGTGCAACAAAGGCAATAAACATATAGTAAAAAAACAATGGAACTTTGCGCCGAAAACTCGATCCGTCATCGCGGCGGAGACAAAAGCATTTATACGTGGGAGGGTAGGGCAGTGCGGGGGGGTTAAACTGGTCACACACGAAATTGTGCCTGTAATCCAGTGAAATATATAAAATAATAGCTAACATTGACAAAACAATAAAAACAGGATCATTTCGCATGGTCGCATTGCTTTCGAATAATATATCACAACACACACACACACACACACACCCTCTCCATACATCCCTACACACATATACAGGATGGTTCAACACTAACGGTTACCAAAAACAATTATTATATTATTGGAGAACATCAAAAAATATTTTATACAATAATTTATTTGCTAATGGATAAAAAGGCTGGAATTAAGATTTTCTTAAATCAATTTCGGTTTATTACTATTTAATCAATTATATATTTGAAGTTCAGCTAAATCAATACGTAGAGTTATAATAAATAAATACTATAATTTCAACCCCATATAAACAGATCTTATTATTATATAAGCTGAGTTCACGAAAGTTTGAACTTGCGCAATAGTAAGTAAATTTCTTGAAATTAGATTTTTTTTTTTTTAAGAAAAGCTCAAATAAAGATTTATTAACTACAATGATCCTTAATTGATTTTAAGATATGAATATATTTCTATAGCAACAATTTTAATAGTTTTAGCCATTTGAGAATACATATTTTTTCTGTTTTTATCATAGATATGATGAGGCAACAGTTAATTAAAGCGATGTATTTATTAATTTAATTAGTCAAGAAAACAATAAAAAAAATGTATACAACCTAATTTAATCAAATTACACAATATTTATAGTAAATTTAACCAAATTTTATTAATTTTCTCCATACTTAAGAAAAATTTGATCAAATTAAACCTAATGTTATTGAACCTAATCTAAAAAATGTTTATTTATTACCGTGTAATTGTAACAATAATTTCAAATGTATCTTTAAAATAAAGGCAGAGTTTGAATATCATAGCCACCCTGTGTACGTGTATATAGAGTAATGCAATTGGTGGCTGTGTGTGTGTGTGTGTGTGTGTGTACAGAGACTAATACAATGATATAATAATGGTTTTTGAAGAGGTCGCGGGAGCGCGCCACGCGGAGTCTCGCATGAAACAACAGCTAAATTCATTTGTCCGGCTATCGCAGCGCCGCACAATGGCACCGGCCGAATGGGGTAATGACTATGATTTAGAGCACCAATTAAAATGTTTATAAAAGAGCTCTTTCCCCGGTTAACAAATATATCTGGCCCCGTCTGTGTGTGTGTGTGTGTGGTGCGCTATGCGCGCCTCTCTGTATTGTTTTAGCGAACGCTTTACTGCCTTCCGCCATCTACATCTAGCGGCACAACAATGAACCAACCATCACACACACACACAGCCTTAACTCATTTCACTTATTTATTTCAATTATTATCCATATAGATATATTAATTAATTAAATTCCTACACACTTAGTCACAACTAAATAATTATCTACTAATGTATGACCACTCCCGTCACTACTAAAGTAGCAAATAATAATAATATTGCCGTCGACACTAGAGTGTTAAATAATAAACATGAGTATTATTTAACGTTGCAAACGTTTTAAAAGGGGGTGGTTTAGTGTGCCGCTCGGTGTGCACAGGGGTGCGAACAGTACCTGATTGTCAACTTTTGTTACCGCCAGATAGTAGCCGTGTGCAGATTTAATTTGTACAAACATAAATTTCACAATCAAGTAAACAATGCTCGCTTTATCTCGATGTTCAAATTTTGACTTTACGGTCGCGCTTATACTACTACTACTACTATATACACGCAGTAGGTATACTACTCAGCCCCCCCCCCCCCCCTCCGCGTCCCCCACGACACACCCGCTACAATATTACGCATTTAAACTTATACCCATTTTATATCGGCAGGCATTTTTGTATTTTTACTTTAAGATTGTCGTTTTTTTTATTTTTTTTATTTATATGTTAACCAATATTTTGCTAAAGTAAATCTGTACGATTACTCTATATATATTAACAAATATAGGATCTTACGAGGGGCGCATTACTTTGGAATTAGGTTTATATAATTTTGGAATTTATGGAATTCATTTTAATTTATTGGAATTTTTGGAATTCATTTAAATGAATTTAATGTAATTTACAGAATTCATAGGAATTTATTTATTTATTGTATACCAAATATACGACAAATATAAAAGCAAATCTTTTAAAAAATATTTCGTATTGCAAAAAAAGTAAGTAGCAACGGTTTGCGGATTTTCATTTTGTGAGTGATTTTTCATTGGTCGGAAATTTGAAATTTATTTAAGCGGGAAATCATTTCTTGCTTCCGCATGAATTGAATTTCGAAGACGGGAAATTAGAATAACATCCTATATTTATAACTTCACTTTCTGACTTGTGTCATTTCTATGAAATGAACTCAGAAATATTATTTTACAAAGAAATTTTATTATTGTAGCAACAAATATTGGTTTTTAGATATTTATATTAAATTATACCAATGAACAGCTACAATAATACAATTTAATTGTAAAAAATACGCCATATTGTAGATTCAGCTTTACACAATTATTTATAAAAATCTTAATAAGCCTGAAAGACAGAGATGGTGATATAAACAAGACGAGAACCCTAAACATATCTAATCTGTTTTCGATAATTCATTATTTACTGCAAACATGAACTATAAATTTAATGAATTCTATAAATACAAAACCCTTTTTTTTCAGTAATATTTCTTTAAAATGGTAAAAAGTAGATTTATATAATTAGAAGGGGGCTGAAACCGGTCCTGGAGTTACTCTGTATTGTCTTATATTAATGTATGAATTCAAAAATTATGAAATATTAATACGCGTATATATATTTAAAATAAAATTAATCTTCATTAGAATAATTAGTTCACTTATTATTATAAACACAATACAACGCAGCACACCGTAAATATATATGTAGGTAGGAATACACTTTAGTCCAACAAAATTATTTTGTGTAAAAAGCTAAATTCATTTTAATTACCATAGTAATGATCTTTGTAATTAATCTTATTTTCAATGTAAATTCTAACACACAATATGAATGATCGTAAACTAAACAGAGCCGTTTTAAGACCGGCAAGGTTTAGGTTAACAACCTAAAACAAACAAGCATCAATGCTTTCAGCACATCATATTTTCTAATGGCAATTTTGTATATATATATATATATATATATATATATATATATATATATATATATATATGTGTTTGTGCAATATTACGCATGTTTTATATTATGTAGTCGCGTCACACAGATACACACACACATATATACGTATGTAAGTGTGTGTGTGTCTTTTAAAACATTTTACGCGCCAGCAGGGAAATCAGTCTCACATCCTCTGGCCGGCTGTTTGACTCTGTGATAGATATCTGTTAAGGTGGTGGTGCTGGTGTTGGTGGGTGACCACTTCTACCTCCCCTGTCTTGCTTACATCCGTCTGAACCTACTACTACTATCCCCCCCCTTTCCGCGCTCCCAAGGTCGATACGTGTGTGTGTGTGTCCGTCTGTCCGTCCGTTCGTTTTCTATTTGCAGTTGGTGCGGAGATGTCTCCTACAGTAATATGCAACACATCGAAACACCGGAGCCCGGAGCCCGGAGCGACCCCCGATTTCATTGTCAACGCTTTAAATTTTTTAGTTGTTAACCTCCCCGGAAGAAAAACGGAACCTTTGCTTTTGCTTTGCTAGATATTGTCACCAATTTTCATACTTAACAATTTATATCTGCTTCGCTATGGACATAACTTTATGTGGCTCTATTGATACACATACATTTATTACAAGTGTATAAGGTTGCGGTTTTGTAGGTTCAGTTACAATAATTTTAATTAAACATAATATGAACCCTAACCAGTAGCATGAAAATAGAAATCATCGTTTCGCTGTTGATGTTTTTGACCCTAAATTAAAATATATTCGTTCTAATAATATATATGTTGTTTAAGTATGATCTATTGCACAAGTGTACAGTAGCAATTTTATAAAATCTATGAATTTTATATATAAAAATAAATGAAACATTTACCATTAAAAATTGATGACTTTCATAAGAGGTTTTTTTATGAATTCAAGATCGATATTCACAATTTACGGCTGTACATGCCTAGATTGAGCCTTAAACTTGCAATTATTAACAGAAATATCTACTAAACATACATTTTATAGTCATATTTCGAAATATTGTCAGAGCATTTTCAAAAGAACTGTTTCGAATGTAGCTACTGCTTCTAGCGGTAACATTTGTAAACACTGCGTTACAAAACCTAAGCATTCCAATGTTCGGTTTTTATGTATTTTATGAATTATTATATTTGTGCATTTATAAGGATATGTGCCTAGGATAGTGGTGGTAAGATTTAAAAAAAAGTACAAATAATTAGTACTGACCTATGATTGCATTGTTGGCAAGCAAAGCACTCTAGATGGTAAACGTTACTTCTGGCCCTCATCACCATTTCGAAAGCTGGAATCACTTTACTGCATGCCGCACAATAACCAGTGTTGCCAAATAGTCTGCAAACACACAAAACAGAAATATTGAGTAACACAAGTACATTTTTCGAAAAAGAAAAACGTTTTAAACAAAAGTTGTTCAAAATATTAATATATCGTTTAATTATGAACAAAATTATTTTTACCATAAATGTGATATTCGAGAAAGTAGTAAGTATGTGCCTGTACCTGAGATAGTCCCGTTTGCATAGTATTAAGTTGGCCTTGGTATAGAGTGTGGACCCGACCTCCCCCAAGCGGCAATCGCAGCAGCCACACTTCAGGCAATCCTCGTGCCAAAACAAATCCAGCGCTTTCAGTAGGAATCGCTCCGTTATGTTTTTGCCGCAACCCGCACACTCCTGCCCCCCACCCCCACCGGAGGCACCCCCGCCACCCCCATTCGACGTCCCCGTCTTGGCGGACGCCTCTGACTTGGACACGTCCATAGTCATCATCGAATCACTGCCACGGACCCCGATTCTTATTCTGAAACAATATTTAAAAAAACATCAAATTATTATTTATATTAAACACATTGAATTGTTATTTTAACATAATAAAAATATTAGGGCAACAATGTGTATATTTGGCAATAATGGTGTCGATGAAATATGAATCAGGTTCAGCTTCGCCTCTACGTAGTAGTAATAAGTTTGACAAGTTAAATTCTAAAAGTTGTGCGTCGCGCCGTGTGTGACACGACAAATAATAAATGGCGTCAATTTTTACGACTCAATATCCCATTTAGAGCAAGTGAAATAGACTAACACTTACAATCTATATATATATATATATATATAAAAGAGAGTGAGAGAGAGAGAGATAGTAGCATGAGTAGAGGTATATAAATTTCACATATACTTTTTTATTATTTCGCACACACACTCGCAAAGAACATTTGACATCCGCGTATCGGCACACGTCCCACTAGCGTAAACGCAGGACCGTACACCAAACATTCTATACCTTTTTTACTTTCACCTCAAATCGATTTTAAACTGTCCAAAACACACTACAAACAAAGATACATCTTCACGTCTAATGTAAAATTACTTTTAATTAAAATTTAATATATACAACATTACTACTCGACCAGACAGACTCACGTATTCCCTAATTACTACTAGTCTGCTTAGTGTGGTATACTTACTACTCGGCCGCATAAACGTATCGCTCAATATTTATTCGTGTACTTATTATAGGAAGTAACTGAGCCCCTATGTTTAATATGGCAGTGGTACGGCCCTGTCGATTGGGCAAAGTCAGGAGCGAAAACAAAAAGATGAGTACGTATCCGATTTCGTATCAAAAATCCGCGTCGAGATAAATAATGTAAGGCAATAATAAAATATAGCCAACGTCCAGCAGGGGCCGTATGCGCTGTATATGCGCTGCTACTACGACGACACTTTAATAAAAATGTCAACCGTTCTACCGATTTTGGCAGCTCGAGCCAATTTATACTTTCTTATACGAATATAGATATATAAGAAAGTATCATTAAATAATGCACAACTCGATATTTAAACAGAAATACACATCTTAATGAACCTTAAATCAAATCTTAATATTTAACGGAATGATATCTCAGTGTGTATGTTTGTGTGTGTGAACGCCTAAAGCCAAAACTGTTGAAGATTAAATAATGAAGTATTTTCATCATTTTACTATCTCAATATCTCGGATATGGTACGAGTTAGAGAAAAGTTGATTCTTACTAATGTTGAAGAAATTATAATTTTTAGTAATTTTTGTTTAAAAAGTTTTTTCGAAATATGCACCATTTGATAATAAATCGCATTTGAAAATTATTGAAAGTAAAATTATAAAATATTTTCATCAATATCTCGAATATGGTATGAGTTAGAAAAAAAATGAATCTTTTAAAAGTTGAAGAAAATACAATTTCAAGTAACTTTTATTTAAATAGTATTTTAAAAAAATGCACCATTTATTAAAAAATCGCATTTGAAAATTGTCGAAGGTAAAATTATAATGTATTTTCATCAATATCTTAGATATGGTATGAGTTAGAGAAAAATTAATGAAATAAAAGTTGAAGATAATACAATTTCTAGTAACTTTCATTTAAAAAGTTTTTTTAGAAAAATGCACCATTTGCTAATAATTCGCGTTTAAAAATTTGGTCAAGATAAAATTATAAAGTATTATCATCAATATCTCGAATATGGTATGAGTTAGAGAAAAAATGAATCTTTTAAAAGTTGAAGATATTACAATTTCTAGTAACTGTTATTTAGAACGTTTTTTTGAAAAATGTACCATTTGCCAATAAATCGCATTTGAAAATTGCTTATCGAAAATTTAGCATCAATTTAAGACCCATAAAGCCGTATTATATTAAATAGATAGTAGAGGTCAAGTACATGCCACTCCAGCTATTTATACTTGTAACAAGGAAATAATGAACAAAATAGTCTATATTATACAGAAACCTAGCATCCATAGGTAATAATAATAATATATTATATATTTTAAGTGTATTTTTATGTAATAATTCAACGATTTGTATTAGGTAACAAAATAATTATTTCGAAAATTAATTACAACAATATTATTGGATAATATATTAAAATTCAATTTGTTAGCTGTTTTTTGAATAGTTATTTTTAGATATAATTAAATTTAATAATGTAGTGGAAGTAATTAAAATATATTTAATTCAAAATATTAAAATTAATTTAAATATACGTTAGTATATTTTGGTTGCGATATAATTAATGAACTAATATTGTAAATACACTGTATACAAGAAAACGAAATAACGTGATGCAAATCTACATACAATTAGTGACAGTGCGTATACCATGAATTGAAAATAATTTTAAAAAATTCAATAATTCATAATAAGCATTAAGTAACAAAATAGCTCCACCCGTAATATAAACGTGCTAACAAAATAATAAAGGAAAATAAACAAAAAAGAAACAATTTCAAAGCCATCTACCTGCGCCTAAGTGCAATCGAATGTATCTGTCAAGCAACTCCACGGCCAGCTATATAATATACAAAGTTTCCGAACCGAGAATTCTCTATATAGAAATAAAAATCAACACAATATTCATAAAATACTCATTATCCGCGATCGGAAAACATAATAACGCTATTTGCAAATCACAGCCTCCTCAGCCGTCTGCTCTGTAGGCAGCACCAAGTAGGTTGTGCCCGGCATTTTGCATTATCTTTTTCTAGAGTGGGCTTTGAATTATCTATAATACAGATACACAGTTGCTTAGGCGCAAAAGTGCTTATTTATATATATATTTTATACTTGTATAACAAACACGACATTTTGATCTAATTTAATTGGGCTAATTAATTGTACATACGTAAATAAACAACAGATGCAGATGTGTGGAGAATGCCTAGTTTATATGTATCTATGGTTACTGCCAGTAGCGGACTCTAGCCTTTTTTATTTTTTGGTACTAAATGAGTATTTTGCGCAAATTTGCTTAGCCCACGAATGTGTATTTGAATAGTACGGCCCTGTACACTGGGGCAGTCAGTGATTTTAGCCGTGTGCCCCCCGGCATAAAAGGAAAGTATCCAAAGAATTGCCCCGTTAATTAAGTTTGTCACTTAACAGTACCAGTGAACATACACACACACACACACACACATAGTGAGAGAGAGAGACAGGTACAGCAGCAAATTTAGGTTTTTAATTATTTTTGTTCAGCATTTCCTCACTTAGTTCATTATATAAAATTTAATTAAGTTTCGCCGGCCTTAATTTAACGCTACTAATCAAGTATACTATAAGGTTTTTGTATGTTTTTTTTTTCACTCGTTCTTCGTTCATTTTAAACACAGGGTGAGCTGGACGAGGGGCGGCGGCTCGGTTCGCCGTAGAATTGACGGACGTGGTACAAAATGTTATATTTCTTGAGTAGGGAATTTAATTGTTACCAATTGGACACCCTTGTTTTAACATTTACGCTTTTTTATTATACTCTTAAATTTACAAAAACAAAATACTTTTAGTATATTTTTGCTTTATTTAAATTATATATAAATAATAATAAATAATTTTAATGTATTCATGTGTGTATGTATGTAAATACATATACAGGAGTAAAAGAATTTTAATTAAAATATTGATACATTATTAATTAAACAGTGAACAAATAAACTGGTTAAATAATTTAATAACATATTACAATATTAGAATAATTGTTTATTGTAACATACATACATATATACATGTATAACATTTGTTGTTATGGTGCATAAACATTGAGCGATCGTTTGACAATTGAATGAGTGACATTCAAGTGACAGGCGACGACCGACGGTCCCACTGGTTTATGACTGCACGTCAGCCAGCATCAGTTGACTTATTACGATCACTTTTATTGGTTTATTATGAGCCCGTTGAACGAATATATCCACGGCCTCCATTGTTTCACAGCATTCTACCGCTTTTTCTTCACATAAATCGAAGATTTTGATCAATTTGTAATTGGACAGTCAATTGTTATTGGCCCATTATTTATTACACGCAATGTTTATTATGCAATCAAAAAATAATTATTTTGTTTTGATTGGCTCTACCAAGGCAAATAAAATATCGTAGTGTTTATACAACAAAAATCATAAAAAGTTTTTTAAGAAGAAAGTATTTTATATTTATTCGTAAACTAGCAGCTAGGACTTGGCGGTAGTTTTATGAAGCACGTGATAGCAATAATATAGTGACGGGGCGGAAAGTTTTGGCCGGTAGATAATAAAAAAGTTAAAATTAACGTCTTACACAATCGAAATTACTATTTGAAGTCTTTCATTGTCTTGCAAAAGCGCTTTTAGAATTCAAAGTTGCACTCATAAAACTGTAGTACTTAAACACGAGCGCACGAACACTGCTCACCTTAACCAATTTCTATTTTGTTGAATTATTTTCATTTCGAATTGTAAATATAAATTATAATACGCATTTTTAGCTCACCTTACGAAGTACAAAAAAGCTAAAGCAATCTTGGATCAAAAAATGTCCTTAAGAAAAGCCCGAAGAAAAATAATAAATATTATAATTTTGAATTTTAAAATATTCTACAAAATAATGTAAGACATTTTATGTCTAAAATATTATTTCAATTTGTTAACTAAAAGGCTATAATAATTAAAAACCGCTGCTCGCATCGCTTACATTACTTCTATGCGAGCTGAAAGCATAAATGCGTTGTACCTAAGCTTGATTTTATTAGTTTATTAAATTACCGTATTTATTATATTTACCAAATTATGTACAACTAATCGCAGAGAATGTAAATCTTTCATTTTAATTAGTTTAAGAATGAGATTATATTTTTAATTCGTAATAAAATAATAATGTGAACGCATAGTAGTGCAAATTAGGACCGAGTCCTGAGCTGTGAAGTAGGGGCGAGTGGGGGAAGAGTGTCTTCGTTCGATTTTTATCAGCTCGCTTTTAATTAATACTGTTTGCGTTCATTAACATTCGTGTCTGCAGGCAGGGTATATTATTATTTATTTTGTCCTGTGTACAAACGTTTCCATAGCCTTCTTATTTTTCCAGCCGTACTAGGGGAAACTAATTTACACTGCATTACTTATTTCTCGACTAATTACAACACATTTACACCAACACAGTCCATAAAATATTTCATACTTTACTAATAAAAATAGGCGAAAACACCTAAACATATTTCTCAAAAATATCTCATAACTTCAAAACTACATAACTCAAAAACCAAAACAGGCATCGAATTCTATTTAGCAGCATTGGTATCCTCATAGTTTTTACTCTATAACAACATTTTTTAAATATAATTTAAATAATAATTACTGAAGTAATTTGAATTTTTCTAAAAATTGGCCCAATCAAAATAAATACGAATTGCTTAAAAACCCTTTGAGGTTGAGAGTTTAACTTAGACTGTCTAGAAATAAATCGGTGTATTTGTCGATACGGTCCTGTGCCGCACGAAGGGCCCCCAAGTAATGAGATGATAAATTGAATGAATCTAATCTGAAATAAATAAGCGGATATAAAGAATGACACAATAGAGAGACCGAGAAGGAGAGAGAGTGATGAAGAGTGTGCGGGCGAGGCGAAGTAAGTGCCACTAAACGAACTAAGTGACGAATGGGGGTGTGCAAGAGAGACAGCACGAGTGGCAGTGGCGTGCGACAGACAGGGACAATAGGGGGGGGGGCAGGGGATGTGACCGCGGAACAATATTAGCGTGAAATTGATCCGAGTATTGCTAGACAGAGGCGTACTTAGGGTGCGGGGGGCCTCTTACTATATTTACACTGTAAATGCATATTGTTTAGTAAATATTTTGTAATTGTACACACATCTTATTTTTTACAGTGTACCAATACGATAAATAAGATTGTATTGTGTCACTACTAAAAGGGTTTACAGCGCATTTATTTCTACGATTGCCAAATTATTTCTAAAACTATATTAACTAATTAAGACAAATTAAGTTTCGTTATTTCCCGGTAAACAACAGCCTTAATACGTCACTACTAAACGGTGATACGGGCAAATTACGGCCAACGTTGGAACGAACAGAAATAATAAACCAATAATCGAGTGAGTGTATTAACAAAGGTTATAATTAATCCAAAACACACCAATTACGGTTCGAGCAGAGCAATACTTGGTTAAGGGGGGTGCAAGGGAGGTGGCATTGAAGGGAGACAGCAACATCAAACACTGGGCAATCTTGTAATCAACGCTTTGCAATTAAGCTCGACCAGGGCCAGCGCGCGAAATCAATCAAAAAACTAATTGAAAGCCCCCCTTTGCCCCCCACCTGCCCCCTGCTCCCCCCGATATTCCCTCATGCTACTCAACAATTCTATAACTCTATCTTTGTCTTTCTTGCATCACATTCATTGTAGCTGTAGAGTCTCTTTTGTTCTCTCTTCTTATTCAGTGCCACCCCCCCCCCCTCCACCCCCCACCTCTTCTTAGCCGTCGATGGTGTGCTCTCTGTTTTTCGTGTGTAGCGGTGGATGTGGTGTCTTTGTCCATGTGATTTTTTTGATTTATATCTGTGCGGTTTTTATTAATAATTCGTTGGATGCGAATCAATTTCTTATTATGATATTGCGTATCATTCGCTTTTATATTATTATTGAAGTTTATTCTGTATTTGCAGTCTATCTCTTTCTCTCTCTCGCCAATGATTTGATTGTTTTTTAAACATTTTGTGAACATATTATTATTATTATTATTATTATGTTTGTATGCCTGTGCCAGCTCCACAAACTTGATTGTTTAAATTGGTTTTCAATCCAATATTGTGTATAAGTATTTGAATTTTCAATTTCAAATATGATCTAAATTATTTTGACAGATATGCAGAATATGCTGCACCCGCCTACTTTGTGTATTCTTATGTCTGTGTGTCTGTGTGTATAAGAGATGTTTACTTTTAAAGAGATGGTTGAGAAATGAGAAATAGTTTAGTGGGCAGGCGAGCGCAGACCACCACCAGTGCGCATCGCTGTTGGTACTACTGGTGCTGGTGGTGGTGGTGTCTTAAGTCACTTAACACTCAGCAGATGCTTTCCATTAGCTGACAAGTGCGTTAGCCAGTGGCGTAGAAAACAACCTTAATTAGCTATGCGCCCACCATTGAAATATATAAACATAATCATTTAATTATTGTAATTTTTAACCGATAAAATCAATTTTTGGATTTTATACAAAGAAATAATCATTACCAATCATCTCAAACTCTTTGAAAAAGACCATGTATTGGTCTAAATATACCAACGTTTTTTTTTTTTTTTTTTTTCATTAAGTATTCCCTTTATAAATTAACTTTATCAATAAAAAAATCACAATTAAAAACAAACTTAAACTTAATTTTGAGGCACTTTTAGGACACATTTGTGTTTATCCCATAACGTAAAATAAAAATAAAAGAAATTGAAATATGAATGTATTGTTGTACGAATTAAAAATATTATTGTAATTGTGTGTATATTTACGCTTTATTGTTTTTATATTGTAACTATTCCATATTTATTTACCTATATACATATATATTTATTTCCAATAATTGATTTAAAAATATTTATTTCAATTTGTTTTTCAATAAAATTCAATCTATACAAAAATTGTAAACATATTTTATATATAAATACAGCATTTTGGAAAAATAACATAACTAAAACATATACGTTATACAATTATTACAAACAAAGCGTGAATAAGCATTAAATAAAAATTGTATAAATATGAAATATTTACAACTAATTTATACAATTCCAAAATGGTGAAGTTATATGAAGCAGCCGCAAATGTTCTAACCTTATTTAAGATAATAATACGTATTATATAAACCTGGCTATACGATTAGTAATTAGTAATTCAATACTATAAGTACTTGTATGTATATGTATGTATGTATGTTTACATGTTTCGGACATAGAATAGAGATCGCTTACAAATGTGTTTATAACGTGACTACATTTCAGTCAATTATCTTTCGAGTGCTTTGTATTATACTTAATATCAACTCTAGCGCCCCCCTACCCTACTCGGAAATATACACAACTAAATTATCATCCACTAATAATTAACCCAAATTAATAAATTAAATAATATATTATATTAAAAATATTCAATGGCCTCCACTAGACTCATAAAGCCGTTTTTTTCTTTTTTACATAACGTGTATTAAAAAGTAAAATAAATATTTTCAAATTATTACATTTTAAAAACATGTGTGATTAAAAAAAGAGTCGTAGACTGTATGACAAATATTCGGCATATTTTTTTTTGTACAGAGTACAATTCTGTGAGAAAACGTATCTGTTTCACAAGAGAAGAATTTAGCGGGGGGTGGGAGGTGAGGGGGGGCAGAGGACAAATGTTTGACAACATAATTTACGAAAGAAATTCATTGCGTAATTTATTAAGATTGTATTTTTTTGTTGGCATTTCGGGGTTATAATAATAAAGTGAGTAAATATACATTTAGTTATTAAATATATCTATATTAATGATCAAATCATTGAAAATGACTCAATAATATTTATAATTGGATGACTGCAACAGAAATAGCGGCGAGCCAACCTGTTGTGCAGCACTGGTTCGATATAATATTAAGATCTTTGTAATTAACAAAACAGAAATATTCAATTTCACGATGATGTTCTACTTTTTTTTTTATTCTCCTGTTTTATTTTTTAATTAGTTTTCTTTTATTTTTTAATAAAGTGATTTTATCATTTGAATTTAAATTGGAGTTAGTTCATTTCGTTCTCTCTCTGTGTGTGTGTGAGTCGACAAAATGCAAAAAAGACAAACTTAAAAGCCGTTATTTTAATTAAGATTTCTTGCCATGATTATTTTATATGTATATATATATTTATATTCATAATTCCTAGTCATAAACATTTTGAAAAAATTCGAATGCACGCCACTGGCTTTAGTCGCGTAAACTAAGCTTAAATTTAACCCTTGTCACTCATCAAGTATACTTTAACAGATGGGAACTTAAGTTATAGGGTCGCTAATGGCTTCAGACATTCAACAGATATATTATTTAGACATCTCAACTTTTTACGAATTATTTTTTGTATATACTAACATTTTTGTATATAAAAGAACTATTTACTATTTTTTTTAAAGCTTCCAGCTGCATACATGCTTCTGCTACCCCCAAATTTAGGAATATTTTAGTTTAAAAATAATAAGTTAAATTTTAATAAACATAAAACTGCTTATATTATCTTAAACTTCTTCACAAGGCTTAAACCACAAATATATTTAAATAACCAAATATTATTATTTATATATATTGATGCATATGGCAATGAACGTGTTAATGGCACAACTAACCTAAGAAAACACACCGGTCCGTAGTGGGAGTCCCGAAGGCATATGCCTTACACGCCTGTGTCCCTGAGGACTATCGTCATTCTTAGATTTTGTATATACGGGATGTTTGTACAGCTGTTCCAGTCATTATGCATACAGGGTGCGCAAATTTATTATTTTTACGTCAAAAAAATACATCGAGTAGATATTTATTGCTTAATAGGCTGAGAAAACATTTGAAGAGATTATCTATTTAAACTTTCGAAAGAAAAATATTACTTTAACGAAAGAATAATATTTTTTTCATTTCTACGTTGCTTCGAGCTTAGTTTATAATTAAACTAGGCTTTTATATGAGATTATAATGAATAAAGGCACACATTATCGAAATATATTTAAAGTTGTAATATTAATTAGGATTTAATTAAAACAGTAGATTAAAAATAAGCTAAATTAATAATTGGTATGATCAGATAGTCTATCTCTCTCTCTCTCTCTCTGTGTGTGTATATCATTTTAATTTAATATATAATTCGTAATTTTCATTAATTAACATTTAGCGCAATATATTGACTGGGATCAGCAGCAGCTACAAGGTTATATGTCATACCTATACACAAATGTAAATTCAAATTTAATTAAATTCTACACTAAATAATCAGTACAGATTAGCTATAGTTAATCATTAGAATATTGAACATAACCTATAAAATTATTTGGCCATTCGAATTGTATCAAACATAATTTTGCCAAAATTTAAAACGCCACAACTCAAAAACTAGATAAGATACAGAGTTCTACTTTGCACCAATCGATTCCTTAAAGTTTTTTGTTACTAACAAATATTTTTTTTACACTCTAAAAAATAATGACTTGCGTTATTTTTAATTCTTTAAACGCCAGCAATTTTTTTCAACCTTTAACTCAGTCTTCAAAATAATATTACTCAAAAACTAGATGAGATACAAAGCTCTACTTTACGGCATTTGATTTCCCATAGTTTTGTCTACTGGTGCAATAATTGTGATTTAATTGTAAAAATTATTAATTGAATTATCTTAAATTTTCTCTAAGTTAATTAAAAGTATATGCATTGATTGTGTCGCAGTTTAATAAATATTTATTTCATTAATCTGTATACAAATTTAATTAAGATAATAATATAAATAATTTAGGCAAAAGAATTTAATATACGTCAGTACGAAAGTGATATGTGTAAACACATATATAAATAAGCAATAAACAAATAATAAAATGAATAAAAAATGTTGAAATGTGATCTATAGTGTCCTTCTAAATGTATTTGATAAACACAAAAAAAAATTTTTCGTATAACGATGTCATTAACATTACGCTAAATAATATTATTATAGATAACGCTTATATATACATACACTGTATATATATATACTGTAAACAGAATTTATTTCATATACAGACACACACACACACACACTAACACATATATAATTTAACTATATAAAGGATGGGCATATTTACAATATTGTCAAATATTTACAATCTTCCAAACTTTAGCAAAATATAAGACTAATATAACAAGTTAATTTTAAGACGTTTTAGACCTAATTGGGTTAAATTAGGTCTACAGGACAACGGGAAGCTACACTGAAAAGAAAAAATTGTCTTTATAGTAACTATAAAGACAAGTTTTGGCTGTATTCAAATATGGGATTTATTTAATTGTGTAGTAAAGTTAAATTGGTTCAAGTAAATCCTTTTGTCAGTGTGTAGGGTTAGTTTAGAAATGGGTACGAAATATATGTGTGTTTGTATGTATGTATGTGTGTTTGTTTGTATATGCGAAGTATTATTAAACAAATAATGTAAATTCAGAAACAAGAGAATAATTAATTAATTACTCTTTGTTGAAAAGAACAGTTTAGAGTTGGGATAATTATCGCTATACCTAGCACACACACACAGACACACACACACACAGTGTTCTCCTATGGTTCAGGATAATTGTTGTATTTCTATTGCCATAATAAGCGTTTCGAAAACCCGTTCTAATTAATAAAATAAAGTAATCAATTTCAACCCACACTAATGTAAGCTCATACACACACACACACACACACACAGAGGGACTGACGCAATATGATCGTACTCATTAAGGAATTAATTAGTTGAACAGTTATATTTATAGATATAGATAACATTTATAATAACTTTAAATGGTGAGCGAATTTTCAATGAATTTTCTACTAATAAGCGTGAGATTATAAAAATAAATTAGTATCTTGACAGCTAAGTTCATTTTTATATATATACTCACTAATTTTAATCAATTTTTTCATTTATTAAACTTAATCTGAGGATTAACATTTATAATTTTTATTTCTTAAGTGAGATTAACATAATATAATTGACAGTTTAGTATTTAGATTTAACGCGAGATCTATTTGTCGTAATATTATTATGGAAAGTGCAGAATTTTTTAAAAAAATTTAATATTAAAAGAAATTAATTGTGAATTTTTGATCAGTAGTCAGTTCTTTTTCAATTTTTTTGTATTATAAATTAATAATTAATTAAATATTTATTCATCAATAATTAATGTTGTTGCAATAATAAAATTAATGTTCTAGCGTTTCTGAGAAAAGTTCTTAAGCAAAAAAAAAAATTGACAACTGCATTTAATGCGATGATTAATTAGCTATGATTTTTAATTATAAGTATAATTATAAAACAAGTTAATTAATAATATGATGTTTGAATTAGACCAACAAGGTATTTCTTTAATTACATATATTATTTTACATATGGCGAAAGTGATTATAATAAAACTAATTATCATTACTTACATAGTAATAAATATAACTAAATCAATCGTCTAGGAAATTCTACAATAATAGGAAATTTTTCCCAGAATTTATTTAAAATTTTAATGATCAAAAATTAAAATTGAAACCTCGTCTTCTTCGAATTATATTATCCGGAGTCTTAATTGGTTCATTAGCCGTATAATTCGACTCATTAAAAAGACTATCACAGCACACTAACCAACGCTGTATAGATATGAATGCATGTAGACGCTGTAGACGTATAGTAAACGCATTTTGAAGACGGAGCGTTCATTTATTTTACATTTTATCGCAGCCTCACTTAATTTATATTAATTAGAAAAAATCAGAGCACACTTGACTTGAGATAACTATCGCTGACAAGATCAAGTGGGCGGGGAACAACAACGGCAAGATAATGACAACAGAACGTCCACAACGAACCACAGACCTCGAACTATCGCCACTGCTGGATCGACCAAAATTAAACCAAAATTGTACACAAAATTAAATCACATACTTTTACTTATCATTCATTTTGGTATAAAGTAGAAATATCAAGAATTCAAATACCGTAAAGTAAAAATCTCTGTTTTGTGTAGTGTTAAAAATTGTATAATTTTCTAAAATAATACATTTTATTCAAACACAACATTTTTTCAAAAAGAAATTAATTAAAAAAAAATATTTCACAATCTTCTACATTAAATATTCGATCCAGTATCAAGTATTTTAGGGTTAAAATGTCTTATATGAAATGCTGAGATCGGGAAGAGGAGAAGGGGGTGTCTTCTCTTGTTTATAATTATTTTCCGTGGCACTCTGCGATGTTAATTGCATTTGCATCTTGTGACAGTGTTCACAGTTGATACACACACACACACACACATATACAGTGCCCCCTGCGCCCCCCACATACTCTTTGCACCCAGAGATGCCCCTGCCCCTGTTTGGTTAAAGGTAAGAAAGTGCTTTTCACATTATGAATAATTCATTCGTGTTTATGTGGCCTGACGTTCTTAATTGGAACTAACACCGCCTTGTGTCATGCATCCCCCCACACACCCCTTGCCCCCCATTAGTGTCTGTCTAATATTTAAATACGGGTACGCCACTGTAATAACCATATGTTTAAAAAATAATAATTCTAATTATGATTTTAAATGAGTACTTCAATGCGACGATTAAATACGAAATTTATATTTATTTCTACACTGTTGTTATAAAATAAAAATGTATAAATAAATATTCAATGTTTTCACTAAATGTATTATATTACAGTAACACACTTGTGGCCAATATGTCTCACTTAAACGAAAATAAAATTTAAAAACATTCTCGAAAACTGCTATAAGATCAAATTTCGTTCAGCAATTAATTACACTACTAAATAAATACACTAAATTTAAACAACAATTTATTAACCAAATAAAATGGGGGCTCGATGCTGACAGTTAAAATTATATGGTTGAGCTTTGATGTTGCAGTCCCGGCAGGGCCGGATTAACACACTTTTTGTGTAAATTATCGCACTAACCGGAAACAGATATTACAGAGAGAGAGAGAGAGAGAGAGATGGAGATAAGGAATGAGAGATAGATGACACATGCTGGATATATGTAGATATATTTTGACTAAAGCCATACAGTGACTAATTACGACGGATTTTGTATAATTTTGTACAAAAATCATATTTTCGTTACATTAATAATTATATATTTAAACACTCATATGTATCTGTCATTCTATCCGGAACACTACAGATTTATATGTTGTATTCATTGTGAATTCTTTTATAAAATTGTGTAATCATAAATATTTTTAGTGTGGCAAAAATTAAAATATTATTATTATATCGGTAAAGTATAGACTGTATATGATATGGGCATTTGTTGCTCCGGCTGCACCTAATAGGTAATATCGCATATAAAATGATACATGTTTTTAATGAATCATATTCATTAAATATTAAATGATATTTGTTAACATATTTATTAGAATCATTTATAAAATTAAATAAAGTTCTTACTTACCGAAATAAAATTAAGGTAATGATATTGAAAAATATGAAATTATAAGTTTAAAAATAAAAACAATTCGAATTCTGTCAGTCGAGTTAACAAATGTGTCTTAAAATCAAAACATATTTTTCATAATATGTCACTTTATGAAATATCGCTGTATTTTCGTGAAATTTCAACTAAATTTTTTTATCTCGATTTGTCCAGAATTAATTAATGCCTTAGTTATAAATACCCGCTGTGTGCATCTGTTTTTCTTTCCATTTAATTATGCCCACCAATTAATATCTGATTAATTTATAATTAATATTTTCGTATAGCTGTCGAAATATATCTAAATAATATCAAATATAACTGACATAGCATTTATTTTTTTTAAATTCCAAATTGGTTCATTAAAAAAATGATTAAACACTAATTGTGACTCCCAAATATTTGTTTTTTACCGAAATAAAATTGAATTAATTAACTACATATGTAAGTTTAGGGCAGTGGCGTAGCAACTGTTTAAAACTAAATTAAAAAAGTCTCAGACATTTTAAAAAAAATGCCCGATTAGTTCTTGCGCACGGCTGACTAAGCTCACTTCCGCTTTAGCTAAAAACAAGTGACAGTGTCAACCGGATGTAGTTAATCGCTACAAATTACTGTGAACACCCCCTTAAATATTTATATATTATGAAAACACAGGATACACATAGGCGTACGCCAATCTCGCATGGGGCAGGGTAATCGGCACAAAAATAAAAATAAAACATCCTTATTATCATGTCTGGCATCTGTGGCCAATTGTCAAATGTGTTGTTTGTTTTACAGTTAATCGTTTTGTAGCACATTAAGAATGTTGATTGGTTCAGGCAGTGGCGTCTACACCCAAAAATATATATAAACTAGTAATTTGAATATGTTTTTTGCTGCTGGTTTAATTGAAATATTTCTATGTGTGTGTGTGTGTTCACATTTCAAGTTCTTATTAACAAACTAAAAATACCCCAAGTCGAGGTGTCAACCCACTTGACAGAAAATTAATAGTTTGTAGACCACCGACGATGTGATTCATTTAAACGGAAGATTTCAAATATGTTTTTCGTTCTACATTTTTTACATTTCAATATTATGTACTCATATTCATATATATATATATATAGTTATAGGTGTGTCTGTCTGTCGCACCTCGCCGATTTTGCTCAAAAAAAAAAAAAATCATATAAATGTCTTTCAGGATGTATTTAAAGTTTAATGTTTACATAACAATTATTTTGGCAAGTAATTATTTGATATTTAATTATTGTCTTTATATTAAACCATTTCTCATTAAGTAACGACAAGCAATTATTCTTAATATATTAACAAATAACTCTAGTATAATTAATAATAATAACAGATTGTCTCATTAATTGTTTTGTTCTTTGCTAATTTATTATTAAAAATAAACAACATAAAAATTACGGGTAAATCTTAATAATATTTCTGTTTTTTTTTTTGCAAAATTAATTTTTTTAGCTTAGGAAACAAATTAAACGTGTAGATATTTCTTTTTAAATTCAGTTGCTGCGTATTTGTAGAAAGAATGACGGATAAAAATATCAATTAGTTTCGGAGAAAATAAATAAAATCTAAAAAAATGCTATTACGGAGGATTTTTAAACCGAAACTGGAAATTCAAAGATGTTAATATTTTTACCAGGTATTCTTTATACAAATACGCAAAATTTGATGAATTTTTGTTTGGATATGTAGTTTTATCACCAAATGTGTAGCCATGTTTCTTAAAATTCCTTCTAATTCTTTAAACATTATTTGACGAATTATCTTTGGTAGTAACGTACAAATATGAATATTTGTATATGAAAGGTGGCGCCGCCTACAGAAATTGCGGTATTTCTTCGAACTAATGGACCTGATGGTTTCTCTTAACCAATAAATGATGCCAGCAAATATATACACACTATAGTTACATATTGCGTGGGGAGTTTAGTGTTAGGTGGGGGGGGCAAGGGGGGGCGATGTCCGTATTCCCCACCGCAAATCTAAATGTTTACCGAATTAATAATGATTTTTAATTAACATTTTTTCGGTTGGTATGAATTACCAAACACAATCGCTTTTTTAACCCCAGGTTTTAATGAAATATGAAACACACACGCAGACACACACACACATACACACACACACAGAGATACATAACAAACATACAGACAGAGTATGAATCATATAAAAGAGTTCCCCCATTTGTAAAAATGCCCCAATTAAATCAAAATTGCTAATTACAGTACAGCAAACATAACAAAAACAAAAAATAAAAACACGAGGCATTGGCGAGGCACCGTTCCCCCCTGCCCCCCTGCCCCCCTGCCCCCCGCACGACTTAATCACCTTATTATAAAATGCAAATATAAGCAAATATGAGGAGAGTCTCACTCGCCACGTGTATTCAAATACTATATGCTATACACATACATACACACAGACACACATACATAGTAATGCTTTAAAAAGCGTTATTCATTTCTACATGTACAGTCGTACACTTTTAATCAAGTTATATACCCTTTTTAAGTGCCGGCGTATTCATTAAATTAATCCGGCCGAAATTATGTTTAAAATTAACACAACGTAATGAAAAGCTTTGCTCTTTCACCGTCCCGTCCCGTCCCGTCTGCCGTCGAATACACAATGTACAAAAAGATTTGGTACGCTCGCTATTGCAATTATCATGTATCCATTTCGGTAATGTAGTAACCATAGATACAACACCTAAATAATGCATTCTGAGTAGGTGTTTACATCAAAATATAACAATAATATGTTTTGATTGGAATATACCTCTAATTGGATATATATATATATATATATATATATATATATATATATATATATATATATATATATATAAATAGTGCCTATAAATGGAAATGGCAGTGTTTAGGCTTGGAGTAATTCAGTTAAAGAGCAAGTGCCCATTTGGGCCTGAATGAGGATTGAGGATTAGGAGTGAGGTGTGCAGGAGTGAGGAGGTGAACCGCCGCTTGGTGTACCGCCGTTTGTAGCATCGTGCTCCTTGCTCCGCCGCCGCCCCCCCCCCTCCCTTTGCATACGGCCGTCCCGCTGTCGACGCTAATTGAATTCTGTGTTTACGGATGCTTATTACCAAATTAGCAACGCTTAATTACCAATGTGTTTTATTAGTAAACACACACACACACACACTTTATATACACTTGGGTTTTGCTACACTACAGTGAGAAGTTTGCAAGCTTACAAGTACAATAAAAAAGATTTTACATGTGTACATATGTTGCAAGAACTAACTAAATTATATTTAGGAAAAATTAAAAAAATATCTCCTTTCTAATATATATTAGTGTGTTAATAACATTTTCTTTAATGTAACTTCCCTGAGATGTATCAAAGATGTCTCATCATATATATTTTATAAATGAAAATTTTAATGTATTAATAACTCAGTAAACATTTTCATTAATGTAACTTCCCTGAGATGTATCAAACGTATGTCGCTGCAATATCACATAGATGTCACAAGATACAATATGTTTACTGGGACGCAGACTTGTTCAAACTCCCGGGCATTCGTTTCTTCGACTTATATACAAAGAGAAACCGAATCCCTTTCTATCTGTTTTTGTTTTAGAGTTATTGTAATTAACATAATTATTGTTTTGTTTTGGAAAACCTTACAATAAATTAAGTAATTGTTTTTTAAACTATGTAAAAATATGAAGTAAGATAGTAAAAACAATGAGGAATGTAATGTCGCCTATCTATTTGACTTTTTGAGTTATACAGCTTTATTTAACAACGTAAAAATAAATTGTTAGATAGTAAAAACTATGACAAATCGTAGAGGTCTCTATCACTTTGAGTTATAGTATTTTAAAGTTGTACAATTTTAAGATACGGTTTTAAGGGGGGGTGGGGGCGTTTGAGCTGGTGTCCGTGCCTGTGGGGCGATAATCACGAATCAATTAAACATACAAGTCACGGTCAAGTCAATCCAGAATTACACTAGTTTACTTGATTATACACAAACAGAGAGCGCGTATAGGCTATGCCGGTTGTACTATACTATACTATACAGTAGTAGTACAGGCAATTACCACCATAATGGCCTGCAACCAGCTAATATAAACTTGGGCATACAAGTTGCCCAGTGTACTTACCCGCCTGTTTGGGCATTACACACCCAACCATATTCAATACATACTGCTTAGATTGTTTAGCTATATTATCAACGTTACAAATTGACCCTATGTTATAATCATATATATATATACACACACAGAGATCAACATTCGTAAAATAAAATAAAATAAAAACGGATTGCCAGTTGTGTATTGCAACAATATTGCAAATTGTACCGTGACAGAATAATTAATTTAAGATTTATTGAGATTATAAAAATAAATTAGTGATTAATTTATGCGATCACATCATAAAAACAGCAACTTTCATTCTATGCAACAAATATAACAACTTAAACAAAAAGAATGCAACATGTTGTTAACATCAATAAAATGCTTGATCAAAATTCCATTCGTGAAAGATTTACTTAAGACTCTATCTCGCTCACTCACTCTGTCTGTCTGCCTTTCATCTCTGTCTTACATTCGCCCAAACTTAATTGCAAAATAATTAGCATTTATATTACTTGGTGTGCTTATATACTGTGCTAGGTACTAATAGTACTCGTGATACAAGTACTAATACACTATAAATATATTTATACTGCATTGAATAAATACTAAAACTAATTAACTTGAATATTATTATTATTATTATTATTACGCTAGTTTTATTAATAATTTATGTAATTGCCCAGAATCATAATGTACAGTAAGTATACAACAGCCTTGCCTATACGACATTCATCACATTGCTTCTCAATTCGTACATATTGTTCAAAATTACCAATAAGTATACAATTCGCAATTGTTAACAATTTTGGTTCTAGAAAGTTCACAGACACACAGACGTCATTCTGAAAATAGTCACATCAATTCAAGGATGGGGTAAAACGTGTATTTCCGTTGAAATCTCTAGTTCGTTATTTTTGTATGATTACAAGACGTATAAGAAAGTAAAAATTACAGTTTAAAAATATATTAGGAATGCTAAAATAATAAATTTAAAAAAATATATAAAATGAAGGTGTTCTAAGTCGATAGCTATAAATTAACTTAGTACCCCCCTGTCCAGAATCAATACGAATTAGGTAAAAATCAGTAATTTGTACCTGTATAGAAGCGATTAATTTAATTAACGTGAAACACTAAAACAAATAAAACAAAGGCACACGTTTAATGTATTAAGCAATAAAAAATTATTCATTAGAAAATTGGAAAATAAATATTGATGATTTTATCGACGGCCATTAAATCAAGTGTGTGCAGAGTGAGACAGAAACCACTATAGAGGACTAGAATGAGACGCAATGTGATGCAATATCTATAATAGTATAATTTTCTCACTGGATTCATTGTACACACACACATAAATTTAATTAGAATATATACATGTGTATACACACATTTACACGGGGTGTTTCATAATTAATAAAGTCGAAATTACAAATTTCAATTTCGTAAATTGCCTTCGTAATTTCACTCGGTCTGACTCATTAGGTCTTTGCTGCATTTATGCACGATGGAAAGGGTGGGAGGGAGGGGAAAAGGGTATAACTGCCCCCTTCTGTTATTAAAGTTATTACATAGAAAACATTATTTACTGTACTAACTCATTATAAATAAGTGACACCTTTTCATACCGAAAATGGATCCATTTTGAATATATACACTGAGAAAAATACTTGTCTTTATAGTTAATAAGTCTTTATTTGAGCATTTCTTTGAAAAATTTACTAATGCCAAGAAAATTTTCTTTGAAATTAATAAATTTCTTAATTATTAATGAACCAGTCTATTTATTAAAAATACAACATTTATTTGAAGTTTCTTTCTTTATTATAAAGTTAATTTATTTAATAGTAATAGATTTGTGTATTAATTTATTTTTTAAATATTGCATTTATATGTAATACATGTATAATAAACTAAAATCGAATCTATTAATATTAAATAGATATTTATTTTATGCACAGTTCACATTAATGCCTGTGTGTCTCCTTAAGTATGGCTAATTCCACATGGCACGTTGTCGCCGAAAAAACGTTCGTCATTATCGGCGTTATACATGTCTTGATAGACTGTGTATTGCTCGAAAAATTATTGTTTCACAGAACAAGCTTACAATTAATTTGTAATTTTGATTGGCTGTTCTTTGTTCGAATTTCAAACGATTTTACGGAAATGAGGTACCATGTGGAATTAGCTTAAGTTATTTCTTTTGTGTGGCTGTCATTGCGATTTCTTGTGTAAGTGCACAGTATAGCAATGGCGGAGATTGTAACACAGCTGTTTTTGTTGTTGTTGTTGTTGTCCAAGGCGGATTTAGAAGATTTATCGCCAATATTTACAGGTAAACTATATTTTGTGTCATTTCATTGCGTGTGATCGTCATCATATTTAATTATTATTTACAGAGCACGAAATTACTTATGATTTGCTACAATCGCTATTATTGGACAGCAAATCAAATTATTAGTGTGACAGTGTGAGGGCAGATATAGTCGATGTAAGTATGAATCTTTGTTAAACATACCGTAACTAGTTCTATATCCGTGTAATTTAACCGGTTGAATCTGTTTTTACCTGCGCATATACAAAAAATCGTGTTAGAACAACATAACCCCATTTATTGTTGTATTTCGTTTACAAACATTATAAATTTAAGTATTCAAGATCACATGGATGATAATCAGTGTTGCCAATTTGTTCATGTTAGGGATGTTCAAATCTGAATCGATATTTTAAAAGATCGATCTATTTAAAAGTTGATCTTCGATTTTCAAATCTATCTGCGAAACAGGAATCGAGTCGTAGATCGATTTCGTATTTTGAATATTGAATCGAATTCAAATTTAGAAAAGAAATAATACACGCATTGTTTTCATTTGAGTCAATCTATAATTCTCGATATCTGACGTTGTGGCTTTTGTGGTTAATTTCAGATCGAAAGAACGCACAAGTGAAGTGCGTTTGTTTACCATGCATTAGAAATAATAAACTAATGTATGCAGTTCAAATTAACTGACCAATAATTGACCTTGACATTGACAGGGGCTAAATGAGTCAAATTAAGGGGGCATTCACCTTTTGCGGATTCAAAAAATCGTTTTTTTTTTTGCAGAATCGGACACTTTGAAGTGTTGACTATGGGTTTCTGAAGCCGTTTTACGAAATTCGAGTTGGAAATATGTGAAATTGCGATTTAAACAAAACAATGTTTTTGCTCAAACACGGCGTTTTCGCGCGCGTCCAGTCTGAAGTTGAAACTTTAAACGCGTTTATCTCGAAACCATATTTTTTAAATCGCGCAGTAGAATATCTCGACAACGAATGAACCGATTTAACGCATCTTAAAGGTAATAAAATTCTCTAGGAGTTGATCGACGAGGTGTGTCCGACAATTATTAATATTTTTTAAGGCCCGTCAAAGAAGAATAAAAGTGGCAAAAAATGACACTTTTCGTACGATGGTCGCCATTTTGCTAATTATGGTCCAAATGGACCACCCGAGGATCAATTCCTAGACTAGAATTAATTTTCAATTTTTTTACAGGGCGTTGTATTGGATTTGGATGATACGAATATAGCTCAAATGGTAATGATGTGATTTACCTAGTCCCACAACTACACTTCTAGAGCAAAATGCATCTTCGGCTTCTAAACAAAATTCGTTTTTGCATGCGTTCCACAATATCAACAATAAGTAGAAAATTTAAATGCAAGAGATTTAATAAATCTCTTAAATTAAATGTTTCTACAATTAGAACAATCTATTACTGGGAAAGCTATTGTTTCAATTCATAATACAAGTGGAATACTGGATTCTATTAGTCAAAGCTATTTATGTGATATAATAATATTATATTATCTGAACATAGACCCAACTTTGTAAGTATTTTAAATATTGGCATCATAAATATTAGTAATGGCGGCGTTAAATTAATTAAAAGTTGTCTATTTTTGTGGTAATTAATGTGAAACTTCATTTATGTATATTGATTCATATACATTTACTACAATTAAATAAAAAAATTGTGTTACCCAAAATTATGTTATAATAATCAAAATTATACTGGAATGTTAACTATTATTACATCTTAAGTTATTTGTTAATTATAGGTCCATTCATTATTGTTTGGGAGTGTACCATATATTTATATTTTTTTGTATTTAGATTAAATTAAGTTATTTGTTAATTATAAGTGTCCATACGTTATTATTATTATTTGGAAGTGTCCTATATTTTTTTGTATTTTTATTAAATATATGTTTATAACCTGAATTATATTTTATTGATTTCCTATAAATAAAACCTAAAATACCGCATATTTAAGACAAATATGATGTATTAATAGTAAATAGATAGTGCTTTAATACAGTGTATTTTACTATAGTAAGATGTATTAACAGTAAATACATGGTGCATTTATGTAGCTTATTCTACAGTAATACGATCTATTAATATTAAATAAACCTTATCTGGACATTGCAAATATAGCATCTATTTAATATTACTCTACATTGATTTCGCTGTATTCAAATATGGGATTTATTTAATAGTAGTTAGCCTAAATTGATTCAAGTAAATCCTTTTCTCAGTGTATATATACGGATTTTTATATTTTAAAAATGATTATATGTATCAAGATACTACTAAACCGATTTGTCAAATTAATTAAATTTCGTTAATTAATTAATGGTACACTGGGCGTGGTTTTTATTAAAATAATTAAACACTGTATAATCATATGTTCACAATGTGTTTTCTTTTATTTTATTATCCCGCATTCTAGGTATTGAAATAATAATATTATTATTTCGAAAAATCAGGTAATAATAAATGTATAAATAACGTATTTAAATGGAATTATAGTGTAATACAATTACATTAACATAAGTGTGTACCCTCCTCCACCCTGCCCCCTTGGGGCTACCTTCATAATACAAATCGAATCCCTATAATTTGTATATCCAATTTAATATAATTGAATTTTTACTTATGTATATCAATCTTTTATATGGAAACTAATTTAATATAAAATGAAACAGAATTCATCAGAATCTGAACTGCGTCATAGATTGTTCTAGAGCCTTTGTAGAAAAACTACGATGTTTTCCAAAAGCTTTATATTCAATATGTAAGCGTACTACCCTAAAGGTCAATCAAAGACAAATAGGCAGACACTGAGTCAGTCGGAAATCAATAGACGGAGAGAGACAAATACACAGTAGATGAGAAAACAATTATTCTAGTTAAATAAATACATTGTAGTTAAAATACATTTCAATTGTCAAGATAAATATTATTCTAGTAACGTAATTACTATTTGGTTATAGCACATTTAATTTGTTAAAAAAAGTCTTTTAATTTAAATCCATTAATGCGGAATGTCAACAAATAAGATAAAAAATGGTGCCGCAACGCACACGGGACAGCTATTGTCCCACCATTCAGAAGTGGGGCTATAAAGACCCGCATTATTATTGATATTAAAACAAGTCACATCTTTTTTCCGCCAGGACGAAAAGGACAATGACACATTTGATTTATACCTCGTAATATCCTGTGTGTGTGTGTGTGTGTGTGTGTGTGTGTGTGTTTGCATTGGTTTAATTCCACCGCCCCGCAGCCCGCCGCACCCTGTCTTCGAGAACTTAAGATTTTTAAAATTAAAAAGATCGCGCACGTAATATAAATGACAGTGTTATGACACTTTTTGACTATCTCTCTTTCTCATTATTAAAAAATATTATTTTTGTGTGTGCGCCCCAGACATTTCAATATTAGTTTTTGAATCTTAAATACTGAAGAAAGATGCAGCTCTAAGGGGAGCGGGGGGCGGGGGAAAATTAAATTAAAGTCCAGTGGCGTATCAAAATAAAAAAGTATGTTTAATTATATTAGCTTTTTAAATATGTTGTATAAATATACAAATATGCCCAAAAAATTTATTACATATTTTAAAATGCATTATTATTAGTTTAATATTTTTTATGGCCTTAAGGTTCACAATATGAAAATATTTTGTATATATAAAATATCTTAAAATTCATTGTAAATTTATTTCTAAGGGCAGTATCTAGGAGGGTTCTAAATTTCAGGGCCCTATAACTCTGAAAGTATAATTGCGATTGAATTAAAACTGTTATAGGATTTAAATGGGATATCTAGGGATATGTGTAGCAAATTTGGTTCAAATCGCTTTGGTACCTTCAGAGAAGGTAGAGGGCAAAATTTGGTCTTACGAGTTATTTATATTTTTGGATTCAAGGCAACAAAACAACCGTTTTTGTTTTTTTAATTATACGAAAATGTTAAAGCTCTTCTGTACTTACAGTGTACTAAAAATATTAACCGTTTCGCAAATAAATAAACAAAACACATTTAAATGAATGAATAATAGATATTTGTAAAACATTAGTGAAAAAGTGAATCGTGTTCTTTGGATTGTAGCACATTTACGTGATTTGCCGTGAAATAAATTAAAAAAAAAATGGTCACTTTTCTTTCTTTGTGATACAACAACTGTTTTCTAACTTTTGTTTTTAAACTTATAGTTTAACTACGATTATAATTACACACCGATTTACATAGTTGTAAAGAACTTCGTTAAACATTAAAAATAACATACGTTTTAAATTTAAATTGTATTATCATATATTAGATATATTTCATGAAAACGGTCAGAAAAACACAGTGACACATATGTATATATAAAAAAAGTGTTTTCTTGAGGGGTCGAATCTGGGGCACCCCCTTTTGAAATGCTTTCAGAAATAATACATAGTTAATTGGATTTGTTTACCGCACGGTTCCCCTCTTTTTACGCACCCCCACCACCCCCCATATCCCTACCATTCCTCACAATACAATACAATAATTTTATATTGTATCTATACATATATATATACAGTCATGTTATTATATAAAGATGTACCATTTTTAGCTTGTATGTTGGCATATAATATGTGAATGATTGATTTGATTTTATGGGGGAGGGTGGCCCAGAGAGCTATAGGGGAATTTCAGATCGTGTTGTGACCACTGGAGAACACAGTTGGGGGTCCACATGGGGGTATGGAGGAATAATAGAAAGAAAAGTGTTGCGTTTATGGATTTGATAAATCAAATGTTTTGTTTTTGAAGGATTTGTTGTTGAGCGATTGCGAATTTTATTTGGGGGATTTTTACCTAACATACATTTTATTTGTTTATTTCATTTTAACTTAGTATTACAAAAAAAGCTGGGGTGGCATTCGCTCACCTATCTGTATTCATAATTATGCTATATAAAAATCGCTTTCAAAAGCGATTATTCAGTAAATGGTACGTTTTATGAATATAAATAAAAATAAGTATATGCTCTGTTCCCCTATTAAGGAGATAGTAAGGTAAAATATGTTAAACAAAGATGAACAAGGTGGATGAGTCTGCGTAAAGACATTATTAGAGATTAATTATAATTAATCATTTATGTTATAGCAAATATTTGTTAAGATATATAGAATAATAATTTTTGCTAAAACTACAAAAGAAATAAATAACCGATTTACAAGTTAGGTAAACCTTCACCCAATTTTATTAAGCCGAACCATGTAAATATATGTTTTTTTTTTGTGCATATTTTTGTGCAAATTAATTTAAATTACCGTTTGTTATTTTTGTTGTGGATAAAAAGAAAAAGATCCATAACAGTGTGATGATTGTTTTTCAATTTTGTATTACAAATTCTTGATGTGCATTCATGTATAATATATAATTAAAATTTTCAATCTGAAAATCTTTAATTTACCGTGAAATTGGTTCGATGTAGTTGAAATAAAACTTAAAAAATAAAATGAAATTAATATAAAAGTTTAAAAAAAAACTAAATTACTTTTCAATTGTTTTGCAACTCGCTACAAATTAGCTATTGTTTTATTTCGAAAACAATAGAAATTTTTATATATATATATATATATTCATATAAAATCTAAAGTGCCCGAAGGACCCCAACTCTCTACACAAGATACTCAGTGTTATACAAATATATTTATTTTATTCAAATTAATTCATTATTGGCATTTTCAAAATAAAATTACAAAACATTTTTGTTTTTTAGTACATAAAATATATTTTGTTTAAAGTTAAAATGTTTAGGATTTCATTGCCGTAAAGTTTTGCTAAATTTTAATTTATAAATGATTATATTTCAGTGCGTATATCGCATGTTTTATTTAAATTAGATAGAGATGGTTAGTTCGAGTGGTGTGATTGTGTCCAATCCATGGCTGGCTATATAGTTGTGTTGAATACACGGATCTTCTGAGAGGTCCGTGGCCGAAACAAAGCAATCCCATCAATGCGATAACATCTCGCCACATTATGACGTATTATTAGCGCATTACTACTCTACTAGAGCTATATTGGATTGTAAGACAGAGAGATAGAAACGCACACAAATTCAATTATTGGACGCCATTGCTTGGATCAAATATCGCGTCATCCAGAGATTCCCTACACAGATTAACAGACAATCGAATTCGTTACCCAAAAGATATCTATAGCTAACTATGCTGCTATAATCATAACATCTCTACAATATTATAATCATATTTCAAATTTTGTCTGTTAAATTAACTATTTCATCTACAACTTCAAAACGATATAACTCAAAAACTAGAAAAGATAGAATCATCTACTTAGTGCCATTCAATTTGTCATTGTTTTTTGCTACTAACAACATATTTTTGATACACTGCAAAAAAATATATCTAAAGTTATTTTAGTTGTTACCAAAAAATATTATTGCTAATTTTCTTTTAAATTACATCAATATTAAAAACGCTATAACTCAAAAACTAGAGAAAATAGAGAGTTCAACTCAACGTCATTCGATTTCTCATAGTTTATATGACCAACAAAATATTTTACATACACTCTAAAAATAATCTACATTGCCAAATATCATGTTTGCTACTGAAAAATATTTCAATTTTTAAAACGCTATAACTCAAAATCTAGGCAAGATAGAGGGTTTTATATAGCTTCATTCGATTTCTCGTATTTTTTATGACCAACAAAATATTATTCCTACACTCTAAAAAATTTCTTCATTGCTAAAAATTGTTTACTAAAATACTAAAAAATAATTCAAACCTCAAAACATTATAACTCAAAAACTAGGCAACATAGAGAGTTATACTTAACGCCAATGGGTTTCTCATAGTTTTTATGACCAACAAAATAATTTTCATACACTTTAAAATTGCCAAAATTATGTTTGATAATATATTGAAAAATATTTCAATCTTCAAAACGCTATAACTCAAAAACTAGACAAAATAGAGAGTTCTACTTAACGCCAATAGATCCTTCGTAGTTTTTTGATATTAGTAAAATATTTTTCATACACTCTAAAAAATAATTGTTTAGTATATCTTCAAAATTGTTCATCACCTGAAATAAACAAGTCAATTTCCAAAACGCTAAAAATCAAAAACTATATAAAATAGGGACGTTTCATACATATTTTCTTTAAAAATATATTAATTGCATACTGTAAATAATATTTTTAATATTTTCAATACGTATTTTAAAAGAATTTTTGGTATTAAGTAACATTAGAAAATAGTTCGTTTTGCCACCCCAGTTTTGAAGAAGAATATGACTCAATTTGTATTATGATTGAATTTGAATACGCGATATTACATTTTCGTAGGGCACATATGATGAAAATAATGTAATCAAATAAACAATATTCTAGTATGTATAGGAATCATATATATTTATGTACAAATGTTCTGGGGGAGGAAAAATTGTTTACCAACTCGAAAATTGAGAATATTTGCGTCCGTGTATCGGTCGAATCGACAGCAGCGCCACTACGGTATTTGTTTTGATTGAGTGTGTGCTCGGAACAGGGGCGTTACACCCTTATTTTTCCCGAAACGATCTCACAAACATAATACAAAATTTGTTTATAAACAAATAAAAATAATTATATATTTCTTCTGGGCTTTATTCGAATATTTAATTATTCAGAAATTAAACAATTACTTATTTCGCTTAGAAATTACTAGTAACAATTACAGTATTATTGTTTTGCTATATATCATAGTTTATAAGATAATCAGTTATTTGGCACACAAATTTAAATAGGTAAAATGTTTAATTTTAATTTTCGTGCCCCCTATAAAACAATTCCTTTCCCCCGTGCCTCTGTGTCTCTCTCTCTCTCTCACCCGCACACACGGTCGCGCTTGTCCCGTTCCCTTGAATGAAATCCATTCCTCGGACAGCAGGGAGATCTTATGTGTCGTTCTGTCTTGCTCTAGCACGCACCCTTTTACGGCCCACTCTTTCTCGCTCACTCTTACTGTATACATAATGGAGTCGAGAAAAAACAAATTTGTTTTTTACGCTCAAATAGAGAAACAAAATTGAAAAGGAAACTCTATGTATGTGTATATGTAGCTAATGCAAGGGCGACGTGATCGCGTTCAACGTGCCTTCCAAATACTATACACAATACAAATTGTTTTATTATTTATTAGATATTTTACAGTAATTAAATATTACCGCGATTTTATTTACTATTGCTATACAATTGTAATTGTATTTTATGGCTGCTCCCCTTTTTGACGAGCCGTTCTGTGTGTAATAAGTTGTGTATATGTGAGTGACTGAGGGAAAGTCCGAAGGATTGAAAAGCAATTTTCCTATGTGGCCAGAGGCGTACCGACCATACAGAGGGACGGGGGGGTGTATTAAGCCAATCCTGCCCCCTAACAGGACATAGTATATATTGGCGTATAAGGAATTGCCTACAGGCACATGTATACAAACGGGAGATTCATTTTTACATATGTTTTGTTTTATTATATCTTCGATTGCAACGTATAAGTCGAGTAAAGGGCACTTTAGATTTTTAATACATTTATAGGACATATTTATTAACTATATAGAATAATTGTTTTACCGAATTTTTATAATAGTTGCTAAATATAGAGAACAATAATTAAGTCGTTACCTACCCAGATAATAGTTAACCCTAATAAAAAAAAACCATTTTGATATAAAAGTGGTTCAAATGTCTGTCTGAAAAACGGTTTTGTAACGTTTTAAAGTATAAAACATTGTTTAAACGTAAAAATATTCTTTCCGGAGGTATAAGTTTTTTAATTTTTTTTGTTATACATTTATTGTATTAGCAAATCGCAAAAATCACCCAAAAAACGACTTATATGTGTGTTTACGCGCAGAATAGCCCATTTTCAGGCATCGGACAATATATTTCGCCAGCAAATTACGAACCATTATTCAAATTGCAATGTCACAAATGTAAAAATAGCCGTTACCTTGTAGATAACAATGCATTTAACTGTAGTTATGCACACACACACAGAGATATATAATGCTTATTCGTTATTCTACAATTTACATAAATGCTACGCCATCATAACTAAAATAATACGCGATTGTTTTCCTAAAGAAACCAAAACATTTGCGTGTATTTGTAAAACATCCGAGCAGCGCGGCTCCTCTGCACAACGCGTCTGTCTTGTAAGGCAGTTGTCACCTGAGTGCACTGACACCGCCGTATCACCACGTGGCCTACGACGCGCGAGACATCCACCGCCGCCACATCAGCATCCCGCGATTTACAGCGAAACTAATTCCCTCTTTGAGTTACAACAACCCCCTTACATATACAAAAGAACGTCTTATTTGGGCTCTGTGTCAAATTTCACGCTTGATTTTACTTGTAATTCGTGTCTACTGTACCGAAAATAATTATAGTATTACAGAAAAATATTGCTTTGAGAGATTTGATTTCTTATTTGCGTCATGGTTCAACAAATTGAAATATTTGGAAATATTTGTAAAAGTTTTTACATAGAAAAAAGAGTCACATTCAACTTACACAACAATCAACTCAAAAAAATATTCACATTTATTCCAATACTAATCTAGAATCAACACAGTCTTAGCTTCGCTAATGAAAAAGTTCGCTAAGTAATAGCACAAATAGTTACTTACATTTGTTGAATAGTGAATGTGGAGAGAACAGCTCAGTAGATGAAACAAACAAAACACTCACATAAATAAACAATAAAATAATACACTGTTTTATTTTCCACTATATATATATATATAAAGTTTATATAAATAAAGTTTAAAATTAAGCGCGCGTAAATAAGCGAATCGCCGGTTTAATGACAGAGCACGCGAGCTGATGAGTGCACACGGAGCAGAAACAGCCTCAACCTCGCTGGACCACTGTCAGACTCGCAGTGTTTTACAGCAATCGCGCTCGGAGTCGCGATCAGAGTGTCGCACCGTGGGCCTCTGTTTCGCGGCCCGCCGCCACTTACGAAAGCAACGCAAGCGCAATCCATTGCCTGTCTGTGTAGGGTGGAGAAACACACACACATATACACAGAGTTAGGGATGTAGCGGGGGTAAAACAGTCGCGAACCGCCTGTCAGATACGTCATGTCAAATATTTAAAGACGAAATCGAAATAAAGTTTGATATCCTAAACGGTTACAGCGCCGGATTAAGAACACCTTCATTTTTTAGCAGTGGTCAACATATTTTCATCCCTAATTATATTATTAGTATTTTCTTTTTTAGAAATAACTTAAATTGCGATATTTTACTAGCACATGCCATAGGGATTAATATAAATATCAAACTACGAACTTTACTATTTCCTTAATTAGGGCGAAAATGTAATGATTTATTTAGCAACACATTAGTTTAAGGGTTACGTTTGCTATTATATTATTAATTCAAAATTATGTTTCTGTTAATGTATATTGACATACATTTATGAAACTTTCTAGATAAACGAGCTGTATGAGCGTCTTATAGCTTACATAATCAAACACAGTACAAAATTCCACGAAATTTGAGCCCAAACTCGATTTTTTATCAGCTACAGATTATAACTCTGCGCTAACGCTAATCCCGTATAGCGCTAACGCACGACTAAGCGCTCTAACACCTAGCGCGCGCTATTGTTAATCCGTGCGTTGTCTAATCCGAGCTACCACATAGATAAAAAATCGAGTTTGGGCTCAAATTACGTGGAATTTTGTCCTGATTTTGACTATTCTGTTTAGAAAGTATGCATTACGTTTAATTGCGAGTTTTAACGAAATTAGGTTATTATATTTATTTATGTTAACACTATTTCTGTGTTCTGGTTAGTAGAGAGTTATCTTGATGCCAATGCCTGTGAATTAGTGGATTGGAAACGTTAGATTTCACGCAAGCGAATTATTATATGGTGGCATCAGGGGTTGAATTGGGTTAGGCCGTGGGAAAACTCGGCTAAGGGATGATAGTATAATGAAGGGCGCGTGTCAAAAAAATTCGTGTGTATTTGTGCAACCCTTAGTTGTAGGTTATAATACCTAAAATACATTTGATGATTTATTTTGATGAATGGTTACAAACTGGTTATTGTGCGGCCACTGGTTACTAGTTATAAGAACTAGCAGATTTTAGTTTCTTGAATGACAAATATAAAAAAATACAATTTTTAATTAATTCCTAACAAATAAGCCGATATTTTGATTTTAAATTAGCTAGAGATATTTGTATAATAAGTTAAGCTTAACAGACGGTTGGATATTATGGTTATCAACATTTTAAGCAGCCCAATTAAACACGGGATTAATTTGAGTAGGTAAAATTAAACCTATGGGTGCTACTTATAAAAAACTTAAATCCTACATTATTATAATAAGATTTGAAAAGTTGCACTTGTTAAAAAATTATCATAACGAGTTTTGATTAAAAATAAGAAGTACGTTGGGGTCCCTTAGTGTGCCACGGTTATTATTAAATAATCTTTAGGCCAAAACAACAACTGTGACACATCAACTTAACCGATGGACATTTACATATTTTTAGCATGAAAAAATGCTTCTCTTTTTACTTACGCCATTAGGCTTAACTTAAAATAATCCACTTTATAGGAGGGGTCACATTTACTTTACTACAACGTTCAATATTAATTATATATATATATGCAAGATTTTTACAAGTAGACTCAGTGGCGTACATAAGTCATGTTTAATTCATTTGTTTCGGCTCTCATTTGCCAGGCAGCACCGCCCCAATCCTCCCCTATTTATACTATTGTATACACATGCATTGATATCACAGTATCGCGATTGGCAACACTGATAACATATTAGTTTTGAGCTGTAAGTGTTTGGCTGCTAACTTCGGTTCCCTAACGCTGTGAAGGGCACGTGGATAGTTAATCGAGTCGCCACGTGGCGCGGGTGGCGTATCAGTCGCCGCAGCCACCGCGATTTTTGGATGCGTGGTCATCCTTCTTATCAATCACGAGCATCGCGATTTACTTTGTATTATAATTTTAATGTGTTATAAGCTCTTGCACAATGGAACCAGTGGCGTAGAATTATTAGGGTGTGAAATATATGTATAGCAGAAAAGTTACTAAATGGCTGAATTTTTCCTTAATCCGTGTGATTTTAATTTCATCACGTTTACTAGTAAACACCAAAAATGATTAATAGCCTGGATTTAGGTTTATTAAACCTCACCGTTTGTAATTTATAACGATGAAAAACCACTCGCTTAATCAATCACGTCCACTTTCATTGTGAAAGCGCTTTTGTTACCTTATCAGTACACAGTTTTTAAATCGCCCCGTTTAACTATTGTAACAATTGTTAGCTTTTGCGATAAAAATACCTTTAAAAGCGGTGCTTAAATGCGCTGTGCAGTTTAAAATAGCTTCTAAAACTCCTCATTTACTTTGATGGCATTACTACACTCTAAAAAATATTAATATACACTACTACATAATATACTGTTTTGTCATTTATATATCTGTAATTTTTTACACTTTTAGTGTAATTTAACTATAATTCTATATTTTGCAGTAAATGTTGTACAAATAACCTTATTACTTTACGTTTCCCTAATTTTATCATATATATTATTATAGTTTCATTGCAATGGTAGAATAAATGTAAAACATATTTAGGGAAAACAAGTAATAATACAGCCGACTGAAGGCCACTCTAGATTTTTTCGTGTACTCTTGTATTTATAATAAAAATATTCAAATATATATATATATATATGCATATCGAGTACAAAGCTTCTAGAAGATACCTAATTCTCTCCACAGGGTTCTAGAACAATCTACGCAATTCCGTTATATATATTTACGGAATTGCGTAGATTGTTCTAGAACCCTGTGGAGAGAATTAGGTATCTTCTAGAAGCTTTGTGCTCGATATGCATGCTTCCCTGGCCGAGAACCAGAAATAAATAGACCTTCAGTAAGTCAGACATTAATAGTTGGAGAAAGACATAAACAGTTCGTCAGAAATCTATAAGTTAGGTGACATTAACTTAACAATGATGTGAAATAAATAGTTCATTGTTAAGGCCCAATTTAATTTACTATTTCCAATAATTTTATAGCGTATATAGTAAGTTTTATTAGGTATTTAAATCGAGAACACCTTTTCATCATGGATATTTTACGTGTTTCTCTATTGCCTACATTTTAATGCAGAAAGTGTTTAAGTAAGAATTAAGTGTATTTAATTCTCCACCGAGTCGATATTATATATATATATATATATATATATATATATATATATATATATATATATATATATATATATATATATATATTGTATAAAATTAGCAATCTCAGTACAGTGAATTCGCTAATTATTTCTTAGAGTATATCTGTATCATAATGCCGTCGACGCTGAGCGTCGCGCCGTCGTTTTATACACACAAACACACGCATACAGACGAGCGCATAGTCACACGTAAATTAGAGAGATACTAAAAGTTTTCCGTGGAACTAAAGCATCTGTGCTTGTGTTGTTTTGAAGTCATCGCAGGAATTACCCACAATCCCCTATACAGTAGGTGTATAGTAAAATTGCACAAGTCTTGAAAAGGTAGCAGATGTGCCAGTGCCACAGCCAGTGCCACTGCCACTGCCACCACATCAACTGATGCGTTTTGCATAAAGTGTTTTGCGCATATTTCCTATACTAATAACTGTACGTTACGAAGCCACGTCCTTTTCTCGCGCCAAAACTTTGCTTTTCTATCAACATCGCTAAAGGAAATATCATAGATTGCGCCGGCCAGCTGATGCTAAAATTTACACACTCAATTATTTTTTATCGAATATGTCTCACGCTAAAATTGACAACATATGTTTACCTAACCCTTATTTTGATAAGTAACGTACATAAAAAGAATTTGTCTGAAAATATATATAACTTGGCTTGCCGCTCGGAAGGTACCAGAGCGATTTGAACCAAATTTGCTGCACATATTATTTAACATCCACTTTGAATCGGATCTCAGTTTAAATCTAATCGCTCGTTTACTTCCGGAGTTATAAGGCCCCAAAGTTTTGAACCCCCCTTAATACTGCCCTTACAAAAATAACTAAAGCACCCAAAAATTCTACTAAAAATTCTAAGATATTTTGTATCTACAAGATTTTTTTAAAATAGTACCCCAAAAGGTCATAAAAATGTTTTAAATATTATAATTTCGCATTTTAAAATATGCACTATTCTTACTTTCTTTTACGAAGTAATAAGTAAGTCTAATTTTATGTGTGCGTTAAAAAAGCTATATTGTATTATTGTAAACAGTTAAATTCCAAAAAATAAATATTAATTCAGTATTATACAGCAACAATAATAATTTGAAGATATTGTCTAGGCTTTACGAATTATTTATATAATGCTAAATATGTCAGAAAATTATTTTATAAATATATTTACCGATACTAGACAGAGAACTGTATATTTTTAAAATTAATTTTTAAGAAATGACTAATTACAATTTTCATACTGTTGTGTGTCGAGTGTAGACATACGAAATAACGAATAACGAAATGTCATGAACACAAGTAAAAATTTTATCGCAACTGTCGTTTGACAATTGGTATATACGTTATCAATAAATTAGATGTCATTTATTTTAAAATTTCAACATTTTTGTGGTAGTACACATCAAAAGAATTTACAATCGCGTTGTAAAAACAAAACATATATAATATAATAGCCACCATTAATATTATATATTTAAATATCTTTAAATTAAATGTACTACGTAGCAAATAAACCTGTGATTGTCCCTGAATCATAGATACAACATTTATACATAAAACAAAATAAAAATTGCGACTCGTCCAATTCTAACTTATCTAAAATAAATGAATTGAACTAAATGTCATTATTCCCAAAAAAAAACTGTCTCTCAGAATGAGTCAGGCATTCATTTATTTTTAACATCATTCAATCGTTCCAGAAAACTCGCTAAAGTTCACCATATTTAAAATATTCGGTAATCGAATGGAAACAAAGACATTCTAAAAAACCATCACGATTAGTTAAAGTGAAACAAAAAAATATATTTTTGCTCTATTTATGTAAAAATTAATTAAGCTTCTACGAACTTACGATGCATTTTCTATGATGTATATGTGTGTGTGTGTGGGAGGTGGGAAGTTATATACGTAATATGTAATATGATGCATTGCAATTCGAGTTTTCATGTATATATATATATATAGGTATATATAATTTGCTGACTTTTAGTAGGTACTATATGAACAAAAACACTGCAAGCACAGATAGTAGTGAGATAATATGTGAAAAAGCTAATTAAAAGCATTATATGAAGCTCACTGTCAAGCAATCTCTACTGCGTGGCCCCTCTCCAACCTTCAAACACAGAGTTGTATTCAGCAGAAATGAATTAAACTTGAAATTAAAAAAATTACGTAAAATACAAAACACTGTAACTCAACAACAATAAAAGATAGAGAATTCTACTAAACGCCATTCGATTCCTTATAGTTTTTACTTACTAAAAATAAGTTTTTTTTTACTAAAAAAAATGGATGCATGAGTTATTCGCTAAATTGTAATATTCAAAATAAAAATCATCTATTTTTATAGTTACATTTAAATGCATGGATTGCAAGGGGTCCTGGGTTCGAACCCAGGTGTTAACAAAATGTATTTACAATTATTTTATTCATGATTAATTGATCTTAAGGTGTTTGTGATTAGTTGCTGGTTAATTGAAATAGCAAAGTAGCCATTATTATAAATAATTATTGTGATTCCACAAATCGTACGGCAGTTAAAGTGTTATTCAAGGATCAATCGTGAGGGTGAGTTTGACCTGAAGCCAGTTCTGTACACAGAATAATATAGGCGATATGGCTACAACAGTCTCGGCAAAATATTAATTAAATTATCCATAATTACGAGTCCCTTTTGAACAAAATGATAAATTACTAAATTCCTGTATTTAATACACGTAATAAATGAATGAACTATTTTAATTATTTTCATATTTAGTTCTCAACCCTACAGATAATTAAATATACATGCCACATAGTTCTATATAAATTTGCGCCTAATTTCAACAAAATGCAACCCGTTGTACTACTAAGCAATACAGACTACAAATACGCCTACGAATACTACGTTTTACTTATAAGTAACGTTGGTTGCATTACTGAATGTTTAGCTTTGATTGCAAAACTATTCAAACTTTAGAACGATCAAACTCAAAAACTAGGAAAGATGGAGAGTTCTACTTATCGTCATTGGATTCGTTATTGTTTAATCCACAACTTGTGCAATGTTATCGTTAAATTGTGTCAAATATCATGTTTTTGTGCGGTTCCCTAACATAGCTTGTTGTGTTATTTTGGCATGTGTCTCGTTTTGTTCAACGTTTATTAATTGTGTGTTGTGTGAACATAATATACATAATAGCGCATAGCTTATAAGGGCTGTATTCAAAGAGGGTTACCACACACACAAGTTGCGGAATGTTAGTGGTGTGTTATGCTTCAGGTATGACGCTACCTAGTTTCCTACAGGTACTATATATTGTCTATATACTAAATGTGTGTGTAATTAGTTGTTTTAAGTGCTCGAGTTCCGTGTGCAAGAATGTCACTATTAAGCGCTCGGTGTGTGTGTGTGTGTGTGTGTGTGTGTACGTGTTTTGTATTCTGAAAACAGAAATAGTTTTATTACATTTTGGGATATGTTTAAAACCGATTTACACGATGAGTTTTCAAGTAATTTTTAAGTGAATTTATTCAAGGTATTATAGTGTAATTTGACCAAATGAAAAGAATTCAAGTTTGCCTGTTAGAACCTGCGCTAACTTGTGCGTAAAATGACCTTGAATATTGTAGTTTCCGGTCTACCAACATAGCTTGTTGTATGGTTCTAGCAATTTTTGGTTTGTTTTATTTTCTTTTACGAATTTATAACTCGAATTCGGAAATATATTCGCAGTTTTCATTGAATTACAAATCAAATGTATCCAAAAATTAAGTAATTTGCATTATTTCACTTGAAGACTCTTCGTGTAAATCGAAATATGTTATGATTTTAGGCAAATTTATGATAAATTATGTAGCGATTTTTTTAGAAACATGAACAAAACTACAAGTAGAAATCAGTATATATTGATTTTTATTAGTTTAGTGCTCGATATTTAGTTGTTTTTTTTTATTTGCAGTAAAATGTAGGTAAAAATGTTCTGCTTGCATTTTTTTATAATTTCCTGAGACACACTGTCAATTTATAAATAAAAATAAACCATCGAAAATTCGTTGATTATTTATTTCCGTTTGGTAGGTAGGTGCGCGTCGCTTCCGTAAAAATATGTAAAAGAAAATAGGAAATTTGAAAGTGGGAAAAAATATAGCGCGCCACACCGAGTTTACCGGTTGGTTTCCGGAATTAATCGGTTTATTATTATTTTTCTTTTTCGCTTTTGCTTCAAATAATTCGCCGAGCGGTGACTGATGTCATCCTCATTGGAAAAGAATTAAGCAAATCGAGTTTATATTTTGTGCAATTTCAAACCACCATTTGCTTTTATGTTAATGTTTTTGCTATGCGCAGGTTGAGGCAATGCTGATCGCTCCCTATTTTCCTTTATATTTATGGTCACAATGTGGTTCAAGAATCAATTGATTTTCAAATGGCCCATGCGATTACACTTTGAATTTATTTGTTGCTTATATTACAGAACAGAAATATTAGTCTCGATATAACGGATACTTCATTTGAATAAAAAATTCCTAGTAGTCTAAATGACATTATAATATTGAGTGAGTTCGTCACCACTAATCGCGATGAAAAATGTTGATTTCCATGTTTGGGTCTATCCCCCAGGTGGTTGCGCCATCCTCTGGAGATGGCCTAATGGCTTCCAGGAGGGTCTACGGCCGCGCACGATAGATTACACCTGGGGGATTCGAAGTTTGAGTAATCCTGGTGATTTGCAAACCAAAGGCGGGAAAGGGACGGCCAGGTAGCTCCCAAGACAGACGTCTTTTAGATCGAAACGTTGAATACCCCTATCTATACGAATATATCTTCAACTTTATATTACGAAACTTTTAAATTCTGTCATAGTTTTTATTTTGCGCAAGTGACGATCACGATAGATTACGAGGGCAGTAAAATCGGGGATTGAAAACGGTTTATGCGCCTGCAGGGAGGCAAAGTTGGTAGTTTCAGATAAAACATCAAATTCGTTGTCAATATTTCTCAAATTGAATTACTTATTGCATTTATTAGAATTATATATATATATATATATATATATATATCACTTTAAAAAATGCTGCCTAGGGCGCGCTGGGCAAGCTGCCACGACGTATTAAACGTTAAAAAGCGCCTTTAAGCTAATAGTTAAATTGCCATTTAGTAAACAAATATTGCATATATGATTAAATTTCAATTAGATGAAAGATTTTTCGATGGTGTGTGTGTGTGTGAAGTAGCTTTAGGGCTTATTGGAAGCTCGGGGTAAATTAATTTCATTAATTAAAGCCATACTGAAATTAAGGGCCTCACCTGTGAAGGTATCGAACACACGTCACACCTGCGGTGTCTTTCTTCCTCCAACATTAATCTACTATCACACTGTCTTTGTTTTACACGTGAAGATTGCTTATTTCTCTTCATATAGTAATTGAATTGCAGGGGTTAGCTATTCAGACTACGTACACTATTCAAATCAATAAGCTATTGCTTATATTACATTATAGAACTATTCTCCTATAATACCATATGCAATTTCTTATTAAATAATAAATGGGTACTGTAAAACGATATAACGAACTAATGCGTGTATTGTGAAAGATTTCCGTTAAAATTTAACGGCTTGCCGTTAAATTTTTTTCCCTACTTTGAAAATCAATTCAAAACAATTTTGATCGCAGCCTTTTTAATAATATAACGACTAAAGGGTATATTTTGATGCAAGGAGAGACATCTACCAATGGTTTGATTAATTTGGAAAGAAGTTTTCTAGAATTCAGCTAAATAGATTGCTGTTTTATTAAGGATTTGATGGAATGGATGTTTTATAGATGTCCCCCCTGAAAGTGGGCACCATTTTGCCTAGTGGGAATGGACGATTTCAAATGCTAATATAAAATATCTGGAGTGGCCTGCACTCGATTTTCTTTTACGCAGTTTTCACTAGATTTATAACCAAAATAAGCTAACCAATACTCTACAGAAATATTCTGAAATGTCATTTATCTAATTGAGTCTAACTGGCACATTATTTGAAGAAATTTTTCAAACAAAAGTTGTGCGAAATATTAATATCTTTCATTATGAACATAACTATTTTTGCTGTAAGTGTAGCCGTTCTAGTGATATTGGAGATAGAACAAAAAATGTATGGAGCAAACATGTACTTCCGGTTTGAATATTCTTTTCAAAAATAGGAGGTGCACATCTAGGGTATATACAAGTCTTAAGTTTGAAGTTTCATAATTTTTCGTTCGACAGTTTTGGCTCTAGAGCGTTTACAGACACACACCCACACACAGACAGACGTCATTCCGAAAATAGTCACATTCAATTCAGGGAAGGTCAAAACGTGTAAATCCGTTGAAATCTCGAGTTCGAAATTTTTCATGATTACAAGACTTACTTATTACTTCGAAAGTAATAACTTATGATTGAAAAGACATTTGTTAGAAAATATAATGACCAAAAGTATATTTATTTTATTATACGATGTATAACAATGTTTATACAATGAACATATTTTATCGCTGCATTCACGTATAAAAATTATAAAATGGAAGTGTTTTATTATTTACAATTAATTAATATAAATAGTATTAGTAATTTACAAGGTTAAACATATACATTTTATCAAAAAGTCACATAAAGAGAACTTTTTTTTAATATATTTATATATATATATATATTATATTAAAATAAACTTAACATTGTTTTTATGTATTTTTATTATTTCAACTATTCAAAAACGTAAATTCAATAATTGATTTAACATTTATATGATTGGTCAACTCAGCGAGTGTTAAAATTTACAAGAAAAAAAAACTATACTTAGAAGAATAAGAAAAGTTCTGATATGGCATATCATCATTATCGCAGTTAGCACCATTAATTATTAATTAATCGTCAATTTTACAACAAAACTAAACAGCGAACTACATAACACACGTTAACTGCCACCATTTTCGAATTTCCATTTTACGACTCTCTTCACACCGCAAAGGTGACAAATCCATACAAAAATAGCAAACAGTTAATTTTCACCAGTAAATATTTAACATGTACACTGCCAAGTGCACAACTATGGTCATTAAACAATACTAGTAGAAAATTGTTGTCATAATAAAATATTTTGGTTGTGGTACTGAGTGACCACGTGCGACATATGTGGTCATGGAACACATTTTTACGACTCCTCAAAGCACAAAGGTGACACATCCATACGAAACATGATTTTTACTAACATGTACACTACCAAATGTAACATATGTGGCCATGAAACAATTGACACTAGTATAAAATTGTTAAAAATGATAAAATACTTTGCTTGCTATGAATGCTTGATTAACACGTCCACGACTACGTGTCTCATATGTGGTCTTAAACAAATTACACCTACTAATAGAAATGGTTTCTCAAGATAAAATAATATTTCGGTTGCGATACAATTTAACGCGTTCACAACCAAGTGTCTCACATATGTCACATTGTAAATAAAAATGATGTAAATATAAAAGACAATGTAAAATTACAGTTATAAATCATACAATTATACAGAATTATATTCACCCTGAAGCAATTAGTAATTAAGCTTAGAAATTACAAGTAGTAATTCTAGTTTGTTTTATAATACAAACTTGATTATTATTTATAATTTCTAGTCTTAATTACTAATTGGTTGACTATGAATACACCTAATAAAATTACATTCAAATTCAAGTAAATTCGGTAGAATTACATTGATTTTAGTTATAGTTGTACAGTAAAAATATTGACATTCTGATACTAGTGGAAACCTAGTGTAAGATGTCACCTTTATGCCCTAAAAAGCTCGTATATGCCGCTGTTTGTGCTAACAATAGTTATAAACTAATAATAAACGCAACATATTTCATGAGGCCTCCATCAGCAGTGGCTCGGCGACGGGTGCCTTAGGGGGTTCCGTTTGGGGCGAGAGACGCGGGGGGCTTGTCGATGTCACAACTGACGTAGCAGGTGATGAACTGGTGACAAGTGATGATGCAGGTGATTGAATGGTGTGTTCGCCTTTAATACAGCGTACAAATGTGAGCAATCGTTCAATGTTTTGGCGTGTTTGGCGCTGCTTTTCGAGCATGTCCTCTTTAGCGTCCGACTGCGTTGTGAGCGCCGCCGTTAGCTGGACGGCCCGTTCTTCCAACTTGCACAAGTCCGCCGTCAATACGCGGTTCTGTTCAAGTAATGTTCTCTTCTGTTCTTGTGCTTTTTCTTTAAATAACCGGAGAGAAAAAACGATAAAGTCGATGGACTCGCTTTTTTGTTTTAAATTGAATGCACAGCACAACGAAGAACAACGGTATCAAAATAATGTAATCATACATAGATATATTTATGTACAACAGTCACAACAATCACCAACAACATAAAACATTTAATTTTTGAGCAACGGCGAATACACCTAATTATAACATACTCAAAGCCACGATTAAACGAAAATATGGCTAGAACGGATGACAAAGCTTGAAGCGGCTTGAAATATCGAACTGCTATTTCAAAGGCATTTTTCTTTCAAAACCCAGATCAGCTCCAAGTAAATCCAAACAGAATATAAAAACATGCTTCCTCTCAAAACTAAGTCAAAATCACTAATCTGATCTATGTTTTCCCCCAAATTTCATCGGATTTAATATTTTAGTTCAGCTCCGCTTAAGTCACCGGAGTTTTCTAGACTTTCGAAATCCCATTTCATACCCTATTTCCATATAACTTGAAATTGGAAGCGACTTCCAAAATTCAAGTTAATTACTTTACAGACTTACAGGAGTAATCTCAAATTCAACTAAACTATGTACAGGGAGCCCTTGATTTGCGACGATTCGTTTTACGCCAATTTACAAAGACGTAACCCCCCCCTCTCTTGTTAATATAGATTAGATATTTAATTTGGCAAATTGTTCGATATCTGGTGTCAATATATGTATTTAGGCGAGATAAGCTTAAAACTTAAGCCGTTCGAAATGTCAAGCAGTCTTACTTAGTCTTCGAGTCTTACTTAGTCTATTCGCAAACGCAACAAGGTGATAAGAAAGTCAGTTAAGTTCACCGGTGCTCAAACATGGAATTAATATATATATATATATATATGTACATAAAATATGGTGGTCTAACCATGTGTGTGTGTGTAGATCATTCGATTTGTTTGCAAATACAAATTTGCGAAACTCTTTTTTAGATGTGTAATGTGTGACCGCTAACCTTTAACTTCCGCTGGCACATACGTAGTAAGAACGGTCATACTGGCCGGTACACTTAGTGAGCCAACTTCACGTGACCCGTTGTCCTTTTTGCCGAGACATTTGGGGCAGTGCCGCGGCTGCTGCACCAGCGGCCTATTATGGCAACCGATATGGAAGCAACCGCTACACGTATCGCATACCGACAAACCACCACCTAAAAAAAAAAAAAAAGTTATTAAAATACTGAGTAGTAAAGAGTTTTTTTTTTTAAATATTAATTTATTATAAATAGCTTTATTTTGTTTTAACTTTATGAAACAATATCAATATGTATAATAACCATCAGGGACATAGCTATTTTCAAAAATAAGGGACTTTTCAGTTCATCTGTATGTATACGTACCAGCAGTTCTGCAGACGAGACAAACTTTATTATTACTGTCAACCGCTTGAACTTTATTGCTCCCATTAATTCGTTCGATCGTCAAGCCACTTGGTAAATTTGGTATATTCAATCCAATCGGTACACTCTTCTTATTCACCGGCGAACTGGACCGCGAATCCGTCTTCGGCGGTGGACTAACCCTTTGTTCCGCCTTTAACTTATTCTTAACCGCTTGTCTTGTATTAGGCGGGGACATCGACAATAAATACGCATTTTTTCTCCGCTTCTAAAACAAACCCACATTAACTCCTAATTTACCCCCTTTAAATTCGCGTAAAATTACGGTAGTTTGGTCCCAACGGTTGCCGTATAAAAATTGGGGATTTGCAGTACTTCGACGTTTGCGTTCAACCCGTTTATTCTGCAACTCTTTGAAAACATCCGGTGTACACAGGCCCATTCGACCTAGGAAGTCTACTTGGGTTAGTTCGTGCGGTAGTAGGGGCGGCGTTGGGGACGGCGGAGCGCTGGGGCCATCTTGGGAGTCTTCGGAATTGGACGCTGAACTGACTGAACCAGATCTTGCTGTGCTGTTGTTAATGTATCATTTAGTATTGGATGAATGAAGAAATTAAAGATAAACTTACAGAGTTTGTTTACGTGTTTTTGTTAAGATGTTTGATAGATTACAACGACGTTCTTCGATAGCTACTTTTGTAGCGATGGTTTTGGCTGCTTTTCGTTGTTGCTTAAATTCCTTGCGAATTCGTTCTAGGAGTTCTTTCTAGGAGATTGCAATCAAGATCTGGATTTAATACTAATCGCAATTGTGTTTATATCAATATTATCGATTATTCAATTATAGGCGTGTTTCTTCGAATTCTAATACGCAATCAAAATTGAAGTAACTAGAAGTTCAAGAAGTACTACTGATTTAAATGCCATATTATTGAAATATATGTTATTATGAAGCCAAAAGTTTAGTTTCTTCGAATTCTAATACGCAATTGAAATTGAAGTAATAATAAAACAATTTAAAATGCCAAATTTTTGAAATATAAGTTATTATGAAGCTAAAAGTTTAGTTTCTTCGAATTCTACTACGCAATCAAAATTGAAGTAATCATAGAATATCCAGGAATAATTCAAATTAAAATGCAATATTTTTGAAATATATGTTATAATGAATCCAATAATTTAGTTTTTAATAATAAATTTCGAATAAAACTCATTAAAACGCATTAAACACGCCTTATCTCCGAACTTGTTAATTTAAATCGCAATCAAAATTGAAGTAATCATAGAATATCCAGGAATACTTCAAATTAAAATGCAATATTTTTGTAATATTTGTTATAATGAATCCAATAATTTAGTTTTTAATAATAAATTTCGAATAAAACTCATTAAAACGCATTAAACACGCCTTATCTCCGAACTTGTTAATTTAAATCGCAAAAAAACACGATCCGAATTAAAGCCCTAGCTGTAAATGTAGTATTAATGCAATGGAATTTCTAACTGAAACAATATTAAACAAAATCAATTGTTTTGTTTAAGCAAAAATGTTTTCAAACCGGTTTTGTTAAATAAATTAAAATTAAAAACAAATTGTATTGGAATTAACACATTTAAAATTATTTAGCACTGTCGTTAAATAACTATAAAATAAAATAATATACATTTTTTTCGAAAGTTTGTTCCATTTTCTTTGTTTTAAATATACAAAACTATATTAACGATAAATATTTTATCTACTTTATGCAAATATATAGTTTATCTAATCTTATTATAATAGTTCGGAAATATAAGGAAACGTCTTGGAAAAATCATTATTTAATTTTTTTATCTTCCTTGCGTTTTTGTTATGCAAATTTATTTATTTTAAAAGTGATAAATATAATTTATCATTTAAATATACAGTATTGTAATATTTTGGTAATAAAAAAAAAATAGAATTATTCTAAAGTCGCATAGACAAAGTTTTAAGATGTACGCTTGGCATATTTTTATTTCACAAATATCTTACTCGTTTGAAGTCTGCTTTAGAAGATCAATAAATATACCTTGAACAAGTACTGCGTTAAAACGGTCCATATAAAGTTTGCTTCTAATATCAAACTGTTCACTGTATTGGGCCAATACATTGTTTATTTATTTAATAAAACCAATTAACAATGGTAAAAACAACTGGTTTTTCATTAATAAATAAATCAGGAATGTGTGGCTACATTTTCATATTTCATAAGTGAAATCGTTGAAAATAAATTTCATTTAGTTTTTAGTCGTTACAACTTTGTAACTAGACCAAACTTTATACTTGTTTGACTAACTGTAAAGTCTGCTTTACAGAGTAAAAATAGCGAACATTTTACGCACGCCATTTCGCCTAACCATTAATTTTTAATTGATTACCGATGTTTACGGGTTTAGAACGACAAAGTGTATTAGTATTAAGTATTATTTGTTGCTTTCGAGTTTGTTATAGCAGGTAGCAAACTTTTAATGTGTAGGTATTAATATGTAACTGATATTTAGTTTTGGTGTAGTGTAAAACGCGCTTTGGAGATCTTTTAAAGTTTGCACATGACTATTTGCTCTTGTAATATGTATATATATATATTACCTGATCAAGTCCTATGGATATGATGTCGTTCTGGGCTGCTTGAATGTCGTATTTAACTAAAACATTCTGGAAATTTTGTATAAAATATATAAATAAACATTGTTGCTTTGATAATAAAAAAACTTACATCTGGTTCCGCCTTAAGTTTGAGCAATAGTATCTATAAATATAAATAAAATATCGAAAATTATTTATATTTTGTCCTAATTTGAATTTTTATTGCATTTATATATATTAAAAAAAAAAACGTCTAGGCCTTGGCGACTAGGAGTTATGCAAAATAGTGTATTTTGTTTAAAAATACTTTAAAAACTAATTATCATAGATAAAACTACAATCTAAACAAGTCTTATAATATTGTAACTAGTAATAAAAATGTGCAATAAAAGTTTTACCTGATGATTCGTGATTGCTACTTTCAATTTGTTTTGATTCCGTGAAATATCAACCCGTAATTCTTTCGACACTTCCATTATCACCACCAATTTTATTAAAGTCGTTTTACACTACTAAAGTTTTTTTTTTTTTAAACAACTATATACATATATATATATATAAATATTTATATTTCGGAAGTATGTTTAACAAAAACGGTGTTCACACACTGGTACGCCTCACACAGCCGATGAGAGCAAACTGAACAACAGAACACAGCGCACACACAACTGGGAAATGGTTGGATTAGACACACAAAAATAAAATTCAATACCCACAGCTTTTCCAAGCCCCAAACATTTATTCAAAACTCAAAATTACCCCTAAACAATACACTTTTGTACGTTAAATTTCAATTAAAATTAACGTGTTTTTTTTTGTATACACTGTTCACACTGCACACACATACGTAAGCACAATACGATAAATTCTGATAACTCGCAGATAGTTTATAACAAACGTAAAATTCAAACGCAAAACAATATTAAACTAATCTATTTATATATGCACAATTTTTTTAAATTGTATACATTTTTAAATGTTTGTTATATAAAATTAAACACGCTCACATTGCAAAGAAAGGTCAACTTTGATGAAATTACGAATTAAAAATTGACAGTTGAATTTTACATGGAAATACGATTGTTTTATGCATTTACGGCAATTGTTCCTACTAATAAGTAAACTACATAAACATCGATTAACAATTGTTCTACTATAAATACACAAGTTTTTCAAAAACGTTATCTCAACAAAATCAATAAAGATAAATAAAAAACAAATCGCAGAACTATTAAAGCATATTTCAATCTAAGAAAAATTCATTACTTTAAAATTCATTTAATAAACGCTTTCTTTAAACTACTAGGCCAAAATATTAAGTTTTTAAAGTCATAAATTTTCTAATTAAACATTAGCAATATGGAGACGCTTAACCTTGACCGTACAGATAATAAATTAAACTAGTCACAAAATAAACATAAAGTTGTAACAATTAAAATTAGAACAATTGTCTTATATCTTTAAGTTAATTTAGTACTTTCCAAGCTGTATGAAACTATAAATAGTTTAAGCTTTTAAATAAACTAGCGGCCTACACCAAGACCATATAGATTCACAAATTTGACGCTCAGTGTTGCCAGTATCTTTATATATGTAATAAGGAAACTACATAAACATCGATTAACAATTGTTCTACTTTAATACACGTTTTTCAAAAACGTTATCTCAACAAAATCAATAAAGATAAATAAAAAACAAATCGCAGAACTATCAAAGCATGTCTCAATCTAAGAAAAATTCATTACTTTAAAATTCATTTAATAAACGCTTTCTTTAAACTACTAGGCCAAAATATTAAGCTTTTAAAGTCATAAATTTTCTAATTAAACATTAGCAATATGGAGACGCTTAACCTTGACCGTACAGATAATAAATTAAACTAGTCACAAAATAAACAAAAAGTTGTAACAATTAAAATTAGAACAATTGTCTTTATATCTTTAAGTTAATTTAGTACTTTCCAAGCTGTATGGAACTATAAATAGTTTAAGCTTTTAAATAAACTAGCGGCCTACACCAAGACCATATAGATTCACAAATTTGATGCTCAGTGTTGCCAGTAGCTTTACATTATATACATTGCCACAATATGAGTCTTATTTGTTACAAGGGAGTTTTTAACAATGAGAAAAGGAAATGAATATGCTGCTGCACATTATTTATTTATTATAAATTAGGATTTTAGTTACATTTTAAGTAGTAATATTTACATGTTGTGACAGTTGTCATGTGATTTATTTGAATTGTACACGTATTTAAATAAAATATGTACTTATTAATAAAATGTGTCTCCTTTTTACTATGTATTTGTTATGTGTCGAGTGTACGTACTTACACCAAGAATGATATGTTAAAATTTAGGTCAGATTTGTTTATTGTTGTGATTATAAACAACAATAAACAAGTTTGTAATTTTTAGGGAAGAAGTTCGGGATATGTTCCAGCATGCATATGATAGCTATTTAAAATACGCGTACCCCTACGATGAGTTACGCCCCCTAAGCTGCGATGGCGTCGACACATGGGGTAGTTACTCCCTTACCTTAATAGACGCCTTAGACACATTAGCAATCATGGGCAATTACACAGAATTCCAAAGAGTCGTCGATATTTTAATAACAAAAGAGAATTTCGACGCCAATATAAATGTATCCGTGTTTGAGACTAATATTCGCATAATTGGTGGGCTTCTAAGCGCTCATTTATTATCGCTAAAGTAATAATAAAGCAATTTTAAAATTTAGTGTAGATGTTCATGTATTTGTGCATTAGGGCTGGTGTGAAACTGGAACCAGGCTGGCCCTGCAATGGACCCCTTTTGCGATTAGCTGAAGATGTCGCAAAACGGTTGATAGCAGCGTTCGACACGGAATCTGGGATGCCGTATGGCACTGTTAATTTACGGTATGGGGTCCCAGTGGGTGAGACCACGGTGACTTGCACCGCTGGGATTGGGACGTTCATTGTAGAATTCGGGACTTTGAGTCGATTGACCGGGGACCCGTTATATGAAGAGGTGAGTTATAAGTCCGGGAGTTACTTAAAATGGCGGCCTGTGACCCATCACTGGCCGCCATATCAAACAAACACCGCGCGCTATTACCTCAACATTACATGTATACAGGGTTGGCATGTTTAAAACATGGTTTTAAACATCGACTATGTTTATAAAACGCTTATATTTTTAATAATTGGGATAGTATACTTTTGCTATGGCGAAAAGGGTACTATAATGCAAAAAAAAACACTTTTAAACGTTTATATTAAATATTTATTCATATTTGAAATTTATTACTAGATTATTTTGAATATTTCGCTTTCCCTTCCATTTAACAATGTTATTAATCATATAAAAATAAAGAAATAATGTTGTATTAGGTCATGTAATATTTGCCACTCTCATAGTTTGTTGTCATTTGTTGTAAAAAAAAATCAATCCACACATATATTTGATTCTGGTATCTCAATTGTGATAATTCAAATATTAAAAGTTTAAAACGATGATATGTCAAATGACAGATAAGAAAACAAAACAGTAATGGTGTATATACATCTAGTAATAAAATAACACCATTATCTACTTGCAATGTCCCAAAATATATCAGGGATGCATGACGTCATAAATCCTTGGCAGAAATACTTCTAATATTTGATATCCCCGAAACTAAAGGCGTTAAAAACTATAAATTCCTAAAAACAAATCTAGGTTGCAATGAACGCTCTGTATGCAATCTACAACCACCGTTCATCAATTGGGCTAGTTGGGAATCATATAGACATTGCAACCGGTCGTTGGACGGCCCAAGACGCCGGCATCGGTGCCGGCGTTGATTCCTATTATGAGTACTTGGTGAAGGGGTCCATCCTCCTTCAAAAACCAGAACTCATGCAAATGTTTAATGAAGGACGGAAATCTATTGATAAATATTTAAAAAAAGATGACTGGCATCTTTGGGTTTCCATGACAAAAGGGCAGGTTACTCTTCCAGTGTTCCAGAGCCTGGAAGCGTATTGGCCAGGAGTACTAAGTCTTATAGGTATTAACTGAGTTTTATACATTTCACTGGTTCTATCTTATGTTACTGGTTAAATTTAGGAGACACAAGTATCGCGATGAAATCTCTCCATAATTATCACCAGGTATGGAAACAATACGGATTCACTCCCGAATTTTATAATATTCCTCAAGGAGAAGCTGGCACTAATCGGGAAAATTATCCATTACGGCCCGAACTAGTGGAATCTGTTATGTACCTGTACAGGTCTACGGGAGATCCTTACCTTCTGGAAGTCGGTGTTGACATCCTAAAGAGTATTCAGCACAGTGCTCGGACACCCTGCGGTTATGCAACTGTAAGTTTTTACACTTATATAAACCAGTTTCTAAATCTATAAAATTCTAAGATAAAAGATGTCCGGGATCACCGCAAAGAAGACCGCATGGAGAGCTTCTTCTTAGCCGAGACCACCAAGTACCTGTACCTCCTTTTTGACCCTGACAATTTCATCCATAACCAAGGCCAACACGGCACCGTTGTCCAAACCCCAGGCGGTTCTTGCATCTTGGATGCCGGAGGCTACATCTTCAACACCGAAGCACACCCCATAGACCCCGCAGCGCTCCACTGTTGCTCTGAAGTACCACAAATGCGCCTCCACGACCTCACTACTCTCACCTCTAATAAAAACCTCTTTCGTGGTGACTCCCTCGAAACCCGGCGCCATAAAATGCCCGACAATGAACCTGAAGCTGAAGAAGAACTGGTGGTGGAAATTGTTAAACTTGACGCAAAGAAGGAGGAAGTTACTGAAGGTCTAGAAGAAGTGACAATGCCAGATAAAATCCAGACGGTCTCAAATGTTATAACCGAGACCAGTGAGAATGAATCAACGAAAACATTGTTCAGAGAAGACGTCGAGGAGAATTATAAAATTTTACCAGAGTTTGTCAATCAGTTGTTAACGCAAGCGCAAAATATGCGGCCGAAGTTTGATCCGCAGCGGATGCTGGAACGATTGAGGGCTGAAACAAAGTATCCGAAGAATGCGACGTGGGAAAATAGTTTTCATTTGTTGTCGTGTGAAGCGCAACCATTTTTGCAGAAAATTTCGCTGTTGGGTGAATTCTTTAATACTTGATTATTTTTGTAAAGTAAACTATTTGTTATTAGATTTCTTCAATATTTGTTTTATTCTTAAGTATATTTTAATACTTAATGTATTTGTTAAAATATTATTTAATAAATTATTCCCTGCAAAAGCAATTTTGTCGACAAATCTTTTATACTTAACAATGCATCCATTGTATAGTATCTATAGTAATAAAGTTACAAAAAAATATTGAAATAATGTGCGATTATAATCATGGAAACGCATAAATTTATACGTCAAAATTCAAAAATGTTTAAACTATTTATATTATAACTATTTGGATTCTCATTTTGATTATTTAACTCGAAAAATTTAAAGTGTACACCACCAAATAATACAATAATTGATAATGTTCTGTATAATAAGAGATGACAGAGATTGACCGCACTCCATCAGAAGAACTAACATTACAAGCCAAAGGCTATCGGATCATAAATAAATTAGGAGAAGGATCATACGCAAAAGTTTATCTCGCCGAATTCAAAGTCGCCTCAAATCAAACGGATAAGTCACAATTAGCATGCAAAATCATCGACATCTCCAAAGCCCCGAAAGATTTCACCCGCAAATTTTTACCGCGCGAATTAGATATATTAGTTAAATTAAACCACCCATACATAATCCATGTACACAGTGTATTCTTACGGAAATCAAAGTATTTTATATTTATGCGATTTGCGGAACAAGGCGATTTATTAGACTACGTCTCGAAACGGGGTGCAATTAGCGAACCGCAAGCTCGTGTCTGGTTTCGACAAATGGCGCTGGCAATCCAATACCTACACGACATGGACATAGCACATAGAGATCTAAAATGCGAGAATGCACTAATCACCAATAACTTCAATATTAAGATCGCAGATTTTGGATTTGCGCGTTATGTAGTTGACAGTAATTTCAAACTAGTGGCTAGTGAAACATATTGTGGGTCTCTGTCGTACGCGGCGCCGGAAGTGCTACATGGTACGCCATATTATCCGAAAACATCAGATATTTGGTCGCTAGGTGTTATATTGTATGTGATGCTGAACAAAGCGATGCCGTTTGACGAGAATCACGCAAGACGGTTATACGATCACCAGATGTCGCGCCGTTGGCGCTTCCGGTCAAAGATAGTGGAGTTGTTGAGTGATAAGGTGAAGAAACTTATAACGCTCATGCTAGAACCTGATCAAATTCGGCGACTGAAGATTGAACAGGTGTGTGGGCATGAGTGGATAGCGATGGATCCTCGATTGATTAATTTGACGGATACTGAGAAGGAAGCGAAGCAAAGCGCACTGCAGGGGAAGAAAGCGACGAAAATTGATATAATGAAAGGAAGATCAAGCAAAGTTACGAATACACGGGAAGAGCTACGGGTACTTAAAGAAGCCAGCAAGACTGTGTTTACGGAATCTGCTACGTTAAAAACGCTGAATCAGTCGAGTATGTAAGAAGACGCATGGTTATTATATTGACATGTATATTTCTATAGTAAAAATAAATGTAAATTCGTTTACACACACAGCAAATAAAAATGTGATTACTTCGAATTAACAATAAATAAATATTATTTAACAATAGTTTCATTATTATAATTATTATACGCATTACATATTTAACAAAATTGTTACTGTTTGGTCCTAATCATGCAATTTGTCTAAATACTTTTTGAGCTTAGGACATTTCTCTACTAGTCATAATTAAAGGGTATTTCATCGTTGCAACACGCCAACTGCCACGTCTCCAACGCATTCGCGATCGAGATCTAGCGGACAAACATTCAAACATTCGCCCTGAATAGCAGCCATGTTTTTAAAACGACAGCTCTTGTCAATCAACTTAAAACATTTTTAAATGTCTTTTACAACGCGATTCAATTGAATTCATATGAAATGTTGTTTCATATAATCACACAATACACACTCGCGTCAAATACATAAAACCTACAATGCTGCAAACGGCAGTTGTCACTGTTTCGGCGCCATCATTTATCTCGATCGCGAATTCAACAGCTCAAAGTTTTTAAAAACATTTATGAAATCTTATAAAAAAGTTGATTGTGGCATTTACCGTGTTAACATTTGGGTAACATTACTATTATTATTATCATACACTATTAACTAATGTGTCTACCGGGATGAGTTTCAGGCGTTCTAAAAAAAGGTTTTTAGAACCGCCTCCTCTATACATATGCATTCCTAATGTACAAAATCCTAGATTATATATATATATATGACTGATATATAACATTTGAATTATTTGTTTGTTAAATAAAGCGCATCCTTTTTTGGCACAAATATTGTCGCTTGATTTGGTGCAGTGGTTCCCTAAAACACCCATGATTTCGGGCTGTTCAACAAAAACGTTTGGGAACCACTGTTTTACTTGGATAGTTAATAATAATAAATATAAAACACAAATGACAATATAATATACGTGTGATATATATAAAACATGACAAATATTTGTAAAATTAAGGCATATATTGTGGGGGAAGACATGTCTCATCATATGTCGGAGATATATTTCGAAAATTATTAGTTTTTGGTCAAACAATTATTGTGTTAAGTAGTCTTCATTTTTACACCCTGATACGTAGTGGTCGTCAATACTAATTGGGTTACGTATGTTAGTGTTCTTCTTTACACCATGTTACGCAATGGTGAGGTCTGCAGGTCGTTGGAAGTCAACGCTGGATCATCTACCAGATGACAGACAACCTCGACCTTTGCCACGTCGGTCTTCGTCATCTAAAGAAATATACATTAGAAGAACAAATCTACAAATTTAACGTATAAAATATGCAGATGCAATAGTACCCCGATTGTTAAACAATTCCATTAATATTGTTAACAATAACACAGTATTAATCATGCATTTGATTAATTAACTTTACCTTGATTGTTTTGGAATAAATTTTGTGTTTGCTTTCGACACCAACAACTAAATTTAAAGCGATTCAAAGCGATATTTACAGAATGTTCAGTAATAACCCGGATGACCTTGTCAAGGTTAAACCTCTACGGTTCGTATTATTGCTTTTGAAGCCCCCCAGATCTTTCCAGATCTTCCTAGACGAGTCAACTCCAATATTCTACTTTATTCTTCTGTATTAAAATATAAGTAACAACTAAAAACGTAAGATTTCCATGATAAAAAGGTATCATTTGCCTATATCTTATTATATAAGTCATCAATTTATTTAGGAATAGTAAATAAGAGCAATGCATTATGATTATTGCGTTTAAGTTCGGAGTATAATAGAATATCATCGAGGTAATTTCTGATCAATCTGTATATATGTAGTGTTTTAAAATGTGTTAGAAGAGTTAGTAAAAACTTACACCCACAGAGTCCCTGCTAGTAGATGTACTAGAGGAGCCGTTCGATTCACCTGACTGGCTGCCGGTTGCTATCAGTGGGCACACCAAGTCGCCGAAGTCCATTTCCCCCTTGTCCTTCTTCTTCTTCAACGAGAACTGCGACTTCTTCGTTACCTGTACAAACACAAAAACAAACATTGACTTTATTAACTTTCGTCGTGAGACCAGCGATACGAATAAAATTGATATTCTTCGTAATTACTTGTTTGAAGCCGCGAATTTAATTTTGCTTACTTTGAGTTTAGCAGCCGGCGTCAACGGCGTATACCCCAACGTCGTTTCCGCTTCCCGTTTCTCTTGAATACAATCCCGGCCCAACAATTCCTTAAAATGCGTATTAAGATGCCTTCGTAACAACGTTTTACTCGGAGGTATTGATAACAGTGTCGCCAGCAGTTCCGCAGTGAACTTCGCTTCCAAAACCATCAAACCGCCATGAACGCCAGCTCCACGTAAATTCGGTGCATACTCCGCCAGATCGACCGCCCTTAACCACTCCATAACGCGATGCGTAGTCCACAACGCGACAATCTGCGCTGTAGGCTCGGTCGGGTCATCCGGCAAAGACCTACGGTGAAGACAACCAGGCTCAAAGTTATGTTCGCGTAACACTTGAATCCCTCGTTTTAAGCTAGCCACGTGCAGTACAGACGTGATGTGTAAAGCTGCTAAATCATCCATAGTTAATCGATGTAGCACGCGGCCATCGACGCGGTTTAGCAAAAATGTTTCTTTGTGTTGTGGTAATCCGGTGTCGTCTAACCAACGGAGGACCCACGCGGTGTCGAGTTGACCCGCGGAATTTAGGTAAGGGTCGCTGGATGTTTCGGTTAGGTCTAGCAGGGCTAGTTGTAGTTTCTTTTTGTGCAACGCGTTTTTGATTGACAACTCTTTTTCGAGGTCGTGCGTCGATGCAGCTTGTAGCTGCGCGCCCGTTTTAATCCAGCGTTTTGCGTCGGTGATGTACGATTCTAGACCCAGTTCTTGCAGCCATTCACAGATGGTGTCAGTGTCCCATTCAGGAAATGGGATATCCGGCCTGAGAAAAAAAAGCCTCCAGTAAAAGATACTCTTTATTATTAAAATGGAACAAGATTAAGGGTACAGTTGTATAAAAATAATTTACCTCTGTGTAAGCTGTTGTGGTTCATTCCATCCGAGTCTCGCGCCGGCGGTAGCACGAACTCCTCCCCGTCGAAATTCGCCTTCGCCGGGTAGATCTTCTAGGTTACCCGACCCAGATCGCTTCATCCGGCCGAAAATTTTCTTGATACCTCTGTTTTTATTTGTTTGCAATGACGGTGACGGCTGTGGCGACAAATTATTCGTACTATCATGCACTGGTGTATCTTCAATAACGATTTTTTCAGTTTCAGCTGTATGAAAAACACAACATTAAAACAACTGAAAACATAAAATTTATATAATTATGTTACAGGACAAACCATGCAATATTATACATTAAATTACCGGATAATTCATCCTTAAAATCTGGTATTACTGAAATAAAATTATTGTTAATTAATGGTAACTAATTTATATTTTATTTATAATTGCAAGCTTTTAGTATAAAGCCATATCATCAGAACATTGTGCGTTTTTTTTTTTAGTAGCTTTAGGCTTAGCATGCCCTTGCTAAAAATATGTGTCCTGTCACCTAAATTGGGCACAGAATGACCCCGCGCCCTGACCCCTAGAAGTGCTGAAAATCCTTTACCAAACGCAACGCCTTTTGTCCGAGTTCCATTCACGGTCACTGTAGATGGATTGGCGTTGGTATCGACCGCTGGGTTAGTGCCGCCATTACTCAAGAACTGTTGCCGTGGTAAACTACCATAGTGCATGTCCACCTGACGTCTAAACGTCGCTGGAGGCGTCTATAAGAAAATGTAAAAAATTAATAGATTTACCACTAAAAATGCGCTCTCAACTAATACAGTTCTACATTTGAAACATTTGTTACACAGTCCTATCTAATTTCGTTATAACTCATGAGTGTCAGTGTTGTGTCCACCAAATATAAAACTCATGTCAACATACCGAAAACCTGGAATGCATCCCCTTCTGGCTTTGTAGATAAAATAGCACTGAATCAAAATTTATTTCACTTAAACATAAAAAACCAACAAAAATTACCTTCGGCGCTTGAGGCTCTTGCAGTACCGGACTAATTTCGATTCTGCGTTGGGCCAGTGTGATTCCTGGCGATACAGGGCTAGGGGATGGCGACAGACTTGAAGATAACATCTGAAAGTTTTGCATAAAAAATAATTAAAATTGATAAAGGCGAAGAGGTGATGACGGGTTTTTAAATACCTGGTTGCTAGAGTGTAGAATAGGTGTAGATGTGTGCAGAGATGGTTGGGGCGACGCTCGTGGTTTTAGTGGTGGTTTTTTGACCCCGATTGTGTTATTGTTGTATTGACTGTTTCGTAATTCAACGTTTTCGCGTTCAAGTGCAGCCTGTTGCAGCTTCAGTTCACTCATTGCAGACATTAGCTCTAGTTTTTGTGTTTCCAATGATGAGCGAGATAACATCTCCTAAACAATTAATTACGCATTAATAATTACTGGTATTTGATTTTAAGTGGAGGACTACTATAACAAAATAGCTATTTCTATGTACTATTGTGTTTACTGTGTCGTTGCATATCGGTGGAATATTTCATGTTCAGGATTCATGATTATTGGAATTGTCTGAAAACATGACACAAAAACTCATGCAATATTTATATCTACTCCAAACATGATATAAGCAAATATCTACTCCCAATATAATGAATTAAATGGTCTACTCCCAAAAAATACAAAAATAAAATAAAAAAGGGATACTTTTTGCTTGTCAATGTGAAGGGCAACGTAAGTAGCCATGACCCTTACTCTCTGTAGCAGGTCCTCAGCGTTACCCAGGAGTTGTTTCTTCTCCGAAAGGGCTCGCTCCAGTTCGGCTATCTTGTCACACTGCGCCTCGATCCGCTCATTAAGCACAAACACCTCCTTCTGCAGATTGTCGTTCTCACCTTGTAGCCGTCGCAGACGATCATCCTGGTCTGGAGGCTGAAAAAATAAAATTCAAATTATTTAAATGTGTTACTACTTTTAACGAGGAGTTGTTTGCGAATAGAACAACGACCTAGAATTCTTTATAAATCCCTAGAAATCTCTAAATATCAATGAAGATTTAGAAAACTATAGAAATTTTTAGTAATCTTGGTTCTGAAAATTGTAAGTACAAAAATATGTTGTTTTCATTTCTGAAAGTGTTTTATTTTGTTGGGACACATTAGATATATAGTAAATTGATTTTTTTTTTATTTACAAAATAATTCAAATATAGTCTAAAACACAGAGTTAGTATACGTAGTCCATGCTAGTTAGTACGACAAGTCCAGCAAATCACCTTGCTAGGAGTGGTCCAGTGATAATTCCTGGAATCGCCGCAGCGGCAGTACTGCGGCGGAGGCGGCGGTGCATGGTACGCACAACACCCGCTCGGATCATACCGAAACCGGTAATCCGAATACAAATCCGGATGCGACCCATGATTCATGTAAAACTCATGTCTAGATTGTTCCAGCAACATAGAAGAGCTTCCATATCTAGACGGGTCAATCCGCTCATGACGACGATGGAAATTTTCAAAATTAGGCTCCACAGCGTGAGGGTTACAACACCAATTTTGGCAGCCATAATGCCCCTGATCATCCATACGTTTCGGTACATGTGTACTCTTAGATTTCTGATCGCGATCATGTCGATTCTGTACAACTCGGCGGCGGTCTAATGATCCAGGTGCCATTTTCTCGTTGTGGCGTCTGGGGGTGCGGTCACGTAACTGGCGGTTGATTGGGGGCTTCGCTACAGGGTGGGGAGGCTCCATTTTGGGGGGCGATGGGCTTTTAGGTGATGCAGTTTTGTGTATCCATTGGAAGTCGTTGCATGGAGCTGAGCTATCTAATAAATTGGTATATTTTTGTAAGGAGTTTGATGTTTATTAGAAGGGGGTTAAATGACCTTTTGGTGGTTTACGTTGGTCAGATGAAGAGGTTGAGAGGTCGGAGGTTGAATCGTGATTCGATGCGGTGCCTGACCAGGTGCCGTGGCCCTTTAGGGTCGAATCATCGTCTGGACTAGAGGTTTCACCTCCTAGTTATGCAAAAAATATGGGTTTCGCGGGTTTTAAAATCACAGGATTTGCATAGCGTAACATATTTATTTATTAAGGCTCCATTACATTTTTAGATATGTCTGATTTATGCCAAATGAAGTACATAGAACGCGATTAACCGATAATTTTCTTGTACTGATATTTTCAATTACCTTTTTAGTAATTTATTTTACGAATGAGAAACTGAGAACTAAAAAGGCGTAATTGAAAATTCATTTCACAGATATTACAATTTTACGATTAAATTAGCATAAATCAGACATATCTAAATATTTCCTAAATCAAGTAAAGGACAGCCAAGTCTTTTATAAATGTGTATATTTAAAATAGTTTAATCTAGGATTTATATCATTTGTTTTATAATCAAAGTTTTTGATCCGAAAAATAAACGGTGGAATCATAACTCTTGTAAAACGAACACTGCACTTGGGCATGAATCATTAATATTAAAAGAAAAATGGTTTTGTTCTAAATATAATATTTTATCCTGACAGTACTAATTGAGAATTAATCAAAAATACATAAAATACAATATAACACCATCTGGACAGTAGTATAAAAAGCACTTACCTCAATTCAGACAGAAAAGTAATAAATTGGTACAACTGTATAAGAAACGACATTAATAAATAAATCATTTAATATATATACAATACATGAATATCTCTGATAGCGAGCATTTTGAATAAGTTTATATGATTTACGACACTTTTGCGCAGAATTATTCCGATAAACACCTGAGACGTAATGTCTTTTAGCTGGAATACGAGAAATATACATACAGCACGCGACTTATAAACAGAGATGTAATAATTACACTAAACAGTATGTGCGTTACATGCGCTAAGATCTGCTTCTAATTAAGATACTAATCTCCCTATTTATAACTAAACAAAGATATATATATATATATATATATATATATATATATATATATATATATATATTTCTTTTTTTTTTGTATCCCTACCCTCTATAATGATTTAAAAACACTGGCATATTACCCATATCGTTGGAGCGCACATTTTGCCGAGTATCGGGCTGAATTTCAGCCATTCTGCTGTCGGATGTGTTCTTCCACCGAATATGACTGCATTGTTATAATAGACGTTGGAAAATAGTTGAGCGAAGCACCGTTCGGGTGTGCATCGCGCTCCAGGCATGCATCAAGTTTAAGGAAATGGTATCAAGAAAACTATTTCCAGATCAAATGTCTGTATGTGTGTGTCTGTGATGTTTGAGAAAACAGATATATTTCTTGTATATTGTGTAGGTGTGTGTGTGTGTGATTGGAGTCTTGCCAAGCACACACAAACACATACATTTACAAGAGGATGATACATTACGACAGTGGCTGTCAACAGGTGGAGCACATTTTTCTATATTATAGAATTGTTTGCGCGCGTCCTGAAATATGGACCAATTTTTATTTTTCATCTACGTTCGATCGCAATCGAATTTATGGGAATATTATTTTTGCTGAACTTTAAATCTGCCCAGTGCCAGAATTACTATTTTCTATAAGTTATAGCGCTTAATATATTTTAAGAAGAATAATCGTAGCGTTTGCAATTAAAGTTTCATAGTTCACAAAGACTGGACGTCTGAATATTTAAGACTGTAATACTCAATAATGCAGACATCGTTTAAAGTTGTTTCACACAACGTATTTTTTGTTCAAAACGTTTTTTACGTCCAATTTAGTGCCCCAAAACAAATATTGAATATAAAGGAATTACGGACACATTGTTACACTTTTGGTCAAAGTTATATTTCTTAATTACATAAAACTACTCAAAACCTGATCATGATTAAACAAACCTCTATTACGCAAAAACCTACCAACTAATCTTTAAAAAAAAAATCTGTGAATTCGTAATTGCATAAATAATGCCTGGTAAAAATGTAAATTTTTTTGTATTTACAGTTTCGGAGATAAAAAATGAAAACTATAATAAATGACATATTTTGGAGGTTTTTATTTTTTATCTTTGAAACTGTAAATACAAAAAAAAAATCATTTTTACCAGGCATTATTTATGCAATTACGAATTCACTGATTTTTTTTTTTATAAAGAGTAGTCGGTAGGGTTTTTTTCGAGCTTGATGTTTGACCTTGATTATGAAAATGAACGCATCGACCGAGTTATAAACCGCATTGGCGCTATAATATACGTGTGTTTCCCCTCTTTAGTGACCCGTAACCATTGTTTGGTATGAAAAGCGCCTAAAATCTAAGCAGTCAGTGACTAGCTTTACATACCCGTTATACAGGTATGCCAACGTAAATTTCCTACAAATTCTAAAGTTGAACAAAACCACAGCAGTAATTCACAACTTTGCACAAAAACTATGTTGTATTATTATGTAGTAACATACATTTATGCTCTAACTTTTCTCGTTTCCGTATTATTTACATGTTAAATTCCATAAAATATATGGGAATAACTTTAAAATTATGTATTCTACCAACAAAAACGATAACAGTGGTGTATCTAGGAGGATACAGTTGTAAACTAGTATTAAATGTTTGGATACTGCAGTGATATTTAACATACACATGGCCCCAGCATATGCCAACGTTTATTTTACATTTTTTATCTTCGTAACATTCGTAACCCCAAATCAATTAACTAAAAACATTCTTTGTGAAATACTGCCGCGTGTATGTAATACCGCTAATTTTAACTCGTTGAAAAAAACAAGAAAACTTTTGCCAGTTTTTTTTAAAGCAAAACTGTATAATGACTCATGCCACTCTGAATTTCAGTGGAATTTATTAATTTTAAACAGAAATGTAGTAAAGAATTTCTAATTAAATATTTCGTTTAAATGGTTTTCCTATAGCAACAATATCATTGAATTGAAGGAATTCCGTAAATTATTGTCGAATTAATATGTTACGCTATGCAGGGTTTAATTTTTTTTTTAAATACCTTCACAACTCCTTACACTATTAGCAGTAACTGGTCTATCCTCTTCCGTAATAGTTTCTAACCCTTCATGCACATGATGAACCCTTTCTTCCTCCGAACTAGACGTCTCAGTGTCATCACCAGTACCAGAGTCATCTTCATCACTATCTTCACTATCCAACTCCTCCGAAGTCACTGCAGATTCATTCGTTGACGAAGAATTACGATATCCATCCACTGTTGAATCCTCAGCGTGTTGCCTTAACTTAACAGTGTTATCTTCGCGAAGATCCACATACGCAAAACCAGACCTTGACGATTTAACAGTTTTGTTTTCATTTAAAGCCTCTTCCAAATTTAGCATCAAATCCGAACAAAGGGCGTCTACGTCACAGATAGAAGGTGGCTTCAACTTGGCACTGATTATCGTTACTTTTTGGTTAGCTTCCGGCACATTTGTAGCATTTGAGTAATTTAAATAACCATTACCGTAATACGAATCACTTCGTTTATGAAAAACTACTGATGGTATTTCAATGTTTTCGTATTCCTCATTGTCTACTATAGATCCCCGATAGTTTTCGTCGCGTTCAAGAGATTCAGTACGCTTTAGGGCATCTCGTTTTGGTGATTCAGACCTTCTTTTCCGTGAATCGGCCCTTTTAAGGGAATCCGATCTTTCAACGCCATTCAATGATGTTAGCCGTTTGAATGATTCACTTTTCGCTAGTGGCGAAGCACTTTTGCGCGCACGTTCTTGTTCTTCCTCGTCGGAGGAGGAAGAAGAAGACGATGTAGCACAGTTTTCTTGGGGCTGTTGAGTTTTAACGCTGGGCGTCGTCTTCGTAGGTCTGCTCCCTAGAGACGCTTGTTTCTCCAGCACGGCTACAGCTGCGGCGACGCCGCTACCGCGTAACATGTTGTCTATTTTTAATGTGATTTCAAAAGAAGGGGCGGGGGGCTGCTTGTTTTTATAAATACGTCACGCGTGCGGAGAGCACATGTGCGGGACCACACCCTTTTATAAGGGCAAAGCTCGCTATGGTTGACTTCCTTAAATAATAATAATTATGATTTATTTTGTGATTAGGTTTTAAAATTACATTTGTCTAGTAGTTTATAGACTATTTAACGACTTGTTTAGGCTTAAATACAGCTGGTTTAAATATTTATAATATATGTTTAGATGTAAAGGAAGTCTCGTAGCGCTGAAGAAATAACATATTTACTGAAATACGCATAACTCTAAGTGTAGGTGAATTTAAAAATACATTTCAGACTAGAACTTGAATTTAAAAATACTCCAAGTACATAAGATACATTTACTGTTTATGTGTGTGTGTGTGTACACTGTTAAAATTCATTTTATTTGACAGTGTAGTAGCACTTCACACAACACTTTCACAGACAGATAAAACCTCTTGAATTAAAATACAAAATTAAATCACTTTTAACACTATAGAATAATTAAACAATTTAAGAAAGCACAATAGTTGAACACACACAAATGTACACAATGCGAATTATTATTTTAATAATTCAAGAACTTGTACGACAGTAGAACTAGTAAATGAACACACACACTTAATCGAGTTACTAAATAAGTGGCTGTAAGAACACAAGTTCAAATTATTATTTCATTAATTTGAAAAAGTAGTAGATGAATACTAGTAGCACTTGTAGTACTAGTAAATGAACACCCACTCACTTAATCAAGGTATAAAATAAGTGATTGATTTATTTAATAATTGACGAACTAGTTGATGAACACTTGAAGTAGTTGTAGGAGTAGTAAATGAACACACACACACAATTAATTACGGTACCAAATAAGGTATTGCATTAATAGTACACCATTTTAGTAATCTGAATGCAGATACACGTTAGTACTGAGCTGATATGAGTATACTAAACATTTTACTAGTAAAACGAACGGTCTGCGCGAACGATCGCGACAACCAGACGACAACTGCATTACTTAAAATAGCTTCGCCTTATACAACTTTAGTTCAAATCACTATAGCATCTAGAGAACTGGGGGTCCTTTCTGTATATGTGTGAAGATTATTTAAAACTTCTAATTTACTTGGCCTAGCGCGTATCGTACTTGGGGCCATTTTTACAACTTTAAATTTAATCTCGATAAAGAACGCTCCTTTTTATATACGTTATATATATATATAAAAGAAAGTATTGTCTTAAAGTATGAATTTAGTTATTTAGCATTAATATTATGACACTCGTGCTAACATTTTTAGAATCAATTTAAATGTATATTTTTGTATAGCATTTCTTTTATTGAATATTGCATTACAAAATAAATAATCAGCGCAATTGGTATGAGAACTGAGTCATATGTGAAATCAGTTTATTTATTCATGAGTGCATTGTAAAAGCACCACAATAATATATATTGTTTATATATTTGAATGCATTGAAATAGATATGCTAAGTGTCACCGCGAATGGTATCTGTGTTTAAATATAACACACATATACATGATAATAATATTACACACACACACACATGCAGTATGGAATTATGGAAGTTATCCAATTCTCCAGAAATAAATATTAATTAACGCGCAATGCGCTCTCTCCAGTCTGCATGCACAAATGTGGGAGATATCCTAAACAGCGCGAGCTTCACAGACCTATTTATATTTTATTACTGCATTTAAACTGGAAATAAATATACGATTCGTGAACACATGGACATGGAACATAAAACAATTTGGAACTAATACACCCTACAACAAAGCCACACAGTTTAGAGCACAATGGTTACACCTACACTTGTTGAAATATGGAGAAGAGAATTCAGAATAAGAATGTTACAAAAGCATTTTTCGCATAACTTACACAACCTAATTTATTCTGGGGCATACAAAATACGTTGTATAACGTATGCCGTAGAGTTTATCGGCTGTACACAAGTATCACCCCTTAACAAATATTAAACGAGAGCAAAAATTATTGGGACAGAAATACAATATTATAGTATTTAATTGTACAATATTATGTACATTTTATTTTCATGGACGAAGTCTAAAAGGAATTACTGTAATCATAAAATGTTCGAATTCGAATGACGTCTGTGTGTGTGTGTGAACGCTTTAGAGCCAAAACTATTGAAGATACAATTATGAAATTCTAAACTTAAGACTGGTTAAGATTTATACTGAAAACAATGTCTTACAGTCTACTCTTGCTACTTTAATCGAAAACTGCATGGATTATAGAGAATATGGGTTTTATAAATGTTCTAGCAACTTTTGTTTAAAACATATTTTCGGAAAACGTTCCATTTACTGAAAAATCGCATTTGAAAATAGTTATTTTAAATGTACTTTACACAAAAATAACAAAATAAATACAGTTAGTGAAAGGACAAGAAGTCGAGTTAGGGCCACTCCAGGTTTTTTATATATATTACGTATAAGAGAGTAAAATGAAGTCGTTATGTCCGGAAATAAAAATTAGGTAAACGATAACCTTAATAACTTGCTAAACATGTAATTAAGTCTAGTTTTATTAAATACGAGGTTAAACGTATTCAAAAAAAAATTGCCTGCACTAGTTTGCAGGATAAAGTGGGCTGGACAATTGCATGTTTTTCTTTCTTTCTTAAATTTGCTAAATATAGAAATTACTACATTTACTGAAGAGGTTACTAAACCTTATAGATCCAATATTTAGTAATATAGCACAAGTTTGCGATATGACACATATCTTTTGTGGTTTCAACCCCTTCTAAATATATATTTGCACCCGTGAACTGTTAACTGTCTGCGGTTTGAACCCTCTCCAAATGCTTGACAGAAATAACCACGTGAACCACCCGTTACAGAGGGAGGAGAATATTAATAATTTTTTAATTAACTACGCGCTGGTTTCGAAATATATCATTAAAATTATATTTGAACCACATCGATTTTTCCCCACTTACCTCACCCCCAACTAATTATATATAATTATAAATATATATGTAATTACTTGGGAAAATGAATTTTATAATTTTATATTAAATCAAAATTTGTTTAACATACGTAATTTATTGATACATCCTACTGAACGCGATACAAACTAAAATCGTATTATAAATTACAAAATAACTGATATTTCCTCACTAACTTATTCCGTGTATCTTTTAAAAGCTATCTACGCTTTTAAGTGCTGCTATTAATAGCGCGAGCAGTGGAGGCCATTTTGTGTTAAAAAGGACATCATACATATATATATAAAATTAAACTTCTCTTATACCCAGAAGCCATCATCAAGCAGAGCAGACACAAGAACAGAGACTCTGTCTGTGTATGTGTGTGTATGATATAATTAAAGTTCTCTTTGTGTTCTATGACATATACTCTCGTGTGCGTAATATCATTAAAAATGAGCCAACGACCATTTTTATTCGACGCTACAGCACTAAATAATAGTGCTAGGTTATAAAAAGATAGAACAAAACAGAACTGACATAATAAAACGGAAGCGCAACGCAGACAGAGACATCGTTTTTGTTATCTTGATCAGGAAGTAAGGACGTTTTTCTCAAAATTTTATTAATGTTGATTTAGTTGTAAAAAACACAATTTTGTGTTAGTTAAGAATAGTATTCTCATTATTTATGTAATAATCAAGAAACAATATCAAAATGTAACCAGGGAAACGTACATATAATATGACTATTTTCAAATGCAAATTTGAAGTTAATAGTATATATTTCGAAAAAACTTTTCAAACAAAAGTTGCTAGAAATTTAAATATCTTCAACTTTTATAAGTATAACTTTTTCTCTAAATCGTACCATATCGGAGATATTACTATATATGTAATATATAACTTTATTGTGTTTTAAATTCATTTATTGTCATGAAACAATATAAATATGTAACTAGGGAAACGTAATTGTAATATGACAAATATTAAGTAAATGGTACATTTTTCGTAAAAACTTTTCAAGCAAAAGTTGCTAGAAATTTTAATAACTTCAACTTTTAGAAGTATAACTTTTTCTCTAAATCATACCACTTCCAAGATATTACCAAAAGGAGCAAGAGTAACATTATTTTGGCAGACAGACAAAATTGATGCAGGGGCCCTCAAAACGAATATATCCATTAAAATGTCAAGGTCGTAATTTTATGATCACAATTCTTTCATTTATACATAAAGGATACATGATAAAAAAAATAAAACACCATTGTCTTTAGGCTTGAAAATTAATGGGCAAAATAAATGATGTAAGACCTGTCCTTGGTTTCAGGTAATCTATAAATTAATTCGAAAATCAACGTTGATTTCTAAACGATGAATGATGCAAGGATACATTTGAAAAGCAATAGCCCCTATCTAGGAATTAATTTCGAAATGTTTGTAAAATGTAAAAGTCGATTACAGTTAAAGATATATTGATTGATTTCTGAACCATTTAAAGAATTGATGTTATCTCCTCCAATGTTCAGATCACCGGAACATCCATAATGGATGGTGTATTGTTATTCAGTTCTCCTGCTACTCCTCATCCCACTTCTGATGGAGTGATGGCCTGTTGCACAAATCAACCAGAGCATAGCGCACATTCACTAACTAGTGACAAATAAAAGTATACATACACACTAGACAATGCGCTATTAAGTGACATTCTGACCCGCCGGGCACGTCTAGACAACGAAAATTAAAATACAAAAGAAAGTAAAAATATATTATAGAATCCAGGCTGTCAGAGTAATATTTTGCTACCGCCATAAGAGCGTGACAATACAGTAAAATATCGATATAATGGACGGTGTTTGTAAAAGCCAAAAATCCGTAATATAATAAATAGGTTTTACATTTTCATGTATCTGTGATTAACTGTCTGTGTCCTGAAGTCTACTCTATATTTCAGCAAGCGATATTGACCCAAATTCGGGCACCCAGGAGATATATAGTATTTATTCGAGTTCCGAAATACGGTACAACCGGACATCATGTATACAAGGTTCTCGCATGTTGCTTTGGATAATTAACGCTAAATAGAATTAAGGTCAATAGTCGGTATACGAACAGTACTTAATGGTGTATGCAAGACAGATAATGATAACACTGACATATGAGTATGTGGCAGAGATATGTCCATATGTTGACCCCTGAAAGGTCATTCATATTGACAGAGCCAAGTAGTTATCAAAATATATATATATATATATATATATATATGTATACATAATACGAATTTTTCTATTTTTAATATTATATCGTTTTTTCTTTCTCTGGAAGCGTTCACATTCAATTCAGGGAAGATCAATACGTGTTTATCCGAGTTCGAAATTATTCATGATTACTTTTGCTAAAATGTTTTCATTTTTACGTAAATTATGATTTTTTAAATATCTAATCAAATATTACTACAATTTGGAAACGAAGGTTTTGTGAATCAGTGTTCATATGTTCGTAAATTCATAATGTTACACGTATCGTCGAAGCAACCAGGCTTACGTTTGTGTTGCGCGGGTTTGCCTGCTGCTGCGGTAGCAAGCGTATCATTTAATTAAGCGTTCCTGCTAATATTAATTAAAATCCCATACAATAGCGGCTTGCGAAAACAAATGATAGTCGATTCTGTATCAAATGCACCTGTCGTCAGGTATATTATATATATTTGTATTTATTTATAACTTAAACGAGAAAATACTATTTTATTTATTTGTTTTCTACATTTTAAAACATTAAAACAAATTTTACATTAAGACTGTCTGAATTAAAACACAGCCTTAAATAAAAGATATACAATGTACAAAATAAATTTAACGTTAGTTATATTCTACTTTTAGTTTTATAATTGTTATGGTGTTGGTAACACTTTATATAGTATAGTAAATCAAAGTAAAGAGCTTAGAAAAGCGGATTTCTGTTATGGTTGAGTGTATATGTAGAATATAAAAAGAACATTTTATACAATGTTTATTTTTGTAATATATTTGAGAAAGCTATCTGCGAAAGCCACACACACCGTGCCGTCAGGTTTTCAAGTAACTTTACTGCAAATAACACCACACCGAACTGAAAATTGACATTTTTCATGCAGTCTTTCACATTTCAATTCATGAAATATACATACAGAAAAATATACATACATATCACATCCCAGAGCGCCAAATAGTTTTTTCATAAAACAAATATAACGGTTCTATTAACTCTTGCATTAGCAGCAATTTATTTCCGCGAACGCTATGGGTCCATTGGACCCACTAGTTCTAGTTCAGTATATAGTTTAATATACACTGTTAAAAATAGCTTTAAATTTTGGGGAACTATAACACGTATTCAAATACCAAAGAATATGTGTAGCAATTTGGTTCAAATCGCTCCGATACCGTCAGAGGCGGATCCAAGTATATGAGTTATACATATTTTTGGATTCAGGGCGACGAGACAAACAATTTTGTTATGGATTTATTTTTGATTTGAGAATGCTACAAGCTCTTCTGTACTTCGTACGACGAGTTAAAAATTACAAAAAAGAAGCTGGAGTTCTAGTGATTGGCTAAGTTGAGCAGGAGCTAGTTTATGAACCGTGAAACCGGCCGGTATCGGTAATTGATGTGGCAGTCTTTGGACCGGTAACGAATTACCCATTTCACTATTATAACTGACCCTGCCCAATCGATATACACCGATGTAACGCAACTGACCATCAGCATGTGTGGTTGAAAATTGATATTTTAGCGAAGTTCGTGTGTTCACACCTCGTAAGTTATTAACTATAGTGTGAAAATGATGCATTATTTGTACAAAGAGGATTTATATTCAGAGGGGTGTTTTAAGGCGTAATGGGGGAGGAGCGATGTATTTAAGTTTTAGTGTAATGGAAATTTTGTTTGAAACTTTTAAATATTGCACGAGTAAGCATTTAAAAACAGAAAAGAAATTTATATAGGAAAGTTTGACGTGTAATAAAAATTATATTTGTGTAATTCGGCATGGTTCAAGAAAGCCAGCCTGTGAAGAGAGCTTTGTGTGTGCGAAAAGTTGTTGTAAAAAGTTCAACTTTGAAATTCAAATAATGTTTAAGACTGAAGCGGAAGCCCTCGCATATTGAAAACTGAAAAGCATTTGATTCTGTTACAAATAATAGCATTCCAACTCGTGTTCGTACACATCACAAAAAAGGTTTCATATTGATTTCCCGCGTCATTATCGTAAATCCTCGCGGAACATAATAGCATCTACATTATACTTAACCTCACAATCTGAAGAGCCCTGCACTCGACTTTCTCATACTTCCTCATCAACATCACAACCAATAGTCCCTCAAAATATACTTTATATAAAAAAGTAAACATATAACTCATTTTTATGACTACTAAATTAAATTGAAGTAAAATAAAACCCTGGTTTATTTATACTTTATTTACTAATAAATAACAAGAGCTCATCTCTTTAATTAACTGTTTAATAAAACGGAGAAGTTGGTTGAGACAAAAAAAAAAAAAGGAAACACATTAGACTAGATTGAAAATCTGGCGTGGCGGTAAACTTTCCAGCAGCGTAATGTCCCCAGACGCTTCGTCGTATAAAGACATACCATATAGATTTTTTGTCAGACAGCCGGAAGTTCGAACGACCGGATATAGGAAACGTAGACCGAAAGATACATACATATTAGGGCATAATTTGCCGTATTCTTCGTTGTTTTATAAATGCAATATAAGTTTGCTCATATTTCAATAGTTTACCAACAAGTGAATATTGGAAAATATGTATTTTTACCCTTTCAGGCGCATTTACAAGATTTTATGACTTAGTACTTTATATATATATAGATTATATGTTACAATTTATGCAATAATTGAATTTTCTATCGCATAATAACGCTCTCTGTCAGTCTGTGAACGCTCTACAGCCAAAACCGTTGCATATAAATATATGTTTTGTATTTAAGATTTGTATATCTTGAATATTAAAATATATTATTGAAACTGGAAGTGCTTGTTTACTCGTGTTAGTATTTGCACCTCTTAAATAGCATTCGAGAAAAATGGAAATTGTTAAAAGCAAAACTTATAAAAGTTAAAGTTATTAAATTTTCTAGCAACTTTACGTTTTCCTAGTAATCACACAAAAATAAATTTTCATGGCAATGGTAGAATGAATTTATAACATAATAAAGCTACACTACATAAATATAGTACGAAATATGTTGTGTTTTGTTAATTAAAAACTCAAATAACAGAAAAAAAAGAACCACAAACCGGTATTCTGAAGTTAGTTCCATAATTCGCTAAGTAGGGATTTGCTTTTAAGGGTCCTGATGTCCTAGGCAGCGGTTTGGGGGGTCTCCGACCGGGGGGCGGCGACAGAGGGGGGCAACAACCCATTACACTGTTAAAATTCACATTTGCCCTATTATTATATTGTTCAGAGTTTTGATAAAATGTCGCATTTAACGGTTTAGGCGGCAAATAATTCGAATTATACGGAATTTCCGGTATACTTAAACCATGGAAATAGTTCAAATTCGGAAAACTAACTGAAAAATTTGTGTTCAATCGCGTTCGATGCACAAACTGTTGATATCGGCTGTAAAATGGTTCTTGTTTTGGGTAATGGTTTAGCACTTCCGGCGGAGGCGCTGATGGTTGTGCTCTTGGTGGAAGTGGTGGAGGGGATGTGACGTCACCACGACGTTGTATTATGACGTCCCAACAATCGGCACCGGTGGTCAACGTGTCTCGAGAGTTAAGTAATGTTGTGGAGGCTTCGCGAGGGCCAGAGGGTTGACAGTCGACGCTGTGACGACGGCGTCGCGTTGGCGGCGAAGGCGTCGGCCGCACGCGGAGGAGAAAGGTTACCTCGTCTTCGGTGCTGGATGAGTCGCTGGAGTGGTGGCCGTTGGAGTAAGCCATCTTTTTAGTTATTTAAGATTTTTAACATTATTTTTAGTATTTTTCGTTGGTTTTTAATTTGTCTGAATTACACTTTTAGGGGAATTGTTGAAAATATATAAATAGTATGGAATATGAAACGTGGAAATATGAAATGTCACATACATAACTGACGTATATATGACGTAGTTCGTAGATACAAATAAAATGTTACAGAAATGCAGGATGACATAATATGTGCAACAAAAACTATTTTAAATTCCGGCAGATTAATAATTTCACATTTATAATGTCATGTTATATTAAAGCCTCGTCTATTAGTACACATTTTACACTATACAAAACAAACACACATTGATACAGTCACCAATGCCTTCAGCTCACATAATCTATTTGTTTGTTTTATGTATGCAAAATAAATAACCACTGATATATTTATTTTATATACCACTGATTTTAAGAGTTAAAATAATATAAAACAATAATAAAAATTCAAGCAGTTGTTGTTGATTGACTCACAAACTTGAAAATACAGAATTGATTATTGCAATCATGCGAACAGTCAGCCCAATAATATTTAAATTTTTAAATAATTTTTAATTATTTTTTAAAGCAAACAAGCATAGGTACAGTCACCAATGGCTTCAGCTCGCCGTGTAATCTATTTGTTTGTTTTATTTATGTAAAAAAATGAACCACTAATGTATTTAAAGAAGAAGATTTATAACCACTCATTTTGGAAAAGATAAAACAATAATTAAAATTTAAACAATTGTTATAGATTGCCTAACAAACTTGGAATACAGAATAGATTGTTGCAATCATGCGAACACTCAGCCCCGCAATATATAATTTTTTAAATAATTCCTAATTATTCGTTTAAAATCTTTAGGCTCAAAATATTAAGAAATCTTATGGGTTAAAAACCTCACGATTTTCACTTGGTTTAAACATCGAACCACAATATTTTTTATTAAATACATAAACACCACATAATAAATCCCGGGGTGGTTGAAACCGCCTACTTTATGGTGTCACAAATTTATCTCAATAATTAAATAAGTCAGGACGTCAGTTACGCACGTTCTTACGCGCACTCACGCACGCATCAGTAATGCGTGAACGTGACACGGTGACTAATAAGATATCACACATATGCTCCTCACGCGCTACATCGCCCAGTATATTATACTTTTAAAATAGCAGGGGTGACCAAAATACGCACGAAGTGCTCATTTATTTAACACACTTGACACTAGCAATAAATAATTTAAGTCAATTATAATCTCAATATTACATTATACATTTGGCAAGTTTTTGGAATTTAAAGGGAAATTAGTGGAATATTTGGACACCCCTAGTTAGTAAATCTCCTACACTCGTTATGGGACTCTATCCGGTTTGACAGTTGGCCCAGACTATGTTAACGATTATACCAATTTTTCAACATGTCATATATTATAAGTTGATTCATCTGTGAATCAAGTGCTCAAAAGGGGGGACCCTGTGATAAAGGGGGGCGGGGGGGGGGGGGGGCGGAGGCAGGAGCACACTTTAATCTATTTTCATCTGACTGTTCACACAATTATTTTAAAACAAGCAAACGTTGACACAAACATATGTAAAAAAGTGGTATACGTATTTTTTGGCTCGTCGCACAGAGTGTGTCTGTAACATTCACAGATCAAAAAATGCCCCATCGCATTTTTTTACATAGCTATCGTAAGGTGAATATAAAAAAAAATTATAATAAATACGTATATTAAAAGAACAAACGAAGTCGAGTAAAGGTCACTCCAGTTTCAATCAAATTGTAAACCCACAAAAAAATATTAAAAGTAATAATTATGCAATTTAAAATATGGATGCAATCAATCAATAACAATGCTATTATTATTTTTGTCATATCTTTTTAAAATGCAGTAGTTATAAATAGGTTTTCTATATAAATAAAAATAATTTATCGACTTATTGATTATTTAGTGAGCTGAAGGTATTGGTGCATGTTTAACGCAAGGGTTAAATAAATATGACGGAAAAATAAACGGTGTTTCGTAAGGGGAAGGGTTAATAATTTTAATGGTGTTAAATAAATTGAGATATATGGTTAATCGTTTCAGCAGCTTTTAGATTAAATTAGGAACGCGGAAAACTTGTAAAATATGGTTTTAATATGAAATCCTGAAAGGGTGGTTCAGTCTAGCAAGTAATTAATAAACTGAAATTAAGTTTCAGTTCATAATATATATATATATCGAAGATATAATTTACAGGCGTCTTGTATCGATTCTCCTGAACTGTAACAATACAGAAAATTGAGGAAGTGGCCCAAATATATGATTCTTTTAATATGATTAGTAAATCGGTATTCTTGGTAGTTAAGGGAAGTTTAGGATGGTCATCAGGGAGTAATTTAGTTTTAAACGACGCTAGAGAATATCAATCCAGTAGTTTCAATTACGGGGAAGTTGGCTTGCCCCTCCCAAACCGTTTGAAATCCTTTAATCTGACCCTTGTTGGAAAGGTATTCCCGTGTACCTTGAATAGAAGCTATCTTTATCTAGCACAAACAGTGGACATTTCAGTCTATGTCCCTGATGCTTGATTAGTTTGTATTGAGTCAGATAATTAATTCCAGATGACATCTAAAGTGCTAATTGATTCAATTATTTTCGCCGCTATTGTTTTTCACCATTATGGCGACAGCCTCTAGACATCAGAGACCAGCCGTTTTCCGGCAACTCGTATTCAATATTCGGTATACATTAAAGGCTGTTGCACAGCAAAGAAATAAGATATAAAAATAAAGAATAAGAAATAGTAGATAGAAAAGACCAATCAGAACGCTAGAATAAATTTGGCATTGTCGTAGAAATAACCACAAAAGTATTTTCAGTTGAAAATATTAGTTTATTAGATGAAACTATAAAATATATATATATATATAAATATATATATATATATATATATATATATATATATATATATATATATATATATATATATATATATATGTTGTCCTTATGTATTCAAGGTCAAACACTACTCCAATAATTGTGAATATCCATAATGAAAACACATTTCTGTGAAATTAAACTTTTCAAAATTTTAATCACAAACACGAATCTGCATAAGTAAAAACAAATCAACCAACTAATTTGTCAATTTTCGAACATACACATTCGGAAAACCTACTTGATTATAAAACGGACTTTCACGGACACGCCCATTCCCGATTTATTTATATATATATATATATTCATAATTAGATTCGGCAACGCTTTTCGCTGTCAAATGTTACCTAACCTCTTTTAGTCTTATGTTCTTTATAATGTGCATGTGGCAAACCATTTTATTTATTATTTTTCGAAAGATTAGTGTTAAACATGAGTGATATTGTTTATGTGAAATTTGGCAAAAGTGGAGATAACCTCACGTATTTCAAAATTGTTTTTGCATTAGATGCAATACTGTTACTATAAAGTGGAGGGGATACCAAAATCTGGTTCTAAAATTTGAAATTCTTGCTACAAATTTCAGTAATAAAGTTGAGCGTTATTTAGTAAATTGACACCGGTTATAGTAATTAAATGGGTTCTAAATTAAGATGTGTATGTCATTTTCTCCACAGCAAAAGCTTGCCACATTGAATAATTTAACAGGTGGCCAATTTTCTTTATATGTTTTTGTAAATGTAGATCTAATCATGGTTACTCTAATTTAAATAAGGTATTTCCGGCTACATCGAGATTTACCTCTATTGTAATAATAAAAATTATCGAATTCAAATACATGTACTAAGCTTCCTTGAATGCATAATGGTTATTTTCGAGATGAAATCTGTGTGTGATTTGAAAATCTATGCGAAGTATTCAGTGTACCAAAATGTTGAACAAGATTGAATTGAGTGAAAATTAAGGTATGAGTGTGCAACGTAATAAGGACGCAAACAACATTCCAGCATTCCACAGTATCAAATGAGTAAAATCAATAGTAGCACCTGAACAGGTACTTATGTTTTTCCTCTGGTTGTTGTTCAACATACAGCGACTGTTCGTGTAAGTATTGCATGCTCGGTAACAAGAGGCAAAAACCTCTCGCGTAATCCTCTCTGCGCCACAAGTACAGACCGAGCACCGGGCACAGATTGCGCTAACTACTTGCTGTTTTGTAACTGCGCCTTCTAACAACCCACCCATACCCGCCCTCACCTACACTTAAAGACGATAATCAACTTGTGAAACTATAGAATTGAAACAAAGATTGATTTGAGGGATTTGATCAACAATTATAAATGTGTCAGTTACAATAAAATTAAAACTGGGACAGAGTTTTATGGGATACTTGAGGAAACGAATGGCCCCCCATAAATCGTGTCTTCAACACGAGAAAGAATAAAAAATCTAAAAATATCTAGTGTAGCCACCGCACCGGCTAGAGCAATGAACTTGCTCAAAAATATCGTAAAACGGCCAAAAGAATATTACAATATTAGATTGCCCAAATCATACACAGAGCACACAGACCCATCTGTCAAATTGAATCATTTAACGAGTGACGCTTTTCATATTTCGTTTTGTAAATGTAGACCTAATAGATACACCATATAAATAAAGCATGTACACGAGCAGTGAGATAGTTTCCATTGCATTGTTGCAATTCTGTGAAAAAATGTAATGAAAATGTGGTGTACTTGTACCCAAGTTCTAATAAAGACTTATGTGTGCTATGAGTATAATTAAAAAAATTCTCACAGTTGCAAAAAAATATTTCGCTCATTTTCCTGACATCAAACAACTGTGCGTATGGACGAAAATTAATTGCGCCTGCTGTGATCATCAACAAACACATATGGTGACATCAGCATTACATATGTACTATAAAAACATATCATCACCCTTATCACCACACAACTTGCAATATATATATATATTTTTTTATCATGCTCTAAAATATTATATTTTAAACAGTAACTATAATAACTATCACAGTGGTTTACATTCAAATAAATTAGCCATTTGTAAAAATACATATTATGAATGGAAGTTCGATATTTAATAATTTTTCACACAAAAACCAGAAAACCTATGAATGTGCTCTTTACAGGAAATTGTATTCCATATTTGGTTTACATGTACCTAAATTTTCAGCTAGATTAAAAGTAAATTGTAGCCAGGAAATATAAAATTGTAAATAAATTTAACTTCAAAGTTATTAAAATCTTTTATAATTTTTCACGCCACAATTAGAAAAGGTATGAATGTGCCTATTGCAGGAATTCATAATCAATATTTGGTGTACATGTTCCTAAATTTTCAATTAGATTAAATGTAAATTGTAGGTTAGAGCTTCAAAAATACAAATATGTATTTATTTTTGTATTCACTAAGCGTGACCATGTATGTATAGCGGGCAAGTATTATAAAATGAAAAAAAAAACACAAAAACAAGAAAAGCTATGAATGTGCCCTTTACAGGAAATTGTATTCCATATTTGGTTTACATGTACCTAAATTTTCAGCTAGATTGAAAGTAAATTGTAGCCAGGAAATATAAAATTGTAAATAAATTTAATAAACTTCAAAGTTATTTAAATCTATTATAATTTTTCACGCCCAAATTAGAAAAGGTATGAATGTGCCTTTTGCAGGAATTGATAATCAATATTTGGTGTACATGTTCCTAAATTTTCAATTAGATTAAATGTAAATTGTAGGTTAGAGCTTCAAAAATACAAATATGTATTTCATTTTGTATTCACTAAGCGTGACCAACTGTACATGTATGTACAGCGGGCAAGTATTATAGAATGAAAAAAAAACACAAAAACAAGAAAAGCTATGAATGTGCCCTTTACAGGAAATTGTATTGCATATTTGGTTTACATGTACCTAAATTTTCAGCTAGATTGAAAGTAAATTGTAACCAGGAAATATAAAATTGTAAATAAATTTATTAAAATCTATTATAATTTTTCACGCCACAATTAGAAAAGGTATGAATGTGCCTTTTGCAGGAATTGATAATCAATATTTGGTGTACATGTTGCTAAATTTTCAATTAGATTAAATGTATATTGTAAGTTAGAGCTTCAAAAATATAAATTATTTATTTTTGTATTAACTAAGCGCGTGACCAACTGTACATGTATGTACAGCGGGCAAGTATTATTATAGAATGAAAGGCGTTAGCACTTCGTGTTATATTCAGCAGGACTTTGGTGTTAGGGGCTGTTTGACAGCGGTTCGTTAGCCATAACCATTATCGGAGTGTGTGTGTGCGCTCTTGGGTGGAGGTGTTTGTGCCGGAACGTTGTTAAAATGAATTTTGCATACGTTTCGACTCGTCAACACATTATAAACAGGTTTGAACATGCGATGAGTATCCGAAACGTAGCATAGGAGATAATATAACTTTTTCAGGGTTCTATAAATCAAATGTTGATATGCGCGACCAGCAAACGCAACTGACAGATATTCAACTGTCTAACTGTCCACGATTGTGGACGTGTCATTCCGTTTCCGTACCCATTAAGGAGCTTCGCCTACACTCGCCCAAAACCATTTCAAATTTAATAAACGAGACTATGCAGACAATTCTTATATTAATAATATAAGGGACATTCAGATTTCTACACGACTTTCTTTAATATAATAAACTTTCCAAGGATAAAAACCGGAATATTGGATTACAAGGTATGTTATATTTTTAACTAAATCATGGATACACCATATAAATAAAGCATTTTCTGGACAAGTTTCATGGTTTTTTTCGTACATCTATAAGAAAGATACATTTTCATCTCTATTATAACCACTTTATTATGTACACAACTCGATATGCAATAAACTGTCGGTATTTTAACGTTTCTACTTACTATTTCTCACAATTCACACAACTTAGGTACTGCTTCTATTTTTATATTCACACACACAATATATTAAATTTGATATTTCAGAACGTAATCTCGCTCGTTAATATTAATAAACGAATAGTTTTGCACATGGTTTTTGATTTATAACCAAATATATTTGTTATCTGTTGTGCCGCATATGATTTTTTCAATTATTTTTAATTGCGAAATTTATTAGGGCATATAGCCGTGTATTTACACAATAGGCGCGCTGCTGTAAAGTTCGGTAGTACAACAAATGTCCACCTAGAAGTACACTGGACGCACAAAAACAATACATATACACAAATGCCTTTTATCTTTGCTGCCATGTTTTTATTTTTTATTTATTTGTTAAAACATTTAGCTCTCCTGAGCACACAGAGTAAATATATATATATATTTAGTTTTATACCAGATAAATCGGGTGACAATTACGAACAGAAAAAAATATTTAAATAAATAATAAATAAATGCCTTACTTGTAGCCATTGTATGATGATCCGGACGACAGATTGATCCGGCAAGGTGGGTGTGGGTGGTGAGCATTGTTGTAGAAGTGTCGCCAATTGATTGGCAGCATCTCGTACCCCGTGATGCGCCAAGGGGGGCAGTGGGGGGCACTCCGTGCGCCCGGCCAAACCACCACTGTTGCCTGCAAAAAAAAAAAACATTTTTCTCCTTTAATATTACCAATTGTATAAGGTTCTAACGAGGGTGTCCACCCGAAAGGAAATTTAAGGGAAAATCTATATATATATATATATTTTTTCGTGACATTACTGTCCTAAAATGAATGTTATCGATGCGTAAGATGACCCACAAGGAAATTGGATTCTGCCTATGGGACATGAAAGGCTTCATGAAAATATCTCACTGTCACAAAACGGACCCTGGAGCGTCTTCAAATATTTTGCATGTTTATTATAAAAAATCTGGTGTCCTCCATTTTCTTCATTCACAGCGAGCCAATTAAGAATAGAAATTACAATTCTAGCAATATTTGGCATAAAAAATCAGAAGTGAGTTATATTTTAAGATCCCAATTAGGAATCAAACCGGATATTTCCAGGTCAAAATCGATTCATTTTGTGTTCTTACTTTATTGTATACGTATAAGAAAGTAAAATGTGGGGATGAACTATTTTAATTTTAGTCTTTTTATCTAGATTTAAATATTTAATTTGTAGTATGGTTGTGTGCGCGCGAGTGATATAGCCTCCCTCTTCATTAAAATCGTTTTAAATGGTAATGAAGTTTGTCCATCTCTTGCCTGCCGCATGCATATACGATATGCACACATATATATATATATATATATATATATATATATATATATATAAATTGTGGCTATCTCTGCATTTGGTTTGATGGTCCACTCACGTACGACACGTCCCACATTTGGACCTGGGCCAATTTCTGGTTCAATGTTTGAACTTATCACACGACATTGTACTATTGCATTATATTATTCTATATGTACATGGGCGTCCGTTAAAATAGGGGCTACCCCTTAGCTCGAAGAAAAAAAATATATATACAATTTTCCCATTTGTTAGTTTATTTTTTACATCTACTAGTTTTTACAAAGTATTGTCCCCTGTCTATAAATTTCTGCGGACGCCCATGATCATAATTACGACAATAATTCATGAATTTGATACGTTAAAAGCAACTGTCCAAATTAGACATATAGGTAATTTAGAACGGTAATGAATGTACAGTGTATACAATAGTTTTGACACAACTACAATTAGTAATATTAATATATATATATATATATATATATATATATATATATATATATATATATATATATATATATATATATATATACAATACACTGAAAAAAAATTGTAAAATTTTCAAATATTTCTCAATTTATACATTATTTAATTGAGGTTTCTGTCTTTATTATAAGGTAAATTTATGTAATAGTAATAGATTCCTGATTAAGGGGACGCAAGTACGATTTATGTTACAGTAAATACATGGTGCATTTATGTAAAAATCACCAAGATTTGGCCTTAAGTGTTTCGAATTACATTTACTTACTATTGCGCAAGTCTAAACCTTCGTTGACTCAGGTAATACAATCTATTTATATTAAACTAACAAATATAGCATTCTACATTGATTTAAATGTATCAAATATGGCATTTATTTCATAATAGTAAACCTTAATTAATTCTTATCTCAGTGTAGTTTTATTTGGTTGCAAACAATAAAACAGAACATTAAATTATTGTATCTTGTACATAAATATATTTATTTTATTTAAAAAATAAGATAAATGTATGCTATTTCGACGAGCGAAACACCTTGAATATATATATATATATATATATATATATATATATATATATATATATATATATATATATATATATATATATATATATATATAAGTATATATGAGTGCTCTCTGGTTTTGACAAGGAATGTCTCGAGTCAGCAGACAGATCCCGCAGGAACGACAGTATATATTCCCGCAGGATGTCGGAGATTCACTAGGGTGGAAAATTGCACCATAAAGACATGTTTTGCAGGAGACAGGCATCAGGTATCACACAGTATACTTTTTTTTTGCGACTACACTTGTTTTAAACTTAAAGGGGTTGACCCAAAAAAAGTATGAAGATAACAATTTGGGGGTAAGGTCACAGAAACCAAAGATTGTGAATACTCCCATAAAATTAATAATTTAACTTACTATAGGTAGAGATGTTATCGGTGGCAGTATCCTGCAGTCCCCCAGAGTGGCAGACATTAAATAGCCACCAACGTGTCATTCGGATAATGCGTAATATACCATTAAACAGTTTTACACATTATATCTAATCACTTAACACCTTTAATTTAATTTTTAATATAAATAAAACAATAACTACACTATATGTCTTGTGTACAGTTCAAATAACTAAATAACAATTGGAAATATTACTCTTCGTCCGGTTGATGAATGCATGTGTTGTTGTATTCACGCATATACAAGAGAATGCGTAACGTTCGAACAGGAAACGACGAATGTTTATTATGCAACAAACAAGGCCACCCGAACAGAGTAAAATATATGTGTTTTTAAATGCAGTGGTTTTCCCTGTACCCGTATAGTGTGTATAGTGGCAATGTGTGCCGGTCTGTTGGCTATTGCGAAAAACTAACACAGGTAACCGTATCTCTCTAACTACATGATTGTCATTATAACAATGGATAAATAGCGTTTAAAAATAAATGCAGACACGACCATCGGCTGCTTGAAGTCAGGTGGTCGTGTGTATACTAATTGGTTTGATTGACCATTACTAATTCAGTGGACGTTTTAATATTTCTATTTATATAGAAAATATTTTTTAACCACTGATTAAAGAAGAAACCACTGAATGTGAGATAATGACTTTGTTAGTGATTGATTACAACAATAACTAGTCTTTTAATGTGATCGCTACCATTTTTTAAAGCTCCAAAAAATTAAAAGTCCTCAAGGAGTTAAATGCCCCGAAGAGCTAAAGCCCGAAAGAGTTAAAAGTCCTAAAGAGTTGAAGCTTCAACGATTTAAAGTCTATAAGAGTTAAAAGTCCCAAAAAATTAAAGCCTATAGAGTAAAACCCAAAGAGTCAAGAGAAAAGAGGAAAAAACCCTATTTATAACCACTGAATGTGAGATAAAATGGAAAAGATGACTTTGTTATTTTATTGATTACAACAATAACCAGTATTTTAATGCGATCGCTACAATTTTTTAAAGCCCCAAAGAGTTAAAAATCCCAATGAGTTAAAAGTCCTGAAGGGCTGAAGCCCGAAAGAGTTAAAGCCCCAAAGAATCAAAAGTCCTAAGAGTTAATACCCCAAAAAGTAAAAATCCCAAAGAGCTAAAAGTCCCAAAAAGCTAAAAGTCCCAAAGAGCTAAAAGTCCCGAAGAGCTGAAGCCCGAAAGAGCTAAAAGTCCCAAAGAATCAAAAGTCCTAAGAGTTAATACCTCAAAAAGTAAAAATCCCAAAGAGCTAAAAGTCCCAAACAGTTAAAAGTCTCAAAAAGCTAAAAGTCCCAAAGAGCTAAAAGTCCCGAAGAGCTGAAGTCCAAAAGAGTTAAAAGTTCCAAAGAATCAAAAGTCCTAGAGTTAATACCCCAAAAAGTAAAAATCCCAAAGAGCTAAAAATCCCAAAAAGCTAAAAGTTCCAAAAAGTCAATAGTCCCAAAGCGCTAAAAGTCACAAAGAGCAAAAAGTCCCGAGAGCTGAAGCCCGAAAAAGTTAAAAGTCATAAGAGTTAATACCCCAAAAAGTAAAAATCCCAAAGAACTAAAAGTCCCAAAAAGCTAAAAGTCCCAAAGAGCTAAAAGTCCCAAAGAGCTAAAAGTCCCGAAGAGCTGAAGCCCGAAAGAGTTAAAAGTCCCAAAGAATCAACAGTCCTACAAGTTAATACCCCAAAAAGTTAAAATCCCAAAGAGCTAAAAGTCCCAAAGAGCTAAAAATCTCAAAGAGCACAAAGTCCCAAAGAGTTAAAAGTCCCGAAGAGTTAAAACTCCTAAAGAGTTGAAGCCCCAACGATTTAAAGTCTCTAAGAGTCAAATGTCCCAAAAAATTAAACCCTAAAGAGTAAAGCCTCAAAGAGTCAAATCCCCAAAGAGTCAAAGTCACAAAGAGTAAAAGTCCAAAAGAATCAAAATCGGATTGACTACTATAAGAGCCTCAGTACTTTTACAGAATATGTATAATATTAAATATGCGGTTCTGCTCATAAAAATTGTATGATTCAGTTATGGTATGGATAGGTGAAAGGTAGTAAAACGTGTACTTCGCATAGTTTGAAAACCCCTGTGTCACGTTTTAATATACGAGTAAACTTCAGTCACAGTCTTCAACGTTTCGATGGAACAATTCATTTTACAGCTACACTATATAATGTACCGAACCGAACGTCGTACTGACTTTACGATTTAATAAAAGTTGCGCTTGCTCGCTGGCAATGCGACAGTAAAATATTAAATTTTATTTTCGCTAAGTAATTTCATTTTAAATGTCTTACTGCAAAAAATCTCGCGACAGTAAATTTAATTCGTTTCATTCGTACAGAAAACAAAATCAAATTACAAAAAAATTATTTATACACCGGTCTAGAATATATTCCCTTGTGTACACAAAACAACACCCAGTATAATATATAAAATGAGCAAGAATTGAATACAGAGGGGAGAATAGTACTCAAAAAATTGAATAAAAACAGTTGAAGTATATGTTTACGCGCCGAAGAGACACACCTGTTGAAGAACAAGTGCGAATCACCCCGCGCCGCACACGCCCACCCCCTCTCACACACACATACGTCACATATACGGTCTCTTAAACGACTATCACCACCGCGAGATTTGCACAGACTGTTCTGCCTCTATAAAACGACGCCGGACGCGACCAGCATCCCCTCGGCGCTCTGATGTACTATATAGGTCAGGAAAGAATTCTTCCCCCACCCTGCCGAAGGGTAACATTCTAAACTAAATAACAGTGATGAAGGTATGTGACCCTTAAAGGGTTTACTTTAGTTAAATAACGCACGGTATACCCTGAGTTATATGATCCGACAAACTTAAATTCCTGTTATATATAAAAAAATAAAAATAAAAGCGTCAAACAAGTCAAGACACTTTGCTACAGGGCACAGTACTTTTATGAGGTACCCCAAATAATAATGATGAAAGTATGTGACCCTTCGGGGTTAACGCATGATATACCCTAAGATATATTTTCCTACAACCTCATATACAAGTTATTTATATATAAAATACATAAAAACGTCAAGGCACTTTGCTTCAGATGACAGTACTTTTATGGGGTACCTCAAGTAACATGCAACACACATTGCATGGATGTAACACGTGTAGTATAAGTATATTTTTTTAGGCGTTGAACAAATGTTCAATAATAGTTTATTTAATTATTTACAAATAAACTAATAACCATTTGATGATTAAAAATAAAAATGTTGAGAAATTAGCCCTGTATATTTATGTTTTAACTATTTTACTATCAATTATTGCATTTAAACATAAAAATAAACAATGTATATGCGATAGAACTGAAATTATCTAATGAATAACATAAAATATTATACAATTAGAGAATAAACATATGATCTTATCTGAGATAATCATAATATGATAACACTACACTGTTAAAATGAAATATAAAAATTGCAAACCTGAAATAATGCCATCCATCTCCAGCAGGGCAGCCTCTAGTAGTTTGCTCGCTTCGAGTTGGGGTGAAGCCCCTGGCACTTCATCGTCGGTGGGCTTCTCTGATTTGCCCATCTCGTCAAACAATATCTGTCTTATTTGATCCAGTTTAAAATTAAGCCGAGAATAACCACATAAAAAAAACTATCACGAAAGTCTCAGTTCAGTCTTATGTACATCATAATTCACACATGTGAAAATTGGCAATTTACGCGTTGTAACGAATTGCAAATTTAACTAATAGAATAAAGATTAGCACTTATGTTTGAGCAAATAATGCGAAATAAAAAATAAATAATAAGAAATAAAACGAACGAAACAAACTAGCTGTCAAAATTGGGAAAGCGCACGCTGGCGACACCTGTGGGGAAATCGTTGGACTCATACCAACAAGTGTTACCAACCCTATAAATTATTTTAAATCACAATTATTAAATAATAAAGGATTATTCAAAGCTAAAGAATTAGTAATTAAGCTTAGAAAATTATAAGTAATAATTCCAGTTTGTTGTATGACATACAAGGTTAACGTTCACAGCAACAAAATTATCATAAATTGTGTTGCTTGGAATGTTAACATTGCTTGTCATAATACAAACTCGATTATTATTTGTAATTTTCTAAGTTTAATTACTAATTGTTTCGCAGTGAACAATCCTTAAGTTTTGCACTACTTCATTAATTCAATACAGTTTTAATACAATGTAAAAATATTATCTCGAATTTATAATGTCAGTAAAGTTATCCAGTTTTCTCCGGCCACGATTTCTGTTACCAATCTAAAAATAACAAAATCCCCTTGATTCATTTTGGCGCTACTATTAAAACAAAATTACTTCCCGTTACTTAAAAATTAGACAACCATAATGTAACCACAAGCAGCGATTTTGTGTATAAACGGATTATTTACATTTTCGCTGTTTGTGGTTGTCTAATTTTTAAGTGATGAGAAGTAATATTGTTTTAATAGTAACGCCAAAATTAATCAAGGGGATTTTGTTGTTTTAAGGTTGGTAACAGAAATCGTGGCCGGAGAAAACTATGGATAACTTTACTGACATAATTTATAATAAAAAGTGCAAATTGTATTTTACTCGTAAGAAATACGTAGATAACATATTATTTTTGTATTTTGTAAAACTACATATGCGCCTATGGAAAAATAACTTTGGTATACTGATGCACGAATTTAGTTGGAATCAGTGTTCCCAACGCGTTGATAGAAAAATCCCTGTAATAGCATAAAGGTGACCTAAATGTACAAAAAATTTTGTTTGGTAACAATGGATGTAAAATGTAAAAGTACGAAAATGCAAATTATTTTATTTGAAAATCATGAATAAATAGATGAAAATTGCAAACAACCCTTAAATATATTTAAAATAATAAAATATTTATAAAGCAAGTTCAGTTGGTTTTATGCGTAAAATAACAGGGACACTAGTACAGGGTAAGATCGCCAGTTCAGTCACAACTGCGGTCACAAGATCCGGGGGGGTGACATCGTACATTAAATTCAAGGGGGTCACATTTTTACACTCCTTCCAATTCGACAGCGGACTCTTCCCTTCCAAAATATTCACCAATTTATCAGGATCCCCTAAAACGTATACATATAAACATTCGCCACAAATAATCATAAAAATCAGGGCTTCGAACCGGAACTGAACCGTTATTTTTACCGGAACTTTTTTCTTAAACATTTACTAAATTCTAAAACCCGGTCCGAAGCCCTGAAAAAATCCTCGTACCAATTTCGTTGTGTACGATTGAGTCGGTTTGCACTCGTTCGCAAAATTTGTAAGTCTCGCAACAGACGAGCACGGGCTTATTGAACGACTGGGCAATAAGGGCGACGTGGGCCGTGCCGGCCCGCGACATAACATAACCGTTTGCCAATAAAGAATGCGCACCTAATAACACTTTGGTAACTTTGCCCATTATAAAACTAGCAGCGTTTATTAAAACATAGGAGCAGTTTACGCCTGCGTTTACGAGTTTTCGCAATAATTCGCGGCCCTCTAATAAAGGGCGGGCATCTACGACGATTACGTTAAATACTTTACCGTTTTTGTGAGCGTCTAATAATATCTTTGTGACGATTGATGAGCTAAAATTATAAATTTAAACATGTATTGAAGTTTAAATTGCCTTATTCAATATAGGAAATGCAATGTGGCCAAAATATACCAATACTCTACAGTAATACCCTGAAATTGTACCATTTAGCTTATTACTTTCTATTACGAAGTAATAAGTAAGTCTTGTAATCATGAAAAATTTCGAACTCGAGATTTCAACGGATATACATGTTTTGATCTTCCCTGAATCGAATGTGACTATTTTCGGAATGACTTCTGTGTGTGTGTGTGTGTGAACGCTCTAGGGCCAAAACTGTCGAACGAAAAATTATGAAACTTCAAACCTAAGACTTGTATGTGCACCTCCTATTTTTGAAAAGAATATTCAAACCGGAAGTGCGCATGTTTACTCTATGCATTTTTTGTTCTATCTCCAATATCACTAGAACGGCTACACTTACGGCAAATATAGTTATGTTCATAATGAAAGATATTAATATATCGCACAAGTTTTGTTTGAAACATTTCTTCAAAAAATGTACCAGTTGCGAGAAAAATGCTACGAAATATTATAAATATCTTGTTTACACGTTGCCATGGATTCGCATGTAGCTTATAAAATCGGATCAACTGCTATTTTGACAGGAAAACAAAATAGACTCAATTAGATAAATGACATTTCAGAATATTTCTGTAGAGTATTGGTTAGCTTGTTTTGGTTATATACCTAGTGAAAACTGCGTAAAAGAAAGTCTAGTGCAGGCCACTCCAGATATTTTATATTAGAATTCGAAATATATATACATATATATATATATATACATATATATATACATATATCTAGTGAAAACTGCGTAAAAGAAAGTCGAGTGCAGGCCACTCCAGATATTTTTATTACGTTATCAAATACTGTTTCATTTTTATTCACCTAATCAATATATTCAAACATAATTTTGTATACGGACTGTTTTTTAAAATCTATTTTAATATTTAACACGTTCTTAGTCGATCTATTTGTGTTAACCGGTGAAAAATGACAAATTATTTCTATTTTGTTTCGATGTCAAAATATTTCCAGGCATAGTTCATGATTTAAAAAAAATCTCAAATACATTTTTATGGCAGCATATATAAGAATTTTAAGATTTTCCGCAGCAGTTTTCTCGTAACTAGTACATTTTTTAAAGAAATTTTTCAAACAAAAGTTGTGCGAAATATTAATATCTTTCATTATGAACTCTACTATTTTTGCCATAAGTGCAGCCATTCTAGTGATATTGGAGATAGAACAAAAATGCATAGAGTAAACATGCACTTCCGGTTTGAATATTTTTTTCAATAATAGGAGGTGCACATCTAGACCAATATACAAGTCTTAAATTTGCAGTTTTGGAATTAGCGTTCATAGGGAGACGTTATTCCGAAAATAGTAACGTGTGTATATCCGTTCGAAATTATTCATGACTTACTTATTACTTCGTAATGGAATGTAATTATGAATAATTTTCAACTTATTAAATTAAGTTTGTAATTCTAAACAATGTTTTCCGCTAAAAATAGGGAATGGAACTATATGAAAATTTAAACATTGTATTTCCTATATTGCATACGGTAATTTTACCCAGCAAACACATAACATAAATATATGTATCTGATACATAACTGTTATGTATCAGATACGTAATATATATATATATATATTGGTTTGTTGGGTACACTCAGTACCATCCATAAGTTAAGATAACGTCCCCTTTGCAAATTTTCGCTTGGACCGTTATAGAAATCGCTTGATCAGCCATCCCGATTTCATCATTAATGTACGTGTCGATCCCTTCTAGAAGTTTCGATTTTTTCTCTTTATCCGGAAGGCTTTCATGCAACTGAGTCAATTGCCATTTAATATTTCGTACCGCATTCGTCATTGACACTGCCATAGGTCTACATTTCTGCAAATAATTCGTTGAAGCTTGCAGATTTGCTTCTAGGCTCCTGCAGAATTCCTGTTGTTGCGGCGTTTTGTAGTCAACGACTAAATGCGTGATTGCCGCCAGCAACGCTAAGCACCTAGCGTTCGAGCCTAGAATCTGGTGCGACATATATTGGGTGCCTAATCGGATGATGGCAGCGTGGAGCCCAATGTTCGACGATAATTCCTTGGTTAAACTAGTGCTTCGGTGTAAATACAAATGATTGAATAATTGGACTTGTTTGTGGAAGTTCGCGCCTGAAACCACATTGATCGAGTCGCGCCGTAGACGCGGAGTTATTCGTTTCTGGATGATTTGTTTTGGTGCTATGGTTTCAACTGGAACCGAGATTAGCGCCTGAGCTTTGGCGAGTCTTTGAGCTTCTTGGATTGCACGTCGTTTAGCTTTTAAGTTCGTTTTGCTCTCAGCGGTTGCAGCTTCAGTTGGGTTTTTCGCTTGCACCTTGCGCCTCAGAGCTTCAGTTTCATTCTTAAGCTTTTCTGTATCTATGTTGTTAATGGAAGCTGAAGCTTTTTCAGATGGAGGAGTTATACGTGGTTTGTCGATTGATTTAATATGCGCAGAAGGTGCAGCCTCTTTTTTAGTGCCCCTATTTTGCTTCTTAGCTTCTTTCCGTTTGGAACGAGCCTCAGCTTTGCTGACCCCATCTAATAAAGCTCCTGCTTTATAATAAATAAATTATAAACATCTTGAAACCAGATTGTCCAAAGATTCTAACCTGAGTTAGTAGTAATAGATTCTTTAGAAAGCTGCTTTTCCATTTTGTTGACTCACTATTTGTTACTATATTGTTTAATTATAAATAAAACACTTGTTCACATATACCAAATCATTGAACACATTGCATCAGAAATATGGCCATGTTAATAAAAGTGAAATAAATTGCATCATTTCATTTATTTTTTTGGCATAAAACAAAATTAATATTTTTACATAAACAACGTATTATAAATTGTGGAAAATTGATTTTCACAAAAAACTTTTTTTTTTTAAATCAAACAAATTTTTTATCTGGTATAACTCCACCATTAGTGGTTTGACGTGTGCTTAACCTGCGTTTTAACATCGTAAAAGTAAGATTTAAACGGTTTTAAATACAAATTAATGTGTTTTATTGACAGTTTATTTATTGTAGAAGTTATTCTGTAACATGTTTCGATTGCAAGGAGCCCCCGAAAGTGATTCTGTGGAGGAGAAGCGCCGTACCCGCGAGGGGGTGATTTCGAATTTTTTGGTTTACATTTCGATTGTAGCTATTCTACGAATAAGTAATTATCTAATCGTTTTTAATTAAATATATGATGCTAATTTCGATTTTGTTGCAGCTCCATATGTTATAAATAAATTATGAATATGTAATCAATATAATGTATCAAAAATGTGAAATTTTTTAGTTGTATGTTACTCTGTTTATTTGTCTTGTAATTAAAATGATTATTTAAAACAATTACTTGTGTTTTATTTAAGGATGTTTTGGTTACTTCATATTTAGAAACGATTTTACTATCGTAATACCATAAAATTGTCTATATGTACACAAATATTTCCTATAAAATTCATTAAAAGTAGCGTTAAGGCCGCCGTCTATATAGCAAAAAAATCGTAATATATCAAAGATTTTTTGAGAATATAGAATTTTTTAGGAACTATTAACATCGTTTATCTTATTAAAATTGTGAGAAATTGAAAAAAACCAGTAAAGTCGTTACTCACCGAAAGAATAGTTAGGTAAACGACGGCCGTAACGAGCGAGCACTAGCGAAAGAACAAGTCTTTAACAAAATTTATTGAAATAACGATGATACATATAAACAAATAATTAAAAAATAAAAATAGATAGTACACACACAGACAGACAGACACAAAAAATAAAGGAACTCTATAAGAATGAATTATCAAAACAATAAATTCATGATGTATTTATACTGTGAAAATTGTATCTTACATTAAATATAATTTAAAATAAAGCCTATCGATACTGACAAATATGTACATTTAAAATTTGTTAGTACGAAAGATATTTGTTTCATTTAAAAAATAAATGATTTTTACAATAATTCATTCCAATTCGCAATGGATTATAATAATAATAGATCATATATTATGGAATAAAAACTAATCAATAATAATAATATAAAATTGTGCATTTGAAATAATTGATATTAAAATCATTAGATGCTCAATGAATGAGTGATAACTATATGGTACACTTTGTACAAAATTTATCCCTGATTTTAAACAGGAATAACAATCATTCAATTAATTATTGATAAATAAAATACGTAAATATAAATTTATGTAATATTTATTATTTAATTTTATATAATACTTAAACACTAAAATTATTCCTACTTCATTGAATTATTTTTCAAAAATGTTCAATAAATTAAGAGGGTGTGGGGGATGGTTCATTCAAGAATAGCAGCCACAGGTGGGGCAGGGGGATGATGAGTTGGCGAATGGCGAATAAATAACTAAAATATATAAACCGCATGATTTTTGCTTTTGCACAATCAGTTTGAAGACATCTCTTGATCTACGGCCGAGACAAACATATAAATTATTTGGAATGTAAATACTTTAATAATAAATCATATTATACAATATTACATAAATTATTAAATATAATTCATCTATTTATTTATTTCTGTATAATATTTATAATTTATATATATTTATCAGTAGAATATATATATATAGAAGCATGTATAAAAAAAGAAAATCTAATCGCACCAAATATGGGACATGAAATCGGCATCAGTAGATCGAGAGACGTCCACGAATATTTACACAAAAATCATTGGTTGTTGCTTTTGTTTGTTTTCGACTGAAGTGGACGCAATAATAAATAACACTCGTTTCGCCACACACCATTCAATTAATTAGTCTCGGTCACAATTTGTCGACATTTAAAATAGGAAACAAAAATGAAATAAAAACAGCGCGCACTAAATCACTATCATGGATTCGAACAATAAAAAAACAATCTGATCACTATTGATGGTTTTTATAATTGTATAAAAAATAAAACAAGAACAAATAATTAATTAATAATAATCATAATAAAAAAAATAAATGTTGAATATTGTTTTATAAATGTTTCGTTTGGTTTGGCTTATTATAAATCGAAAATCAAAGTGCGGCGCAGAAGAGGGATGGTCAATCAATCAAAAAGTCTGTAGTGTGTATGTATGTATGTATGTAAGTGTGTGTGTCTGTGTGTGATATCACCATAAGTAGGTAACGGATCCTTGTTGATGATTATTACAGTAACACAGCCTCGCAAAGCCAAATACTTTTTGGGTATCTCGTTTGTCACAAGAGAGTTATTATAATTATTTATATTAAATTAACAAATTCACTAAAACAATGTCGTTTTTGTTTGTTTTTCATCATTATTTCTTATAATACAGAGCACATATCGTAATCTATATTGTTCATTTAATTTCATTTTATTATTAAACATATGTACAGGTAGTGTAGTGTGACGTACTGTCCGATATCCGATATCCGGAATCCGTAATCCGGTGACCGATATCCGTTCATCGGGCTAAAATTCATTCATTCTCCACATTATTTATGAGAGAAAACAAAAATAATTCATTAAATATTATATGTCAAGGTTCATGTTTATTGAACAGTATTAAAAATCTACGTTTGTTGCTTTATACAGATAACTACACGTTTGTAGGTGACGGCCACCTTGTCAATCAAAGATATCATCATCTATCTATCGATCTAATCATCATCATCATTTAATTCATATCAATTCATCATGATGCATCATAACGTATTTTAAGTATACATTTACACAGTTACACTTTGAAAATTTGTACGAGATGTGTCATCACACACTGCGCAGTGTGTGACTAGGGGGGCGGCGGCGACGCTGGCGGCAACGTCCCAGACAAAAAACGGTGACGCGACGACAACGGTGGGACTAAGTACAAGAGTTCGCGGACAGGCACTCACCACTACAATTGTTCAACAAACTTGCTCAGCTGGTCTTGCGGCGTCATGGGGGGCACATCACCCACATCGTTCTGCTGGCCCCCCACGGGCGACGCGTGCGGATGGTGGTTCTGCCCCTGGGGGCCACCACCAGCCGTCCCGCCCAGCAGCATTTCGGAAGCGGCGAGGTCGTGCGGCGAAGGCGCCGGCCCTTGCGCTCCCCGCGGACTAGGAACAGGTACGTTCCTCGGACTGGGGGCAGGTCGGGGCGAGGGGTTCGGTTGCGGACTGCGGATAGGTGGTGGACTCCGGACACTCTGCATTAGCTGCTGCTGCTGTTGTTGAAGCGTGATGCCAGCGGCGGTGAGCGCGCCATGCGGTGGACCCATCACGCCCTGCGGCGAGGGCACCGGCGGCGGCGTCGGCTTCAGCGCCTGCATGCCGCCGTACGGGGTGTCGTTGAAGGCGTTGTTATAACCGAGGTGCGGTTGTCGGATACCAGGCAATCGTTGCTGGTACGGAGGTGCTGGTGGTTGCTGGAATTGTCCAGCGTGTTGGGATTGCTGCTGCTGCTGCTGCTGTTGTTGCTGCTGCTGCTGCTGCTGCGCCGCTTGTTGCTGCTGTTGTTGACGCTGCAAAGCCAGGAACTGTTGATTCCGGTACCACTGTTGCTGTTGCGGAGTCATCGGCTGCGTGGGTTGCCCACCGGCTTGCTGGCCACCCAACATTGCTTGCATCTGTTGCAAGCGACCCTGCTGCTGGGCTTGCTGTTGTTGTTGCTGCTGCTGCTGCTGTTGTTGTTGCTGCTGCTGCTGCTGTTGTTGCTGTTGCTGCTGCTGTTGCGCTTGTTGTTGCTGCTGCTGTTGCTGTGCTTGTTGTTGTTGACTAAGCATATGTTGCATTTGTGGTGGGCCACCAACAACACCTGGACCCGCGCCTTGTTGAGCAGCTGCATGAGCCTAAAGCAAATAATAATAATTAGTAACAAATAAATAAATAATAAAATTAGATCACATACTTGTCGTTGTTTGATGAACGCTGCCATAAGTTGTGGATTCGACTTGAGTATAGCTAGGATCTGTTGCTGTTGTTCGGGCGACTGTGGTGACCGCAACGTATTCATCAGCTGTTGAAGTGCCTGCTTGTGGAGACCGGAGCCTCCAGTGTTTGCACCGCCAAGCCCCGCAGCACCTGCCCGTACGGCTCCTGGTTGAGCACCTTGCAGTGGACCACCAGCCCCCAAACCCAAAACTTGTTGACCTTGCGGCTGTAAAAGCTGCGGTCCAGGCTGACGAAGGCCTTGCGTTGCTCCCCCGGCATATCTAGGCGTCCACTGCTCCATCGGTAATAAATTACCACCTACACAATAAAAAATGGCGTTAGTAATCACAGGATTCGTGTTATAGTTGATCGATCAAATATCACCTTTACCTTGTGTAGCACCGAGATGTCCCATAGCACGTTGCATGGAGGGCGGAGGCATGTTGGGACCCTGCACACCAGCGCCTGGAGTTACCTTGCCGTACCCAACATGTGGCGCTTGTTGACGTGCCGCCTCTTCTTGCACCTGTTTGACCACTTGAAGGACATTAGCGGGCGGCGTCTGGGTGCCGGGTTTGTGTCCAATGCCCGGCTGATGTGGGGACTGCATGCCAGCGAGGGCGGCGCCCGCACTCAACGGCATCGCTCCGGCCGGACTAACCGCCCCGACACCAACAGCGGTGGGGCCCGGTATCATTGGGGGCACCGAGTTGACGGGAACCGCACTCGTAGGAGCCGCTGTCCGCGTGTTCATCACAGCCATTCTTCGGCGTAGGAGTTGCGCTTGCTGCAGCCGTTGCTGGAGTTGTTGCTGCTTCATTTTATATTTAATGTTCGAACAGAATGGAACAGGACATTTGCCTTCTAAGCAGTGCTTCGCATGATAGCAACACAATGCGATCAGTTGCTTGCAGATTGGACAGCCGCCGTTCGTTTTTCGTTTGCAGTTCTTTGTATGCGTGACGACTCGTTTCATGCGTTGACAACTGGGAAGGCGACAGTTCGCATCCCGACATTGGCAGGCGTGTACCAGCGATTGGATGCACCGTTGGATGGATAGTTTGCGGGCTTCTTGCGGGTTCGCTTGCTTCTGGTCGGACGGGGAGAAGCCGTCGTCTAGATCGAGGCCGAGTTTTTCCATTTTGTGTGGATGACCGTCTTTCTCGTAGCACTGTATACACAAATCGAAATCGTCGCACACTGTACAGTGGTAGCGCGTTTCTACATGTCCTTTGCAATTGTTGCACGTGTACACAAACTTGTCCTGGCCCTGGTTGTGCAGCTCGTAAAGCATGGACATCGAACTGAATTTGGCCCGCCGTAACGAGGAAAACTCATAATGTCTTTCGCGGGCCATTGTTAAGAACGCGTCGCGCCCGTCCATTAAATCACAGTTTATAAAGGGGTCGGGGTCTTGGATTGGCTACATATTCAATATTATTATTAACTTAATGGTTTCAAAAAAATATTTATTAAATAATAATAAAAAACTTACCGCTAGGCTAGCTGCCGATTGAGCTGAATGCAGGCGGATAACGAAGAAGACCTCCTTGTGTTTTTCCATCGTTGCGAATATCTTCGCAGATAGATCGTTGCCAGTTTGAGGGGTATTAGACTTTTTACTGTTCTTCCGTTGATTCGCTTTAGACTTGCTGCTTTTCTTCGCTTTCTTCTGGCCTTTTTTCTTACCATCAGGACCTACATCACTTTCTTCCGATAACGAAAAAATCTACACACAAACAAAGTTAGTTAACTTACTCAAATAGTTATTACAATAAAATACTCACCGCATTTGCGGCAGCCTCGGCAGCTTCTGCCTGTTTTCTTTTCTCTTCTTCTTCCTGATCAAGTTCCTTAATGCTCTCTTCGAGAACATTCGGCCAGAAATCACCCTCGAAATACGGTAAGTCCGCTGCTGAACTCAGTTTGTCTTCCATAGCTTGTTTTAGAATGTCCTTATAATCCAAGACAATTCTTTCAATAATCCCCTTATCTAACATTTTCTTGTACCAATCTTGCAACCGTTTTGGTTTTGGAATTTTCTGCTCCAACGGATGGCAATGGAAGATATAGTCGTCGCCCTCGGAAGGGGGACAAGCCCAGATATGGGCCATGGTGTAGCCAAGTTGCTTCACATAGTCCATGTAACCGAGCAGGATTTCATGGTAGACCGCAGTTCGGAATTGTCGCGGTTTGAAAAAGTGAACGGAATCAAGATAGGCAATGTAGACGCGCCGGGTGTTAGGCGCTGGACAATCGGACCCGTATTCTTGGACGTGCATACCAAAAAAACAGACGTCAGTTCCGTCCACTTCTTCGAAGGCGAACAGCGCTTTCGCGCGGTACGGGAATTCAGAGTGTAGCTCCCCGGTTTCGACGAATCGGCCACGCATTCCTGGTTTTACTTCAACAACTTTCTCCGAGGAGGAGACGACACGTATGTGAACATCTCCAGCGCCTGCTTCTTTTTTCTTTAGGAAATTATTAACACGGTTTTCGATGTACATGCCTAGTTTGGTGATGGTAAGGCGTTTCGCGTTGAACTTGTTGTCTTTCCGTTTTGAGCCTTTCTTCTTGAGACAGGCCTCGCATGCAAAGCCCGCCGGCCAAATATTGTCTAGGTGGAGCACGCAGATTTGGTGAAGTTTTCGACCGCAATCGCCACAGAGCACGAAGTGCTCCAACTCCAAATGGTCGTTCTTCATCTCTTTGAACTCCTCCTTCTTAATCGCTCTATTGTTTCGAAAGGAGGTTAGTTTCGAAGCTTGTGGGCAGGGAGTATTGACTTACGTTTGAGCCTGGGTGGGATCGTCGCCTAGGGTGACCGTGTCGCCTGGGATGTCGTTGAAACATTTCTGGCAGAAGGTGTATCTGTCGGAGCCAAGCCCGTACGCCTTTAGACTGTGTGTTTGTGCACGCAGTTGACAGTGGAGATAGAACAATGTGATTGTGGTGTGGGGTGAACAAAAGGGGTTCAGCAACAAGCGCACAACAACCCAGTACAAACAACAGAGCCATCAAGTGTTAGTGGCGCACCAGCAGCAAACAGGAACAATGACAAGAACAACATGTGTTAAGAATAAGCGTTTCCGGTGGCTGATCATCATTTAGTATTCATTATTAATACAAACAGTTAAACAAAACCAATGAAATGAATTTTCACAACACTAACATTTTGCACTTGAGGCTGTCATTTACCTAACTTTTATTTCACTAAATAACCAATTTCTTCTCTCTATTTTTCACAAATAAGTTAAATTCACTAAAAATAGTCGCATATAATCTGCCTTAATAGGCTACACCTGTTCTCTGTTTAGCATCGGTATAATTGTTTACTACGAAATTGTGCTATTGTAGCTGTAAAATTAATAATGATTTTTCTTTTTTGAATATACCATTTTACAGCTACAATAATGAAATTTCGTTGTAATAAAATTTGTTATATTGCGGTTATTATATAGTTCTACACGGCACGTTTTACAAAATTATTTATATAAAGCCTAATATGTCGGAAATTAAAAGACAGATAACGAGATTTAAACAGGTGTAGCTTTTTAAAGCTGTTGTTTAGCCTAGCTCAAATTCCGTGATATAAAAGCAATAATGTAGATTCTATGAGACTATTTGAAATATATATAGAATAATCGTTGGGTCTTACTTTTAGCAAAGAATGTAATTATTTACCGAAAATAAAAATTAGCCAAACAGCCTTTGCTAAGTCAGTCCAATGGACCCGCAATGTAATGCCAATATAAAGCATCACTAAGTGGGTCCAAGGGTCCCGTAACGTAAATACATGAATTGAATGAAGCAGTTTTTAAGCACGCATGATTGATGAGTTAAAAATGGTTTAATTTGAATTTAATGGCAAAAAAGAAAAAGATTAAAACATACCTATTCTGGTAGCTGTAATACTTGGCGTCCCTGGGTATCGTACATAATTGTTTACCATAACAGCACAACACTTGCGGATTGAACGTATATTTGCGGCCACAACAATAACCCAATGCTTGCATGACTGGATCAATTTCGGTTTCAAAGACTTCCGACAACTACAACACAAATATGCCACAATCATATCTCTGTGGCTCGAATGCAATGAAACAAGTCGTACCTTCGTGCAATACCGGTAGACCCTGCTGGTTTTTCGATTGTACAGCCACGCGTTGTCGAACATCAACCACACATCATCGACATACTCCCACGGATCATTATACTGGCCGATGTCCAGTTTCCGTTTGATCGTTGATAAATCCATGGGTTTCTTGACGATGTCAAAGTAATCCGGAATGCCTAAGACGCCCGGATCGACCGGTTGTCGGAAGGGTAAACTTTCCGGATCTTGACGGTACAGTTTCTCCAGTGTTGGCATTAGCGCTTGCCGGAGTTCATCCGGTTTAAAAACTACAAATACCAAATTACATATCAAATTGAAAAAAAAAAAAAAATGATTTGCAACTTACTGCATTTTCGTTTCTTGTCGACACTGGTGGACTGTATTGGTTCGATGGCTGTTGTTGGTTTAATATCAGTTGCAGATGAGTCATTGGCACTACTAGAAGGTGATTTAGGTTCTTCCTTAATGTGAGGTTCATGTTTAATATCATTCTCGTCCATCGGTTCCGTTTTAATTTCACTCTTAATATCACTCCCCACATTCTTCCCACTTTCCATATGATTCGAAGCATCGTCTTCCCGCTTGATGTCCATTTCCTCATGTTTCATGTCCAGTTTGCCCTTATTGGCCGCCCCCGACGTCGGGGGCGGCGAGTCATCGTCTTGCATTCGCGCCGTAATAGCCGCCATCTGCGACGACATACTCGATGTTCGCGGTGCGTTCAACGCCGCCCTTTCCGAACTACTCATCCCCTTGCCCATACTTGCTCCCGGCGATGTCACAATTGGAGTAGACGGCGCTGGCGATGCCCCTCGTGAAGACGATACCGAGGTAGGGCCCGCCGGTGTTGTATCACTGGGCGTCGTAAGTCTCTGATTGTTGAACTGTTTCGCCTGATTCGTAGATTGTTGGAGGCCGAAAGCGGAAGGTGACGGTGCTGGCCGACCTTTCATCAAATCGGGGAATTGGTGATTTGATACGGACGCTGGTGATGGTAACATCGGCCCATTAGAAAACGGTTGGCCGGGGTTGGAGGAAGTGCTGATTGGTTGCCCGAACGGAGACAAACCGGGGTTTGGTTGTGAGGTGGGGCTCGGCCCTGGTACGCCAACCAGTTGATGCGATTGTTGTTGTTGAGTATTCTGGGTAGGGAACAACATTCTACTAGCTGATTGGTTCATTAGGTTCATGTTGCCCATGGCCGGTGAGTTACTTCGTAAACTGGCTTGCTGGGGAAGAGCACCAGGCGCTCCAGGTCGCGGTACTGCACCTGTCGGCGTTACGCCAGGTGGTCGACACTGCGGCTGCTGGTTTTGTTGTTGTTGGTTTTGTTGTTGCTGATTTTGTTGTTGTTGTTGTTGCTGTTGGTTTTGTTGTTGATTTTGCTGTTGGTTCTGCTGCTGATTCTGATTCTGTTGTGATTGTTGTTGCAACAATTGCTGTTCTTTCCGTTTCTGTTTCTTTTCCTCCAACTCCTTTTGGATTTTGTATATTTTCTCTGCTAATAAATGATAGTATTCTGATCGCGAGTTGGCCATTTCGTACATGTCACCTTCGACCTTGCGGGCGTAGGCCACTAAGTTATGCATACGTTTGTCCAGCATTGTGGAGGGGTCGGGCGTGGGAAAGATCGCCTGCACCAGCTTGTGCACCAGGTGGTTGCGGAGGTCCGGCGTTACGGACTGGTGCCATTCCTTGGTGCCCTGCACCGGCGTTGCGGTCACTTGTCCCGGCTGCAAACCGCCCGGCAATCCACTAAGGCGGCCATCATTCGATAACTTTAAAATGAAACATTTACAACATTAACACATATTACAAAAGGCTCATTCTTTACGTTCACAAAAGGATTTAGTATCTGAATGCGACCAATCACACATGATTACACTGAACCTGATTTGTGACCGAAAGATCGATACGTTTTACAGAAAACGCACCATGTCTTCAATTAAACATAACCTTAAAAATGTCTTGACACTCCGGGGTATTGTTGTCGATTTTTTTTTCTAACAATTAACCAATCAGTTGCGTTGATTGATTTAGACGAAAAAGTAACAAAATTTGTTACTTAACTGGTAATTTTGACACAAAACATACATTGTAGCTGTCATTGTGGCAGCACAAACTGTGCAAAAATAAAAGAAGACAACGCATACTTTATTTAAATTTATTATGAAAATATACTAGCCGATTTTCCGCGACGAACCAGGTTTTACGACTGGTTCATGAAAACGTGCCAAATAGCTTGATTAGACAAAATGGCGGTTATATAAATAGCTGTTAACTTGTATAGTAATCAGCTTTAACATTTGTGTAATCATTTTATATATATACAAACATATACTAAAACAAACATAAACGCATCGTCTAGCACTGGCAATCTAGGCTTGTCCCCGACTTTAATTTCAAATTTACGAAAAATAATTAACCATAATTTTGATATTGATGAACCTCCACCGTATAATAATAAAATGTCTTACAAGGCTCGCCTGGGCTTCACTGGAATTGAACAACGGCATGGGTCCTCCCAATTGTAAACTGTTATTAGAGCCTGGTGGCCCTTGCGAGCCGTCACTGTTCAATGGCAGGTTTACGTTAGGCGACTGGTTGAGAGGGGTGAGCACTCGAACACCGCCCAACCCCACTGACATCGGCCCACCAGGTCCAGGCATGCGGACTCCACCGCCGCCAGGTCGTGGTCCTGTAGAGCCTAGCAGCCCCCCACCGACAGTGGGCACACCGCCGCCCACCGTCGTCGGACACTGGATACCCAGAGATTCGTAGGCACGCCGCATGTCGGGCGCACTTGGGTTTTGGGTCTGTGGCGGCTGTTGCTGCTGCTGCTGTTGTTGCTGCTGTTGCTGTTGTTGCTGTTGCTGCTGCTGCTGTTGTTGCTGTTGTTGTTGCTGCTGCTGCTGTTGTTGTTGTGGAGGGTTTGTTACAGCTAGGAAAAAATAAATGATAAAGACAATCGAATGAGAAAATGGCCTTAATAGATGTAAACTCACCATTCGGATTATTCCGATTTTTGTCCGCTTGTTTGAGAGGCAAACAGACGGGACAGTCTGCCCGCGTGCAGTGTTTCCAATGGCTGATGATCTGCCGGGAAGAGCTGCAGTGTGGTACATTACAGCTCTTCCCCGCCTGGCACGTGGTCATATGGTTCAGGACGTTCTTCATCGTCTTGCAGTGTGGAAGGACACACTGCCAGGCTTCCCCGTTCGACTGGGACTCACGCCGTTGACATTTGTGCGCGTGCAACAGTAATACTAATTGCTGTTGGATCAGTTTTCGTTTCTCTGGATCCGCTATTTAATAAAAACGCATATTTAATATTAAATTATTAGGGCGCAGATCAAGGTGACCTCGATTGAAATATTAAAATACCTGTTGAGGTGGCAGTCGGTGCAGCGGGTTGGTTCTGTGTGGCCGCCTGTGGTCCGGGTTGCGTGCCACTGGGAGCACCCGATTGTGGTTGTGCCGGTGATGGGGCCGGCGGTTGCGCCTGCGCCATGCCCCCTTCGTTACCGGCGTTCTGCACGGGCCCCACCGGGCTGCCGAAGCGGTTCGGCTGCAAACTGAGCCCCGGCGGCCGCTGCTGTGGTGCCACCACACCTAGTTTGAACAAATCTAATTTACAATAAGAAAGATTATTAAAAGAAAAACTACACACACAGACACACATACATATTTATTTAAAGAAATACATATACTTTAATATAATAAAGGACGATTTAATTTAAAATATGTATGTTTAATTATTTAAAAAAATTAAAAACAAAAAGATTTCTTACCAACTTTGGCCCCCTGCGCAGTTGTTTGATTGGCGTACGCGTACGCGGGCATACCTTGAACGCCGGGGCCTAGTTGCATGGGGCCTTGCATTCGTGGGGCCATCGGGTGCACGCCGTGCGGGTTCTGCCCCCGCGGAGCGCCCAAATGCTGCATTGCCGCCACTGTGTGCGCTGAGATCATAGGTCCGTTCTGCATACCCTTTTTAAAGGAATACAAAATCTATGTATATTCCATAATCAAATCAATTCAAAGATTAATTATTTATGCCACTCAACAAGTTAAATATTATAGAAAATAGAATATAATAAATTACCTGAGGCACTCCATGGTTGGCTGGATGATGTTGTCCGGGCGCGTTGAGCAGGTTAACACCGCCAGGTCCTGAGGTCGGTAAAGACTTGTTGATGCTGCTGCTGACAACGAGGCCGCCGCCAGCCATGCCGCCGCCCCCCATCGTGTTCATATTGCTGTTGGTCATGATCATACCGCCGCCGCCACCGCCGCTGTTGTTGTTACTGTTCATACCCTGTATGGAACTCATGACTTGTGGTGAACTGCCATTGTTGGCCATCGACATCACATTGCCAGCCATCGATTGCAGACCGACACTGTTCGCTATACTGCTCATTGTCGAGCTGGATATACTCGATGGTAAACTGCCCAGACTCATCGGGTCTACCACTCCGATTGGTTTGTTCACTCCCACCGAGATGTTGCCGGGCGATTGTAAGTTGGGACTCTTGCTGCCCAACTGACCCCCGCTTAACGCTAATGAGTTGCCTACCAGTGTCTTATTTCCCTGCTAATAAATATTTCATATTGTAACCGAGGGGTAAACTTTTACTAGTAACAATTTATTACGATTATTGCTTAATCAATTTTGGATTCTATTGAATTTACGATGTGGTAAGCCTGTTTTATTTTTATTATATTACGAATGTAGATATTATTTTAAGCTATTAGTGTTTTTTATATTAATATTTGAAAAAATATGATTTTAATTAGTTTCGCGCCACCATAGGCATTATACGAACATTCAATAGGTAATTGAGATATTACTTTAAGTTAGTAACGAATTAAGTAGTTTTAGAATCTTTATTTTTACAAGGCGTCACAATTCAACTTTTATATGATATTTTGGAATGTTATATTACGCAAAACAACTAAATTTATTTAGCAAAACTGATAACAAGTAAATAAATGTTAATAGATAACATCGGCCGCCAAAATAGAATCTCACTATTTCAAAATTGAAATTCACTTTAATGGCAACGCTATTGCTATAATAATGTAAAGAAAATCTAGTTCTAGAATTTGAAATGCTAGTTTAAACATAAATAAATATTGAATTTTAGCGATTTAAATTGTTTATAGTAAATATAAGGCTACAAAAACTATTGTAAAATAATCAAAATTGGAGGTTTATTTGTTGTATTATTAAACTTATAAAGTCAGTCTTAACTTATTATGTTTATTTTACAATAATTATCAAATTGTTTATTTCGTTATGATTTTTATAATCACAGCAACAAAATTAACACAATTTATTGTACATTTTTTACCAGCATTAAACTGGATATATTAATTGCAATTACTAATTGTTTCGCTGTGAATAGACCTTTAATAGTGTTGTCATAAAATAAACTGGATTATTATGTTTAATTTCTATTCGTGATTACTAATTAGCTAGCTGTGAATTCAACTTAAGAGTGGTTCGTCTTAAGGATTGTTCACAGCGAAATAATTAGTAATTACGCTTAGAAAATTACAAATAATAATCTAGTTTGTATTATGACAAGCAATGTTAACAATCCAAGCAACACAATTTATGATAAATTTAGTTGCTGTGAACGTTAACCTTGTATGTCATACAACAAACTGGAATTATTACACTTATATTTTCTAAGCTTAATTACTAATTCTTTAGCTGTGAACAATACTTTAATGAAATTGTTGTATTCAAAAATTATATTTATATAAAAAAAAAAAATGTTTCCCGCTTAAAATTATCGTCTAGAATATCCAATGAAATTACCTGTTGCTGCAACAAGTGATGGTTAAGTTGCATTTGCCTGAGTGCCGTTTGCGGTCCGCCGCCACCGTCTTGCGAGTCCACCCCGTTCTGCATGCCGCCGGGTCCGGGGCCCTGTGCCGGTGGCTTTGACCCCGCCATGTGATCGTTGCCGAGGCCCCACGAACCGGACGATATCAACTCATCGGGCAGATCGTTCTCCAAATCAAACATGTCCATGTTTGATAACACATCTATAATTGCACACAATCATTTTTTTCCTTCTTTTTTTTTTTTTTTGGAGACGTTGAGGTTAATGAAATGACGCTTTGTGCAGAACGCATTTTAAATTTAAACGGGCTACAAATACGAAGCAGAATACAAAGCCAGACAAGAAGAACAATGATAGATAAATAAACAATCTACAATAACTATAAGTTAACATTTATAATAAATCACACACATAATGTGATGGTGGCCATGCAGAATTTGTTGAAACAGTCAATAAGTGATGCTCATAAACCTAACAACTTAACTTGGGCTTATAATATTATTTTACTGGTCCATTGGTTATGCTAGCGTTTAGGCTATCATGTACCTAAATTTACTATTTTTTCCTAATTGATAACCATTATTAAATATCTTTATAATTACAAACCGGGACCGATATTTTCCTATATTGGTCATATTAATCGCAATATTAATTCGGTTAAAATTCCAAAACTCGTTTCTTACCCGAGTTAACCGAACTAATATTACGATTGATGTAGGAAAATAATCCTCTAAAGTTGTTCACTGTAATTACAAAAATATTCAATATTTGGCAAAAAAAAAAAAGAAAAATAGCTAATTTGTATACACGATAGAATTAAACCCCCTAAAAAAATCATCTGCACAAATCGTTTTTTTTTTTTAAATTTGCTTGGCACTTAAATAATGGTAATTGTTAGTGATTAGTTTTAGTATTTATTTATTTACTTCGATTTTGTCCCTGATGGTTCCAGTGTTGCGGTTTGGTTTGCCCAATTCCAAGGCCAGGACCCTGGTCTGGTCCTGGCCCCTGCCCCATACCGAAGTTGAAAGCATGGTGCATCATTGAAATCGGCACTAAAGTTGGTTAAGGGTATAAAAAAATTTCAACACATTATTTCACTGTTTCATATTATAAAACCACACCAGAAATATCTCACAAATACATTAAAAATGTTGAACCATCCATTAAATATTTATGTTTGCGATGTGTCTGATATATAACAATACCAGAAATTGGTTTACTGGACAGAAATATATGCATAGAATAAAACATGCAGCACGTATAAAAATGCATCATGCATTTAATTGTTCTAGAAACTGTGTCGCTTTTTGGACAATATAGGTAGCAAATTGTTTTATAAATCTAGTGGTAATAAGTGTATAAAATAAATGAATGAAATGTCAGTGAATGTCATGTTTGTTTTGGTTGGTGGTTTGTGTAGCTAGTAGATAGATAAATAGTATTCGTTTAGTGGCAAAAGTGTTGTAAAAACAATAATAATAATAAAACGTCAAACGCACGCACGAAAGTGGTACGCCTTCTTAATAACATTTGGATACACATAGAGTGGCAAATCGCAATGAAAATATCGCATGCAGTTTGTAAACATTAGGGGGTATGGGAGATGGATTTGTGAACGTACCCGAATTATCGGAGGGCCCCTGAAATGGGTCGAGTTTGGGCCGCTTGGCATTTGGCGGCCCATCAACAAGATGATCGGCCATAGTGGTGGTAAATGTATGGTGTACGGGTGATGTGCCCTGTTTACCAAGCCTCGGCCGTGGCCGTAGCCGCTAGCCGCCGCACTGGCCGCGGCCAAATCGCCAAATGCGATCCACTATTTAACGCGACCCGTAAGCGTCGCACATAATAAAAACCGTATATTTGCAACATTTATCACCACCAAGAGCTGATGTGAGCACAGTCTGATAGCCAGTGCATCCCTCAAGGCACATATTACTGAACTAGAGTCAACCATCGGCCATCACGAAGCGCCTACTGGCCGACTATACCGTACGAGAACCTCTCACCATCTTCCGACAATGAACGACAACGTAAAATTTTTGCCACTTTTTCACACTTTTCTAACAAGACCAAACACTTTTATAACACAGCGACACAAGAATTTTGCTTTATTTGGGCAAGCTGCACTAGTACAAGTCCGTTATGTTTACATATGTGACTGGAAATTTAAGAATTAATTCCAAAATTCTACACAGACTCAGACAGGCAAAATGGCGGCTGTTGATCAGAAAACTTTTTCTACGCTTGTCAGAAAATATCTGGCTATTAAATTGCGCTGCCCGCGCGATTGGCCCAGACGGGTCACGTGCTCGTATACCGGCCGCTCACTGGCTGCTCAGCTGCCGGAAGCCCCCGCCCCTCGTGACGCAGTGTCCGTCCCGTCCGTCATCGTGTGACGTCACGGCGAAGCGTCAAACTTGACGAAGATACACGAATGCGGGGATACAAACGACAACTTGAAAAATATTTATGTTTTACTCGATAAATAACCGGCTGTTAATGCAATCAAATATGTTTATATTGATTGCAGATTGGGCTAGCACAACTCAGGCATACTTGTACCGTAATTATTCATCTATAAATCCCTGGAAATCAACGTATACATGAATCTTGTTGCATATGGTTAGGAATTTCTTTTGTCAATGTCACATATGATAGATAACAAAGAATGATCGCGATCTCACAAAGAACTATTGAATTATTTAATATTTACCCATGTATTTGGGACTAGGAATGATTAAAACACTTTTCGATAAAAAATAAATGTTTATTCATAAAGAAATCGACATCCCAATTTAAAAAAAAGAACAAATTAAAACAACTATACTAAAGTTTCCTCTAAGAAATAAAAGCTGAATTAGTTATATTGAATAAAAATTGTATATTATTAAAAATTGACGCCTTAAAATAAAAATGAATTACATTAGCTGCAATTGTATTACAAAAATGTATATTTACATACACAATCATTTCTCATTTGGCTTTGCTATTTTATTATTAATGACTTAAATTTAAAAATAAGCAAATAAAGAGTAGGTAATACACAATAGTCAGTAATATAAGTAACATATGATCTCGGTTTACAGTACATAATCCATTATTTAAACAAATAATTATAACAACTGCTATTATTCAATTCACAACAAATATTATACACACAACAATATTTCCGGTGAATTTTCAAACAGCATTTCTTAACCGCTAATTCCCAATATTTATTATATATATATCAATTATATATACTTTTAATTTCCCTTAACCAAGTTTTGGAAGGCAATTTTAACACACATACACACACACACGCGCGCGCACAATATTTCACTGTAATGTAAAAAAAAAATCGAATTTAAATTTATAAAACAAAATGTTTGTGCTTGTAAAATATAGTTTATTTATTATTTAATTTTTTTTTTGTTTGGTTCTATCGAGAAATTTGTTTAGACAAATCATAAATTGGCAAAGCTCAGTGAAATCAGACTTTTCTCATATCATCACAAATTAGTTGAAAACAATCATTTCTTCTTTCATTCTGCTTTGGGCTTTTCACCAGTGGCTGCGGCTGCTGCAGCTTCGTCTTCTTCATCGGAATAGTTTCTGTGCTCTTCACCGGGCTTCAATAAACGGCCGACTAATTCGTACTTTTCTGCAAAATTAATATCATAAATACATGAGGAGTGGCCTGTACTCGACTTTCTATTACATAAGAAATAGACTCAGAAATTGTAACATTTTACTTATTATTGTATTACGTTATCAAATAATATTTATTTAATATAAAATATAAATGGTTTCTTTAATATGCACTTTATCAATGTATACAAATATAATTTTCAATATTTAATCGGTTCCCAGTCGATCTATTTGTGTTAACCGGTGGAAAATGACATATACATATATTTTTACTCTGTTAAATAATTTTCAGGCATAATTTATAAGATATAATATAAGAAACATAAATAAGAATTTACAGATTTTCCATAACGGTTTTCTCGTAATCGTGTATATTTTAAAATTCATAATTATTATTTTAATAGGTTTTGAGTTAACAATATGAAGTAATTTTATAAACATAAAATAACTAGTAGAATTATTGGGTATTTTATTTTTTTCTTAAACGGGGTTTAATTTTTGGGGTCACAAGACCGAATGCTTTAACTGTGTACTTCGTACGGTGAGCTAAAAACACAAGTGATAACAATTACCCTTGAACTGTGCTTCCCATTCTCGTACTGAGTCCATTTCCATCGAATTCAAATCGCTCAAATCATCGTAATCATCCGTGGTTACACCTACAGAGAATGTTGCTAGACCTCTAGAAGCGTCACGTCCTCCAAATGCAGCATATGGACCCCCTAATACATACAAAAATTAAATTATATACATTTAAAAAGCATTTACGTAAAATAATAATAAATTTATTCAAGTATAAAATATTGTTACATATAAAATACAATTATAAATAATAATAATATTGACTACAATTTCAAATGCAGTGAAGATTTATTCACGATACAATTATTAATTAAGCTTAGAAATTAGGAGTAATCATTCCAGTTTGTTTTATGATATACATAGTTTAGAGGTTTTTATTTTTTATCTCCGAAACTAAGTTCAAAAAAAAATATATATATATATATATATATATATATATATATATATATATATATATATATATATTTCTAGACATTATCTATGCAATTACGAATCGACTGATATATATTTTTATTAAGTTCGAATCGGAGTTTCTTTTCTAGCTTGAAAAAAATAAAACTGTAATAAATGACCTATTTTTTATCTCCGAAACTATAGGTTCAATATATATTTTTTTTCTAGGCATTGTTTATGCAATTACGAATCGACTGATACTTTTTTTTATTAAGTTCGAATCGGAGTTTTTTTTTAACTTGATGAAATAATATAAACTATAATAATTGACCTATTTTAGAGGTATTTATTTTCTATCTCCGAAACTATAGGTTCAATTTTTTTTCTATGCATTATTTATGCATTTACGAATCGACTGATATTTTTTTATTAAGTTCGAATCGGAGTTTTTCTTTTTTAGCTTGATGAAATAATATAAACTATAATAATTGACCTATTTTAGAGGTATTTATTTATCTTCGAAACAATAGGTTCAATTTTTTTTTCTAGGCATTGTTTATGCAATTACGAATCGACTGATACTTTTTTTTATTAAGTTCGAATCGGAGATTTTCTTTTTTAGCTTGATGAAATAATATAAACTATAATAATTGACCTATTTCAGAGGTATTTATATTTTATCTCCGAAACTTTAGGTTCAATTTTTTTTTCTAGACATTTATGCATTTACGAATCGACTGATACTTTTTGTTATTAAATTCGAATCGGAGTTTTTTTTAGCTTGATGAAATAATATAAACTATAATAATTGACCTATTTCAGAGGTTTTTATTTTTTATCTCCGAAACTATAGGTTCAAAAAAAGAAATTATTTACTTCTAGGCATTATTTATGCAATTACGAATCGACTGTTATTTTTTTTATTAAGTTCGAATCAGATTTTTTTTTAGTTTGACCTTAATTACTACTTGGTTCGCTGTGTGAAACAATTGTTTCTTAAGTTGAACTTTGAATTTTACTATCGTTAGTAAAGTGTTTTGATATATATATATATATATAAATCACAAAATATACGTATTTAATACATAATAAAGCCTATTCTAATTAAGAACCTTATAGTCTAACAAAGCTAGAAAAAAAAACAATTTCTTTTATCATTATGATTATCGGATATTCTCTTAGAGATAAGGCATTTCGGCAGTGTTACTGGCGCACAATAATGCCTGTGCGTACTAAAAAACGTAATTGTTTAAAAATAACTTGCCCTTGAACTACACATTTCGAAAATATGTGAACAATTCAGTATTTTTGTTTTAAATTGAACTTACCAGGCCCATAGAATCGTTTCCCTTTCGTTACATCATAAACAGTACCGTTTACGGCGACCAAGACACGACCATCCGCAGAACGGCCGTCGTATTTTTTCAGTTCCTCGACAGTGAAATCTCGCCGGATCTTCGGGAGTTCCGGTTCGGCAGGCGGTGGCGGTGGTACCGGTTGACGGCTCTTTAGAATCTTGTACACCAGAAATGCAATAATGAACACTAGCGCAATGTTTATGGGACTTTGGACAATTTCTAATAGAAGATTTGTGAGGAATCCACCACTAGCGGCTTCATCGAGCTCCAGGCTCTCTTCTATATGTGGCTCTGCCATTTTTACGCACTGCACTCGCAATTCTAACTCAATCAAAAAACAAGTTGTCGGTCTCGGGCCAAAATGCGCCCGTCACGATGATGCACGTATATCGCTTACGCAGTTGCGGAGAAATATGCGGCAGACCTCCAACCAGACTGAAGTTAGACATTAATTCCACCAATCAATCAAAACTTATGTTTTATAATTAAATTCACATTAATAATCATATATGCAGTACATATTTCAACAATTACTTCATCAAATTTAACAATTAACTATTCATAACAACAAATTCTATGATTTTTAGTTCTACATGTGTATCTAGCTTCAGGTACATAAATATACCTCCCATTAGACGCCATTTTAAAATGTCAAGGGCGAAAAATTCATGAAATAAATTAAAATTTTAATGCTTGTTTTTTTACAATTTAAATAAAATTAGACTATGACTTAACTAAAAATTATTATTTCCAACCTAAAATTATTTTTTTTCTCTAGTAAAATTTGTTATCTAATCGTTATCTAAACTTTACCATATTACTCAATCATCTATTAGATATAATTATTTTTGAAAAGTATTTTATTCAGTAAAAATGTACAATAATATATATATATATATTTTTACAAGTTAATCATCTTCTGATTCCTCCTCAGCTTCTTGTAACCATTGCACAAACACCTTCGTTTTTGCATATAATCTCGAAGTTTCATTTAGTTTAGAATGCCATTTCAAAATTGCATCTTCCGAAATGATTTCTTTGTCATAATACCACAATAATACTTTCGATACACATTCATGTAATTCCGAACACGACTCGGCCACATCCTATCAGGATTAAAATAAGATTAATGAAAATCATATTAAAATGATTCATAATCGTATTAAAAAGATTCAAAATCATAATAAAATGACTAAAAATCGTATTAAAATGATTCAAAATCATATTATAATGATTCAAAATCATATTAAAATGATTCAAAATCATATTAAAATGATTCAAAATAATATTAAAATGATTCAAAATCATATTAAAATGATTCAAAATCATACAATATGCTTCACAATCATATTAAAATTATTCTAAATCATATAACGATTCAAGGGCATATTAAAATGATTCAAAATCATATTAAAATGATTAAGAATCATATGCAACTGATTCAAAATCATATTAAAAGTGATTCAAATTTATATTAAAATGATTCAAAATCATATTAAATGCTTCACAATCATATTAAAATGATTAAAAATCATATAACGATTCAAGGGCATATTAAAATGATTCAAAATCATATTAAAATTATTAAGAATCATATTAAAATTATTCAAAATCATATTAAAATGATTCAAAACTATATTAAAACGATTCACAATCATATTAAAATGATTAAATCATAATAAAATGATTCAAAATCATATTAAAAAGATTTAAATTCATATAAAATGCTTCACAATCATATTGAAATGATTCTAAATCATATAACGATTCAAGGGCATATAAAAATGATTCAAAATCATATTAAAGTAATGTGACTTAATTATTAAGTGAGTTAAATTAGTTAAATTTGGCTTTACCTCGATAGCGTCTAGGCAATCGGACATGGCGCTGTCATTACGAATATAATTTACAAGAATTGGCGTAAAATATATTAGCAATAATCGCAATGATTGCAAATACAGCGGACCAGCAGTAGCCTCTCGAAAGGGTAAATTTAAAATAGCTTTTACCACATTGTAATTGACCTAAATTGGAAAAAATGTTAGTATAAATTTGAGGCAGTAAATAAATATGTTAGTACCTCGCGGACTGTCACATTATACGCATATCGGGAAGAGTTAATTTCCAAAATAAGATTGTCACATTGTAATTTATCATCGAAACCTCGAGCTAAACTGTCGATAACTTCACTCAAAAACACTACAAATATTACAAACAAAATATTAATCCAGTACGAATCCTGTTTAAATGTAAAAACGAAATCAAATTATCGACAGTCGTACAAGAAAAACAGAATTCTAATACAACTACAACGGGTCGAATACAACTTACGGTTTGTATCATCAGGCACTGGGGACGCCATATGCGACATTTGGTCATCGCTCAACGTTGACAAATCACTTTCGCAATCCGATTCCGAAACATCCGAATCCAAATGTAAACGATTCAATGGTTTGATTAAACCTTCATCGTCTGAATCCGAGTTGTCATCGTCTCTGCTTATGCAACGAACCCGGTAACAATGGGCGCCCAATTTATTTGTCGGGTCAGCTACAAAGTCAAACGAATTAATGCCGGATTGTGATCCCCAGGTGTGGAAATAGTCGTACGATTTTCAGTAGGCACTTCTGATTGTATAATATCGCCTTCTAGGGCAATGGCGTCTTTCAATTGCACTTTAGAGCCTAAAATACTGCCTTGAGTAATTTTCACATTTTTACCAATAATACAATGATCTCCGATAAATGAGTAAGAGATTTCACAGTTGTCTTTCAATGTGGTGTGTGGCAAAATGAAGGAGTCGCTGATTTTTACATTTTTGCCGATTTTACAAAATTCTCCGATTACCGAACGGGTGATTTCGGAGGATTGGTCCACGAAACTGCCCCTGGCTATCACTACATCTTCCAAGAGCTCGCTACCCCTTAGAATTTTTTTTAAAACACAACATAAATAACTTATGGCACTCAAGTTATTACGAAATTATTAACAGGGTTCCGAATCGGAACTGAATCGAAAAAAAAAAACAGTTATTTTTGTCAGAACGAAAACCGTAACTGAATCGTAAAAAATAACGGTTAATTTCGGTTAGGAACACGTACAATTCTTTTTAATTACGAAAAAAATTACGATTCGGAGCCCTGGTTATTAATGTGCATTGCATAATGTATTCAAATACAAAATAGAAGCGGTAAATAAATAGTAATCCTGATGTTTGAAGAAATAAAATGGTATTGTTATTGATGGATTGACAAACAATACAATACAATATATATATATATATATATATATATATATATATATATATATATATATATATATATATATATATATATATATATGTATATCGGTTAATTTCGGTTAGGAAAACGTACAATTTTTAATTTTAATTACGAAAAAAATTACGCTTCGAAGCCCTGGTTATCAATGTGCATTGCATAATCTATTCAAATACAAAAAAAAAATTGTTATTGATGGATTCAATTCAATTCAATGAAACTGTCGTGTACACAATATTAAAAATTTCTATAATATGTACATCTAGTAGTATGTTACATGTAAGGGAAATGCTTTATTTATATAGTGTATCCATTACCTATACGATTAAAAAAAAAAAAAAAACGTGGAAACTCGTCGCCCATTAAACTATTCAATTAAAGAGATAGATCGGTGATTGGACTGTATTCTGTATATGATATGGGCACATGGTGCCTACGAGTGAACCTAATAAAATTCTTCCAAAAAATACTATTGACTTACTTAGCGAGTTTAACATCGCGATGTCTGTAAATATTGTTCCGGCGAAATACGTAGGTTTGCTGCTGCGCCGAAATGCCCATGTCAGGTACCAATGGGTACACCCATCGATGAATCAAGTCATGGCTGATAATCTGGTACATATTCCAGTTGGTGACTCTTGCAGCGTATTCGCTGCCAGACAACTCGTGCCAATATAAAGTCGACGCTAAAATCTCCTCGTTCATTAAAAGACCGCGTACAAAATCATCGCGACTTTGGTAATCGAAGTTATCGGTAAACAAGGGCAAAACAGACGCGGAACATATTGCTATATGAGTATCCCGTAGATTATTATGTATTGTGACTTTATTGTTGTCTAAGAAAATTTCCTAAAATTTGATGGCGTCAGTTGGGTAAGTCCGCCATGTTGTTGGAGAAGCTTACCATTGGTAGGTTGATTTTTTTGCTATGATTCGCTTGCATAGCTTTCTGATGGAATAAAATACGCTTATGATTATCGCATGCTAATAAGATGTCCTCCTGCGGGAAATGGGGGTTACGCTGCGTCCCCGTGTTTTGGTAGAGTAGTGTCATGGCTGCCCCCCGATCCCATTTCGTAGTTGCACTAAAATTCAATTCAAACGTTTTCCTATCCTATAGATATCTATGGTTTTAAATATTTTAAGAATTCTGTAACTAGAAAATTGATTTATGTGATTACAAACAGCAATTTGTAAGTTTATAAATGCCACAAAACAGGTAAATAGAAAATTGTTTGTTTTTTATATTTTCTATATAATTGGGATGATGCATACTTTTGCTATGGCAAAAATATCATATACATAATTATTTTGTATTATTATTAGTATATAATGCATAAAATTATTTTAAAACGTTTACATTAAATATTTATTCACATTTGAAATTTAAAACTAGATTTTTGAATTTTCCCTTCCCCTTCCATTTAAATAAATATCTGGAGTGGCCTGCACTCAACGTTCTTTTACGCAGTTTTCACTAAATATATATATATATATATATATATATATATATGTATAACCAAAACCTGCTATCAAACTAACCAAAACTTGCTATCAAACTAACCAAAACCTGCTTTCAAACTAACCAAAACCTGCTATCAAACTAACCAAAAACTGCTATCAAACTAACCAAAAACTGCTATCAAACTAACCAAAAACTGCTATCAAACTAACCAAAAACTGCTATCAAACTAACCAAAAACTGCTATCAAACTAACCAAAAATTGCTATCAAACTAACCAAAACCTGCTATCAAACTAACCAAAACCTGCTATCAAACTAACCAAAACCTGCTATCAAACTAACCAAAACCTGCTGTCAAACTAACCAAAACCTGCTATCAAACTAACCAATACTAAATAAATATTAATATCTTTCATTATGAACATAACTATATTTGCCGTAAGTGCGCAGCCGTTCTAGTGATATTGGAGATAGAACAAAAAATGTATAGAGTAAACATGCACTATTCCGGTTTGAATATTCTATTCAAAAATAGGAGGTGCACATCTAGGGCATATACAAGTCTTAAGTTTGAAGTTTCATAATTTTGGGTTCGACAGTTTTGGCCCTAGAGCGTTCACAGACACACACACACAGACAGACAGACATTCCGAAAATAGTCACATTCGATTCAGGGAAGGTTCGAAATTTTTTATGATTACAAGACTTACTTATTACTTTGTAAAAGAAAGTAAAAAAACAAGGTCGAATGGGTACAGAATTCTTAAAATTAATGAGTAATTGACGAAAATGTGTACCAATGTTTCTGTAAAATAGGTATAAAGTTTATGTTCGATACCGTATCAGCGTTGAGCAATACGAAATCGCCCCTTAAAAGCCCTTTTGCGTCCAAATCCCGTAGGGCGTCGCCCACAGACAGACAACTCTCCGAAATAATAATATTTACTTTCATCGTAACGGACCATGACGCGTTTTGGTCGATGCCTTTCCTAAAATTAACAAACATTTAAATTAACATCCGCCATTTTGCTAGTATAATTTACAGCCGCCATGTTGCTAGTATAATGCGCAAAACTTACCGAATATGTTCCCTGATTTTATCAACATTTTGGCAACAAAACAAAAATGTTTCATCCACACCACCCAGCGACAAACTTTCCAGTGTATAGTCAATCAACGGGACATTAACTAGGGGCAAAAGGGCCTAAAGGGCGATGAGAAAATTAGAGCAAATAATTGCATCATCCAATTCGATCGTTTTGTACATACCACCGGTAAATCGTGAGAAATTGGTGAGAAATTATGAGTAAAATTATCGGCGATCAAAACGGCTTGAATATCATTCTTCTGTTCGACAATATCACTGTTTTTCGACATTTTTTCGGAGGTTATGATCACTTGACTGTCTCCGTTTGGTTAACCAAGACCTCTAGGATTCGATAAAATTCAGTGATAAAATGGACTACAAAAGTGATGACGCGTAATTGTGCGGCAAATTTAGATGCGGTCGCGGCCATTTTCGTTTCTTATGGGATTTAACATAGAGGTGAAGTTTGCATGTTTGTACCGTTCTTATTGTAAAGCTGGTGGGTATGAGTTATTTTTTTTAAAATAGGCTCAAGCTTCAACTCCAGATTCATGTATTTAAACTAGGGTGACCATAACTAATTAGTTTGTAATTAAAAAATAGCGACATTATGGGAAAATAGCATTTAGTGTTGCCGAAAAGTGCTAGCATATTCACGATAGATGGCACGCGTGAAACTCTTATCCGGCCTTGTGATTGGCTGCCTTTAACTGTCAGTTCATTTTAATTTACAAAATTAATTAAAACACGGTTTTTAGCCATATCTATCAACCTTATTCAACATATATTTTAATATAATATAATACGTAAAGACCCAAAAGGTTATTTAAGATATTTTATTGAAATCAGGGAAATTATGTCAAAAATTATGATTATTGACATAATTTCCCTGATTTCAATAAATAACCTTTTGGGTATTTGCATATTATATTATATTAAAAAAAAAAAACAGTTTCCAGTAAATTGTCATTGACTTTATTCGAAAATACTTTTCAAACAATAGTTGCTAGATATTTTAATATATTTTTACCGAGAGAATTCAAAATATAATCAAAATTAATCATTTTTACAGAAATTAATGGTGATTATATAGAGTTACCGGTAAGTGTGAATATTTACCAATTTATCACATTTCCCGCTATATTTATAGGCAAAGAAATTCATATACATCGGTAAGTATATATATATAATAAATGATTTTCACTTTTACTGATGATTATTTATAATCACAAAGCTTGATTGGTAAAAATAAATAAAATAATGTGTTAAATTTAGATAATTCAACAATTTTATTACTTTTACTACAATCAAGCAGCTATAATAAGTAATCGTCGGTAAAAATGAAAATTATTTATTTTTCCCGAAAATAATGGAGATTTATTTTGACATTATCATCAGTACAATATATATTTATTTTGTTACAGTTATTGGAACCTATAGAACGGAGTCATTCGTTTACAGTTTTTATAAACATTTGAAGAGCCTTAATTTTTAATTATAATTATTATTTGAAAAATGTTTATAACATCATTATTAATATAAATATCCGGAAATGTATGTATGTTTGTATGTATGTAAGTGTGTATGTGTAGAACGCAAATTGGCATAGACGGGGATCGAACTCACGCCCTCCAGGATGAAAGGCAAGACTCTTAACTACACTACGCCATGGCGACTGCTAATAATGTTATAATAAATAATCAAATAGTTTATACTGAAATAAAACAATCACTACTCTTCTGAAGTTCAGTCTGCTTTCAAATAGACAAAAACGAATCGTATGCAAATAATAAACGGCAATGAAAAAGTATTTGTGTAAATGTATACCCGAAATATGCAAATTTTAAACACTCGAAAGCGGCTTTTTTCTAGCGAATTTGTTATTTTGCAATGCATTAATCATTTAAACAATGAAATAAATGCTAAGATAAGTGAATACTTTTCATATTTATAGTGCAAAATATCTTTTACAAATCAACATTCTGGAAAACTGACTGATAGAGATCAATTATTTAAATTCATTATGCTTTACGCACTAATTATTAGTTTTTGTTTGGGCCCAAAATATCCAAATTAAAATGTAAAAAATATATGAATGGGTTGTTTACACTGTGATATGATAAATTAGCATCTGAAAATTTTCTATATTTTCTATTTTTTATAATGTTATTATAATTATGCTTTAGATCACAATAAAAATATATTTTGCATAATCAAACTATAACTTTTCCTTTTCAAATAAAATTCCATGTTCGTCGAACTATTTTAAATAATATTATAATTTTTTATAATAATATGGAGCATATATTTTATGATTCTTATCATAAAGATTGTAAAAAAATTGATAAAAATCCTTAATATTTATATAAAAAGAGTAACCTTTTTGAAAAACAATTATTATGGTTTTAGACTTAGTGCAGTGATAATCAAAATGAAAATTTGCAAGGTGAATATAATTTAAAAGTGATTTACACACATTCATACTAAAAATTAGTTTTAATTCGCAGGCAATACTAATTTTAACCCTTCTACTAAATACAACAAACGCAACATTCCGTTACGTATGGGATAACTTAGATGTAATAAACCCTTTCAGTACATCTAACAACAACAATGTGATGCATTCAGGAACACGGGTCCAAGGTCAAAATCCGTATGACCTAAAGATCGAAATAAGAAACGGTCGCGCCCGTGTTTGGGTCGAAGAAATGCTGGGTCGAAAAATTGGCAACGTTATCAATCCAAAACCGGATTTGTCTGCGACGGACATAACGCAATTGCTCCAACAATTACAATTGCAACCAAATCTGATCCAAAATGCATTAACGCGTCTACGAAACCAAAAGCCTAATCGGACATTGTTGCAATCATTGTTTAATCGGGGCCGATGGAACCGGAGTTTGAATGTGCTACAACCGATTCTAAATCGAATACAGCCGAATGCAACACCAACAAATGCGCCAAATGAGGTAGAAAATAATTTAAGTGACTTGTTAGCGACGTTAAGTCGAGTTCGGCCAAATTCAGGGCAAACAAATCGTTCAAGCGATGACAATAATTTGAATCAGTTAATATCGACGTTGGCCAGTCTTCAAGCAGCGAACGCTAATGATCAACAGAATGTGTTGGATAATTTGATTTCTAATCTTCCGCCTGGATTAGATGATCGCTTTGCTTCAGCTTCAGATTATGATAATTTACGCTTTCGGTCTAAACTGCAGCCACCCTTATATAATAAGCCAGCAAATTTTGACTATAAAATGCCAAGTGTGCCCTATGATAATCATATAAATGATGCACCTTTACATCCGGGGTACAATTATTTGCCCGCCTATAATAATCATTATGTAAAGGTAGATACGCCGAAAGGGCATTATAGCCAATATTGGGACCATAACAATGAGGGAATATATCCTTCTGCTACTTATGACCATTCAATTATTCATGATAATGGACATAGAACATATCCTCCTGCTACTTATGACCATTCAATTAATCATGATAATGGACATAGAACATATCCTCCTGCTACTTATGATAATTCATTTCGTCATGATAATTGGCATGGAACATATCCTCCTGCTACTTATGATAATTCAGTTAGACATGGAATATATCCTCCGGCTAACTATGATAAACCAGCTTATCATGATAATGGACATGGAATATATCCTCTGGCTAACTATGATAAACCAGCTTATCATGATAATGGACATGGAATATATCCTCCGGCCAACTATGATAAACCAGCTTATCATGATAATGGACATGGATCATATCCTCCGGTTACCTATGATAAAACAGCTAATCATGATAATGGACATGGATCATATCCTCCGGCTACCTATGATAAAACAACTATTCATGATAATGGACACGGATCATATCCTCCGGCTACCTATGATAAAACAACTATTCATGATAATGAACATGGAACATATCCTGCGGCTAGCAATGATAATACAGCTACTCATGATAATGGACATGGATCATATCCTCCGGCTACCTATGATAAAACAACTAGTCATGATAATGACCATGGAACATACCCTCTGGCTACCTATGATAAAACAACTAGTCATGATAATGGACATGGAATAAATCCTTCGACCCCCTATAAGGCAGCTAGTTTTGAGCATGGACATGGAGCAGTTCCATTGTATTAATTTATAATTGTTTTAGCCTTATTCACTAGTTTTTATATGTTCAAACAATGTTATGTATATTTATGTCTAATAAACGTTAAGTAGATTGATATATTATTTTGTTTATTTATTATATTACTTTAGAGAAATTAATTTATAATAACTCAATGTTGTCAATTGGGACAATTTTACTTGAATTTTCATTAAACTGACTATAAAATCACACTTAATATCAGGGTCTCGAACCGGAACCGAACCGGAAACCGTTATTTTTGTCGGAACAAAAACTGAAACTGAACGATTTATTTCAACTATAGGTACATTTTCAAACAAAAACATTTTTAATACAAATAAATACACGGAACTGAACCGAAAATCGTTATTTCTTTTGTAACCGAACTAATATATTTCTTTTAATTGAACGGGAATTAAAACAGAAACGAAAAAAATACGGTTCGAAGCCCTGCATAGTTTCAAGTTCATTTCAACATTAGATTTAATATATAAATCAAAAAATATATTTATTAATTTCTTATCTAATAGTTTTATTAGTAACACTGCCAAATTTTGAGATTTAAGTAACATATTTTCTATAATTTACTTTTGAGTTTCGCTGTTCGAGTTCAGCATGTAGCACGTTTGGCAAATAATCGATAGATATTTTGCAATCACTCAGAAGCGAAACTAATTAAAACCGTATTTTTAATAAAATCGATTCTAATTAATATCTAAACTTTTATTAATGACATTCTTCTAAAATATACCTTCTATACACATTTTGGTTTGTAATTTAATAATGAAATTATTAAATATACATTGAATAAGGTTTACTTGTTTAATTTTCTAACGTTTAACTTTTATTTATTATAATTTTCTGTATGAAATGCTGAATATGTTTTCACTATTAAAAAATATTAAATGAACTGTTAATATAAATGTAGCACCATTAAAACTATAATAAATATTTAAATGCACGAACGAAAGTTTAGGTCATGATTAATAAGCGTAAATGAGCTAAAATTATTGAAAAGGAACCGCACAAAAATTTAGATTAAACTATATGTTTTAATTACAATTTTTGGTACATATAAATAGCTGAAAATGTTGAAGAACATTCATTCCAGACCTATTAGTTGAAGCATCAACATGTATTTATATAAAGTAAGTTAATTGTTTTACAAATAAATGATTAAAATACTAAATTAAAATTTGTTTCAGGTTGTTTTGTGTGTGTTTCTTTCGGTCTTAGTGTCTCAATGTCACGAGAACAATAATTCATTAGCACCTAAAGAAGAGGAAAATGATAGTTACAGTTATAACGCGGAGTACTTTGATGAGAACCAGAATAAAGGATATGGATACAAAGTACGAGTAAAAGGGAACGAGAAGAAGAACAAAGGTAATAGCTGGTCTACTAAACAAGACAGTTCGCAAAGTACTACAGTCAAACCAGCGAAAAGTGAAGAGTTTAAGCCTTCTCCTAGAGGACCGCAAATTTACATTGAGTCTACATCCGGGAAAATACTTCATTTCTCCGATTTAACTCAGAACGAATCGCAAACAAAGAACTACAAGACAACAGCAGAGGAAGATCAATATAAACCAGAAGCATCATCGGAAACATTTCCAAAAACTTTGCCGTTTATTTATTCTCAACCTACGAAACAAAATAGTCAAATAACAACGCCACAATTCCAGAAATTCTCGGCTGAAGATGGCCTAATGTACCCTACACGAGAATACAAGTCTCAACGTTACCATACAGCCTCCCAAGGAAGACCAGAACAAAACATTTATGTTACTGAAAGGCCAAGCATTAACGAATATTATAACAAAAACTATCAAAATTCCCAAACTATCAAACCTACACAAGTTCACCATGGAGCAACAGAGCAACTTAAATATGAACCTGAAACATATTACTCAACTGAAAACAATGGGGCTTCACCTGAAAAAACACTGAAATCCTACGAATCAACTCAATATTACTCAACAGAACCTCAAGTTTACACTGCTGAAACCAATGGGGCCTTGCCAGAGAAAACACTGCAAACCTACGAATCAACTCAATATTACTCAACAGAACCTCAAGGTTACGCTGCTGAAACCAATGAGGCTTCGCCTGAAAAGTCACTGAAATCTCAAGAATTAAATCAATATTACTCTAGAACTCCCCAAGTTTACACTGGGGCTTCGCCTGAAAAGTCATTGAAATCTCATGAATTAAATAAACATTACTCAACAGTTTCTCAAGCTTACCTAGCTGAAACTAGTGGGGATTCACCTGAAAAGTCTCATGGAATTAACGAATATTACTCAACAGTTCCTCAAGTTTACACTGTTGAAAACAGTGGAGCTTCGCCTGAAAAGTCACTAAATCAATATTATTCATCAGTTCCTCAAGTTTACACTGCTGAAAACAATAAGGCTTCACCTGAAAAATCACTGAAAAGTCTTGAGTTAAATCAATATTACTCGACAGTGCCTCAAGTTTACACTGCTGAAAACAGTGAGGCTCCGTCTGAGAAGACTCATGGATTATATTACTCAACAAATCAAGTTTTCGGTGGTGAAAACAAGGGAGCGTCGCCTGAAAACGAAAATGAATTATATTACCGTACAAGTCCTCATGTTTACGCTACTGAAAACAGTGGGGTGTTGTCTGAAAAGTTGAATTCTCATGAATCAAATCAGTATTATTCAAACCAACCTCAAGTTTATACTGAAAATAGTGTAAAGTTACTGAAAGGAAAATACTTTCAACCAGCATTAGTTTATTCTACTGGTCTCCAAGTTAACTCAATGCGACCACAAGTTGAGTCAACAATGCAATTTGTAACAGAGACACCTGTTGGGGAAAACGATTATTATTCGCCTTTATCAAAAGAAAATGCACTGAAAGGACAATTGGATTCAAATGCAGGCTTGTATTACTCACCAAAGCATTACCAGTATCCTCAAGTTTACTCCCCAGCAAATCAAGTAACTACTACTAAAGAGACATTTAAATATTTTTATGAACCACCGAAGAAGGTCAACCATGAAAAGACATATGAATTACCAGACCATAGAATTAACGGTGAAACTAAATATGCACAGAAAGAAACTCAAGTTATTTATGGATCCAACAAAGAAGCATCACAATATTCAGGCGCACAATATTTACCAACCCAAAACCAAGAAGCTTCTAGCTTGACATATTCCTCAGGTGTACAAACCTTACCTCAAGAAACCCATGGAGCAACAACACATGAATCTACAGTTGAAGCCCCCAATACACAAAAATTAAATCATCCAATAAGACTAAATACGAACGAATATTTACTCCGAAATTACGGTAAGGCCCAGTATTCAAAACCTAAAGAATATGGCGTTAAATATGGACCAAGTCATCCTCAACAATTTGAGCCCCCAATTACCACATCCGGCCCAATTGGTCCTCGAGAACAGAAATCATTAAGCTATTCTGATTATTACTATATGCCTATCCAAAACCCTTACAGGACGAATTATCAAAAAATGCCTACCATGTATAACAACAAACAAATGATAAAGCCTAAAATTATGGTTGTGGTTGAGCCTAGGTTTGAATATAATTATGAGAATAAAGCGTATGCAAATTTGAATAATAATCAAAATCAGTACAAACCTGAAATGAAAAATGTGGAACATTTTCACTTTCCAGCTGAACCATAACCAAGGTCAACGGTTTTTAAGTTGATATATTACATTAATATGATTTATTTATTGTTTAAAACTATTTATTTGTGAATATTATTTATGTATTGTATATATTAATTTACAATAAATGCTATAAAAGTATTTTAAGTGTGATTCAAATTGAAATTACTTATTCTCATGTAAATTCCAAAATTAAATATATTATAATTTGTTCATACACCCTGAAATTTATCGTGTCAACGTGTAGACATTTCTAATTATCCAAATAACTTAAATAATTAAGCATTTTCTCCAAAAACCAAACAATAAAATTGGTTATGAAAGGTTCAAAAATTAATTTTTTCAAAATATATTTCATTGTTTTTATAACAAAATTCGGAAGGGGATTGTAGAAGTAGATCATAAAACAGATACATATATTATATAGAAACATATTTATGTATGTGTTTGAATGAATGAATATGTAGAACGCTTTGTTTATCTATTTCTATGGTTTATGGGCCAGAACATTCTTATAGTGGCTCGAGCCGTTGATTATAAAAACAAATGCTATAAAACGTTAAACTATTTATTAAATGCCAAATTAAATATATTGTGTGTGAATAGTGAATAGAAAAATAGAAGGAACACTAAGGTTTATGTATGTGAATTGTGAGAAGTAGTAAGTTTATTTTAACCCATGATTCTTCACGAGATAAAATGATATTGTTCTTGATTGTTTGACAAATTTTATTTCAGATGGACTGTATATGCTATGTGCACATTATTTCCATAACTACGAATATTACTTGTTTTTCCGTAAAACTTTATATAAGATTCAATAATTAGCTGACAACAGGTTACTTATAAAATATGTACAGTTATACCTCGCTTTACGTTACCTCTGTAAACGATACTTCGGTAATGATTATTAAAAAAAAACTTTGAAAATTAAAAGTGTTTGGTTACTTATAATATACAATTTTTATTAAGAATATTTTGTTGAAATCTGTCGTTTAAGGTACAGTTTAATATTATATTTATATTTTAAGAAAATACAAATTAATTATAATATTTTTTATATACAAGCATTTGGTTAACAATAAAATCCATAGATTCAGGTGTATATGGTAAATAAAATATGTATTTTCTTTTTTTATTGGTTGAAAAATTTTTGGTTTTCGGTCTGTTATTATATTGATTATTACCTTGCATATATGAAACACTGTATTCATGACGTTGACTAGGCGAAGTTTTTGTATTTTCAATCAATTGTTTTTGTAAAAAGTATGGTTTATAGACTTTAATTCTAGGATAAGGATGATTTATCTGTCCATTAAATACATCATAATTGTCATTTGTTCCTTCAGGCTCGAGTGAATATGGTTTTAACTCGGGTTTAATTGTCTCTGGTTTAATTAAGGGTGGTTTATTCAAATTATAATTAGGATTATTTAAGAATTTATTATTAAATTGTTTGTTAATCTCCTTATCAATTAAGAATTCATATGGATTAGTTAAGTATGGTTTATATTGTGCAACAGGTAATACCGATAAGTTAGGTTCAAATAATTTTGCTGAATTTAAATCTAATGGTTTTGGGATAAATCGATCTCTATTTAACTGATCTATTAAGCGAGAATTAAAAGTAGCAGATGTGTAGATATGTGATTTAGGAATATCTAGATATTTCGAATCGATACGATATTTTTCTCTTTGTCCTGCCAATTCCTCAGGTTCTTCATTCACTTGGTAAGTATGTCCATAGAATCGAGATTCTGCTGTTTCCTGATCAGGATTCAATTGTGATTCAACTGTTCTTTGATTTTCTTGGTTCTCGCAGTTTAAATCACATGAGTTGCACTGATGAAATAGCAACAATATGTTGAGCTAAAAGTTAATACTATAAGTAACACTATTAAACTTCACTTAATTTAGACTTACCGCAATATAATACTTCATGTTTGAGAGCTACTTTGGTAATGACTATTTTTACTTTCTGTTTATGTACTTTATATATTTTGATATACATCTTTAAGATTTGCATTTCGCCAAAGATGATATCACTAATTTTAAAATTTAAATTTTAATAGTTTCTAAATTATATTTGGTTAAATATACGGACGGATATTTACCAATGGTAACCACTGTAGTATTTTTATTAAGTACTTTAATGTAAAATTATATTTTAATAATATAGGAAGATATGTTGATGAGCAGCGAAACGGTTATCATATTTATCTATAGATTAAGGCACTGGCGAAATTCGTTTGGCGAGAAACATTATATTCTGTATTAAAGTAAAAGTAACAATTAAATAAGTAAGATTTCCATGATGAAATAGTGTTATCGGCCTAGATACAATCTTAATCTTATTATATATGTCATCAAATTATATGGGAATAGTAAATTTTGAAAAGTGGCACTTTAAATACTAAGATAAGAAAATATTCCTTTGCTCTTGACTCGACTTTTATTTAGTTTTCACTAACTTAATAGAAGAAAGTCAATTTGATTTAGAAATGTTATTTATTAGCAAATGGAACATTTATCGAAAATACTTTTCTAACAAAAGGTGCTTAAAATTTAATTATCTTTAACTTTAATAAGAATCACTTTTTCTAAAAATCGTGTCGTTTTCGAGATATGACAAAAATTAGATGAGTAAGCAAATACATTCGGTTTAAATATTATTTTCTTTCGACGGATAAACAAATATTAAATTCAAAACATGATATGTTTATGTTCAACGGTTTGGCTGTAGAGCATTCACACATAAACTCAAAAATATTTCTATTATATTTTCGTGGTCCCGTTTTTCAGCAATTCTTCTATACAGTACGTATAAGAATGTATTATGTATTATTATATTTTCTTTGATTATACGCTCGCCGTATGGCGAACTGGAAGCATTAGTGCCTTCACCAATGCTTGTTTATAAAGAAAGTAGGCACCATATTATTTACTTATATTACTTCTGCATTATGTCATACGACTAAATTATATATTAAATAGTTAAATTATATATATAAATGATTAGCCATGCGATGTTACCACCATTTTTGAGAAAGTTTAAAAAAAAATAGATTATTGACAATTTCTTTACATAGTATATAAGGTTCGTCAAATGAAATAAATATTATCAGTCACATTTGACTCTAACATAATCAACAATATGAAAACATTACTGGTAAGTCCTTAACAATATAAAAACCGCAACGAAAATTACAAATATATTTCATTTGTTTAGATACCAACTTATTTACTACTATTAATAACACTTGGACAATGTGGTCTATCAAATTATGGACATAACTTCCATAATTTCCACAATTTTCCATCATTTGGCGCAGATTTCCATTCCCCTGGGCACACCACAGTGAATACTATCACTCAGAGGATACCAGTACCATTTCCGCAACCCTATCAAGTGACAATCAACCGTCCGGTGCCTGTACCAGTACCCAAACATATTCCATATAATGTGCCTAGACCATACACGGTGCCAGTACCTCAACCGTACACTGTAGAAGTGCCTAAACCGTACCCGGTTACTGTTGCAAGACCTGTACCAGTGCCAGTACGTCAAACAGTTCCGGTACCCGTGCGGGTACCGTACACAGTACCGGTACCACAACCGTATCAAGTTACAGTACCTCAAACGGTCCCTGTACGGGTACCAACGCCAGTGGTTGTCCCTGAACCTTATGTTGTTGGAGGGTTTGGGGGTAGCGGCGGGTTTGGAGGTAGCGGAGGGTTTGGCGGAGGGGACAGCTTTGGGGGGTATGGGTTTTCTGGGTTTGAACACGGTGGAGGTCATTTTGGACACCATTTTAAACATTAAAGTATGTTTTATATATTGTGATATTGAATAAATATATATATTTTTCTTAAAATACACGTATTTTATTATAAAATGAGTTAATTTATTATAAAACTAATAATAAATATAATTATTTATTATGCTTTAAATTTGAATCGTCCGCGCAGTCGCAAGTACGGCCATCTCTGATTCACTGTGGTTGTATACGTGAAACTTCCACACTGAAACAATACATCTGTCATGATTAGATTATTTTTATGATTTTTGATAGTAATAATTGTAAATCAATTGATATAATTATGAATATCGTTAATATAAGTCTTAGAGAAGTGTTTATATATGTTCTTTTTGCGATTTGATGCAAAAATTATAAAGAAATTGTCATTTTCACTAGGCACATTTTTGCAAGCTGTTTCGTGTTGGACTCACAATATCAGTTTTAATATTTATTTAGTTTTCATGGTCATATTTTAATTTTTAATTTAACTCGAATGTCTTTTTGATAATTTTACGAAAATTATTTGATTTTAAATTTTTATTGGAGTAATGTATGACACTTTGTTGGGTCAGGGAAGTATGCAAATTTATTTTTCAAGCATTTATAAGTGTGATTTAATAATAAATAGTGTAAAAACGGGTAAAATATGTGACGGAAAATACGCGTGGGATTTTTTAGTGGAACATTTTTAATTTGTGGTTATTTCGAAGATTGTGCATTTGCAGCCTACAAGAAACTGGTGAGTTTATTATTTTATATAATTTTATACCTACTGAAATATTAAATAAAATATAAGGGCAGCGAATATTTCAATTTATTAGGTTTATATCCATAAATATGTTACGGTTGATATAATAAATCCGGTTTGAATTAATAATAACCGGCCATCATTAATAATAGCCGCGTCTTTTGGAAAATATAAATAATAAATTGTAATAATTTACCGGTAATTATTAATAATTACTTGTGTATCTTGGTACATTTTCTACTATTTATGAACAAATCTAAACTTACCAGCGGAATACAGGAATATGCATGGCATTTTTCCACTCCCCATTATTGTGAATTATTGATAATTACCTGTTACTGTGATAAATTCTAACAAAATAGTAACTTTGAGCTTTCTATTAGGTTAGTATTAATAATGAACGGTTATTATTAACATAAACTGCTTAACAATTTTGGAATCTTGTGGAAATAATTTACACATGTATATAGACGCATTAAAATTTTATTTAAACAATTCATATAATATTAATAAACTTGTCAAACTGTCATAAACATATTTCGTAATGGAGTTTTAATAATGATTTCTATAAGCTAGAGGTTTAGGAATCGAAATATAGTAAGGGTGCTCTTGATTCTCTACGAATTGGTACGTATTCGGTGGGGTAAACAATGTAGGGTTTGATGGTTCTAAAGGTTTCGGCGTTACCACCTCAGGTTTCTGGTAATATTGGTGTGTAATTTGAGGCGCAGTATTAATCATTTGAGGCACGTAAGGAGTAAATGTTTCCGTAGGGTTTGAGTGCTCTAAAAGTTTCGGTGTTACAACTTCTGGTTCCTGGTAATATTGAGTGATTTGAGGCGGAGTATTCTGTTGAGGCACGTAGGGTGGTTGGACGTATTGCGCAGACCAATAATGTTGTTCCTCTTGAGATGGTGCTTGCACCTCTTCATATTGATTTACATTCTCATGTGTTGCTGGATATTGTGGCACTTGCTCATTGCGGGTCTCGTATGTTCGTAGTGCGGGTTGCTGGGGCCAGTACATTACTGAACTTTTGGCTCCTAATGGTATTGGGATACTCAGGTACTGCGGTTCACTGTCTGGCATTAAGAGGGCTTGGGCAGTCGGGTATTGTTCGGCAGGAGTGTCGGCGACATTAATTGTTCTGGAAACTGGAAGCGAATGTTCTACATAGGAGATTGAGTATGGATAAGGTTGATTTAAGGGGATTACAAAGCGGTTTTGCTTTATGAAGGGGCTTTGGCGTGGTTTAAACGACGAGAAATCAGGAGTGGCCCGTGCTGTCCGGGTGTTGGCGCTGGAGATGTAACCCAGTGTTGACAGGGTGAACAAAATAATCTGTAATATGAATAAATAAATAATATTTTTTGGGTAAACTATAATAATTAAATATGTATAAAAAGCTATTTATGTAATTAGTGTTAAAAGTGTTATTTTATCTTGAGAGTGAGAAATTTGCCCAATAAGGCGTACCCAAATGGAGCAAAATCACTTTTAACACTAGTTATATTCACTATTTTGATTAAGAACGTTTTAAATGTTTAACACACATGTAGTAGTTGAAATTATTTTTACCAATTAATTATTTATTTAATGCAATTTGAAAAATATTTGTAAATACAATTTTCTAGAATTCATCCCTCAATTAACTGTCTAGTTTCAATTAATAAAGTGTTAACATTTATTTGTTTATTTAATTGAACAATTGAAAATTACTTTAGTAGCCATGTTTACTTTTAACACGTTTTCCCAAATTATGCAATTGTAATTCGTTAATGCGTGGCTGTAGAAAAATATTATTAATTGTAATTACCAAAAAGTTCTTCATTTTTCCTAAGGTTTTTCCACTGTTTTTTTTTTCGAAATATAAAAAGACACTTGTTTTGAATATTATAAATAAATAAAATTTACAATAAAAATTGTTGGTACACTATTGTCAACTGTTGTACAGCTACTGCACTCTGCAATTGTTGTACCATTCAGTTTATAAATGAGGCATTTTATACTATAACAAAAACAGCCTAAGGCCTAAATCGAATCCTGGTTCGCGGTCACATCTCCAGTATATATCTATCTAAAAATAGTAACTAACGAAATATGGGGGCTATCACGTGGAATTTTAACGACTTTCATGAGAAAAACATCCAAAATTCTGACGAAAACAATTTGATAATTTCAAAGTGAGTAGAATGCATCGTCATTGATTGACAAATATTATATGTACATACGTATGTATTTCTATAAATAGAAACATAATAATGGCGGAGCAACGAGGTGTGTGGCGTCAGCGTCACATTGTAGGAACAAAAGATACCCGCGGGTTTTACGATCTACTATACGTATAGGATTATCTACATTAAAGCTGTTTTTAATTGCGTGAATTTGAGACCACCATGTTTCAATATTACTTGGATTTATTATACATATTTTTGCAAATTTTTGAATTGATGTACATATATACATACATATATGTAAAGTAACATTAATTGGTTTTGTTGTCAAAGAAAAAAATGATGCAATAATATAAATAATTTGAAAACTGTACGTATCTGCTATCAAAAGGTTTATGACTTCTTTAATAATAGGTAATTTTGATAAGCCGTACAACTGGCTCCACTTTTATCAATGGGTAGACTGGCGTCATCGATATCCATCATTAGGTTTTATTTTATAAAATTATTTTTTCATCAATCATAACTTAATTAATTATGATACATCCGGTATACGTATGTTTGTTGTAAAACAAATAATATGAACCAGGATTTGAAAATACATATATAATGCACAGATGGTAATTTTGGGACGCATTAATAACAAGTTTTTTTATAAAAACATATTTATTTAGCTAACATATTTGTTAACAGTAAAGTATTAAGAAGTATACATAAAATGTGTGTGCAAGAATGATGATAAAATGCAGAAAAAAATATCACAATGATTGAAAGGTACAAAAATGGTACAATGAAACAATGAAGATGATTTAAGAAGAATTATTTAGTTTAGTGTTTGTAGCCGCCGGAACTGATGGTTAAACCGTGTCCGCCGCCAGAGCTGTAGCCGCCGTAAGATCCGCCACCGTGCGAACCAGATCCTAAGTAGAGTCCTCCTCCATGAGATCCTCCTAAGGAGCCGGAGCTAAGGGAAATGCCGTGTCCACCATAAGATCCCCCTCCTAAAGAGTGTCCATGACCTCCTCCATAAGATCCACTTCCTACGGATAATACATGTCCTCCAGAGCTGTAACCACTTCCCAGGGACAGACCATGCCCTCCTCCATACGATCCACTACCTAAGGAAATTCCATGTCCTCCCCCATAAGATCCACTTCCCAAGGAGATTCCATGTCCTCCCCCATAAGATCCACTTCCCAAGGAGATTCCATGTCCTCCCCCATAAGATCCACTTCCCAAGGAGAGTCCATGTCCTCCTCCATAAGATCCACCCCCCAAGGAGAGTCCATGGCCACCACCATATGATGCACTTCCAAGACTTAGACTGTGTCCACCACTATTTCCAAGGCTGCCTCCATAACTTCCACCGTATCCACCGCCATAACCTCCGGAAAGTCCTCCTCCTAGACCACCTCCAGATCCACCACCGCCGCCAACATAAACGGCTTGAGGTACCTGTACTATGACCGGTGTGGGTACTCTAACAGGCACGGGTTGCGCGACAGTGACTTGGTAGGGTTGGGGTACTGGTACAGCGTACGGTTGACGTACTGGCACAGGTATCGTTTGGGGTACTGGTACTGCTACTGGTCGTGTTACTATTACTGGGTACGGTCTGGGAACATTCACAGCGTACGGTTTTGGTACTGCGACTGGTACAGCTCTTGGTACGTCTACTGGAATTACTTGGGGTACTGGAACTGGTACTGGACGATTAACAGTTACTGGATACGGTTGTGGGATAGGTACAGCAACAGTTTCGGTGATGGTATTCACAGTTGTTCGACCTCCGCCTCCTCCACCTCCACCGCCTCCAAATCCGCCACCTAGTCCCCCACCTAGTCCTCCTCCATATCCACCGCCTAGTCCTCCGCCTAGTCCACCTCCATATCCACCGTATCCACTGCTTAAAGCTCCGTTGTAGCTGCTACCACCACCGTAGCCATGACCTCCAAGTGATAGAGCAGCGTGGCTGCCTCCTAGACTAATTCCGCTGGAGTAGCTTTCATGACCGCCACCTCCGTAAGAGCCTACAGATATTTCGTGTCCCCCGCCGCCTCCGTAATGTCCACCTCCTCCTAAAGAGAGAATGCCGCGCTTGTCTGTTCTTTTCAATTGACCGCAATGGGCTACCGCCAATACGGATAACGCAAATGTTAAAACCTGAAATTGTTAAAGTTGGATTAGTTATTGAATACAATTGTATATATTTGGGCATATGTACTTACCACAAACGGCTTCATGTTCAAGCAAAAAGTGAACGGAGATGTGAGCACAGATGATCGAATGATAGTTAACCCTATCGTGTGTCGTATATTTATACTATACCACACCTAAAATCCAGGAGAGGGTCTATGCCACTTTCACTCTATATGTGTTTCAAGTTTGTCCGGCATATATTAGGTTCAGACTCTTACTGCACTGGGTGCATATTGACTGTGAACATCTTCATATTTCAATCTTTTAAATAGCTTCAAAAAAATAAAATGCTTATATTATATGTAATAATAATGAAATTGTTTTGTTTCTGCAATAGTACTAGAGAAATAAAGTGGATTGGACTATAAATAGCATCTTTTATTTTGTAAATCTGCATATTTTTGGTGAATTTAGAAAGTAGATTTTTAAAACATAAATGTCCCAAAATATTTAGCTCGCTCTCTCAAATTTGCATATTATTTATTTATTTTGCAAATAAATTTGAAAAGACAAATGCAATTTCAATTGTATGTTATTATAATATGTATGTAGTAGCAACTAATAATTATTAACGAGTATATATCCGCCTTCAGCTAAGTTAGATGCATCGTTTCCCTGTTTAGTATATATATAATATGCATATTACTTAACAAAATAGACCGTCTGTCATTTGTTTATTATATCACGTAGGCTTCAATTATTACAAACTATCTTGGGAGTAATTTAAATATTTATAACGACAAATCCCCGTGTGAATTACCGTTAAAGAAAAAACCAAATCAACTATTACACATGAACGACTTCAATTTAATAATAAATGCTCGTTTATTGATAATGATAGGTAATATATTTTCTCCATTATAAGGAAAATATATTTTGAATTTTATTAAATTATTACTAATGATGATTGATAGTTAATAATTCATGTACATGTCTTTGAGTATACCGGGAAAAGTAGATTATGTGCATTAGGAATTTTCACTTAATTAATTAATTAATATTTTAATCATCTGTTTACTTAGATGAATCTCTTGGTTGTGTGTCGTAATTGTATTTATTAACATAATTAAAATAGATCACACTTTCATATGCACTGTAAAAAAAAGAACAAAAAAAATAAGTTCACATTGGCGGTAAGATGTACATGTGTGAATCTGTGTGTCCGTGTTGTCCATCTGGTGGTCAACTAATGAAAGAGAAAGTATATACAGACAGTCGTAGATAGGCGAGAAGAACTCGTTCATCGTTCAATTCAAACATTTTTTAATTTATTGTGTAAATGTATCAGATTATATATTTAGTACGTTAAACAGCCGTTTGACATTTACCTCTATAGTTCCTTATTGGATCCATAAATTATAAATATGTCGTCACGCCACTTTTCATCAAAGTGATTTTTTAATTATCGCATAATTGCATAAATGCTCCCACGCGACAATAGGAAAATATCTAGAGCGAAACCAGTATTGTTATATAATCAAATTTAGATTAAGATTACTTCTATTCCCGATTCACACAATCAAACCATTTTCTACCATACAAAATATAATTTTTCTTTTTTTATTTATACATTACAATGCGTTTCAGAAAGAAAGTTAGATACATACACAGATGGATCGGTGCGAGGAGCAGTATTCAGTATATGATACGGGCACATAGTGCCCACGGGTTAGCCATGTATATAGATATCCATTCTAAAAGATAATAAAATTATAATATATCGCAGCATCACAGCGACCACGTGATATCCTTACAAATATATTATTTATACAAAGTTTTCTTTTGTCTCTTAAAAAGCACTCAGACCTTACGAAGTTACGAGGTTTGCCGGTGCAATTTTAAATAAGATGTTGATTTTTTAGTAAATTTATGTTATTTGATATTTTGGCTACAAATGAACTGACAGTGGTGTAACTTCCGTGAATTGTTGCAAGTAACCTTTCAGTCGGAGGGTTGCTAAATGAAATTACATGACTGAATTCTAACTGGAAATATGAACTTTCTGGAAAAATATTTCGCAGGCAAACAGGACTGTGGAAGTGATTGCTTTTAGCATATTCGCATTATGTTATGATGTTTTCACGTATATTAATCATTGTTTCATTATGTATTAACATCTTTATAAAGTTTGCCTTTTAACGAGTACCAAAAGCTGGAAAAGGGATGAACTTTTGCAGCTACGGTCTTTTAATATATTTTTGAATATTGGAAAGTTATATATAGTAATTTATTTAAATTAATTCCAGTACAGGACAGTAATTAGTAATATGTGTTAACACAATATTTTCTTTAAAAATTGAAATCAATGTATTTTATGTATTTAATTTACATAATGGAGTGGTAAGGATTGACCTTTTCCTTAGGATGATAAAGGAAGGGTGCAAATATAATGAACGTATGTATTTATAATAAAATAAAGCTATATTTTCTTACGGTGTATGTACACAATATATAAATTCATACTCATGTACTTAATTTGAAAGTATCACAATATAAAATACAAAATGAAAATGAAGAAATGAAATATTCGATGGGGTGAGTGCTTCTATATGGCTAAGACTGTTCAATATTTTCCGTGTCCGTGACCGATGGTGACGGAGGAATGGCTGACTGCACCACCGCCATGTCCACCTCCATATCCACCTCCGTAACCACCTCCGTAACCACCTCCGTAACCACCACCGTAACCACCGCCAAGACCATGTCCTCCTGAGCTGACAATGATAGCAGCACCATGTCCACCACCGAAACCACCGCCAAGTCCTCCATGTCCGCCGCCGAATCCACCTCCTAGTCCTCCGTGTCCACCACCAAGTCCTCCGCCAAGTCCACCTCCATAACCTCCGCCAAGACCGCCTCCTAGTCCACCTCCGAAACCACCGCCAAGTCCGCCAGCACCTCCACCACCGCCGCCTCCAACGAAAACGGGTTGTGCAACGGGTACGTAGACAGGTTGTGGTACTCTAACGGCAACGGGTTGTGCGACAGTGACTGGGTAGGGTTGGGGTACTGGTACTGGGTATGGTTGACGTACTGGGACAGGTACTGCATGGGGGACAGGTACTGGTACTGGTCGGTTTACGGTTACTGGGTATGGTCTGGGTACAATGACTGGGTATGGGGCTGGCACTGGGACGGGCACTGGTCTGGGTACATCGACTGGTACAGCTTGGGGCACTGGTACAGGTACTGCACGATTCACAGTGACTGGGTATGGCGCTGGTACTGGTACTGCAACAGTTTGGGTGATGGTATTGACGGTAGCTCCACCGCCACCGCCGCCGCCACCGCCTCCGAAACCACCTCCTAGTCCTCCTCCAAGTCCACCACCGAATCCACCGCCAAGTCCTCCACCGAGTCCTCCGCCGAGACCACCACCGTATCCGCCTCCGTAGCCACCTCCATATCCTCCGCCAAGTCCGCCGAGGCCTCCGCCATGTCCTCCTAGCCCACCAAGGCCGCCGCCATGTCCACCTAGTCCACCGCCGAATCCGCCATGTCCGCCGTATCCGGTGGAAAAGATACCGCGTTTATCGGTCTTTTTGGCTTCTTCGCAGTGGGCAACTGCGGCCACGGCCAGCAAAACGGCTACAACCTGAAGGAATGGATAGTTACACATATTTGTTTTGGTCTACGTTGTAGTAGTTGTTGGTACTTACCACAAATGGCTTCATATTTCTGAATACAATGTTGAACAGTGAATGATGATTTAGCCCTCGACGGACTCACTATTTATAGTGAACCACACCTCGGAGAGGGTACTGTGTGTGCATATTGTACTGTACCTATACGGATCGTTAGTACCAGTATCGAGCACTTTCACTGGTGTTGAGGTGGAAGGTAATGGACCCCCTCGGGGTCACTTCTAACGCGGTGGACCATCTTTCAAACCGACCGCATATACACTTACTATACTTATCTAGATGCAGGTCAAACACTCATACAACCACGCGCTATTATAATACTGATACACATTCACATAACTATTATATTTATTTCCCTAATATATATATATATGGCAACATTACCATTTATATAATTAAATTTGGAATACAAATTTATTCAAAAACAGGCCATTTAAAATATAAATATTACAAAAACAATCTACATTTACATACATATATGTAATTTCTAAAGAAAATTGAGTGACATAAAACCCTTTTTCATGAATGTTAGAAAATATATTAATTTTCAATTGATGCTGCATTAATTAACCTTGTTACACTTAAGCGCAAATCTCTTTATTACTATTATTACAAAATCAACGATTATTTGTTCTGCAAGTGAACGTCTGAAGGATAACATTGACGGTATTTTATTATTAGTTAGAATAGTATCAATTATCGTCTAGAAATCAATCTGATCTGTGCGTTCAGCTCAACTTACCATAACGCTAATAAAATATATATATATATCCCACACACACATAGATACAAACTAAGCCTGACATATTGTTGTGCAATTCTGACGGATTCAAAAATTTCACAATGATTATTTTCGTATTATTATACATATGTTATTAGGTTAAATATGGGTTTCGCAGCATTTTTACGAATTCCTACTGCATATAAACGCCGCAAATCGACTCTGCATGAATCAGAGCAGAACCGACTTTGAAGAAATATTCAAATTTTCAGCAGATTTAAGATTGAATACTACGCTTGAATTTTTCTAGACATCGCAAACGGATTCACAAAAATATATTTATATATACTACGTTTTCTATTACTTATTTGTACGAAGTCTAAAAGGAAGTATTGTAATCTTGAGATTCTAACGGAAATAAACGTTTTGCACATCCATGAATCGAACCTGTCATTTCGGAATGACATTTGTGCGTTTGTAAAATAATTATTTCAAAAGATGAACTTAGTAATTGTTTATCTAAAAAGTTTTATCAAAATATGTACTATTTACTGAAAAATCACTTTTGAAGATGGTTATTTTATATTTACCTTTCCCTAGTTACAATAAATATTGTTTCATAGCAATCGTAGGGTGAAACTAAAAATAAAGCATTATGATAAATACAGATAGTGAAAGGACAAGAAAGTCGTGTGCAGGACACTCCAGCTATTTATATATAGATAATATCTTGCAGAAAATTTCACTATTCTTTTTTGCATGTACATAAACTTGAAAGAGTTTTATTTAAATAAAAACTTGAAGAGATTGCATTGTTTAAATAAAAAACGGTTGAAATTAACTCATTTCCTAGTGTGTACATGTACATATAACTCATAGAAAACACCATTAACATTTTTGTACGCAATTTCAGAACAAATTTTATAATGCTTCAAGAGAAAACCCACTTGAAACGGACGCTAGTAAAAACTATAACATATTTATATGTATTATTATTTCACAATTTTGCAAAAACTAAAAGCCAAATTGACAATTAAAAATATAGGCGACATGATTTACATTTCCATTAACAGGATATAGTTGAATGCACATAATGATCGTAAAGTTAGACGAACATTTATCCAACTACCATTCTGTAATACTAAATAATGCTACTAGGTGGCACATTGCAATCAATCAAATGCAAATACTAGACGGAAAGTAATCAATCTTGTCCATTCTTTGTTTATAAAAATGCTATATTTTGTTTAAAATTCATCCTACGATTGCTACAAAACAAAATCAATATGTATTGTTACTTGGGAAACGTAAATATAAAATAACTATTTCCAGTTTCCGACTACAATCCCTCTTTTTGTCACAATTGTATATGTATATTTACTCCTTCGTTTTTGTAATTTTGTTTTAAATACATATTTTTTAATGTATTTCTTATATATAATTAGTTGGAACATTTATTTAAGTGTTAGTTAACACTTGAACACAGTATTCAATCATACACAAATAAAGCCTTTTCACAATTCAAGGTTTTAATGTATATATTATAATTATTTTAATAATATACCATAGAGTATTTCGTTTTTACTGGAAAAACTTTTGCCATCTCATTTCAAATATATAACTGGTTCAGAATGTTGAAGGCTAAAGGTTAATCACTTTCGCTTTATTTACTAGCAGGGCCAATTTACTTTCTTTGTCAGTAAAACAGGAGGCGGTTATAAAATACAGTAAAAACCAACATATATAATTGACCCGGATATAACCGACTTCGGATTTATCGGACAAAAATACACATATCCTTTAAATATAAAATAAAGTATTTAAATGTAAGGTAGAATATGTTTTTTTATAATTATTCTAATCTAATTTCTCATTGGTGTGTTTTGCATGAAGACTCCAACGGAGAGTAAAAAATAATAATTGAATTTTTTATGAGAAATAAAAAATTTCAGGCTTCATTTTAAACACAAACAAATATCTACATAAGTTAATTAAGCAATTATTACTTTATTATACGAATGTATATAAGGAAGTACTGAATCAAATCTGATGTTATGTTTTGATTTATGTGAGTATGTAAATAGGTAAAAGGATGAAACTAAAAAGTGTGTTCTCCTTAAGGATTTGGATGCACACCGTTCTACAAAATTACATTGCGAAAAATTAGAACACAATCTTAGGAAAGATAGCCAATAATGTCAGTCGTCTAATTGCATCCATAAATCGCTGGCTTTTGTTTGCAAGAAACACATTTATTTGGTTACTTTTTGGGTTGCTGTTTGATAAGGAAATGAAATATCTTAGCGTAATACTTTTTACTGTTTATTCCTGTAGTTCGTATAAACGATTCTTTATCAATAGGACAAAGAAAGTTTGTGAACGAAAATTAGTAAAACAGTAAAACATAATGATTGGTTTACTTTGCTAAATATTCACACGTTTAAGAAAGCTGTGTGTAAACAAAATTAGCAACAATATAGCATTCGGTCAAAAAATTAAATATTCAATTTCTTAAAATTCAATTACATATGGGAGAAAACCATAAATAAATTAGCTGATAATACCGATACATCTGAGTGTTTATATATAGATAGTGGTAGGAGAGTCGAGTAAAGACCACTGTATAATTTAATTTTTTGTATGTTTGTGTAATTATTATTAACATTTACACAATTACAAATATCGTGATCTTGCTTTAAAAACAAAAAAGATCAACATTCACTTTACTTTATTTGTATTTGTCTATGACCAATAATTTATAGGTTTGACTACGATTTACTTAATCTTTTTGCTACAAAATTAACATGACATAGATTCATTAACTTAAGTATTTATTTATAATTTACAACCAATAAAGTAATTTGCAACATTTAAACATCCAGAATTATCTCTGTATCAAGATGGGAAACATTGATTGTAGATAAACCTTTCGATGGGTAACTTAATCGTTGCCGTATATAATTATTAATTAAGATAATTACTTGTACCATAGCAGTGTGGAGGAGTGGTTCTCAAACTTTTACGTTTGACATTTGCGGTCTGATTGCTCGAAAACGGAAGCATTCGAAGCCGAACCGCATACAGCAATTTTCGTATTCGTGTTCGCCTAAGGCTATAATTGCCTACGTACGTTTTTCTGATATTAATGCTAGATTATTTGTATATTTCAAATGCCGCGTAAATATCAATTGTTATCAATGGATATATATATATATATATATATATATATATATATATATATATATATATATATATATATATATATAGTTTAGTTATAATTTAATATTTCTAAATTGATTGTCGGTATAGTTTTGCTAGAAACTAGTGGGTATATATTTCTGGAGTTTAGTAAGAAATAAAACAAATATTTGAACAATATTTCCTATAGGTAGTAATCATGGCTGCCAGCTAATTCATGTATGTCAGTAGACAATTGTCTATAAGTATTAGCATTATAGATAGCAACGAGCATCGAGTAGGATACTTATAAAAAAATAAATGTTTCCTAGTGACCGCTGTCCGTAGAGCCTCGCCCAGATTGACCACTTTCGCTGGTTCAATCTGTAAGATGTGTATCATGTAACAAGAACTGTTGTTGCGGTTGCTGATGACCAGCTGTGAGATATGTGTGAAATTATACATATTCCACATTCACTCATTACGCACATAAAACATCTATTTTTGTACTTAATCATTTTCAGGCTGTCGATTACCTAATTTTTAGTTCACCGTACAAAGTAATGAAGAGCTTAAGCATTCGGTCGCGTTTCTTTAATATTCTCGGGTCAAAAAAGTTCCTTAACAAAAAGTTCTTGTCTTATCGTCCTGAAACTAATTTTTTTTTAATAAAAATAATAGTTTTCATTGTCGTTTTGAATTGTTGTATGCTCGCCAATCAAGTTTAAATTAGACAATTAAACAAATATTTATCTATCGTTTGCCTTCAATTTCTGTAGGTAATTGATGTTCGAAAGGCAATCGTCATAATATTTAAATTGTTGAGCAGTACGAGATATAAACAAAGAAATTTATTTGGAATTCTATTACGAAAGAACACAAGTTGAATGATGGAATCTTAATTCATTTCTGTACGATTTAGCGAAAGTCTTAGATAAAATGTCGATCATCTGACGTTTATGATATCGTTAATAATAATAATTAGTGCATTTCTTCCTGTGGCTTTGTGAGGAAGAAAGTGAATTTTTGAGCTCAGAGCCGTTTTTTTTAAAATTAATTTGTTAAATGCTTTTTGTTAAGGATATTACGAAATAGTATGTCAGGATGTCGTTATTATACAATGTATAACTTATGTATGTGCACTAATGTATTTGTTTTTCAAAATTTGTACTAGATTTTGACAATTTTGCCGAAAATATTTTATTTTTCAAGCGGTTTGCGTATCGTTTTTTTTACATTAAAACTTCACTTTACTTTCTTATACGAATGTATATAAGGCAGTATTGTAATCTGGAAAAATTACAGACTAGAGATTTTAATGGAAATACACGTTTTAACCCTCCTGTTGATGATAAATCAATAAAACTCTAAACTTAAGATAATGCCAGTATATAATAAATTTTTCGAAAAACTTTTTATACAAAAATTGCTAGAATTTTTAATATCTTCAACTTTTATCATATACCCTTTTCTCTAATTTGTGCCGTTTTTGAGTTAAGCACGTGAATGAGGAAATTGTGAATCTTTAAATTTATGATTTGTAAGACATTTTTAAAAATAATATCTTTTGCGGAAGTTGTAGTTTCCTCTTGCTGCTTTTTATAAATTTCGAAAACCACACGAGTAAGAGAAAAAGTTTATGCCTATTCTATAAAAGTTAAAGATAATAAAATATCTGGTAATTTTGGTTCGAAAATGTTCCTGTTTGAACTTTATTTTTACGTTTCCCTAATTACCACACATGTTGATATTGTTTTATGGAAATGATAAAATAGGTTTGAAACATAATAAAGTTATATTGCATATATATTGAAAATAAAATATAAGAATGTCGAGTGAAGGTCCTAATTTTTTATATAGTCATTCATGCATATATTTTTGATAAAACCAGAGAATATTACATTTTCCATGTACTAACAAGAAACAATATACATACAATCAGATATTAATATTTGTTTTCTAATATTTACAGATGTATCGATTTCGTATTCCATTTGAAGTCAACATTGGTGAGTGAAAATATAAGTATTTTTATTTCTGACTAATAATATTTGCGTAACAAACATGAAGATAAATATATACTTGTATACAATAATACGAAAATTTCAACCAATATATCGTATGTGATAAGAATAAATAAAGTTTGGAGACAATTTACATTTTTAGCTCGCTTTACGAATCACAGAAGAAGTAAAGCATTTGTTCGTGTGTCTTTCATAATGTTATTGAAAAGAAAAAGTTCTTGTCTCAACACCCTGAATCCAAAAATATATATAACTCTCTGAAGGACCAGAGCGATGTTACGAGAAATGTTATATACTCTGCACTTTTTGCATTTATTCGGCGAGCTAAATGCATAGGTGCATGTACCTATGCTTATTATATATTTTTCAATGAGTTATCTAATATATTTATGCCTTTTAAGAATATGAAAATAATTCATTCGGATACATTAAGTTTATAAAATACACTGGTAGTTATCACCGCTAATTCATGATTAATAACTGTGTAGAACATACGTTATTAAAATTCTGTTGCAATTGTTTATTGAGACATACAACATTAAATCGACGTATAATTGATCACTGGTTCAAAACATTATTTCTTTTTGTTGTACCACTAATGATCTCTGCTCCATGAATTAGAATCATAGCTGACTGCTTATATATATATACAGCACAAGATAGGTACAAATGAAAGAGAAATGTAAAAGTAGGGGCTACTTCATCAGCGCCACTATTTAGAAGTGGGGGTGATACATTTCATATTGTTAATTGCGGAATTTTTTCATTAAAACTTTTATTACATATAATACCAGATTTTTTTTCCGGAATTTAGACATTATAAAATTATATCTTTATTTTACTACCTATAAGAAAGGATCGTCAATCAAACGATTCATAATTGAACAATAATTAGTAATGCATGCATTTTTTATTTACGGTAATTAAATTAGAAATTTCAAGTAATTATTAATGCAATTATTAGGAATTTTATAATAATTAAATTAATTAATTTGACAATTATTTTGATACAGTTATATATATATATATATATATATATATATATATATATATATATATATATATATATATATATATATATCATGTGTGTATGTATGTATACTTTCCTTTTCTACCGATGTCCTCTCTCGGGTCATACATTAATAATTTTTGTAAAGACAATCACTTGATAGTGAAGGGAACACTTTCGCTAATCTCAATGTGTCTAGTCAGGCCAGCCTAATAACATTATCCGTTGCTTGATCATCATCTCTTATGGTCAAGTCACGCTCGTAATCATAGTGAATAGATAGTATCAAGTTAATGACCTTAACTGATCAAGTTCATCGTTGCAGAACAGCGCGATGCAGAAAAAAACCGACAGTAACCGGCTATGCGACTCTGACACTTATGACTGCCCTGGTTTAAGGTATAAAATTGCAAACCGCTGATTGGCAATTTATTATTAAGTTTTTCTATTGTAAAAAAGATGTGTGTATAGGTAAGGAGTATTTTTGATATACTGATGAGAGAATGCGAATGAAAGTACCATTAGAGTATAGGGTGTTGGCTACTTGTTGAAGAGAGATAGTGATGCTGGTATAAAAGCATAATGGTAAGTTTGAGAGGCATCAGTTGAAGATTAGTGCTTCTGGCCGCTTTTACCTATATCATTATGAATTCTTTTGTAAGTATTTACAATACAAAAATAAAATTGGCGGCTAAAAAATTCACAGTAGTAATAATGAAATTTAAAATTTTAGAGGTACGTTTTCGCACTATGCTGTATATCAGTTGCACATTCATCATACGAACATAAAATTATGTTGCAATCGGTACCCGATATACACAGCTATGGCAAAACGATGTACCCCCAATTAACATTGCACGATCTGGGCGAATACTCCGAGCCAGAACACACACCTGAAGTCATCAAAATCTCAAAAACCTACGAAGTCAAAGTACCAGTACCATTCCCCGTCAAAGTACCACACAAAGTTCCTTATCCAGTCGCCTATAAAGTACCACAGATCGTTAAAGTACCTCAGATTGTCAAAATAGCGCACCCCGTTCCTGTTGAAGTGGTCAAAGAAGTGCCTGTGCCAGCCAAACAAGAAGAATCATACGGTATCCAGCAACATGGAAGTGGAGGTGGTTACCAAAATGTTGGTGGCGCTTACGGAGGTTATGGCGATGCTTCCCAAGGTGGTTATGGAGGGGCGCAAGCATATGGGGCTCCTGCAACTGGGGGATCTTATGGAGACAGCTCTCAAGGACAAGATTCGTACGGAGGTGGCCAACAAAATGGCTGGCAAGGAGTCACCGCCGGATCTTATGGTGCACCTGCACCTTCGTATGGAGCCCCTCAAGCTAGTTATGGAGTTCCACAAGAAAATTATGGTGTTCCACAATCTGGTTATGGAGCCCCACAGAGTTTCGGTGGTAGTGGCCATGGCGGTGATAATAATGGAGGAAATTCGTATCAGCAAAGTCAGTATTCCACCATAGGACAAGAGGGTTACGGGGGTGGTGGTGGTGGAGATGAAGGTGGCCAACAAAATTCTGAAGGACAAGAGGAACAGCACGGAGATTATAGTGCCCAGTCGGCAATGATACACCAGGACCAGCAGCAAGGACAACTCCAAGGAGGTGATGCCCAGCAGAGTGGACATTAGAATTATTTACTGTTGATTTATTTATGTTACTACTTATTTGTTGAATTTTCTTATGCTTGTTGACTCTTTTTAATAAACTACTACTTATCAATGAAGTATTGCTTTTATTATTTTCCAGAAAATTCAAATGAAAATATACATTTAATAAGGTACTTTCAGTTTATACAAAAATAATAAGTTTTTTTTTTTTGGTGAAATATATTTATTTACATAAAAAATAATACTGACAAATATAAAAGTAGACTTTATTACACAAATAATTTAGCTATCTTTTTAATAATGATGTCCCCCATGGGACAATTCTAATCCATGTCCTCCTCCAATTCCTCCTTCAAAGCCTCCTAGTCCTCCGTGTCCACCATCAAGACCACCTCCTAGTCCGCCATGTTCACCTCCAAGACCTCCGAAACCTTCACTATGCGCTTTAATATAAACCGGGTAGTGCTTCGCAATATAAACTGGATGGGGTACTGCATAAGGCACCTTCTTGGTGATGTGCACTGGGTACGGTTGAGGTACATGCACTGGTACCTTCACTGGGTACGGCACTTTGACGGCTACCTTCACGGGATATGGGACTTTCCTTTCGACAGTGTACGGAACAGGCTTGTCAACATGAACTGGATATGGTTTTGGTACAGGTACTGGGTATGGTTTATCAACTGGTACTTTGACTTGAACAGGGTACGGTACTGGTATTTTCTTGACAATGTGAACAGGGTACGGTTGGGGTACAGCTACTTTGACTTGTTTGTGGATGGTAATGTGTTTGATGTGGCCATCTTCACCTCCATAGCCACCTCCGTAACCACCGCCGTAACCACCTCCATAACTGCCTTCAAAGCCATGTCCACCACCTCCTAATTCTAATCCATGGCCTCCTAATTCGTGTCCTCCAGAGAGTTCTACACCATGTCCTCCAGAGAGTTCAAGTCCGTGCCCGCCTGAGATTTCAAAACCGTGTCCTCCAGAGAGTTCGAGTCCATGCCCTCCGGATAATTCTAAGCCGTGTCCACCGAAATCACCTCCATGGCCACCGTACCCCAGGTCTAGAAGTCCACGCTTGTCCTTCTTTTGTTCAACAGACTTCTTCTCCTCTGCAGAGATTAGGGCTAATCCCGCCAAGAGAACTACAATCTGTTGATTAAATTAATATTGTTCATCTATAATTTAATTAAGGGTTTTCAATTTTTTAGAGCACAATAGTGATTTGGTGTTTTTTGTTTGTATTTGTTCAAGTTTCAAATGTGACTAACTTACCTGTAACTTCATTATGTGATGTCTATATGCGTTGGGAGTTGTTTAAACGACAACTGTTCTCGGTTTGTAATTCGAGGCGGGTATTTATATGTTATCTAGTATACATTGTGTATGTACATTTCGATCAGTTCAATTCGCTTTCTAAGTGATCTATCCCTTCCTGCAGGTCACCCGCTGGCTATAACGCAATAATAGGTGACATACTCTGTATAAGGTAGATACGCCTATATCCACTGCGAAATCACTCGAGCGCAAGCAAAAAAATCCCTTCTCACATATTGCAGTGACATAGATTCGAGCATCAGTATTTCGCTGGACAACTGTAAGACTCATCTTAACAATGAAAGTAAAACAGACATATACATGTCCTTGACAATAATTGATTATCGTTCTTGAACTTGCAGATTGTTTTGTTGTATTTATTTTAAATCAATTAATAATGTAATTAGTTCCAACTAAATAATTTATAAAAGGACATGTTAATATAGTAATATGAATGTGAAAGGGTCAAATAATAATTTAAGAATAATAATACAGTAAATGTTGTTGAACTTGTACTTGAATCATTTTAAAATTCCAATAAACCGGTTCAGAAATTTCGTGTAAATATCAATAACGCATACTAATGAATTATATCATTAGTATTCGATTGGATATCGATCAAGCGAGTCATGTTTACCGCGACACCATTATCCTATATTTGTATTGACATAGCCACTCACGATCACATCGATTTCCTAATTCGTTACCATTATAAGTAATCCATTTTGAAAAGGATAACAAATTAATCTTAATACTTATATTTTTTATGGTGATTCATGATTAAATAAACCATAAGATTAGTACGATTATGCAATTTAAGTTAGTGAAAGGAATTCAAGAAAACACTTCAGATGGCAATGCCATCAAAATGGTATCAGCGAGTTAATTAGTAATAAAAATCAGAAATTACAAATCGTAATACGGTTTGTTTTATGAAGAACAATACTAGCATTCACAGCAACAAAATTAACGCAATTATTATAATTTTTGTTGCTGTATACCTTAGCATTAATTGTCATCAACAAATTGTATAATTATTTGTAATTTCGAATCTTAATTAATATATTTTTTATATGGCAAGCTGAAAGTGCTTGAACATAATCTTGTTTTTTGAAAACAATGTTTTTTTTAAGCATGTATTTTGAAAATTGCTTTATAATAATTGCAAATTTAAAATAAAGGTGATTATTAAAAATGTTGGATGATCTTGATGACTATTATACAGATGGAGCTATATAAAATAGGTAGAGTTTAAAATAAAAATAATAAGTCATGTAATATTTGGTAAACAAATTTTATTTGAGCCGTAACGAATTAACAGATAATTGAATGCATTTTATTTAAAAATGATGATGATGAGATAAATCAAAATCGCCATGTCCTTGATGTTCCCAACCTCCATGATGGTGTTCTTGCTGTTTTACAAAGTAGGGCACTTCCTTCTCGACGATATAAGGCTTAGAAATATGTACGGGCACTTTCTTGACAATGTGCACTGGGTAGGGTTGTTCTACGTGGTATGGTACCTTCACTGGGTATGGTACTTTGACGGGCACATTGTATGGGACATGGATGGTCTTCTCGACGGGGTATGGGACAATTTTCTCCACCTTCACTGGGTATGGTTTAATCACTGGGTACGGCACTGGGTTGTCGACGTGATGGGGCACTTTTACTGGGTATGGGACATGGATTTTCTTTTCAACGTGCACTGGGTATGGGTGTGGAATTGGCACTTTGATTTCTTTGAAATCGTATGTGTTGTGATGGTGGTGATCATCTCCGTGGCCTCCGAATGATTCGAAACCTCCATGGTTCCCTAGATCGAAAAGGCCACGTTTGTCCTTTTTCTCCACAGGCGACGAATCATCTTTCTTCTCCTCACAGGAGACAAGGATGATTCCTGCTAGGAATACACAAAGAATCTGCGAAAATAAATATTTGTAAGTTTGCCAAATTTATTTATAAATGTTGTTGATTGAATTAAAAACTAATACTTACTTGGAATTTCATGGCAGTGTAATGATGTTGTTAGTAAAGAAAGAAATGGACAACTGATGATTAAATGTAGTGTGTAACGCCTATTTATAGTTAACTACTGAAATCTGTCTTTAATTTAAATTCGGCTTTCTATATAGCAGCTTATTAACTATTTCTTTCCGGTTCTTAAATAATAATAATAACATTGAAATTATTATAACGCAATCGAAATGCGTGCTTGCGTTCTTTTCATTATTTTAATTGCTTTTTTACCATACTCATTCAAACTGAATATTTTTACATATATGTATACACAGATACACCTGTTCACATTGCGTATCTTTGAAGATATACAATTTTTACAATTGTTTATTTCTGTGCAATATTTGGCTATTGTATTACAAACATAAATTAATCTGCAGTGCCCAGCACCGGGCTCTTTTGTTCTTAGAATTAAGGAATATGCAATCAACAAATAATTAACGGATCAGAACTATATTTTAATTATTTTTAATGGGAACAAATTGTAATTAAAGTGTACATTATTTTTAGTAATACATGATCATAATTCTTCAATGTTTTAATGAATGAATTAACATTGAAATATCGTAAATTAGAAACTGATTTAGCAATTAACAAGTCTTAAACTTGGTTTATTTTGATTTCACGGTCGTCATTTAAGTTGACAATTTTTCAAAAAATTGTTTTATGTAAAATTTGAGAAAGTAAACATGCTTTTTATATGATTAGTTTATATAAATAAAACCGATTTAGTGCCATGTAAATCAGTGTAACACTAAGAGTGATCACAAGTGTACAAATATGAAGTTCTGTGTAAGTGAACATTTTAATTAATATCGGCATAAATGAAGTTTAATTTTGTTTTTTTGATAGATGATTTACAGTTGTGTCCTACTTGGTTACATTATTTCGGTCACCGCTTACAATAACAAAAGAGCACCTCCCGACTTAAACTACAAACAATACGAAGAATACGACCAAGATCAACCCCCAGATTTCGATCCAGAATCTCTGGAAAACCCCAAACAGAATCCAGACTCCAGTTACGATGGGGACCGACCATACGACGATCGGTACCATCCGAAACAGTACTATCGCATCAGGAATCCGGTTGAGAAATATCTTAGTCCAGTTAAACGTTATCCAGTTCGAGTAAAGGATAACAAGGGTTCGGATAAAATACGGCTGCCCGCAGGCTGGAAGCCATTCCATCCTAATCCGAGAGAATATGTGAAAAAGGGTCCGTATTATTTCCTTAAAACGGGATACTTAGAACGAGATTACCCACCTTATGGAGGGAAAGACGTGCCTTATGGGAAAGATGGTGCATATGGAAAGGAAGGATTTGGGAAGGAAACATCATATGGGAGAGATATTTCTTATATGAAAGATTCGTATGGAAAGGATTCTACATATACGAAGGAGCCATATTATGGAAAAGATTTACCTTATGGAAAGGATTTATCTTATGGTAAAGATTTAACCTATGGAAAAGATCTATCATATGGGAAAGAGTTGATGTATGGGAAAGAAGTGCCGTATGCGAAAGATCCAACTTATGGGAAAGATCCGACGTATGGGAAAGAAGCATCCTATGGGAAAGAACCACCATATGGTAAAGATGTACCTTATGGAAAGGAACCACTACATCATGGCGATGAGTACCCCATGTATTCACACTAAAGAATGAGTATTTTTTGGTTGTGCCTATAAACTAATTTTGTTATAAATGTTATTTAATATTATTGTTATTATATACATATTGCTACATATTTATAAATTCTATTATTTAATTTATCATTCGACTTGATGAAGCACAAGATTCTAAATGGTCGATTTTGTTGTTATTGCAAAAACTAAATATATGCGAGTTCATTGTATAAAATTTCTTCATTTATTTATAAAATTCTACAAATAAGTAATAGTAGTTACGCCTTACGCGCGTTGTGTTACGTTGCGTTTCGTCGGAATGTGCGCAAAACCGTGAAAACCAAAAACCATGATAAATTTATGGATACGCTAACTGTGGGATCTATGAGTATAAAAAGTTGAAAAGTTTAGTCACTATCATCACTTGTGGTGTATCGTTCGTTCTATCCATTCAAAACTGACAATGAAATTACAAGTAAGTAACCAATTAAATTATATATTATAATATTTTAAATATCGTTCCTTTTATACTTTTGTTTAACGTTTTATTGGTTAAGATACTCTTCAATGCTAAATCATAATCGATAAATCCAAGATATTAAACATATTATGAGTTTTATGTATTACAAAAAGAACGTCGAAACTAATACTCAAATATTTATAAAATATAATTTAGAGCCCCTCGACTTTTTATACATAGTTCACACTATATACAATAACTTTATTGTATTTAAAATTCATTCTACCATTGCCATGAAAAAAACATATTTCGAAAAAAGGTGATGACAAAAATTGCTAGAAGTATTAGTATTTTAAACTTAAAAATATGACTTAATTTCCTGTCGCAATTCCTTTTTAAAAATAGATTCTCTATCCCAGGATATACAGATCTTAAATTCAAAACATCATATTTATATGTTAACAGTATAGGCTGTAGGGCATTCACACACAGTCAGATAGACACACACACACACACAGACATTGAGAAAATAATTGAAATGGAGTCAGGGACTCGCAAAATGTTTCCATTATAATATCGAAGATTGTTCTTTCTTATAACGTATAAACAGTTTCACAAATAATAATCCAATTTTCCGTTAGATTTTCCTAGGTTTGACCCTTTTAGGGCTAGTCCTAGTGTCAGCTGACGATAGCAATGGTATCTACAATACCTACACCCAAGGACACCAGGGCGATTACGACCAACAGTCGTACCATCACGTCCAAGACCATGGCAAACATCACGGACACTCTAAAGTCGAGACATATCTTAAACAAACTTTCGCCGTAGCCATCCCTAAACCATACCCAGTGCACATTGTCAAGAATGTCCCAGTACCATACCCCGTGGAAGTCAAGGTACCAGTAGACCATCCACGAGCGGTCCCTGTCATCAAACCATACCCAGTCCATGTGGTCAAACATGTACCATACCCAGTGCACAAGAACATCCCGTACCCAGTGAAGGTGCCAGTCAAGGTGCCCTACCCTGTAGAGGTTAAATACGCTGTGGAGAAGCCCTACCCAGTACATGTGACCAAGAACGTGCCCTATGTGGTCAAACAACCGTACTACGTTGTGAAGAAGGTGCCCGTGTATGTGCATGAACCTCAACACCACGGCCAAGAACAAGGCGGCTCTGAAGGAAGCTATGGCCACCAGTATGTTTCCCAAAGTTATGGAGGACATGGATATGGCTACGAGCAAGCTTATAAAGGACATTATTAATATTTGTTGTTAACTTTTTTTACGAATTTTCTGTATATAATTGTATGAAATAAAAATCTTTTAAGTCTAATACGGTATATTCTTATTTAATCTGGCAACAAGTGTACACATTTTTTTTAATGAAAGTATAATTTAATATAATTCCTATGTCGTAATTATAATTATTCAACAGTCTTTTATTTCGTATTGAAATACACAACAATTAGTGTCATTTTATTTTACTCACTGAATAGAATGACACATATTTAGTAGATAATTATTTTTGAACATGACATATTTAAGTTTGTTGAAATACTAAAGAATTTTGCGCAAAACATTGCAATTTCTTTTACGAATGGGAGCACTAACACTTTTAAATACTATAAGAAATATATATTTTAAATTTAATTCAGTGTTAATTAATTGTATACGTCCGTTAACTTATTAACAAAATTTGTCGATTTCATAATATTGTTAGGGTTTGAGCTACATTCACACCAAATTTCAAGCATAGTGGATATTCGTATAAATATTTATATTTAAATAATTGTTGTGGCCAGCACTATACTTTCTGAAACTGGCCATTCCTGGTCATGTAACGGTTATTATAAAATAACATCAATATTTATGTAATATAGCTATTTCCAAAAGCAATTTTTCAAAAACGAGTTTCTACAAATTTAGACATTTATATCTTTTATAGAATAAATTTCTGCCTAATTTGTGTAGTTTTCGAGATAAGCAAGAATTAGAAAAAGTAACACCAAAGATTCTGGTATTATCGGATATTTATTTTACAAATAGGATGATTTCGTCTGGGACCTATGTAAGTCTTAAGTTTCAAGTTAAATAATTTTGCCTTCAGCGGGTTTTGTTTTAGCAAGTACACACACACACAGGCAAATACACATACATTCCGAAAATAATAAGGTTTGATTTAGAAATGATCATAATATGTATTTCTGTTAAAATCTCGATTTGGAAATGTTTCATGCTTACAATACTTTTTTACATACATTTGTATAAGAAAGTAAAACGGTAATGTTTCTTTTTTGTAAAGGTTTATGCAAATAAATGTTTGGTCTCTTGCAAGGTTTTATATTTCACTTTGGTGAAAACTAACAATTGCAATATCTAAGTAAAGGAAATTGTAGGGAAGTTATCTGATTAAAAAATGTCGTAAGTTTTTTTTTTAACGAAGTTTAATAAACATTATTTAAAAGTACATAAAAAGAAAGTGTGAAATATTAACAATAATTAATAATGTCCTTGGTAAGCTTGTTCATAGCCATATCCATGTTCCCCATAACTTTGGGAAGCATACTGGTGGCCATAGCCTCCTTCAGAGCCCACTTGTTGGCCGCCATGCCCTTCCTCGTGGTGTTGAGGTTCATGCACATACACGGGCACCTTCTTCACAACGTAGTACGGTTGTCTGACCACATAGGGCACGTTCTTGGTCACATGCACTGGGTAGGGCTTCTCTACGGCATATTTAACCTCTACAGGGTAGGGCACCTTGACTGGCACCTTCACTGGGTATGGGATGTTCTTATGCACAGGGTATGGTACATGTTTGACCACATGGACTGGGTATGGTTTGATGACAGGGACCGCTCGTGGATGGTCTACTGGTACCTTGACTTCCACAGGGTATGGTACTGGGACATTCTTGACAATGTGCACTGGGTATGGTTTGGGGATGGCTACGGCGAAGGTTTGTTTGAGGTATGTCTCAACTTTGGAGTGCCCGTGGTGTCCATGGTCTTCGACGTGTTGGTAGGATTTCTGCTCGTAGTCGTCTTGAGCGCCATGCGTCAAGGTGTCGTAGATTCCACGTTTCTCCTTGTTGTCCTGGCTATCAGCAGAGATGAGGACTAGTCCTGATAGGACCAAACCTACAAAAAACTAAATACAAAAATGGTTAAATCTTGATAACAAAAGATGTTTTATATTTAAAATCAGGAGAGGCCTTCACTCGGCTATCATATACTTAGTTTTCAATATACATATATAATATTGTGTAATTGTGTTAAATCGAGAACGATGTCATTTTGTGAACACAATACTTTATAACGTATATTTAAGTAATAAACTTACTTGAATTTTCATTGTCTCGGATGTAATTTGTTGATAGACGAAGGAACAACAACTGATGCCTCAGCAATGAGGAATAGGCCTTTTATATTATTACTTGCAGCCTTATTAGAATATGAATGAAATTTGGCTTTCAGTTTTACGCTTGTTGAACATTGCGTTTACACCATATACTCATTAAATATTTTAATTACCTTTAAAACTATTAAAAGTGTTTCAACAATATTTCTGGAAAACATTTATAACCGGAATACAATAAAAAAAGTCTGTATTTATAATTATGTCAAGAAAATAATTAGTTTTTGCGAGGTTAAGAAGTTATTTTTCTTAAATTATTTTTCTTTTTATATATATATTTTCAGTCAATAGATAACATATGAATGATGCAGCATCTTCAGTGATGTTACTTATATATATATATATTATTGTACTGAGTTTGGTATTACGCTTTCTAGTAACATTTATAACAATTACAACAACTTCCCTGTTGTGAATACAGTTCCGTTCAAGTAAGTAAGTGTATATTACTTCAACACAAAATTATTATTATTCACGTCTAAAGATATCCTGAAATTATCTATGCAAATTTTTTATGATTTAAAATAATTATGCAAATAACATTTTACAATTCTTTTGTTTAATTATTTCAACAATTTATGTCAATGTGAAATTTTAATTAGGTTTAACAAATTGGCATCATATTTTATAAGCTAATTTGGTACTTTCAAATTATAATAATGTAGCAAGCTATTATATTTTGATGATTTATTTAATTGGGGATATACGCTTATTAATATTTCAACAAGTACTTATACATACATATATTTTTAGCTTGTTTTTGGTTCGATTTATTAGCTCGGGGCCCTCCTTAATTAGAATAAATTTTAGAAAATGAAAAAAGTATTTTTTTTTATTACATCAAAAATAAATATGAATCTAAAGGCCAGAAATAATGTATTAAAAATAATAATTAAATTATAATATTTGGTATATTTCGACCAATGTCGTCTTCAGATGTGTTATATTATCGCCAGTCATAACAAAATACATTAATCAAATTTCACCTAACTTTTTACTTATACGTTATGTATTTTGGAGTCCCTGAATCTATTTTGGCTATTATGGCAATGACGGCTAAGCGTGTGTCTGTATGTGAACGCCCTACAGCCAATACAATTGATCATAAAAATATGAAGCTTTGAATTTTAGATTTATATATCTCGGGCAAGTTATTCTTGAAAAGAACATTTCAACCGGAAGTGCTTGTTTTCTTTTGTCATTTTCTCGATAACGACACGAATTAAGAAACATGAATCCAATAAAAATTGAAGAAGAAATCATTAGCATTGTTTCGGACATCATGAGGAAATATTACAAGTTTCATATAAAAGAATATTTTATTAAATATATTTCCTAACAGAAAACGCTCAGTCCTGGAATATATTGATTTTTTATAATTTTATGTCTTGTGTTTCTTCTCGTTATATATTATAACGGTACATACTTCGATGATCATTAAAACCTAGTATAATTGCTTATAATTTTACTTTAGAAAAGTTCAAATTACAAATTTACTTAAATTATAGAGAACATCTTAAAAATGTCTCGTTCTACAGCTTTTGCACAAATATTTCCTGTAGTTAAATGACATATTTGAATATATTTAATTAACGCATAGTGTAAAATTTAACTTTTGCAAAAATTAGTAGAAAACTTAATAAATATCTTTTATTTCTTATCCTTAACTATACGGGAAGCAAGGTTTGATAGAATAATTTCTCACACTATTAGTCAAGAAAGAGGAAAATGGGAAACATTTGAATCTCTGGAAATAATTTACGCAATATTAGCCATTGTTATATTAGGATTTCATTTCTGATCTCTAATTAAGCGGGTAGCAAAGTTTGATAGTTAAATATGTGTATTAACCCTATGACATACGTTACCATATTATAGATAACCTAAGAGATAGATAAGGATTTGATAGCAGTTAAGTGGGGATGGAGTGATTATAATTGTAGGAACGCGGATGCAAACCCAGGACTCCATACAGTATGATCGATGTTTATAGTGTAACTATAGAATTAAACTGAAATTTGATTCTCTTTTTAAAATGAAATATTCATACCTATAGTCAATATAAATATTTGATCGAATGCAATATTTATTAAGTGAAAATGAAAGTGCATTTATGCATTATTTATAATGAATGTAATAAACATTTATTATCCAAAATAAATTCTTTTTTTTTGTAAAAAGTTTATTTACAAAATAAAATTTACATAGTAGAAAACATAAAAACAACAGTTACATAAAAATAGTAAGAGAACACAGGTGTACAAGTGTACATAGGTACTAGTAGGTACATACTCTATAAAATTAGTACACTGAAAAAAATTATGTAAGAGTACATCACTTCTAATATACTATTTCACATATAAATTATTAGGCTAAGCTATTAGTAAAATAATTGAATCTGCCATTTCAAAAACGAAATTTCTAACAATTCTCAGAAATATTTTTGAAAGTTATACTACTAATAAACTACTTTAGGTACCTCTGGCGTATTTTTTTTTAAATATTTTTAATTGTTATGTATCTTTCGCTCTACAGTCGAAAGAAAAAAATCAATCATGACTGGTTTTTAAAATGACCGTTTCAATTTATAATTGAAATACAATTAAAAGTGTTGTAAATGTCGCAGATTTTTGTCAGTGTCTTAATTTTCAATGGAGTAATGGTTTAGTGGAAACCTCCAAAATCATGTCCTCCAAAATCGTGACCGCCAAAGCTGTGTCCGCCATCGAGACCTCCGAACCCTTCGTCGTGGTGACCTTTTACTAGAACTGGTACGTGTTTCTCGACAATATAAGGTTGGGGCACTGCATACGGTACTTTCTTAACAACATGCACTGGATACGGTTTCGGTACGTGATACGGTACTTTCACTGGATACGGTACCTTTACTGGTACTTTATATGGGACAGGAATATTTTTGACCACGGGATATGGGACAGGTTTCTCCACATGAACTGGATAAGGTTTGATTACTGGATACGGTACTGGTCGATCGACAGGTACTGCTACTTTCACTGGGTAAGGTACTGGTACTTTCTTTACCACTGGTACCGGGTAGGGTTGTGGTACAGGTACTTTGATCTCTTTGTGGATGGTAATTGATTTGATGTGGTCGTCGCCACCGCCGCCAAAGCCTCCTTCGAATCCTCCTCCGTGACCGCCGAGTTCTAAACCGCCTCCAAGCTCGGACCCATGCCCGGACAGTTCAAGACCATGACCACCGAAGTCATGACCACCTCCTAGTTCGAGACCGTGTCCGAAGGACTCAAATCCACCATGGTGCCCTAGGTCGAATAATCCCCGTTTATCCTTCTTGTCACCGGAGACGGCTTTGGTTTCTTCTACGGGTTTCTTGGCATCAGATGTCTTCTCGCTGGGTGCGGCGAGAACTACACTTGCTAGACATAACACCGTGAAGATCTACACAAACAAATGATTCATTTATTATTGTAAACTCTATAATAGAAATAAATAAAAAATAAATCCTACTAGTAACTTCATTGTCGATTGAGTGGTTGTGGGAACGACAACTGTTGTGGGTTTTGCAAAGTTTCACTGTATTTATATGCAGTCCTGGTGCAATGAATGCTTTCTCCTGCCCCTTCCTAATTATCGCGGGTACGCATAATGTAAGCATATTGCACGCGCGTACCATCAGTGCACTTTCAATTAATTGTCACCTACAGTGGCTTGTCCCCTCCACACTTTGGGTACCACTGGCACATCTTCATTTATGCATGTATACAATGAAAGTAAAAGTAACCTTGAATATCGCAGAATATACTATTTGTTTGGTGTCAGTACTGTCACTGTCAATGGAACATCATTGCAATCAATTATAATTTTTTTTTTCTTAGTTAAAAATGAACAATAAATCAATGGAAAATTACTTAAGTTAAATCAATGATTATGTAAGTGACAGTTATAAGATTAATGATAATTTACTTTCATTTTCGCATTTTATTATTAATTTATTAAATACTATTAAATGCATAAAAATTAAAATGTACCGGTGTATTAATAATTATTTCAAAATATATTTTTTTGCTCGCCGTACGAAGTCCAGAAGAGCTTAAGAATTCGGTAATACGTCTGTATCATTCTCGGATTCAAAAATTACCATTACAAAATATTCAAAAATATATATAACTTATATACTTGGATGTTAGTCGTCGCTCGTTCACTCGTAAGACCAAATTTGTGCCCTTTACTCCTCTGATGGTACTGGAGCGAATTGAACCAAATTTGCTAGAAGTCTTTTTTAAATAATATACCATTTACTGAAAAATCGTTTTTGAAAATAACTGTGTAACATTTACGTTTCCCTAGTTGCAATACATATTGAAATTAATTCATAGCAATCGTAGCATGAATATAAAACAAAATAAAATAATATTTTAATATATATATATAGATAAGTATAAGATACCCGAGTGTAGACCACTCCAGCTTTTTTAAAAGTGGTATGCATTATGTATATAATAGTTTTTAGTTAGTGATGTCTGTCAGTGTGCCGGAAGATAAATCTCTCATTCCGGAAGTGTATGAACCGGAGTACAGCCTCTGGAGCCTATTGAATCCAGTGCGCACAGTACAGTGATTGGCAACATTTTTACCGTGTACATAATGGCCAAGCACCAGTTGTTGGCTGTTAGCTGTAATCGATAGTAATTTCACCATATAACTATTAATCGTTTATGGGAGAAAGCATGGTGTTTTTGTTAATACGCATAATTCGCGCACATATTACATACATGTATTTATGTCGCTATATGTGAATAATTGTCGGGGCAGCCAACCGTTACACCATATGTAACAGGAAATTCTTTCGCAAATTTTGCTCACTGTTCATTCATTGGGTCTGTTCATTATCTAGTTACGGTCAAATCATTCTCAAACATACAAAAAATAGGACGTTTTCTGACAAAATTTGATTCAAGTTTAGATTACAATAAGGGATATCGAAAAGGCGAAGCGAGATCCCATAAAATCACACAGTAACTGATTCAAGTTTAGATATATCAAGTGATATCGAAAAGGTCCGCTAAATTATTATCCGTGATTCCAAAAATTAAAAACAAAATATGATAATTTTTGTATTTTCTTCGTAACTAATAGTGAAATGAACCAGTTGCGAAAAGTGTGATGTTTTACAACTTCAGTTTTGAAATGTCAAACTTAGAAAAAAAAATTGCATTAATAATTATTTTATATTAATTATAGTAAATGTATTTCTTGTTTGGCAAAAGTAATTTATCTTATTAATAGTTCGGCATATTTTCAAAATATGAAAATTGATATTTCATACATTAATATAGTGTTAATTTATAGCAACAGATATTAATTAACCGGAAATTAAAGTATGTATTTCGACATATCCTAAAAAAATTTCACTTGCTTACATAACACACACAAGTCAAGTACACGTACTGGTGGTACACACATCTGTCCATACATATAATGTGAACGCACGTAACATTAGCATTGTTATAAATATTCATTGTTCATTATTCGACACATACCTAGTATATATGCGCGGTTTCAAAAACTTGTCTACAACAAAATATTTTTATGGGAATCACATTTCCTTGTAATGTTATTCAACTGTTGGGTAATAGATTGTTTGTATTAATACATAAATAATAAAGCATGATTTGATTGAATGTATTATGTTGTGCTTATTTTCATTTAATCATTGACTATTGAACCGTTTCATAGTTCAAAGAATGTGCAGCAAATTATATTAAAATGTAGGTACAATTAAATTCGTAGGATATCTATGATGCAAAGGTGTTCTAGGCTTAGTTTCCCTGTAAAACTATATATCAAATTATTTGGGATTTACAAAAGGTTAATTCTTGTTAAATAAATGTAAAAGATATATTTTTAGTTATTTTTATTAATATATAAAAAACATCAGTATATGTATATAACAATATAATATAACAATAAGTGCAAAAGATACATTATTGTAATAGGTACACTTGTCGCGTGAAGATATTCGCAAATCTGTAACACAAAACATATGATTCATTTATATGCGAATTCAATTTGTAAAATTATAAATGCAAATTTTTGCCAACTTTCTTATTTGGCTATGATGTAAGTTTAACGGAAGCAATTTGCAAACAAAATTTAATTAAAACAAATATAGAATTTCGTCTGAATTGAAATACCTTAATAATATATTATCATAATTAATAGCCACCATGTTCGCTAAATGAATGATGGTGTTCCTTAATATAAATTGGCACTTTCTTGATGACAGGGTACGGTTTTGGTACCGGGTACGGTTTGTGGACAGTCACCGGGTATGGTTTAGGTACATGCACCGGATATGGTACCTTCACAGGTACTTTAATATACTCTTTCACGGGGTATGGTACATGCTTGATGACTTCCACTGGATAAGGTTTCTCAACAGTTACCGGATATGGCTTAGGAACCGGAACTGGGTAGGGCCGGTCGACCGGAACCTTCACAGGAACATGTACAGGAACAGGGTAGTGTTTTATAACAGGGACATGGACAGGGTAGGGTTGAGGGACTGCAATTTTTTTCGTTATTGTTATGGCTTTAATATGGTGTTCTGATTTTGTCTCTCCCAGGTCGTGACCTTCAAAGCCTCCGAAGCTGTGACCTCCGAAATCATGTCCTCCAAAATCATGCCCTCCTAGCTCGATATGACCACCAAATCCGCTATGTTCTCCTAAATCGAATAGGCCTCGTTTTTCTTTTGTTTGCGCGTGGACAAAGCCGATTATAAGTAGGATTAATACCTGAAAAATATTTAAGCGTCGGATGTTTGTTTGCTAATGACGCTAAATGCGGTCTATTTTGTATATATACGGAGAACCAACCGATACAGTACACATCTTACGAAAAAGCTCACTTTATTAAGTTTCGAATAGAAAAAAGGTCAACGGGTATTAAGTTTGTTGCACACACTGATATAGAATAACGACATCAGCTATGACGTAAGCTGCTTCGTAAGTAAGATGTACTGTACCTCAAATTTACGCCGCTATATAGACTTTTCGTTATAAGCGACGGCGTTATACAGGACTTTCTCACATATGAACTTACGAGTCTTTTCATGATACTTGAATTATACTGTGTATTATTAATAACTATTTAGTTTGTTGAGTGATCAAAGACTTTGAAAGCATGTATTTATACAGTGCCTACAGTTCCACTCTAAATATAAATTTAATAAAATGCAGAATTGCATTTTTGCATTTGACTATAAACTTTCCCTAGCCACTGGACACCCCTCTTATATCTAAGAATTCCATTACCGTTCAAAACGCAGATATTATCTTAATTATGGTAAAATAAAACCTAATGAACTTTACATATAAATCATTATGATGATTTAAAATTTCGTGTGAATTTTTGATGAATATATTTTATAGCCGTAATAAATGGATGCATATGTTTTATGTACGTACAATTGTCTTTCTTATTACAAGTGTAATATGTCTACTTCCGGAAGTGTACTATATAATTACGTCTAACTACCGATACACTTTCTTCCACATATGATTGCATACCGATGTTTTTGTTGGTGATTGTACTTGATTTAATCTCATGTAGGTTGCTCTAATCAGAGTACCAATTCGTGATCATACGTCTATCTCTCTCCCACGCACTCATTATTTGGATTTATATGCCTGTAAGTCTCTTCGTCATTTATTTTAACTAACTACTGATTTATAATTAAAATATAGTTTTTGTCTTCCAAAAGGAAAAGCAAGCTTGCTTGTTAGGATAGATTTAAAATACTGTTAAGTAAACCATAAATAATTTGATTTTATTATTATTATTATTAGAATATTTTATGTGCTATGAAAATTTATTGGTTTCAAATTATTTGCGAGAAAGTTAATAGACACAGAAAAAAAGGCAATTTGCATAATATTGCAAATTATTATTATAATTATAAAATCAAACAATATTCATGAAAAAATTAACTATACTGTAATTACCAAAATAATTGTTTGTTTAACATTTTTACTTTCTTGTACGCAGTAATAAGTAAGTCATGATATCATACAAACTCGAGATTTCAGCGGATACACACGTTTTGACACTCCCTGAATCACATGTGACTATTTTCGGAATGACGTCTGTGTGTCTGTGAACGCTCTAGAGCCAAAACTGTCGTACGTAAATAGTGAAACTTCATACTTAAGGTATGGTCTAGATGTCACAGTTCCTTCAATATTACTATACCGGCAAGAATTATTATATTCATAATGAAAGATATGAATATTTCAAAAATAATGTACAATTTGCGAAAAAACTGCTTAGTATAATTTTAAATATTTTATTTATGTTTCCATAGATGCGCATGTATATCTTATTTTCCACCGGTAATCACAAACAGATCGGTTGAGAACGTGTTTGGAGCGTATTAGTTATAGAAAATATATATTCAAAAACCGTACATATTGAATATGATATTTGAATATATTTATAAGGTGAATATTAATAACATGTTGACTGGGAAACAAAATAAACTTCAATATTTTTATATATACACACACATATTTACAAATAAATTAAAATATTCACTGTTTTTAAGTAATCCAATTTGTATTTTAGTTTAAACAGAAAATAATTATTATACCTAAAGTACAAGTTTTTTGCTGGCCACAACAGTTATTTTTTAATATATTCGTTTTTTTCTGTGTTACAAATTTTTAATGATTCAAGTACTTATTACTAAATAAGATGGTATCTAGTTAATTAAATATGGGTTTTATGTAGAATGAGGTAATCGTCCGAGATATAATCAAAGCAATACCAAATTTGCTTAATTCTATAGAGATTGTTCGTATCAGCCAAGGATACGAATTTTTATAAATATTCATTACAAAGACAATATGATTATTACTTAATATTTGCCACTCACTAACGAACATCTACAATATAAACAGTGAGTTTCAGAACGAAAATGAAAAATGTATACGAGTACGCTTGGTTTTATATGTGAAGCTATTCCATTACAGCTTTCTCTTGCGTAACGTCTGCATTAAGACGCATCCGTGTAACTAATTATATATGATAAAATATGTAACAAATATGTAACAAGTGCATTATAATATAGTACATATATAGGAATCATTATATATATATATATAATAAACTGGTTGCACTTCCATGGTACTTCTTTGCTTCGATAGGCACCACTGCTTACCACCGTTAATATGAATTCATTTCACTCCATTTTTTGCACAATAACCTCTTTGCAATTATTATTTATGTTTTTAAAACATTAATTGCCTTAAGTCTGTCACTTTTATTTCGGTAATAATATTGCACTCGTAATTTGAATGGAAATAAACGTTTTAAGGATCCTTGATTCCCATTTGATTATTATCTGAAAGATGTCTATGTATGTGTGAACGCTATACAGTCAATCCATGGCACATAAAAATATGATGATTCATTTTACAATAGTGAGATAAAACAATTATTCTATTATTTACAAATATTTTCCATAAAATTCATTAAACATAGCGTTATAAAATATGCGATATTACCTTTAAAGTATCGCGAAACTTGTGGTAATTAGATGTGATAAGATTGACATAGATTGAATTGATTGATCATTAATAAATATACATATTGGTAAATAAATAGTTTAGAATATGCAAGAAATAAGGAAGTCTTCCGTTTTGAATCAGGAAATGGGTCATCTGCTGTATTGGTAGTAACCATCTGTTATACGGCGCACCTTTCTACTTACATTGCCATTGGCAGTAGAATACTTTTTTTACTCGTCGTACGATAATACTAAGTAGCTATAATGCTTAGTCTTATGTCTGTAACATTTTGGGATCAAAAACATTCTTGTCTCGTCCCCCTGAACCCAAATATACTTGAATGAATGTCGCTCACTCGGTCAGTCGCAATATCTGAGTTTGTGCTGCTTCTCTGAAGGTACCAGGTAGATTTTAATGAAATTTGATAGAATGTAATAAAAATAAATCGTTTTTATACTTCCGGTGTTTTTGGCCTTCAAATTTTGAATATATAAAATAACTTTATGATTAAATTAATATTTTATTTCTACAAAATATAATTGTAATCATAATGTTAATATATTAAAATGTGTCACTTTGTTTGTCAGTTTGTCTGTCCATGTTATAGTATAGGGAAAAAAGTAATGAACATTAGAGCGAATATATACGCTAGGTGTATATAGAATAAAATTGGGTGTGGTCGTAGCTAAATCTCGATTAATAGTATGTAGTAAAAAAAAAAAATTATAATGGTTGTGATGTATGTAGTACGCGCATCTACCCCACTACAGTGCACTGTATTACCGATTTCACATACATATAGTAATATACATAGAACAAGTGAATTACTGTGGGTATGTGTATATAAATGTATATAATGTTACGCCACTAGTATAATAAGTGCTATATAAAGAACACTTTCATTCTCAGTAAGCATCAGTCTTACTTTTCTATTGAAGTCATGAAGACATCCATTGTAAGTACCTACATACATATAAACCAGTTACAGTGTTATATATATATATATATATATATATATATAAATTTTTATTTCTTTTGCCCAGGTTTTTATCGCTCTCCTAGCTCTATCTGCTTGTACCGCAGAAGAGGAGGCAAAGAAAGGAAAAAAACGTGGTGTATTCGGTGAAAGTATCGATTTTGGAGGTCATGATCTAGGTGGTTTCAGTGGAGGAGACCTGGGGGGGCATGGAGGTGACCTTGGTGGTCATGGCGGCGGCTTCGACGGCGGATTTGGAGGTGGATTCGGTGGCGGGTACGGTGGCGGACATGGTCCAATTGACCTCGGCTCCAGCGTGCAACAACACATTACGATCACCAAGAAAATTGGAGTACCAGTACCCAAACCATACCCCGTCCACGTAGAGAAGAAAATCCCAGTACCTTATCCAGTGCATGTCAAAGTACCAGTCGACAAACCATACCCAGTCCATGTACCTAAACCATACCCAGTCTATGTTGACAAGCCAGTCCCATACACCGTCGAGAAGAAAGTCCCATACCCAGTGAAGGTGCCAGTCCATGTGCCCTACAAGGTGCCAGTCGCAGTGCATGTGCCCCAGCCATACCCCGTGACCGTCATCAAGAAGGTGCCAGTTCATGTACCTGAACCTGTCTACATTAAGAAGCATGTGCCAGTCTTCATCAAGGGTCATCATGGTGGAGATGACTTTGGTTCGGACCTCGGCGGTCTGGGTGGCGGCCATGGGGGCTTCGATGGCGGTTATGGTCATGGCCTTAAAGGCTGGTAATCTACTGCATCACCAGTTTTATCATGTGTCTTTCTATTTATTCTTGCTCTTACGTTTGTCATTTGTAATCATGTTACCATTTTTCTTTTATTCATGTTTACTAGTCTTATATTATGTACAGATTTTCTTGTGATACTTTTAATAAAAATATTTTTTATATTAATTATGTTTTATTTATTTTTAATTATAAATATATTATATGCACACCCATATGTATGTATGTGTGTCTGGGCATGTATGTGTAGAACGTTTTCGTTATATAATTCTATGGTTAATAATTATAGCGGGGCCTGGCGTATTTTTTACAGTAGCGGTACTAGTTGTTTATTAAAAACAAATACTACATTCTTAGAAGTCAACATAATTATTAAATGTCAAAATTAATATGTGAATAGTGAATACAAAAATAGAAACAGTACCTAAGTTTAATATATATTGTGTTTGAATTGGGAGAAGCAGTACGTTCATTTATAATCACTGTCCGCATTCACAACACAGATAACTTAACTATCTATTATTTGATTTTTGAATAAACGACAGTTTTTTGCATATCAAGTTGTGTAAATAATAAAGTAAATTATAATAAAGATGAAAAGATATCGTCTTATAGACTTACGGAGAAAATAATAAATAAATAAATCACCCCGATGTATTACCAGGTTACCACATTTACAAAATTGTATCATGGTAATTGCGCTGCTGCGTTATCGAATGTTAACATTTGAAACAAAAATTTACAAAATTATTGTATGTTGACTATATATGCCTTGGGCACATGGTGCCCAGTAGTACATCTAGTTATTAATAAATAATTATAAATGAAAAAATATTTTTATACACAAAATAAATAATTAAGTTACTTCATAATATAAAATCAAATAATTGTTTACAAACTTATTTGATGAATACAAAAAGTTATTCTTACATTTAAAATCCAATGTAAACGCAATGAGCGAAAATTTAATTTTGTAATTTAACGAGAATCAGTTTGAATGAATTTATAACTACGTTAAGGACGTTAATCTGGCCTGAATTTAATGATCAACTATTAATTATAATAACAAAAAAATTTACATAGAGTTCACAGATAAAATGTGACTTTAGCTAATATGGAGCAACGTGATATATATATATATATATATATATATATATATATATATATATATATATATATTAAAATATATATATATGTATATATATATATATATATATATATATATATATATATATATATATATGTATATATATATATATATATATATATATATATATATATATATATATACATATATATAAATATATATATGTATATATATATATATATATATATATATGTATATATATATATATATATATATATATATATATATACCTTAGCACGTATTATCGATAATTACTTTCGATGTCGTCAATTTTTTTTTAGAAATGATCCATTAATTATGGGAAGACGTAAAGAAATGTATATATATATATATATATATATATATATATATATATATATATATATATATATATATATATATATAGATTAGGACTAGTTTAGAAAGTTGGTATGAAATGAAATATTTAATTGTTGTTATTAGAAATCGCCGATATTTATTTTATTTACTTAAATTGACACTAGAACTTTTATAGTTTTTAATATTAATTTACAAGTCAAATTTTGTCGAATATATTTTCTGAAATTATATTATAAATTCTTTGAAGTAGTACTAAGTACTACTACAATAGAGTATTTCTAGTAAGTAGCAACTTGAGTAATTTAATTTAGGTAACGCTTACCGAAAAGTATTGCGTCGAAAATGTTATGCGAATAAAATATTATGAATAACAACTAATTAGTATTAGAAATTTTTTAATTCTTTTATAAACCGGAAGCCTTGACCGTGGCGCGGAATGCGGAGTGAGGTGAAATAAATTTAAGCAATATCTGCCATTCGAAGAACTTTTGGTATATAAACGGAACCGATACATGGTCAAGGCATCAGTTCTCCTGCAGTCCTCCACTAATCATGAAGAGTACCACGGTAAGTGCTCCGTGCTTCAAACAGTTTTAAAAGTGGACTCTGAATTTTATTCAAACCAACTTATTTTTATTATGATTATTTATTTTTTGTAGATTTTCGTCGTCTTCCTAGCTCTATCTGCATCCCTAGCAGAGGAGGAGGCCAAGAAAGGGCAAAAACGTGGAATCTTCGGTGAAGGACATCACTCCTTTGGAGGAGACGAATCCTTTGGAGGCCACGAATCCTTTGGCGGACATGAGTCTTTCGATTTTGGTGGTCATGACTCTGGAAGTTTTTCACTTGAAGGACATGGTCTAGAAGGACATGGTCTAGAAGGCCACGGATCTTCCTTCGGTGAACATAGCAGCCACCATCACGGTCCAATCGACCTTGGCTCTAGCATACATAAGCATATCACCATCACCAAGAAGGTTGGAATACCCATTCCTAAACCGTACCCCGTTCACGTGGAGAAAAAGGTCCCAGTACCATACCCAGTGCATGTCAAAGTACCAGTCGATAAGCCATACCCAGTCCATGTACCCAGACCATACCCAGTCCATGTTGAAAAGCCAGTCCCATACCTCGTTGAGAAGAAAGTCCCATATCCAGTGAAAGTACCAGTCCATGTACCCTACAAGGTACCCGTAGCTGTCCATGTACCCAAACCGTACCCAGTAACCGTCATCAAGAAGGTGCCAGTTCATGTACCCGAACCTGTTTATATTAAGAAGCACGTGCCTGTTTTCATCAAGTCGCATGAACATCATGAAGAACACCATGGCGGTTTCGAAGGACACGGGATTGAATCCGAAATTGGACATGGTTCCGAATGGAAAGGCTGGTAAACTGGACCAGGATCAGTAGTCATCCTAATTCTTTCATTTCATCTCATCAAATGTATCATCTGTTATTATTATTTTATAGTTTAATAAATAAAAAGTTACTTGAAAATTATTATTGTACTTACTTTGTTTTTTAACCTATCTTCTTTCCGATTTTTGTGTTTATTTACAATTTATCATGAAAATCTTATGTATTAAGTTGTTATCTACATTTGAATACCAAGTGTATTGTTTCCCGCCAACAAAACCTGGAATGCAGTCTTAATAATGTAAATAAACAACAAACCAAGGTACAGGCACCAATACAGTCAGCTTGTCGTATAATCAATTGCAAAACCTTATTTCTATATTTTCCTTTCTTATACGTTATGTATACAAGAAAATATGAAATTTTATTGTAAATATCCATTCTTGAGGTTCCCTAAATTCATTCAAATGTGCGAACTTTCAACAGCCAATATTATGTTTTGAATTTAATATTTGTGTACCCTGGGAAAGAAGCCCTTCTATTTTTGAAAAGATATTTCAACCAGAAGTGCATGTTTATTCGTGTAATATTTAGCGCATATCGAATAGTACATGAGTTAAAGAAATAGTAAATTCTTAAAAAATTCAAGATATAATAATTTCTCACAACTTTTGAAAGATATTTCTTTTGATTTTTCTGGATAATATCGCATTTGAAAATAGCCAGATTACATCTGGTTTCATAGTTACCGCACATATAGATATTGTTTCATGGCAATGGTAGAATGAATTTAATACACAATAATGCTGTATATCATAATACATACGTATATAAGTTAATACTAAGTATAAAATGTCGAGTGAATGGGACTCCAGATCATTTTAACTCAATAGTAAAAGTCTCCAAGTTGCATGGGCAAAAACTTTAAATAGGTAACTCTAATATTACATGGAGACTTCAATAACAAAGTATATATTTTTATGTTGAAGCTATTTTTATATATCTTTTTTCTTAAATTTGATGTGGACATAGATTGATCAATCCAAAATTGATAATTATAATAAAGCAGCAAAGACAATTTATACAATAGAATATATATGAATAGGGTATAGGGTTCAACTGAAATTGGATGTGGACGAATCTATACCAATGTAGACATAATAATGCATATAAACAAAATTATAGTTATGATTGGAATGAAGTTTTATTTTGATAGAAAAAAATGATAAAGTACAAAATTATTTAACAAGAACAATACTTAGAAAAAGATTACAGTGCTGAATATCAGCATCTGATCACACAACTGGAGTTACCAGCTCTTGTGTTCTGAGTCGGAACCGAAACCGGAGTCATGTCCACCGAAAGAAGATGATCCAAAGTCGTGTCCATCGAAGGAGGAGGATGAGAAATCATCTCCACCGTGATGACCCTTGATGAAGACTGGCACATGCTTCTTAATGTAGACAGGTTCAGGTACATGAACTGGCACCTTCTTGATGACGGTCACTGGGTATGGTTTGGGCACATGTACAGCGACTGGCACCTTGTAGGGCACATGGACTGGCACCTTCACTGGGTATGGGACTTTCTTCTCAACGGTGTATGGGACTGGCTTGTCAACATAGACTGGGTATGGCTTGGGTACATGGACTGGATATGGTTTGTCGACTGGTACTTTGACATGCACTGGATAAGGTACTGGGACTTTCTTCTCCACGTGGACGGGGTATGGTTTAGGTACTGGTACTCCGACCTTCTTGGTAATGGTGATGTGTTTGTGTACGCTGGAGCCGAGGTCGATTGGACCATGGTGATGTCCCCCAAAGTCACCGCCTTGTTCACCACCCCCGAAGTCGTGGCTTTCGAAGCCTCCACCGAAGCTTGAACCAGAGTCATGACTGCCGCCAAAGTCGTGTCCACCAAAATCGTGTCCACCAAAATCGTGTCCACCACCAAAATCATGTCCTAGTCCTTCACCGAAAACACCGCGTTTTTGCCCTTTCTTAGCCTCCTCAGCCGCTGAACAAGCGGACAGAGCTAGCAGAACGACAAAGAACTAAACACAGAAATGTTATATTATTTGTTATTAGAATTATAATTTTAATTGTTTTATGTATATAACATAACTTACCGTGGATGTATTCATGGTGCGAATACAAGTAGTGATCACAGATAACTGATACCATGTTTGAAAAAGTTTCGCTTTATATACCGACCGAATTTTCATGTATTATTAAGTTTACTGTTCCGGAACTTGACATATCCGTTGTTTGAAGAATCGTTTTTACTTAAAGTATATTTATTACAAAACATGTATTTGATATTTAGATATTTTCTTTTAAAATCTCAAACATGTATTAGTCGTATATGGGCTAAGGGCTTCAGCTCGTTGTTTTATTAATTTTGAGAAATAATATTAAACTTATAAATAAGAGAAGAATTTAATCACTAAATTTATGAATGAAATAATATATTAGTATCCTCAGATTTTTGAAGAGATAATCAATACATGAGTATAAATCAATTCAAAACACAATTGTTTTACAGAATATTTTAAATTTAAAATTTATTATATTTAATTTAATTTTCTAAAGCGAAATAACTAAAGATATAACAAAAATGCCTAACTATGACTAAAATAATGTTTCACGTAAACTTGATCACCATTCATTTAATATTCTTATATTTCGCTGAATATATTAATAAGTAAAGCCTTTTGAATAAGTCGTTCCGGTATTGCGCCTTTATGCTAGCGGATATAATTAAAATTAAAGCAATCTTCGTCGAAGCATCGTTGGTAATGGTAAGTATAAATACGCTGCTGAACATACAGTGAACCATCAGTGTTCTGTGATCACCCATTCTACGTGCAACATGAAGACTGCCACGGTAATGTTATCAAGAAACATATGCATTTAAAAATATTGTTTTATATTAATAAAAATAACAAATCTGTGTTTAGTTCTTTGTCGTTCTACTAGCTCTGTCCGCTTGCTCAGCGGCTGAGGAGGCTAAGAAAGGGCAAAAACGAGGTGTCTTCGGTGAAGGACTAGGGCATGATTTCGGTGGTGGACACGATTTTGGTGGACACGACTTTGGAGGCGGTCATGACTCTGGTTCAAGCTTTGGCGGAGGCTTCGACAGCCACGATTTCGGGGGTGGTGAACAAGGCGGTGACTTTGGGGGACATCACCATGGTCCAATCGACCTTGGTTCCAGCATCCACAAACACATCACCATTACCAAGAAGGTCGGAGTACCAGTACCTAAACCATACCCCGTCCACGTGGAGAAGAAAGTCCCAGTACCTTATCCAGTGCATGTCAAAGTACCAGTCGACAAACCATACCCAGTCCATGTACCCAAGCCATACCCAGTCTATGTTGACAAGCCAGTCCCATACACCGTTGAGAAGAAAGTCCCATACCCAGTGAAGGTGCCAGTCCATGTACCCTACAAGGTGCCAGTCGCTGTACATGTGCCCAAACCATACCCAGTGACCGTCATCAAGAAGGTGCCAGTTCATGTACCTGAACCTGTCTACATTAAGAAGCATGTGCCAGTCTTCATCAAGGGTCATCATGGTGGAGATGATTTCTCATCCTCCTCCTCCTCCTTCGATGGACACGACTTTGGATCATCTTCTTTAGGTGGACATGACTCCGGTTTCGGTTCCGACTCAGAACACAAAAGCTGGTAACTCCAGTTGTGTGAGCAGATACTGTTTCTTGTACTTATAAGTTTTTATTCTTTGTATGTGTGTTGAAATTTTGTATTTTTTTTTTTGCTAATAAACAGACTTCTTGCTTAACCTAAAATTTCTACTGTAATTGCATCATATTCTATATAACCCAATCCTATTGATTTGAACTGGAAACATAATATACAATTGAATGCAATAAGAAAGATAAACAAAAGTTTATGTCTGTTTACAAATAAGCCGCGTCATTCAGTTTTCGAATAAAGTATTTTCTTTAAATTATACGTTGGAATACTTAATTGATTAAACTTTATAGAAATGTAAATTTTCATGAAACTTTTGTTACTTGTAAAGTTTAATTTTAACGATATTCAACATTTATTTTAGTCTATCATGCATGCTCAAATTTATTAAAATAAATGCTACTAGAAAGACCTAAGCAAATGATAACATTCTTTTTTCTTTTATTGTTTATAAATAAAAGAATTCAAAATAATAAAACCAATAGACCTGATGAGTTAATAAAAATAAAAATTCCCCTTAACTGAACGAGTTTTATATTATTTTAAATGATTCCAAATGATACATTATATTCATTATTGTTCTATAATTACGTTAAAAAGTTTAATTATTACTTTCTTATACACTATGTATAGAAAATATTGTGATCACAAACAAAATCGACCTTGATAATTTAATGAAGATATCCGTTTGAAGGATCCCTGAATCTATTTTGACTATTTTCTCAATATTTGTGAGTGCACTTGTGAACGTTCTACAACCAAAACAATGGCACAGAGAAATATAATATGATTTTAAATATAGTGTATTCCGGTAAAGAAAATCCATTTCTGAAAAGGATATTGCAAGCGGTAGTGAATTCATGTCATGTTTTGCATATCTCAAAATCGACAAGAGTAAAAGTGAATTTAAAAAAGTTAAAGATACTATAATTTCTTGCAACTTTTGTATGAAAATTATTTTGAATAATGCAATATTTACTGAAAAGTTGCCTTTGCAATTAGTCGTGTTACATTGACGTTTCCACATTTATTGGTTTCATGGGAATGGCAGCTTGAATTTAAAGCAAAGTTAAGGAATATATTATATAGATAGTTGAGGTAATAGAAAGTCGAGTGAAAGCCACTTCAGCTTTCTTCTTAATGTCTTTTTTTAAATAATAGAAATATCTTGTCAATGTAATAAAGGCAATTAGGGTGTTATAGACAAAATGTGTATAAAAGTTTAATAAAACCCACAAATGATACCTTTATTTATATGTAAATATATTTACCATCCAACTGTTGTGGCATTTGACTGAAGATGTGCGGTAAAACAAAAGGTCTCACCCGAGCGATACCAACATAAAGAATCCGTATATAATTTAAAAAGTTATATTATAATTTTTTTATTTACTATGAATAATTTAATTGTTCTGTCATGGTCTGGTAAATTTATTGTTAGTAAATGAGCTGTAATTATTTTACATCGTTAAGAATATATGTTTATATAATGCCAGTTACTACATACATACATATAGATATATTTTGACAATTTGTGGCTTCACGCAATGATTAAAATATTAATTAAGCAGAATACTCTGCGTGTTAATATATAAAGTAAAATAAGTACATTTACTTTGTATTGGAAAGGTAGTCAGTGTTCCGGAACTATGATGTTACATACATGAACACATGAATTCGGTACCGTACAGGTATAAAAGTGGCCCCGGGCGATAGGTAGGCCATCAGTTATCTGTGATCACTACTTGTATTCGCACCATGAATACATCCACGGTAAGTCATGATATATACATAGAATATTAAACATTATTGTTCTAATAATAAAAACTAAAACAACTCTGCGTTTAGTTCTTTGTCGTTCTGCTAGCTCTGTCCGCTTGCTCAGCGGCTGAGGAGGCTAAGAAAGGGCAAAAACGCGGTGTTTTCGGTGAAGGACTAGGACATGATTTCGGTGGTGGACACGATTTTGGTGGACACGATTTTAGTGGTCACGACTTTGGCGGCAGTCATGACTCTGGTTCAAGCTTCGGAGGAGGATTCGAAAGCCACGACTTCGGGGGTGGTGAACAAGGCGGTGACTTTGGGGGACACCACCATGGTCCAATCGACCTCGGCTCCAGCGTACACAAACACATCACCATTACCAAGAAGGTCGGAGTACCAGTACCTAAACCATACCCCGTCCACGTGGAGAAGAAAGTCCCAGTACCTTATCCAGTGCATGTCAAAGTACCAGTCGACAAACCATATCCAGTCCATGTACCCAAGCCATACCCAGTCTATGTTGACAAGCCAGTCCCATACACCGTTGAAAAGAAAGTCCCATACCCAGTGAAGGTGCCAGTCCATGTGCCCTACAAGGTGCCAGTCGCTGTACATGTGCCCAAACCATACCCAGTGACCGTCATCAAGAAGGTGCCAGTTCATGTACCTGAACCTGTCTACATTAAGAAGCATGTGCCAGTCTTCATCAAGGGTCATCATGGTGGAGATGATTTCTCATCCTCCTCCTCCTCCTTCGATGGACACGACTTTGGATCATCTTCTTTCGGTGGACATGACTCCGGTTTCGGTTCCGACTCAGAACACAAGAGCTGGTAACTCCAGTTGTGTGATCAGATGCTGATATTCAGCTCTAAAATTTAATTTCCGCAAATTTATTAATACTAGTCATCTTATCTACATATTATCTACTTTTTGTATTGTCATTTCTTATGAAATAAATGTTGTTGCAAACTATTCGTACAATTTCTCTGGATTTATCCCATTTAACATGTTGTATAAGGAATTACATAGGCATAGGAAAATAAACTGGGAAGTAAAACATTTAATAATTAAAGAAAAATATTTTTATTTAAATAAAAACATGATATACAGATAACTATTTATGAAGTATGTGTGTGTGGACTAGCGAAGTGAAGTGACGTGAAGTGAAGTGATGATGAAAAATATAGATGTATGTAAAATGAAATAGTGTGATCACAGATATAAGTTAATGCCAGCCATGTCCACCGCTGCCTCCAAGAGATAACCCATGTCCTCCGCTGATTTCATGACCTTCGAAGCCACCGCCATGTCCTCCAGAAAGTCCCTCAAGACCATGTCCACCTCCAAGTTCAAGTCCACCTCCCAGTCCATGACCACCAAAATCACCTCCTAGGCTGTGTCCACCATATCCGCCACCGTATCCACCTCCGTAACCACCCCCAAGACCACCTCCAAAGCCGCCATCATGAGATTTGATGTAAACAGGCACTGGCTTCTTGACGATGTAGGGTTCGGGCACATGTACGGGTACCTTTTTGATGACGGTCACTGGGTATGGTTTGGGTACATGGACAGCTACGGGTACCTTGTAGGGTACATGAACTGGCACCTTCACTGGATATGGGATTTGTTTCTCAACAGTGTATGGGACTGGCTTGTCAACATGAACTGGGTATGGCTTTGGCACATGGACTGGGTATGGTTTGTCTACTGGTACTTTGATATGTACTGGGTATGGCACGGGAATTTTCTTCTCTACGTGAACGGGGTACGGTTGAGGTACTGGTATTCCCACCTTCTTGGTAATAGTGTAGTGACGATGAATGCTGGATCCAAGGTCAATGGGGCCATGACCTGCACCGCCGCCGTAACCGCCTCCATAACCACCGCCATAACCACCACCTAGACCACCTCCAAGACCATGTCCTTCAGAGATTCCACCGGAGAAGCTTTCAAAACCGTGTCCACCGCCCAGACTTAGACCACCATGGCCTCCTCCAAGGCTTAGACCGGCTCCGTGTCCTCCGCCAAAACTTAAACCGCCACCATGTCCGTAGGATGAACCTAGACCAAGGCTTTCACCGAAGACTCCACGTTTCTGACCCTTTTTCGCCTCCTCTTCCGCTGTGCAAGCGGATAGAGCTAGGAGCGCGACGAAAATCTACAAAACGAAAATGGTTTTAAAAATTAGTTATCTCCTGTGGCACTGTTATTTTGTTAACACTGTTTTCACATATTTAGTAAACTATTGACCTACCGTAGTCTTCATGGTGTTACTTGTATAAGTGATCACAGAAGACTGATGCTGCACCAATGTAATCAGATCACTTTATATACAGATTTGTATGTGTGATGCAAAGTGTTTGGGTTTTAAGATACGCCCGAGTCTTTGTTGCCATAAGGAGGAGGGAGGATGTACAAAATGTATGCACGTTATACCTTTCTTTCGCTGCGGCAATCCGTGCTACGCGTGTCGGAAAGACGAACGATCCAACGAACTACTTTCGGCACTTGCCATGGCGTAACTCTTGATACCTATGTATTACTAACATAACATTCACTCTTTGACATTTGCGGCTTTTTTTTTCTTTCTTTTCTTTTTACTCTGATTTCATTTGGGTACACTTACCGAAAGAAAGTTTTGGCTAACTTCGTAATGGGGTTTATGATTGGCATAATAAACATCCCAAAAAATCTGAAATTTACAAATGACTTTTCTAGAGTAAAGTAGGCGCATTTATCACGTGTGAAACTTATTGGGGAACCTTGTACATTGCATGTGATACACATATTTTTGCGGTAATAATAGCGAAAGTGAACGGTATATGCAATGTATGCATTGTACATCGGAAGTTGTGTGTTATTGCACCTTCCCACACAATTTTCTTTGCGTGTGTATTGTCCATTATTGCCTACAGTTCATTTCTTTAGCCCACTAGACATATTGTAAAATATTTGTATTTCTTTAAATTAACAATACAGTTTCTAAACAATAATATAGTAGCTACATTTTATAATACAATGAATAAAACAGTTGACATCATTTTACATATTTATTTCATGTGATTTTTTTATCTTTAAACGTAAACGTACCTTCCTGTATTAAAAGGCAATTTTTCAGTAAAAATTGCTAGACATTTTAATATCATTAACTTAAAATGACACATATGCCCTATTCGAGATGTCATCACATAATACTAAGTGAAAAATAACCTAAAACAATCAAATGTTTGCTACCACAAATTAGTCTACTCGGCTATACCCCAAGCTCCCAGAGCCTATCGCATAGACCCCATTGCCCAGATGGACATACCCAAGAGAGCCAGACCCTATGGAAATGGCAGGGCCAGATTTCACCAAATACGGAACCGATTTCAATACAGGCTCAGAAATTTGAGCGGTCTCGTATACAGGTACTTCAATAGGCTCTTTGATAGGGGCTTGCACAACGTATTGTACTGTGTAGGGTATTGGTTTTTTGATAGCTACCGGATACGAGTTAGCGAATTGGACTGGGGGTACACCAAATTTTTTTGAGACTATAGCATGGTATGGTTGTGGTACGAAAGATCCTAAATCAATAGCGCCATGTGTGTAGATGGCCCTGTGATTAAGATCTTCGTTCTTTGCTTCGTGGATGCCTTCTCTGAAGATTCCACGTTTCTTCTTTGTTCCTTCTACCCCGTTACTTAGCGCCACTAGTAGAATAAGAGCCTGAAAGGTATATATTTACGTTTTGGTTGAATTATATTATTTCGGTGTTCTTACCAAGAAAGATGTCTTCATGTTGTTTGTGTGAAAGAAACTGTTTTCGGGATTTTGCATTTTGTGTATATATATACATAGCATAATTTAATGTAGAATCTCTATAAACATATAAACATATATGTCCTCGTACGCATGGTCACTTAAATTATGCAAAACATGTAGACTAACTAGATTCCCCCAGTGGCGGAGATGCTTCTCGTTCGTCGTACGGTACCATTAACAGATCAAAAGATTTGCTGAACAAAAAGTTCTTGTCTCATCGCCCTGAATCGATATATATTTGATTGATGACGCAGCAATTGATAACGGGTCCAATAATGGAATTATTACATGTCATTATTCTAGGCGTAGATGATAACTATTTTATTGTATTTTAAGTATAAATAATTAATAATTTAAAAACAAGGTAAATTAATTTAATTTAGTTCAAGGTATTTAATGATGAAATATTTCTTTACTTAATTCTTCAGAGAAATACTATAATTTATCTCATGTATTCTAATAAAAAAACGATATACATACATACATACTTTTATGTATTTGCAAGTAAATTCTATGAATATGTATAATATTGTGGGTTCATTAACATTAAATAGACCGAGACTTGACAGATACTAATAAATATTAACTAATGCTACAATTTTGCAGAAGATTATTAATAAAAGCAAATCAGAATTTGCAATCTCTAACGTTCACTGGGAACCTACGTGAAAACGAATTTTATTTTTAACAGCTGAAATAAAATACACGTTTATTTAAAATTCCATAAAGTTTCGATATATACATATTTATATAACATAAAATAGAAAATTCTCTTTTAAAATACTCAATTTACATTAATAAATATTTATTTACATATCAAGTTTGACAGATAAATTAAATGGATTGCCGATTACTGTAAATTGAAAGAGTCGACTGTATCCTTCCTTTGCAAATTATTCATACATATAGATTTAAATATTATTTAGAAATATATATTTTAGGTTAAGGATGCATGCCGCATTTTTTTTACTGAAGTCACAATTAATTATCACATTTGCTTATTTTTATTATTGACCAAAACAGATATTTTTATTAAGGTAAATGCAAATCACTATTGCGAATTCCGAAATATGTTTTAGTTGAAAATAAAAGATATAAATCTTCATGTTAAGATAAAAATTTAAATTTCTTATAAGATCATAGGCGTACATACATATTTTATGGTGAAATAGTATGGGGTTGCGCGAACATGTTTTAAAATAACTTTGTTTCTTATGGGCTTCGAAATGGCTTGCATCGTTCAAATGTATTATTTATTTAGTGTCTAAGTGTTTTGCAACAAGACAGTCAATTTTACAGTAGACTGACTTTTCTATAGTTTTTCGCAATATTACTACAACAACCAGTGCACTTTCTTATAATGTGCGACCTTGTTTGTTATTAGCATATTTGCGGAATCGCTGCTCTGTTCTTTACGAGAAATAATGACATAGTGTAATTATAATATGTACCAAGTACTTGTTGTGGTGTTTGGATGAATATATTTTTTTATAATTTCTTGATTTTAATCTTTAAATCGTGACTTTGCTTGAAATAACTGCCATTTATTGTATAAATAATTAGGGTTTGCTGTAATATTCATGCGATAACAAGGTATCCGAATATTACTTTTCACCGGTGTATTATCCATATATATATATATATATATATACATATATATATATATATATATATATATATATATATATATATATATATATATATATATATTTAAATACATGTTTCTTAATTCCTATCGATTTGAATTCCAGTCCAGCTCTGGTTATAATAAATATTAATTTAAATTCAAAGACTTATACAATCTATTTTACTCTAGAGCATACAAAATACGTTGTATACCGTGTATCGGAGAGTTTATCAAGTATCGCACATTTATAAAGTATTTATATTTTTACCCTCTTGTACCTTAAAGTGAATTTAATAAGCGTCGTTTTTAATGTAATGAATCTGACTTAGTTCGTATTAATGAAGCTTTTGTGTTATTAAAAATAATTATGTATGCGTTAAGCAACGGATATCCTGTAATTATATTTAGTTGCATATAAAGTAATGATATTTACGAAACGCGACGCTAGCGTCGGCATTGGCAGCGGCGCCACCGTCGGTACACACCCAACAAGTGAAAGGTAACCTACACATGTATAACAGTTGCTATATAAACTGGTTCACATCGTCTAATTGTAAATATTCACGCTATCAATCGACATTCGGTACCTCATATACTTACTTATATCATAGCTGCCACCTTTCTCCATTTTATTACTGTATACGCACTTTAAACGAATCCAGCAAATAAATAATATCCGTATAGTAATAACAGATCTATATTATATAGTTTATTCTTACTAATGGGTGTCGCATTTAGTTATTTCTCGACTATCTTTTGCTATCAATATCAATTTAAATTAAAATTGCTTTATTTTGTTTCAAATTCATTCTAACATTGCCATGAAACAATATCAACATCTTCACACACACACAGGCGTCATCCCGAAAATATGTATTTCTCAAGTTCAACAATTTACATGATTACAACCCTTTCTTATATATATTCGTATGAGAAAGTAAAAAGGAATCAGAACATATATTTGTGTGAATGGAAAGTAAGATGAATGTTTATTAAATGTGCAACAATTACTTTCCAAATATCAGGTTCATAAAGTAACGAATTTCTTTGCGTTATTAGTATCATTTTGAACATGATTCACAAGACTAACGGAAATGAGAAAGTGGCCAAACTAGTCGCAGATATTAACTAGAATATTTACAGATGCTGTAAATTTATATTACGTAATATAACGACAATGTCATTGAGATACTTATAGGTAGTACCAGGAGAAAATAACCATATGTGTTTTGTTATATCATAAACATTTGGACGCCATATGCACCTCTGTAAAGAATGTCTTTAAATTTACATAATTTTTACTTTCTCGGATAATATCCTAAAGAGAGTATTGTAATATTAATGGATTTATACGTTTTGGGCTCTCCTGAATTGATTCCGCTTATTTTCTCGATATCATATTGATATTGTTTCATTCCAATCGTAGAATGAATTTTAAATATAATAAGGTATTATTATAAATATAGATAAGTACAAGAAAATCGTGTATAGGCCACCTAAGATTTTTTATATTAAATTACACAATGTCAAGTAATATAAGATGATTCTAATTTTAAGATTAAATTGAATTTGCATCCAGTGTTTTATATTTTCTTTTCTATTGTTCAACTGTCATTCTATACAACAGAAAAGGGAAAAATTAATTAAAAAATAAAGAAGAAAACCCAATATTAACTGAACATTATTTTGACATGTGATTGGCAGTGTTATTATTAAATATTCCTTCGTTAAAATGTAAAAAGAAGATTGAATTAAAATGGAGTCCATTAATTTTAGAGACTATATGCAAATGACATAAAAATTAGTATTTAAACATTGAGTTGAAGTTCTGATCTTCATTTTCCGCCTATAAACATGAATACCTCAGCGTTCAAACAGTAAATTGATAAGGTTCTTCCAGCTGTGTATGTTCGTATTTGTTCATAATTTTATTTTGTCATATTTTTATTTAGTTTTTCAAATACAAGATAACTGGTGAAATTTTATGAATATTCATTTTTACCTAATTGTTTCGAAAAGCCTATTTTCTTGGACGAAGTTTAAAAGGAAGCATTGTAATCATGAAAAATTTCTTAATCATGATGTACACGAAAATACACGTTTTCACCATCCTTGATTCGAATTTGTCTATTTTTAAAATGATGTTTTTTTTTTAATATAGTACCAATTGTTACGATGCGTTTTAATTATATGTGTTATTACTATATCCGTTTATTAAATAGGATATTATGTGATTAACAGTCTTCTTTAATTCTTTATTTCAGAACGTGTAACCATTAATAGTACATCTTTCAGTGAAATAGGACGTGTATTGAAACTGATTTAGTGAGTGATAAAAGTGTTGTGTATTATCGGAAGAGATAATTATCAATTCCAATATATATGGTACGTCATAGGAGAACTGATTTGAAATTACATCATTAATTTTACTTTTTTATACGTAATGTATAAAAAACAAGTATTCGTCCTCGCCGTTTTAATGAAAATATTTGTTTTGTGAGTCCCTGAATTTATTTTGAATGTTTCTTTAATAACGTCTGTGTGTGTGTCTGTCCACAGCCTACAACGTTGAACATACAATGTTTGAACACAAGAAAGAAAAAGAATAATTTTTTTAGAAACAATAGTTACTGTTAGCGGCTTGTTTACTCGTGTTATTTTTTGCACACGTCTCGAAAAGGACACAAATGAATCTTATTGCAGTTAAAAATATTAAACTTTTGTTAAAAAAATATGTTTGGAAAATGTACCATTTAATAATAATAATAAAAAAAAACTTTAATATTTACATTTACCTGATTTCCATACATATTGATATTGTATTATGGCAATGATAGAATGAATTTAAAACACAATAAAGCTATATTACATATATAGTGATAACTAAGTATAAGAATCTCGAGTGAAGGGCATCCCAGGTTTCTCCCTCAATTATTGAAAATATCATTAAAAATATCACCATTATTAAAATTAGAAATTAATCCGTGTATTTCAATGTGTATAATTATGAAAAATTGTTATAAAACCACATTTGGTTTATTATTTATTATTTCGAAACTTATACAAACGTTCAAATCATTTCCCACTAAAGTGGTTTATAATAAATAATATAGTTAATATTATTATTTGATATAAATAAATAAATAAATAAGTTATATTGAATAAAATTTTGTAAACTTTGCTAGGAAAACAGTAAGAATTGATCTGATTTGTGACTTATAGATTTATATAAATAATATTCTAAATAGCACTCTCTATAATATTGCATATTATTTTACAACGAAATTTCATTATTGAAGCTGTAAATTGGTATATAGATATATTTTGGAATATATCATTTTACAGCTACAATAATAAAATATCGTTGTAAAAAATATGCCATATTGTAGATATTGTATGTTTCTAGAGTGCTGTCTGTCTAGTCAGAAATTAATAGATTGCTAGACAGCCAATGAGATATATAATAGTCTAGCGCCTTAAGAACTAAAAACGGGTTATATTGCTTCATTTTCTATAACTTCTGGTTTCTCGGGAGTAACAATCATAGGCGCAGATTCCGTTGTAGACGCTGTCGTAATTGGTATTGGCTTGGGTGTTGACGCAGTGACATTGGGGCGACTCATCGACGGATGCATAACAGAATATTCACAGTTACGTCCGGTGTAACCTTCACGACATAAGCATTTGTAGTTGCCATCTTCTGCCGTTAGCGAGATACATTTTGCGTCGTTCTCACAAGCGCCTGGATTGGTTGCACAGTATGTTAACTCTGAAATGAAACAAACAAAAACAACAATTGATTGGATATAATTTATTTGTGAGTGGGGTTGTTTACCTTCGTCACATAACATTCCTCCCCAGCCTGCTTTGCAGTTGCATTCCCAAGGGCGATAACAGCTGCCATTCACGCAACCAGGATAAGGGTAACATTTGTCGCAGTTCTTTCCGAACCAACCCACTTTGCATCTACGTTGTTAAACAAAACAAAACTTGTTATATTTTATTTTACTTATATATATTGTAAAATAGATAGTGGAAGTATAAGATACTTTTCTTTTTTAATTATTTCAATTATTATAATACAGACCTGCATTCTCCTGGTTTCCTGCAATAACCCCTTTCTTTGTGACAGCTTTCTGCGCATATAGCTGAAACGAATATTATTATTATTACTATAAACACTCTCTGTATATGTAACAATGTTTTAATTTACATACATATTATATTTTAAATTTCAACATACTCGTACATATATACTTTACATGGCAACCAGTCACTCGTAAAATACTGTAACTAACTAAACTTTTTGTTTTTTAAACTGACATATAATACAACGCTACAACGCTCAATTATAATGCTACATTCTCTTAGTAATAGACTTCCTTTTTTCACATAATGATTTTTTAAGCTCGTCGTACAATATAGCTATAGTGTTGGCTCTGGGGCCTGCAGACATAAAAATTAATTTATGTGTTCCTGATTTCGAAAATGTATATCTCCTCTAAATATACTAGACCGGTTTTAATCAAATTTGGTTTACATATAATATGAGTGCCCGTATCTAGTATTAAATAATTCGATACTTTTGGAGTAATTGGGCCTTAAGAACCCTCCGGTTTTTAAGGCCCAATTACTTAATTAGAATAGAATTTAATTTAATAATTATATCTGCAAAGAAATTAAAAATTTTGATATCCATGTTTCAGACAATAAAAAATAATATTTAATTAATTTAAACCCGTATGTATGGATTATCTCCTCAAGAGCTTGTGATTGTAAAATAGTTTTCTTCATTAAACAAGCATTGCCCTTTCCAGGATATGAATCCCCACCACTTGTATAATATTTAAAATGTAAAAATAATTGTTTTTTTTTTTTATTATTTCCTAATAATTGGTGAACAAAATAATGTGGCGAGCTGAAAGCATTGGTGTCTACACATATGCTTGTATTCTGTATTCTGAAAAATAATTCTACGTGCTTAAAATAATATAATAATATTTACGATTTTGACACAATAATCCAGTGTATCCCGGATAACACCGGCACTCTAAGGGCTTAGTACAGAATCCATGCTGACATCCAGGAAGCACTTGACAGTTTTTACATGTAGGTCCGGACCAGCCCAATCTACAGCGGCATTCGCCGGGCGTGTCACAATATCCCCTTGTCGAATGGCAATCCAATCGACAGATTGCTACAAAAATAAAGTTTACATTTTATTTTTGACTAATTTTGTGATGAAGTCAATATTTGGAATTTATAAGAAAAAGTATATTCCGATCACAATAATGAAATAAATGTTGTATGTAAAATTGTTGAAATCAATTTACGTTCTGAGCAAAAGAGTCCGTCCCAACCCTCATTGCAAATACACTCAAAGCTGGTGTTGCAGTAGCCGTGCTGGCACCCAGGTAGGGCGATGCACTTGTTGCATTTGTCGCCCCAGTAGCCCAGCTTGCAGCGGCATTCGCCCGGACGTTTGCAGTAGCCCTGCTGCGGGTCGCAGGCCTTGCGGCACCGGGGCACGTCGCACAGGTCGCCGATCCACCCTGGCAGGCAACGCACTTCCCCGTTGTCATCGCACGTATAGTGGCTGTGCTCGTTCTGCGACGAGGGCACTTCGCATGCCTTACAAAAGTTTGGAACAAATATCAATTATACTAAAATAGTATAGCACCCTGCAGGATATTTTTGTCGCATAAGTTTGAAAATTGTCGACTGTTTATTACCTTAGTAATTTAATGTCATTTTTCGATCAATAATGGCAAGTTTTTGGATTGGTAAGAGAAAAGGAATTTTGTATATGGTCTTCTTTTATGTATATGAATCATCACCAATCATTCAAAATTTCTGAACGTTTCTTTTTCTTCCGTTACCATTCCAAAAACTACCTATAAAATTCACATAATAATAATATATATATATATATATATATTATTATTATATTTCTAGTACGTCGACCCTAAAATGACACATGATGCAAATATGTTCTTTCACCTGCAACTATTTTCTCCAATAAACCTACATATTGTGCAAATTCAGGTCATCTTATAACTATAAATATGCATTTGTTTTACAAAGAAAAAAAAGTATATTTTATATTTAAACACCTAAATGTATTTGTATGTGTGAATGTCTAGGTAGAACGATTTGTTTATTAGTTTCTATAGTTACTACCAGTGGCGGAACCAGGACCAGGTTAAATGCTACATTGTTAAAGGTCAAAATAATTATTAAATTAAAAAATTCATAATTTGAGTGTAAATAGTAATATACCTGCTGTACCTTAGCTTAATATAAATTGAGGAGCAGTAAGTTTATATATAACTACTGTCAGCGTTCACAGCAAAGATAAATTCACATATATTATTTGATTTTTAAATAAACTTCAAAATGCCGATAGTTTGTTGCATATCGAGTTGTATAAATAATAATATTAATTATAATAATGATGAAAAGGTATCTTTTTATAGATTTACGGCGAATATAACGAATATAACAGTGTCCGGAAGGAAAACCGTGTAAGGGACTTTTATATGGTATATCCATGGTTAGGTCTAGATTTACAAAAATTTGTATGAAAAATCCCCATTATTCCATTAGACAAATGAACCAATGATATTAAAGATTTTAAATGAATTAAAATTAATTGAAAATTGACTTACTTGTTTCTTCCATTTGGGAACGTATCTAGAGGCACCAACACTTAAACATAAATAACACATAAAACCAATAGTAAAACGTAGTTTATCCATCATGAGTTGGTGATAGAGTAAAGAGAATCTCTTGCAGAGATGCCTGTGTGGGTTAACAAGACATCAGGTTGAGGTGATGTGCTAGTGAAGACCTTCGAGAAGCAACTGAAGAGTCGACCGTGAACTTGACAGTGCATCGCCGTCACTGACCTGCAGAAGGCCTACTTCTTCAGCTAACTGTACGTATGTATACATGAGCACATGACAACATTGTGCTGCAGGTGATGGTGATGGCATTGAGGACATTCACATATAGGTACATATAGTAGATACCGTCGCCAAAAATCAATATTCATTGTTTTGGTTGTTTTATAATTTATTTTTGCTTCTTCATATTTACTGTTAATCTGAACTTAAGTTAAGATCACTGACTTTAAATTAGATCATTTACTAGTTGCATGGCTGAATAGGTAATATTTGCTACCATATACATTGTAAATAATCAATGTAATTTTCACTATAAAACCGCAATTATCAGAAATTTTACAAATTTACTAATATTCTGTAATTCCAAATGATATATTTGGTATGTATGATTACTACAACTATTGTTGGTTACAAATTGGCCAACAATTTTCGTTATAAATGGGCTCACATTTTATTTACAGTGTATTTAACTATCGTTTAATATTACAATTGCAAAATAATTACTATAAATAAATACAAAAAAATTTAAGTCATTACATACCGAAATATTAAAATACACTTTTCTGTACGTTGTTTTTAAAAAAATTGCAATCAAATATTCTATGTTAGGAACAGTCGGTTTGAAATATCCATTGCCCCATTGTTTATTTTCTATACGTAATGTTTAAAACGATGTAGTGTAATCATACAAGAAGTATTATTAGGGTAGATAAATAGGGGACTAGTGGGTAGAAATATATTATAGAAATTTCGGTTCAACAAATACAATCAGTAAAGTTATATTGTTCTATATATGGTGTAATTATTAAACTCTCTTGTTTGTATTAGAAACCCAAAATATACAACTGCTAAACGTAGTTTGCTAGTTTAGGCGCAGATTCCAATAACTCAACAGTACTTATAACAACACTAACAAAATCTGTATTAAACCTTATATTTATTAACAATCCTTAATAAACTATTAACAACAACATCAACAACGTCTCGCGCAAAGAAAAAGTCGGCATGATTATACAATTCATTTGATAATTTTTCCAATCCAATTTTCACCGGTAGTTGGTTGTACAACGCAATGGCACCCTGAAAATTAAATTTTATATACATGTACATACACTTGTTTATTTAATTGAATTGCACAAACTTGTTCGGTAGCTACCCAGTCGTTGGCTGCATACATTATGTAACTAGGTATCTTAATACGACTTAAATCGTAAGAGGGTGGTCTGGCCGACTTGTAATACTGTAAGTTCGTTCTGGTTCCGTAATCAAAGTGCGCAAATTGGCCACTTTGTGCCCCTTGCACCATATGAAGCAAAGTATTTAACGAGGAGCCGGCCGGGTAATGGCTATATATTAATGGTAGGAACTCCTGAATTTTACAGTTTTATTATTTGGTATTTATATATATATATATACGAGTATGTATTATATATTAAACTTACAGCTGGTAAATTAAAATCGAAACCAAATATAAAGAATATGAGAATTTCACAGAATGTAAAAGTTTGCTCCGAGTTAAAACACAAATTTGCCATAACTGGCTTTAAATTATTGGCTGGTTTTGCTAGTATTTCATTTATCCTTATATATCTGTTTATTTTCTAGAAAAAAAAGAAAAGATTTTAATTTGTTGAACCTTAAACGCTTGATACACATTCTCAGTCGCTCTATTTGTATTATTTGATATTTTCATACCTTGGAAATAGCAGGGGTGTAGTGTGGTATTATCAGATAGTTACCTTTAGTAAAGGCCAGAATGGTACGAGCCAGACAAGTGGCGTTTTAATATCTAATAGAAACATTGTTGGAGCCAAAGAGACGATTAATTTCAATCTTTTGTGGGCATGGTCGGCCATTGTTGACGCATACACATATGGCAAATTCGTGCCCATGGATTGTCCAACAAAAATAATATCATTTCTGCCTGTCATCTTGTAAACTAAATCTAGTGACGCTGGTAAATCATACATTCCCATTTCATGGTAACTATAAACAATTGGTAATTTTTTATAAGCGGAAATCATACAATATATATCAAAGCGTTTTGTTTTTCTACCTAAAATTCCAATAACGAGTTTCTTTTACGTTAAATCGAACATGGCCTTTGCCGTAAAAGCTTCCCCGTGAGTTGCCCAGCCACACATCGTACCCCATGTCAGATAAAATGAACCCGATGGAATTGTTACCACAAATAACCCATGGCGCACTGCTAGCGAAAATACCATGCTGAAGAAATATCGGTTGACGAGCACCCTTTTCTCCCTTACGGCGGCCATTTTTTCCGCTGGGTATCCGGAATAGTTGCAGGATATATCCATCTCTTGTTATCACTTTGTACGTCTCTAATGGGTACTGGTTACGAAGGATTACTTCAGGCTTCACATTTAAAAAATAAAATAAATATATTATTTATAGCTCGCTGTGCCAAGTACAGAAGAGATAACGCATTCGGTGTCTGTAACATTCTCGGAACAATAATATAACACAACTGAAAATTATTAAATTTTGACCGAGACTAGCTGGAATTTTGTGTAAAATTTATTCAACAATAGAATTAAATATTTTTATTTTACTTACAACAGTTAGATCAACGTCTGGATTGTACCAACAATTTGAAGTATTACTAAGTTTGATATTGTAATCCCGGGCATTGTAGCACACATTATTCTTTGGTAATGCTGCCACTAAAACCACACCATACACCACTACTGAGATGAACCGAATCACTTTCATTTCTGTATTACATGATTTTATTTCTAAACAATAATTGTAACATTTCTTTTTTCAATATTTACCACTTTATATTATATATTAAAATTAAGTAGTTATCCTTCATTATAAATTGAAGGACAGTTATTCTAATAAATATAGATATATGAGTATAATAGTTCATTTGAATCACCGTGTACGAATAATACATTCATATACTGGTATGAATATGTTTGAAGTGGGGAAATTGGGGTATTTCAACATAAGCATTTTATTTAGTGGGATAGATTCATGCATACATACAAGTTACAAATCAAAACATCAAACATGTACTATGAAATAATAATGATCATTTTAAACACGAACAATTCTTATATACTCTTTTAAAAATACGATTAGCACATTAACATACGGAAACTAAAATATCTAAACTTACAATTATACAAATATCTGTTTAAGTAATTCTAAACGTAACCGAATTTATAACAGATTAAAACTTCCTACATATTTGAAAGATTAGAGTTGTCTTTCACTTTTGGTAATCAACCAATATATATATATACCTATATATATATATATATATATATATATAACTGAAAATCTGTATTCGCTGCGTGCCAATTAGTAATTAAGATTAGAAATTACAAATAATAATCCAGTTTGTATTATGACAAGCAGTGCAATTCACAGTTACAAAATAAACAGAATTAATTCCTAATTTTGTTTTTGTGAACGCTGGCAATGTTTGTTATAAAATAAACTGGATATATTAATTGTAATTTCTAACCTTTATTACTAATTATTTCGCTGTGAATACACATTATAGCGAATAAAATTAGTAAGTATGATTAGATTCAAACAATGTTAGAATTCACAACAACAAACATTAACCCAATAAGTATAAATTTTGTTGATGTAAACGCTAGTTTTGTTTTTCATAAAACCAACTGGATTTTTATTTGTAAGTTCTAATCTTAATAACAAATTGGTTAACTGTGATAGGACCTTCATTAATTATGAATTATATTGAATGTTCGAATAAATTAACAATTTTCAATGTAATATTTAATATATAAATTAATATACTGCATATTATTATTATTCACAAAGTAAACTTTACTATCAAAGGAATAGGCACAATTTTGGAGATATGTTAATATGATTTATGTTACCAGTTACCATGTATCTTTTGATCAATATCAAAATATAAACAACATAATATTAATATGCTATTATAAATACATGTGTTGGCCATGAATGTTTGTTTATAGTTTGGTCTAAATACATGTTTAATCAATTTAACCAAATTTGCCTGAAAATTCAATTTGTTTTAGGGATAAAATTTCAACAATTTCCCCAATTACCCTGATTTGATTGGTTTGTTGTGCAAAGGAGCGAGTGAAAAAAAAGTGGAATCTTTTCTGTGAAATTAAACTTTTCATACCAAATTTTAATTACGTATCTTCATAAGAAAAAAACAGGTCAACTAACTAATTAACTAATATTTTATGATACGCATTCTAAAATCCTACTTTATTATATAACAGAGTTTCGACTTTGACTTCCTCTCGCCCGAATTAGTCCGTTTTATTGAATTTTATAGCTAATTTTGTATTATTATACAACATTATTTTGCAATATTTTTATCTTAAATCAAAACGTGCTTTTAGATTAAATAATTCTTAGTATAATGTTAACAAACAACATATTTATATTTCATCATCTTGTTCATTTCTGTTTCTTCTTTAATTTTCGACTTTTCTCTAAAAATGTAGAAATTGAAATGTATATAGGAAGTTATTAGATTCGTTCAATATTAGCTATTATCAAAACTCTATCTAAAAAGAATATAAAAAATGTTGAAATCTAATAACAGTTCGTGATGTATATTTCTACTTAGTGGACTGTCCATCACGGAAATCAGAACTTTTATCTGAACTCATTGCTTACTGTCATGTAAGTATATAGAACTTTCTATCTCTCTAACAGATTCTTGTAGGTTTTTCTTCATTGTTGAATAATCAACAATTAAACACCTATAAATCTTAAATCGATATTAAATTTGTGTAACAATTTTAGAAATTGTACAATATTTTAAGGAATTTATATTTAAATTTACGTATATCGTATTTTTCGGACGATTAGACGCACCGGACGATAAGACGCAACCCAAACATATGAGACAAAAAATAGGTGAGGTTTATGGTCCGAAAAATACGCTTGTTCAAAGTAAGACGCATTCCAACTTGAAATTGAATTTGAAATAAATTGTAATAATAACAAATAAAGGTGCCCCCAATGCCTTTAAAATAAATTTAAAATAGGCGACATTTTTATAGCCACTCATTTTCTTAATTATACCGTTTAAAAATGACTGATTATTGAAGAGATTATTAAAACATTTGTAAACAAATTTGATTAGCGGGCGTAAAACAAATCTAAGAATAACAAATTATGATATGATAGTCCTATATGGTTTTGCATTTTCTTTTTAAATCAATATTTATATATAAAAATAAAAGGTTTTGGTTTTCTTGCTACCGTACGACGAGCTAAATTTTTATATATTATATAGTATATATGTATATACATACATGCATACGTGAAAGTAAAATTAATTTTCATTTAAATGATATCAAGTACGCTGAGGATAAGTTTACTTGAATGTATAGTTGGTTGCATGTTCCTATAAGGACATTTGAATTTGGTTTTGATATATAAACAATTACAGTTAAACCTGGTTTCACGAACTTAATTTATTCCTGAAGATCGTCCGTAAACCGAAATGTTCCTAAACCGAAACTAATTTCCCCCATAGGATTTAATTCAAAATAGATATATCCACCCCTGGACCCCAGATAATTGTTAATTTAAAATGTTACGTGAACCTAGGTTTATATATATATATGAATATAGAATATAATAATAATTTAACATTTTATTTATTAAAAATATATAGTTACTACACTGACTCAGCAATATGCATAACTTATTCAATAAAGCTATGTAAATATGTACTGTTATTGTTATTTAATTATAAATATGTTTGAATATTAATTATATAATGGTTTAATGATAATTATGATGGCCATGACTGTGAACCAAGACAGGTTTTATAACGGGTACGGCAACGGGATGGGGTACAGCAACCGGATATGGTCGCACAACACGTACGGGGTACGGTGCTGGGTACGGCACTGGTACTCGATGGGGTACAGGTACTGCGTGGGGTACAGCCACTGGGTACGGTACAGGTCGGTCTACATGCACGGGCACTGGGCGATCCACTGCCACTGGGTACGGCTGCGGTACCTTTTACAACATTTTTTATTTATTTCCTATTCAGGAATCTCGATTTACAAAACTTTACTTCGGCCAAGCAAGTATAAATGGCGCATTTTTTTAATAGGAACATCCCTAACTTTCGGTAAGTTACCAACGGTAACTTACCCATTATTAATTTAAAATTATGTAAATATATACATATTTCAAATTAGTAAATTTTACTTACATGTACTGGGTATGGTCTATCGACGGGTACGCGTACTGGATGTGGTACTGGCACCGGTACTTGTCGTTCCACTGTGACCGGATACGGTGCCGGAACCGGCACAGCGTAATTTCTAGTGACAGTTGTATGTGTGTTCAGAGAATGTCCCAGTAGTTGTCCTCCTCCTAAGAGCGCTCCACTACTATAGCCCCCACCGAGACCTAGCCCTAACCCACCTCCGAGTAGAGCGCCACCATGGCCTCCTAGTGCCAAACCATCGCCATATCCGCCGAGTCCCCCATATCCCAAGCCAAAGACGCCACGTTTCTTGTGGTTCTTCTCTGCTGGCTTATCTTCTACATTATCAGCAACCACTAGGGCTACTGATAGTAAACAGACGCAAATCTGAAATGTAAATATAAGTTTCATAAAAATGGATTATGTTCTTTCTAGATTATCTTTATGGAATTAAAATATTGTAGACGGATTTGTATTTTAATGAAAGTTTTAATGGATGAAATGACAAAGTATAAGTAATTAAAATGTACAATGTGCTGGTCTTTTTGGATTGTTTTTATGCGGTGTGTCGACACACAGCATTGGACAATAGATAAAAGGCAAATTTGCATTTTGTTGCTGAATGAATTTTTATACACAGAGAAAGCCTTTGTTGTTGCATTGTACGATGCCAGAATAATTTTGAATGCCATTAATTATTATACGTATAGAGATGCAGTAGCGGAAAAAAAGTTCTGCAAAAATATTCATATACGTACCAGAGTATTCATGGCTTCTTGCTTATATTATGATTATGTTGATCTGAGGGTGTGTTTAAACACACTGTTTATATATACTGTCATCCGAATAGCATCGTCCTGCTATTATAGTCATGTCCCCACCGAGTATCTCCTGGGCACGATGGACACCGTAGGGTACCACACTTTCTCTTGGTGGTTGACCATGTGCATTACAGGGCAGATTCAGTTACATACATACATATCAATGACGCCCCATTGTTGTACCGGCAAATGAATGCAGAAAAATATAAATTTTTATAAAACTCAGATATGCATATAAGTATTATAATTATTATTGATAATTAATACTTATATACTCCAAATATTCATAAATTTTTCGGTAATATATATTATATTATATTAATATCAATATTATAATTGGGTAGTGTAATTATATGAAAGTCTAGTGAAGGTCACTCCAGCTTTTTAATAAGTGCATTGCCATTGCTGTACCACTAGGTATATAAATAGTAAAAAAAAAATTGTATCAACATTCTTAGGAATTTCTAATGAATCAATTTTGTAATTTCCAGTCAACACACGTGTATTTGGGTGCACTGCATTTCTAAAAACTTCCGCAGAAAACTGTCTTGAGCTATTATACGAAGTCGCTGTATTTTGTTTGCATAATATTGCATTCAATGAATTTCTAATAACACCATGAAAATCCTCTTATGATAAATTAACATTCTGTTTACTTATGCTAATTTCGCGTAGGAATTAAATTGGTGATGAAAACAAAGTTTGGTGGAGTTACTACCTTTTCATAAAATTAGATTACGCTCGAGCTGGGGGAACAATAATTACTGAATTAAGTTGTAGGTTTAGCGTAATATGTCTATGTATGTATGCTAAAAACAATAATATACGTATATTCATTGTTATACATATCATTATTACAAAATAATGTTTAATTGTCAAATACGGAGTTGCTCTAAATTCCACGCTCACGTGGCGAGTACGGACGTTGAAAAACTATTAAATATCCATGTTTAATTCTTACTTTCTTATACGCAGTAATAAGTAACTCTTGTAATCATGAAAAATGTCGAACTTGAGATTTCAACGGATATACACGTTTTGTCCTTCCCTGAATCGAATGTGTTTATTTTCGGAATGACGACTTTGTGTCTGTCTGTCGTTGTTAGTCATGTGAAGGCCACTTCAGTTTTTTTAATAACCTCTAAAGTGTTAAACCTAGAATTGCAGAATCACAACTGGAGTTAATATTAACGACTTTTATTTTCTGATTTATTTTCAGACGTATTGTCTCGCAGATTTATCTTGTGAATAAAATAATCAAATATGTAAATTGAACATCGAAAGTGGAACATTTGTATAAATGTATTTCCTTATCCAATAATCTGAATGTTTAGTGATTCTCCCCTTGCGTCAGATGCTTTCAACGCGTTTATTCTAAATGGAATAACAATTGCGTATCAAATTATTTAGATATTCGCTATAATCAATAAAGGGAAAAGTGTGTTTTGCGGTATTTAGAACTCTATATATAGTCAAAGAGGAAATATAACAAGTAGATTTCTTTTCTTACAGGAAAAACTAACAGTTTTCTTAAAATTGACATATATTCTGACGTAATTTCAAAGAATGTTGTTATCATTCAAGTAAAACTGATAATACTATTTTATTTTTAATATATTATAAAGCGACAACTTCAAAGGCGAGAAAGCGAATTCATTGATTAATTTAAACTTGAATTTCGGCACATACTACATTCATTTGTACATGTTTTGATTATATAGTATAAATAATGCATAGTCTTCCAAGGAAAATAGGTATCATTAGCTTGTCATAAGAGCTATAGTGTTCGGTCTTGTATCATATTCTCGGAATTGTGCAATGTTTGCTTGGAAATTAGTTTCATGTTTTCCTGATTTTATATATATATATATATATATATATATATATATATATATATATATATATATATATATATATATATAATCACTTTTACACTTCCAGAGTTATAGGGTCGTAAAAATGGGGCCGTATTCCCAACAGCAAGACCTTAGTCTTCCTAAATTTAAAGCCTCACATAATTTGTTGTGAATGTATTTATGTCAGACATAAAACCCAAGCCTTGGTGCAAATAATCCATAGACTTTTTTTTAATATATCAAAATAAATCTCAATAATCTTAAGGCTTAATTTTTTTTTCAGATTGTAAACATAATAGCCATACAAAAAATATTAAATAATTGTGGAGTAGTATCACATAGTTCAAAAGAGTGTTAGTATATTCTAATAGCATTTACTACATTTTATAAATTAATTAAATATATATTAATCGATATGCGACTTCAAGTATATGATTAGCTTTTATGGAAATTAATGTAGATATGATATTTAAAACTGAAATAATTGATTGTTTACCGCAGGAAAAATAGATTAAAAAGATTATAATTTTATTATTTACTAAGAAATCGTGCATTTATATTCTTTGCTAAAAATAGAGTATTAATAGTAATTGAATTTGAATGGATATATGCTCTACATTTCAATCTATGTAAGTACATGATTCCGTATAGTTATTGCGTAATATAGATTGTATTTTAAATACATAAACGTATGCAAAACGCATCGAATAAACATTTTTTCGATTAAACATTTCTTAATGTAAAAAATTGTCATTCTAGAAAATAGATTGTAATTGTATGCAAGTACAAAGTGCGGTAGATACATGAACCGATTTACTATATTACATACATAACGTTATAGTTGGTACCGTATGTACACTCATATTCATTTACACTCTGAAAGTAACATATTTCTTATTAGTTTTATTAATTATCAAGGTTAAATATATACATTTTTATTATATTTATAACTGTGTAAAGTTTTCATTTTTATTGATTCTTTCAATTAACTTGAACCATCATCAATAAATTTTGCTGTATGTCTTTAATTAAGAAATACATTAGTTAGCTTATATTGGTTATAAATATATCGTAAATGCATAATTTAATTAGATACATTGTAAGAGGCATTACTTGAATATTAGGAATTTAAATTCATATGAGTTAAAATTATAATTAAAATTATAAATTGTTTATGAAAATTTGAAACTTCCAACCTTCCAGTTAATTGGTGTAAGTGTATTCTCATTCGGCTTTTCAATATATGGTAACTTACCACACCAGTATGACCAGTGTGGTTGATTTAAAAGGTAGGGAGTTTTATACTATACAAATGTGTGTATGTGTGTATGTATGGAAGAATATATAAAGATCGGGATAAATCTAGTTGCAATCACACAGAATCTACCGTTTGTCTTGCAAGAAACATGAGAGCCTTCCAGGTAAATACTTTTCCCAACATGGTACATCAAATAAAATCTAGCATGATGTATATTTTTTATTATTTTCCTAGGTTTTTGTCTTAGTTGCCATAGTTGGTTTAGCTTCTTGCGAAGAGAAGAAACAAGTGAAACGAGGACTAATCGGCCTTGACGGATATGGACATGGTGGCGCACTCCTTGGAAGCGGCTCTTATCTAGGTGGTTCTTCACTACTTTTAGCCAATGGTATTCGATATGGCTCACTAGGAAGTTATGGTGGAATCCTTGGAAGTTATGGTGGAACCCTTGGAAGTTATGGTGGAACCCTTGGAGGTCTCTCCCTTGGACGGGGCACCAACACAATCACAACCATCAACAGAGCTGTACCGGTACCCTATCCGGCACCCTACCCCGTCACTGTGAACCGGGCAGTACCGGTACCCGTGCCCCACGCTGTGCCCGTCGACGTCCCCAGACCAGTTGCCGTACCAGTGCCAGCGCCATACCCTGTTTCCGTGCCACGGCCCTACGCGGTGCATGTGAACCGACCCGTACCAGTCGCTGTCCCGCAAGCTGTGCCCGTACCTGTGGCACAACCAGTTGCTGTTTCAGTACCGCAACCGTACCCGGTCACTGTCAACCAAGCGGTACCAGTGCGAGTACCAACACCAGTGGTTGTACCCGTTGCCCAGCCCATCTCTGTTGGATCTGGTTATGGATTGGGACTAGCAGGAAGTGGAAGTGGATTGGTGCTTGGCTCTGGTTATTTAGGAAGCGGATTGAGTTCTGGATTCATTGGCAGCAGCATTGGTTTGGGACATGGAGGTTATGCGTCTGGGTTATCTGGTTTGCGTTACGGCAGTTTGGATGGAGTTCTTATCAACAAGAAACATTACTAAATAATTATCTATTACTATTTGTATATAAAAATGTTTCAAGTGATATATAGGTAACATGTATCATATATACATATATTATGTAGATAACGCGTATTGTATAGTTTTAGAAAAATAAATAAGTAATTAGAATTGATTTCCTTATAAATTTGATGACTGATGTTTGCTTAGGGATAATATGCTATTTATTCTGCTGATCTAATAAATTTCTTATCAATACGAGATAACGAAATATCCGGTACTTCGGTGAAATACCTCTAGTATTTATTTAATATCGGACGTCGAACGTTCAATAATTGATTTCTCAAATCGATTTTCTAAACAAAAATGGGTTTTATTGCAAATGTGCGGGCAAAAATACCCCGTATTGCGAAAGGGCCGTGTTGCTGGACCCTCGAGGAATTCGCGCTTCGAATGGCCATGACTCAATTTGTAAGTACCATATATCTGGGATTTATTTAATAATACATATGAAAACTATTTATTCATTTACAGACTGTTGGAGCAATGGCGGCTGGTGTTTTGTTTTATTTGTCTACAGAGATTGAGGACTCAGACACTCATGATAGTATATATATATTTCTATAGTTATTTATTTTATGAATTAATTATAATATTTTGAAATTGTAGCTTCTGTTGGAATTCTTATAAGTGTTGGCGTTATTTTCTGCTTTCCAGCTGTATTTGCAGTATTATTATTTATAGGTGTTTTGCGGGTAAACAAATATAAAAATATGTAACAATAAAATATTTTATCGATTTTTGAACAATTTTAGGATAATTTAAAGCTACTTAAAATATGGCTGATTTATTCCACCATTGAAACGATTATATTTGCCTTATTCTTCGGAATAGTAACTATCTTTTCGTTTACTATTACTATAGGTAGCGGATTTCTATTCATTTTTCTTACACTTTTATTAGTATGTAAGTACATGATATTAATACTTTTTATACAACTGTTTCGAAAAGTATATTTCTCAGCTCGCCGTTCGAAATTAAGTTGTATCCACAGCGAACCAAATACTAATTAAGATTAGAAAATTACAAATAATAATCTTGTTTATATTATGACTAGCAATGCTAGCATTCACAGAAGCAAAATTAACGAAATTAAATATAAACTTTGTTGCTGTGATTTCATATGTATTATATGTCAACAAATTGGAATTATTACTTGTTATTTCTAAGCATAATTACTAATTGTTTCGCTGTGAATACACCTTTAGTCGTTGCTCGCTTGGTCGCTTGTAAGACCCCATTTGTGCCCTCTACTCTTCTGAAGGTACTGGAGTGATTTGAACCAAATGTTTTGGTATCCGAGCTAAAGGCATAGGTGCCTGTACCGAACCTTGTTAATTGTCGTTGTAGTATCGAAGTGATACTTAATATAGTGTGACAATAGTGTTTAATGTGTTCAAAAGTAACAATGATTTGAAATAAACCACTACCAAGCTAAAGCAACAAATTACTGAAAATGTATATTACTTTTCAAAACAGTTGAATAGAAAATCTTGTATACAACACGTTGCGAAGAAGGAGTCTTTTAGGCAATTCAAACAATTTTTTGTCGGATGCCGAAAAGACACCCATTTGGCAACTAGTTGCATAAATTGCTATACTACATTTACACAAATACCTTTTCATTGCAGTTCATTTTTTGCATACGATAGCTGTCGTTCACACTATATATTTGAAAATTGAAGAACGTGGGAGTGAACAACAACAAGCTTAAAAATAAAATTCTTCAACCAGCTGCTTTAATTTTCTTATATTGTATTTATTGAAACATATTCCTAGGTAATAAAATTGTATACAAATATTTGGTTTAGTGGTTATTTCTATTAAGCATTCATGTCTACACCCCTTTTAGCGATATTCTAATAATAATAATAATGATTTTACAAACATTTTTCAAATAATAATAATAATGAGCTAAAAATTAAGACTCTTCAAATGTTTATAAAAACTGTGAACGGCCACGATCTTATAGGCTCCAATAACTGTAAGAATAAATACGTATAGTACAGATGATAATGTCAAAATAAAAGTCAGATATATTCATAATTACCCGTAACTATATATATATATATATATATATATATATATATATATATATATATATATATATATATATATATATATATATATATATATATATATATATATATATAACCACCATTATATTTGCTTTTATATATATATATATATATATATATATATATATATATATATATATATATTCGCGGGTTACCGAAAATTATGGTGATTATATAGAGTTACCGGCAAGTCGATTTATCCCATTTTTCATATGATATATAGTATTGTACTTACGGCAAATGGCAATGCCAACCAGTAGATGTCCCACAACGAATCCTGTGTTATTAATGCCATTGTGATGTATCAGACCCACTACTGTGCCAATGACATAGATTGCAATGGCGATCGGATTAAAAATTAACCATGGCAGCAGTAAGCTGGGGCGATTCTGTAAAAGCAACTCATTTCACTAATGTGCTATGCTGGTTGTTGAATATATGCAACTGCACTTACAGTAACCGATCCGAAAATAATCAGGATTGAGAAAATACATTGAAATGCGCTCGCCACAGAGATGATTATAAGCAGAGCTTTTAAAGCTAGAAGAATATCAAAATATACATAATTGAGCTTAATTATTGGATATTTACTTTATACTGTGTAGTTCCGGAATGATGGAAGGGTCACTGATGTCGAGTAGTTCTTGTGGATTGTCTGCGTAAGCTGCCGTCAGGATCACGAATGTAAATGCAAGAACACTTTGGACCACTCCGATAGCAATTGTGCCATGCTTCAAGTTGCACCCGCAACAGTAAGTCGATAATTCAGACACCATTTTAGACATGTTCTGCAAATATATTTATACTTAGATTCATCGCATCTTAAATATTATTTGTGTTTTTAGTTCTTTTATTCAACATTTCATTTATTCAAACAATTCAAGTTGACATTTATGGAATTTTACATTGACATTGATTCGTCATTATATTGTCACAATACTTAATTATACACCTATTTATTATTATTTTCTTATACTAATGTATATTGGGAAGTATTGTAAAATTTTAGCGGAAATACACATCCTTGCGTCGAAGCTAATTTATTTGGAATGCTCTAGGGCCAAAACTGTTCAAGGTAAAATAATGAAACTTTAAACTTAAGACAACCAGACTTTTGAAAGCAATATTTTAACCGGAAGTAATGCTTTACTCCTGCTACATTTGCTTTCTATTTTGAAAAATATTACATTTCCTGAAATATTGCATTTGGAATATCTCCTAGTTACAATACATATTAAAGCAATCGCAGTATGAATTTAAATTAAAATTAAGCAATATTATATATAAATAATTAAGGAGCACTATTGTTCTAAGTACATAGTTATAGTGACTGCCCGACCTCCTACTTTTGAAAACAAAATTTAACCGGATGTAATGATTTATTCCTGCTATTTTTGACTCGTTTTATGGATTTAAACTGAAATAAAACAATATTATATATATAGATAGTGAAAGTATAAGAAAGTTAAGTCAAGGTCACTCCAGTTTTTTTAATATGCTATTGTTCTAAGTACATAATTATAATGACATGAAATATTGTAGAATTCCAGAATGACGATTGAAAAAAAACTTCTTTTTATTGTTAATTAACAGACAATTATTTTTTAAAGTAGAAAAAATATATATTTAATAAATGTTTATTGTCGTACATAACAAAAAATGCATAGATAACTATATAAGTTGAGGTAGAAAATTATTAAAAAGTTGTATTGTCCAAAAAATAATGAATGCAGTTTAGTATAATAACTTTTAAACTATAGGTATATCTAAATATATTAACAGTATATAAATGAATAGTACTTACAGATGAATTGTAATCACAATATGTTATTATATATAATAGGAATAAGATGTAGGAATATTTGTTAAAATTTCAACTGGTGGACACAGAAATAAGTAAACACAGGTTTGTTTAACAGAAAAATAATAATAATTGTACACCCGTGGCATGTCGTCATATTATTTTGGAATGTTATCACAGACGTACGGCCGCAGCGTGGATTCTACTAGTGTCATATGGTATGAATGACACGGTGTAAATATCGTAGGTCTTTGCTTTAAGTATACAACGATACAGAGAGGCCAACCAACGCAAATGGTTCAGGTATCCTTGATATCAAACTGATGCGATGGTGTCATACACAATGGATTGTTGTACATTTCCCATATTCTTCGACACACTAGACTGTGGACAACTGACTACGGCCGCCATTAATTTCCTAAACATTCAAATATTTATTATATATATAATCACTACGAAGGTCATGGAAATTCTATACTCTACACTTGCTGAAAAATGCATGCGATAATTAGATCCCCTCATGTTTTATTTTACTGTAAAACTATCCATATTTATAAATCTTAATTAATACTCCACAGAAATTATTACTTATAACTACAAGGGGCCGTATCTGTTATTAAAATATTTGTTTTAAATTATTGATATTTTAATAGTTACTTATTACAATCTATATTGTAATAAAAAATATAAATAAGATACATATAGTTGAAATGATAATTTACTACATTTCAAGAGTAATTCTTTGTAAAAAGGTTTGAGAGCCGCGGTTACTTTTTTATACAAAAAAAAAAATTATTTGGTCTGTGTTTATTTCGAGGGTTGAGTATAGATGTGACACTTTTCATATATTCATATAAATACATAACTTAGCATTTTTTCTACTTCGTCGATATCGCAGTGAAGGTATTTTATAAGTTATCAACTCTCCGCCAACGCGACGAAATTTACCCCGTAATACGAAACCCATTCACATTGAATTGAATGTGAAAACAAAATAACATACCCTATACTTTTTTAAATTCTGACATGTCAATGTCAGTTTCACAGCTCAACAATCAGCTATGTTTGACAGTAGCATGATATATATATATAATATATATATATATATATATATATATATATATATATATATATATATATATATATATATATATATATGCTGAAGAAGATTCTGTTTGGTATAACACTATTCCACCGTTTCCACCTCCCCGGATAATTTCACAAGTAGAGTTCCGCTAAAAGCCAGTCATCTCGCAAATCTGCTATGTGTGTACAATGCGTTATAGCTCCATTTCTTACGTATAGAAACGACATTCTATTGTTCCCTCTATGTTAGAACTTCATTTTATTATAGGTATTGTTAGACAGATAACGTTTCAATTAATGTACGACTACGTATTATAATTATTATTGTATGTATGTATTTTAAAAAGAATAAACAAATCATTTTATTACACTGTTGTACATTACAATTACATCATATGTAATTAATAATTCTACTTATATTCTTCTGGGTCAAACTGCTGGTATGGTTTACCGTTTTCATAAAATTCATAGACAGGCTCCTCATATTTTGCAACTGGTTCATCTTCAATACGAACTTTTTCAACGTAAATTGGTCTGCTTGTAGTGTAAACAGGTAAAGGTTGATTTTGGTAGACGCCTTCATTGATGGGTCGTTTCACTAGTACGGGTCGTTTCTCAACAATTGGTCTTCTTTCTGGGACAAACAACTCCTGGTTTTGGTAGTTTAGTACAACAGGAATAGGAACAGGATGGCTATCAACCATAGGTTTCTCTGGAACATATAGCTCCTGGTTTTGGTACACTAGCTGCGTTTCTAAAGGTCGCTTTACTAGAACAGGAATTGATACAGGTTGTTTTTCTAGAATCTGTCTTTCTGGAAGGTATAGATCCTGGTTTTGGTAAACTGTCCTGGTTTCATAAGGTCGCTTAAATAGTAAGGGTTGTTTTTCTAGAATCTGCCTTTCTGGAAGGTATAGATCCTGGTTTTGGTACACTGTTCGAGTTTCATAAGGTCGCTTTACTAGAACCGGAATGGGTACTGGTTGTTTTTCTAAGATCTGTCGTTCTGGAAGGTACAGATCCTGGTTTTGGTACACTGTTCGGGTTTCAATAGGTCGCTTTACTAAAACAGGGATAGGTAACGGGCGTTTCTGGACAAAGGGTTGCTCTGGAATGTAAACTTGGTTTTGGTAGACCACGCGTGTTTCGATAGGGCGTTTAGCAGGACGTCCGATGAGGACTGTTTGCTGGGGACTCTCTTGATATTCGTATTGAACATTGGGGGCGGGAGTGGTAGTGTAGTATGATGCTGCTTCATTCAAAGATATTGAGAAGGCGATGACGACACATACAATTATCTATTAATATAATTTATTAAGTGATATTATTTCCCTACTAATATAAATTGAATATTTCTACTTACATAATTCATTGTTGCACTAATATTGGATATTTGGGAAAAAATACAAGTGTCACTGATTTTATATGAAAACGATTCGAATTTATATAGTGTATTTTTTAGATATGACACACATTAAGGATGCATTAAATAATAATTAATGATTGGGTTAATCTTAGGAGCATTAAGATATATGATTTGTTAGTTAATAATAAAATGCAAATAACATTACAATTTTATCAATATTGTATATATTGAAATGTGTTTTTGATTGCTCTACAGTAAAAAATCTTGAGGATAAAATATTATAACTTTAAGATTAAGGCTTGTATTGAATCTGGAAGAAAACTTCTTACTTTATAAAGTAATCTCAATATAGTTAGACAAAAGGAAATTCTATTAAAAGTTAAAGATATTAAAATATCTAACAACTTTTGTTTGAAAAATGCCTTTTACTGACAAAACGCTTTTGATGTTTTAAATTATGTTTTTCAATACTAACAAAATGTTAGCATCAAATATCAATCAATTATACATGGCATGACAATTTATTTTTAATAAAAAGAAAGTAAACGACACGTATTTTCTATGAATTAATATATATATTAGTACTCAAAAAATAAACGTTTAATTGTATTTTAATTAGAAATACCTTTGCTTCAAAAACTATATAAATATTCGTAAGTTATTCATTGTTTATTATAGTAATTGAAGTTGTTGAATCGAGAACACCTCAAATAAATCAAAATCATTTACAATGAAGAATTTTGTAAGTAAACTTAATAATATTAAAAAATACGTTATATTATAATATTGATTTATATGTTGCAGTCGGCTATTTTATTAGTGGTAGTTTTCTGTTCATGTTCGATGGACACAGAAGCATTTTTGTTGAAGAAATTGTTCAAACTCCCATTTCCACTGCCAGTGCCAGTGTTTCCAGTAGCTCCCATTGTTCCAATTGTGCCAGTGGCTCCTGTACCACTAGTCAATAAAGTAGTCGTTGCACCAGCGCCGGTATACAAGTATGGTGTACCTAACGTACCCTTGGTACAGCAAGTGGTAGTACCCCATCAATCGTATGCCCAGCCAATTTACGGGCCGCCCAGCTTGTGAACACTTTAATTTTATTATTATATTACATATTTATACTTTGTCATGTTATACAAATGTTATACTTTCGTTGCAGATTGTAAAAACGATTTATAGGTAAAAATGGTTAAATAAACGTACTTCAGACAAACAAAATCATATTTTTAATATTAAATTTAATGAAAACTGTACTGTACTATGTAGATTCATGCATATTCAGTGTATAACAACAAAGACAATTAAATGTTAACTATTCTTGTGTTAATTATTTCGAATTTTGTAAAGAGTAAAGGGATTTTAGGGATCTAACTGGTTTATTTTATAACTAATACAAATAAATTTGCATAAGACAAGGGTTTATGAAGTACACGAATCATATTATTCTGATTCAGTTAAAATATATTTATTTGTATTATAAACAATACACATTTAGGCGTGAGACCATATTTAGATTTATCTTTTGAGTGAAATAATGTCATGACCATTCGAAGGTGATACCCACCTTACTATAGACATACGAACTGGTTCAATTTTTAGGTGCATATACATTATTATTCTTTAAACCAGGTCACGCTTAAATAAAGGTATATATAGAAGTACGACTTGTATTATTATTTATCAGTATTTAATTATTTGTGGTGCTTTAAAGTTTACATCAAGATGAAATTTCTGATTGTAAGTAGTTTGTCATCATATAAATATATTTTCCTATACATTTATATATATATACATATGTGAACAGTGAATACAATATATATTAAACATTGGTACTGCTTCTATTTTTGTATTCACTATTCTCACACAATACATTTATTTTGACACTTAATACCGTAGCATTTGGTTTTATAAACAACCAGTATCGAGCCTGTAGAGCCTTTGTAAAAAAGACCTGGATTGATTGGTAGTAACCGTAGAAACATATAAATAAAGCGTTCTACACATACATACATCATGTTTATATAAATCTTTTAAAGGTGTTCATGTGTATATTACTTGGAGGCGCGATGTGCACATCTGATGTCAGAGAGAAAAGAGGATTACACCTCCATCTGGGAAGTTCAGGATACGGCTACTCATCTCCTGCGGTGGTACACCACCATGTAGTTCCTGTCACCCACATAGTGTCGTCCCCTGCAGTTCACCATGTACACCATGCACCCGTTTACCACCATTCACCCGTTGTACACCATGTGCATCATTATTAAATTATATATTTATTTGTATTTACTATTAAATAGTGCAAGAAAAAATATTTATTAAAAAAGAAACCGTTATTTTTTATATTATAATATGTATCAATAAAATCGATGCGTAATTATTATGTAAGTGTATAAATGAATGTGAATATAAAAATAACTTGGTGCACTATATAATTTAATTTGTTCGTGTTTAAATCGCATGTGGCATGAACGGGGTGGATATCAACTAACTATACACACATACAAGTATAATATGTAACATATGTAAGATATTCACATTAAACTTATTTAGTATGTACCTATGTATGTACTGTAGTAGGCTCATCATTTATTGTTTAGTCTTCATCAAACCATGGTCAAGCAAAATGCATCTTATGAACTACATTTTGTGCAAATTATATATTTTGCAAATGTGAAATAATCTCTACTTAAACAGGTAAGGGATAGTAACAATATTATTTCTTTTATTAATATAAGAATTAATTATTCACGTTGATTTTGATTATACATGAATATGTGTTACCATCATGAAAATTTAATAGATCGCTGAACTTCAGAATTAATCGTTTTAATATCACATGAGTAAATTTTTCCCGACAAAAATCACATGTTTATTTCACATACTGTTTTATTAAAAACATGTAAAATTAAAAGAATGTATGTATGTAATTGTCTACTTTGAAATTATATATACATATATAATAACATAGATGAAGAATATAATAGACCTTCACTGTAAGAAAAAGTTTATAAAACACTTTTCAACTAAGACAATTACTTCTATATATATATTGAGGTAATTATTTTCATATTGACATCTTTCTAAATAGTTCTTTCTATCGGAAATATTTAAAATAATAAACCTGCATCGTCATTGGGCCAACGATGATTGTAATTTAATTCGGATGCCAAACACAATGGTTGTCGGCCTATCAACAATGTGAAATTATTTATATGTGTATTGTTATAATTATCTGTACCGGAAAATATTGTATTTTGCGTGTTTTTATAATAGCAATTAAAATTATCATGTAGCAATACCAAGGCTATCTATGTTATTGCTAAATCACATAGCTAGAGCTATATGTCAATTTTTTTGTAAATGTCATTCACTATAATAATATTGATCTGGAAAGTGAACAGTGCAAATAACGTCTATGTCCAATGCATATTTAATATAGTTATATATTTGTAAAACAACAATTATTTATATAATTATTAATTGGTGGTGCGTTTATAATTTTATTTCTTATTTTACTTTCTTATGCGAATATATATAAGAAAGTAATGTAATAGTGAGAAATTTCCAATATCTCGGAAACGGTTACAATAAAGTGATTCTTATTATAGTTGAAGGTATTAACGTTTTTAGCAACTATAGTTTGAATTTTTTTCTAAAATTTACAATTTTCTGCAAAATCGCCTTTTTCTAGTTACCACAATTACCTATCAAAATTTAATCAATAACATATATAAACCAAGATTTAAATTGTGTCTAAGTCTTGGACATCTTTTAATCATGGAAATCTTACGAATTTATTTATTCATTTTAACACTGAATATGCTGTTTCTCACCAAGAGAATTTTAAACTATAACCGTAAACTTAACTGTGTAGAATTGATTTTAACTATTGTCAGAAGTTCCATTTAATAAATATTTATGAATGACGCCAAACCAATGCAAGTTGCCTGACCACGTCATTGTTTGAGTTGAACAAAATTATAAGTTTCACAAAGGTGCATTATGTTCTGTAATTAAGTGCAATAAATGAAATTAATTCAACTTAATAAATAATTTAATTGAGTTATTAATCTAAATGATAGAGACCTGAAGATCAATATCAAATTATATTTACCAATGTGAATTTATTATCAAAGACGATTTTTCTTTATAATATTGTATTTAATAGTATAATTGGATGAAATTAAAATTCAGTAAACATGAATTAGAAATATAATTCTATAGAATAATCAGTTTAATTTCAGAACCATCGTACTGTGACAGACTTAGTTACAAGTCATCATAAAAAAGAGTCTTGTAAACGAAGTAAATCCTAACTACCTCATATCGTAATTTGCTTTGAAAGTCTAACAACGCCGACGATGGAACTTCCAATGAAAATAGCCATCATCTCCGGATCATGTTTTGTGTTTATTGTGATTTTCGGTTGGTTTGCATTTCCTGCACTCATGAAATACGGCATTAAGCATGTAAGCAACGAATTCTAAAAACAGTGCCAATTTCTACGTATAATAAATCTGGTGTGGTTTTAGCAAATGAATTTATTGCCAGGGACTGAGTTACGGGATATGTGGTCAAATCTGCCATTTGCCATTGGCTTTAAGATATACATGTTCAACGTGACAAATCCCCGCGATGTAGAGAATGGAGATACGCCGGTTTTAGATGAAATCGGGCCATTTGTCTATGAGTAAGTCAATGCGAAATTGTTTGTTGAATTGTTTCATCATTCCTATCTATCTGCAGTGAGTGGAAATCTAAAGTGGACTTGGTTGATAACGAAACAGATGATACGGTCGCCTTTAACGCAAAGACAAGATGGTATTTCAATCAAGAACGCAGTGGCAAGCTCACCGGGGATGAAATCATAACAATACCCCATCCTCTAATTATGGTAGGATACATCGGAATTTCATAATATATCCCAGCACATATTATTATAATAGGATATACTATATACAAACATAAATTGCATGGAATTTATATTAGCCTGTTAGCTCGTCACAAAAAGTATACAAGAGCTAAGGCATTCGATCGTGTGTCTGTAATGTTAAGATTCTTTTATTCGAGCTAGTTACAGACACACGACGAAACACTATAGCTCTCTTTTATATATACATATATATATATATATATATATATATATATATATATATATATATAAATATATAATAATGTTGTAACAGTCCATGGTCTTGGGCACCGCCCAACAAAAGCCGCCAATGTTGCCCATGGTAATGCGGGCTGTCGACGGCATTTTCGACAATCCGACTTCCATGTTCCTGACAGCTCGGGTTAAGGATATACTGTTCGAGGGCATCTACATCAATTGTAATCGTTCAGAGTTCATTCCGCACGCAGCCTGCTACGAGATGAAGCAGGAGAAAACTATTCAGAAACTGTCGGAAGACGAACTGCTCTTTTCCTTTTTCGGATATGTAAGTGTGATTAAAGTATAAATTTACAATTTACAACGAAAATTATGTAGCGTGCATGTATTTTATACAGAAAAACGCAAGTGTTGAAGAACGAATGAAAGTTAAACGAGGTGCTGAAAGTCCGGTTGATTTAAACAAAGTTGTTGAGTTTAAAAATCGAACATTCATGAAAATGTGGCCAACCAAGCAATGCAATGAAATTAAAGGGACCGAGTCATCAGTTTATCACACCCTGATCGGACAAGGAGAAACTCTGTATGGATATGTGCCTTTACTGTGCAGGTACAATTACAGCAAATACATCGAGATGCTGCAACAGACTATCGTTAACTTATATAAATGTTTTATTTCAAGTTTTAAATAAAATATTTAGTAAGATGCTTCAGAAATGACAATAAATAAAATACACTATCTTATAATATTTATTCAAGTTAATTCCATTGCGTTTCACCTTTTTGTACAATATTTAAAGACGATGGATCTGTCTGTTACTTGAGTATCTCAACTTAACCGTTTTGCAACTGCAATCGTATAATTGTATTGTTACTAGGGAGCTCGCCCTCACTTACGTGAAAAACGTTGACTTTCATGGCTTCAATACTGCAATATATACCACGTCTTTCGGTGATATGTCTGCCAATGAGAATGAGAAATGTTACTGTCCAACGAAGAACTATTGCCTGAAGAAAGGCGCCATAGATTTGACAAGGTGCAGTGGAGCGCCCATTGTCGTCACGTTCCCCCATTTTTACGATGCGGATGAATCGTACTTAGACGGCGTGCGGGGTTTGCATCCCAACGAAAACCAGCATAGAGGTCGATTTTACTTTGAACCAGTATGAATTACTTCATAATACGGCTGCGATCAAAGATCTCTTAGCGGGAAACAACATTATGTATTAAAATGTTAAATTTCTATGATGAAAAGATATGGTTTAGTTTCTATCTAAGAATATCAGTTTATTTATTTTTCGTGTACAGATGTTGAAGCTTTATACATTTATTGTCTAAATAACTTGATGATATATATTTAATTGTTACAATTTACTACAGAATGTGTTGTTTCCAGCCAAGAGATTTCCAACCGCAGTTTTACTTATTTCTCTTTTATTTATAACAAAATTATGTATTTCAGTTTACAGGAGTAGTTCTTGGAGCAATGAATCGCCTGCAATTCAGTTTCCAGTTGCGTACGCTTGAAAATGTAACGTTTATGAAAAAAGTTCCAGAATCTTTACTGCCAGTATTATGGCTGGAAGAAGTAAATATAATTACCTAATTAATTTTTAACCCTTATTATAATTTATTATATTTTTATATATAAAGGCTGTGGTTTTAAATTCGACATATTTAAACAATTTGGACAAGCAAGTATTTTTAGTATTCCGGATAAACAAAGGGATCAAATGGACCGTACTAGTGCTATCGAGTCTTGGAATGGCTTGTGCTGTATATATGTTTATGCATACGAAACGAGGTTTTTCATTAGGCAACGCTTTTCCGAAAATAGGCGCTGACGATATTAGAGATAGCAAAAATACGGTCATAAGTTCGTTATCTGGGGAGCACGATACACAAAACAAATAATTACAACAATATGCAAATATATATATGACCATAATTGTTATTTGTTAGAGTATGAATTGTTATATTTTAATTTTTGTTTAAAGTTATAATTTAATTCCTTTGTAAAGAGAACAATATGTAACATGTTTTTATTCGCACAAAAATAAATAAATTCCTGTGTCCTACACTTATCCATATATTTAAATAATATATGTGTATATTTTCTGATTTATATTGTTTTACACTAAAAGACAATTTGGATAATTTAATAAAACTCTCATAATATTCACAAACAATTTTTACTGAATTACATTTCATATACTTAGGGTAACATTGTGTAATAACTTCAACGCTTTAACTGTTTTCTTTTGTTAATATTTTATTTTACTATTTCGAGGTTACAGTTTTTGAGAAAATAAAAAGAAGGTTGACTAAACTTTAGCCACCGGTGTAAATTTTGTTTACAAACTTTCAAATTAAAGTTTCATATTATTATCTTTTAGCTTTTGCTGTACACATACACCCCCACACACACACACACACACACACACACACATATACAGATATTATCTCGACACTAAACAATATCGATTTCTTCGTACAAGAAAGGGAAAAGAAATATGCCACAAATTAATTCGAAATAATATTGAATTTCTCTTTATTTATCTGTGTGATGATATCATATGTGTAACACCCGTTTATATATGATATGTCAGACGACAACCAATAAAAAACAGATCACTTTGATGACATTATCAATTTATAATTCATCATTCCTCCCTTCTAATCATATATCTGTCCACATCATCTCATACATACATGTATTAACATTATTGTTTTATATCAAATTATCTACATAATGCGGGGATTACCAAAATTATATATATATATATATATATATATATATATATATATATATATATTTCGCTAATATATTATTCAAAATTATTAATCCATAGTTTATATACCAATATACGATACTAGGTTAACCCGTGGGCACCTAATCATTATTCTCTTCAAAAAAGATTATAAATTTACTTACTGCTTCTATTTTGTATTTGAATAGACTATATAATACACATTGATATTCTCACTCACAACTACTACATTATTTTTGATAATGTGTAATTTTGACGTTTTAATACACAACTAGTGGCTAGTCTTTAAATTTTGCAGCAACAACCTTTTTCTAAGTGATAATTGGCCATATGTTAAAATATAAATAGGACAAAGGTCAGTTTTTGCAATGTTTTGGCGCTTAGGACAATATTTCAAAATGTTTCTGTTGCTTAGGCGATTTTTACAATGTAGTAACAATATAAACAAAGCGTTCTACACATTCATTCAAGCATCTGGATATTTATGTATAAATAGTTTTTAATTTTGTTTTTAATTTTTACATTCGCTGACGGATGCGATTATCATGAAATAATATTATATATAGGGTATTTATGTATACAATATTTAAATATGAAGCGTTCCGGATAGACAGATAGACGGGTATTTATGTAATTTACACTTAACCAAATTTTGTTCCACGTCATGATAGTATTTTATTAAATAATTTAAATTACATACTTTTTATTTCAAACTATAATAAAGTTCTATCAATCTATATAATATATATATATATATATATATATATATATATATATATATATATATATATATATATATATATATATATATATATATATATATATATAGGATAATTGTCTATTGCAGCTGCATATATCAAGGCAAATTCACAGAGTATTTAAAATTTTAATGCTAAAGTTTCTACTTGCATTGTTATTAAAAATGATAGAGCGTGGCTATGCATACTACATATTAACAAACGTATAAGTATAACATGTAAAATAATCTAGTAATTATCAAATTAATAGTATATATATTTGAATAGAACTTCAAACGAAATAAATACATTTTTCAGGCCAGAAATAAAGAAACTTATAAGGAGATACATAATTGATGGCAACCGGCCACCATTTTGAATAACAGTGGCAATAATGTGTGACGCTATCATATATTCATCTGAACACTTTGATGTCAGTCTGGGATGACCAGTGTCTCCAAGTCCAGAAAACTGGAAACATCATTAGAATTATTCTTTAAGATTTACCCCAAATTACAAATATACAATTTATACACTTTTCTTACTTGAGAATTCGTATTTAAATACATCTTTGGTATAAACTAGTTTTATAATAATGCAGTTACCAGTGAAAATAGCGATCGGATCCGGTGTAACGTTTATTGTAATTTTAATATTCGGTTGGGCAGCGTTTCCTGCTCTGCTGAAGAATATGATTAAAAAAGTGAGTTTTCCTTATATTGTGAGCTAGACAAGATTTCGAGATATGTTTTTATAGAATGTGGCGTTGAAGGAAGGCTCTGATATGCGGAGCATGTGGACCAAGGTACCATTTGCTGTTGATTTTAAAGTGTACATGTTTAATGTGACCAATGCGAATGATGTGAACAACGGAGATTCGCCAGTTTTAGACGAAATTGGCCCATTTTATTTTGAGTATGTATATTTTTACCCGCATATAAACGAAAATCAATATTTGTGTTGAATGTGTATTTATTTAGAATGGCTTTGTGATTACTTTTCTTTTTTATTCAATGCATCACACACAGCAGCAATTTTCCCCACATAAATAATGGAAGCACCTATATGTAACCTTCCCTGATTAATAACTATAAAGAAAAATCATATTTATTGATTATTTTTTCATAATTAATGCATACAACAATTATATTAAATATACAAATTCAAATAACTAAAAACGCTCATATTTTAGAGAATGGAAAGAAAAAGTAAATATGTCTGATAATGAGGATGATGATACTATATCCTATAATCCAAAAACTCGGTTCATTTTTGTACCAGAAAATTCTGGAAAGTTAACCATGGACGAGACAATTACAATACCGCATCCATTTCTAACAGTTAGTCTATTTTTCGATTACTCTGGCTTGGTATAATCAGTTTCTATGTTACACGAACGCCCTTTTGACAAACACTGATTAAAAGTTATTAAAAAGGCAATAAAAAATTGAATTTTAATAATCAAGCCACGTATAGATGTTATTAAAACCATAACTAATTTATATTTTAACAAATGTAGGTTGCATGAAAATAAACAGAATATTTTTTTATCAAAAATGCATTATTAAAAAAAAATGGCACATTGTACTAATTGAATAGTAATGAAATTTAAATCAAATTTGTGGTCTATACTTGATATTCTCATACATCCACTATTTATTTAATCAAATATTACTATATTTTGATTTAAATTCATGTTAAATTGCCGTGGAAATGATAATTAATTAGCGCAAAAATTGTGACATAAAACCTTATAATACCAAACCATATATTAAACCTACTAAATACTATAATTAGGGATAATTTAATATGTATGTAATATATTTATGATATTCATATATACAGAGGTGTTTGAATATTTGATTTAGTCTAAAACTTTTTTATTCGAAATAAAGTATTCTCAACAAAATGCTAAGAATCAATATTAATATGTAAATGTACGTTTTTATTGAAAGCAATTGTGATGATAAAATACAAAATTTAAGGGGATGGTACTGGCGGTGAAGCGCGACAAACCAGCCATGTTGACACTACTGAACAAAGCGTTAAATGTCATCTTCCGGAAGCCGGAATCAATTTTCGTAACAGCGAAAGTCAGAGATATTCTGTTCGATGGCCTCTTGATCAATTGTTCCGTTACGGATTTCGGTGCGAAAGCTGTCTGCACACAAGTTCGGGCGCAAGCTAAGGATTTGGACAGGGTTGGCGATGATGGATTTCTTTTTTCATTCTTCGGAATGGTATGTACCTTTCTTCTATGGAATATCAGAATATATATATATATATATATATATATATATATATATATATATATATATATATATATATATTATACATAGCATAGGTGCCCATGCGCATCCACCAAAATACACATTATTATAATAATTCAAATAAATATTTATATTTGTCCAGCGTAGGACGTATATCGTACGTTGCAAAATACATTAGCGTAATTTAGAGAAACATATTATTGCTAATATTTATAATACTATAAAAAATAAATTGCAATATTTTGTTGTTTTTACTTTACATTAATTTATTATTTATAATACAAATAAGTTGTTTGCATTAATGTTGTGTTCTATTGTGTTTTTGTATGACAAATTTTCAGCATATCGAAGGAAATTGTTGCATATGGTTAGAAAACTGTTGCATCATTTGGTTAAATTTTGTTCATATATATGCGCATATTTTCAGGGTTTTTAATGCATTCTGTGCTCTAGTGATAACTAAATAATATTGTAATAGGTATATGAATTAAAATGAATATATGATAAAATAAATGCATTTGCAATTCCCGAATGGTAATTAGTCAAATGATATTTAAATTCCGTTTCAATAATAATTATTTATTATCTGGTCTCATTCAATTTAAATATATAGCACATACTCGCCAATATTAGATAATTATATTACTTAATGACAGTATATATTTACTATAAATAATGAAATGTCATTCCGGATAACAAACAATGTTGTATTAATTTAATATTAGAGAAACAAAACGCTGGAGGGGCGCTTCAAAGTAAAACGAGGCATAAAAGACGCGCATGATCTTGGTCGCGTGATGGAATATGAAGGCAAGAAGCAGTTGGACATTTGGGCGACGAAGGAGTGTAACCAATACCATGGCACAGACTCGACAATTTTCCCGCCGTTCCTGACCCGGGAGGAGGGCCTGTGGTCGTTTGCGCCCGACTTGTGCAGGTCATAATTATTTCACATTCTCTGAACACTATGTGCCTATATACACTCCTTGAATAATTTGACGATTTTTCTTGTAAATTTTTTTAAATCAATTATTAAGGTAATAATTGGGGTTCATTTCCTACCCATGCCAGTTTGAATTAAAAAAAAACGTTCTTCACATATAAACACATACGTCTGAGTGTTTATATATATTATAATTTTATTAAAATGCGTTCTACATATTGATCATTTAGACACACATATCTGGGTGTTTATATATATAATGACAAATTGAAATTACAGTTCGTTAGGTGCATATTATGTAGGATCTACAACGTACGACGGTATTCCAGTAGATGAATACACAGCAGATTTAGGTGATCAAACGAATAATAAAGAGGACAAATGTTTCTGTACAACTCCGGACACATGCATGAAGAAAGGAGTGATGGATTTAACGAAATGCGTTGGCGCCCCAATCATGGTGTCTCTGCCACATTTCTATGACTGCGATGAGAGCTATCAGAAAGGGGTGCGAGGATTACATCCCAATAAGAAGGAACATGCCATTCGGATATTATTCGAACCGGTTAGTAAGCACTAACTTTATTATATTATATGGCTTTATGTTACAATGTTTGCGTTCATTGAGTTATATTTACTTTTTACGTATCAGCTCACCAAAATTCCATGTTTGTTCAAATATAACAGTTAACGTAAATAAGAACCAAAGAAAATCAGTTGAACCACGAAAATAAAATAAATATTTACGTTGTTTTTATTTTATTCCATTTTCATACGAATGTATACATTACTACTTTATATGCCTATCGGTACACTGAGAAAAAGATTTACTTGAATCAATTTACGTATACTACTACTAATTTTCAACCTATGGGACCAAATTTTACCTTTCCTTGCTTTTACATTCTTTATAACTGCAATTACATCGAACAAAATTTTGTAATTTCCAATATCTAACATTTAATATGAATTACATTGAAATGAAATTGACAGCAATTTACTCCGTGTGAACATCAGTTGCTTGCAAGTTTGAAAATCTATTTCATGCAATAAAGTTTTCGTGAATGCAATTACACACCATGAAACTTTAAATCCGTGTTTCTCAATAGTGCTCCCGTGTAACATAGAACCTGATAAATTACCAAACCTCCAAATACTTTCGTACACGCACTGGGGCGTAACTTCCCGATGGGCACACCCCAACGCATTCCATCTAATTATTATTAATACTTAATATGTATGTATAACATTTAGACAACTGGCAGTCCATTAGCTGCAAGGAAACGTCTCCAATTCAGTTTACCAATAGAGAGTGTCGCGAAAGTTAGCTTCATGAAAAATCTACCAGAAGCACTGTTGCCAATTATGTGGGTTGAAGAGGTATTGTAATAATCAATATGCAATCAAATACAAGTTTTTAATGTAAACATGGCTAGGGCCTAGAATTGAATTCGACGTGGACCCACCAGTTGGACGTATCGCTGTTTAGGACTCTGAAGATAATGAAGGTCGTGAAATGGTTGATCCTGTCGCTATCGCTGGCTGGGATGGGCGTCGCTGGTTTCCTGCATTTCCACAAGAAGAATAATTTCACAATAAACCCGAACTTGGGCGTTACTATACCGAAAGCGTTCGGTGTTTCTACAGAAGTTGGGGAACCCAGAAAAAACAATATTCTCGGCTCTGCACAGAACGGCGACGACAAATTCTAGCGGCCCTTGCCACCCTTTCCTAACAGGAAAACAAACCTAATCAATTGTTCCAACAAAATTATTTTTCACTATTTCCTCTCTTTTACATCTCGTCTATCTAATAAAAGAAAATATGTATTTATTTCTAACATATTTAGTTTTATATAAATAATTTCATAAGACCGTATAGAACCAACTATAATATAACATTTTTTTACAACGTAATTTTATTATTGTAGCTGTAAAATAGTATATTCCAGAACTATACCAATTTACCAATTTGAAGCTACAATAACAAAATTACGTTGTAAAAAAAAGGGATTTTGTAGGTATTGCATGTTTTACGAAATTATTTATATTAAGCTTAATATATCAGATATTAATAGATATTTACCGTTGATAAACAAAGAACGAGATATAATCATGTAGGTTCGTCACTCACACCAAATATATTATCTAATTTATCAAAAATAGGTACACTTATTTTGTTACTTCACAAGTATCGTAATAAGACCTCGATATAACGGACTCAGGTATAACAAACTTCGAATATATCGAACAAAAATACATGATTTATTTAACATTTATTTCAATAAAGGAAATGGTCGTTGATTTTCAACAACCAGGGTACCCAGGTACCCCTAAGTCAAATGTATGCGTTATAAACATCTTGTAAATTAAAATTTCTTTTCTACTAATATAAGTAGATAAGCTTTTTTAATTTAATATTTAATTCGGTTTAGGAGATTTTTTTGCCATTAATTGAGAGTTCGTTTCTCATTTCTAAATAGTTCTCGGTGCTATGTAGATGGCTGTAAATGTTATTATAATAATTATAATACAAATAATTGTATACTTATTGTTAACCTTTAACAGTATTTTTTTACAATTTGTCCGAAAAAAGTAAATAAATAACTATACTACTTTGATCGAATATGAGTACCCGGGTACCCGGTTATTGAACAAGAATACTTCGCGATTTATATTTTGCGGTTTAATTAATTTTAATTTCCCGTGGGAATTGACGTGAAAACAATCAATTAATGAGGAACTGAACGCATTTGTGATTTTTTATCGTAGATATAAAGAATTTGGGTGAAACGAGAAACGATGCAAAAAAAGGGTACCCGGTTATTGATGTAGGGGTAATTTAGCATTTTGATGCAAGATAGAATATGTTTTTATATTAATTTCTCTAATTTCTCATTGGTTTGTGTTGCACGAAGGCGTCAGATGGGAATGAATAAATAACATTGACACATTTCCGTGTAATTAAAAAACTTGTACAAATAGGGCAACTAATTGGTTAATTTTATAAAATTCGCATTCGGAAATCCTTTTATTTTATAATTGAAATTTAACTGTTATATCCAGGTTTTATTGTATTGTTAAAAAGTGTCACTCAGGTTTAACAAATTTTAGTTAAATAAACACTAGCTTTTAGGGATTTTACCTGGACATTTATCAAAATAAACTATGTTAGGACAAAGTATTATTTAATGAAATAAATATATACATATATCGTAATATTTTATTTACATTATTTAAATTCACAACAAACACACACACACACATAACACACATTTTAAATTAATTGGGTTTACTTTTATGTACAACTTATGTATGTAAATAAATAAATACATTTATTTACGAGAAACGAAATTTTGTATACTTAGATATATACATAATTTCAATCAAAGAATTTGTACTTTTAAAATCTAAACTATTAAATAATAGATATTGTAAAATCACTGGTTCCAAATAATATTGCAAACTTATAAAATGGAATTAACATAATTCATAAAATAAAAATTGACAAATGTTATTGAATTTTCATTTTTGGTTTTAAAATATTAAAAGGAAAAGTGGCAATAAAGAAAAATAGGTGCTTGAAACAATAATAAGTGAAACATAGGATTAATAAAACGGCGAGAGCATATAAGAGCACCACATCGATTAAGTAGAACTGCAGGAGGTTTAAATGTCGCGCCGGTGACTGCAAATGCGGTGCACCCTTGTGCCGCAGGATATACTCTGTCCAGTAGACGGCGCGCTCCAGCGGCGACTCCTTCTGGTCGCGCAGCAGCAGCTGGCGGTGCTTGACTTGTTGCTTGAATGTCGGCTCGTGGATGATCTTCTTGATGGCCAACAGCAACGAGTCCGTTGTGATTGTCTGCAATTCCAGTTTCAACGCGTACCCATCCAGCTCAGCTTTTGCAGAGTTTGCGTCATGGTCACAGAAGACGGGCATCGTCACCACTGGCACGCCGTGGTAAACCGTCTCGAACATACTCAACAATCCGCCGTGGGTGATAAATGCACGGATCTTCTTATGACCTGGTGATATATTAATAGGTATTAGTAATTCACGAATATCTTGATTTGTATGGCAAAAAAAAAACAAGAAGGAAATAGAAAGGGGGTTTTTCTTTAAAATCCACATTTCTTGATAAGAAATAATTCAATATTATTACTAATTTGTTGCTGCAAAAAAAAAAAACTTGAAATTTTAATAACTTAATAAATATCTACGTATTAATATTATAAAAATGATTTTTTGGCTCAGACTTTCTACATATTTGAATTCATTCATGAGTTATGTAGCAATTAGTGTTATTAACCAAATTGAATAAAAATAAAAGACTTTCATAAAGTTGAGGTACAAACTACTAAATTATATGAAATCCAATTGTATGAATTTAATGTTGTGAAAGCAAATGCATGTTCTATGTAAATCTATTAGGTTGACGCGACAAAAATAAACGTACCCTGATTGAATTTAAAATGATTTTACCGTAACGACTATTTTTTTGTTTCTTACCAAGTAAGTCCTGCTGGGGTAGCCACCTGCTGATCTTAACATTGTCCGGTAAATCTGTCATGGTCGACTCAAATTTCCAAAGCACCTTGTAAGGGAGTTGTTCGAATACCCGAAGGAAGAGTCGCCTGAGATACTCCGGCATATTGTCCGCTTTCACGGATGAGCCCATCGACACATAGATAAACCCAAAATCGCCACCATTTGTTATAAAGTCTTCTAAATTCTGTTGAAAATCATAAAATTAGTATTATCAATTAGTAATTTAGTAAACAATGAATACCTTAGGTAAGGGTTTTGCGGGTCTACAATGTATACAGGCGATTTCAGCAACGTGAGGCAAATATGGCCTGGCGTATGAAACGCTTGCGTGGCCGTTCTGTAAGATGAAACTGACGTTCTTTGCCATGTCGTACGCTCCGGGCACACCGGCGCCGAAGTGCTTCCTCAACACTTTTTGCAACAATACTTCTATTGTGTACTTATGCATGAGGTTCGCTATCATAAAGTAACCCGTGTTTAGCATCCTATCTGTCAGCGACATTGAATCGGTAAACGCTCGACCTATATATATAGACATCACAAAATCAAAGACGATTATCGGCGATCGAAATTGTCTCAGCGGAAGCAACACATGCTGTATTAAAATACAGGCAATAACTAAACACGTAAGATATCCACAATGAAAAAGAGTTCTCGACTTAAATACTAACTAAAATTACTGGGGAATATTAAATTGACATTAGATTTAAACGCTATTTTGTTTAGTGTCTAAGAAGAATATCTTTTCAACATGGATGTCTTACGTATTTAGATATTGCCTGCATTTTAATACAGAATGTGCTGTTTCTCGCTAAGACAATTTCAGTTGCAACCTTAAAACATATTTTGTTGGCGTCACATACACTGTTAACAGGAACAAGCTAATAATTTGCACCAAGACTTTGGTTTTAAATCTTCCTAAATGTTAAGCTTTATATAAATTGTATATGGCGTAATGCAATTTATGTGAGGCTTAAAATTTAGAGAGACTTAAAACCAACGTCTTGTTGGTGCAAGTGGCCATAAGCAATGCTAGCATAAATGCAGGCACCAATGTCTTCAGCTCGCAGTATAATCAATTTGGAGAACATATTTTTAACATATTTTTATAAAAAAGTATTGTGCATATGTGTGTTAACTCTTTACAGCCAAAACTGTTGAAGGTAAAATTATGAATCTTTAATCTTAATAATTCTATGTGGCCCAGAAGTGCATTTAATATTTTTGAAAACTATATCTTATTCGGAAGTACCTAGTTTTTTCAATACATATTTCGTAAACGAAGATATGGTTCTATAAAAGTTCGAGTATAAGAATTTGTTTTCAAAAATAAGAAAAATTCATAATTATTGAATAATCTCTCTTCTCTCAAGGTTCAGTCCGCCCTTGTAAATAATATAGAGATGTTACCAATATGTACCTAAGAATGGAGTAAATGAATACGGAGTTGGGTTTCCTGCTAATGAGAGGCTACCAATATAGAATCCCACTGTGTTGATGAAGATGTAGGGGGCTTTGTAGTGGTGCGCCAGGCCAAGGGCACACTCCGGGTACGCACCGTCAATTACCAATAAATCGTACGTTTGGCGCGAGTGCAAAAGGTCCTGTGTCTCTGAATCCGATAGAATCACTTCACATGCCTATATTTATTTACTTGTTTATTATTTGGAATAACAATAGTCGATTATAATGAATATACCTCGTGTGCATATCTAATAATTTCTGATAAGGCGACGGGTTCTTCGCCTGCCATGCGGGCCCCGAGCAAGTCCCAGTTGGTGAAGTTCTTGATGTAGTAGACAAGGCTGGACGGCGTGATCTCTTCCACGCCGGGAATCAGGAAGTCTGCGGTGAACCCGCTGACAAATGTAATGTTGTGGCCGCGCGGGGTGAGACCGCGTGCCAACTCCCAGAACGGGATCTTATGCGATTTCGTACCGCCCATTGTAATCATTAGGATATTCGCTCCACCGCAAATATGCACCACACTACCCAGCAGTATTGTTATAATTACACTTACCCTTTTCAAACACCACGACATATTTATTCAACTGCAACAATAATTCGTTATTATTATTAGAACTTTTGTACAAAGTACTGTTGCAAATTTATTAATAAGCAATCATCTGGGAACCAGGAATGGATTAATCAATTTTGCATTAATTCCAACGGGGAAAATTGTTTCAGTTTACGAACATTTCGGGTTAAGAACGAATTAACTTCGTGAACCGAAGTATTGTATTATTTATATATACTAACGATCAATTCACAGGTAGCCAATTCATAATTAATATTATTAATTACAATTAATAATGCAGTTTGTTATATGGCAAACAATGCTGACGTTACAGCAAATAAATTTATAATTAATGCATCATAAAGCAAATTGGATTATTAGCTAAATATAATTATGCAAAACCAAGTTATTTTCTTATATGTGACATAAAAATAGACCTTGAAATTTTAATGGTAATATTTATTTTGTGGGTGCCCCTTAATCCATTTCGACTATTTTCCCAATGACCTTGAGCATTCAACAGCTATTACCATTAAACATTTACATACAAGTATTTTGAATTCAAGATTTTTATATTCCGGGAAAGAAAATCTCCTATTTTTAAAGAGGATATTTCAACCAAAAGTACATGTTTACTCGTGTCATTATTTGCATTTCTCGAAAACGACAGGAATCGCGATTCTGATAAAATTTAAAGATATTAAAAATTTTAAGATATTTTTATTTATTCTTTTTTTACATGTACCATTTATTTTTGAAAATTACATTTACATTTTGGTTAACATATATATTGAGGTTGTTTCATGGTTGCAATGGTATAATAAATTTAAAACACAATAAAGTGAAAAAAAAAGTGAAGAAAAAAGTCGGGTAAAGGGCACTCTAGATGTTTTATAATATATTTATGACAGCTTATGAATGCATACAAAATTAAATGAATAACTTTGTTCACGCATTAATTTCTCGTATTGCATAACGTATGAATACAATAATTTGAATGATGAATATGTATTCGGTATCTATTATTATAAATATGTATGGATATATATATATATATACAGTACAACAGTTCGTTATTGTATTGGATGATCGTCGTATGATTTATCTTTAAAACGTACTAGGTACAGGTATTTATTATAGTTAATTATTTTCTTTTTTTAACATAAACAGAAAAGTGAAAACTATATATTCCATGAACTAAATAAATATAAATACGTGTGTTTTTATTTCTGTTTGTGATATCTCCCTTGTTCTTGTACTAAACCTACTTATTTATACGATTTACTACTCGATTTTTCCATTTATATGAAGGTAAAACGGAGAGTCATTGAACTTTGTGCAAATAAATTTATGTAACTATACTAGAGCTTCAATAATTCGTGCATCATCTAATCTGAACCACCGAATTACCGAAAAACTCTATTAATTACTACTGAATTTGGAAGAGATAAAATGATAGAAGACAATTATAACATTGGTATTGATTGATTACAACAATGTATTAAAACACAATATTATAATTTTTAATATATTTTTATTGACCTTTGGGTTCATAAATAAGTTAGAAGAAATTAATTTGACATAAAATGTTTTGTACAATTTGTATTATAAGGGCATGGATCCAAATTTTAGGGCTCTATAACTCCGGATGTGTACGGACGATTACGGAAACTGTACGACGAGCTAAACGTACGATATTAATAATCATTTGTACTGCCTTTATTACTGTAACAAATTTATGTGATTAATATAGTACTTTTTAATGTTTTAATTCATAATATTGTTGGCCCACCATAAATTTTGTTGAAGTCATTCCATATATTTTGTTGTTTTAACTAAAAATAATCCAAACAATCCGTTAATTGGCACGGATTATCGAGGCGGCTCTACTGTATATGAGCATTAAAAGTAGATTGATTGAAATTCAACGTAACTAATAAACTATTTTCAATAGTCATTATAAGTTAAAATTTATTTTATCCTTTTATGTTTTAGAGATTTGCAACGATCGTAGAAATAATTATATATGCAACTAGTGTTAAAAGTAATTTTATGGGAACAATATAAAATAACTTCGAAGACCAATTACATAAATATAAATTATGTAAAAATACATAAATTATGGCAGGTTCCACGAAAACCCCAATATTTTAACACATGTACGTTGGTAATAAAATAATAACTTTCTCTTTCGAATCTTGAATCGTAACAAAACAATAATTTCCAATCGACCAAAGAAACTATTTATTATTTATTATATTTTCAACGAAAGGCTGCCCACTAATTATTTTACATGTTATGTTTTAGCACAATCTGGAGTGGCGTTCACTCAAATTTCTTATACTTATTTTTACTATTTATTTAATATAGCATTATTGTGTTTTATATACATTCTCCTATTGCCATAAATGTAGTATGGCTATTTTTTAGTAATTGGTACATTTTTCGAAACATAATTTTCATACAAAAGAGCTATAACTTTTAATATCTTTCACTTTCTTAAATTCACTTTTTCTGTAACTTCTGTCGTTTTCAAGATATGCAAAAATAACACGGTTCAAAATTGGAAGATTTTCTTTCTAGGAGAATACAAATCTAAAATTCAAAACATATTTTTATGTTCAATGGTATTGGCTAAATAGTCAAAATGGATTCAGGTATTCTCAAAACGGATATTTCCATTAAAATTTCGAGGTTCATTTCTTCTTCGGGTCACAATACTATCTTTTTTGAATAATGTATAAGAAAGTTAAAAATGCTTGCTTCATCAATCAATATAATCGCTTTCCATCCATTATCTAATACGAGTAGTTTTTATATAAATTTTTTATATAACAAAATGTGTTAACTTTTAGGTGTCCTGTGCTTAATTGTGAAAGTAGAAAATTGATTTTTTATTTCGTTAAAATTGATTTGCTACCTTCGGAGAAGATACAGACACATACTCAGATCTTACGACCGACCGAGCGAGCGAGAAACATATATCCAAGTATATGAGTTATACAGATTTTTGGACTCAAGGCGACGAAACAAGAACTTTAGTTACGAAAATTTTTTCATCTGAAAATGTTACAGAGTCAAGAACGATACCTGTCTGTATTATCGTACGACGTGTTAAAAATGCAGTGTAAATGTAGATCAATGCCATTTATTGACAACCATCTTGTGTATAACTGATGTAATCATTCTAGAAGAAATCAGCTGATATTTATGTAAGAACCAGTTGTTGTTTTTAACTGATTTTAAATATTTTGTCCAGTGAGCTATTAGCAGATACATAAAAATACGTATAAATAGAAAGTTTACCGAAATGTTATGATGCCTATATTTATTTTTTATATTATATTTATAAGTATGTAATATACCACCAAACGAACCAGTTGGGTAACTGACGGCATGCAACAAATGCCAGAGCTCGGTGGCTTTCACATTAAAAGGAAAAGAAATGAAAAACAATTTGTTAAAAATGGTAATGCGTAACTCTAGGAAATGCGCGGACAGCTCCAGCAGTAATTTGATGTGATGACAATTGTTTGACATTGAAATTCGTAAATAAAACGGCAAATAATCTAGGCAAATAGAAGTAATTCATAGCTTTCTCTGGCGGCCAGTGTCAAGGTTGACTAACGAAAGACTGCGTGATGGTGTGATGTCTGTGTACTACGGTGAATCCGCACGACACATATCATTATGTGTGTAAATACACGATCCGTCTTACAGCGATATTTATTCTACAAGAGTAGAAATTGTTTCATTTCGCAGTACAATATTACCATCATCTACAGTTGCGTTTACCCAGTGAAAGAAGCGATATTCCTATGTTTAGATACGATTGTTTCGTATGTATTGTGTTCCGATGATAATAGTTCTATTTTATAATCAAATACATGTCGTATCTTCGAGCAGGTAACAATCGTTCGTGTGAAAGTGTTTGTCGTCTATACGTATGTATGTATGCATGAATGTAGGTACCGTTTTCAGATAATTGCGAATTGTCTATAGAAAAGGAGAGACAACTTACATATACATAGTATATAAGAGATTATATATATATATATACGTAAATACATCTTTCGATACCACTGAACGTCACCGTGTCTGTCTTTGGAACTTTCTATATACACACATGTATATATATATATATATATATATATATATATATATATATATATATATATATATATATATATATATATATATATATATAAAGTTAAAGGGTAGTCTCGACCGACTAATTATTATAGGAAAATGCGGTATATTGTGGACTTGGTTAATAAATTGAAACCTTTAAATATGGTACTAATTAATTTTTTATGCCTAATATTTCGTAAATTATTGGTTTACTTCATCGGAGGTCAATATTTTTTAGTACAAGACATAATTGGTAAGAAGTCTTAGATTTTCGGTTATTATACTAATTATAAATATATGAAACAAGTTATTAAAAAACGTGTTTTAAAAAATTATAATGGAGAACCACGTACCAACAGATCAATAACCAACACGTGGTAACAACTGAATATCTTTTAAATCTAGAAGATTTTTTCATATTGGTAACCCAAAGGCCATAAAAATTAGAAATTTAAATTTTAAAATTTGCATAATTTTTGTTTTTTTTTTGAGTGGTATCGTGTAAAAATTGATACCTTGAACCTAATCTTGTTCTTTTATATTGCTTGTAAATGTAGACCTAACAATAGATACAACATATTATATATATAAAGCTTTTTCCCTTACACGTTTTTTTTCTTGTGAACACGTTTTAGTATTGTCGTTATTTTTCTGTAAGTCTTTTGTGATGTATAAAATAAATACCCGATATGATTGCTATTAAAATTGTCATTGACATTTATAAATAATATATTAGATGTCACTATTTGCAAAATACTCATCAAAGAATCAAATTAATATTCCACTAATTTACTCATAGTGCGATTTGAATTCAAATCTGTGTCTGTAGTTTTGAGTTTATTTTTTAAAGAGGAGTAGAGGGCGCAAATTTATCTTACGAGCAACGACTATCACATTTTAGTATATGAGTTATATATATTTATAGATTCAGAGCAACGTGACAAGTATCCTTTGTTTAGTAAATTATTGGATCCGATAATGTTACAAGCACACGCCCGAATGCTTTAACTCTTCTATACTTCGTACGGCGCGGTAAGAATAGTAATAATGGCAAAATGCATAAGCTTCAATATATTGACCAGGAATCTCGGGGAATATTCTTAATATAGATATAAATTTAAATTGAAAATCTATTTCCAATTTCTGTGAAGTAAAACGGCTGATTGGTCAAATCGAGGCTTACTTCTATTATTTGGCATAATTCGTATTATCGTGTTTGTTTTGATCTTATTTTCATAATTTACGGGCTGAATTGAGCGGAATATGTTATTCAATCGCATTGACTACTAACAATCAACAACTATTTTTTAACTCCATTTTACGGTACAATGAGCTATTATTGTTGTATATAAAAAAAATTATTTGTATTGTTTGACAATGCGGAAATTAAATACAAATATAGTCGCCGTTGCAAAATTGTCACTGTGAATAATGTTGTCTGACGTTGTTTCTATAATATTACTGTAGTTATGCCTATATATTAATATATTTCCAATTGAACGGTTTCATAGCAAATCAAGAATGAACCTGATTTTGTAACGCGCAACTTATGCAATTAATTTATGCATATTGCTTTCCAATTTATGTGTAAACACCTAATTATTTCACCAAGTTGAAACTGCCTGTATAATAATACACATAAGCGCATATTAGTGCTAAATATTAAAGTAATTAAATTATTTGGAAAAATCGGACAAATCATTACCTACTGTTTACAAAATAAAACTGGTGCACAAGAATTTCACAATACTCGCGAAACTGTCACAATAGTCACATCACTGTCACCGCAAAGCACATCACACAATTATGCCTATACGAACAACTCATCAATCACAATTTGCACCTATCCACCAGTTATGAGAAAGAATGACAGTTAAAAATAAAAATTGAATGATAAACTGGAGAAAATATCTACGGGTATATTTGATGAATTAAAGTAGTGAAAAATTGGTCTCATTTTTGTAGCAACTGACTTAGTAAAACGTAGCGAATAAACTGAGTAAAATGGTTTGTGTGTGATGGTAGAGTTTAAAGAAATAAACATGCTGTACTCACGTTGAAAGTGAGAGAAATGAAGTCTGTTCTGTTCCGTGCCGCTAATGTCCATCCAGTTACCAATACCAACCGACCGACAGACCTACCACCGGCACTCTTTATTTTCGTTTCGATTCACACTCGGTCGCGTTCTTTTCTATATTGGTACTACCTATGCGGATGGTCTACTATTATTATTATTATTATGTTATATACATACACTTCGTATAGTCTATGTTCTCGAGGACGAAATACAATGGCCCGCACACGTATACCTTGTAAAAACCTAATTACTAGTGATCAGCATTTATGTAAAATATTACTATTATTGTTATATTTTATAGATGCCCGTGAAAAAACTGATATGTCCCTTTGTCCGCTTATCTAGATTCTTTTTTTTTTTTAATAATAATAATTACACTGACAAAACAGGATACATACCTACATTATTTTAGGTTTGTTCGTTCTCTACTAGCGTCAATAGGCAGTAAATATGTATTCAGAAACTAAAGTATTCATATTTTTGATGCGTTAAAGTTGTATCAATTTACACTTAAGTTCCAATCTATAAACTAAATTTAAGATTTCATTTAAATAATATTTATTACAAAATTAGAAATTAAATATTGTGTAATTAATTGTACACGTTTATACTACATAAACTTGATTCAATAACAATTTTTTTTCCTTTTTACAATTTTTACATCTGTTTACGTCAGAAAAATCTGCAAATATAAAAGTTCTTTAAAAACAACACTACTTCCGTAAGTAGAGAGTATTAAATAAAGTATCATGCTGCACACTATTTCTATAATATATTTGACGTAAGAACAAGTATAGGTGGCAGGCACCAATACCTTTAGATAGCCGTATTATCTATTCAGTCCATGGTTTAATTTTTATTATTTATATAGAAAATAGTTATTTAACCACTAAGGTTATTATAGAAGTAAATCTATTTATAACAACCGAATTTTGAAAAGATAAAATGTAAAAGATAATAATGACATAGTTACTGATTGCTTGCAACAATTGCCATCATTTAATGCTATCGCTACAATAATTTAAATTACAAAATTATCTTTCTAATTTTATTATTCTGGTGTTTGGGTTCATAATCTGAAAAATATTGCGCCTTGTATTTTACTGAATTCATAATATTTAATTTTTTCCCTAATTTGTGTCAAGTTTTCCATTACGTAACCCTAAATGGGGTTTCGCTAACCCAAATTTCTCTTTTATTTATTTATATATATATATATATATATATATATATATATATATATATATATATATATATATATATATATAGGTGTGTGTATGTAAAATTTAATACATAAATGACAAAAACGTAAATTATTGATACTGAAGAATTTGCTTACATCATGGATGAAATCCAACCGTGTTGAAAAATGAAAGTAAAATACATACGTATATGAAGAAGTGAATTCCACTTATAAATTTTAAAAATCCGCAGTGGCCTACTATGGACTTTCTTCCTGTTTAGATTTTGTTTTCAAATAAATGATAATATCTTCCGGGTTATATACCTAAAATTTTATATTTGTATATTCAACAAAAAATTCAATTTCAATTTAATAGTGTTAACCATGAAATTAAAAACAACAGACGTTCCACTTGTCTAATTAATTTACTTTCGTTTTACTTTCTTCTCCGTAATGTATAACCAATACATATAAATAAGATGTATCAAATTTAAGAGTTGTATATATCTGAAAAGAAAATTTCTTATTCATGACAAGTATATTTCAACCGGAAGTGCTTGTTTACTCGTTACTTTTTACTTATCATAAAATGGAGAAAAAGTGAATCTTATAATTTCTAAGAAACTTTTCTTTAAAACTAATCATTTACAATGGTAACAATTTAACACACAGTATAGCTATAACATATATACTGAAAACTAAGTATAACTTAAGTAAAGGACACAAGCTTTCTTTTTAATCATTCCCCAATTAAAGTTCGATAGATTGGCATTTATGCGTTACTAGCAACATTTTTTATTTTATTTGTCTATAAAATTATTATTTTATTATTTTCATTTGCAGTTCTAAAACATACGAACATATTTATGTTCTATAACTTTTATTTAATGCATTTTTGTAAATAATTTGGCAAGGAATTCGCACGGAAAAACTTTTTTCTCATATAAAACGCCTACGGCGCCGCATTCCGTGTATACATATATATGTGTGTTGGTTTTTAATTCTAAATTGAAACCAAAATGGCATGCACATAATTTGAGTATTAATTTAATAGAAGCTGGAGTGACCTTCATCCAACTTTCTTATACTATCACTATTTTGTTTGATATTGTATCTACGTTTGCTTTGAAACAATGTGAATATGTATTGTAATTAACAATTTTTTTAAAGCTATTTTGTAGTATATGGCAGATTTTTGGAAAACAACTTTCCTTATAATAGTTGTTGGAAATTTTAATATTTTGAATTTATACAATATTCACTTTTTCTCTAACTCATACTGTTTTCGAGATATTGACGAAGTAGTACTAGAGTAGTGTTATAATTTTATCCTCAATAATTTTTGATGTAGAGCAATCACAGAGACACACTCGAATAGAGATTTTGAGAGGCTCAGAACGTATATTTCCGTTAACATTTTTCGTGATTACAATTCTTTCTTATATAGATTCGTATATGAAAGTAAAATGTAGGTAAATTAGGTATATAGAAATTAGTTGGTGTGGCCCATTCATTTTCTAGTTATATGCGGACAACTAGGACAACTAAAACCATGTGACTTTCATAATTATCTTTTCGTTTATTTGTCCGATTTCGGACCAGATATTTGTGTAACCGTATCGGTACCCATAAAATAAAAACATACATACACAAGTGACGTTTCCAGGTCAAATAATATTATTCATTTTGCGCGAAATTTCATTTATAATAATGTTTGTCTTCTATTATTTATTCGAGGAAGATATCAATCATTTAGTTTTATGAATTATACGTGTTGCGAAAATTAACTAATATAATACTGCGCCATTTCATGAAGGTTAATTATAGGTTAAAAAATTATTATTATTATTCGTCGGTACAAGTTTGAATATATTAGTAGTTAATGGAACAATTATTATTATATTAAAACGATATGTTTATATTATTTATATATGTCCTTATTAATCAGTCCATCTTCAGACTTTTATTGCACTATTGTCATCTAAAAATATCTTTAATAGAGATCTGTTTATATAATTTTTAATTATATTCAATTGTGTGTGTGTACGAATATGGAAAATGATAAATTACAACAGTCAAGGAAGCCATATCAACCAGGAAATATTTACGCAGCAAACATATACCAATAAAGATACTATAATTGTCTGACACAACCCAAACTTAATTTAATATTCAGATTTCTATGCATTTTGCAATCAAATTCGGCAAAGCGTCAAATTATTTTTACTGTTTGTACTTTCTATACATTTTATATAAAAGAACGTATCATGATCACAACAAAATATCGCCCTCGCAATTTCAATGGAATATTCGTTTTGTGGGAGTTTGAATTAATTTTGACTAGTTTCTCAATGGCCACTGTCTGTCTGTAAACGCTCTAAAGACAATACCAATGAATTTAAAATTTGCATGACCCCAGAAAAAATCTTTTACTCGTGTTATTTCTTGCATATCTTATAATCGACATATTAAAATTTCTAACTATACTTTTGTTTGAATTATTTTTTCGAAATATCGCCTTTGAAAATAGGTATGTTACATTTACGTTTCCCCAAGTTACCACACATATTGATATTGTTCCATGGCAATGCTAGATTGAATTTAAAACCCATTAAAGCTAAAGGCGAATAAAGAACACTTCTGATTTTTTTTTTATTCACGTCAAAGGGATGGAATTGTGAAATATTGGTTGTACATAAATAGAAAATCAATTTTTCAAAGCAATATGACGTTAACATTGCGAAGAAAGAGAAGATATGGATATAATAATTATCTAATAGAACAATTTTAATATTAGAATCTTTATTATCCTGTTTTGTTAAATTCATATCAATATCACATTATTTTATAATACTTGTATACTTAAAGACACTCTCTATACATTGTTGCTTAATAAATGTTTTATGCCTGTCAGAATTGTCACTAAAAAGCAGGACATTTTAATTTAGGGAGTATATTAGAGCCGGTTTTCAATTAACGCAGGATTCTGCGTCTGCTACAGATACACGCCCGAATGCTTTAGCTCTCCTATACTTCGTATGGCGAGCTAAAAATCAAACAGTTTTTTAATTTGTAATATTTTTGCAGTAATTGCGAGAAACATAGTTAACTTGACAAAATTCTCATCCATTTCAGATATATTACGGATATTGGTAATATAAAATATTAATGACCTATCAATTCTTGCGTCTATTATTTCTATTCATTTCTGCGTTACACTGTTCTAACTCTGCGTTCTGGGTTTTCGTCAATTGGAAACTGGCCTTTATTCTTATGTTATTTAATACATTTTCTAATACAGGGTTTTCTATATGCAATGGAGAGGGTGAGTTTGACTCGTTGCAGCATGTTTGATACAGACTGTGAAGTAGCCATTAGTACTCACCCTCTCCGTTGCATTCTGATACAGTATGACAGAGTATGACCCTGAAGTATGTACATCTGTACAGATATATATATATATTATAATTTATAAAATGTGAAAAGGTACCTAACTACTTCAAAAATATCGCAAAAATATATTTTGTATACCTATATAATATTTCTAATAAACATAATTGTTATTCTTCTCTTGAAAGACTAGAATTACATCACATATTTAATTCGTTTAGTTTGAAAAACAGAGAATGCACAAATGGAACAACTTGAAAAGAAAACAATGCTTAATAAGTAGGAATTATAGATACATATATGCTTTATTTATTATAGGACATTAAACGTAATTTGTTTGTGTGTCTGGTTGATCGATGAATTTCGTTTGCGTTGTAAGTTGACTGTTTAAGAAACCATCGCTGTGCGATACTCTTAACAATGTGACCTTTGGTGACTGGTCGTACTTGCTAGTTGCTAGTGGTGTATTATCATTCAATCGGAACACTTGAAACTTTCGCTTGTCGTCCACCGAATCCTGGTACGTCATCTGCGAGATTACCACCCGCGTCACCCCGCCACCTCCTCCTACACCAATTGTATTTTCCATATCGGTATCGATATCGGTGATGCCCAGCAGATGTCGCCACGAAGGACGGAACTACAGATCCATACATACAAAGCTCATCATATTATTTTATTGATGATTTCTGTCATTTGCAATTACTTTAGGAAATGCCCCATTTATATTTCATAGGATGTTGTGTTTATCTAGTTTATTTTTCTTGATGCTATCGTGTTTTATTATACAAATTTTACCGGAAAAAACATATATGAACTTGATTCATTCAATAACCTTGCAATATATATATATATATATATATATATATATATATATATATATATATATATATAAATAAACACAGATATATATGTTTGTGTGAACGAATGAATGTATGTGTAGAACGCTTTGTTTATATGTTTCTTTGTTTACTACCAGTGACAAGACCAATTTTACAGTGGTGGCACTGAATAATATAAAAAAAAACAAATTCTACGTTCTTAAACGTAAAAATAAATATATTGGGTGTGAATTGTGAATACAAGCATAGAAGCAGTGTCTAAGTTTAATATATATTGTGTGTAAATTGTGAGAAGCAATAAAATTACTTATAAACACTGTCAGTGTTCACACAAATACAAATATGTGTTACCATGTAAGGAAATGCTTTATTTATATGTAGTGCATCTTACTTACGGAGAAAATAACGAAAATATAATACCGTCCTCACAAGGAAATATTGTGTAATGGATTGCTTTATTTATGTAGTGTATCCATGATTTACGGGGAAAATAACGAAAATACAAAACAGTGCTCACAAACGAAAATCGGATAAGGTCTAAATTTACAAAAGAAAATATAAGAAAATTCGTCACCCGTTAAATTATTCAATTCGGTGAGGCTTGAACTGTATTATGTATATGATATGGGCACATGGTGCCCACGGTTTAGTCTAGTTATTTTTTTATATATATATACCTGCGTGTTGAGTCCAACATATATGAGCGGGTTATAGCAAATGCTACTTTTGGCAACGAGCGCCGGAACCACCGCCATCGCTGGACTCACCAAGGTCGGATCGCCGAACTGGATGAGCAGAGCGAGGATTGCATAAGGAGTCCAGGCGATGAGGAAAGCAATTATCATTACAGCGACCATATACGTTACGCGACTCTCCAATTTATTCACTCGACCCATTCGAATTGTGTTCTATTACCATTCATTTTATATATATATATATATATATATATATATATATATATATATATATATATATATATATTTATATATATATATATATATATATATATATATATATATATATATATATATATATATATATATATAAACAGTGTTAAAACAGTTCTTCCGTGAGCATTGCTTCCCAAATTATTTTAGACAAAAAGCTTCAATTAGTATTTAAATGACATCAATTTTGTTTGTTCTATACATTTACAAAATTACAATTAAATTTTGCTAGCCATGGAATTAAAACAAAAAGATGGTAAATTCATTTGACAAATAAAACGTTATACATTTGTTTGTCTTTTTATTTTTATTCCTTTCCTAGTAATATTAAATTGCAATTTTGTAAATTTGCATATCTAATATAACCATTTATTCACGATCTAAATTATTAGCTCGTTATCTAGCGGAAAAAAACCGTACGTCCCTAATAAATGCCAAATTTAATTCTTAATTGTGTATAGAACATATAAACTGGATTATTAATGCAGTTTTTTTAACAATATATATATATTTTTATTTATTTTTATGAGGAACAGGTTAGAGATAGTCGTTGGTATATTTCCACCAATATATGGTCTTTTTCTAACCTTTTCTTCATAATACCAAAAATTGACTTTACATTCATTAAGAAAATCAGTCAAAAATAACCTTCAACATATAAACTGGATGTTTATTATAATTTGTATGTTTTCAACTTTAATTTGAAGCATGTTTGTCTAAAATGATTCGGGGAGCCTTGCACGCACGGAAAATTTGTTTTTCTCATGAATACATAAATACCTGTTTCATTGTCTTAATTATATTGACGTAGCTAAAGGAAATAACAGTAACGGGAACGAGCAGCCCGAAGAAAAATAGGAATAATATATAGGTTGTTGTGTGGTGTGTCTGTTCTTCCCAGTTTACAGAGCAGCTATGGAAATAAACATGTTATTAATTATGTGGTTTGGTTAACTGGTTACACCTGTTAATATATCGTTCTCTGTTAAGCAACCGTAAATATCTATTCATTTCTGAGATATTCAACTTTATATAAGTAATTTTGTACAACGTGCCGTCTACAACCATACAATATCTACAATATGGCATATTTATTTATAACGATATTTTATTATTGTAGCCGTAAAATGATAAATTGATATTTTTTTAATTAGCTTTCTTTAAGTATAATAATAAAAAATCGTCGCAAAAAAATATAACCCTGATGCAACCCTGCTTTATATTATTATTGTATAATATAACTAGCCTGATATTAGCAGCCTCTAGCACGTAATCGCTCCATCCGAAGAGCGGCGGCATTGTAAGGAGAAAGGAGTAGAGCCAAATGGCTAGGACCGTGAACAGGGCGGTCTGTCGCGTCAGATGATGCGAATCAAATGGACGCGACACCATCACGTACCTCTCAAACGCGAGCACTGTCAGTGTCGTTATCGATGTTATCCCTAGTTTATATTCACATTAAAATATTATTAATAGATACGGGATATGCATATTATAATATTGACTGTATTCCGTTTGGCGATTTTAGTGCACCGTCTCATATTTTCATACTCTTATAAACCAAAAATTAATGCATATTTTAATTTTTTCCTTTGGCCGTATATGGCGAATTCAAATCACTGCAGTACCTTCAGAGGAGTCTTACGAGCGATTAAAATTCAGAAATGGAATACCGCCAATCATAATAATATAAAGAGTATACCTAATAACGACATAAAGAATCCATATAAAACACACATTTCCTGGCCGAAAACCCATTCGTGTGCAATGGACGAGACGAAAGCGAACGGGTTGCCTAAGATGGACACGGAAAAATCGCTGCATACAAGATTGAACAAAATCACATTCAGCGGAGTCCATAACTGAAATATATATAACGTATTTACTCTAGACACAACGCGGGTAGAATATCCATAAACAATGTCATATCACGTAAAAGCATTTTACTTTCTTATACGCATTGTAATAAAGAAAGTATTGCAATCTCAAACAAAACTGCCTCATAATATTAATGGAAATATCAAGGTTCATAATCTGTTTTTGACTTTGACTTTCTTATACGAATGTATGTAATCATGAAATTCACGATTTGACTACTACGGAATCGTTTCTGACTTTATTTATAAATGATATCTGTGTGTCTGTAATCGCTCTTCAGCATAAACTGTTGATAGAATTATAATTAAACCTCCTATTTTTGAAAACAATATTTTAACCGGAAGTAATGGTATACTCTTCCAATATTTTCAGTATCTCGAAGACGGAATGAGTTAGAGGAAAAATTAATCTTATTAAAGTCACAGATATTAAAATTTTTAGTTAATTTACTAACATATTTTTAAGAAATGTGCCATTTTTAAAATAGAGGAGTTATATTTACTTTTTCGCAATCGAAATACAATTTAAAGCCATATAAAGCAATTTTATGTATATAGGTGTATATATTTATAATAACAGTATAAGAGATTCGAGTGAAGGTCACTCCAGTTTTTTTCAATGACGTCTGTGTGTATGTATATCTGTTTGTGTCCGAGAAAGTTCATCATCTAAATTCTACATAAAAATTGAATGTTTTGAAATTAAGATTTGTATATCTGGGGAAAGCAAACCGTCTATTTTTGCAACGAATATATCAACCGGAAGTGCTTGTTTGCACGTATCATTTTTAGCATATCTCGAAAAAAGAAACAGGAGTTATACAAATAGTGAATCTTATAAAGATAAAAATATTGAAATTTCTAGCAACTTTTGTTTGAAAGCTTTTTCCCCACACATTGTTTCATGACAATATAAAACAAAATTAAATATTATTATATATATATATATATATATATATATATATATATATATATATATATATATATATATAATAATATTTAATTTTGTTTTATATTGTCATAGCTGAGTCACGGCCATTCCATTTGTTTTAATAATTCCAAAAATGAAGTTGACATTTATCCGTTACTAGTAACATATTATAGACAGGCGAGTGACATTACTAGTGAGCAACCAATTAATCAGTTTTAATTCGAATTAAAATGCAATCATTGCACAAATGGTACGGAAATTGAAGAAACGAATACATAAACATTATGTATAGGTAGGTATACTGAATGTAGTCACTATTTATTATAATAAATTACATAATTGAATCCGTTATGTAAGAATCTCGCTGCAAGTCACCTGCCCATAACTTGAAACTGGAGAAAGTCACATATATCTATGTATCTACCTATATATATATATTGTATATAATACTATAAAGGAAATGGTTTTCTTCTATTAATGCGATCTTATCATAAACGTATACATAAATGTACGAATTAATATGTATTTAAAACAGGCACAGGTGGTAGGCACTTATGCCTTTAGTTCGCAGTATTATCTATTCAGTTGATAGTTTAATTTTTACTTTCTTTTATGTTTCACGTTTTCACCATCCCTGAATTTAATGTCCATATTTTCAGAATGACGTCTGTGTGTCTGTGAACGAGAAATTGTGAAACCTCAAACTTAAGACTTGTATATGGTCTAGATGTACACCTCCTATTATTGAAAAGAATATTCAAACCAGAAGTGCATGTTTACTCAATGCATTTCTTTGTTCTATCTCCAATAACACTAAATTCATAATGAAAGATATTAATAAGTTTCTTCAAAAAATGTACCAGTTACGAGAAAACTGTTTTAAAAAATCTTAAATATCTTATCTATGTTGTCATGGATTCACATGTAGTTTAATAAATGACGGCATGAATGAGTTTAGGGTTTACATCGCATTATGTACATACATATTTGCAAACTCCCTTAACAATTAGCCATGGGCGACGTGACTAGAATAATTATTTTATTAGGTGAGATTAAGCTCACTGAGATACCACAAATACTGTACATGTATGTACATATATTTGTACGTTAATTGGCCTTGTCGGCACACAGTGAGCGTTTGAACCCATTTCATTTTATATGGCACATTGCAAAAATCCATGTTTCATGTTTTATTCCCAAACGAAATACTATAATTACCATTAGTGAATATGTAGTACTTATATTATAAACTAAGGGAGAGGCATTTTTCCTAAGGTGAAATTTATACAAGGCAGTCGGTCTGAGCTTATTTAATTATGTAAATTTTGCAATTGACACCAGGGTGCTGTCATTCTATGCTTTTTATAATTTCTCCCCCAATTATCTCTAAGAATCTGTTTAAAAACATCTGGATTTCGACTTTCTTATACTTTTCTCTATATACTATGTGCATTGCCATAATACGTAAATGTAATTTTTCCTTAAATAACTTTTTGACCCGAGAATATTACAGACGCACGACTGATCACTACAGCTCTTTTGTGCATTCTGTACGAGCGAACAATTATGCATGTTTATATGTTTATATGGAAAAACAAACACCAACGATTTTTATTCAGTTAGTCAAAAGTTATAAACTCTTTTGTATTAACTTTACAAATAGCACGCGATATATTTCCTTTTCAAGCGAAGCCTTTATGAGCAATTTTAATGCATGTACGTATAACTGGCAGTATGCAGTTAGGTGTTAAGTGTTGTACAGTGAAACGAACGTTACAGGCGTTAGGTAGAATTTGTACTAGGAAGTATGCTGTCAGGCGTTCCAAATACATACCTGTTTCTCTTTACACATAAGTATAATCACAAACAGATTCAAGAAGAATCCAAAGAATCCAATACAAAACAAAACGATTGCAGCGGCGACGTATCCTTCGTTGCTCATCAAGAGCACAACATGCCCCTCATCAGTGCCACTGTCTTCATCTGCACTGGCGGTCACGCCTTCCGATATTACTAATATCATCGACATCCGGCCAAACCACTTTATTTTTAAACTTATATTAACTATTACTAATTATACATTTGCATTATAAAATGGTATCTAATCATATACTCATCAAGAAGATTGCTTTCTTACAGATCAATTTATATACGATTATAGCATCAACTTTCGGGTGGATAAGTTCGGTTATAAAATAAATTCGGGGTAAGTAAGTAATTACTTGATCGGGGAGACCAGTAATAAAAAGTTACCAAGGAGCCTAAATCCATACTTTTCGTAGGAATTAACTACATACATAATTAGATGAACTCTCTAACTCATCAAAGCATACATTGAGCACTAATAGTCATAAAAACTTAATTTACTATATATATATAAATATTTAAATTAATTAAATAGCCAATAACATCTGTTTAATATTTTATTTTTTTAAATTTATATTTAGAACAGTCGAATATTTATTGAAATAAAATCGCACAAAATATTAACACTAATTATTTAGGTGTAAGGACGTATACAAACATATTATTATTTGGAAGTAATAACAATGGCCAACTGCACACAACTAAGTGAGGGCAGCTTCGCTCGCCGAGCTTTATAAAGCTTTGTGCCACGTGCGTATCGCAGGTATTACTGCGCGGTACAGCGTCGACGCACTAAGCAACTAACTACAGACATATTAAAGACACGTGACACGAAGCTTTTTCTCTGCTAAAGCTCATTCATCATCGCAGATTTACGTTAAACCATTCGTTAGCAGAAATCACCAATTTTAATAAGTATTATATTTATAACGTATCTGAGTCGTCCCACATTTACATATATAATTTAATACGATTTATTCCTTATCTGTGTATGTGTGTAACTATAATAACGATGTTGATTAATTGACTAATTAATTAATTCTTCTTTCGCGAATTTCTTGATTTAGTTATATCTTATTTGATTTAGTTTGTAGGGTTTCGTAAATGTTGTCTTTAGACCAGTAGCGTGATCCTAAATTAAAATATATTCGTTCTAAAATTATATATCGCTTACGTATGATCTATGGCACAACGGTGCAGGCGAAATTTTACAAAATCTATGTATTTTACATATAAAAATAAATTAAACACACTGCGAGACAGTCTGAAACACAAGCATTTCAATATCTGGTTTTTAAGTATTTTATGGATTTTTATATTTGTGCTACTGAATTATGCTAATAGCAAAAAGCGAGATAGGTAGGTAACTGAGGATTTAGAGATTATCAGACCTGTTCCGGCCAGAAGGCCTAACGGATAAGGTTGGATCATAAATCGTGCGCCAATTCGTCATGTCACCCATAATTCCTACCATAAAATTGGAAAAGCCATTACTCGTCTATCTTACTGCTATATTTTATTTTATATTCATCCTTATATACTATGAAACAAAAGCAAGATGTATTTTAACTAGGGAAACAAACTATTAAATAACCATTTTCAAAAGCGATTTTTCTGTAAATGGTACATTTTAGAAAAAAACTTTTCAAACAAAAGTTACTTGAAATTTTAATATATTCAACTTTTATAAGAATAACTTTCTCTCTAACTCATTCCGTTTCCGAGATATTAAAAAAATAACAGGAGTCACCCGATTAAGATATTGTTTTCAAAAATTTAAGTTACCATATACAAGTATCATAATTTTGCCTTTAACATTTTTTGCTCTAGAGCATTCACACTCATAGACGTTATCAGGAAAATACTCAGATTCGCTTCAGGGTTGGCCTAAACGTGTATTACCGTTAATATTTCGAGTTTGAAAACGTTCACGATTACAATATTTCCTTTTAGACTTCGCCAAAGAAATGAAGGAGTACTATTAGGCTTAAAATATGCATGAACAATTATATTTGAAATTCTCTTCTTTTTAATAAGATGCACAATTTAAGTGGACATTGAGAGTGAAAGTCAGAAAAACAACTCGATATTTGTATCGAGAAGGAGCGACAAATTTAAGATGAAAGATAGTCATATCTTATTTATGTATCTAAACGTGTATATCACATGAATAGTTATTGAAAATATATATTACACAATAAAATATGAATGAAAGTTGCCGATAGTGTATTTACGTGTCATTGAAATGGCTTCATTTCTGTTTGGGGTTTTTTCCTTCAAACAATCGTATACAGATATTGTCTATTTAGGCTGGTAGAGAATGTACCTACTTACGAGATACCTTTATACTAATACCGGTGGCAATGTATGCGTTTCTTTCGGTCAAGATGGTATGGGTACTGCTTACTACAAGTAATATGTCGTACTAAGTTTTACTGAACCGCGCCAACGACGAGCACCAGCTCCAGATCATAGTATTAGTATGTAATAGTGTACCGTATACCTACTTTTCGTAAGTTGTTCGAGTTTTAGTGTTATATATACCTACATACCATCGAGTGTTAGGAAACATGTGTTGGAAAGTGATTCTGGTAAGTTCAGTTATTATATATACACTGAGAAAAGGATTTACTTGGTTAAATTTACTACTATTAAAATAATCCCATATTTAAATACAGCTAAATCAATGTAGAGTTATTTTAAATATTTTAGTTCTTTGAGTTCATGGTTTCGACTTGCGCAATAGTAAGTTAATGTAATGCAAAAGACTTTGCGCCCTTTTCATATCAAGTCTTTAAGACAGGCTCACTGATCTCTGATCTTGAAGTTCGTTTGACGCTCACACCAGATATTGCTCAAGTAAAGATTTATTATTTATACAGACAAGTTATTTTTTCTGTTTAGAAATATAATTGGTAACTGAAGAACAAAATAAACGTATGTAATTTAGTCACTATTCCACAATAGTTTTTCTAATAAATTCCATCTAACACGTATACAGCCGCTTCTCTCCTATTTCATTAATTATCTTGTGGTATATGTACATATATAACATTACCAACCACAAACCAAACATGTTGTTAACAATGTAATTCTATCCCTAATGCATTGCATACTCGTTACAATACGCTGAATATCTATACTATGTTATTAATGCAGGTTAACCCACAATTCCTCATCGATATAATAATAATTATGAGCATTGCAATACATTTTGACATTCGATGATTCTCCACAAAATTGTAGAACAATTTTCTTGATTAGATAATCATTCGCTCCGAGATAAACTATTTTCCTGTCACGCTAGGTATTTTGGCTTAAGCGATTTTCACATTGAGTCGAGTTATTAATTATATTAATTTTGAATCATTTCAACATTGTAGGACAGTTTTCTTGATTCTATGACTATATCTCCTTACTGGCTCTGAGGCAGCCTGCTGGCCTGGCATGCTTACAGTTAGTGGTTTGAATCCGCTTTATACCAGTTTGTGTTTTTATTAATAAAACATATATATACACAAACACATACGTCTTAGTGTTACGAAGGGACATTTTGTAGTGAATTTCTTGTCTTGGAACCAAGATTCTTGAAATTCCTTGTATTTCGGGGATTCCTTTGTAATAAATGCAACAATCTAAAAGTAGCTGACACGCTTGTACTTGTAAGTCTGTTTAGACAGTGAAGACAATGATGATTTGTTTGGAGATAATGATTTGGCAAATTTGAACAAAGCACTGGAATCCGATAACTTAATTATGTAGGGCTTTAAGCAAATTCCATTATAGTTGTCATTTTCATAATTTTGTGAATTTTTTAAATGTCTGATATATGTCAATTTGTTCGTAAAAATTAATAATGTGATAAATGACAAGCATAAAATTTAATTAGAGGAACATAAATTCCTATTTCAATATATTCAATTTCGTTTTTTGTTCCCCGAATAAATTGTTACGTTTAAATCCGTTGCACTAAATTTGAAGCTATTTCTGTAAGAATTCAAGTAATTTAGTAATAATATTAAATAGCAGGAAGCTCCAGTTATGTTATGTTTTGTTATTTTTAACTAATTTTAGACATGTGAATCACATTATTTATTAATAATTTAAACGAATATATCTTGTCAAGAAATATTTTTTCTTGTATTGTCTATTTCGGTCTCTTGTCTATATTTTGTTTTGAAATCAAGACAAGAGTAAAACTTGTAATGCGTAAAACACTAATGTGTACCCTTCGCACGTGGTCACTTATTTACTGCATATTTACCAATACTGTCCGAAATACCACCTATAAGTTGGAACACACCGCGAAGGCTATGAAAGTGAACGCAAACACTACACCATATAATAAATATTTCGTATTTTTAGCCGCCTTGAACTTTCTATCTGTTCATTTCATATCCCTTGCAGAATTAAAATTATATCAATTTTTATGTAGCTTCACAGTTTGTTTATCTTCTTCTTTCCAGTTACGCATCGGATGTATGATGTTATTGTTCGAACCGTCGCAACAACAATCGAAGCAAAAACGTTCTCCGCTAGAAATCGGATATGTGCAATTCACGTTGCCACATAATTATCATGATCACATCATGGTTCATCCTAATACAATACAGCAGTCTCCTAATAATACCATAATGACGGTGACGCAAGAAATGATCAATAATAAAGCTGAAGCAGCTGGTCAAATTCGAAATCATCATTTGCTAATAGCGACATCACCAGCTGTGACATATATCCATCGGTGGATTCCTGGCCATGTGCACAACCATGCCTTCATTCCCGGCCGCGTTGTACATCATCACGTTCTGGTACCTGCTACTGGTACTACTGGTAACGCAGGCGAACACTTGCTGGTTGCACATGATGGACATGGACCCGTTCTACTGCAGCCGACACTCTCAATCTATCGCAAACATTACGGTGGTTTCGGCGTTGGCCTTGATTACGGCGGCCAAGGCGCTGGACATGGTTTTCATGTATTATGAAGTTGCCAATTACGCATTTAATAACATTGTTCCATAACAAACATTTATTAATATATACAATAACAAACTATATTTAAGTAATTTGTGGAAAATATTCATTAAATAAAAATTATTTCTAAGTACATCTATTTATAAATAAGCATATTTTCATTGTGTTTCAGGAAAATTTACGAGTACAATCTTAGCGGGAAACAACACAATTCCATGATAAAATATCTGGGGTGGCCTGCACTCGACTTTCTTTTACACAGTTTTCAATAAATAGATATATATATATATATATATATATATAACCAAAACCAGCTATCAAACTAACCAATACTCTACAGAAATACTCCAAAATGTCATTTATCTAATTGAGTCTATTTTGTTTTCCTGTCCAAATAGCAGATGCTCCGATTTTATAAGCTACATGCGAATCCATGGCAACGAAAACAAGATATTTATAATGTTTCGTAGCATTTTTCTCGCAACTGGTACATTTTTTGAAGAATAGTTTCAAACAAAAGTTGTGCGAAATATTAATATCATTCATTATGAACATAACTATATTTGCCGTAAGTGTAACCGTTCTAGTGATATTGGAGATATAACAAGAAATGCATAGAGTAAACATACACTGCTGGTTTGAATATTCTTTTCAAAAATAGAAGGTGCACATTTAGGGCATATACAAGTCTTAAATTTGAAATTTCATTAATTTTCGTTCGACAGTTTTGGCCCTAGAGCGTTCACAAACACACACACAGACACACACACACACACACATACACACATACAGACAGACACATACACACAGACGTCATTCCGAAAATAGTAACATTCGATTCCGGGAAGGTCAAAACATGTATATCCGTTGAAATCTCGAGTTCGAAATTATTCATGATTACAAGACTTATTACTTCGTAAAAGAAAGTAAAACATTGTAGATACCATCTTAAACTTACTATAGTATTTACCCAATTACTTGGAAATAGTAAATTAGGGCAATATATGCTTATAACTCCAAATTTACTATTTGCAAATAATTTGTTAACATACATTAACAAGTTATAGCTAGTATATAGACCAAGAACGCTATTTAATCATGAAAATCCTACGTATTTATTTGTTATCTATATTTTAATACAGGGTTTCATGTTTCCCTCCCTCGATTGCAGTCTTACCAACAAGATGAAATCGTTACTAGTAGTGACACCTGCCTCAAGAACTGTAAACTGATAATTAAAAACCTCATGGGTTATGTGTAAAGTGCAATTGTGTCGCTACTAATTCATAATTATGTACTCAGTTTGCAACACTAATGTCGCTACTAGTTAAATGCTAAATTACCTAACGAGTATTTCTATCAAAATACGAAAGTAAATATATAATTATATGAAATAGTTGGCAACACTGAAAATTTAGTAGTGACTTATTAAAAATGGCTGCCAAGCAGATGTTTATAGGTGAAAATTTATTCAAATTACAATGTGTGATACAAGCACGTCGAAACCTGGTTGTATTCTCAAACAATTTGAATAAGCAACAGCCAGAAAAACCTCCTGTGGATGAATTTAAAGAAGTAGACGCGCCTGGCCTAAGTAAGGCGTGTGTAACAACAAATGAACCAGTGGGGCCTGGTGCAGCGAAATCCGGCGAATATAAAGTGCCAGAATATTTCAACTTTAACAAATGCAGTTTCGCTGAAGCTGAAGTCGAAATGCAAAGATATCGTCTAGAAACGCCATCAGCTCTTAAAAAAGAGTAAACTATGTATGATTATGTAATTAATTGTGCGTATGATTTCGATACCAAACAGATTGCAGGTTGTAGATATAATTATAGTTTATTAAAATAGATTTATAAATTTGTTTGTGTATTATTGTACAATCGGGATGATGCAAATTTTTGCTATTTTTTTGTACTAATATTATATAATGCAGAAAATTCCTTTAAAACATTACATATTAATTAACAAATTTTACACTATATTTTTGAATGTACGCTAACTCCTAGTAATAAAATATCCCCATTATTTACTTGCAATGTCCTAAACTATACATAAAAAATACTAGGGGCGCAGGACGAATTTCTTGGCGGGAATTCTTTTTAAAATTCATAACTTCGAAACAAGATTAAAAGAAAAACTATTCCTAGAATTATATAATCTTGCATTTAAAAAATGTCGAGTTCTAAATTTTTCATGATTTCAAGAAAATATTGAATTTAATATGTTTTAAATAATAAACCAATGAACAAGTATTATTTTTAAAAATTTGTAAGTCTTACGGCTTAAGAAAGCTAAACACAAGTTAAAGTGTATTAATATTTTATTAATATTTCAATAATATACAACATAATAATATCTAGAAGAACTATAATGGTACCACGTAGAAAAGATAATTTGAATATGATATTATACTACAATTTTTTATGAAATATAATTATACTATTGCTAAAGCCTTACTGTCTATAAAACTTTGATAAACTACCATTTTTTATTAATTACATATGTTTCAATTTCGGCGCTACACATTTTGAGTGAAGTAGTTCAATAACAATGATAATGTACCTTATTTTTTTGTGAATTAATTAATCAGTGCGTATAATGTTAATTCATAATCACAATAAGATAGCAAAAGTCGCCGAAGAAATAAAATACTATTTTAATTTATGTATAAGACAAATAAATAAGAGAATTTAATTATTTACTCTAGTCAAATTTTGATAAAACGGACCATTATTGTAATAACACAGAATACACTGAATATTGCTTCCAACAATTTATAACATTTTATGGTTTTGTTATATTTCTGTATATCGGGAGGCACAATAATTATTAGTTGTATTCAAGAATTTCATTATTCCATCTAACACTATTACGAATGATACATATATTCATATTAACTATTTAAGTGACGCTTTCACAATATTTTGACTATTCCGATCTTTACGATGCGGGCACAGAAATGTTTAATTATAGCAAGACTAATTTATCTAATTACTTATAGTAATTTACGTTAGTAGCTGAAAACGTACATGTAGTTTTCATAAAATACAACTGTAATACTGATTAATATCTGTGTTACATATATCTATTAAATTTATTGCCAATCTCAGTATGTTAATTTTTAATATGCACATTTAAATATTGAGCCTAGCTCTCTACACTTTTTAACCTTCCACGCTCACTTTTAGTCCCATTTGATGGGGTACGTGAAATTGACGCGAAGGCTAAAAACATTTTACCGCTTAAAATGTCGATTTTATACAGAGGAAATTTAAGTATAATTCAATTTAATCTATCCTAATAGACATAATAAATAAGCAAAACACAATGATAACCTAGAGTCGCTGATTATTGTAGTTTGTCAGTGCAAAAATGTGAAACTGAACAGAATAACTAGAAAGAACACCATGCGCACTGCGCAAACTGATTCTTTTTTAAGAAAAGTGAACAAAGAGTTAAATTTTTAAATTAAGACAACACGCATTTTAACTTGAAATTGAAATTAATTTTTCTCTGTATAATGTCGACATAAGAGACGCTGACCTAAGGTGATGTTCAGGTCAAAAATAGATCATGTAATTTACGATAACACTGCAGTCAACAGCGCGCGATATTGATTCAACAGATTTGTCAATTTGGTGTCTTAAAATGTTGGTGTTTTTACAGATATTTTTTCATTCAAATTTTACAATTTTCTGCCTCTACAATCTACCCCTAGTTCTCAAATGAAGTCTTATATTACAAAGTATTTACAACTGTAGCATATTTCTAGACACCAAGAGTTATACACATATACATGAACATAAGAGACTAATTTGAATATCTACCGCACGTTTATTATTAAGATAACCATCACAAACCAAGTTCATTTTTAAAATATCCGTTTCTTAACAAACAGAAATATAATTCCGAAACAATCTCATACCCACGGTAAACAATATGCGGTGCATTGTTCCTCTTCTCCGTAGATAAAGGGCAGAGAGTACCTTCCATGTTTGCGTCAGTGCCTTCTTGGTGTTTGTGGGGATGTTAAACGTGGCGTTGTACCACTCTGCTGGTTTGGTCGCGGTGGCAAGGGCGGTAATGGTCTGTTTATTGATGTTCCTGCTGTTGTTACCAAAGCGGGTATCTATAAAATTTATATATGAGTCGTATAGTTGCAAAACCTGCCATCTCCAGTTTTTAAATGTTTGAGCTATTCGCGTTAAATGCAAAACTTGCTATCTCCGTCGTCCAATTAGGCAGCAATGTTTTATGTTCAACCAGATATTAGAAGCTCGAGCTCACCTGCACAGAGCCAGCTGCCGAAGCTCCTATTGCCGAAGGTTGTGAATGTGAACTATTTGCTGAATGTGTTGCACTATGTGAATGCTGTGCTTGATGTGAAACATTGGATCTAGATTGAGCTGTTGAAGACAATCCCGCTTGCGATCTATTTTGCTGCGTTTGCGGTTGTTGATGATATTGTTGTTGGTTTGGTTGTAGATTTTGTTGTTGATGATGCTTTTGTTGTTGTTGAGGTTGTGATTGTTGTTGGAAAGCTTGTCTATTGTGATCTTGACCAGCAGCCACATATGAAAATACGCAAAGAACCGCGTAGCATATCTGATCCGACTAGTTAATAGAACACAGATAATATTATATAACATAGATATACCACTATTAAATAAGACATGCCAAAATATACAGTATTATATTAATATTACTACCGGAGATGGTCACATTTTATTACTGAATAATGTAATTATCGTGCAACCAGATGTGGTAAAAGAAATAGATTCAATTTTACTGCCAAACTATTGTCAATTTGTTTTTATTTTATTACTAAGAACAATTAATTTCATAAATTAAATCTAATTAATACATTTTTTATCATCTAGAAAAGATAAAACCGAGTATAAAATAAAATCTATTTGCATTGTCAGTTAAGAAAACTACCCTAGCTATTTATATAACCAGTTAGGAAATGCACGAGTGGGATGTGCAAAAACACACATGTTAAATTTACTCACCATCCATAACTATCGACATCAAATATTTAGAATATTAGAAGTCGATCGTGTAACTTTACAGTGTATTTGGTGCAGATGCAAATTCTAGCATAAATAAGTGAATTATATATTTTTTAATTTGGCAATTAATAGTGAGTTTAAAGACGAAAATTTAATTGTAATTGCCCGTATTATTAGATATGGTGATAGAATCAGTTAGAAATACAAACGTAAATTTTTGTCTAGAAACAATAATTGTGTTAAGATATAGGAATAATAACAAAAAATCTTACACAACAAAATAAAAATAAACGTAGAAGATAGCGATGGATTGGAGTGAGAAGTCGTGTCATGCGGATGCAGGAACGGTACGCTCGAGTATTCGTATTCGCTGTGCGACACAAACAGAAAATATCCGATGCATCATAAGGGTCAATTGGCTAGCCTACAACAACAAACACAGCATGCGAGGACACCGAGAGGACTAATTCACGACACACATACCATTGATGACTTGTACTTGCGCTGGATAACTTGACGCGTCTTCGGATCTGCAACGATTGTACAATATTTAACAATGGAACACAATAGATTGCAACCAAAAACACTTACTGAATTCTTCTAGTACAAAAATGCCGCCTTTCTGCGTGAAGCACTTCCGAATGTGGTGAATACGCACGAAAAACTGTAACAGGACAGAGAGCACAGTGAGTAAGAAACGGGTGAGTGCAAGCATTTGAGGAGAAGCTGTGCGTGCGTGTGATCAATAAAGCTTTAAATGTGATTGGTTGCAAACGCCGCAGAACAGCTAGCGCTAAGCACTGCATGCAACAGACGGTGGTATGTGGGGCCCAATGCTGGGACTGATAGTGAAGCTGTAGGCAACTTCAGAGATGGTTTAAATTCTAATGGTTGGCAACTTCAGTGAATCATATACAAAGGATAGTCTTGTGCGTTCACCAGTGTGCCATGCTCTCGTTTTCTCACTCATTTTCGCTCATCTTCGCTCACATTCTCATTTTGCTGTTATGATTTATGTGAATCAGCTCAATGCTGTCAGGTCCTCAGCCCAGCAATTGCACTAAGTGACTACATTCTACCAACTACTTATTGAAAATATATTAATGGCGCATGATTTAAAAGATCATGTTAGCGATAATAATATTCAACAGATGAAGCTTGAATTGTAACTGTAGTCAGTATAAAGAAAGCTTTAATGGTCTCGCGAGCACTTGTGGTGTAGAATGTCTGATACAATAAATAAACAGAATGATTGTAAGAGTTAAATGATGTTAAAAACGCAATGAGATTGTGTTAACAGAGTGTGTTATAATAGGGTATGCAACTAAAAACAGTACATACTACAGGAAATAAAGCTCTACGGAACAATCACTAAGTACTAATGATTAGATACTAACGACCAATCAATCAGACTGAGTTTTAATATAATATGTACCTCGAAATCCTGTCAAGCAGCCAGGTGAATCCGACGTAGACAGATCAATGGGAAAGTCAACAAAAATAACACATTAGTGACGATATTGATACCGTGTAACCCAAGGACCATCTCAAAAGTTCCTAAGCCTCGTTCCGGAGCTCTTTCATTTCACGGAGGGCTCTTGCATTTTGTATTCGTAGTCAAACGCGAACAAATAATTTAGAATTAACGCGTACGCGCGCAAACCTTCGCGATGCAAATGAAAAAGCTCCAATGCGACCGAAAATTGAAATAGTTAATATCAAACAAGACCACCCATTTACATAAAAACTATTATTATAGATAGTAATATAGAAACGAAAGAAAATAAAAAGAAAACTGCATCCAACATTCAAACAAAAGAGAATAATAAAGTTCTAGCTAAATTGAAATTTATAAACTGATCGCACATCGAGCTCGCATGCAATAACATTGAAACTGTCTGAAAGATTAGCAAATAAAATACTTTAAAACGAAGTTCGAAATATAATATAAATAAATAAAACTACTACCTGAAGTATGAGCGTCCAAAAATATGCTGTAAAAAGTCTTCGATACGCTGCACTATAATAGCAACGCAATTAACCGGCAATTCCTAATAATAAGATTGAGAAAGTATAATGAAAGAAAAGAAAATGCACAAGTAATAATCATAAAGAAAATTGGCAGCCGCCGAGTGGCACACGACTAGCAGCAAATTATAGGAAAATTTGAGTGGTCCTTGCAGTAAGTAATCAATGCACATTTGCCAGCTCACCCCACAACACGGAACGGTAAGAATTATATAAACAGTGGCAATCATGCTAAAAATGATCTACAGTGCACGCGAACACTATCATTTTTAATATAAATACCACATTATTTCAGTACATATGTCGTTCTGTGAAACTGATCACGACTACATTCATTTACCCAAGTAGAAATTAATTTAAATCATAATCTTAATACAATTGACAGAATTATTTGTCTGCATTGTTGTGTTTAATATTATGTGTTGTGTGAGTGCGCGTATTCTAATATTTAATCAAACAAATAGTTACTAAACGTGTATATGTGTTTGGATGTACCTTGCTGTTAGCGAACAATAATCCCACCCCTTCCATACACACTTGCAACAACCCTCCCTCTCCTGAGCTCATATCTTGGACTGGGAACTCCCCGCCAAGTTCTGGAGCCACGCCACCTCGACCTCCTCTTTCCATTGCTTCCTTTATGCAATAATATAACTCCTTGCACTGAAACAATTAAAGAAAAACTCCCTTGAAACTAATGAGGACAAAACAAACATTAATTAAAGAAAGTATTGTGATCACAAAAAGAAGCGATCTCTAATCGAATGTTACATATATATAGTAACAGTATGACATTTACCTTTTTCGTATAATATTTATGAAGCTGTGTTTGCTGACCATTTTTCCTCCAAAGACACAACACCTTATTCTTTGGACTATACGTCATATTTACTAATCTCTCGTACCACCAACGTTCGACAATGGCCCCTGACACCGATCGCAAAACGAGTCCGTCATCTCTTACTTCCAGGAATCTCAGATCCCCGCCTCCATCAACTCCTTGGTGTACGGTAAAACTCTGACGATGCAAAAGTCGAGAACCAAGTGGCTTCAAATCGATATCATTTCCATGCTAAAATGGTAAAAACATTAGTTATAAACTACTTGTATTATAGAGCGAATTGTTTCACCAGATTGTTTATTTGGTCCAACAATAAATTCACTTCTTGACTGTACACTAGGCCGATGTGACTTTTTCCTAAAAGTCTTCTACACTTCCGTTTTAGTTCGTTTTTATTTACGTTCAGCATAACTAATATTGCTGTTAAGTTATACAGCTGCGTTGAAAGTAGACGATCTTCTTCATGTTCAAGTCGTTTTCGTTCCGTATCGCTTAATCCCTTATATCGTTCCATCATCTCTCGTGGACCCTAAATATAAAGTAATATGAATAACCAAATTTGTCACACATATAATATGAGTGATCAAATCTTTTAGAAAGACATATGGCCAACATTTGATTGACTTGGGATACTATAGAAAATTATCAAACCCATAAAATATTGCAGTATTACCTGGTCCATGCCCACCATATCCCGTTCTTGGGAAACGGCGTCAAGGAACGCATCTTCCCAAAATTGCATCTGATCCCACAACGTTGAACGATCTTTTCCTACAAGTCCTTCAAACAAATACGTTCTAGCCGCATCTGGCGATGGGGATGTAGAGGTAGTGTTTATCATATGACCACCATGATATCGAAATCCAGTACTAAGGGAAGACTTGCTAGACCAGACGCTGGACGTTCGTTGTTTGCCTGTTTTAGGGAACTAGAACATATACATCACAATTAATACGAACATTTCAAAAAATTTAGACCGGTATGATGTCTGTGTGCGTGTCAGTGTGAACGCTCTAGAGCCAAAACTGTTCTTTTAATAAAAATATCTGATTTGAAAGGCCTTGAATCCATTTTGAATATTTGCTCAATGAAATCTACAGCCCATAACGTTGAACATAAACATACGATGTTTTGAATATATGATTTGTATACGGTATAAAAAGTATGTACACGACAACCTTCACATTTCCCTAATTACCACACACTTGATATTGTTTTATGACAATGGTAAGAATGTGTTTAAAACACAATAAAGCTATATTACATATATACTGCTTCAGCAATTTTATATGCTTGGCTAATAATCCTGCCTATGTATCCATGCATCCAATAAACATGCTGTAAGCCTAATTGTTCCTTTATTGCCGATTTACTTACTTGATGCGATGTTTCAAGTTCGGTATCTGAGACAGCTGACCGAAATGAGGCTTGCGGACCACCACGATTGAGGCTGCAGGCAGGTCCTGTTGTAATGGAGCCTCCTGTAGGTGATAGTGTACCCCCTGAGCCATGCATCGTGCCCTCGGCCTGCCACACAACACACATCACGTCAACATGCTCATTGTTCCATTGTCAATTTGAACAAACAATTTTTAACCCTTACTGTTGCGTGTAACACACTGTCACAAAAGTATGTCAAAATAATACACATTGTTGAAAAAGCATAATGTGCCTATATTACATATTACAATATGTCGCACATAGGTGGTCAGCTAGAAGATTAGCAAAACTCAAAAAGCATTGGCAAGTGGCAAAATTTATACAAATAACAATAAATTTAAATATAATCCGAAAATTTAGAACACTAATCGATTTTAACTACGGTGGTTTTAGCAGAATTTACTATGCATAATGTATATTGAGTATTGTGATCACAAAAGAAATCGAATTCAAATTTTAATGGAAATATCCGTTTTGAGGGTCAGTACATATTATCTCTTACTTTCTTGTACGATAGAGTATATTTTGTACTCTTTCTAGCATATATGTATACCTGGGTAATATATGACAGAGAAGCGGTATTTTATATGTTATTCCTTGACCTAAGTGCATATCTACACTTGACAGTGGGCACATCGACATACAATTTTGATTTCATGCATTATAGTATTATTTACAATCAAAATAAAGCTTACTTACATCAGAATCATATGATGTCAGTTTACTAAGTAACATATTCCGCTTCTGATTTAAAATATCTTTGAACATATCAGCTGTTGTTTGGGAATCTGATTCATCTGTATCTTGAGGCAAACGAACTTGAGGTGGATCTTCAAATTTAATAAAACAAAGATTAGTGTTTGTAAAATTGGATGGATAATGTTTTACAAACCAGCTTGTGATGACTTCCGAGAACTATCCCACTCTGGTTGTGGTGAAGACCGAGGACTCTGGGGAGATCTTAAATTTTCTCTACTGCCAAAAGGACTAGATGCCTGAGATAGTAGTTGATTTGCAATATCCATTGTGGACGCATCTGAGAATTCTTTGCTCCAATAGTGGGTGTGAGCTATTTCATGTAATTGGAAAGCAGAAGCCATGCCTCCTAGTCCATAATTTCCAAATGTGTGCTCTAATCCATGCGTCACTGCTTGAATTATTTTTAACATTCCTTTCCAAACTGGTTTAGACACACACTAAATAAAACAAGTACATAATATATAGTTCTGACTGAAACAACAATTTTTCAAAATATGCATATGCACCCGTCAAATTATTCAATTAGACAGATGGATCGGTGAAGTGTGAACTGTATTCTGAATATATATAATAATTATACTTACAATATCGTCGATATGATCATCTGGGCCGACTTTTCTTTCTAACGTTTTATTTAATTTACTTAAAACAAAGTTGCGATAAGATTCATCTTCCATAAGTTTCTTTAAGCGATTTAATTTTAACCAACCAACTCCTTCACCCTCTAAAACTTGATTAACAACCTGCATAAAAATAATTATATATCAATATTATTTCTATATAAAATATTAAGCTTGTTATAAATACATCTTTCAAAAATGTTTGGTTTTCCACATTTGTAGTATTTCTATCAGATGTTTGAATCCGTTGCAACTCATCCTGGCGTCGTGGACTATGCTTTATTAGAGGACTTCGCTCAACCAAACCTTTTGGACCACGTGGAAATGGACCAAACATTCCCGACCGGTTTTCCTTTGGTTTTTGCGGGACAGCAGCTACTGCTGTCGGTATTGAAGCTTTGTCCGATTTTTGAGGATTACTTTTAGTGTCTAGAAAATTCATATATAACTTACTGGCGTTAGGATTATACGTTGAGATATTTACTTTTGCCAAATAAGTCAGAGAATATGCTCGTTGTTGACGCAGCAATACCATTTAAGTCTGAACTTATATTAGAGAAAAAGTCGCGGCTTGTTCCCGCCATTAATCCCCCACTTGCTGTTTGTACTAAGCTCATAGATTCTCTTCGGCTATCTGGACTTTGCTGTTGGCTTTGAATAGAGTCACTCTGAAATTGAAATATTAAATACTTATAAACTAGCTTCATAATTATTATATGTCGGTAATTTGTTCAGTAGAAGAACATTTTATATAATCACCTTTAACAATCCTTTCTTTGACGCAGCTTCTTTGGCACTTTTTGTAAAATCGCCAATTGTATGTTTGCCTACGTAAGTCAAGTCATCAAATGTGTTTTTACTGACACCAGCCGCAGTTTTACTTGCTTCCAATGCTGTTTTACTTGCTTCATGCACACTCTTCGATGCTTCTTCCGCTGCTCTCTTTGCTTGTCCTGTTAACTACATACGGAAATTTAAACAATAAAACCATGTATTAGATTTATGACCAAACACAGACAGAACAGAAATAGGGAAAAAAGTAGTTCCTATCTTTCTTATTATAATGACAATAAATGAATTAAAATGGTTTTAAAAAAAATCAAGGGAAATGATGAATGCGAAAATATATATTCGTAAATGCCGAATACTGTTTAAAACATTGACAAGTATCAAATGAAGAAGCATAAGTGCAGGCACCAAACCTACAGTTTGGAATAAAATAAATTAAGAAGATTTTTATTTAATTTAAACTGCTGAGCGAGCGACTAATCCAAGTATATAAATTATATATATTTTCGGAGTCAAGAAACAGTAAAACGAATTTCTGTGCACACATTTTTTGAATCTACCAATGATACAGATACACGACCAAACACTTATAGCTCTATTTTAGCCATTTATAACATCGCTACACTCAGTTAAACAATAATTTTTTTCAAACACTATAACAATTAATTTAGAATCATTCAATGCTGGATTCATCTCTTTCTGAAGCACACAAAGTTTCATAATCATTTTACAAAATTGCTTTTCTATTGCACCAAAAGCCACATCATCGCATCTGTATATGCTGAATCGGGAGCCAACATTTACACCATCAATGCCTTACGAAATAAAACACCAAAGCAAGACACATCCTTATTTATTTCACTCCAATATCACCATTAAACAATCAATTAACTCTCAATGTCGCCACAATCACACAGTATTTTTATCGCATGCAACAAATTTACCATAAAGAGCATCTGTTAAAGCAGGAGCAGTCATATCACCAACATTTACACCACCAATTTCACACGAGTTGGTTCTAATACTCGTGCGTGAGATGGTCGTGGGATTCCTTGACCGGGCGAGCAAAATTGTGAAATTGTGAATATTTTCTTATGATAACATTGCAAATGTTTGTGGCAATGGTGTAAAACTTGTGAATTAAACATGCAACGTAGTATTTGTGACGCGAGTGTTACAGTAATTAAGAATTAACATTAGCAAAAACGAAACAACAAAGACAGTTGCAAAAATGCTCATTAGGCCACTGGTGTGATCTACCCTATCGGGTTAAATGTAATATATTATATTTAACCTAATACATCAGCAGCATTGCTGCAACAGTTGGGATCAGACTAGAATTTTATTTTCTATCCTTTATAGATACAAATGAAATAATTATAACCAAATCTCGTGATATGTTTAATGTTTGCAATTAATTTACCTGACTTGGTTTTCGTAATCGATTATTATTGCATATTTAAAAGCACTATGGTAAACTGTACGAAATATCGTATAATACTACCAAATGAAATATTTATAGGGTCAGACTGACAATAAAAGAGTAGCCGATGTATTTAATTTTAGGACCGTATATTTAATTCAAAGCCTGAGCAAGTAGATGACTCGCTGAGGAGAAATATTTCGGTAACTCATCTATTCAGTTCAACCCTGCTTTAAGAAATGGATCCTGTGTATATAATATAGTATATTTGTAAGTGTGTATTTGATTATCTTACCTTGTCCAATTGGGTAAAATGGACTGCATCTTCTGCTTCATGTATTTTATCACGAGCTTGTACTTTTAACTAAGTACAAAAATCAAGCACAGACAAAAAGTTTTGTAAAACACATAGATTTAACACATGAAGATGTACAGAGCATCGTTGTAGACACATTAATGTTTACCTTATCCATTTGTGCTAATAGTCCATCTTGACTACTTTGTCTGGTCGTTTCCCGTACAAGTTCCTTTGCTTGACAAGCAAACTGCTCAAAAATAGAACCTTGAGATCCTTGCCGTTGCACCTTACTGCCACTGCCACCCGACGGAGGGCCTGAACTGCTACTTCCAGATGATCCAAAACTGGATGTACGCGCTAAAACATTCCCAACGCTTGGTTGTCTTTGAAGACATGGACTTATTGGTGGTACCTACAGTTTCAAGTAATAAAATTAGGTGAACTAATTTCATAATATATTGTCAACTGTACCGGTGTTATTGACCTTCTTGTGGCCCTGGACATCACTTGTTTGTCTGTTGTGATGTCACTGCCTGTACTTGCGGTTGGAGAATCCACTTTTACGGTGCCACTTATTATTGTTTTTGGGGTTGTTGTTGAATTAGAGTCTGATTCGTTTTCTACACTACCACATTCTTCTTTATCCTGAAACGAAAATTAAGTATAAACTAATATATTGGAGTGAAAAAAAAAAAGTGGCAGACAACAATTTGTAAGGAAGAAGGATATGCTAAATATCAGAACGTGATTTCAATATAAATTTAAATTGCTTATGTACTTTTTTAATTGCGGCTTCCATTTCACTCTTCGTTCTACTAGCAAAATCCAAGTCAGAATCCCGATTAAATGACGGTGAACTAAGATCCGAATGACTGCTCGATGATGATTGAGGAGACTCTGGTCTTTCTTGAGTAACTTCTCCATCAGGATACTGCAAAGCAGATGGAGGGTTGTAGACAGATTTTGGATCCAGGTTTGAAGACAATGATAATGGCTTTCCAGGTACATAATTGGGATCATGGTGAGCAGACGTGTATCCTAAACCCAAACCAAACAAATTTAAACAATATAATTGTGTAGCAGACAATTATGATTATTCTTCATTAATACAGACACATGGCATCATTTCATATTGCCATTTTATTTTTAAGATAATCTTAGTTACCAGGAGAAAGATCTGATGACACCATTTCAGAGACAAAATCACTCAACGACGAATATGATGAACTTGTGCTATCGGCTCCTTCTGAGTCTGATCCACTTTCATCAGTAGGTTGAAAATCGAGATTTTGCATCGCTCTTAAAGCCCCATTCAACGAACTCCCATCATCCCAAACGACGAATCTCATAGGTTCAAGTTGATGAGCGTACCATTTAGATTTATCACCAACTTGGGTTGGATCTAACACACCTGTATGTACTCGCAGAAATGCTACATTTGATGGAGTTAACGACCATTCCGCTAAAAATTCAACAGCCTACACAGAAAACATTAATAATAACGAAGATTTTAAATCCCTTGGAAAGCGTTACCTGGGTTCGAGCAAATCTATTTAAAAATTGTGATGTTCTTGGCCTTGATCTTAAGAAACTATTTATTTGGAATGCTACCACAGGCCTGGGATACAATCTTAATGTCCTTGTATGTTCGGTGAAGTTTGCTAACAAGTTTTGTGAGTTGAAAAAGCGTACCTGGAATTTCAAATATTTTAAGAAGTACATTGTAAATGGAAAATTTTAATTCTAAATTGGTGATATGAATACCATTGCAACCCGTGTAGCTACATCAACTGAATCTACGTCATTTCCGTAAATGAAGGGGTTGAATGTAGTTGGAGGTTGAGGTGATATTGATTGACGATGAGGTATCGCAGGTGGTGATTGAGAAATCGACATTCTACTAGCGTAAGGCTGCGGTGGTACTATAGGCGAGTGTGCAGGCGACGTCGACGTCGAATCAGGTGATCTATGCCGATTAGGCGATACACTATACACATAAAATATATTTATATGTGTTTAAAGAAAACAGAATTAGTATGTACCTTAATGTATTAGAAGTTGGTATACTCTCTCTTCTAGATGGTAAGAGCTGATTTGTTGCTCCCGTTGGAGTAGACATACTACTCAATGCCTTTAGGAATAACAATTTTTTGTTACTATGTGGCTTTTATACCAACAGAATTCATTATACAAGTAGCTGATATATTATCTACAATTTATAGCCTAATTGGACGTATTCTGTTTAATTTTAAGAAAATTGTCTTTTTGATACATATGTTTTCTATTATCCTGAAAGGTATTACATGCGCTGAGGAAAATTAAAATTAGTATTTAATAAAATTTTATGATCCTAAAGTGTGACAGACACGCGATCAAACACTATAGTTCTCTTGTACTATCGTAAACGATGAGCTATAACTTATCTAATGTGACATGCATTTTCGTAGAAATAAATTAGAGTCGTGTCATTTAGAAAAAAGACTGGAGTTCGGTTACATTTCTAAATGGCATGATCGCTATCCAAGTAACAATGTGTGACATCTCACTAATTCAAAGTAACTATTTAAGTACTCGACCTACTGAAAATAAAAATATTTTTCTTTCTCTTCACTATTCACTATTATAGTACAAATATCATCTGAAAGCAATCTATCAAAATATAATTTTAAGGGATGCAAACAAGTTTAATAAAATATACATGCGGTTTGGTAAGAAATATGGATATAGAGCTTCTACTCATGCAGAGAATATAGTGCATTATAATAGACAACATATTTACTCCTGTGCCCACTTGATCCATCAGTTGCATGGCCTGGATGGTGGGGAAAATAGAAAAATGTCAAGATTCACAGAGAAAAAGAAACAATCAGACACAAAGAAACATATAACAGTATAATATAGTTTAATAAGCAATATAACGAATAGAAATTGTCAAAATTATTCATCATAATTATTATAAGTATATACCGGGCAGGCGCGTATGAGCTTATTTTGTGGCGGCCAGATTTGTGCTAACTATGAAACAATGAAGACGTTGTCAAATTTAAGATATAAAATCATTTGTTTATTTATATAAACATTAAGTTATATTGATGCACTGCAGTAACGTAAATGTGCTGTATAAAATACAATTAAAAAATAATCGGATTTGAATGTGTTATATTTACCTGCTTCAAATGGTTCTTCAAAATCGTACCTTCAGGCTCGGGCAATGGCGGGATATCTTCATGATTACCAGAACATGGAGTTAATTTGTTTGAATCTAAGTCCACTAGCCAAATATCATCTGGCATTCTACGAGTTCACATATATAAATAATATATAAATTTGAATTATTTTTGATTTAGTAATTCAATGTGATTTTTTGTTCAATAAAGTCAAGGTTTTGAATGGTTAAAGAAACGTTGTGTATATTTTGACCAATATATTGGGAATGAATGTCTTTATGAATGTCTTTATTGATTAAAAAATCCCATTAAATATATGTATTTATATTTGCTATAAAATAATTTTACCTAAAATTCTTCTTGTACATAAGAAAACTCGCTGGTAATCCAATGACATATGGCGTTGGTGCAAGTAGCAACTGTAAATATATTAGATAAAATTTTAAAATCTCCGTTGAAATAACCATCTATATTTAAATATATTCTCCTGATCCAGTTTCTATAGCTAAAATTTTCTATTTTGGAATATTCGCAGATTCACAATATGAATTTAATTGTATATAAGAAACTGAATATCAAAAAATAATGTTCACCTGTTCAGCGCAGCTCATGCATGTAGGCAATAGAGGTATAACAGGAAACATATACTCCAATGGGTATATCATAGAAACAAACGCCATGACAGACATAGATAACGCATTGTTGTCGCGTGATTGTAAAATGACTTTATGCTCTAGTAAAATTAACGAAAGTACTTTTAAACATGTATCGACACCTGCAAACATAAATTAAGTGAATTTTTAGACATCAGTGGACTTACAAATTCGCTGTACCTAATAATTCTAACGGTAAATGAAGAGGAAAATCTACTAAGGTAAATCGGGTATGATCCGGTAGAGCGAACATTAACGGTTCGTGAGCACTTGGTGATAAAACTTCTACTTCAACTCTGGCAAAAGAAAATAACTAATAATTAGTATATAATATTTATTTTGTTTGCGCATTCATTACTTTGTTTTTCCTGGAACAGGAACTGGAGCAGATAAGAGCCTCAATATCCACGTTTCAATTTCTCTTACATCGTGTAAGACAATGGATGGTGTGCTATCAAATGCTTGACCGGTTAAAACGCTCCATACAGTATCTCTAAATAAAATAATAACCGTTGCATTGCTATTTAATTGCCTGGGGTATAAGACAGTACCTTCCAACTTGTCGAGACGCGCCAACTCTTTTGGGACTAGAAGATTCATTACAGGCATCTATGAGTTTTTTCAGGATGTATAGGCACTCTCGAAATATTGTAAAGAACGGATGATGGGACAAGAGACATAGTGATGTCAATGAATGATTACGAATCCGCTAGAATATTTATTATTAAATTATTTTATACCTAAAGGCACAAAACCAAAGGTTATAGTGTTTCAAGTATGCAATTTATTTGTATTTTAAATTAATAGTTTATTCTCAATTTCTCATTTTCCAAAGTACCTGTCTTCGTCGGCTCGCTCGTGGGGATGGCGAATGACTACCACCGCTTTCGCTATCACAACTAGGTACAGTTACACCAAGTCTTGGCCCTTGAGTATTGCACATCATACCCCTATCGACAGACATTGTTAAGGTGTCTGAGTCCCGTCTACTTGGACAATCGCGATCCGAATCACTTGGTGCGACATTACTGCTTCTATAATCACTAAAATTAAAAATGCGTAAATAAGAAATTCATTTTTTGTTTTAAATCATCTTTATTTTGACATCAGAAAACAACAATTTATTTCAAATTACCTTGAAAATGCAGAGTCAGAACTTTTCTCCATGCTTTTTCTCCATGAGTCTCGTCTGAACGTCGAGCTTCTATCTCCCCGACGAACTCCAACACCTAAACCCCCTGTAACCTTCTCTATAGGCCGGTAAAAGTTGACACATATCCCATATCTTGTACGCCCGGAGTCCTTGTCTGTAAGGGTGAAAACAAAAGACGTGGCTTCTCGTAACGCGGTACGCCGTGGCCCCACCGATACACATCCTTCCGGTTGACAGAAATATACCATGTCCAACGGTAACGGGAAATCTTTATGATCTTGTGGGGGATAACGTCGCAACAGTTCTGGGGCCTATTATATAAAAATGTTTCGGAGATATATTTTTATTGTATTCAAATCTCTATTTACAATGGCCAAAATAACTTATCAAGACGTAATTATCGCGTCATTTGGTTGCTTGGGAACTTGGGATGCGTACCTGAACTGGCGGGTTGTTCGATCTGGCTGTGCCATGATGTGGCCTTGCTCCTACTATTGCAAGATAATCGATTAGCCGAGGACATAGAAATTGTCTTTCTGCATCAGTGGACATATTTTCAGAGAAGCCGTCACCTCATCATAATAATATTGGATAATTTACAAGATGAAATACACAATGCAACATAACCGGTGGTTAGTAGCATTATCTTCATTTTAAATGCAGCATTGGTACACTATCAAAAACATATTTATAATTATATATACCGCATATCCTTTTTCGACTCACTACATAACGAAATCCAATGGTTTCAATTACAAATGCTATCTCTACTATTACACATTCTTAATCGAAATTGACAAGAATTTTATTCCCTACACGTTGTTCCCAATTTAAAAGAAGAAAATCCCAATATGTATTATAATCTGAGAATAACAGTGTTGCTATTTCCTGTATAAAATTTCGTGATATCAAATTGTCATTATTACAATTCTTTCGTCAGGACTTCGGCCAAGAATGTGAAAAGGAACAATATCTTATTATTTTTAATTATGTCTTTGTGGCTTTCGCGTACACAATCTGAAGAAACTTTATAAGCGAAAAATTAATTACTTTCTTAAAATAGATATTTTTATACATTTTCAATACACTTGTATGTTGTATGCAACTCGTTGCAAAAAAGGAGTCTTTCAGGCATTAGACGCGTTGACAATTTTTACGCCACGTGCCTAAAAGACATCTATTTCGCAATTAGTTGCATAAATAGGTATTACGGACTCAAGAAGACTTCAAACGAATGTTTTTTATGCCAATGGCACAGACACAGGCCCAAACACTATGGCTCTTTTGTACTACCGTAGGACGAAGTAACAAAAAATAATTAACTAATTAGCTGTGCTCGTCTGTCCTGTTCAGGTCATCAGTTGTCAAAAAATGTAGGAAAAACGAACAAATTTATTGAAAATTATTAAGGAAAAATGTATTATATAGTTCTGGCACATTATTTATTTATTACTCACATGATTAATCTATAATATGGTTCTACTATTTATGATAACGTGCTTTCTAGTTCAGAACACACCTTTACACAATTACTTTATAGATAACATTATATAAATAATTATAATATAACTACTATTAATAATTATTTTCTAGGAAATAATTTAGTAAAACTGTGCATATAAATATAGCACGCAAACTGGGTCAGCGTCAGCGTGTACTGTGTTGCATTTTGTACAAAAGTTATCAGGAACTCTGCGGGCTCGTATCATGTGCTGATAATACAACGCCAATTCCTGTTACTCAATTTTATATTCAGTTCGTTCGTTTCACCATTTGAGTCAACTGTTTTTGACAGCGCTTTTCCCGATCGATGAAACTTAGATTAGACTGGAAAACGGTTTTCCACGACCTACTAACCGGACGTTCGATTCTAAGGCTTTTATACTCAGAAAAACCGAACAAAATACAAATAGACACCAGAGCATCACTACTATAATGCCACTAATTACTATTCTGTGTATCTGTGAAATTTTAAATTTATGATTTGTATCAGACCAAAGAAAACGGATAAAAGAGTTTAGTGATTGTCCTTTTACATCTTCAACTTCCTTGTACTTTCACTATCTATTTTTCTAATGATATATTTCATTTTAAATTCTCCTACGATAGTTTTGATATAAATGCAATATGTATTGTAAATTGTAACTAGAGAAACGTAAATATAAAATAATCATTTTCTAAGGTGAATTTTCAGTAAATGGTAAATTTTCCAAAAAAGTTTTCAAACAAAAATTGCTTGAAAAACTTTTAGTAGATTAACTTTTTCTGTAACTCATGTGGTTTTCGAGACATGCAAAAACCAGCAAAAGCAAATCATTACTTCCGCTTAGCAGATATTTTTCAAAAATAGGGGATTTTCTCTCAGGGCATATACAAGTTTAAAGATGATAAATTTCGAACTCGATTTTCTAACGTGAATTTACGATATGAGCCTTCCTGAACTGATATTAACTATATTATTTGGTCTTTGTACTGTGTGTGTGTTAATTAAAATAGCCAAAAAATATTGCCATTACTAAAAAATTGCGTTTAAATTTAGAAATTATTATATATATATATATATATATATATATATATATATATATATATATATATATATATATATATATATATATATATATATATATATATGTATATATAAATATATTTGAGACGATTAAAACAGTAGATGTGACTAGAAAAATGTTCATTTTCAATCTGTATGATATAAAATAAAAAACCACTTAGATATGATTTTACGCATATTGTGAAATCTCACTTGTAGAAATAAAATCGATAAAAGCCACAATCAAATTTTTTCATATTTAGCATTAATTTACAAGCAATCCCAAACATATCATAAATAAACTTCAATATTTCAGTTACTACTTACCAGTTTAACTTAGATACACTAGAAATTCATTTGATAAGGAACAAATTGCGTGCGAAATAAAAGGCAATACCATAAAAGCCCGTACTATGAAAACGGTGAGTGGTTTCGTGTAGGGCGCGTTCCACGCTTGCGCCTTATCGCTACGCAACGATTTCTACACCCGAGAACTGCGCGTAGCACTTACAATACTTGCCTTGACGTCACAAGCATATATATATATATATATATATATATATATATATATATATATATATATATATATATATATATATATATATATATAAATCTATGCGAAGACATTATATATATATATATATATATATATATATATATATATATATATATATATATATATATATATATATATATATAAATCTATGCGAAGACATTAGGAGGTCGGTCGCTCGTTTGTAAACTCAAATATACCAAAATATGCCTAATTTCAATAATAATACTTCCGAGCATCTTAAAATGGATTTCTAAATATGGTTTTAGAAAAAAAATGTATAAAGCAACAAAATTGCAAAATTTTACTCCTCTGGTCTCCCCCAAGCTCTTCTATCATAGCAGAAAAAGCTATTTAGTATATTTATTAATTTTGCGAAGAAAATAATTTAATAGCATTTTATTATTTAACCACGTCACTTCGACGTATATTGCACAAGAATTGGTACAATAAGGTCATTATGATATTGATTTTCTTTCATTTCATAATATCATCACGCTTTCTTCCCAATTAAGATGGTAGCAAGATTCGATAGATTCAGGGGCATGATAAGGCCCGATTAGCAGGATTAGCAAGCACTATAGAAAATAGTGACACTAGATATACATATATATGATCATGACAATACCATAAACTTTACAACTATGTAACTACGGTTGCATAAGTACATACCACATACCACACATATTATAGCTTAATTAATGCATTAAAAAGAACTAAACAAGTTTTAAACATGTCTTCAGTAAGCATTATTTCGATTAAAAATACTTTTAAAAGTTGCGGGATACCCCTATTATAGTTGCATAAGAATACACATAACATAGACTTATTTACACTATCAACTTTTACGAAATTACTTTTTCAAGATATTCAAATTATGAGTAATCAAGAACCTACGGCTTAAATAGCTTGGTAAAAAATTAGGTTTTCTTAAATTCGAAACATATTTTTATGTTAAACGATGTAGGCAGTAGACACACACACAAAGACGCCATTGAGCAAATAGTTAAAATGGATTATTATCTTAATTGCTAACGTATAAGAAATTAAAAAGGCAAAGAATGAAATATTTTGTAAAATTTATTAATATAAATGTTACATTACATAAATTAAAAAACATAACGTCCAATTATATTGTAAAATACATAGGTTGTCGCGCAGAATAATCATAATAAATATTTTTATTCATTCTTCTGTGTTTGAATTGCCCAGGCGCCAATTTTATACCGGAGCCAAATCAAGCCTAGATCTTTTCCCATTTGTATCCAACTCCATACAGGCGTCACTTTCGAGCCGTCGATCTCCGTCCAATTAACGGACACCTCTTTTATGGGAATGTTTAATCGTTGTGCGATATAAAGCAGCTCCACATCAAATGCCCTGCGACAGAAAACACATATTAAATGAACCAAAAAACAACCGAAAATACCTTTCGGTTACCGACACCACAGATTACAGTCAAACACAGTAGGAATTTAAAATTGCTATTTAATTTTCAAATTCATCTTACAATACTTGCTTATTACTGTCTACTTGCTTGGTTGATCTATGGAGTAGGATGACCAAAATGTATAAGATTATAGATTATTTATATTCGAATTCAGAAATTCAGGAGTTGGATTTGAAATTTAATTTAGGAAATCTAACCATCGTTCAACATGCATGTTTTGGAAGCAAACACGGGCTGCTTGGCGAGTAAGTAATTTGAAACCACACTGCGTATCACGTAATCCTTGCACTGCAAAGAACCATACCAGAAAATGGAAACCGTACATCAGTACAGTCCGGAAATAACTGCGTAATGCGATCGCATCATCCTCAAGATGTGCTCGGGATCCAATCGCTATACCTAGTTGACTAGCAACAGATTCGAACTTTTTTGTATAATCACCTGAAACAATACTAACATTCACACAAACAATATTCGCGGCTGTTGTCGTATTTATTACAATTTAGTACTTGTGCTAAGCTAGACTCAAGTTTGGATAAATCTGCGAACTTCGTCGCTCCATCTGCATCCGCAAATAATAACAGCGCCCCTCGGGCACTTTGCATTCCCTAAAATATATTTTAATATATATATATAACTGTTACGATTTGTTGTCATTTGTTGTAAACATATCTGGAGTGGCCTGCACTCGACTTTCTTTTACGCAGTTTTCACTAGATATAGATGATAGCTATCAATCTAACCAATACTCTACAGAAATATTCTGAAATGTCATTTATCCAATAGAGTATATTTTGTTTTCCTGTCAAAATAGCGGATGATCCGATTTTATAAGCTACATGCGAATCCATGGCAATATATATATATATATATATATATATATATATATATATATATATATATATATATAACCAAAACCAGCTATCAATCTAACCAATACTCTACAGAAATATCCTGAAATGTCATTTATCTAATTGAATCTATTTTATTTTCCTGTCAAAATAGCGGATGATCCGATTTTATAAGCTACATGCGAATCCATGGCAATATATATATATAACCAAAACCAGCTATCAATCTAACCAATACTCTACAGAAATATTCTGAAATGTCATTTATCTAATTGAGTCTATTTTGTTTTCCTGTCAAAATAGCAGATGATCCGATTTTATAAGCTACATACGAATCCAAGGCAACGTGTAAACAAGATATTTATAATGTTTCGTAGCATTTTTCTCGCAACTGGTACATTTTTTGAAGAAATGTTTCAAACAAAAGTTGTGCGAAATATTAATATCTTTCATTATGAACATATCTATGTTTACCGTAAGTGTAGCCGTTCTAGTGATATTGGAGATAGAACAAAAAATGTATAAACATGCACTTCCGATTTGAATATTCATTTCAAAAATAGGAGGTGCAAATCTAGGGCATATACACAAGTTTGAAGTTTCATAATTTTAGATTCGACAGTTTTGGCCCTAGAGCGTTCACAGACACACACACAGACGTTATTCCGAGAATAGTCACATTCGATTCGGGGGTCAAAACGTGTATATCCGTTGAAATCATGATTATTACTTCGTAAAAGTAAAAATACCAATACTTACGAGTCTTACGGCTCCGCCTTTGCCGCGATTTGTCTCAAGTGCTAGAACTCTTATTTTATTATCCGTTAATGTTTTCGCATATTTTTGTGCCACAGCTACAGTGTTATCTTTACTGCCGTCGCTTACAACAATAATTTCATATTTAAATCCTGTTGTCTTAAATCTGTTTTCTAAATAATCAACACATTCATTCAACATCGGAGGCACTGAATAAATATTGAATTAGGCATAACATGAAAATGATTATCAAATATAATACATACATCTAATTTCTTCATCATACGCGGGAACAATAACACTTAAATGAATTGAAGGCGAATCTAGTAACGATGGAAATGGTATCGGTGCGTTAGTGTTTGAATCTTTGAAATATTGCTCATTCTTATTTCTATAAACTATCGGGTACGGTTTCGTTGTTAATTTTAATATGATACAAAACTAAAAAGAAACATTATACACAAATGTTTAAAGGTTATTTATTTATGTAGCTTACCAATACGAAAATAAAAGCCACAAATAATAAAGAGTATAACAATAGTGTTAGTAAAGCTAAATCCATTTTAAATATGTTATAATGATTGTATACAATTTTGCAACATTAGCAAAACTTAGATTGCCACGTTAAACATGTTTTTAACACATTTGACTTTTGACGGCTGACAACAAGTGTTGCCAGATTTCGGAAAATCAAGTATTTTACTCAGTCTACCCTAGGAAAATCATAAGTCTGTTTAACATTTATTTTATTCTAGGAGGAATCCTACAGTTTCATTTCCATTATGAATTTTTTGACTGTCATATACAGTACGGGCGCGCTTAGAACAGACATGGCCGCGTCAACTGTTCGAGTATTCTTACTTCAAAATATTTACCACTAGCTAACTTTAATTTGTATTAATTCATTGATTTTTAGCTAAATAATTTCGAAAGAAGTATTTCATATACTAAATATATAATATATTTGTACTTTTAAATACAATTTTTAGTGTTTTGGCGATAAGTTAGCCTAACGTAGTCCAATATTTTTAATTTTCATTTCCTCTAATTTTGCAGCAAAAATTTGAGTTTTTATTATCGTTAAAAGATTCCTCATTAAATTTCAATGCTGTTAAAGATTTCGTAATGTTAATGTACAATAAGTTTTCAGATTTATTTAATTTGATATTTCACTATCAAGAGTAGCTGTTTGACTACCTAAATGGTTGTCGAACTTCATCAATGAAATGATTTTTTGACCATTAAAAAAATTTAAATTAAATAGTTGAACCCTTCAAAACTTGTTTTTTTTTTAAATACATTAAATATGCTGCAATAACGTGAGTCTAATAGCTGGTAATTTAATTTCTACAACACATCCTTTTTCTTTTTTTTTTTGTATTTGATTTTATTTAGGGAACAGGAAAGTATGAAATAAAACAATGTATTTGGAATTTTTAAATAATTTTTCTTTATTTATAAAATATTCTTAAGCACACAATACACATGCGCCACCAACGGCCTTGATCTTGCGTTCTGCTTCCTGTGAGAAGAACTTGGCTTTGACGATGACGGGTTGCTGAGGGATTCGACCCTTTCCTAGCAATTTGTAATAACCCTGGAAACCAAAAACTTTATTGTAGAAAAAAAAAACCACACTAGACTTTCTAGCATATATAATCAATCTTTGGGCAAAAATTAGAAACATAAGAAATTTCAATACAATAATCAGATTCACTTCTAAAAATTCTCAAATATAGAATTTGAACACTGGATTTTCTTGTGTATGTATAATCAAATAATTGGGGGAAAAAATAGCTATATTCACTACTAGTTTCACTTGAACAGTAAAAAATGCGTATTTGTTTGGGATTTGGGAAATTTTCATATACTTACAGCTTTAACAATATCGATAACTGGGGCTTTGCCTTCGGCGTTATCCTTGTATTTCAATCTTGTCTGCTCACTGACAAGTGTCCATAATTTGTCTAAATTGAGAGATGGGCACCACTTAGTGTTTTTTCTCAAATGGTAATTCCTCATACCGAGCTATAAACCAAATTCAATTGAATACTGTATATACATTTGTAAACCATTAAAATAATTAAGAAGAAGAAGAGCATTTATATATAATTATTTTGTACTATTATCTTCCAAAAATGCATCCGATATACCGGAACTACTTTCATAAACACAACAGATACACAAGTAGTCTTGAAAAAGACTGATTTGAAATAATATAGCGTATAATAAAGAAAACTTGAATGTCAAATGACAGATCAGAAAACCAAACAGTAATGGCGCATATTACATGTAATAGTAATAAAATAGCCCCATTATCTATTGGCAATGACTGGACATAAAATTCCGGGGGGCATGAATATTTTTAAGAAACTAGAGCATTAAAAAAACCCTGTAATTCTAGAATTTATAAACTTTTAAAACAATTAAAACCGATAATTGTGTTGCCACCAAACCATTATTCTTTCAATTCCATATAGGAATTGAATATTTGTCAGAGCAAAAGGGCAGAAATGATTCTTAGTCATATAATTTTCTTAAATCTTTCAATCATCATTCAAATATGTTTGGTGCAACAATCTTCGCGCGATTCAAGTTTAAAAAAATCATGTAATTTGTTTAAAATTGTGTCTTACCTTTCCGAAGTAACCAGGATGGTATTTGTCAAAGTTGATTCTGTGATGGTGCATGCCACCAGCATTACCACGACCACCGGGATGCTTGCGGTGTTTACCTGAGATTAATCAAACATTACAACCAAATAACGCATAAAACATATAAACTAAAATATATAATTGGGTCAGTTATGGAACTATCATCAGAGGTCAGTCCGCCCGTTCGCAAAAATCATCATGTTTGTGACTACTAAATAAGAAAATCACTTAAACTTACCGATACGTCCATGACCGTGGCTTACATGCCCGCGTAGTTTCCTTGTCTTCTTTTTTTGAGTGGACTACAAACAAACTCAATATATTAAACACTGGATACATCATACATGTGTGTGTTTACGTTAATGGCAATCACCAATATTTAAACGAAAGTCGACACTTATCACGAAAATACAATGAAAACTATTTTCTAGATGCATACATTAACACAATTACATTAAGTTGAGCGTTTTAAAACTTAAGATGCCTTAGATAAATTCAAATTACTAAACTACGAAAAATTCACGTACAACTCACCATTTTGAACAGGGTTTGAAGGAACACTAAAGTGAATGTAGGCAGAAAGCTGCAAACATAGAAAATAGATCAGTGTCGCCAACCTTAACATAATTATAATATACAGACATCGAAAATATATTCGATTCAGGGGTGGTTAAAACGCGTATTTCTGTTATAACTTTCAGATCGAGAATCACACACACATCCAGACAGAATTCCGAGCTAGGCATTAAGTATTGTTCACAGCGAAACAATCAGTAATTATAAGTAATAATTCTAATTTGTTGTATGACATACAAAGTTAACAAGATTTATCAAAGATTGTGTTCATTTTGTTGCTTGGAATGCTAGCATTGCTTATCATAATACAAACTAGATTATTTTTTCTTAATTACTATTTGGTTTGCTCACACGCCTTAACAGCGATACAATCAGTAATTCAACTTAAAAATTATAAGTAATAATTCCAGTTTGTTGTATGACATTCGTTAACGTTCACAGCAATAAAATTTATGATACATTGTGTTAACTTTGTTGCTTGGAATATTAGCATTGCTTTACATAATACAAACTCGATTATTATTTGTAATTTTCTAATCTTAATTACTATTTACTTCACTGTGAACACGCCTTTAAGCGATACAATTAGTAATTAAGCTTAGAAATTAAAAGTAATGATGCCACTTTGTTGTATAATATACAATGCTAACGTTAAGGATTGTTCACAGCTAAAGAATTAGTAATTAAGCTTAGAAATTATAAGTGTAATAATTCCAGTTTGTTGTATGACATACAGGGTTAAAGGATTGTTCACAGCGAAACAATTAGTAATTAAGCTTAGAAAATTACAAATAATAATCTAGTTTGTATTATGACAAGCAATGTTACCATTCCGAGCAACACAATTTATGATAAATTTTGTTGCTGTGAACGTTAACCTTGTATGTCATACAACATACTGGAATTATTACTTATAATTTCTAAGCTTAATTAATAATTTTTTAACTGTGAACAATCCTTAACGTTCACAGCAACATAATTTATCACAAATGGTGTTGCTTGGAATGTTAACATTGCTTGTCATAATACAAACTAGATTATTATTTGTAATTTTCTAAGCTTAGTTACTAATTGTTTCCCTGTGAACAATCCTTTAACACCAACGAAATATATAGCTAATTGTGTTTATTTTGTTGCTGTGAATGCTAGTATTGCTTGCTATAATTCGAACTAGATTATTATTTGTAATTTTTTAATCTTAATTACTATTTGTTTCGCTGTAAAGTCTTTAACTTCGCCTAAGAAGGTGTAATACGTGCATAAATGGTTTGAGCAGCGGGAATTTTGAAATATGATAGTAGCGCTTTACAGTTCTTCGGGAGAACTATTTTGCCACTTTGATACTTTTTTACCTACCACATTTTTTAATAATGATTTGGGATTCTCTAATACCTATTACGGTGGCAACAGTGCTTCCCGTGAACCTTCCTCGCTAAATTCACAACAAATAGTTGACTGAAGCGTGTATAAAACGTACAAATAGCATCTATAGTAAACAGTTACAATCATATAAATTAAGTGTTCAATTTATTTGTATTGCTCGTTTTATATAAATAGTAATAAAATACATAAAATGAGTAATATAACCATCGAAAAATTGTACGCCAATTATGAAATATTAATAGAATCCGGCGACAAAATAGGAGAGGTAAGCTCCTGAGTGGTTTATTTAACAGACAAAATATGTATTAGTCGACGTTTCTAGCACACCAAGGAGTATGAGGAAATTATTGCGGGGGTCAAAGGAGGTGAGAAGGAGAAGAAACTTGCGTCACAATTCATAGCGAAATTTTTCAAGAAATTCCCTACACTCCATTATCAGGCAATCGAAGCCCTGTTCGATATTTGCGAAGACGATGATATGTCTGTAAGTAATACGTGATTATTATTGTTTAATTGTTAATAATAATATAATTGTTAGATTCGTAAGCAAGCTATCAAAGTGCTCCCAAGTTTGTGTAAAGACACGAAGGAACACACATCGAAAGTAGCTGACGTTCTGGCGCAGTTATTACAGCTGGAAGACTCGCAAGAACATATAATTGCGACCAATTCATTGGTCGAAGTCATCAAAACGGACCCGTTGCAAGCGTTGAAAGGTTTTTTTAAACAGATCCTAGCTGGTGAATATGTTGTACGCGAGAAATGCATTAAATTCTTGGCAACGAAAGTTCAGTCGCTTGGATCCGATATTATTACAAAGGAAATAGAGGATTATATCGTTTCTGAAGTTAAGAAAATTGTTCTGGTAATTAAAACACAAAATATCTACTATATTACTTATAAGGCGAGCTGGAAGCATTGGTGCCTTATACCTATAACATTGTGTATCAAATTGTGCACCCATAAGCCATAAAATAATTAAGAGTTTTGCCTAGTAGGCCGGGGAAGTCCCGCTGCTCGCATCGCATATATTATAAGGCGAGCTGGACGCATAGGTGCATTAGCTTGTTATACCTATAACATTTTTTCAAATTGTGAACCCATAGTGCCATAATAATTAAGAATTTTGCCTAGTAGGACGGGGAAGTCCCGCTGCTCGCATCGCATATATTACTTATAAAGCGAGCTGGACGCATAGGTGCGTTAGGCCTATAACATTTTTTCAAATTGTGTACCCATAGGCCATAATAATTAAGAATTTTGCCAAGTAGGCCGGGGAAGTCCCGCTGCTCGCATCGCATATATTATAAGGCGAGCTGGACGCATAGGTGCATTAGCTTGTTATACCTATAACATTTTTTCAAATTGTGAACCCATAGTGCCATAATAATTAAGAATTTTGCCTAGTAGGACGGGGAAGTCCCGCTGCTCGCATCGCATATATTACTTATAAAGCGAGCTGGACGCATAGGTGCGTTAGGCCTATAACATTTTTTCAAATTGTGTACCCATAGGCCATAATAATTAAGAATTTTGCCAAGTAGGCCGGGGAAGTCCCGCTGCTCGCATCGCATATATTATAAGGCGAGCTGGACGCATAGGTGCATTAGCTTGTTATACCTATAACATTTTTTCAAATTGTGAACCCATAGTGCCATAATAATTAAGAATTTTGCCTAGTAGGACGGGGAAGTCCCGCTGCTCGCATCGCATATATTACTTATAAAGTGAGCTGGACGCATAGGTGCGTTAGGCCTATAACATTTTTTCAAATTGTGAACCCATAGGACATAATAATTAAGATTTTTGCCAAGTAGGGCGGGGAAGTCCCGCTGCTCGCATCGCATATATTCAGGGCTTCCACGCATTCCACTTTTATTCACTTTTTCCGAAATCGATCACTTATACTCATTATTTTAAAATTTTATTCACTATATTCATTTCGTAGAAGTATTAAAAACGCTAAAAATTCGTCAATGTTTTAACTTCGTTGACTCAAAACCAATTTTTAACTTTGTTTTTTCGGCAAAAGTTTATGGAAAATGTGCTTTTTATTTTTTCAATTGTCAATTAGCAAATATGTGTTCCAACTTTCTTTTACAAAGTAATAAGTAAGTCTTGTAATCATTAAATATTTCAAACTCGAGATTTCAACGGATATACACGTTCCCTGAATCGGCATGAAGTCTGTGAACGCTCTAGAGCAAATACTGTCAAATGTTAAATTGTGAAATTTCAAACTTAAGAAACCGGAAGTGCATGTATTTTTTGTTCTATTTCCAATATCACTATAACGGCTGCACTTATGGCAAAATTAGTTATATGCATAATGATAGAAATTAATATTTCACACAATTTTTGTTTTAAAAGTTTCTTCAAAAAAATGTACCAGTTACGAGAAAACTGCTACGAAAATCTTAAATATCTTATTTATGTTGCCTTGTATTTGTATATAGTTTAATCAATCATATAATGATTTGTGTAAAAACTACGTAAAAGAAAGTCGAGTACAGGCCACTCTAATTTTTTCATACACTCTTAATTAAAATATGTATAACTCTTTTATTTATTTAATCGCCTGAAATTTGATATCCCAAGGTTTTTGGAATCGCAGATTACGAATCTGGCCTCAAAATCGCACTAAAAACAAAATGAATATTTTATTCACTTTTTTATCTTTTTTCAGTCACTTATTTCACTTTTAACCTTTAAAAACTACACTATTTCACTTTTTTGTATACAAAAAAAATTATTTATAAGGCGAGCTGGGCGCATAGGTGCGTTATACCTAAGCTTGTTATACCTATAATTTTTTTTTTCTAATTGTGAACCCATAGGCCATAATAATTAAGGATTTTGCCGAGTAGGCCGGGGAAGCCCCGCTGCTCGCATTGCATATATTATTTATAAGGCGAGCTGAAGGCACAGGTGCCTTGTTGCTAAGCTTGTTTCTAGAATTACAGTTTATCTGTTTGCATTTGTTTATGAACTACTAACGTTTTTTTTTTTTTAAAGGATACTTCTGCTGAAGAATTCGTGTCTCTTATGCAGTATTTAATATCAACTCGTTATAGTCAAACGACAGCTGGGCAACTCGAAATAATCGATATTGCATCTGAACAGGCAGATCTAGGTGCAGAATTCGAGCCATTGGACAAAGAAAATGATAATGTTGATAGGTTAATCATTTGCATTAACTTCATCCTTCCATATTCTTCGGTAAGATTTTTTCTAAGTATTTTAAAATAAAATTTATTAGAAATAGTAAAATAATGTGTTTACAGGTCAAGCATGATCCAATCAAATTCGTAGAGTACATTTGCGATAAAGTTCTCCCGCAATATGACATTATTGGTACAATGGACCGGGGCGAAATATTTCAACTTACAATTCTACGCCAATTGGCAGAGCTAAGCTCGTATTGTGGTCAATTTAAATGTCCCACTGAACAAGTAAAAAATGTTTTCGAAAGACTAAAAGTAAAAATATACAACAGTTAACAAATACAATTATAATATAATAAATATGAATCATTTTATTTGGCAGGCATTTTTACCATTACCGCCAGAGAGTAACGAAGTCACCGTTTTACCGTTACAAGAATATACTGTAGTTGAATGTTTAATTTATACCTTTCACAAATTAGCGAAACAATGTCCCGAATTTTTAACATCAAATCCGAATGTACTTAAAGATTTTCGAACTCGTCTGCAGTACTTCTCGCGCGGTGTTCAAGGCTGTATTAAGACTATAAAAGAGAACGGTGACATTAAGAGCGACGATATTTTGAAGAAAAACGCGTATAAAATCACTACAAACATCAACACTTTAATTAAAGATTTATTCTACACTCCACCAAGCTACAAGAGCGCCATTGTTCTATCCTGGAAGTCCGATGAAACACCCAGGGTATGAATATTCCTTAAATATATTACAGCATTCATTTTATTTGTATTTTGTTGAGTTGTAAACTAACAGATATTATGTTTACTTTTGTGTTTTAGAAACAAATTGATACGAAAATTAGTCCCGGAAAACGTCACGCGCCAATTACAATTGATTTTGATAGGAATATTCCACTACACAAACAGCATCGCAGATCTACAGATAACGTAAAGATTTATACACCGCCTAGTGGAAAATTCAGCAACAATTTCCAGAATCAAAGTAAGTTATAAATTTAATTCTCTGTAACTCAATGTATTGCGCAATAACAATGAATCTAATCTAAGACAACTAAGTGTAACCTCTCATTCTTGCATTTCGATCTTAATTGCTCGCTAATTAGGGAAGAAATTTTCAAACATTCGCCCTGATTTGAATCTAGGTTTTCGTGTTGTTGGTTCTCGTCTAATGTACACTTATTTTTAAAGATCGAAGACCGATCCGAGGCCGTGGCGCTAGAGGCGGAATTAGGGGAAGACCGCGAACAAGAGGCAACTGGAGAAATTAAATTGTATTCATTTAAAAGTCCATCAGTTTTTAAAAATACATTATTTCTATTCCCTTTTTGACAGGCGAACATGATAGTTTTTTTTTTTTTTTTACCATTTTATATTTATATTGACTTGTTTACGCGTAGCAATGCTTTTGGCGAATATCAGTTTAATACGTAATAAAAGTAAGAACATTTTTAGAAAATAATATGATTTTCTTCAGTTTTTGTACATGAGTGGCATAAAGGATATTTTTTAAGGATTAATTAAATTTAGAATATGACACTAATATAAACTAACAAGTTATAATTATTCACAGCTAGCCAATTAGTAATTACGAATAGAAATTACATCGTCAAGTTAAAGATTGTTCACAACGAAACAATCAGTAATTAAGAAATTATAAGTTATAATTCCAGTTTGTTGTATAATATACAAAGTTACCGTTCACAGCAAAAAAATCATACATTGTGTTAATTTTGTTGCTTAGAATGTTAGCATAGCTTGTCATAATACAAACTAGATTATTATTTGTAATTTTCTAATCTTAATTACTATTTAGTTCGCTCTGAACACGCCTTTAAGCTTTATACACAATGAACCAAATAGTAATTATGATTAGGAGATTACAAATAATAATCTAGTTTGTATTAAGGATTGTTCACAGCGAAACAATTCGTAATTAAACTTAGAAAATTACAAATAATAATCTAGTTTGTATTATGACAAGCAATGTTAACATTCCAAGCAACAAAACTACCACAATTTATTATACATTTTATTGCTGTGAACGTTAACCTTGTATGTCATACAACAAACTGGAATTATTACTTATAATTACTGATTATTTAGCTGTGAACAATCCTTTATGACAAGCAATTCACAGCAACAAAATTAATTATACATTTTGTTGCTACACGGCAATAAACTGAAATGATTACTTGTAATTTCTAAGCTTAATTACTAATTGTTTTGCTGAGAACCGTAGTTTTATTGAACATTTCGGGTTATTCAGATTTTTATAGCTGGCAATTTAAATTAAATTTCATTTAAAACTCGGTGCAATTGATTACTATTTGCTATTTCTATTCGTAATTACTAATTAGCTCGCTTCACACGATGACGAAAATATGGATTCTACCTAAATACATTATTGGTGACTATTAAAATATGGCTCTTTTTATTTGATATTGATATCGCCAGAATATCGTGTTTCTTAACTGTATTGCAGCTAATTTGTTAAAATCGCCACTGATGTCTCCTTATTAAATACCGTGCATGAATAGCGGATTTGGTTTAAAGAACAATTCAGAAAAGATTTGTTATATAAATAATTCTTTTTTGATAGTTTCAATTTTATTACGTATTTTTTTTTTTTAGAAAAATATTACCTTATATTAAATAAATTTTGTTGTGCAAGTAATTTTATATACTATCAATTCTGTAATATAAGATAAATGTTCTGATTATTTAAAAAAAAATTAAGTGTTTCAAAAAGAATACTTTATTTTTTTGACATGTAACAAATGAAATAAATTCTGTTTACATACCTATAACATAAATAAAAAATTAAAACTAAATTATGATTATAAGATTACTGCATATTGTCTATAATATTACACATGATTTGATCTAACACATGGCATGTATCACTGGTCACGTCTTTCACTAGCGTTTCTTGATCTTCCATCGCCTCCGTTTGAATCATGAGTTTCGAGTCCATTTCCATGGAATCCGGCAGATTGTGTAAGGCGGCCTGTAGAATTTCCTGTACTTTCTCCAAATGTTTCTGAAACCGGTGTGCTGTCTCAATGCGCTGGCGACGCTGCAATTCCATCATCACCCGCAACGTCTCCCTGGCCTGATGTGGTCGAAATTCATTCAAAAGATGATGTATATGAATAAACAATAAACTTAAATCTTCAACCTTTTCCGCTCGTCTCGGCGAATCGGGGCAATTCACTAACAAATCCAGCAGATCTAGAAAATTCGCTAGCAATGATTGATTCAGTTTCTTCAGTTCTCGCCTCCGGTCAAAATGTAATGGATACAAACGACGAATGCCCTAGAAAAACCACCATTTTTTAAACCATGCTCCTAAATAAAAATAACTGTTCCCACTTCTTCAATATCCCAAAAACGGCATTAAAAAAAAAAAAATTGTAAAATTACCTGTGATTCTAGCGGTCTAATGATATTATCATCCATGTTAAATGCATTGCCGAACATTGAATAAGTGTCATGTATAGGGGGCGGAGGCCTAGGGGCCCGTCCTCGTCGTATATTTTCATCAGTAAACTGATTTATATACTGCATAGGAGGAAGCGGCAATGAGCTAACTTGTACTGTTTCAGACGACATCTTGATTGCATTAATCTTATACACCGAACAAAATTATAATGTGTATGTGTTTATATTTATAATTTAATGTCACTACTCCATTTGTCTAGAACCACTGTTACCAATTAAATACACAAAATATTCTCAGTATTACCAGTAGGTCGAAGTAAAAGGCCCTACAAGTACGCGGCATTATTTAAAACTACCTATGTTTATGCCTATATTTAAAGAAAGTCGCTACTCTTTATTTTTATAAAATATGTGCTATATTTTCTATATACGACCTTTAGAAAATGTTTGAATATATCTAAAGATCTGCAGTTTATTTCTATTTGCCTAAATGATTCTCTCTGCTTTAGCTAATTTTGGAAAATTGTTAAAGTGTATTCACAGCGAAACAATTAGTAATAATAATTACCAGTTTGTTGTATGACGTTCACAGCATCAAAATTTACAATTAATTGTGTTCATTTTGTTGCTGTGAATGCTAGCATTGCTTGTCATAATACAAACTAGATTATAATTTATAAATTTCTCATCTTAATTACTATATGGTTTGCTGTAACAGCTTTAAGGATTGTTTACAGCGAAACAATCAGTAATTAAGCTTAGAAATTATAAGTAATAATTCCAGATTGTTGTATGACATACAAAGTTAACGGCAACAAAATTTATCATACATTGTGTTAATTTTGTTGCTTGGAATGTTAACATTGCTTGTCATAAAACAAACTAGTGTATTATTTGTAATTTTTTAATCTTAATTACTATTTGGTTCGCTCTGAACACGCCTTTATTATCTGCTTTATAAAATTATGGATATGAAATGTACGCCATAAATATGATGCATCATGCAAATCGTACATAAAAATAATAATTTGCTAAAATGTCGGTATATTTATGGCGCCGACATTATAGAATGTTGGTTCGCCTACCGGAAATCCGCTATGGCTGGCAACAATGCACTGCTCTTATTGGCCAGTGGCCACACGGAGGATGGTATGCATGCTATGCTACGACAAATCCATGGCTAAATTCACGTGTGATTTAGACCATAATGAACTTAGGTGTGATCAGTTTAGGAAATAAACCTAGATCTGTCAAATATAATGAACAATGAAGGTTAGATTAGATTCCATATGCTCAGTAGGTGGTTGTAGGTGTCATAAAAACATATTATCTTATTAAACGCTAAAATTACATGAAGAATGGCTGATATAACATTAAAAGCAGTGAATGAAAATGATTTAAAAGATCTTAAAGAGCGTATGAAATTAATAGCGGATGCAGATCCATCACAATATCAAAATGATTATGCACTTAAAAGGTATTTAAGAGCATTTAAAACAACAGACGATGCATTTAAGGTGAACAATTGCCATATAAAGAAAAATCGTACTTCATTTGTTATATTTGAACAATTCTAGGCTATTTTAAAAACAAACAAATGGAAAGTTGATTATGGAGTCGCTAATTTAACACCAAGCATGTCTGCAATTAAATTCAATATGGAGGCAAACAAAGCCCGAGTGTTGCGGCATCGAGATATGTATGGAAGACCAATTATATATATTCCGGCGAAAAATCATAGTGCCAGTGAAAGGGATCTGGACGAATTAACCAAGTTTATAGTTTACTGTTTGGAGGAGGCGTGCAAGAAGTGCTTCGAGGAAGTTATCGATAACCTTTGTATAGTGTTTGATTTACAAGATTTTGGATTGGGCTGCATGGACTATCAAGTCATAAAGAACTTAATTTGGCTCCTTGCTCGCCATTATCCAGAACGACTAGGCGTCTGTTTGATCATCAACTCGTCCGCTTTGTTTTCTGGATGTTGGGCAGTCATAAAAGGATGGTAAGAAGTCTTTTTATTTACTTTTTCTGCAAAAGATGGGACAAAACATTTTCTAACACTTGTTAAACAGATAAATATTTCAAATTACAATATTGAGATACCAAATTATGTGTGTGTATTCTTCAGTAATTTAATTATTTATTGTAGGATTGACGAAAACACAACAAGTAAAGTTAAATTTGTACACTCTGAGGAAGAATTATGCACATACCTGATACCAGATGTACTTCCTTCCGATATATAATCAAATATTTATAAATATTATATAACTATACATCACTTTAACTCGTTTAACACAAAATGGAATTAACGTATAATACATTAGATTTGATATATTTACTAAAATTACTGATGTAAATTCAATACATTTAAGTTAACTCCATTTTATTTTAGACGCATTTTAGTGTGTTAAAATATATAATATAATTTAAATGAATTTTCAATTGTTAATTGTGTTTGAAATATATCTTGTTATTTATAATAGTTTAATCGATATGCTGTGGTTGTAATTACGAATTAGAATTTTTAAGTTTTATTTTAAACCAATACTTTTAATGTTACTTATAATAAATATTTTTATCAAATATTTAGACGATTTTACATAAAACTGTCTATTCAAATCATATAATGATGAAAATATTTTCTAAATTATAAATAATATATTATTTTTTTTTAATTCATCCTTATTGATTTGATTTTCGGAATCGACACGGCCGAACACTATAGTTCTTTTGTACTACCGGCGAGCTAAACCTATTAAGTATGAACGAAATGTTAGTATATTATAAAAAATCATGATTGTGTAAGTGTTGAATGTTACGAATATTAAAAAAAAAAAAGTAAAACCATTCACATTATCAGTATTAATTCTAAAATATGAATGAAATATATTTATTTGCGATAGTTTGAATATTTTATTATGTAACTCAAAAACGCATTATGCACAGGATACAAAGTATGTCAATAAAATATGCAAATTCTAATTATATTTTACAATTGTAATTATTTAAAGAATAAATCATATTTATTTTAACATGCTCCTTTAATTTTTATAATTTGTAGTACATTATTTAACCCATTCTTCTTGGTTTTGTAAATTCAGTTTTCAACTGCATACATGTTTGACCAGAATCATGTGTTATCGTTATGTTTACTTCTGACACTCCTAAAGCTAATCCAAGTTTAGATCTATACTTTGCGATATTAAGTTGATTTTGGCCTGTGTTGCAAATAGTTTGCTGTACAATAAAACAATAGAAATTAACACATTTCGAAGTACTCTTGATGATTGAAACATACTTTGACAGTTGGACATGATGTCTTTAGGCCAATTGATCCTGCGAGCAGCATAGCATACTCATTTTTTTCGGCGAATGCTTTACACAAATCGAAATCACCTTCTAGTCGTGGCATCGGTTTCTTTTCAACTCTGTAGTGTACCTGAAAATGTTTTATGTCGCGCTATTATTTATAATATACAATGAATATTAAATATTAACCATAGCAGATGTAAATGCTTCTGTATTCATGCATCCTGATGGTATAATTTTGCAATCTTTGTTAAGGGTAGCGCCAGGATTATTCCAGGCAATCACACCATTGTCCAAGCACGATTTTAAATAGTGGAACTTGAACACATACCCATTCTAGAAATAGTATCGAAAATATAGTAAATAAATTAACTACATTAAATACACCACTCTTCAACGACGGATCGGTCTAATTTAATAATTTGACGGGTGGCGATTTTTCATGTAATTTTTTTGGAAATATAGATCTAATTATGGATACACCACATAAATAGACACACGTACGCGAGCAATGACACAGTTTCATTAAATTGTATTATTGTATTGTTTGACAATCAAACCATAGCAATATTAATTTAGTTCTTAAGAAATCAAGATTGTACATTTAACCATGGATACCCCATATAAATAAAACATTTCCCTTACATAGACACACGTACGCGACAGTTTCATTGAATTATATTGTGAAATAATGAATATGAATATTTCATCCGTTAAAAACCTTTATTTTAACGACATGAAGCAAAATATTGTATGAAACACGGTAAGAATTGCGATTTTGTGGCATTTCCTCACTGGTTACATAAATAACATGGTAATTTTAAATTGATTGCTTAGTTCGTAAATAACCGTATTAATTGCTTCGCACAACAACTTAGATCACTTCGAGAATAACAATTGAAGTTGTATGTAGTAAATCGAAGTTTGCACACGTAACTTACACAAGCAGAACTTTGTTCAGGTAACGCCGTAAAAATCACAACTAGTAGAATATAGGATACAAAATACATTTTAATGCGGTTAAAATAAACATGCAACTGGATCATAAAATAGTGTATAAGTTATATTTATATACAATTTAGTACAGTGAAGAGGAAGTAGGATATTGTGCATTAGTTGATCGATTTAAAGATAGCTGGTAACAATTATAAGTCAAAGGAAGTCAGATGTTTCCATTATATTGTTTAAGGTCAGGTATTGTAATATTAAAAATAACATATTTATATAAATAAAATGTATGGCCAAATAATTAGTGATATACAATGGCGGCACACTACTTTAATAGTTGCCTAGGCAATAATAAACATTAATTCATTAAAGTTTGCTAAGTTTTCGCATTATTATTAACAACAAACTTATATAATCACAGCTTTATTACAGTTATTCCTTTTTTATGTACATAAAATATTCATTTTGAACACATTTTAAGGCATAATGATACTACTAATCCGATCAGTTATACCATGTATATAGTTTTGGCGTTTTCAGCTCGTCGTAGGTGTGTCTGTAGCATTCTTTGATTTAAAAAAAGTCATTAACAAAAAGTGTCTCGTCGCCCTGAATCCAAAAATATATATCTTATATACTTGGATGTTAGTCGTTGCTCGCTCGTAAGACTAAATTTGTGCCCTCTACTCCTCTGAAGGTACTGGAGCGATTTGAACCAAATTTGCTACACAGTTATAATCCAATCGCCCGTAATTTAGAGCCCCCCTTTACAAAAATAATTAATACATTTAAAAATTCTACATATGATACTAAAATATTGTTTGTTCATGATTTCTTCATAACCCAAAAAAGCAATAATAAAATATCAATAATTATAATTTTGAATCTTAAAATATGAACTAAAAATATATATTTTTTTGTATTTCAAAACATTCTAAGACTTTTTATATCAATAATATTTTTACAAATTGTGAACCCATAGGCTATATATAACAAACATTTTAAAATTTTCTGCGCTACTCGCCTCGCATACTTCCTATAAGGCGAGCTGAAGGCATAGGTGCCTGGACCTAATCTTGTTTTCTTTAAATATTAGTGGATAAGACAATGTTTTCTATATAAATTAAAATAATAAAAACATAATGAAAAGATAATGCATGTTATTTAAATAAATAGTGACGTAAAATCGCTCCTAAAACAGCGAGTCGTTTCAAGGTCAACGAAAATTATGATGTGTTCTTTTGCTCACAAGTACTATTTTAGATAAGTAACTGATCGGGTTAGTGGTTAAAATATGTTTTTTTTCCTATAAACAAATATAAATGAATCATGGCTATTTCACTTCTGTCAATTTTTTACTACATTCACACACATCCACGCCAGCCGCATCGCATTTGTCGGCGCAGTCAACTTTTTCGGCTTCAGGTTCAGGTTCAATTCTATCGTTTTGTTCAGTGCTTATTGCATTTGTTTCATTCCCCGACGTATTTTGCGGACAACCGTCAATTGTTATCGCATTTAATTCTTCATGTGAATTTTTGTTGGTTTGATGTTCTGCCTCATTGTCCAACTAATTACACCATGAGCATTAGTACATATTTATAAAAAATGATAAGCATCAATTTGTTCACCTGGGGACAACACGCGTTATGCTTACAACCTTCGCTTTGACATTTCATCAAACAAATTCCCTCAGCTGACACAGATTTTGTTGATAACGCCTTATTTGCTATATAAAATTCCGGTTGTATGGTCAAATGTGTTATTCCATTATTTATAAAAAACTCTTTCACTCCGTCAGTAATTTGAGCGTATTCCTAAATTAAAATATATTTATTAATATTTCATCAAAGATTACTAGTTATTTAATTTTTTTGGAGATGTCTAGGATATCGTTCATTTATTCTATTTTACTTATTTCTAATAATTAGGATAACCCGTAGGTTCCATATGCCCATATCATATACAGCATACAGATTACTCCTCACTGGTCCATCTGTCTAATTGAGGAATTTGACGGAGGGGCGATTTTTTATGCAATATAATCTAATCTAATTATGGTTACATCACATAAATAAAGCATTTCCATTACATATATACACATATACACATGCATCTAGATGTTTATATATATATAATAATCATATTGAAATAAAATATATTACGTATACGTGAGACAGTTTCGTTGAATTGTATTGTTACATTCTATTCTGTATTGTTTGTCAATCAATCAATAACAATATTATTCTATATGTTTAAAAACTAGGATTATAGATTTACTGCTTCTATTTTCTATTTGAATAGATTATTTAATGCACATTAATTTTGACTTGATGTCATTAAAAAATATTGAGGCATTTTAGGATAATCAAATCCTTAACTAGTAAAAGAAATATTTGGTGAAACTTACCATGGGATTTTTAAAAACAATATGTGCTGTAGAAATAACTTTCTGGGCTGTCAACTGCCAAACATGTAAATCGTGCACATTTACAATGTCTGGGAATTTTTCTAATAATTGCGAACGTAAATTCTCTATATTTATACTGCCAGGAATTGTTTGTAGCAAAATCAGGCATGATTCTTTCACTGTAAAAATACAAGATTAATTCTATATCATGGTTAATCATAATTCAATAAAGGCTTACTGTAAGGATAACTTAGGATTAACAGTGCGACCGCTGATATAATTGAAATAATTGGATCAACGAATTTCGCTATGTCTGGTTCGGTGAAGTAGACGATGATTGAACATATAATTACAAAAACACAACCTGCAAATCAAATTTAAAATATGAGTTATCAATATTTGTAATAGAATTCACTGATTTGACTAATAAAAAAACGTAGTTTATCTGTGTAATAATTTAAAAAAATCTACAGTGGTCATTACTCGTCTTATACTTAGTGTATATACGAGGGTGGTTTGAAAAGAAAAGGTGGATTCCTGAATCACCACACAAATTGATATTGTTTCATGGTAATGTATTTAAAACGCAATAAAGCTAAATTAGATATATAATTAAAACTAAGTGATTGATTAAATCACTCAAAGCTATCTTGAATCCTTAATTAATATCATTTTGTCTTCAAAAAGACAATTGAAAATAGAAATATGGTAGCATAATATACCTAAAATATCTCTACACATTTCCCGAACGCTCTGACGCTCTTTGATTTGTGCAACCACGATAGGACGACGTGTGCGAGATAAACGCCTCTCACCCTGTCGCACCGAGTCATTTGTTACAACTTTTTTTAATACAACGTCACCACTAGCTGTCACATACAAAAAACTGCCTTGATGGAATGTATACCCTAGACAGAAACAAGAAATTATAAAAAATAACTAGATTAACCCCATAGGCAATAGCTTACCTCCAATTAATAAATAAGTGACGCCGTTTAGAAGAATACCCGTGACGCCTAAACACATCACCGGAATAGGGTAATGCATGGCATCTTGATGATTTATGTGGACTAGTGTTTGTAACGCCTCCACGAGCAGTGAGAAACATAACGAAAATAGGAAAACACAACATATTAGCATAAAGATGACATCTATACGCGCCCAGCCGAATGTATTTTTCAGAGTTGTTTCTTGAGCACTTTGAACCTTTGGTTGCTTTGTTACTGCATCCGTGCAAGCTGTACTCTTCAATTCTTCGCCGACGCTTGACGTTTCGGAGTCCTTCAAATCCTTCTTGTTTCCATACTGGAAAGGGACATTTATTTGTTTTATAAATACACTGGAAATGCGTACTGTTTAATAGAATAAGAAATATAACTAAGTTCGAAATCAATAGATGTTAACCGTTGCTAGACAAAGAACGAGAGATAAACCAGATGAGCACCTTAAAGTAACTATATGCGATTCCTCCCATTTTTGTCGCCTACTAACTGAATATTTGCTAGGCCGTCCCTGATAATGTAATTGAATAATTGTGTAATAAGATTAAGAATTGCTTCTTACAAATGCATGGTGGTACCTTAATAGTGATGATACATCCAGATAGGGCAATAATATTGCACAGCATGTGATAGGAATCCATAAGTAGTGTGAGTGCATGAGTTAAATGGCTCACAACCAGTTCAGCTATGAAAAAAGCAATGGTAAGGCCAAGAACCAGATACAATTGTACCGGCTGGAACTTCTGCACCCATTCCTTCATACTCATCCTGTGAACACAAACAAATATTCTGTAATAATTAAAAAATAAGGAGATTCTTCTAAATAAGTAATAATGTATTCTAAATTTTTATTGACTATAAGCTCAACTGAAGATATTAAAAATTAACTTACAATTAGTTTAAGTCTGAGACACAAACAAAGTAACAATGAAAAGCATTAAGTATTTATACTCAAAAATATGTTATTTATGTTTCTATAAGAAAAACTGCTCAGATATTTTTGAATGCCTTAATAAATATATTTGTGGGAATCTCCAACAATAACAATGCTATCGTTACTTCTTTTTTTGATATTATTAAAAATCAGCAAACCATGAAAAGAATAATATGATAAGACTATAATTCATATTTTATTGGAGATATTACGTAATTTACTCGGTATATTATACGATTAAGTGCATATATACGTAGTTACCCGAATGATTTTCGCGGTACACTTATTTATGTTACCATATACATTTTATTTAATGAATCTGCTAACATTTTGACATCGGTTATAATAAACCTACTATACCTAACTTATAAGAAAGTCTTGTGCGGGTCACAACCGATTTTTTTTTTTAAGGCACAATATGAACTACTTTTTTGTAGATGGTTAGATATATACAATATAATTTTATGGTAGCAAATTTAGAAAACGAAACAATTTAAAATTAATTTCTTTTATATTCAGTTGAAGAATTGTTTTATTTTTTTCTAGAATATAAAGATACTTTGGCATTGGCGATGCATTGAACGCTTTGTACTTCAGCCATCATCCGGTCTGCTGATTAATTCTAATATAAAGTGCACTTTATACAGGATGTAACCCATATAACAATCGAATTACAGGTTATTGTTGTAAATGCCAATGTGTATTCAAAAAATTAATTTGTAGATAATGGACATTAGTGCAATAAAACCTTGATGAGTTTCGATTGAAATCGCAAGTGATTTTTAGTCCAAATTACGTGGGGGTATATAAAAAATTTGCTGTGACCTTCTTGTACGTAGAATATGTAATATTTTGTTATTCGTTGATCCTGCGATTATCATTAAACTATTAGGTAAAAACATACACTTTTTAAGATAACTTTTCAAATATAATCGTTAACTTTTATATATATATATATATATATATAGTAAAAACACTGGAGTGGTCTTCACTCGACTTTCTTATCGTCCCACTATCTGTGTTTATTATAAAGCTTTATTTTCCCATATAGCACAGAATGCCTAAAGACGTAATAAAGACGTCTAATAGATGACATCTTAAAATATGTCGTCTATTGGACGTCTTTATTACGTCTTTAGGCATTCTGTGCTATATGGGTTGTTTTACAATTCAAAATCATGAAACAAAATCAATTTGTATTATAATTAGGGAAACATACATATAAAATAACCATTTTCAAAGGTGATTTTTTAATAAATGGTACATTAAAAAAAAATCTTCAATTTTTATAAAAATTCAAAGCATCATATTTATATTTTCAACCGTTTTTTCTACAATGTTCACATACACTTCCTTTTAGACTTCAAAATAATTAATACCACAGGTAATCTATATATACGTTTTATGTGTTATCTTAATGGGTATATATTAAATTGGGCAATATGCACTTGAGGTACCGAATTAAAAAGCACTGGTTTTATCAGTATTACTTATTTCACGATTAGGCAATTATGAACGTGTATTGTAATATTTTGTGATAACACTTACCAGTCTATTAATGATTTAAATATATTGCAACTGTAACTGATTTTTGGTAATTATATCACTTTGCACTAAGAGAAACTTACTGACTAAATGAGAACTACTTCCAACGATGAGTGGTATAGACAGATATCCATTATCTACCAAGAATAAAGATACGACAAATGAAACACAATAACAATAGTGTATTGACTTGTAGATACAACAGAATTATCGAAGAAACCTCATTATTTGCCCATGTTATTATCAACTCATACAACGAACTATCGTTTCGATTAATTATAGCCTATATTATCTTGGAGATATAAACCATTCTATTTTAATAATATTCATGAATAATATGTTTTCTTCATAAATATGTACAATCTTCTCAAATTATTTTTTCCCGTTAGGACAAATTGTGCAGTTGGTTTTGTTACGGACTCATTTTTCTTACCGAGCTCGGAAATATTTTTATTTTCCTGGACGAAGTCTAAATGGATGTATTGTAATCATAAACTTCAAATTTAAAAGTTATCTATCGTGTAATCTCCAATTTACTATTTCTAATTGTCACTCTATTTGTATATATCGTTAATATTTTTGAAGTCTACTTAATGCTGCATTTTAAAATGGGCCGCTGGTAAATTGGGCCACCTAGTCAAACTCCACATTGATATTTTGTTCCCAGTCCGCCCCTGATATATTTCCCGCCAAATTCGGACGCAGCTTTAAATAGCAATTAAGGTTCATTCATAAACGAAATTTGTCGAAGTTTGACATACGGATATATGTGTATCCGTTCACAATATCAAATACACATATTTCTGTATGTCAAATTTCGTTTGTGCTATAAACAAGCATAGGTGCAAGCACCAATGCCTGTAGCTTGCCGTTTTATGTACTCAGTGGATGATTTAATTTTTTTATTTTAAGATTTATAAATTAATTATATTCGGCAATTGCTATTTATTTTACTTAACTGTTTTTTTTTTAAATCTATTTACACTAATTTTAATGTGTTTTGTAAACTGTATTTTATGTATTGACTTACCTGTATTTTAATTGTACGTTAATGGTGAAAATAAATATTAGTATGTAGAAAACAGTTTAACCATTGAGGTATTTAAAGAAAAAAATCCCACTGAATTTCGTAAAGATAAATGTTAATGATTGCAACAATAGCCATCGTCTTTTGTTCCAAGCATGTTACAGACACACGACCAATCACTGCTGTAGTATCGTATATGAAGAGATAAAAATGAATAAACTCACTTCATTTCAACTATAAACACAATTTCTAATAATTAACAATGCGCTCGAACACTGAACAATCGCGTGAATCACAACTTGTTTCACATTATTTATGTAGAAATGCTTAAAACTAAGAGTAACTATACACTGTCAAGTTACCTGAACTACAGGGAAACGGAAGGAGGAAGCACGATCACCGAAACATTTCTGTGTCGTGTGAAAGTAGATGTGTTAGGTAACAGTTTCAAATAAAGTTCCGTGAAATTCTTGATAAATTAAATAACACAAACGCGATACAGTTTATAAACGAACACAATCACAATATGCTTGTTTAGGGAGTAAATAGTAATCGCGCGTTAGGTTTTTTGGGAACAAATGTTAGTTTGCGAAGATATGACCATGGTTCTATACAGACGGCTACGAATTAACTAATACCGGTGTATATAGCATGTATCAGCGCATCCATTCCAATAGATCAACGATGAACCCACACTATCTCTTTATTGCTATCTACAACTGGCTATGGTAGAGTGCAATGAAAGCAAAAGTAACATTGCGTATATTAGTTGTAGGTTGCACGCTTTATCATGGTGTATAGTTTATAATAAACCGATGGCATTTGTCATTTGATATTTCTTAGTATTGTGCTGATATCTTGATCGTGATATTTTTATTTAAATAACAAGTAAATGTTTGTGTAACATGCTGTATAAAGTAATTTTTTTAGTATTGTACTGATATCTTGATCGTGATATTTTTATTTAAATAACAAGTATATGTTTGTGTAACATGCTGTATAAAGTAATTGTTTTTAGTAGTTTTTAACATTCCTATAAGCAGTAATCATGAGAAATTTCGAACTCGAGATTTGTTTTGTCCCTCCCTGAATCGAATGTGACTATTTTCGGAAAGACGTCTGTGTGTCTGTCTGTGAACGCTCTAGAGCCAAAACTGTCGAACGTAAAACTATGAAAGAATATTCAAATCATATTTTTGTTGCTATAGATACGCATATATGCAGAATATATTAAACTAATCGTTCCTACGATGCCTGAAAATAGAAATAATTTATGTCATTTTCCACCGGTTAACACAAATAGATCGACTGAGAACGCGATGCTTATTGCAGATAAATATTGAAAAATAGTACATAACAAAAATTATATTTTAATATATTCTATATTTGATTGCGTAATGAAATAATTTACACAAATTCAGGGTATTACTGTGGAGTATTGCTATTTTTTACAGTTTGTTTCGGATATATATATATATATATATATATATATATATATATATTTTTTTTAATAAAAACTACGTAGAAGAAAGTCCCTTCTAATTTTCTTGCTCAGAAAAAATTGGCATTTATCTTTAAACAAGAGAAATAAAAAAAGAGATATTTTATCATGTAATCGATGACAAGAAATCTTGAGTATGTTGTTTAAGCGACCTTAAACTCCTAATGTATACGCGATAAACATCTATTTCATAATACATATAGTTCCAATTTACTATTCCTAAATAATTTGATGACATATATATATAGTTAGTTTTGGTTAGTAATACTAATCTGGTGATTGCGTTCTAGTTATTTCTAGGCCGCATACACTTTTCGTTATGGAAATCTTACGAATTTAAATTAAATTGTTAATATAGAATTTCACTTTGCGAAAAACAGTGTACTGTTTCTTGTAAAGAGAAATTCGAATATTTTAAATTTCAATAATACGAAACTTTGTAGATTTTTAGGATAAATTCAATAAAAGAATTACGGATTGTATTTAGAGTCGTATAACTCCAGTAGAATTAAGACTAATGGATTTATAATGCGAAGGGGTATTCATATATATACATTTAATTATATAAAATGTTTGGGATTTGCTCGTTGTGCCTTGAAACATATCAGCAATCCGCTGTTATCATTATGCAGCTTCCAAATATCCTATATTTACCCTAACTTATTTAGGGAAATTCAAGCAAATTTTTGAAATTACTTCTAGGGAATTTCGTTTCCTACGTTTGGCTACACTAAGAAATAATTAGGGTGACCTTGCCAAGGTGAAACCTATACGATTGGTATTCCTGTTTATAAATTCCCCCAGATTTTTAAAAATCCCCCGATCAGTGTCGCTTCAAATTAAAATTGCTTCGCGATTTCATAACATTATTTTTAAATTGTAAATATTATAATTTAACTGGATGTGTGATGAAGGAATAAATAAGAATCTCTTGGGAAATGCAGTCGCTTGTTTAATAATTAATTTTATTCATCGTTTCGGCATCGCTTATATCATCTTCAGGAGATTCAAACTCCTGAAGATAACATAAGCGATGCCGAAACGAGAGTAAAATTGATTATAAAACATAATGGTTCTATTACTTCATTATTATTTAAATTCAATACTGGTATTAATACTATTATAAAATAGTTATCTACCATTCTATAAATAAAATAAGTGATAGAACCACGTGTACGGCTATTGAAAAATAGCAGGCACACTGATGCACGAATGTAGTTGCAATCAATGTACCCAATGAGTTAATAGAAAATTCCCTAGAATATCATCAAGGTCATCGTAATTAATTCTTTTGCCATTGGCAATAATCTGGCATCACTGCACAGTTGGCTCATCAAAAGTCAGAGTAGTACATGAGTTCCAAGTGACATACAAAATTTTGTTATTTAATTAATCGCCTTACCTTGTTATTTCATCATTAATGTGTTAAGCGTTAAAGAAAACGAAATGGATTTCGGATCCATACTACACGTTGCTCAGAAAAATGAAAAATTGCCAAAAAAGGAGGTATGTAAAATTCATCACGATAATAATCGAAATTCACTTGCAAAATTGATTGCATATTCCTGAATTGTTAATATTTATATTACCGCATTTTAATTCCAATATGTCCCCTATGTAATGTTTACATTCATCACTTTGACCCATATTTAAGGAATGGTCAGGAATAAGTATGCATTAATTAATTTCAGATTAAATACTATAGTACGAAATTTGAACCGCCAAAGAAGGAAGCGCGTTCAAAACAGCTGTCAAGTAACATAAAAAAGTTTTTAGCCCGAAAGGAACAGGAGGAAAAACTGAAATCGGTAGAAGCACGAGAAAAGCGGGATGAATTGCTTGCGTTGCGTTCGCAGGATAAGAAAGCTACACGGCGAGTGTCTGTTATGCTTAAACGGACAAAGTCTGCAAACAAATCCGTTATTCAAGATGCTGTGGACAACGTCAACACTGCCGTCACCATCGCTGGCCCGTCACAGCCAGACGAAGACGATTATGGATATGTATCGCAGGAAGCGTCCGCATTTTACAACAAGATGATGGCAAAATACAGTGACATGCCCGAAGAAAACAAGTTCCGTGGAGTGAAGAAGAATAGCAACGTGAATTTAAATGGCACTAAAGATCGAGTTCGAGCCGCCTTGTTAAAAGAACAAGAGGACGCACTATTACCACACAAAAGAAAACGTAAACCCAAAGAAGACGCAACAGATCCAGATGAAAAGGAAACGTTCGATAAATATGAACCAGAGAGCAAAAGTACTCCTAAACCAGCGTCTAAACCTAAAAAATCTATGCCTCCGCCCATGAATTTCTCTGATCTATTGAAGATAGCGGAAAAGAAGCAATTTGAACCAATCTTAGTAGAACCAAAGAAAGAAGTCAAGGTGGAAGGACGTCCAATGACGAAGCGGCAGAGGCGTGAATTCGAAAAGGAAAGAGCTTGGCTAGAACAGCGAAAAGAACGAGGACTGCCGCCGATTCAAATAGGCAAAGAACATATTTCTAGTGTATCGAAACCTGTAGATAAAACAATGCCGCCTCCTAATAAAATTCCTAAGCTCACCAGCGTTCCAAGCAACAACGGAAAAATACCGAAATTACAATCGGATGATAGGAGTAAAACTGTACCGAAATCAGCTCCGTCTTCCTCAAATATTCCTCGAAAAAGTGATGAGCGCGTTGGCATTGTTAGAAAATCTGACGATCGGCCAAGTGTTAGAAAAAGTGACGATAGACTTAGTAACAGTGCACCAAATTCAACTTCGGCAACCGATCGTAGGCCACATTCTAGTAAAGTTTCGAAACTTAGAACTGAACTAGAAAAGAACCGTAGTTTACCACCTAAAGTGTCTAGTAGTCAATTAAACGGACATAAAACAGATCGTGCACAAATTAATAGGCCAACAAATGTAGACAAAAACAAAAATCTTGCAGGTAGAAAAGAATCTAACGAAAAATCGCAACCTTTGTTACAAAATAATAAGCGAGTGAAGCAAACATCTGCAGATTTAAAAACGAAACAGTTTCCACCAGAAAACAGACCTAAACAATTTCCACCAGAAAACAACAGACCTAAACAATTTCCACCAGAAAACAACAGACCTAAACAATTTCCACCGGAGGATGTACGAAGACGTTTCCCACCGAAGGATGTCAAAAGAAAACCACCAATGGGAAACAAAAGTAATTCGAATATTTGGCGAATATTCATTAATTTACGTGTTTGGTTTTGTTAGAAAAATAAATAGTAGATTGCATTTATTTTCGTTTTTCCTGTATATTAGGTTTTTAACTAACTAATATTTAATCTATATACCCTAAAATCGAAATGAAAACAACTTTTCTGAAGCCTAATATGCTCTTCATATTCAAATTTTTTTGAAGAAATATATCTGTTTAAAAACCGCTTAATATGTATCAGTTAATATTCGTTTACATTTTTTGTTACCTTGTAGTGCGTATATTGGATGATGACGAAGACTATGATTCGGAAATGGATGATTTCATTGACGATGGTCCGGGAGAATCTGAGGATTATTCTAAATACATATCCGAAATATTCGGCTATGACAAATCCAGATATCGGGCAGAAGACTACGAAGATGATAACATGGAATCTTCATTTTCACAGATGATGAAAGAGGAGTTCATGAGTAGTAAAATTGGTAATTCTCAAATTGCTGGTTCACAGCTGCCATATTCCTGAATTGTGTGTGTTTATTATATTTTCAGGATTACTGGAAGATCTTGAGGACATGAAAAAAGAAGCAGAAGATAAGAAACGGAAAGCAATGATGAAAAAAGGCCGTAAATGACTTCAATCCACGCATATTTCATTGATATGTTGTATATATATTCAATCAATAACAATGGGAATTTTATTGTGCCGAAAATATTTATGATCATAATTTAAATACCGGAACACAGCCGTATGTTAATTCTCTGATACATAATTATTTATGTACTGTTTTTAATGATGTATAATTGGGGATATTAGTTTAGAATTTGATATTTATTTATTATGTCATCATAAAATCAATATCATTTTCGAAGAGAAAAGTTCTATTTTTATTCCCAGACAAAATTACATCTCGGCAATTTGATCACCATTAGAACTACGAAGTCTCGGTTAAATCATACAAGTTGCGTAGTTTTTGGTTGTATTACAAGTATTTTATAAATGTTTGTACAATTTTGAAATGTAAATATGAATTGAAAAAATTGAACTCTTTTTGTATAGATAATTATAAAACGTTTCAAGACTACATTTATAACTGGATAAAATATATTTCATACATTTAGATTCTTGACTTGTTCTAGATCTCTAAATCAAAAAATGCTCTGATTTGCATTATTATTATAGTATTCTTTATAATCGTTTTCGGAGGTTTTCTAATATGAATTTCTTTGAGATGCTGCTGGGATCATACATATTCGATCTCCCTACGTTATAGATCGCGTGACAACTATCAAACTAGGCTGAATTTATTCGCAAACTAATTTTTAATAATTCCTAAATTCTTTATATTTAAAATATACGCTGTTTTAATTTATTCGGTTTTATAAATTATTAGATTTTTTAACATATGCAGTGAATAAGAAAAATGTGATATTTCTTTTTTTTTTTTGGTAATGGGGTGACACTATATTAGAAGTAACGTTCTCGATTGGGTTTTTCTAATTTTATTGATTAGGTAATCATTGCCTTATAAACTATTTTATATAAATATTAAATACATAATTTAATCTAAAATAGTTGTTTTTTTTTTCACATTAATAATTTTTAAAACATTTCACGAGATAGCTAAGCATTTAACAAAAGGTTCTCACAGCTCATCTACAAAATATCTACTGTTATTTTTGTATATATGTAAAATTTATATACAAAATTGTGAATTGTCAATAAATTTATATAAATAGAAACACATTTATTTAGATATTCATTAAATTTTGAAACAAAATGTATCACAGTTTATCTTTAAGAAGTTAAACTAACTTCAGAGAATCAATTACATGTTTACGCTATTCTTGCAATATTACAGGTGCGTAATTTTATTTAAAATGTATATAAGTATATATATATTCAAACTTAAGTCAACTGCGATTAAAAATAAATAACGGATATATATATAATCATTTTCTGATTAGCATCTATACAGGAGAGGATGGTTGATCAACAAGTTTCATAAGACTTGACCGAATCTCTTCACTTATTTCATCAGCTTCCGGGACTTCAGATAATATCCAGGTGTCATCTGTACTTGCTAAGGTTTCACGGCAAATGGGGCAAGTTTTGTTATTCACATTCCTTTGATAAATTAGTCAATGAATATCCAGAAAAGCTTGAATTTCATTTATAACATACCACTGTTCTATACAAAGCAAGCAGTAGCTGTGGGCACATGGAAGTATTACATCCGGTTTCCGCTCCAAACATATGCAGCATTCCGAATTACTTTGGTCACGTTTACTTATACTTTCCACAGTTTGAAATAACGTGGATGCTGTTAATATATCGGATTGTGAAGCAGAACTAAAAATACAGTTTCTAGCATTAAGTCTGCCACAAAATACGATTAATTGTATCATTTAAAAAAAAAAAACGATCGATTTCAAATTTATATGATAACGATATAATTGATTTTCTTTACTATTGCTTCCGATTATAGGAGTTTAAATATTTGATAGAAATGCCATATTGTGGAATATGTTTAAATAATATCTGGAGTGGCCTGCACTCGACTTTCCTTTACGCAGTTTTCACTAGATATATAACGAAAACAAGCAGTCAAACTAACCAATACTCTACAGAAATATCCTGTAGTAGTTCGGTATATCGGATGAGTTTGTAAGATGGGACAAAACATTTTCTAACAATTGTTAAGCAGATAAATATTTCATATATCAAAATTGCGATATTAGAATCAAATTATGTTGTAGATCGTAAACATTTCTAACTGAACTATATATTCCTTAGGTCCAGAGGTTCTCTTACGTAAACCAGCTTTACCTTTTACTTTGCTCAGCCGCAGACACTTGGCATTCTAATGTTTTTAATATCCTTAAAAACTCAACAAGTGTTAACAATCGATAGCTGTCTACTTTCTTAGTTTCTGGTTCAATTTTCACACAAGCAATCCGTACTGTGCCTTTCCATAACATTGTCGTGTCTGAACCCTTTTTAACAGCAAAAATAACTTGTTTTCCACCGGCGTCTAAACATTTTTGCGACCTACAATTATTTCGTTGTGAATCAATGAGGAAACTATTCAAGGGGTTTAGCTTACAGCGTGTTTAATTTTCCTAGATCGTTTAGAAATTCGTCGTATGATAGTAAAGCGACTTCGGAGATAAATCTTGCTTGTCGGTAAAGTTCTTCATGTACAACTTCAACATCTTGCATAAAATGATCAGAAGTAGAGGATGATTGCCCCATTATAATTTAAAATGTTATAAACGACAAATATAAAGGAGAGATCATTTTATAAAAATCTAAAGAGTTGCAGTGTTGCCAACCCAGGTTTAACCTAAACTCAAGGTCAGCGCGCAAATGGCCGGGTTAAACAAATCTTAAATATAAACAACATATATTTTTGCTTATGTGTAAAGGCTGTAGGGCGTTCACATACACCCGTTATTGAGAAAATAATCAAAATATATTCAGAGACCCTCAAAACGCATATTTACATTAAAATTTCGTGGTTTATTATCATAATACACTCGTACCTCGCCTAGCGCACGGCATTAAATTCAGAAATACCCTCCTAGTGCACCGGCTGAGGCGACACTACGGTCGGAGTGGTGACGTGACGCCGGTGTACTAGGCGAGAATTAGTTCGTGTTCTAGGCGAGGTACGAATGTACTTTCTTTTATATATATATATATATTACGATCCGATATTAAAGAGAAGGAAGGTGCCTAATCATAAAGAGTAAGAGTATATTTATTAACACTATAGTAATTATTCTAAATTCTTAGCGTATTTTAAGGAATTTAGGATTTAAGAGTATTAAATATTGCAGTGGAATTATACAATAGAAATTATATCAACTTATTTTATTTGTTGAATTACAAAAACAATATTATTCTCGTCGTCCTCTGCCAAATCCACCTCTCTGTAAAATAGAATATTAAAATGATTAACGTGTTTAGATTTAAAAAATAGCAATATTCACGTACGAATTCTAAATCCGCTGTGCCGGCACCAACATCAGCTTTTTTGTCTGGAGGTCCACCAGGTGTCCTTCTGTACGCGGTACGGTCTTCAGCCGGTCGTGAACCTTCTGTTCGGGGTCCGACTGCTGGACGTGGCCGGGCGGTTTCCGGTCTGGTTTGTCTCTTCAATGTGGCTGGCACAATTTCTGGAGGAAGGTGAAGGTATGTACGTAAATGTTCGATTCCTTCGTTTGTCAAATACCTAAAGAAACGATTATTAGCAATTTTTGTCTTCTAGATCTCGAAGATATAAGTATTTTTATGCCGAAAAATAGAGTAAAATAAATATTTAATAACGTTTTAAAGTACTAATAATAATAGCACAAAATAATTCCAATTGTGACACCAAATCATTATTCTTTCTATTCCGTATAGGCAAAGAATTTGTCAGAGCAAAAGGGCAGAAATTATTCTTAATCATATAATTTTCTTAAATCTTTCAATCATCATTCAAATATGTTTGGTGTAACAGAAACGTCGGGCAAAGCCCAATTACATCTTATTACCACAGTTTGAGTAAAAAACATAATATAAATTTACTTATACAATAGATAACAAATTAGTTTGGAATCTGTGGCTGATAACTTAAAATAATAATAATAAACCCTTAACCACAGTATCCACCACGTTGTGGTTAAGGGTTTTTTATTATTATTTTATACAATGGCGTTGAAATCTCATACAACGAATTTTAAAATAAAAGTTAGTTTGAGTTACAAAATTCAATATTGATAACGTGAACATGAAACAAACTCAATTGTTTTGCATTATCGACGCTTAATTTTTTTTTAAAATGAAAACACTTAAAAATAGGTGTGATTATTCTCATATTTACCAGTAAAAATGCCTCCACGCGAATTGTTCCTTCACAAACCCTCGGGATTTCAAAGACTGCATAGCTTTGATCACATGGAGGTTAGGAATAGTTTCTAGTGCCGGATGTTTGGGCGCATGGTAATCCTTCTTTGCTACCAAAACACCTTCCCTGAAGAGGTATTCATAGATAGTAATTCGATTTTGCTTTGGCATCAACATCCTAACACCAAACAAAAATTATAAATTAAATATTTTGCTAAAAAGAATTATATCACAAATTTCGGACTATTAACGAATGAAACTACAGTAAAAATGATGGTAAAGTTTGAATTTGACAGTAAAATACAACATGCTAACATAACCGATATAATTACATAAAATACAAGAAAATAAGAAAAATATATATCTATTACAATATTTTATACAAACTTGTACTATAATACGCTTATAAATAAACAAACAAGGTAAAGATGGCACAAATAAAACCGAGTTAAAAATTATTTCACATACTTGAAGTATATCGATGGTAGATCAACACGGGAAAGACACGCATGACATTAGCGCCATATTAATTCTTACTTTCCCCTAGATTTCATTCCAAAGCAATGTTGCCAATTCTAGTAAATAATTCAATTCTTGCACAAAATCTGTCTATTATTTATGATAACATATTGCACACCCGTATAATTATCCACTTATACATAATTTATTATATAAATCATTGAAAATATGTACTATTGAATTGGTCTAGGTTTACACTACTAAACCCATGAAACCTTTACGGTTGGTCTTAAATTCCCCCAGATTTTTAAGAGTCGCCTAGTAGTAGCGTATTAAATTTAAATTGAATAGGGATTACAGTTACAATTAATACTAATTTTTCTAATATCAATAGTCAATATCTTTTTATGAATAGATAATTTTTAAGTTATAATAATTATTATTGTAATTCAATACTATTACACCGAATTAGTAGATAGAAAAGTCGTACATATAAAATAAAGGCCACTTTTTTTGAATACAAGATCATTCTTAATCCTAAATTGATTAATAGTTTCCTTTGGATAATTTTAATATATTTATTATTGATTCATCTTTATACATTTTCCTTGTTGTTACATATCGTATCAAAGAATGTTTTACATTCTATATTGAAATAATAATCATACAGAGATTAAGTTATATATATAAATTGTCGGCCGTATATTTTAAATATAATTTATTTATGACTAATCAATCAAGTTTTTTTTTTAATTATTAAAATCTTAAATTGCTACATGTGATTTGAATTTAGTTATATAAATAATCAAATAAATTCTATGTACAATATATTCGCATCATAAATTATAAATTAGTAAAACTTATTTATATATTACAATAAATAAAATAAAAGTTGCTATTTCAAATCTCACTAATACAGATAAAATCACTTAGGTATATACATATACCTTTAATACTAAACAGCTACTTAACACAAATATGTAAATTATTGCTAGTAAATGACCAAATATGTCAAAAGTATTTGTTATATGTTTGTAGTACTATTCCATAACTATATACAAATAATCTATATAATAATACTTATACTAAACCTTATGAACAGGGTTATAGCATACTCATATGATGTGAATGCATCTATACTATAGAAAATATTTTTTAGAACTTGATAAGGCTTCATTTTGAATAGAAAATATTTTACAAGAATAATACTAACGCATCGCGGCATTATAATAAAACACTCTATACAATTGAATGCGCATAAAATTTATAGAATTGAATAAAAATATAAATTGCAAATATTAATTACAAGATTCACAATTTTCAAATTTAAATAGAAATAGAACATAAGTTAACTTATCTTCAATTCAAAACCATAACAGATTTCTACTTGAAATTTCGTGACAAATGAATATAAATTATAAGTAATTTATATTTTTGTAAAATTACAGGAATGAAACAATAATAGTTTTATTATTTTATGCGCAACATTTTTGTGAAATTAACTAAGAACTAGATTATGAAAAACTATCAATAGAATTAGCACTTCAACGTATGGCCAATTGATTCAAGTAAGCTTAACACTAGACGTGGCTTAAATAATGTATATATATATTATAAAGAACCTAAGTGATAAACTGTTTTGAAATCAAGATTACGATATTTAACAAAATAAAAGTTTACCTAAATAGTGCTAAATAGGCATTATGTTAAACACTTGTTCAGGTCAGAAGTAGTTAGAACCCAGAGGTCGATACAAGGGGGAGGGGGGTAATAGAGGCGTTCGCCCCCGCCAGGATTTTAGATCACATTGAAAAAATTATACCCATCTATCTTTTAGTATAATTTTTTCGTAAAGATTATTTTTGAAAAGTTTTAGTATAGTTTTAATAATAAATCATAATCCCAGTAAAACAATTCATTATATATATTTAATATAACAATATTTAATCTAGAGAGGCCACTACGGTGTAAGATTGCAATGTTAAGACACTTCATCGAAAACAGTGTTGATTGTACATAAACATGAACGTATATTTTATTTGTGTATCTTACGTAGTAGATAGTAATTGTAGAAAAAGCATGAATTAATTATATTCTATTGTTTTACTTATTAGGTAGAGTAGGTAGATTTTAATTCGGGTCGTATGCTCTTAAAGTGTGTGGTTCATCTCTTTAAAGTTTCAATGGATATTAAAACTGAGTAACTGAAAAAGCTTGAGAACAACTTCGATGTGATTAAAGAAATACCTGTTTATTAATTACTTAATAACCTGAAATATTGAATAATGTGGAACACACAATCACTTTATAAATATTTAAACAACAGAATGAGAATAATATTAAGAATGTCTCAAAATTTAACAAGAACAAAATGTGATTGTTATCGCTGGGTATATTTATAGAAAAGAGGCACAATAGTTATTTTATACCACTATTCTACTTTAAAGTATTAATAATAACTACAAATCAAAGTTATATTAAGGCTTATAATTATTGCCATAGACATAGAAAATAGTGAGAACATCAAAATAACTTTGTCGTTTAGTATTCGTTGCAGATGTTCAAAAATCTTTCACAGAAACAATTTCATAACAGATTTTAGCTATTCTATCAGAGCAGGAGATAAGAAATTAATGAAAATCCTGTTTAAATGAACTCTTTAATACGTGCGCTAATTTAGTTAAATTTACGTAAATTTAATAGAAAAAAGCATAAATTTTGTATTCTATATAAGATGAATAGAAAACATTTGAAATATTTCATTAATATGCACCATTCTATGTTAATATATTTTATAATATGTCTGTTTCAATTTTGTATGTATATATTTCTAATAGTTCCTATTTACAATAGATTCATTGTTATTAATGTTTACTTCTATCGATATTTATATATTGTTTAGAATTAAATTTTATAAGGCCATCTAAATTATGATTATCCAATGGGAAGAAAGGACCAATTTACCAGAACGAATTTTTAGAATTTAGTTCCAAATTTCTTTTTTTTTTTATCAAATTAGGATTTAGAATACAGTTTTTAGCGATAGTATCACTTAATATCCTAGAATCTCAATTATTAGACCTACAGCATAAGATAAAATGTTGTTCTATGTAACTAAGTAAGTAAAGGCTGTGTGTGAGTGGATGAGTATTTATTTTTAATAGTATAGAAATACGTTATATGACACACCTATTATCTTTTCTGTAGATATTTTGTAATGATTGTCAGTTATCATGTTCGGACTTTCATATAGTGCAGAATTAATATATGTCAAGTTTAATTTTCTGAAAAATTGTCTATTAACCCCTAAAAGTATGCAATATTTGTATCACTTATATTACAAAAGAATGTTTGTTTTACAGTTTAAATTAGTTTAAAATAGCATTCACATATAATCTATTACTATGCAATTGTAATTTATAAATCGACACGCGTGTTGCATTTTCATTGGGGTTTCAGCTAAATAAGTGCAGATATAATTTAATGTCGGTGGTCCGGTAAAGTTTACCAATATATTCAATTTCAAAATATTGGCAGTTTAATGTAAAGTGCTTATATACATGTGTAATTAATTATTTTATAGAATATTGCAACTGAACACAATAAACTTTTCACCTAATTCATCAGTGCCGTCCGATGTAATTATTTACTCATTTCAACTCTTAAAAACCCATCCTGTGGGTTTCTTTTAATGATAATAACGCAGAAAAGGCGACTTGGCGCGTATCCCTTCTTCCAACTAATATTATTACTCTCTACGTTTTAATAACTGTAGGCAGGCTGAAATTAGGCCAGCGTCCGACACTGAGTAATTTAGAGTAACATTTTGGTTCATCTTTCAACAAAAATTTTTGTGTAATCTATGTATACATCCCGAATTCGTGCGATATTATTTTCAACGTTATTATTACCAACGTTTTTAATTGTATAAACACTTTCGCTATATAATAGCTATCACAAGGAAATTCACCTTTTACACGGCTTCCAATATATGCCTGGCAAACTCATTTTACGCTCCCCGGCATTCTGTGAAACCAGTCAGCCATTTTACTAACATGATAAATGGTAAGAAGAACATTAATATACGTATTTTGCTAGCTCGTTTTTGTGCTTATCACAAAATAAAAAGTAAAAACTTTTATTGTGTATCAAAAGTTTAAAATATTAAATAGTACTGCTGCATTTAAAATTCTAGTCAGAATTATTTATATTGTAGAACTAATGAAGTGTGATAAAATACAATATAATGTACTTATACCATCAAACGTCGTCCTCGATATAACGGAGTGATACTTGTTGTTTCTGGGCTATTGCATTGAGGACATACATCAATTGATCTATTTTTTTATCCATTGTATTCATCTGTAATACAAATATGAATATTATATTTCAAAACATCCAGATGTATGAATGTGTACGTAGAACGCTGTGTTTATATGTTCCTATGGGTACTACCAGTAGCGAAGCTTGGCCCGTGTAAGTAAATTGCTTTATTTATATTATGTATCCATGATTATAATATTCTATTACACGTTTCATCGTACTAAGAATATAGGGTGTTTATACATTATCAGACCATGAAAATCTTAAGAGGAAGCATTGAAAATATTCTCCAAATTTTTCGTTTCATTGCAATGTAATATTGATATTCAGAACAAATCAATGACTAATAGTTAAAATTAAGTCAAATCTTGTGACAATGCAAATTTTATTAAAGATATATGCGATGTACCTGTTGCTCAATACGATAGAGGCGCGCGCCAACCGTCATGGGTCTGACGTTACCAACGCGGTCAATGCCGGCCAAGTAACTTCCCGGTTTACCAAGCGTTTGATCTAATCTACGCTGTAATTCCTGTAACAAATAAGAAAATACCATCATTACGTCACGCAATGTCCTACCAAATTATTGGGAAATAGAGATACAACAATTCCACCAAAAGACACGTCACCAAGTGCTTTATTTCATATGAAAACAATAACTTTGAGGGATGATGCTGTTGCCACTCGGTGAAACATAATGAAAAATTAAAATAAAAACACTCGGTGTAAGTTTCACAAAAATATTTATTGAGACGACTAGTTTCGGTTGTTAAACCATCTTCCGACCTGAAGATGGTTTAACAACCGAAACTAGTCGTCTCAATAAATATTTTTGTGAAACTTACACCGAGTGTTTTTATTTTAATTTTTGAAAACAATAAGTTAAATGAATATTTCAATGTACTTTATGAAACATTTGTTAGATTTTATCTTTTCCTACCTTAACTCGAACCATCATGTTGAGATGCCCCTGACTGTATTGTTCAATGACATCACGCACATCATACGGTTTCCGTGCTTGTTGAAATTTTCTTCTGGCTACGAAATATTTAATTTTTCGTATTGCACGGATTGCGTTTTTGTGTGAATCGGTTAATCTGTAACACAAAATATTAAACCAATTAATAACTGATATTGTTATGCGTCAGTTTGAAACGTAGAAAAAGAATAATTTCTTACTGTGTAACACGTTGTGGTTCCGCATCCATATCGCAGTCGATTTCATCGCTCGCTGCCTCCGTTACCGAGCTCGTCTGACTGAGAAACATTGCCGACCGTGGGTGTTCACGTTCACCATTTCGAACACGTGAACTTGACTCTTCTGAAAATAAAATGCTTAATAAGTACATATACATTTTCTTAAAAATAATTCCAATTAATGAAAATTTGACGCATTTAATGGAATGGCATCCTATAGGATGGTGGGCGATATTTTGGTATCCTACCTTACGCTGTGCTATTGTTAGAAAGTAGATAAAGAAAACCGAATATGATGAATACCTTGTTTTGATTCTTCCATGTAAAATACATCGGCTTCCGAATCGCATCGTTCCGGTGGTGCACACTGTGGTGTGCCTGGCGGTTCCATTCGGTTACGACTTTTCCGTCTCTTCAATACAGATGCCTTTTTGGCAACCTGTAATATAAGGGACTGACCCAAGCCCATAACATCACAATTACATCAAGTACAGAAAGCTATCTAAACTAACATTACGGTAAGATGTACGTTAACAACCACAACACCAATAAAAACTATATATTCAGTTTAGTTTCTAATCGCAGATCAACAAGTCTAAAGTCTAAGAGGTTCACCTGTTTAAACCTCGTCTTCTGTTTAACAACAGTAAATATCTAATAATTACTAGCATATTAGAATTAATTTAAATAATTTCGTAAAACGTAATATCTATTTTCCATTTAACAGCAACAATAATAAAAAAATGTTGTAACTAATATGCCATATGGTAGATATTGTATGGCTATTGTAGGATAAAATTATCTAAACATACAACAATTTGATGCATGACTATGATTTTACACAATGCTGCTCCATCTGATGATACTAACATATTTTTATATAATAAGAACAAATTACAATTGAGTGCCTGCAAAGACCAATGGTGTTTTACCTTCGTCAAAGGTGCATTGATAATCATACTGCCAACGTTTGCCGGCGATGCCGTCGGCTCTTTAACGTAAATCTGCCACGTAGCAGTCGAATGAAAGTTCTTGTCTGCTGCAAAGCAACGCCACAAACACTGAATTAACATTGCAGCTGCTGGAATTTGACGGTTGAAATGTTTTTGACGTTGTTTTTGCTGTACTTTTAGCGCAAATCCAGAACCAAGGATACCCTAAATAAAAATCAAACGAACAATTAGAATTACTTGAATACAGATACCGGATAGATTTGGGGTATTTGGATATTTAACGTACCGCTGGAAGTGCGAAGAAAGATATGGCGAACACGCTGAAACATGATGCTACGATTTTTCCAAGCCAAGTTTGGGGTACAGTATCACCGTACCCTATGGTCGTTACAGTGATTACTCCCCACCAGAGTGCATCGGCATAACTTGCGAAATCGGTTTTGCCATCGGGACCCACCGCATCCTTTTCTGCCAGGTACACAAAGTAGCTACTGAATATTAGCCCTAAGAAGCCAATATACAGAGTTGTTATTAATTCCTAGAACAAAAGAAATACATTGAAGTCATTTTAGCAGAAAATCTTCAAACTAATAATTATACAGAGATAGAAAATACACATATATATTTAAGATTATAATTTACGTATCTAATTAACTAAGGGTCAGTATTATAAACAATTGAATACATCATTCCAATTTATATCGAATCAAAATGACAGTTCTTTTGGAAAAATTATATTACTGTCATTGTGATTGCATTTCCATTATCATTAAATTATTTATAATCAATTTAAATATTGCTAAATATAAATTTTCGTGATATGTAATAACAAGAACCATTAAAATATACTAACTTGTCGGTGAATAAAAACGACAGAGCCTAGCAATCTCCAAGTGCCACCTTGTCGGTCGACGTGTAGCATTCGCAATATTTGTAGGAAGCGAATACCTCTGATGGCGCTTGTTGCAAAAACTTGCCCATTGGATCCTACAGCTAATACAACTACAGATGCAACTACAACAATTAAATCTGAAACAAATAAATATACATGTAGTATTATATATATAAACACCCAGATATATGTGAATGTTTGAATGTGGGTGTAGAACACTTTGTTTATATGTTCCTTTGGTTACTGCCAGTGGCCAGGCCACTGTAAAATTTTGAAATATGATATTTCCTTGGCATTAAAAGCTTCAAATAGAAGAAGATATATACAGAAACTTGTACCACAGATATTTATCTGTGCTTGTACTAAATCCTTGGAAGAATTAAAAGATTTTTATAGAGACCCTGCTATCTGAAAAGTCTCTTAAACATTCTTGAAAGAATATTCTTGTAAGAGAGAGAAAGAGCTTATGTTTTTAAAATACGATGAGTGGGTGGTCTTTTCAAGTACACTTCAAATAAGAATGTAATAGCTCCTTTTATAGTGCAACAGTCTTGGTATTTGATCTGATGTTCAATTTGTGTTCACGAGAGCACACACAGCTTAGATAAGCACGGATCTGAAGAACTCTGAGCTTACACACAATGTATAAAGGATCTGTAGAGAAGGGGAGCATACCGAATATTACAGATTGCATCAAACATTATATTTAATTGCAAATTATCTCTAAACAGACTTCCCGGTTATCTATCAATTTTTGTATTCATCTATATATTACTGGGGTATCTGGCAAACCTTTTCAATCATACAATCACGTTCTTACAACTTTTTTTAAAACGATTAGATTTGGGTTTTACGTTAATTTTAAATACAATTTCTTGTTTAATTAAGACGCTAATGAACATTTAGAGAACAACAAACTTACATTGCGAAATGAATTGTATTAACATCTAAAGAAAGTGAGAGATGGTTCGATCCAAAAAGAGAGATCATTCCGCGAAGGCAATCTGCCCAGACCAGACCAGCAACTGAAGAGGAAGGGCACTGAAGGCTGAAGCAGAGTCTTGCCATATGGATGTAGCACAGCAGGGCAACTTACTGCAACATACACCCACAGAAACCGAATAATAATAGCATAGTACCGAGGGGTACAAAGCAAGACAAAAAAAAAATCTAGAGTGCCCTTCACTCGACATTCTTATAGTTTGTTTTTACTATATATATAATATCATATGAGAAATCGGCTTCCGTCAAATCATTTTCAATTCATATATACTGTACGACTTAAAATTAAATTAGCGAAACACGACACGTTCCGTATTCCGTATATATCCCTGTTCATTTTTGTAACCATTACCCTGATTACATTTAAATTCAAATTCTGATCCAGGTGTTAAGCTAACGATGTTACCTATAGGTCTGTTATATATTTTTGATATGAATATTTGGAGTTTTGTGACCTAGTTCCATCCCATTCAAAACGAAGCAGATCGCATGCGACAACATTATTCAAATTGTATGCAAATTTTGTTGCTTTTCAAATAAATGATAGATCGACACTTACCTATTATGCATATTGGTTTCCTAATGAATCGAAAACGACCCCAATATCCCATATATTTAGACCTGCATCCCGCAGACCATAATCGAATTACGTATTCAACACCGAAGAATACTACGAGACATATTTCCTGGAAAATATATAATCCTAATGTAAATCGAATTTACAGCCCATAATATGTTAGTATTGGTAAATTGGTAATGTTGTATGAGTTAACTTACCATCCAGAAAAGCGTTTCATTGGCAAAATTTGAATAACTATCGATTGTTGATAGTACACTGAATATTAAACATATCAGCACCAGCATGAACCTGAAAATAAAAATAACATATTTTATCTACGATTTACGAAACTTTCGCTTATTTTTTAACTATTTTATAGGTAATTAAGGGGTAATAAACTCTCCGACGTTATACAACGTATTTTGTATGCTCCTAAATGAATTAGATTAGTTACGTTACGGTTATGAGAAAGATGTTGTTTTAATATTCTGGATTCTCTCCTAATGGTGTTCAAATTAGGCATCTTTAACTCGAATATAGTCTTACATGGAAGTAATCGACACGGTGACGTATGAAAAGAAATTACACTGATTACTTAAGCTCTCGTCAATACGTTCGATGGGAGAAAAATGGATATGAATCAGTTAGACATTTACGAAATAATGGAGTTGTTTATTATAGTACTCGCATTTCTATTAATTTTTCATAAACTAAAGATATATTAGATATAATATAACTAATTGTAATTGCTAGCAATATAGCATATAACATGTACATGTGTATGAACGATGTATGTCATTTCTGAACGACCTTCAGACTTGTGGATCAATTCTATTTACATATTTATAGTAGTGAAGGCGGGCTAATGACAATTCGTAGTAGGTTAGTAGGTACATTGTTTTAATAAATGTATTATCAAGCTGTAATGGTTGGAGATATTCACCAATTTTCTGTTTAATATGATTACTTTATTCGGTGGGTTATTTCCAATTTCCTCTTTTTTCGGTGAAAATATGCACAAACATTGCAATCTCAATATTTTAGGCAATTTATTCATACATATTATAAAATACAACAAGCAATTTCTTTTATCAGGTTTTAATCTATTATTGATTAAAATAGTTTTCAAGATATAAAAATAATTGTCTGTATAATTAAAGACGCGGGAACCAAGATTTATGTTCTCCGTCGGATGATGATGTTCTCTGGAAAACTAGCTAAAAATAAAATAGGATTTAGTGAATAATGCGTTTCCGTTATCATGGGGTCAATATGACCCAGGTTATTATAACCGAGTAATTTCATTTATAACGAGAATACAGGTAAGCGAATGGTTATGAATCTGAAAATCGATTCTAGATGTGAAAATGGAGAATGACAAATGTCTTTTGGCATACTTAGATGTTTGCTCTTTGCATTCGTGTTTGAAGTAGGATATCATTTGGATATAGTGCAACTAGCACATAAAACAAAACATAAGTATAATATGAAGGACGGTTTCCTCATTAAAACTTATTTGAGAAACGCTGTTAGTCTCATGTATTATATCAAGACAGGTACCCACAATTAGAAAATACATATTTAACTAAGCTAACAAGGGTGAAATATCTATTTTTTTAATGATGAGTAACTTAATAAAACTTAAATAAAACATCAATATTTTCATACGCAGTTTAAAATTTAAAATAACTTGCATGTTCATAATTCTGCGAATAATATTTGAGAAAATATGAACATTTAATTTCAAAATGTAAACCACGTAAATGGAATAGAACACGCTGTGCACTCCGTTCAAAACAACTCGGGGTTTTGTTTGATGATCATATATTATTTAATATAACGTACTGTTCGAGTCTGTTAGTCAACCTGTTTAGTGATTTACCAACACACAATGTTCAGGTAATGCTATAATTAGATTTGAATTGAAATTGTCGACTCGAATGAAACATTAAATTTGTGCTTAAGACTAATTGTAATACTGCTACGGAATCAGTTTAGTTTAAATAATACGACTATACGGAAGTGGTTAAACGAATAAAACTTTTGGTGTTTCCAGCTTTCAGTAAATATACCAAACCCCTATACAACTAAAACACTATTTTTGTACGATGCATATATATCAGGATTTAAATCAAAATATGTTTTCTATCGTCGTGCAATTTACCTGAATCAAAATAAAAGCAGTTTTCACACAATGCAAACACGCTAAAAAGTAATTTACTGGCCTTTATTTTCAAGGACACAAGAATCGAATTCGAAGAATCTGCAATTTCTTATTTAAAATACACAAAATAAATATTTCATATGAAAATAAAATAATTTTCATTAAAAAAAGACCGTTTATCATGAAGCAATTTAGTATATTTCGATGTGGATAGGTACTACAACATTTACTAATTTTAAAAGCCATTTGTACGTTTATTGCGAACATTTTCGAAACAATACTTGAACAAACTTTTTCCCTAACTCATGCCAGTATCGAGAATTTTAATTCATTATAGCTACATTTACAGCGATCCATTTCCCAAGTATAGAAATTAAAAATAATAATTCAGTTTTTTTATGACAATGTTAGCACCGCTGAGCATCAAAAGATATACATATTAGATCCTACTTACACTGTAAAATGATAGACGAAACATATCCAGCCGCCCGGATGTTCTAGGAACACATAAACACGTTCTTGAAAAGTTTTTCCTCGCTTGTGATGAAACACGTACTTAGACCGAAATTCCTGGTCAATCGGTAAATAGATTGGGTAATATGGATCAGGTACTCCTGCCGGTTCTGCGGGTGGTTCATCAACAATTTCTTCTTTATTAGCTACATCGTTTTCGTGTAAATTGTGCTTTCGATTTCGTTTTATAGGTGTTGGTGCTCGTTTCGGATGTTCTTCGCAAGAATCAGCTATTGGAAGTATTTCGGGTTGGTCATCAATAGTTTTTATGGTATATGGTAATTACCAGAAGACGGCAAAAAATGGTTACACTTATATGTTTTACGCTATCAATATTTTACAGATTCTTGTTGCTCAGAATTGCACCATTAACCATGGAATCCCAAATAATCCAAATAAAAATTTCCAGTCGTACAGATTTTTAGATACTCAAAGTTCTTTTTAAATGGGGATTGAAATATGGTTCAATACCTATTGAACCATATTCAATGACTTTGACGTTACCGGATATTAAAGATTTTGGGTAGGATTACGTAATTCGCAAGCACATAACCATTTCTGTTGTTACGTATATTTGCCCGAATTCCATAATACCTGTACAATTTACGCCGCTTGCTAATTATTTAGAGCGGTGTGAAGGGATCTTTGAGAAAGACTTATTTAGGCCTAGACAAATTAGAAACGTTTGTAACAAATTATATATAAACCACGAGATGTATATGTAGAACGCTTTGTTTATATAAATACATAATTAATAATCGTTGCGTCATCGAAAGTCAAAATTCATTAGCATTTACATTATATTTTCCATGAAGAAAGGACTGTAGATGATATGGGCACTTGGTGCCCACATATTAACATTTAATTAACCATATTGTCTAGTTTTACCACCATATTATTTAGTTTTACATTACAACAATAAGAAAACAGTAAGATAATTAATAGAAATATATATTTTTACTGCAAATAGACAAATAAGCAGAAAAATATAGAAAGTGTAAACATTTTTTCAGTAATTCGCTTTTCGGTAAGCTCACCGATTCGCGGCGGTTTTTGTAAGCGAAACCGTTGTAAGAAGGGTACCCGTTCCTCGGGTTCATTTTCGGTGAGGTCGTCTTCATCTGTTGCCTGTAAATAGTTGTGTTCGTCATGATCAGGCGTTAAAGTTGGCATTAGGCCATCGTCAGAAGTAGACAGCGAACAGCATTGTGGTTTTTCGTCGTGTTTACATGTGTTTGGCGATGTTACGTGATGTAGCGGTGACTTGAGAACACTGAGCACCAGATTGTCCGATTTTGATATGTTTTTGTCGTGGATGTGTTGCACATCACTCGATGAGTTGAAGGGTTGAACATTGCCGTGCGAGTTTTGGCGCAGCTGATACTATTTTGCCAATCGCATTAATTTTAACTATATTACTTGTTCGTCGTATGACATACCGAGAAATTTGTGGACTCATACATGCGTGTGTATGTGTAAGGGAAATACTTTATTTATATGGTGTATCCATGAATAGATCATTTACAAAAAATTGCATGAGAAATTGCCACCACCTGTCAAATTATTCAAATAAGCATCGATTAAATTAAAAAAATCTTTTAGTACATTGCATAAGAGAGTTTGATAGTTTTTCTAAATATGCATGTAACCTTCTATTTTCCCCGGTTTACCCAGGTTTATTTTTATTTTCGATTTGGAGAACTAGAAAATAATATTTATGATCAAAACATTTTTACTTATTTCCCATGAGACGTCCAAATGCTATAGCGATTTTATATTGAATTACCGACAGTATCCTTTATAAGGTGAGTTTTTTTTTTGGTTTGGAAAGGACAAATAACGAACATATAAATAAAATTGGATTCAAAAATACATCATCATTTATGGTGATTTTCAATATTGATAATTTGTTGTTCATTCATTACTAAATATATTTTAAAGTATTGTAGCAAATTACAGATATAACAGCGTATTCAGTTAAGATCAAACATTAAGCTCACAAAAAAGAAGAAATTCGATGCGTAATTGCATAAAAATTGCCAGGTAAATATATATATATTTTATTTGAATACACAGTATCGGAGATAAAAATTAAAAAATTCCAAAATAGATCCTTTCTTATAGTTTTTATTTTTATCCCCCAAATAGGAGTTGGAAGCGTATTGTATATTTTGTAAAACATAAAAGAGAACTTGTACCCGTGTATTATTTTTAATTGTGTCTTTCTGAGGATTACATCACTGGAGTGAAAAATAAAAGTAGAAACCCGCTAATTATTTCTTCAGTATAAAAGATGTGCTTGAGGCAAAACAACCTGTAAGACATCGTATTTTCTCATTGTCTACTAGAGTCGCTACGCATAATAAATGAAAACGAACTAATTGGATATACATAACCTAAAATCTAAATATAACTAATCTAAACTTGACCAAAATGTATCCTAAGCCTGCGAGATAATTCTTTCATTACAAACTGAATTCTAAAACTACGAACAGCTTAATAACCCTTTTCTAAATATAAACCTAATCCGAATGTAGCTGTAAGCTCACTCGAACCTAAATCTACCTTTAGTGGTTATACAATATATTTTATACAGGTTGATTACTATTTACAAATACATTCCAAGAAATATAATGGTATTAATAGTGGCATAATTGTCCATCCGAAATACATCTATACAACCTACAACGTTTTTTGTGCGTAACACGTTCAAAAAACGTTTTATGGACGGATATTCGAACCATTTTTCAACCATTATATTTTTTGGGGTAGGGTAGGCAAGTCGCATATCCTTGTATATTTGCAATGGTAAATTTGTTTTTATAAAGACAAATTATTGAGTGTTCATGCTACATAAAGTATATAATACTTTCTTTGGAATACTACAGTAAAACCTAATTTTATATTTACTATAAATTTAGAACGTTGCAAAGCGGTTCTTATTAACCAATAGAGTTCGTATCGATTTAAAACAGCTTGAAGTGAATTTTGGAAGCTAATGTGATTTATAATTGCCAAAATGCGGAACAACCAAATCACATATTTGTAATAACCAACGCTGCTCTCATAGAGTATGTGTAGGTGTATCGATTTGTTCAACTTTGACCTATCGAAGTTGTATTTATGTCAATCAACGGGGCTAATGTTGTTTACTAAGTATATTTTTCCTTTTGTATACATTTTTATATTTAACGCGGTTGTCCACAAATTTCTCGAAGCTAGTTTAGTACCAAATTCAGAGCTTCGACAAGACGAGACCAGTCTGGATTTTGCTAGTCTTGGTCTTGACAAGATAGTCTTTATCTCGAAATGTAATATATGAAGTTAAAGAAACAGAGTGTTTAATATTAGATACCAAATACTCTTGATAAGACCATGCCTTGGTCTCGTCTCGACTTTCGAGGGGAGTCTTGGTCTTGTGCGAAGCTCTTACCTTTGGTTGCGGTGGAACAAGGCTTAGTCTGCGTGATGTCCTGTACAGATTCTCCTGCTCCGAGCGATTCATATCATTAAACATAAGGGCGGTCCGCATGTTTGGGACATAACTTCATATTTCTACTCTTCTCACTCCCAATATTGACACGCATCTTTTGTTGATCTAATCACCAGGAATTGCGTGCATCAGCGATAAATTTACACCTTTACCACATGTCGTGTACACTAATTTTATTTATTTATTTCAATGAAAATCATTAAAATTTAAGTATATGACTACCAACATTTCTATAGTTATATTTTACAGCGTAATCTCGATCTGATTACAATATTGTTCGTAGACCAACCAAGTTCATTCTATCTGGCAACTGTCTGCCATCAAACAGTACTTCTTGTATTATTTTTGGTGATAGGTAGATAGCTGGAGTGGCCTTCACTCGAATTTCTTGAACTTTACTATATTTATAATAATGTTTTACAATGTAATCTCGAATCTATCATTCGAAAAAACTGTAAATTGTTTTCAAGAAATAGAATTTAAATTTCTATAAATATAAATAAATGTTAAATGCATTGTATTGTTTTCTTAACTACTTTTCCAGGTAATGGAAAGTTTGATTTCCCTTTTAATTTTCCATGAGTAATATTGCGTGACGTTACATTAACAATGATTATTTTTGTGCATTTCCTAGATCACTAGACCGCTGCCACCAATCGACGTTATGACTCTATATTGATTTATCTAATACAATTAATGGCTAGACATGATCTGAAATTCATTTATACTTTTATATAGATGAAGTTACGAACGAGTATTGACATTTAATTAACCACCTATATTTAAACAAGGCCAAGGTTGCAACGAACCCCATATAAATATAAGATTTATTAGGTTTAATAACTTTAAGAGAAAGTGGGATTAGTTATTATTAGTTACAGTTGAAATTTCCTAGCATATTCTAGTTTAAAAGGTAACAAATAAATACGTAAGATTTACATAATGAAAAGGTGTTTTCGGCCTACTATCTAAAACTTACTATATATGCTATCAAAGAATTTGGAAATTTGATCAGTTTCCGAGTTTTATCAAGAGTAAGATATATTTTTTTAAATGGCATTTTCCGTTAATTATACGGTATCTGTTAATTGCACGAGCGTGCTGCAAGTCAAAAACAGTTATTTGAATTTAAATAATATTATTCTAAAAATTTACATGACGACATATTAATTTTGATGGATAGTTTACATTACAGAAGAAATCAATGTTGGTGCAAGAAAATGCATAGATTCCTTGGGAAAAATATTAAAATGTAATAATATAGCACATTTATAGCTCGCCATACAATGTACAGAAAATATAATAACTAATAATTCTGTAATATCACTGTCTAATTTATATTATTAAAGTAAAGTCACAACTGTACAGAGATTTAATAAAAGTTTTAGTTGCGAATCCCATAGGACATTTAAAGGTTTTAATATAGCGAGTGCATATATTAAATTATACAAAACTCGGTGTTATATCTACAAAAACTATCCGAGTGACTGCAGTGCAATGTAAAAGTAAATTAAAATTATGCGGTAGTGTGACGTAACGAAAACTTTCTGACAATATCACTAAACTTTTAATTCAAATACACTTCAGTATAACGCTAGAGAGAATTGTATATTTTTATTTGTATAAGCCATTGTTGTCTGACCTTCGGGGTATCAAACATTTACAAGTAAAACTGAGTCAACATTGTCCGAAAGTTTATGAAATAAACAAACATGTTTACTTCACCGTAGACTATGCACAAAAAATTACGATTACCGAATCAAAAATAAAAACAAATTCGTTTAAACGAATTTCTGTGCAAAAGAATTATTATAGACATGTCAATACTATATTGAATACGAGTTAAAATTAATATAGTTTTATTTGAATTTTAACAGTATTTATAACAATTTGTTATGTTTAAATGAGTATAAAAAATTCATATTTAATAGACATAAAGATACTAATGGCCGATTGCTCTTGCACGAATGCGTTTTAATGGGAACTTAATGTTACTATTTTATGTTCCTAATGAGAAACGTTTTAAATAATATATTACCTATAATTAAATACTTTATACTTGCTAAATACTTTCTTCCGCATAAATATAGGGCAAGTTCATTTAAATCTGCAATTAGTGCTCATTGTTTGTAATTCTGTACTATGTTTGTACATTTACATAACTTTTACTGTTAAATTCAAACTAAAACGAATAGAATTTTACCGAAATAAATAAATTTACTTCAATTTGTATGTAATTTTATTATATTTCTGTATAATTACATGATTTTTGATTTCAAAAATGGGAGATTCTGGTTTGGGTCTTTTACAGCTCCTACGTTGTAGAGCGATCACAGACCCACAGACAGACGCACAGACATTATTACGAAAATTACTAGAAACGATTCAGGGAGTCATATACAATCGTATGAGAAAGTAAAAAAGTGTTTTTCTAATTGCCATTTAGCACGCAAATCGCAATTTTAGATATTGGAACAATCCCAACAATAAACTTCCCGCTTAGCGGTAAGTTAACGGTCAAGACCACCTACACTTTAGAATTACATAGAAATTTAGAGGTCAATATGTATGTAATATTAAATACACAAAATCGATGCATTTTCTAGCGCGATTTACTGCTTTATTATTTTATTCTATTGTAGAATTTTTATAACTAAATTTTAATTTATTTTTAATGTAGTACTCCTAAGTTCGTGAAATACAAAATCAAATTGTGTAATACACAAAATCGATACCAATTCTAATACATTCTATTTGGTGTTTATTAATCGTGTAGTTTTTAGCAAAACTTGTCATCTGTTTGTGAAAAATTAATCGCCTATAATTATAACTATAGAAATGTCGAAGTCAGATATCAACAAAGTAGCCACGTAAAATGTTTTATCGATTCACTATTCACAAATAGAAAAATTTAAATAATGGATATTGTATCAATGTTTCACATACTCACACTAATTAAAAATATAAATAATTGTGCATGCACTGAGACGGGCGCAACTCACTAACACGTTTTGTTTTGTTTGTGTATATGGACATACACAAAAACAATGAATGTCTGGCCGTGCTTCAACCCGGACAGACATTAACCAACTGTTGAGGCTGCAATTTACTGCTAACTTCCCCTAGTGGATATACACCAGCAGCGCCGCTTCAAAACTGCCGTCATCGTCTGCGACTTGGGATCGATCGAAGCCACATCAAAAAACGAAAGGGGTTCGCGGCAGAATATTACACTAAAATACACCTGTTCGGCAATCGAAACAAAGCTTATTCAATATTAAAGGATTTATACTATGTTATTGAGTTGAGTAGAAGTCTACATTTTTTTGTTACCAGTGAAACAATTTCGAACTGATTCTCTTCATAACTTGTAGTTTTAGAGAACCTTCGATTTCTAGGTCGTCGAACGGACAAAAGAGCTATAATGCCAAACAATATCAATATATATTGTAACCAGGGATACGAAAGTAGTTATTTTCAATAGCGATTTTTCATTTAATGGGTTTGCAGTTTTCGAAATATTCAAAATAACAAAATAACATCATTACTTCCGGTTCAAAAATAGGAAATGCACACATTATCTACTTCAGTTCAAAGTCACACACACACACACACACACACAGACAGACGTCAGGGAAACTTAAAGTATGTATTTTCTATATCGATATTTTAATTAATGGATACAAATTTGAAATGACTTACAACAAAAGTTGATAGAAATATCTTTTATTACTTTAAGATTTAATATTTCTCTCTGATTCAACTGTTTTGGCTCTAGAGCGTTCACACACACACACATACACACATATATACACACACGTTGGTCCAAAGAGAGTCCGATTCAATTCAGAGATTGTCAAAATGTGTATTGTCGTTAAAATCACGAATTCCCAATTTCGCATGATTACAATAATTCAATATACATTCGGATAAGTAAATAAGTTAGGCTCAGCTCTGATTGAGCCGTCAGTTTGTAGCTTAAAACTTCGAATATGCTAACACAATTACTGTTCAGTAACAATTTGTAAAGTAATTTTCTTATATTCCCATTATAATAAGAAAATTTTGTGGGTACATTTCTTTTCTTTAAATTTGTGCGTCCGAAAAGCTGAAGGTGCCTTGCACTTACTCTTAATATACATGTACAGCATTAATAAAATAATCAATAGCTACCATAGGTAGAGAGGAAGGTGGGGAAGGGGTAATAATTTTGTATGCTGTTTTATAAAATAAAATAAGCTTTAATGGTTTTTATTCTACTTCATATTAATGTGAACTTTACGAAGTATAGCTGGGAATGGATAATTAACATGAACACCCAGATGGTTCACGTACTATACTTCTACCCTATTGTGTATACTAGAAAACCGATTTGGTAAGCGAACAAAGCATATAATGTAATCCTATATGTCAAACATTAACTTATTCTACCCTTTAAATCCAGCGCTTTGCTTAAATCTAACCAGCCTTCGAAATTATATAAATATCATCATATTTAACATCGCAAATTGTACTAAAATATTAAGAGTTATTTCATTCTTTGAATGAAATAATGTTCATGCGAAATAGTTTTTAGGGCCCTCCCGAGTAAGGAGGACATTTTTTGCTTTTTATGTGTTTTATGAATTGTCTGTATTATTTTTATTTAGGCTTCTTTTATTATTTACGCTAAGATTCATTTTGACCAGAGTTTAATTACCCTAATGTGTACAGTTGGGATTCGGTACATACTAAATGTGATAGTTGTATCGAAATTAGTTGCTTTGTACTATAATTATCGATGTGTTTGTACTATATAGGGGTGCATAGGTCAATGGTGTTAATCAATTGAATTACAGTGATATTGAATACTGATAATTAATCTATTAGACACCGAAATAATGATCAATGTTTGTTTATCGTTCTGGATTTTTTCTGAACAAGGTGTTCCGTCTTTGGATTTAATAATAAAATGAGTCACGAATACCAGTTTGCTGCGTGACAGTAAACGAACTATGAATTTCACCTGCAGGTATAGATCACGCTATGTAAAATGCTACTTTTTACTTTCTGAATTACACAGGAATGTCATCATAGATTGGTATATATATATATATATAATTTAAATTGATTTTTCAAAATTTACGAACCGTATACGCATAACGAATATCTTACGATAAATATCTAGATTTAATTATATGATATCTGTTCTTTTTATATTTATTAAATTTAACAGTGTTCTGATCTAAGCCAACCAAAACAGTTTGTACTCACACAGTAAAATGGTAAACGAAACACTTCCAGGTATTCGGACGTTCTAGGAAGTTGTACACTTGTCCTTGAAAAGTCGCTTTTCCTGCGAGTCGACGGTGTTCCTTTGCCAAATATCGAGCAGCTTCGCCGAATTTTGGAGGACATTCCAGCAATATCACGCTTGCAGACACCGGACCCTGGCTACTTGTATTACTTGTTATTGTTGCTAGAAATAATAACATAACTAAATTAGAACTAAAAAAAAAAACTTTTTAAGTATATTTATTATCTCTTCGAACAGTTCTCGGATTGGAGGTGCATACTTGGGTTATATACAAGTCTTAAGTTTAAAGTTTCATAGTTTTTCCTTCTCGATCAAAAATACACTTCTGTATCCGGCCAGGCCGAGACGGATAGTGAAGTCTCACCATGGTCCCATAGACAACTCAGGTAACTAGTATCATTAGAGTATGTCACGTAACCCATTTTGTTCTCTAGTATTATGCTAACACACACACAAACACAGACGTCCAAGAAAATAATAAACCTGGTGTAACCGTCACTCGATTTTTTTGTCGTTTTTTATAATTTTATCTCTGCAAAAATATGTGGTTATAATTAAGTCTTCACTTTTAAAAAAATTATCAAATATAATAATACTACAAGCTGAAGACATTGGCGCCTGCACCTATGCTTGTTTATGTTCTCTTTCTTGTATGCATTATATATGGGAAAGTAACAACAATATAAAATTAAATACAATTATTGGTGACTCGACAAGTTAAAACTGATGAAAAGGATTAGCATAATTCAAGGGTAAATGCAAGTTTTTACGAGACATTAGGCCAGTAGTGAGTGGAGTGCGGGTGTGTAAACATTTCTTGGTTAAAATATATTGAATTTTTACGATATTTATAAAACTTGTGTAGGACTTGATGTATATTTTGTTAACAAATTTGATATATGTATTTATTGTTTACATTTACTTTATAAATACAATTCTTATAAACAATTTTACAACAAATCCGTCTAAAATGGGTTATAGACAATTGTGATAAGTGAGTGTGTCTTTGAACTGTCCTGGCTGTAATTCTATCCTCAGAAATGTAAGTCTATAATTATATACTAAATACTATATTTATGTAATTGTTACATTTAAGATCGAATAAGAAATATTTTTAAAATTACATATTCGTAAAAAATGCCCATTGATTTATCAATTATTTATGGCCAAAGACAAATATAGGGCAATTTGGCAAAGTATTTTACATTTTTATATAGGTATTGATTTTCTTATCTGTTGATTCTAAAAAAGGGTTATTTAATTGTCAGGAAACGTAGTCAGATAATTAAAAATATTTTATTTACACTCTTGTCAACGTTTCCACAGAACATGTTCTATGCATTCGTATTGTGTAGTATACAAAAAATATGCCTAAAAATGTTACAAATAATTACTTAAACGAATCCTATTTTTAAAAAGAATATTTAAACCAGAAGTGCATGTTCCACTCTATGCATCTTTTGTCCTTACTCCAATATCACTAAAACGGTTGCACTCAAATAGTCAAGTTCAACTATTATTTGAAAAATTTCTTTAAAAATGTACCAGTTACGAGAAAACTGCTACGGAAACTCTAAAATGTATGTTAAATGGATTATAATTAATAAATCGTATGAAGTATGCCTGACAATATTTTGGCAGGGAAACAATACAGACTCAAATAATTTGTCATTTGACATCGGTTAAATAAACTTACTGTTCCTAACGTATAAGAATGTCTTGTGCTGGCCACAACCGATTCTTTTTTAATTGGATATTTACCAATTCAACAAATGGTTATTCATGATATTTTTCAATTTCAACGAGTGATCTGCGGGCAAAAATAGCTTCCAATACTCGTACAATAATAACGAACCCGCTAATTGCACTCGGTGTATCCTGTGAGTGCCCGAAAATGACCAATCGAAACACTATTAGATCTATCCAATTAATGCTAATAAATAATAAGCTTAATTAATCACGAATTTGTTGTAACAAATCGGACGTTACTACATTGTAACATTTGGTAAATTTTGTTAAGGGGTATTTACAATCTTTAACCCAAAAATAGCATTAATTTTGTTTATTTTTTGAGGCATAGTCTACTTCAAAAAGAATTTCGTAAAAAATATATATGAAACTTTCTTAGATAACGCGAACAGTATGTCTAGGTCACCACTAAACGGGCGTACTCGTATTTCATCAACAGGTCATCTGAATTCAATTTTAATGTTAGATTCTAAAATCGTATAAAATTCTCTGGAGCTTATACCAACATTTGGTGCAAAAAGTTAATATTTGACAAAATGGCAGCCGTGTGAAGAATAGCGCTTTTTTTCAAGTTTTGTTTTCACTTTAGGGCGCTTTAAATAATAATTATTTATAAAAATGTATACATATTGTTAATGTAAGCTCCAAAAAATAGAATTTACTATCTTTAAAAATAAAGAATTTCGCTCAGTTTAAAAAACGTAGTTTCGAGAAAAACGTGTTTAATATATACTGGATAACTTGAATATATTTCATCTTACATTTATTCAGCTATCTCAGGGGATTATCACAAACAGCTTTGAATCTATACACTTCAAACTATCAAAAAATGCAAAATAAATTTGATTTTTTCGGTTCAAAGATTGTAAATACCGCCTTAAATGAACACAAACCTTGTGCGGAATTTAATACAGTCTCGCCTGTGGCCGTCGACTCAAGCAGTGATTGTGATCTGTGAAAGGATAAAGGGCTCGGCGCGGGCGTACTGCCTTGCATCTCAACGATGTTGACGCTAAGTTGCGAGCGACCGCCGCTGCCACCGCCGCCAGATAGCAGTGTCTGCTGCTCATCCATAGCCATAGTTTCAGTGCTCATTGATGAGAATTGCAACAATGCAAACTACGGCGCTTTTGTATGCGGCGACGAGATGACATGATTTGAATGCCGTTACCGTAATATTTGTAGAAGTCACACTCACTGCACTCCGTAACGAACTGAAAACAATAAAAAAAAAAAAATTGATAAAACTGCAAATAGTCTAGTTTTTAATGCCTTCTTCTTGCATTACTTTGTTCTCTAAAGGTATCAGTACGTTTATTTCATTAAATTCACGAATAGAGCCGGCCCTGGTGGGCGTAAAAAGCATATCTAAAACGGTAAATATTATTTCATGACACGAAATTCGTGTGTAGTTAATGGATATACCACAGCAGAATGGGGATAGGTAAATAATAATATCTAATATTAATCATACGCGATACATGATATAAATAGGTGTTTGGGCAGCAATTATATTTTGACCTAAAGAAACTTCAGGCATGCTTTCAAATGAAACCGTAACTCGGCGTGATCCGTGTACTTGCACGCAAGTTGCACACATTAAGCTCCCCCAATATTCATGTAAAAATCTGGAGGGACCTTCACTCGACTATCTTACACTGTCACTTATATAATATAGGTTTATTTGGTTTTAAATTGTATTTACGATTGCTTTAAAACAATGTAACAAGTCTTTTTAAAAAGCGATTTTCCAGCTTATAGCAAATTTGTCGAAAAAACTTTAATAACAAAATTTGTTAGAAATTTTAATATCTTTAACTTTTATAGTATTCACTTTTTCTCTAACTCATGCCGTTTTCGAGATATTGAAAAAGTAGCAAAGGTTGTTATAATTTTCAAAAATAAATTGTTCTTTTTGCCCTTTAGTTTAGAGTTTGATATATTTTTTTATGAACAGTTTTGACTGTAGAGTGTCCACAGACTCACAGACACTCAGATCTGTCAGAAACGATTCAGGGTTCAAAACTTGTATGTCCTCAAAAATCACGAGGGATTACAATTACTTCCTTATACACATCCGTATAAGAAAATTAAACGTAATGAATCATTTTGAAAGCTGGCATATGACGTCAGCTCTGGTCGTTGGAATATCAATCGATTGCCGTGATTATGATCCGATAGTTATTGTGTCTTTATTATTTCATCAATCCATGAATATTTAAATCTATTCTGTATAATTTACGGATATCTATTGTAATTTTGAAAAGGTATATCGGGTGTGCCAAAATTACATGTTTGTGCGAGATTATGATTAGACCGAACTTGAAAACACATTATAAGCGGTCGGGTGTCCGTTAATCTAAAAATATATATAACTCATATTCTTGAGTATATCGATCGATCGGTCGTAAGACCTTAGTTTGTAGTCGTAAATGTTCTAGGCCGATATTAACCTTTTGTAAACAAATATGTCCATGAAATATCTGTTGCATTTAAAATTTAATACCCTTTATGTGAACGTTCTTCCAAAAGAAAAGCTGACCTTCAGCATAGAAAGAAATCTATTTCTTGAAAAAAAAAAGAAAAGTTTAACCTCAACTCAGTGCGATAAATAAATGACACTGTATTTTCCAATGTTATCCTTATTCTTACGGGATGCATATAATGGAAGAAGACATTAACTTTAAGAGCAGGAGGATATAGAAAATGGCTTCGCTTGCAGTATATTGCACCAAAAAGAACAACTCATGTGCCGAGCAAGCGCTAAGCGTAATACCCGCAAATCGGGGAATTCCCTACGAGAAACTTCATATAATATGTACCCTATTATGTACTAGAACAATTCTTTGTTGTTTGTTGGGCAAAAATATTTTATTGCAATAGTTATTATATTATCATTTCTACCTGAAAATCTCTTTTAAACAATGCATAAAAACATGGTTTTAAACATGTTACAAAAGCGTTCTAAACATAGCCATGTGTTTCGGTTAATAATGTACGGATATATCAAAGTTTTATTAGCCAAAACTTCTACTTAGATAGTTTAGAACGTGGTGTAACAAACTAACAAGTATTATTGATAAATCAATTATTTGCGAATAATATTAGACACAAGTCCGTTGAAGATAGAGAAGGATAGACATATTAATGGGCGGATATCCGATGAACCGATACGTTCTAATGCATTGGTAAACGTAAGGGTTACATTACAGAGCTGGAGTCGGAAACATGCAAGTCATTTGCTAAGCTTACGTAGCTTTGTTCTCTGTGCAAACTTTAAAGTGTATTTTTGTAGAAGAACAAATAAGCCTTTAATTCCTTGAACAACTGCAGCACGATATTACGACATTAGTGCTCAAATATTTGTTATTAAAATTACCTTTAATTCAACTATTTCCGGTGCCGTTAACCAAACAGGTGAAATTATTATTGAATTTGGCAGTTGCAGCCACTTTAGTGTAATTTTACTAATTATATCCAATTTACGAGAGGTTACATTGTTCTAGTTGCTAGAAATATTAATATCAAAACTTTTATTAGAACCTTTTCGAGATATTAGTAAAACAGAAAGAGTAAACTGTTACTGCGTTGTGAGTCTTAGAAATTGTGTATTAAAGAAATAGTCTAATTTATATTATATATATTGAACAATTTGAATCTCTTTATTTTTATGGTATAAACCGAAAATTAGGTAGTAAAAATTAGAATAAAATTCAGAAAATGAAAACGTTTAGTAGAATTTACGTCACACAAACGACCCTATATCACGTGTAATTACAAATTGACGTTTATGTGTGTGACGTCAATTTGACGTTTTCTTTGTTCGAGGTCACACAAACGAATTGTTTTAACATCACATTGGTGATTTTGCAAAAACCCTATTTATAACCGCTGATTTTGTGTAAACTCGATTGGCGACCATAAAACAACTCAAAACAACAATGAAAGTAACTGTTTCATTGCATATTTTATAAGACGAGCTAAAAATACATATCTTCTTTGCATTTGCCTCAGCCAGACGTAATACAATTATTTTACTACAACTTAGTTGCCGAAATACGTATTTAACTTTATTAAAATATTGTGTAGTAAAGGGTATTTATTTTATTATTATTATTGTAAATATATTAAGTTTCATCATTTTGCCTTCAATCGCGTCTCTAGAGCGTTCACATACACACACATACGCACACACATCGACGTCAATCCAGAAATAGTCATTTTTGGTTCTGGGATGGTCAGAATTTTCAGTATTTCAATACGTTCTTTTAGAATTTGTCCAAGGAAGTAAGAATATGATATGCGAATTTAATAGACTAAAATATAGTTCTATAAATATCACATCCTGGATTAGACGATAACAGACTACTTATATAAATTAAATGACATTTTTTACGTTCCCTAATGTAATATTATTATAGTATGTCCGAAAAAAGGAGATAAAATATAATTGGATATCCAATAACTGTCAAACTAATTGACGGAAAGAAAGTATGGCTACCTTCAAGCCTCGTGATGTCACTTGTCGACGTAAATCCTGACCCAGCTTTTAATATTCTCTTTAAATTATAAGTACGTAAAATTAGAAATTGTCCCAGGAATTTTTTTATTTGATTTTTAGACATAAATATATATATGAAAAGTCTTAGCAGTCTAATTTTGGAGAAAATTCTTGAATTAATTAAATTGTATAAAGATCTTCCTTAAAATCAGTATATTTAATATTTGAAATCATATTGTTACAGATTTTTTATTGTTAATATGTAAATATTATTGACAATATAGAAACAACAAACATTCATGTTCCAAAGTTATTGACAACTCAATAAAACCATAAATTAGCCCGAGAAGAAACAAAATCTAATATAGTAATAATAATACTCTTGTAACGTTCATATAAAAGTTACACATACTGCAATTTATTATATCTTTTGTTTGAAAAATTTTCTAAAAACCTGGCTTGGTTTTCACTCGACTTGTACTTCCCCTATCTATCTAATATAATATTGCTATATTTAGTTTTAAATCCTAGATTGCCGTGAAACAATATCAATATAGTAAATGGTACATTTTTCGAAAAAACAAAAAGATGTTGCTGGAAATGTTAATATCATCAACTTTAATAAGAACCCCTTTTTCTCTAACTCATTCCGTTTCCTAGATATCGTAAATGTTATTAGCTAGATCGTTCGGTTAGTTTTTAATGTTAACCCAAGTAGAACAAATGTGCTACCGGCAACAGTAAAGCTCTCAATTCCAAACACAAACATGCGTAACATGCCACATGCTTTATGAATTAATCGCTGGGAAGTAGAACATTTTGAAGGTAAATTGTATCCAGAAATCAATTGGATTGTGTTTTAACGTATATAAAATAGAATTCGCTTACTTTACACGTGATACCCAGTAGCACATGGCAACCACAACAAAGTTTAAACACGTATATTTTAAAAGTACTATGCACACGCAATACAAACCGTAATAAAAGGAGAAACGAGTCAATAGAAGTTAAAAAAACATTACGGACAAACTGTAAGTTTTGTGAGCCAAACGAACGGACGAACACGAAACAGTAATATAGATAGATAAGGGTTAGAGTTGTGGTTCTCCCACTACTGGCGATATTACATAGAAAACTTTAGGGAGCACTGCGCACTAACGGGCTTGCAAGCACGTCTACCTGCCGACGTCGTGGTCATGCAAGCGTTCAGCGTCGATAATACGCCCCCATTGTGTTCAGGGCACCACCACCAAAATGCCACTCGCTCATCATTTATGCACACACACTGAACACTTTTTATGCCTCTAACATTTATTTTAAAAATAAAATTATGCAAAATATTACAAGCTAGCTGCCTTCATGTATGTATGGTGTCTGTACCAGGATATTGAGATCGAATTTCTAATCTAATGTAAGAAGGAGATGCATGAATGGGATTCGATAATCCCTGAAATAGTTAAAGTAATAATCTCGTAATTACTTCAATTTAGACTTTTCTTAAATTTACCGTTTCAATAAATAACCAGTGGCGGAACTAGACTTAGAATTTTGCAGTGGCACGGGATTTTTTTTAAATGAAAAATGGTCATGATATATATTATTGTAAAAAAAATTAATATTTTTCAAATACTTTTACTACCGTAACTACTGAATTGTGAATACAATAATTATGAAAATTAAGAATGCAAAATGTGTTTTGTAACATACTCTAACTTATTTATGAAGCACCAATATAGTTTTAAACGTTTTTATACAAATCATAAAATAAGTTTGGAATTAACATTTCCGTCGAACGTTATTATAAATTTTAGGAATTTATTCACGTATAAACAACACATCCGTACGCCTGGTTAATATCAACTTGTTTTATAGTTTTTTCAATATTTAATGTAGGTATATCTACATTAAATAGTATGAAATGTTTATAAGAACATAAATATACGTAAAATGTAATTAATCTACATAAATTATTAGACTAGAAAATTCAGGAGAAACGAACAAATCTAATATTAATAAAGTTTAAATGTCCCAATAGGCTGCCACCATTTTGCATAGATATATTTTTAATTCTAAGACTTTGTCTATGAATGCAATAAGAGACTACATTAATAATATTACAATTGTGTACATTTTTCCTACAATATTATTTATGTCCCAATTATATTAGTCCGTGAATTATTGGTAATCAAACCCGTTTCCCGGTACCTATGTACGTATTTAATCGATAATCATAAAAACTCGTTGAAACACAAACAGTAATTGCTATATATTCAATCTCATTACACTCTTCTTGAAATAACCTGTCAGTTACCTGGTATATGACAAATGCTATTTCTATATGTTGTATTTACCGGAAATACGAACATTTTTCTTATTTCTTTTTACTTTTACGTAATTTTATAAAAGAAAATATTGTGAACACAAACAAAATTGACCTCGAAATTTTAATGAAAATTATATTGTATTTTCAAATGATATCATGTAGGAGCGTAAAAGTAAAAATAAAACTCATGTTTTGTTAATAAATATTTTATTACGTCAATGACTCTGAAAAATTCCATTTCATATTTTTATATCTATCCAAATCTTTCTTTTAATATCATAGTTATCATATATATATATATATTCCTTACAATTTGCAATTTGCAGCAAAGTGAAAAACATGCAAAATGTTTATTTTTAATAATATAAATACAACATTTTTGGTTACATTTCTATGCATCGGAACGTCCCATACAACTTAAAACGAAATTAGATCTTTAAAAATAAACAATGCGGTATTGGTCCAAATTTAATTTGTGTTTCAGTCCATTTGCTTTAACTTGTATGGGACACACTATTACTAACCATACATATTTATTCATACTTTATTCATTTGGACTTGCTACGAAAACTAGTTGTGGACAAATTCTTAGTTATACATTTGCCTGTTGAATATATATACCCAATATTGAAGCCACGCATTGTTATTAGACGCTTTTTTACGATGATTATTAGTTACATAAAAATTTATAAAACAGTAAAAAAGTTTCAGTGCAGCTTAGTCATGTCAACATAATATGTGTTTACTTCAATATCAGTTGTAATCATGACGTTTAATATCATTCAAATCTATATTTATTATATTATAACCAGAGTAACATGTAAATTTTATGAAAACTGTTATTACCACTAACCCTTATTTAAAATGTATATTGCATTAAATTATATTTAAAACAACAAGTGATATCAAATAATCAACAATTCCAAATGAACTAAAGTTAGTTTATAATACTACATAGGTTTTAAAACTTCCATTTGGCACTTAATCTTTCTAAACAATTGGCCAAGTACTCGAAAAGTTTTTAATAGTGATGGGGTTACGTCAGTTTTATTGTTGGAAGTTGACTAACCTACATCGCATTATTAACCATTATATAAGATAAATCATTTAAGTAACAATTACTGTCGTCTTCCTGCACATAATACTCTTTCTCGGCTATCTTCTCTAGTACTCGAATTTCGTCTTGGCGGCGAGTTACCAGTTGACCCAGCTCGACTTTTTCTTGATCGTTTGAATTTTGCGATATCTTCACCAAACACATCACCCGTTCGCAATGCAGATATTAAATCATCGAATTCCCCTTTCGCGTCAGTCTCATTATTACCATTAATGCCATTTTTAAGGTGAAGAGTTTTTGATATCGATGAAAATATTCCCTCTCGACTATGTTTTCGTTCAAGAGTCAATTTTCGTAATTGTTCTTCCTGTTTGGCACGTTTCTCGTCATCTTCCTGTCTTCGACGCAGATTTTCATTATCTTGTCGGGCTTCCATGAATGATGTTAGGAATGCATCAAATATACCAAAGAATTCGTCTGGCTGAATCATGTTCGGGTCTTCACCAAATAATCGTACGGCACGGTCAAATCGAGTCTATAACATTAACAATGTAAAAGTTTTTCATTTATATATAAAATTATATTAAAAGTTTACTTACTTTCATATCTTGAAATTGATCTTCAGTTTCTGCAAGCCTGCAGGTTGCCGTGGCTTGGAATTCTCTCATAACGGGTACAAAACGATCGTCATTTGGCGTGTTTTGCGTCTGGTGGAACTCAATTTCCCTAGATACATCCCGGAGACCAGCACGTAACTGGCCCATATCTTTCTCTAGTTCACCTAGTGATACCTTGGCAGCCACACGTACATAAACAAGATCTTCATCTAACCGAAGCACATCCTTAAACTAAGACATAACTATTAGTAACATATAATAATAATTCGGAAGCGATTAACAATATAGTCTTTAGTCGCTAGTGCTGGTAGCCAGTACCTTATAAAATAAATATATTATAGAGGTTACGTCGAGATAATTCATATTTCATTGAATTATCTACGGTGCAGCCAATTTATTTCTTTTATGATTATTTTATCTGCGCATTAAAATATCGATGAAGTAAAAAATTGATACTGAACTGGATAATGGCACACTAGTTGTTCTTATGAATCTAGTGCAGTGATAATGAAATACCTTTTTCTCAAGAATTTGTACTAAGTAATGCAACAAAGTTGTTCCTTTAATTGCACTAGACTTCGTGTCCGGTAGTCGATTTAAAGATCCCAATCGGAAACCAGAAGCATTGCCTCTTGCGCCGCGATTCATATAATTACCAAGCGCCAACACAACTTCTAACAATCTTCGCAGACGTCGGGAGCGGGCAATTTCGCGTGATGCTTCCATAACACTTGCTATTCTCGGTGATATTTCATTTATTGTTACTTGGAATCGTTTTTTGTAATGTAAACTTCGTAATCGTTGTTCGTAATGTGGAACCCTACAAACAAGAAACATGTCAGCAAGCAAAATCAAGAGTCAAGCTCTATTATACGTATATTTTAGTAAGCGGTACATTCCCGGATTCATATTAAATTAGCATACATACTTGGATATTTCGTATAAAAATCTATCAGCCCTTGCTAAGGAATCGATTTCGTCACTATGTTCTTCCAATAAAGTACATTCTTCTGGACTAGGTGTAAATTTCAGTAATTGTTCTACCATGTCGATTGGTAATTCTTCTTTACTATCCATGCTCAGTATTGCTTTGGATATATCTTCATCAGACATTTTTAATTTTGATAATAGAATGGTACAATTTTGTGCTCTTCTACCATCAATAACAGACAAGACTTTATTACGCTTCTTTCCGACTTGAGTCAAATCTTCTACCGAACCTTCGTTCTGTAAAGAAAATTACATATTTCTACCCCTCCTATACAGGAAATATTTATTCAAATAGACCGATAGATCGGTGAGGAGTGCACTGCATTTTGTATATAAAATCTATATTACTTTTAAACTTACCGGCACACCATTCTTCTGGTAAGCGCAGAACATTTTATCAATACAATCTAACTCCATGGCATTGTACAGTTTCGTATCGTCTAATTCACTCCAAATTGTTCCGTTGACTTTAGCATCTGGCAGTTTCGACCAATTGAACGATTTCAATGGATTCGATGGCTGCGGCACATTTTTCTTAACTACTTCTATCTTAAGAGGTGCAGCAGGTGGTGGAACAGGTGCACACGACGAGAATGGTGGCGGACAAGGAGCAGGTGGAGGTGGGGGAGGTGGCGCCATTGGTGGAGTCGGCGGAGGCAGACAATTGTATCCATTCTTATGGTCTAAGTTTGTATCTACACTAGACTTCAGACTTATTATTTTTGCATCATCAGGGATACTACCGGAACTCACTAATGTTTCCAATCTTATTCGTTCGCCACGTTCACAACTGAACTGTCTGTCAAGATCAGCCACTCTGTATTCCAACTCACCCATTCGTTGTTTAGATTCTATGTTCGTTGCAGTTTCTTTCTCCAGCCTCTCTTTTATCCTTGCCAAACTTGACTCCATATCTTCTTTTTCTTGAAGTCGCAAATCTAATTCCTGCTCTTTTTTCGCCAATCGATTTGACATGTCAGTATTCTCTTTTTCTAATTCGTCTGCCTTTTTTCTTGCAGCAACTAATTCCTCCTCTTTTGCAAGAAGATGTACGATTTCCTTGACATTAATGTTCAATGGAGACAAGTCTGGATTTTTCACCCCGTTATTTTCACTGTCATTTTGTTGGAGGATAATTTGTTGCGCTATTCTATCTAGAAGTAACCAATGTTGGGGATACGAGCCATAGTTAAGCGGCAAAAACAAACAATGTTCTAACAACGAAAGCAGATGAGGGTAGGCAGCGGTGTGGCTTAATTTCTTTCGTATCAATTCAAACATGGCTGACGCACTTTTCGTGTCTACATGATCACATTCGAATTTTCGTGCAAGTTCCTTTTCATCCTCGTTTCGAACCATTTCGAAAAAGTCAAGATGCCTATTCAACGTTTCGTTTTCATGGCTTCGCAATTTATCAATAATGGGCTGAATACCTAGCATTAGGAACTCGTATCGTAAATGTAACCTGAATTCTAAATTTTCTTGCCCTAGACCGTAATTAAGTACCGCATTTACAAAGGACATAATTGCTGTTTTTAAATTAACTTCGTCTCTATATATGCCTGTTGAGCGGTCTAGATCGTTGATAATTCCTTGGAACCTCGTCCTTTCAAACGCATACTTTTGATAGTGTACCATAGCGTCCAAGATCTTTTTATGTCCGCCCGATACTAAACAGACGGCGCCCAGAATTTCAAGAACAGCAATTTTTGTTTTTATATTATCTGTAATTAAGGACTGTGCTATTGTATTTATACTCGCTGGGTGTGCCAGAACGTGAGCTCTGCCAGTCTGGAATAAATTTAATTCAATAAATAAAACTTCAATTAATTAATCAAATTACATTTAAAGGGTATATTTTGCCCGCTATTTTTAAGCACCAATGCCTTTAGATCCCCGTATAATCTATTCCTGTAGATGCTTTAATTTTTGTATTTATATATAAAACATTTTTTAACCACTCATAACTAAAACACAAAATCACTGAATTTTGAAGAATTAAAATGTAAAAAAAATTACATAGTTATTGATTGATTGCAACAATGCGATCACTCCATTATTTAAAATTGATGGGTCGTTGACCATAACAGAGCAACTGCCGGTTAATAGTTAATATTGTTTTAAAATTAATGTTATGCATAACGAATACATATTTACATAGATTATTCGAATATAAGCAATGTAATTGGAAATAATGATGGCATTGTAGTGTGTACTGTAAGTTAGGTACACAGATGAATACAATAGTAAATATGAGAATGTGCATATCTTCTAATACGTACCGAGTTGTTCATTAGCGCTTTGAAACATCCAATTAAACTTGTATGCATTGAACTATGTGCAGTTTGATAATCCATTCGTTCCAAATAACCTAGTAGTGCGGAAAGTCCGTCCAACTCGATAAATCTAATCACAAAACTATGAGTGGAAGTGCGGAGAGCAGTCTTGAGGCCATCGAGTTGCTTTGTTCTACATCTTACTTCCTCATCTGATCCAGATTCATTCGGGAACTGAAGCTACGAGCATAATATTTCGGTTATTAACAATTCTAGTGACTTCGCCTAATTTGATATAATTCACATTGAAATTAATGTAATATATACCCCTTTTTAAAATGCCAATACAAGAAGGATGACTGCAGTGAAAATACATACTAGTAGGAGTAGGATAATGAGAGCAGAATAAAAGAAAGATAATATAACACGAATTATTATTAATTATCTAAGATTGTCCCACAGATTTAGAAAAGGGGGATAATAAAATCTTAAACAACAAATGTTGATGATTATATATATTTTAAGAAATTAAGTATAAATTCTGGATTATTATAGTTTTTGACGATAGTTCGGTTATGATGTAGTAACTTACGGTAGACAGCGTATGCAAACGTTCGATGTAATGTTCAGGAGCATGTGTAAGATCAGTCATGCTGTCAGATCCCTTCCTCGAGCAGTATATTTGCCATTTCTTCTGCGATGGTAAGCTGAGCATTGCTGCTTTGTTGGGGGCTGTAAGATCCAGTTCCTCCTATAATGAGAAAAGAAAATGATATAAAGAATAACATTTACAACAACAAAATGTCTAATTAATACTGTTGTATCTGTGAATGTTAGCATTGTCATAAAACAAATCGGATTATCATTTGTCATTCCTAATCTTAATTACTAATTGGCATGTTGTGATTGCAGCATTAGAACAGAACAGAAAATCTGTCATTTGTCCTGCATTTCTTGCACAGATCATAGCCTATCCTTTTTCTTCATTATTAGTAGAAAAAAAAAAACCAATCATGAACGAACAAAGCTCATGATTTCATGACACATTTTCTGACTTCTGAGTAAAACTATACTTTATTATACAACTGTAATACAGTTCTAGAAACCAATCTCATTGTTTTGGTATTTTAAGTTAGACCCAAATTTGATACCTATAACATACCACGAGTTCCGCGAACTTCGCATCCAGTTCATCCTGAGGCGGCATAGGTTGTGTAGGCGTGAGTGCCTGCAGCGACAACGTGCCTGTGTGCTCTACTACGCAGTATGTGATCTCCGGAGGTTCGTCATTCTGTAATAAAAATATAAATAATTCGCAATTGAGAATACCGTTGGTGACGACCCTGACAACTTAAGTTTGTTATATTTGTGGCAAGTGTTTATTATGTTATTATGGACATGCAAATTTGTTTACAACACATTCCGACAGCATTATCGAATCTTTTCATTGAATGCATAACTGCAATACCAATTATGGTAACAGTTATATCAATACAATCTCCACAAGTGATCATTGTTATCCTTTAAAGTGTTCACTGTTTTGGCAGTCCATCGTGCATTATTGTCACGTTCGAACAATATAACTTTCTATTCGATTTCATTCGGAATTAGGCTGGCTAACTATATCCTGGATTACGTCAAGGTAACACTGTCCGAGCACATATATGCGTTCATAAATTGACACCGCCCGAGTATTAGGACATGACACGGGCGAGAAACGCAAGTATTGCAGGCTAGATATGTCAACATATAGTGCCGTCAAATAGTATCAATATGCCGTATAAAATTGGCAACATCTATTCACGGCTTCCGGTGAAAACAATTGGTAAAAGTAAATTATATAAATACATTTACCGAATCAAGTCTATATATATTTGGATTTAAGGCGCCGAGGCAATTTTTTGATCCGAGAGTGTTACAGACACGCCACCGATCTATTTTAAACATTTAAAAATATATATTTTAACTATTGACTGTACTTTTACCGTAACGTACATATTAATAATATACAGTTTAAAGCAAATTGACTAACCAATACAATTCAATTTGTTCTAGTATACAGAACATTACATCTCAACAATTTTCGAGTCACTAATTGCTTTAACCATTATTCTCATTCAACAAATAGTATTTATTGTTGTAAATGGGCATTATTGTTGAAATTAAGATGTTTTATTACTGATTTTCTTAGTATTCACGCACATGATAATTGTAATTTGAACGAACATTTCCGTTAACAACTTTAATAAATAATTTTGCACAAAGTTCTGTTATATTATTGTCGTTATTTTTAATCAGTTTTATAAGTACTATGCTATTGTGTTATTTATTGATGTATGTCGAAGATTCTGTGTAATTTATTGTTAGCGCGCCCAAGACATTAGAATTATCGTTGACCTTGAAATTACTTCCGCTAGCGGCTATAGTGCACAATTATAAAATATAACATATATATATAAGGTACGATTCAGGGGTACGTTCCAAAACCTTACTCTACTAGAGTAATGAGTAAAGTGTAATAGTTACTTACTTGTAAACAGCCGCACCAGCCGCGCCGTGATCGAACGGCGGGCATGGTTGGGCAGTGCAGCCGGGGCAGTGCGCCGGTTAAATCCTCCCAATTGGGCAACTTCACCGAACACTTGGGCAACCCCTGAAAACAAAACAAACATTATTAACACTTATAATTGAAATTGCCGTGTAATACTTGTGAATAATGGCTATTTAATTATTTAACCAGTTAACAGTTTGTGTAACGCCTGGGATGCTTCCGGGATGAGCGTAGCAAGATCACAAGAGTAAAATACTATATGCATTATAATTATGGAAGATGTTTGACGCCGATTATGAATTTTATGCATTCATATATTTTAATTACTCGTACGTTAAAGATGAATTATGAATGTAATTGCCTCTAAAAGAGAGTATCAATAATTATATAGTTTCTACCATAAAGTTTCCAGTATCATATTGCGCCTCGATGGTCTATAACAGTTCAAAGTCATGCGGTCCGAATTACACTTTCACCACAGATATCGAAAGAACGCATTCCAACGTCTTTACTTAAAAAAAAAAACACTACAAACATTAAAATGATGAGTACAAAAAGGTGTCGTTCACAAACTAATTATTTATAGCTGACTGTAGAAAAAAACGACCATTAATATTTAATATCGAACACATAAAAAAGTTCAGAAAGAAGAACGAACTCGCGCATAAAATATTTCAATACATAATTTCTCTGAATACAAAACCAAGAATTCAGTTTCATGGAAACTACTTATAGTAGTAGGTTAACTCGTGGGCATCATGTGCCCTTATTACATACAGTTCATCCTTTGTGCATCCTGACGAGCTAAAAATTATTGAGTTTGATTTATAGTGTTATTTCGTTAATATGCAAATGAGGCATATGCAATCACTGAATGCACTAAATCGAATACGTTATAAGTAATATTAAAAAGATTCAAATTAAATTACTGTCATGCTTAATCCAGTCATAAAATTTCCAAAGGTTATGGTTATCCCATACGATATAGTAAAATTTATGGTAGTTATACTTATATATAGTGAGTGATGAGCTAATGCAATAAAATATGAGATACCAATTCAAAAATAAATGTTATAATAAATTTTGCAAGTAAAAATCACTCACAAATCGAATTATATTCTTATTCGATAAAAAGCCGGATTATCTTCACTTGATTTATGAATATCCGATTACCTTTTGATGCCAGCATTTGTTCAATTACCTATAAAGCGGTCAACACGCTTTGGAAAATAATCATACTAAATTGGAGTGGCCTACACTCGACCTTCGTATAGTTAGTTTTCACCTTTATCGCCTTTGAACATAGTCATGTTACATTTAGGTTGCCATAGTTATCATGCTAATAGTACAATGAATTTAAAACATAATAAAGGAATATAAAATTTATATTAAGGATAAGAAAGTTAAGTGAATGCCACTCCAGTTTTGTTTTATATATATGTATATAGAAATTCCATTTCTAATAGTTGTCTAAAAGAAAATTGTTTTTAAAAAACTGCTCTAGATCTGTTAGTAATAATCCTATACTTATATTTAGCTACAATGATTAAATGCGACACATTAAGTAGTATGCAATCAACTATAATATGCTGTTAAGAAAGTATGCCGAGAATACCATTTCGCTGCATTATTCCAAACAGCTGTGTAGATAATAGATATTCGGATCTAAAACACGAGTAAAATAAAGGCATTTAATCAAATGCAAATAAATAAATGAAAACAAATTGAAACTGGCAATTTTATGATAGCCGTAACTAATAGTCGATATAGTAATACTTCTTAAGATAGCAATGTCTTAATGTGTATATTAAATGATTTTTATAAATATCGGTGAACATAATGCTAAACTATCATATACATCTAATGTGAAAGTGTAAATAGAAATCTACTCTTAATTTAAATTAAATGAATGACAAATCCAACATGTTATTACTTCTAAATATATATATATATATATATATAATAATAGATTGTGGATCATAAAATAATGAATTCCAAAGCAGGGAATACAAGTAGTCTTGTTCTTGCAGAACTAAAACAGTTTTTAACAGTTGAACGCGTTCATTTGCCATCAGTAACGCCATCACAAGAGATCTATAATCGTTGGGAATTGAGATTTGGGTGAAGATAATTTTATAAACGCAATAAAAAAGAGGAGTGTGGATAAAAATCATTTTAAAACATGTTTACCATTAAAAATAAATTGAACAACTTAACGTTTAAAAGAAAATTTGATCAGAATCGATTATGGATCTTCACTACTATTATTACTCAAGTACTCAAATATGAACGTTTTGGTAGACTTTCCTTGCTTGTTTAATCAACTAGGTTAACCCGTAGGCACCATGTGCCCCTATCATACACAGAATACAGTCCACTCTTCACAAATTCATGGGTCTAATTGAATAATTTGACGGGTGGCGATTTTTCATATAATCTTTAGTAAATGTAGACTGAATCATGGATACACCATATAAATAAAGCATTTCCCTTACATATACAAACACGTACGTTGTATTCAATTCTGTATTAATAACAATATCATTGTATCTCTTCAAAAATCAGGATTATATATTTATTAACACCACAATTACTGTTTCTGTAATTGTGGCATTTTAATAAATAGCCAGTGGCAGGGCCAGACTTTAAATTTTGTAGTAGCAAAGCATTTTTTATGAGTGATAAATTACCATATGTTAAAACACAAATAGGTCAGTTTTTTGTTTTGACGCATATAGTACAATATTTCAGAAATTCAAACGTAAATGAAATCAACAATTTGTATATTAAAGATGCCTTTCACAATGCAGCGTCAGTCACCTTGACGCATTGCTTCAAATAAACATAACTGGAAATGGTGACAGTTGCATCTCGTTGAATATCCCTCTCTTTCTCGAATACTTAGAGAGACACTACACGTGATTCCGTTGTCAGCCGACTTATTATATATGCAAAAATGTGTTATTACACATATAAATAAACGTGTGTGTGGATAGACATGTGACTATTTTTTTAACGAAAACTGTTAGTTGTTTGTGGCCATGCGACACACAATATGGTCAGAGATGAACTATTTTCGAGTTGAGGCTGTTATTGAATAAACACATGAATGTGTTTGTTTGTGCGTATGAATGAATGAGTGTGTAGAACGTTTTGTTAATAAGTTTGGTTACTACTAGTGGCGGGACCTTGCCTTTTTTACAGTGTCGACAATTATTGAAATAATTGATCGCTAATGTTTGTTTGTAATTATAAAAATATTGTTCATGACATCGGCTACCAACACTGCCACCATAGAGCACGCTGAATAGGGACCATTACAACAGTAAATTGATACGTTGTGCAGCAATAAAAATGGATATGTATTTTTCCATTCTCCATAGCATATATTATGCTTATTGTAACACATGTCTTGTTTGTACTTGTAGGTAGGTAAATGTATGTTTGCGTGTGTGTTATTGGTGTTGGTGTTTATAGACATTGCGCGCATTGTAATGAATATTTGATTTATTTGCGTACTCGCATTTACCAACACGTGATTCGAGTCGCGCAGGTGAATGCTGTGGTGTGGCCTTTCTTAATTGTACTTGATGATGTAATTTTTTATATTTTAATTTATGTCGATGTTTTACGATTCTCACAAATATAATATTGCTGGATTATTAAGACATATTTCTACTTCTTATCATACCGATTTAAATTAAATCTCACCATGTGCCCATATCATAAATAGAATACAATCTGTCTAGTTCAATAATTTGAAAGTGTAGACTAAATCATGAATACACTATATAAATAAAGGATTTCCCTTACAAGGTTTTCCCCTGTGGACATAATGTAATATTTTCACGTTATGGATTTCGAATTTCTTTGGTATTTAGAGTGGTTATGGGTTTATTATTTTTCACTTTTCGAATTCCGCACCCTTTTCCTGGGTGTGTAGAAAATGGGAGAGCGTTTATGGGAGGGAACTGACGTTGACCCAATAACTGGTCTAACACTCAAACGTCAAAATAGTTTCAAATACACACGTAGCCATTCGGTGGTACAGGTTTACACAATGCTCTGATGTGGAGCAAAGGACATCTAGCAGCTGTTACTTGTCACTTGACAATATGATAATGATTTTTAATATAATATATGTTAATATTTTAATTTAAAATAAATTGAATTGCATTGACACAAAATTTAAAACAACCACAAGTGGAACAATAATAAATGCAATAATGACAAACAATACTAAAATCGAAACAAAAACGTGTGTGTACATGGTATGGAATATTTATATCTAGATAATAAATTCATTTAACAATGGTATAATAACATATTTTTATTTATTGAACAAACAACAATTAAAATGGGAATTCCAGACTAAAGTTCGCAATTATTTATTACTCTACTACTAAAATGATGTGAGCTGAAAGCATTGACGCCTTTACCAATGCCTGTTCAAGTAGCAACTACTAGCTGTTCATTGAATGGTAACAGTTCATTGTAAAGCACTCAAGTTGTTTTCGTAGTATAAGGAAATGAACAACATAATTAATGCATTACCGGAGATACTTCACTTGCGTTACTTTAACAAGTGAGAGCAGGTTATTGAAAAAGAAAAAAACTCCTGTACTTAATACATGTTTTTTACTTTGCAATATATTCTATGACTGTTCTTTTTCCTAGTAAATTATATCCGTATTATTTAATGGAATTATTCCAGGATTCATTTTAATTATTTATATTTCTCTACAATTACAATGAATTTTATTTAATGATGATTTAAGTATTGAATATAAGATTTTAATCATACGTTTCATATCCATCCAGATGAATTGTATTCGTATAGAAGAAAGTATAATTAATCAAACTTCCACAATTCGAAATTACATAAGCCGACTTTTTGCGAGTAGTCAGTGAGTACCTAAAATTGTAATATGTTTATATTTCTAATGAAATTTTCTTTTTCCGGGCTTTATTAATGGTTTTAAACGCTATAACATATAAATTGGTGAGGTAAAAAAGAAGTATATTTTCAGTGTACTGATAGTATGTTAGGCCCAGTGTTTCGACACAGTAATATTCCATAGAAGGAAGGGCTAGAAAGTTCATGGATTCGGGTCAGAAAAGCAGCCGTTATAATGTGACCCTAAGAAAAACATACTTAGATACAGTAATATATATATTTCTATAGAGTTTCATATACGGTCAAGGTCGCGATTGCTAGTTTTAGCACCTAATATAGATTTCTAATGATAAATATGTTTAAATAAATATAAATATGTAGCTATCCATATATTCATATCATAAAACATGGATTTTACAACATTTGTAGCCATGAAACTAATATTTGCGAAATTTAAGGTTATTTAACAAGGTAAACTATCGTATTTTTATACTTAGAATATATTATTATTTTCTTATACGAAGTATTGTAATCACGAACTCGAGTGTTTAACCGAAATAAACATTTTGGCCATCCCTAAATCTGATCTGACTATTTTCAGAATGATGTTTGTGTGTCTGTGCGCTGAAGGAAAAATTATAAATCTTTAAACTTGTATGTGCCCCGAATCGAAACTATACTTATACTACATTTTCAGTATCTCAAAAACGGCATGAGTTAGAGAAAAAAAAAAAACAGTTAGCAACGTATCAATAATATTTTTTCTAAAACTGTACCAAAAGTTCAAAAATCGCGTTTTTAAATAGACATATTACATTTACGACTCTTTAGTACATATATATACATATTGATATTATTTCATAGTAATCGTGAAATCAATTTGAATCATATGAAAACAATAGTGGCATTATTTAAAAATATATGTTATAAAAATACTCGGAACAACTCGCAAATAAATGAAATTTATTGCATCATATCGCCGGAATATATTATTTCGCACATGAATGCAGGTTTGCATAATATATAAAATTTCAAATTTAAACGCTATACACATTTACAGTCTAATACATTGTTAAAATTTACTATTCGCAAATAAATTGATGACATATATAGTATGTTTTAAATAGTAGACCGAAATCACCTTTTTATCATGTAAATCTAAACGTATTTAGTTGTAGATCGGTCTTTACTCATAAACATACTTTTTTATGTATAGTGTTTTCAGTTAGAACCATTTAAATTATTACAATATAAGTAATTGTATTATTAAATATTTTAAATTTCAAAATAAGTACTTTCACTTATGTTTTATGGTCTAGAGAATTTGCATTAAAATATATATATATATACAAATATATTAGATTTATAACTTTTCAAAATATTCTTTAAAAGTAAAATACGCCCCTGACTTCACAAGCCGAACAGTTTTACAACTAGTCCGCCTAACCAAGGGTTATGACGCTGGTTCTCATTATTTATACTGGAACTGTTGAAGATAAAAATGTAACTGCTACAAATCACTATGTCAATATCTATTTTTTGATACTTTCACAATAAAAATCGTACTGAGCTTAATAATAACAAGATCCAACCACATAATATCCACTGCATCTTTAAATTATTTTGATCCATATTTAGTGCGATCAAAACAAAACGTAGTTCTATTTACGAAATAAAAGAAATATACTGTAGTCCTTTATCTTCATAACTAGCACATAGTATCTTCATATAACCCAGTGTTCTCGTTGGTGGCCGTCGGAGAACTTTCCCTCACATCTCTTTTTGATGCGTCATGTAAGATTTATATCTATTACTTTTTTATTTCTTTACTGATTCTAACTTGACATTGTTCCATTACGTGAAGATAACAAAATAGCTATTTCATATGTATAACCCAGTTCAAAGGATGACCTTTTTACTGCTACTAAAAGTAAATACAGTCATACTTCGTTTAACAATAGGGATGCGTTAACCAAATTATTCTTAAGGGGAGGTTATCATTCATCGACCCGAAATATAGGTCAACTTCGAGATTTTTTAGGATGAACGAATTAAGTTACACCGAAATAGAGTTCACCCACGTATTCATTCTTATCACGTTTTTATCATAAAGATTTATTGAGTTATGGCAGGTTGAGTAAGGAGAGGACTGTATTCTGTGTATGATACGGATTAATCTAGTAAAAGAGAGTCCACGAAAGCACATGGTGAGCGCTAAGCAATATTATCTAAGCTCCCCATATTGATGAATTATAAATTCAAATTGATTTGCTTTTAAACAAAAAAGCAGTTATTATGTAAAAGAAAACACAACATAACTAAGTCATCATTATATTAATACTTTCTGTTTCACTTTTTTTTTCATAAATAAACGCTTTCTTTTTAAAAACAATAAACATTGTATTTACATCCAAGGAGTTATTTTAATTCTGGACAAACATACCATCATACTAAATATTTCCTGAAGTCCTTTCATTTATTTGAAGAATCATACAGCAGCGATGAATATATTACAAGAATGTTATAATTCATACATTCTATGATTTGCATAATTTTGCCGCGGATTATAATAAACCAATCGGTTCCTGTCAAACATTTTACTATTAGCTTTGCGATTACACTGTAAAAAAATTTACCATCCAGTTTCCATTAGTTTTCTGTCATTAAAATTCTGATTTATAATATATAGCTCTATTTATATATATATAAATCGTTTTTTACTTCGTCATTTGTAGTATTTTTTTTACAAATAGACGCCAGTGCACTGTAGCTCTTTTGTACCTCACAAAAGAGCTACAGTACACTGGCGTGTATTTGTAAGAAAAAATATTTTATGTCTATAACATTCAGTTTATGGGCCATAAATAATAATTTTGTAATTTGTAATATTCAATAGAACAATTGTTTTATTATTGTTTTTTAATATTTTATCTCTTCACAAATCATTGGTTACAATTGATTTTCTGCATTAAAAACAATAGTAGTTAAAAACATGTATTCTACACAAATACAAAAATATTAATTTTCCACATATTTTAGAAAACGATTAATATCTATTTTATCGAAATAATCGACGAATCGATTTTTGTGATAAAATCAATTTAATCTAAATAAATGAATCGATTATTATTGTAGATAATCGTTCCACGGAAATCACCGTGGGCTTTCCAGAACCTGCGGGTTACTCGCTTGTTCAACACCGGTTCTTTGAAAGATAACATTAATTGTTTGTAAATTTCCTTGTCAGATATAATAGTGGGTTGATCGAAGGTTAAATAAACGCAGTTTTATTGTAAATAATATAATGTTATCCTCATTCTCATAAGTATTCGAATTAAGGTGGGCTTTTATTACACCGGATTGGATTTAAAATGCGACGAGAACTTCTTGGATACCAAATTTCGTTAAAATCGATTTGGTACCTTCAGAGGAGTTGCGGTCTTATGACCTGAGCGAACGAGCATATGAGAAATATTTGTGGATTCAGGGCGAATTTTTATAAAGGAAATTCTTTGGTCCGAGAATTGTATATATTCCGTACGACGAGTTAGAAATATATAATATTTGAAACATACCATATGGATCTTCTCCATTAGTTCTGCTAATTGTTCTTTACTACACATGATAACAAGTTTCAAATGGAAATAATGATTCGAATATCCAAATTTTATGTCGCACACACACTTAAAAATCCACAAACGCACAACATTTTAAAATATGCGAGAAATATGCAAAACGCAGTGTATTACCACTATAAAAGTATACAATAATCATTTCACAAGATCGTTTGTTTTGAATGGTATATATCGCGCGCTCACGTGCTATATACTCAACAGCGGTAACTAAAGGTAGACTGTATGCGTATGTATCTCAATTACAACTAGAAAACACCTGAACAAAACTCGAACAGAATGCAATCGGATGGGGATTTAGAGGCAGGCAGGTGTTTTGGTGCTGCGACCTGTGTTTGCTACGTAAACTATACGCACCCGACCTACATAGCTTCACCATCACCATCACTGCAGAGGCACAGCGGCGCCTTCGATTGGCGTAGAAAGTTGATAATAAAATATTTGCTTAAATAATGAATCTCTTATTCGTGTTTGTCCCATCATACGTTGGTCAACACTTAAAATATGCGTTTATGCCCGTCGTGCACGCAAGATTTATGGATTGTTCGCACAGATCCGGAAGCGGATGTTGTGAACAGAAGATATACTTTTATTTTTCTTCATGGAATTTGTGTTCGTTTTATTATTTTTATTTATGAGATTTCATATTTATTAGGTTTGATACTTATGAAATTTGTTATTCAAATTAACGATTTTTCCTGTAAAATGTCACAGATGTAACTTTTATATAAATCACTTTTTATCTAACTTACCACCCGTTAGAAAGATAAATCTGTGAAATCTGAATATGTTGGTTTTGTTATTATATTATAAAATAAAATGATTAGAATTGATTTCAATTCCATTTGCGCTATAGGCGCGTTGATTCGATGACATTTCATATTTCGCAACAAAATACCTGCATATTGTTTTCTCTTGTCTTCATATCATGGAATTATAATGAAGCCCACATATTTGTTGATGTTGTGCATAAACATTATTATGTTAGAATTTATTATTTACTAAACATAACTTTCATCCTAAATTACCTAACTAATTACTATTTACCAACTTTTACGTTATAATATTCGCGACTCACGTCTTCTTGATTCTAAAAATGCATATTATGCTTGGATTATGTCGCTCGCTCTAGTAGATCAGCACTACGAAATTACAAATTGTAATTCGTGTGACGTGCTGAATGTAGGGGCACGATTGACATTATAATAATGTGTAGCCTAGTTCAAGTAGACGCCTAGTCCTACATTGAAGCAACTGTAATTCGCGCATGGTCAAATCATATATTTTATTGTTTACACTTGTATGTTTATCGATTCAATTTTAAATTTTAATCATGCGTGACCTTGGATAACGGTGATTTGAATGACGCTGTTTTCCTTGATGTCATAAAAGCTAGGATATATAGAACTTACACGGAATAAATAATAGAATATCATATGTATTTTAATGTAATATTACTATCTCGGACATGTAAAACCCAAAGGTTCCCGTCGCATTGTAAATCCAATAGTCCGCACAGGTTCGGAATTATAAGGCTCGAAAATTTAGAATACCAAAATATTCTAATGTCAATTAAATGTCTTCAAAAGTCTATAAAAGAAAAATAATAATAATTTTGTTCCAAAACAAATCTACAATCAGTATTATTGTGCTTATTAAAGCACACAACTAAACTCTCACAAGTGTTTGGCTAGTTGCATAAACAAAACGCAACCGACAACCATATCTGCGTAAACCGGGTAGTCATTACAAGATAAGTAGTTTACCTATCTCTGCTATTTAGTAAGAATTTAAATTAACTTAACTTAAAAGGTTTATATGAAAAACTAATAAACAATGGTTTAAGACATGTGTTTATGCATCAACCCTGAAATAAGCGTAGGTCTAGGTAGAGCAAACGTGAATAACAAATATTGTTGAGCATGTTGTTGAACCCGGTATTGGCAGTTGGCCAGACTTCTCCAAGAACGCACTACATTGCAATTGCCAACCTTGACGGGTCAATACCACTAAATTACCGGGGGTTACGCTTACAGCAACATTTACGTGTGAATGGTGTAGTCAAATTGATTCAAACTATACAACTACCCGTGAAATGAACAGTAACTATAATAATAATCTTGCTATAGCGAGGGAAAAAATCTCAAGTGGCCTGCAAGCGACTTTCTCATACTTACAATTCGTTTTCACTATATATGTAAAACATAATCGTAATTTTAAGGCATTCGACTATTAGTGCCAGCAACAGCGCAGTACTAGAAAAACGTTAATATAATATGGCTAATTTCAATGGTGATTTTTCAGTAACTGGTGTATTTTTCGTAATAACTTTTCAAACAAAAGTTGCTGGAAATTTCAATACCTTCAACTTTTACAGAATTAATTTTTGCTCTAACTCATGCCGGTTTTGAGATACTTAAGAAATTACACAAGTAAACGAGCACCGATTGAAATATTATTTTCAAAATAGGTTTTCTTTCTCGGAATATACAAATTCTAAATTCCAATGGTATTGGGTGTAAAGCGTTCACACACACACACACACATCTTCAAAACGGATATTCCATTAAAATTTCGAGGTTGCTTATTATTGTGATTACAATACTTTCGTTTATACATCGTATAAAAGAAAATAGTAATACTGAGTAGAATAAATTAACAAATATTGTAGTAGTACCCCACCCAGAAATGAATAGATTTCAAGACATTTTTCAAAGACGACCGACAGTAGGAATTGAAACTTCTACAAGTGATTAATGGTTTAAAGCATCAGGATGATATATTTGGGAGCAGCGCATGAACCAAATATTAAAAATTGATCAATCTCTTCTGGCCGTGGACCAGGAGAAGACATAGTTGGTTAATAGAAGGAATGCAGTTCTCATAAATTATACTATTTTCAATTTTATGCTATATATATATATATTAGTCAAAGAATGACTTTAGCTTTTGAAGTAATTTCAGCGGCTAACGGAAAAGCAGCTATAATATGATTTAGATATCAAACTTACCGCCAATTTATCGATTGCGAATCATCAAATCTTAATCATTTATTTCAGGCATAGCTTCGGTTGAATCTAGAACAAATAAATATACAAATAAGCAACAAGTAAAATGCGCCTGAGTACAGAACTGACATACGAAATTGGTTCCGCTCCACTGACACAAACACAATAGATATTTTATCCATTTAGTTACTATCATTAAGTATTTAAACGATGATTATATGAGATCGCTTCTTAATCATAAAGACAACATAAATTTGCTTTGTTATTTACCGAAGACTTCCTAAACACGATAGGGTTCATAAAACAGATAGTTATTGTTCTATTAAAATTGGTCTTGTTCGATATAAAAACTCATAGGTGCCTTCAACTCGCCATATAGGAAAAGAAACGAAATAATTTATATTATTAAATATTAGTGAGAGTAAACACAGTAACAGATTAACATTCATGTATTACATATTACGATATTAGAAAGTAATAAACATTAAGGGACTTGCGTGCAGCCGGCAAACTCTCCGACACACGCTATACAGTGTATTTTGTATCGCCTTGTTATCGCACGAATATTTCAGTTAGTGACGCACCTATAAGAGGAGCATAAATATAACTTATACAGCCTTTTTTAAATGGTTATATACTTTCAATAACAATAGGAAAATACTCGTAAAACCCAGACAACTAGATCAACAATATGAATGTATGTCAGGTGACAAGGAAACGGGCAAACTTGTTAACATGCAATACGCATTACCGACCAGTGACCATCGACTTCAAGACCCATTGTTACGATTTACGATTGCATCTAACACTTAAAAAACAGGGTTGTCCAACATAATATCCTACCATGTTTAGAATACTGTTCCACTAATACAAAACGTTTGCTGTCCTATTCTTCAAAAGAAAATCAAACAAAACCATCCTATGTTGCTATTATATGTATCATTACTTGATCTCATTATACTTCTATTAGCAGATATATAATGGTGTAATATAATACATGACATCAAACGTCTAGACTCGCCCAAGAATAATCAACAATAGCAACGAATGACCGATCCCATGTTAAATAAACACTGCACTCCCCAGAACATATCAGGTTTCATAGAAGCCTTTAATAATATGACACAAAGATTAGTATCGCTCACATAAGATTAGTGTAGTTGCAATGCTGAAATTTGTGCGGTTGTAGGAAAAGATTTTTTTAGTTGTGGTAAATGGGATGTTTTGTGGTAGTAGTAGTAAATTGAAGGAAATTGTTTAAAGCATCTAGAGTGGCTTTCGCTATAAAATTTTAATAGCTGTATTTATAAGTATGTTTTATTTTATTTTAATTCCCCCTACGATTGCTATAAACAAAATCAGTGTAAAATAATTATTTTCAACAGCGATTTTCCGGTAAATGGTAATGGCTAAGAGCATGTTGTCCCAAAGTAAAACAGGCTAAATCTACCCTATGCCCTATGTCAACCCCTAGCGCAGAGAGTAGAGTGCAAACTGTAACCCAGACTGCAAGCTCTATCGACTCTGTCTGGGTCAATACTCTATACCAGTGTTTCCCAACCTTTTTTGATCATAGTATACGCAATACAATTTATTGCGGTAAAATGTAAAAATTAAACAATCTTCAGTATCCTACACAGAACTTTCTTGTATCAAAGAATATGTGTAGATAGTTTCTGGCATATTTATATCATTTTATTATAAGTGTGAAATGTGCAGTAATATTGTCAAAATTACTCATTGCTAGCTGTAAGCATTGGCGTAGCCTACAGCTAAGTTTCATTAGCAATTGGTGAAACTATTTGTTAAATTAATTCCTGCCTATTAGTCAATTCGCATTACCAATGAATTATTCATGGCGAGCTGAAGGCATTGCAGCAGCCTGCAGCGAATAGTTCATTAGCATTTAGTAAAACTATTTGTCAAATAGTTTTCTTCCTGTATGCCATTTTATTGTTGATACATAATTATCTAAACATTCTTCGTAAATTTTCCAACTTTCATTAGTGAGTTTATAAGAATTAACTAATATTAATGACCCGTTTTTAAGGGCCCTAAAGGGTCATACGATTTAAAATACAACTAAAACTAATTGCGATCTTATATTAAAATTGGGCAAATACAAGATTATTTAATTCCAAAATAAAAGATTTCCCATTATTTTATTAATACGCTTATTAATTTGGAGTTTCAAGTTTGACATATTTGTATGATGGATTTGGATAACTATAGTATATTAGGTTAACCCGTGGGCACCATGTGCCCATGTCATATACAGTTCACTTCTAAGCGATCCATTTGTCTAATTGATTTGACGGGTAGCGAATATTCATGTATTTTTTTTTATATATGTAGATCTATTCATGGATACATCATATTAATAAAGCATTTTCCTTGTATTTTCGTTGTTTACTCTGTCTATAAATAGAAAATATGTTCTTCTTTATTATTATCTACTTTATTATTTACACAACTCAATATGCAACAAACGGTATTTTGATGTTTAATAAATAATCAAATAATAAATGTGATGTTTTCTGACAGTGATCATTAAGAAACTTACTGCTTTACACATTGAATTGTGATGACATTAATTAATTATTTTGACGATTAAGAAACAGGAACAATCATCTGGGTGTTAATATATATAATAGGTATATAAATAATGTCACATAATTTTCCGTACATCAATCATACAAAGGTAATGAATATTTCGAAGATTATTTTACAAGAAAATCAATCGCGGAGTATTTCTTAACTATTACTTTCTTGGACGAAGTCTAACAATTAAATATTTATATCATAGCTATCGTAGGGTGAATTTAATACAAAATAAAGCATTATTATAAATATAGATAGTGAAAGTACAAGAAAGTCGAGTGAAGAACACTCCAGTTGCATACGATATTTGGTCTCTCCACAGACCTTGTACTGCGTAATCTAAATAATATATAAAATTAAATCAGTGGCGGATTTACCAATTGTCAAAGATGATTTCGTAAATCCCGTTCACATTGTAAATCGGTTACATAGTTTTACAGAGTTATAGGGCTGTTAAAACGGGGCCTCCCGATAATACAATTAAATTTTACAATTTAAGTTTACGGTTTTCTGATGTACGCTGTTATATCAGCGCTATTAGTTGTGTTTAAGCAAACAAGTATTTTAATAAGGAAGAAATAACTGTGCATCGCTATTAAAAATAAAGATTTTAGTTTTCTTATAAAATATAATGATCCATAAGAAAATCTAGCGTTGCGTGACAGTTGCTCCACTACACAAAAGTGATGTCATGTTTATTTTGTTTTTCTGCTTTAAAATGTTCTGCGTGTTCGAGATAAATTCCATTTATATATCTTAGATAATATTCTGTACTTATTTGTATATGTTATTAAATTATTGTACGCAGTTTGCAATTTTCTTATGTTAAAATATGTTTTATAAAAATAGGAGATTATCTTGCCTTTGAAATTGCCTTTGAAAATAATTTATTTATATGTATTTTTCCCTAGTTGCAATACATATTGATTTTGTTTCATAGCTATCATAGTGTGAATTTGTAACAAAATAACGAATTATTAGTGAAAGAACACGAAAGGACACTTAAGTTTTTATTTGGTAATGCCAATACTTTATTCTATAAATACCGTATAAGAAAACTATTACCTGCAATGTAAAATCCAATAAAAGAAGAGAAATAAAAGTCGTTTTGTTTCACTTGAATATTATATATTTCCCAGAGACAAATATTAAGACACTACGACACAATACACGCTGCTGAAGATGACACTGCATACCGTTTAAATATTTGACGTAAATACTAATAAAAGCAAGGACAGGAATACCATATACATAGTACACATACCCAGAGCCACATGTCAACTGCGCGCGTACCCCGTATGAGGCGATGTGCGCTATCTCGTATTCGTATCCCAAGCCGGTTTATCTATAGTTCGGGTGCTATACTGCTATATGGAGTTGGGTTTGTTGCATATCCGCAGTATGAAGAATGAGGGTTACCATGGTTTACAGCCGCACCCCAAACGACCTACAGAACCGTGGCTCGTATGGGAGCACGCCCCTCTACACGTCGCCATAGGGAACCATATGTGTATGAATTATAATAATAATCATTACAGTGAACCATGTCAAACAGGAAACGATGCAAATTGTATCTTCATGATCGAAAGTTATCAGCTTCATGGCTTTTTGTTCGATAATCGGTAGGTAGCTTCCATTATAGATGGATATAGAATGTCAAATACATTAAATTCAATTCAACAACATTTTTGTTTTCAGTTTGTGTTATGACAAACAATACAGCATTATACATTTTGTTGCTGTGAACGCCAGCATTGTTTGGATATAATAATTGTAATTTTTAATCTTAATTACTAATTGGCTTATTAAAATGAGGCCGTAATAGGTTTGCTTGTTGTGCCTTAGATACTTTTTAAAACGGCCAGATGTTATAGATACATTATTTAACTTCATAGACCTTTTTAGATTTGGATCAGTTTACAAAGCAGCTGTCTTTAAATGAAGTAGGATGTGTAGCACTTTTCACGAGTAAAAATAAATCGATATTTTATCAATAAGATTTTTCTTAATGACAAGGTTAAATATTGTAACATTTTTAATTTCTTAAACGAACCCTAAAAAAGAAGATATTGTAAACATTAAAAATTTCAAACTCGAGATTTTCACGAAAATACACATGTGTGTGTGTAGGTGTTTTGTGTGTGTGTGTTTTGTGTGTGTGCGTTTTGTGTGTGTGTTTTGTGTGTGTGTGTTTTGTGTGTGTGTGTGTGAACGCTTTAGAACCAAAACTGTTGAAAGAAACATGAAATTTTAGAAAATATATCTTAACCAGAAGTAAAGGAATACTCTTGCTATTTTCTGCATATCTCGAAAACAACACGAGTTAGAAAAGAATGATGTGGATAAAAGTTAAAGATATTAGAATTTCTAGCAACTTTTGTTGGAAAAGTTTTTTTGAAAAATGTACCATTAATTGAGAAATCACCTTTGAAAATAGTTATTTTATATTTACCTTCTCCCTAGTTACGAAACATATGGATTTGGTTTCATAGCAAGCGTGAGTGATTATTATAACAAAATATAATATTATTATGTGAGCGACCAATCTTATCGTTGACCACCTTGCTGGTCCTTATCGCTATTCGGTAATGCCAATGTTTATATTAACCAAGAATGCAGATAAGATGCTGGCATGAGGCTAAAAGACACCACCAAACAATGAAACAATTATGCAGTAACTTTTTGGAAAAAGAAATTGCGCTAAATTGTTATTTTATTTATGCGTTTTCCTAGTTACAATACATATTTATTTTGTTTCATAGCAATCGTAGGTTGAATTTAACACAAAATACAACATCCCAGGAAACATTTTGTCCATCCGAAAAACGTTTTAATGTATAAAAACATTGTTTAAACGTCTTTCAGATAGATATTCGTACCACTTTGCAACCAAAACGTTTCCTGGGATTATTATAAATACAGAAAAGACAAGAAAGTCGAGTGAAGGTCACTCCAGTTTTTTTTAATGTGTCCATGTGTAAAAAATGAAAATAAATCCTCCTACAGTAATCGAAAATGGGATTTAAAATGGAATAAAAGCAACATAATTTATCATATTTGTCTGTCACAGAGAAGGCGTAAAAATACGGTCATAAATCTATTTTTATCTCTACCTGCTTAAGAGTTTAAAATGCTCACACGACGAGACGTTAAATATTTAAGTAATAAAAGGCACATGCATAAAGTACCCGCAAATACTGACGTATCCACACTGATATATAATCTTGTTTGTAATTATGAGCACGTTAATTTGCTTTTGTCACTATTTGCTTTGAGTGCGATTTGAAAGCATATCACATACTAAACTATTTCCGTCGTAAAATTCTACTTAACGTTTTGTGAAATTGTGGAGACCTTTTAAATAAACATTTTATTGAGTCTCGTATATTGTTATAATGAAAATATTAAATTTACTTACGTACTTAATATCCAATTAAGATTCTAATGAAGATTTTACACGGTTTTATTTATTATTTGTAATATCAATAAAATGTGAAAGTAAAATAAATATCTTGAGTGACCCGTACTCGACATTCTTATACGTATTATGCAACATTCCAGTATTTTGAGACAACTTTTCAAAGAATTAGTAATTAAGCTTAAAAATTATAGTTTGTTGTATGACATACTAAGCTAACGTTCACAGCAACAACATTTATAATTAATTAAGTTAGTTTTGTTGCTTTGAATACTAGCAGTGTTTGTCATAATACAAACTAGAATATTATTCGTAATTACTATTTGGATCGCTGCAAATACAAATAATACGTTTCATCCTTGAGAAATCCTCGCAATAAGGCATAATATGATAGTTTTTTTCCTAATATATAAATAAATCTTAAATTTAAAATACATGTTATATTGTTTTTAAGCCTAGTTAATGAAATTTAGCCCCAGTTATGTCATGTATTCTGACTCGTAGTTCGCAGAATAGAATGGTTTTTATGGTTGTCTCGCGTGGCACGAGACTCGTGCCCGTTTTATCTACGCTTACTCGCTTCCCCTTGATTCGCACGTGAGTGGCGCGTGTTCTCCCGAGGATAGCAGCTGCTGCAGCTGTCACTCTTTAGCCCTACACCAATAGGGAGCGCACTCATTGCAAGACAACAGCCAGGATGCATCAAAACTCTGTTCACCTCATATACACAGATTGTATCAAAAAAGTGGGGCCGCTTTGATATTATTTTCTGGTGACAGGAATGCATTTTTTTCGTTCGGTCCTTTGGCATAAGCCCCGGATTAACAGAAAAGGTCTGGTAATCCCTAAAGCCACAATAAATATGCTAAAGACAGAATATTTTATCTTATTGATATTTTTATATAAATTTTATTGCTTTGAATGTTTGTGTGTCTGGAAGCTTAATTATTAATTGTTTAACGTTTTAATATCAATAAAACCCCATGTTTTAACCATATTAATCAACAATATTCAATATATCATATTCCGGCATCACATCTTTAAGTAAATGACATTCCTTAGCTCATCCTAAAGTATGTATCGAGATGTTCATTATGGTGACATGTGTTTGCCATGTACTTGATCATTAGGAGTTTTTTCTCGTGTTTCTTAAAATGGCATCAAATTGAGGAAAAGATTGCACATGTTGAAAAATGTTGATATTCGAACTTTAACATCGTATGGCATCCGCATCCACTGTTTATTTATATTGTTATATTTAGAATACGGAAAATACGTAGGATTTGTATATAAACTATTATTGTAACACAGTAACTGCTAAGCGAACATGTCAAAACAATATCATGTGGTAGACTAGGTGACTGCACTAGGAAATACCAAGAAATAAAAAATCTCTATAATTAGTTACTGAATTAATAAATATTAGGCATAGATACGCCGTATGACGTGAATTGGAAAAATTGAACCAAAACACACCTATTTACCCAAAAACGAAATAACCGAATCACACACTTCGTTTACAACATATATTTTATATTAAAATAAGTTTTTAATTTAATTAAAATAATTTATTCCTCAATTCCATGTTTTCACGCACCTGTTATGATATTAATTTGAACGACATCAAAAGCACGCAAATGTCAGAATACAATAGAGTAATCATTATTCACAAATATATAAATGGCGCGCCAACAACGAATTGACAGTATTTAATTGTTTATGAGTCTACGTACCAAATTAAAATGACACTTCAAACCATTAATTTCACTTGTTAAATCACAAAAGCAACAAAAAAGAACTGGTTCGCTTGTTATGCCAGATGATCTAAGCAAAATAATTCAATAAGATACTTGACCACTGTCAACAACAGTTATAATAAAGAGAAACCGAATTAGAATGTTTGAAATGAAGTCATTGTACCAAATAATTATTTTGGACTCTTCAGAGTACTTCTTGTTACGCATACAAATTATATTCCATCAAAATATTAAGCAAGTATAGGCACAAGAAAATCGAGATTTTTTGCTAAACGCATAACTTCATACCTAAAATATATGATAATAATAATACTTTAATTAAAATTCGTTTCGAAATGTTGATGAAAATAGCTGTACGTAGTTTTCTTTAAAAATATTACATACTTATATAAATAATATAGCCTTATTTTGAATAAAGAACAGTACGGGCCAAAACCAATTGTTGGTTTACTTGCACCATACGCTTAAAACGTTCGATCTGGCTTGGTAAATCTAAGCCTAAATAAATGTAAATTTGATTTTAAATACAATCTGTTTGCATGACATCTTGATGTAAATCTAATATGTTGAAAGGCTAACAATCAATACATAACATAACCATACAATCAAATAAAATTTCTTAGTTTGCATCTAGGGAAAACCAGCAATCAAATAAAAGCAATTCCCCTGAGACCATGAATATGACTCACCACTTGCTGAAATCACATCATTGGTGACAGGAACAGTAACATTGAATGATGATACATAGTTGTTAACTATAACATAGGTTATATTTTACTATCGGTTCACTAAAAATCACGTCTCACTTGTTAGATGAGTAAAATGCATTTGTGTAATATTTTAGAATTTCTATACGACCGGAAAGCCGGTAGGCTACTAGCTGGAAAATGTGCATTTCTTTCTTGTGTTGAGCTTTGTTTGCGCATACTCCGACGTCAAAACCGGTAAGCGCACGACGCACGATCATCGATTTCGACGCCTACGGCGACACTTGCGGATGGCACAACCAGGAAAAGGGCTGTTTAGGAATGAGGAAATAATGACATCGGAATTAAAATCACCTCAACAATCGCTCCCTATCTTTAACTTCTATGATATTCAATACATACATATTATAATTTATCAATCGGAAAATGAATACTAAAAAGAATATCTATTTTTACTTTCTTGGACATAATCTAAAAGGCAGTATTGTAACACTATAGCTCTGTTGTACTATCGTAGGACGAGTTAAAAAAACAATAAATACATTGAAAATATATACTGTCACATTTGACATATCGCCGATATGTTTTTGTTTATTTTTTCAAAATTGTATTTTTTTCCTTGGTCAAGTTTTAACTCACGCTTCAAATTTTTAGTATTCAAACAATATAATTCTAAATAGTACAGATCAAAAGCTCATCCATGTGCAAATATAAGTGAATAGAAATGTGTGCGCTATCTATAAATTACAAGATATCTCAGAAAACAAATGCAGCTTTAGCGAATTTTGATTTACGTATGTCAGAAAATGGTAAAGAACTCGATTAAAGTATACGCTAGAATAAGACGCGTACGTAATCAATCAAAAACAGGGGTAAGTGATGCTAGAAATTCAATTTCGAATCAATATCCTGCGCGGGGACTGACCGGACCTTTCAATTATTTTGTAGAAATACGAAATCAAAAATACGCAGTCAGATCTTCAGGAAATCGAATTCAGATGCGGCAGCAATAAAGAATTAAGATTTTATAAGAATTCGAAACTGAAATATCAGTAAATACACTTACTTTTATTACCTACTCATCGCTATTATCGTATAACAACTTTTTACATTCTTATACATTATATATAAAAGAACGACTATGATAACGTTTTGCGAGATCCTAAATCCAATTTGACTATTTTCATAATGACACGAATGTTTAGAAATTAAAATTTGTTTATTTTGGAAAGGAAAATCTCCTTTTAAGACAGATATTACAACCGTAAGTGCTTATTTATTCGTATTTAACTGCTTAACTCGAAAATGACACGAGGGAGAGAAAAAGTGAATCATCTAAAAGTAAATGATATTAAAATTTCTAGCAAATTCTTTTATTAAATGTACCAGTTACTAAAAATCCCCTTTGAAAATAGGTATCCCTGGTTACCACACATATTTATATTGTTTCATGCCATGGTAGAATGAAGTTAGAACACAATAAAGCTATGTTATATGTATAGAGTGAAAACTAAGAAAGTCGGATGAAGGCCACTACAGATTTTTAATTTTTTTAAACAGATTCGCTTCGATATTTGACCAGGATAGTTCTCAAACTGACGTGTTCGACATTATTGCAGTTCCCGTTATAAATACTGTTCTTCAAGGGTATAATGGGACAATATTTGCATATGGACAGGTAATCCATGTTACAAGTGAAATAGACAATTGCTTGTTCAAGACTTAAATCCTGGTTAATTTGCTCACATATTATACAGAGCGAGTCTTAATCTATGAGCGAATTGAGCAATATCACAGGGCTAACGTAGGGGCCCTAAATCATGGTTTTTATTGTTATTGCAAGCGATAAACCTTCAAAAATAATCAGAACAAGGGCCTAAAAAACCTTAAAACGGCCCTGCATGTTTTAAGTACATATAAAACTAAATTAATGTATAGGCAAAGCTTAGGCGGCCGTTAAGCACTTTAAGTGTTCAAAGCAATTACATTTTATTTGTTTTTCTACTGTAAAAATTATATTTTAATTCAATAATGAATTTTATTTGTAGACCGGAAGTGGGAAGACTTATTCTATTACAGGATCTTCAGAATGTGAGTCTAGAGGTATTATTCCTAGAACAATTGAATATATATTTGAACACGTAGAACAAGTAAATTATAGTAATATTACTAAAGAAAATCGGGTTGTTTCATTGTAGCCATCACATTAAATACGGTGTGAACGCTAACACTAATTATAAATACATTTACTGCTTGTCGTAATTCGCACACAATATGTATTAAACTTAGGCAGTACTTCTATTCTTGTATTCACTAATCACACACGTTATATTTATTATGACATTTAATAACTATTTTGACGTTTAAAAACCTAGCTATTGTTATTTATAAATAGCCGGTACCGTTACAGTAAAAAGGGCTTCGCCACTGGTTGTAACCGTAGAAACATACGATCTACAATTCATTCACACAAACAAATATATCTGGGTATTTATATATATAAAAGATAGTCGTAAGAGAGTCGAGTGAAGACCACTTTAGTTTCTTCAATATTATTTTGTTAGCTTAAATAAATCTCATCCAAAAAATAATAAACAGTTGTGTTTTCTGTGTTGTGTGTCAACATACCCCGTTTTTCTTTAAAGTATTTGCATATCTTATAAAATAATGTACTTATATACTTCCCCTAGAATACAGATATACTTTATAATATGTACATCTCATATTTGGAAATATATAACGAAGTCGGATACGATTTACTAACTACAAAACATGGTGCTACAAATCTGGAAGAACTACCGTAAGATACATGTGCCTGGTGGCATACAACCGCAACCAAAGTCACGTATTTGTGTTACAGGCGAGTCACCGTACTAGAAGACGCTAAGGGTGAAATTCACTTGCGTAACTTAAATGTTATGTCAGTTGCCAGTGAACGGGAAGCTTTGTGTTTATTGTTTTTAGGGGATACAAACAGGTTACAACAAATACGACTCGATTTGCGCAATATAGATTGCTATAAATTGTTTAATTCGTTAGGAATTGTCTGTTTATTGAACAGATTCAGTAAGAGCTCCTGCCACAAATAAGCGATACATTTTAATAAAGCATCGTTATTGATATGCCGAAACCGGAGACGCGCAATTTCCCCCCAGAAAGATAATTACTGAATCTATTCATTAAACAGTCACTCAACTGAATACAAAATATTCTGTAAGTTATATTATATACTATATATACTAAATAAGTTCTTGAATCTTCGAGGTTATTGCGTCTATATTGCGTTAAACATTAGCACATAAATTTCTTAGAATAAATGGGATAATTTATTTCTAAAGGACAATAGCGGAAACTCCAATGAATGCATATTCCTCGAGGTCTCATTGTATATTTACATTACATATTGCAGCGACATTGGCAAATGATGGAATGGTTCGCAGATCAAAATTGCATTTAGTTGATTTAGCAGGGTGAGAATTGTAAAAATATCACATATACACAGACACATTTTATATAATAGGGTGTGGAATTCATTTACGTTCAGCCAAAACATGTCTAATAATTAATTTGGTAATTTTAAAAATATAATATAATAAAGGATTGTTGATGTTTATCAAATTCTTGCTACCTCCCTTCTTGCATAAGGTCTATTAACGTGTATTATAATATTTTATATACTATAAATATTGCAGATCAGAACGAATACATAAAACAACCATGTCTGGAGCGATGTTACTTGATGCTAAGCATATAAATTTGTCATTGCATTATTTGGAGCAAGTTATAACTGCATTGTCAGATCCAAATAGAGCTCATGTTCCATATAGAAACAGTGTTATGACAACAGTTTTGCGAGACTCGTTAGGTGGAAACTGTTTAACAGTAATGCTTGCGACTTTATCGGTTGAAGTAAAAAACTTTGAGGTATATACTTTTGTTCAAATCAGCGTACATGAAGTGCTAAACATATAAAACACACTCAAGTTCCATTCTAAATTAACTAGGTTAACCCATTATTATTATTTTGACGATTTAGTACGTAGTATTTGTTATTTTATAAATAATCAATGTTGCTACTGTAAAAAAGGCTCGCCCCGGCGCTGGTAGCAACCATAGATACATATAAGCAAAGCGTTCTACGCAAACTTATACATCTGGGTGTTTATATAGTTAATATCTGAATCGCAAATTTGAATGTACGAATGAGAGAATGTATTTGGCATTGGTATTTTTATAATAATTTATGTAGGAAACACTGTCAACGTGTAAATTTTCAAAAAGGGTCGCTTTGATTAGCTCCGATGCATATATCATTAAGGAAGAAGATCCTAAATTAGAAATTTACAGACTACAAATGGAAATTGAAAACCTTAAAAATGAACTGGCTTTATATAAAAAATCAAATGGTTTGTTTGGACGTAAGGTAAATTACAAAAATAATATAAGATCTTCAAAGCACAAATCATCTTAATATATTTCCAATTTTCATCAGCCTCCTCAGAATAGTGTAAGTAACACTCGAACGTTTATGGGATATGAAAAGGCAGTTCATAACTATCTACAAAATATTACCGATGTATTGCAAATTCCTGTTGATGAAGATATCTCGAATGTACAAAATTATTTTAAAATCTTTAAAAAATTATTTCATACGCAACAAGAAATCATCAAAGAAAGGAAAAGTGTAAAGTCACCTAAGGTGCCAGAAATTCAAATATTGGAAGATGTGATTCAACAAAAGAATTGCGAAATTTGTATCCTTTTTCTAAACTTTGTTTAAAGTTATCAGTTTGCACAATAATGTTCATTACTCAATAACATTGAATATAGCTAAATTAATTAATTTACTGGAACAAGAAAGAAATAAATCTACTCCAGCAGATTTACCTAACTGTAAGACTTATGAATGCCCACAAAATAAGTTACCCAATTCAGTTAACAAACAATTCAATTCCGATGATAATGATTCCGAAGCTTTTGCATGCTTTATGAATTCTGGCGATGACAAAAATCAACTCAATCCCATTATTGATGCGATAAAACAAAAATATGAAATTGCAGAGAATATCTTGAAACAGATTACATTGTGCAAACAAAATATAGGTATGCAAATAAAACCGATATTTTGTGCAAATTATAAATTTCATTACATTGTTAAAATTATTTAGAATTTAGTGTAATAAGTTTTAATTTTTGTTATACGAAAATTTGAAGATATTAAATGTTATATTTACGTTACCCTAGATCTAAGATACCACATTTATTGATGTAGTTTCACGGAAATCTATGATTTTAATACAAAATAAATCAATAGATAAAATGATTTAATTTTTTAGTAAATATCAAGAAAAAAATTCGTGCAAATATCAACAAAATACCTGGAAATTCAAATGTATACATGACCCAACTTAAATCGCAGCAAACCATTTATAGAGAAAATATGACAGACTTGCAAAAAATAAAAAAAGATGTTGATCACTTAAATCATAGCTTGGAACAAGAAAAAGTGAAATCATTACATAAATTTAATGAATGGAGGACAAAAGAACAGAAAGCTGTAGTACCTCTTGGTGAAATATTTTTAAAGAATCTGTACAATTGGCATAATAATTCAGACTTGTTACGTAACGTACCCGTAGAGCCACCTAAAAACCAAGTTCAGTCAAATGATTATTATTCTCATCAAAGCAATGCAATTATTCCACCAACTTTAAATAAAATTAGAAAAATTTACCCGGAACAAAGAACTGGCTACAATAATTCAAATGATTTTAACCAATTTGAAAATAACGACGATACTGAGAATTATACAGATTATACTAATACACCAAATAATTTCAATTTCGACGACGAAATTGACGATTTGAAACAATCTTCAAATACATTTGCTAATCACGTTCAAAGTCGTTCACGTTTTACCATAATTAATCGTCCCGAAACCACTCCGTTTGATGAAAATCAAAGAAGATTGAACACTCCGGAGCTACTGCAGCAATTTCCAATGCACGTTCGTCAATCGAAAAGCAAACCCAACCAGATATGGAATGAAACCATTTCTGAAGAAAATTATATAGAGCAAGTTGCAAGACAAAATGAATGTCAGCAATATCGAATACGTTCGCCCGATACATTGCCAGAAAAACTGGATACTAGTGTTAAAATAAACAAGCATGAGGAATATCAAAATAAACTTCGAAACAGTTCAGAATGTACTGCCAAGAACTTGAATATGCTGAAACTTAGTACAGCTAGGTATAGTGATGATAACCAGAAAACATCAAAACGAAAAGAGCTTCAGGCAAATGTTTACAACTTCAACGAGATTCCATTGACAGGAGACTCGGAAGTCGATGAAGAAATCATAGCATTTTATAAAGCACAGGAGAACCTTGTGAATTTTAATAAATAATTCATTTTTATGTTATTGTTAATCTACAAAATGTGTAAGTATGTAATAAATATTTGATTGTATTTTATCATAATTCACAGTGCAAATGTTCACTGGATCTATCGCCGTCCATTACAGCTTGCATAACTGTGAGATTATTCTTATTTATTGTTACCAAAAATGTTCTATCACTTTGAAATGGTTCTAATGGTAAGGGAAATTTTATCAGCTGTGTTGCATCATATCTTGATGAAGATCGATGTCTGAATCCTTGAGCCCCTTTAAAATAATAAATTATATATATATATATATATATATATATATATATATATATATATATATATATATATATATATATATATATAATACATATATTATGTTACCTTGGTATTCATAAACTTGCAGTACTTCATAATTCTCCAAAAATATCAATAGATTTTCTTCTGTTCCCTCAAAATTTATTACGTTAAGATTTGATGGCCGGAAAACTGCTATCTTTTGAAATATTATTCCTAGAGTTATATCTTCATATATCTATAAATAATTCAAAGATATTTGTTTATATTCCTTATACGCAGTTATAAGTGAGTCTTCGAACTCCAGGGAAACAATTGACTCAAATAATATGATTATAAATTGATAAGGTGAATATAGAAACAATCTATATTTTATATTGAAGAAACAATATTAGATAACATAATAAAATAATACACTAAATGGTACAATTTCCGAGGACAGTTTACTTACTTTAATAACATCGTTTTTTCCTAATATAGTTGTTTCTTCGCACATTGTAACAGCTGTAAACTGTACTGTATAATTAGCAACGTCAACTTCAAACACAACAACTTCTCCGGTGACCTCTGAGGGTAAATATCGATTAGGTACAATGCTAAAGTCTCCTTTTATAATCGGATTTTGATAATTCGTTTCTTGTAACTCTGAATGAGAAAGTTTCAAAATATTGTCTTTATTCCTAAGCGACAACTCTGATTTAAAATCGTGTGTATTGAATATATAATTTGGATCGGGGATGTCCCATTGTCTATAGTTGTGCACCAATGTTTCTTCGTCTTCATAAAATAATCGGTATTCAGTCACTGTTTGATTGTTCATTGCGAAGAATGATCCTGGTATTTTCGATTTGTGTAATGTAACAGCATTATCTAATCCATACATGTGCTATAAAAAAAAAAAGAATTAATGTGCGCACATTTACATTACAAAGGCAACTATTGCTTTATATCTTTCTGTTGCATTTATTGGACAAGCGTTGGGGTTGCAGCGTTTATTTTACATTTTAACACTACATTCAGGAATGATAGAGAACTTGAAGACAGCACCAATGTGCTGGCGACACAAATAACGTTGATGTTATGCATGGAGTCTATGTTACAACTTAATGAATGCAATCCAAAATTATGAATATTGAGTAATAAATATGTTATTTCACAATAATTTTACGTACGGTCAATGTTTTCCCACTAAATATCCAAAGGTTAACGCCAGTATGATCACATATATTTGATTGTTCATGTTTAGTGACCAAGTAAATACGATCAGAATCCAAAACTGTGATGAATTGTTTAACTTGACCTGTTTTTATTTCAGCAATTTGATTGAATGAGTTAGAAGACCATTCAAATAGCTTTGAATAACAATTTCCTTTTACATTAACAATTAGGTAATGTTGCTTAATGTACTGAAATAAAATTGAAATAGTATTTAAATTAATTAATTTGAATAAATAATACATTAAATACCCAGAAATGATGAACACTGTTAATTTCTGTTTCAAAGTTTATTAATTGTTGTTTTTCTATGTACTTAAATAAATATAGTTGTGTTTTTGATTCCATCAAATGACTTTGGAATGCGGAACATATATTTCTATAGTCATGCTAAAAAGAATGATATATAATTTCAAATAAAAAGAGAATGTAATTGTAACGAATTTTTAAAGTTGTACATTAGCTGAAATAGTTATAAGAATATTTACGAGAGTACATGCATATATTTATAGTTACTAATTATTCTAAAATTCACCTTCAATCTTTGTTCAATCTCGTATTTTTCAATTTGTTTCTGTGCAATATCTTTTTCCAATTTTGTAATATTAATACCACCTAGAAGTGTGTTTCCACTAACGTCACCTTGGAAAACTGCGTTTCCACGCACTGTCCAAGTGCCTATAATATTTTGTGGTTCGTTTCCTGTTCGGGTAACAGAATTTCTTTGCCATTCGGTTAAATTTATGCCATTTATGTTTCCGTTCACAAGTAAATCAGAGTCCATCCTCACAAGATCAGTGAAAACATAAGCGGCTTTTAGAAACTGTTCAGTATTCGTTGTTACTAAACAACTTAAATTTCGATCGTTTATTAATTCCGGTATTTTCATGCTTGTCCTTATTTTAATTGGACTCACAAAAATTGTATCTGTGTTAATCTCTTGATTCGAACTAATCTACAACATAAATTGGAGTTAATAAACAAGTTCTGGTTTTTTCAGTATTCGAAAATTAATTCAATTAGTGCAAGTAGAAGTATTTGACATAAACCGATTTCTATAATTTACTTACATTACGATATTAGTTCTTAAAAGTTTTTAAATATCAAATTCAACTTACCATTACAGTATTTGCGTATTCATCCTCAAGATTATAACCATTTGTGAATAACTTCACGTCAATATCATTATCAGTTGTTAGAAAATGAATGTTAAGTGTTTTATTTATTATTTGATTTGTGTGTAACGTAAGAAGAGAATTCATATCAATACCATTTAAGTAATTGATATTTGTATTAGATAATGCAGATAAACTCTCGAATTTTAATTTTCCTAGATTGAGAAAAAGAAGTTATCATATATATAAACACACATGTACTTGTGTGAATGTGTAGAACGCTTTGTTTATATGTTACAATTATGCCAGGTCTTTTTTAATGTCCACAGTGGCTTGCTTAATATTTAGCTAAACCCTCTGTGCGAAACACAGATAGAAAATCATGATTTAAATTACCTTCCAGAAATCCTTCAGTTACATATACGGCTTGGTTTATCCAATGCTGTATATCGCAGCCTGAAAGATATCTAGTATCCAGATCAGTTTCGACCTCAATGAGATCAGTGACAATTAGTGGCTGCTTAAATATGACTAGGCCTTCAACGAAAAAGTCACTTGATATCAAAACGACTTTCATAAATTCGTCCAAATTCACGCCATCTATAGTTTCAGCTACTCCCAAATTCTTTTGTATATGGACCTAAAACAATGATCTACTTACTCTCATATTCATCGAAATCTATTCAATTCAGAAATGGGTATTTTCAAGATTACAATAGAATTACCTGCTTTTTAAAAGTGACTGTGCTGTTCAGTATGATATCATCGTAAATATTTATAATGTTTTCAAAATGATCCAATACATTGATTCCATTAATGGTTTCTTTCACATATAAATGATTTATAACCACATCATTAGGAATTGTAACATCTCCTGTAAGAATCGATTATCTTTAACATTTCTATTATGTTTTATGCGCACGCAGTATTTTTGAGTTTACACCTACCTCCAACAATATACGCTTGATCTTCCATTTTGAATGTATTTTTCAATGCTTCAATTGAGTTGTTATTAATGTAATCGGTGACGTTTAAATTCCCTTCAATCCACACATTTCCATGAACTGTAACATGTCCGTGAATTTCTTGGTCTTTATTTTTCAATAAAATATCCGTAATGTGTACATTATTGACTTGTTCTGTTTCTATAAGAGACCTTATGGCGAGACCTTTTTCAAATATTTTCAAACCGTTCACTTTCAACTTTGTTTCGTTTTTAAAAACTACATCTGATACAAATTCATCGAAGTCCAGATCATTTATATTTTTAATTCTAAGCGTTTTAAAGCGAGCATGATCCTGAAATCAAGTGTTTTTTGGTAATTATTTACTTAATTAAATATTAATATAGTTCCTTACTTCAAAAACAACTGTGTTGTGAATATCATTTTTCCTATCGGTCCAAATCACATTTTTAAAAACATCTTCTAATTTGTAACCATTCAATTTCCTTGTCGTTAATGTTCCGTCAACATACAAGTCTATAACAAAATTTTATACAAATAACCATAATATAATTGATTGCATCTAGATCAACATCTTCTCATCATGGACATCTTACGTATTTAATTGTTTGCACACTTACCTTTGATATCAAATTCACTGTTCAGTAATTTTTGATAAAGTATTTGACTAATATTAATATAGTCTTTGAGAAAATCCCATTCGAACGTATTTAAACTTTCCACTTCCATATCTATAACTTTTCCTTCTTTTATAGTATAGCGCCCAGTAATATTTTGATCCTTAGTCAAACTTAATCTGTTTGCATCATAATCTTTAATATCAAAACAATCAATATCATAATTTAAATCTTTTGAAAATATTGCATTCTCTGCTTTCATTGACGTAAATTGTAAAAACTCCTTAAATTCTCTATCTCCTGTTGTCCTAACCAAATCAGTTCGAGTCATTCCATTCACGGTGTTCACATTTAGTTCCGTTGCAATAATATTCGGTGAATCATCAATGTATTCAAAATCAATTTCACCAGTCATCTGTGTTTCTTCGTCTAATCTGACGATATTTTTGAGCAATTTTTTAGCATCGATATCATTGTATATGCCACTCAATTCTAAATTACCAATTTTATATTGGCCCCGTAATAGATTGGTTGTTACGATTTGTTCAGTATCAAGTGTAAGTATGTTGTTAATAGTAATATTATTAATCTTACTGGTTGCTATTTCTAAATTATCTTTAATTGTAACTGTACCAGCTATTTCTTTTTTACCAGATAATTGTACGACTTTTTCATCCTAAAATGTTTATAAAAATCATAACTATTTTACTTTTCAATTATGAAAATACTGGGATTGATTACCTTGTGAACAACATCGCCAAATATGTTTTTAATTGTTTTTCCATCCATTTTATTTAAAACAATAAGTACTCCGTCAATTTCTAATTGAGAGAAAACGATATTTGAATCTAAAATATTCGATTCTTCTAGTGTTGGATTTGGTACGAATTTTTCAAGGTTAGGCCCGACTAATATCGAACCATCAATCTAGATATCGCAAATATACAAAATACTATCAAAAAAAAATTAAATAGGAAGTCTAGTTATTCTCTATATGAAGACACGGATTTCACTAGTTTAAAATTATCATTTCTGATGACCTGTAGCTTACTTTTAAACTTTCAGATATTTCTAAATTTGAAAATGTGAAATTGCCTGGGAGGGTCTGATTTAGCGAGCATGTAATAACAGTATTCAAATCAATTCCATTTAACAATCCATTCAGAATCACTTCATCGGCGGAGAAATTACCAGTGAATGTCTTTTTACCTATTAAATAAAATTACGAGTATATATTTGTGGTAAGCGATACTCTCCCAAAAGAATTCTTTTAGTACCTGTTATTCTTGTAAATCCAGTATCTTTCGAGAATACAAATTCGTCCGGGAATTTTAGTAGGTTCAATGTTGAAATTTCTGCAGAATTATGAACATGAACTTTCTGGAAATAGATTAATTTTTAAATAGATTTGTTACACCGAGTTGTACAATTAATAACCAAACCCCTTTCACTGTTGTAATACCGGGGAAATTGTAATCTAAGTTCTTCAAATAAATACTTTTAATAAATTCACTAAAACGCTCATCGTTTATAGTTTTGATTAAAATATTGGTTTTTGGTGTATCTAGTGCGTCCATTTCAATGTATAAGCCACCATTAGCATTTTCTTCAACGTAGATTTTCGTTCGTTCATCATTTATGAATCTCAATCCATGTATGGCTGTTACGTAAACCGATTGAAATTTGATATCTAAATTTTGATATTAAAAATGATTATATACATATAAACCTTTAGATGTATGTGCGTGTGAATGAATGTATGTGTAGAACACTTTGTTTATATGCTTCTATAGTTCTACCACGGGCCTTTCTACAGTGGCACCAATACATCAACAATACTGTTTTAATTACAATTACATTTTCCCAAAAAATTGATAATAGTTTTCTACATTTAAAATGCGACCACCCTTAAACCTGTAAAATTCCAATTACTTTCATAACTGACGTTCGAATTCATGTAAACCAATTCATCTTCCAATATGATATCGTTCACTGTTCCTCTGTCTGGCAATTCTACATCTTCCTTGACAATTAAAGGATTCTCAAACACTAAATCTCCTTTTATGTGAATTGTCCCTGGTAATTTACGAGTAATAGAATTCGCTTCAATACTATTTATAGTAGAAACTTCCAAATACTCGATTTGAGCTGCTTTAAAGGTAGTTATACCACTGACAGTATTGTTTTTATTAATTCTGAAACCAAATAAATTAGTAAATATATTCTAAATTGATTTTCTTTGTAGTATACCTAGCAGTCGTTTTTACTATGTCATCAAAATCTTCTTCATTAATTTGTTTAATATAAAGATTTTTAATATTACTCGAACCTAGTATTTGAAGACTTCCTGTAATTGTTAAGTTTTCAAACACATATTGCTTTCGGTATAAGTTTGAAGAAAATTTTGTTGAACGTTTTGCTGGTAATTTTATTTCAAATGAGTCAATCGTATCGCTTATCTCTTGAACACGTTTTTCCAAATCAGATGGATATGTATTTTTTATATTTGTAAGGTCTGAATTTTCGAATATTACGCTTGTTGCTTGTAGTGATGTTACTTGCCAAGGTGCCAAAATTTCATTGTCTTCATCGATACTTAACGATTTGCTCAAATTAGATCTTATTTGTGAAATTTCATCTTTTTGCGCTTGCACTAATTTCTAAAACAAATTTAAATAAATATCTGGGAAAGCGTAAATGTAATATGGCTATTTTTCAGTAACTTTTTTTTCGAATTCTTGTTACGGATGTATTAATAATTTAATTTAATTCTAACTTACATTAACTTGGATGCTTTGTTGCATTAATAAATTAACTTTTTCAAGTAACGGATTAGTTACTTTTTCTAGCTTCCAGTCAAGCACAAATAACCCAGAATGAACCTCAAATCTCGGTACAATAACTCCAATCATGTTCTTCAACAGTATTGGCGCAGAACCGAATATACCCGTATCCAATTCAACATCTACCAAACAATTCGACCCATGCGAATTTTGTCCATACGCAGTACAAGGCACTTCATCGTGTGCATAAAAATTGCCATTCGAATAAATAATCACTTTAACATGAGGCGCAACGTGTGAACTATAATCAATATGGTGTTGCACAAATAGCATGATCTCATCTCGATAAGTTTTCACAGGAACTGGCAGAAAATAGGTAACTTCCTCGAAGTTTAAATCATAAATATCTTCTTTTATCAAACCGATATGTGAGAAACGATAAATTGCGAAACCATATCCACCTATTGCCATAAATGATCTATATCCGATTTTAAAATCGGACACAAAGCTTACATTCCGGCTCGTAATGTTCTTGAACGGAACGAATCTATTTTCGGCAAAATAGAATACCCGTACTATATTTGTAACATTTTGTGGTATTGATAGAAATAATTCTGAGCCAATATTGTTTATTGCTGATGATTTTGCTGGGCTATCCAGGATTATAGATTGAAAGATCCTGAAAATATTGGGATTAACCAATACATCGTCAGGGGTTATTAAGGTAATTTATCACAAATAATTAGGGAAAACTGGTCGAAAAATGTATTTAAAGGCATTAATGGAAATACAATTATGGAAAAATTCGATAATTTACAACATTACCAAATAATTCTTTTATGGCTATAACAAAAATATAGTAGAAGTTTATATAAACCTACCAAAAACTGGGAACGTCTTCATCCAAATTAAAATCATATATATCGATTGTGGTAGTCACTGATTCTCCTATGGCTTCGTTTATAATTAATAGTTTTGTGTTTTCGGGAGTTTCAAAGATTTTCAAATGAGCAACTTTTTTATGTAAACTCCACTTCCAAATATGTTTCTTAAAAATAAATAAACCTTATATCAATATTCCAAATAATTTTATAAATAGGATATTGATCTAGAACTTAGCTAATTCTACATTAAATATATATTTTTTAAAGTATATAGTCAAAATACTTCGAGTTATAAAAAAATCAAGTTATATAGATTGAAATAATTTGCGAAAACAGAAACTGGAATATGAATAATGGCAATTTCTGTTAAATAAAAGCCAGTTAGACAAATGTGTTAAAATTATCCTTATTCACACACAAAATAATTCTAATATAATTGTACTTTATTACCAAATTATTATCATCAGTAATTCGATACCAATTCACTTCGGAATTTTCTGATGCCACAATCAATATAAAATAATATTTTCTGTCTCTATCATTCCACATTTTATACAATGTAAAAGCTCTTGGGGTTTCTTCTAACTCTAGAAAATAATAATATAATAAAAAAATACCCCCATAGTATAGCCAAATTTAATATTTTTATGGAATCAAACAGCATATATTTTAGTAATTAAGACTTTACAAACAAGTGTGTAGGCACAATGCGCCCAATGCCTGCACCTCGCCGTACGGCAAACTTATAATCATAAAAAACGAGTTAAAAATCGTCATTTTGATCATATTTGCTTTTCATTTTCCGTATAAGCAATAATTTACAATAATTCGAAAATCATACCAATTATTTTCGTTGCAATTTTAAAACCAGTTTCGGTTGAGTTTAAAATTGCTGTTAAGACGGTAAATCCAGAAGCCATGAGACCAACCGCATACGATTTATCACGTTCATTCTGAGTTTGCCATTCCGTTACATCTTGACCGACATCAAACTCATCATCAGAGCGTATACTATGCACTACCAGTTCTAAAGAACGCGAGCAAAAGGGCAACAAAAAAATATATCAAATTCTTATACTTTTTAACCAATATTTTCCATAAATCTTCCATACACAAAAAAAATGAGGTGTTTTGTTCGAAGAAGATTTATAAAGAAAAATTACTGAATACATTCTTAATAATTTTCTCTTTTGTGTAGGGAACAATATTCTGTATATAAAAGAAACAACAATCTCATATATTGTATAATTTAACCACCAACAGTAATGAAAAACCGTAAGGTACCGCGTAAATAACAAAATTAATACGGTAATTTACAATACACTGTAAAGAATCGATAGAAATGTACACGTCTTTTAAAGTAAATTTGAAATTATATAAATATATTAAATTATAGTAAAATTACATTAAAATGCAACTACGTAGGGTGAATTCAAAACAAAATAAAGCATAAGTATAAATAGATAGTGAAAGTACAAGAAAGTCGAACTCGCTTTCTTTAACACAGCATATTTATTTTATTAGTATAAGATTTACGTAAATAAAATCTTGAAAGAGATAACGCGTATACTAACATAAAAAAATTGTAAAAATATTCCTTACCTTCGCGGTTGCCGAATCCAGAATCAAACTTGTAATCATGCCACATAATATGATTTTGTATACTTTCATCATTTTCATCTTGTCGTTTAATTCGTTCTTCAACATTTTTTTTGAAAAATGCCTCAGAAAAGGTAATAAGAAAGCACATGAAAAACACGTTTATCCACATTTTGTCGTTTTTCTTATTTATAAAACATAATCAAATTCAATACAATATTTAAAATGCTTTTAACGATTAAAGCCAACAAGAAAATTTAAAAAATATGTTTCAATCACAACCTAAGAATGATATTTGGTGTCAGTGACCATGCTAGATATAAAACAGGACAAATCGGGATAATTTTGTATGTATTCAAGTTCATTCACAGATTATATACCAACTTTTTAAACATAATAAACTTTATTTCGCTTAGTAAAAAAATAAATATACTAAAATATTTACATTCTTATTTTATATTTAATTGAGCATAGTACATTATTAAAATTTATAAATTACCTAACATAAAAAAGCTAAACATGAAATAAAAATTGTATTTTACCCTCTCTAAACAACGAAACATAAAAGACAACAAGAGAACAATTTTTGTCAGATTCAATTATATCCTCATATAAATTATCTTAACGAGGAAATGATTTTCACTCGAGTAAACTTGCACAAACCTAACCTAACCAAAAATATTATCCAGCACAATTTCCTTATTACAGCATTGTCAGATAGATACAACCATTAGTTTCACAACACAACAATACAATAATTTTAATTATGCTGTAGATCTATAAAGAAAATTCTAATGAAATTGTAAACAGAATTATCAATCAAAATATCATTAATCATTTATATTCGCTGCTATAAACCTATATCTTATATCTAAGTAACACTTTCCTTGTCAATTCTAAAACGAAATCACACATAGAAATATTAGGGTACATTTACACGTAAAAATCGACTGGCATCACCAGCTTGTGGCGAAAATCTAATGTTCACCTTATCTTTACCTTCTTCTCCGACTTCCAGAAATGAATTCCAATCGAGTAAATAATAAAACCCTGTTTTCCGTGGTGGAGGTAGACTTTCATCTACAACATCTGAACTAGATGCCGCTGGACCACCAAAAGATTCAGCTAGGGCAGCCAAAGAAGCATTGTTCGGTTCTTCAGTTGGCGACGTACTCGTTTCTGTAGTTGCTATAATTGTTGTACTTTCTTGTCTTTTAACTTCGTTTTTCTCACCTCCAAAATCAAAATCTAGAGGATCTGGCCCAAAGTTCTTCAAATCTAGAGGAATGCTTGCATCTTGCTTCAAAATATTTGTCAGTTCTTTAATATTGTCAATATCTAAATCTTTTAAATCGTCTAAGGTAGCAGTTCGATTCATTTTCTCTAATTTTTTTATTGTTTCAAGTAATTGATTTAGTCTTTTTATTTCATCGTCACTAACATAATGATTATCTGGACTAAAAACATGCGTTTTCCCATTTTCAGTTTTAATGTCTTCAAGTAATAGTTTCTTCGCTCGTTTCTGTGTCAAGCCAATATCTTCCAAAACGGAATGCATTGATTCCGGTATCATATCCATATCTATATTAGGAACCTTTGATAAAACCTTTGGAGTTTCATCTTTAATAGCTTTAGAAGATCTTTGAGAATTGCCCACTAATCCATATTCTGCTAAAAATTCCTCCATGTCTTGTCTATAAGGAGCGCTATCTGGTAAAGGTTTAAATTGAGAATAAGATCCAGGTTCATTAGGAAATTGTTTTTGGGTATATGGTGCAGCGTATGGTTCTTCAATAGGCGCTTTGTCTGGGTTTTCAATCAATCCAAAAGTCATTAGTAAGTCTCGCATTTCCGGTGACAAATTATCTGCAACATTTGAAATATCTGGCATTGCAGTTGGTAGAGCTCCATTTACTGGTAAAACTCCTATCGATTCAAGCAAATCTCTAACATTTTCAGTCACTGGCTCTTCTTTTGGAAAATTCGCCATTGCTCCATCATAATGACTGCTAAATTTCTGGGATGAAGATTTCATTGGTCCAAAATTAATGTCTTTGAGTGCATCTTTCATTTCAAGTGGTACATCAATATTTTTAAGAGAATAGGGAGTCGATGCTAACGGTTTCATTTGTCCATAACTAGCGTCTTTTATTTCAAATGGTACATGTACATTGTTAAGAGGATATGGTGTAGTTGATGTAGTTGTTGTACTTCGTACTCTAGGCTTCGCAGTTGTGGTTACTGAACTTTTATAAACACTGGATTGCATTGCAGTTGGTCTTAGATGTCTGTGAGGTTTAGTTTGGTCTACAGGTTTAGTTTGTTTTGGTGTAGTTTGTGTATAATGCCAGTAGTCTACGTTCATATTATCTGAATCCGTTACTAGTGAAGGAGGACTTACAATTTTAATTCCGTTATTTGAAGATGCCATAGTTGTGTCTTCTGGATATTTATGATTTGGATATCTGGTTGGTTTAACACGTCTACGCATTGGTTTTGGACGTTCGTCAACTGGTTTAGCTTCAACCTGTATAGTTTGAACTGGTTTAGATTCAATTGGCTTAGCTTCAATCTGTTTATTCGATTTCTTTGCAACAGTGGGTGATGGTTCAGTAGCTACTTCCAAACCTAAGTTTACGTAACTAGCGAAATTTGATAAAGTTGAAGTTTTTATTGGTGATGTAGTAGATGCAACAGTCATAATTTCAACATTTCTCTTTGGAATATATGGTTTACGAGTTATTGGTTTATCAGTTTCATCGCCAACGATATGAGTAATTGGGGGTCTTGTGTATAATTCCTCCATATTATATGCGTCTCCTTTTTTCGGTGTATACGGCATAACTAACATTAGAGCTCTTTGATATTCTTCCCGAGTTTTAATCACTTTCTCGCGTATAACTTCAGGGTCTGCTCTCGTTAAATTTTCTAGTAAATCTATAATTTCACCACGTGTAAGACGCGGTAAACTCAGGTCTGCGTCTATCATTTTTTGTAAATCAGCTACCGTTCCAGACATGTCTTTTTTATATCGGCTAGATAATTCCGTTACTTTTCCAAGCAATGCTCCCACTGATTCATCAGAAAGAAAAGTATTGGTTGCTGGTGGTAAATTATTGCCCACAAATGCATCAGTTTTGATTTCAACATTATCCAATTTATCAAGGGGTTGACCAAGGATTGTTTGTGCACAAATTAATAAGCATATTAAAATGTGGCGCTGAATCTGCAAAAAAACGAATCTTTATGTAATTACAGATTTGCAATTGGCTTTAATTCCTTTTGATAATGACTTATACCACAAATTGATTTGAGCTTGTTAATTATCGAAATAATTTTTAAGTGTAATTGGGAAATATGAATTCAATTCCTTTATTAATTGATATTGCACAGCTCTGCATAAATTTAACAAAAATTAAATGTTATCTGATCTAAAATGCCCTCTCTTTCTCAAAATATACATATTTACCAAGTTGTTAGTTAATTAGGAAAACATTCCAGAATTTTAAACTAAATAATGATTTGAATTTTAAATACGTAACAGTACATATATAAGATCACCTACACCGCCAATATGTAAAATTTCAAGGTCATGGACTTTCTAGCAGATTATTTCAATTTATTCCATACTTTCTCTTTCCGTAATATTATTTCAACGTTAAAAACTTAATGTAGCTGCTGATAAATTTATAATTTTGTTTAATGAACATTGTAATTATGGTTTTCCCCTATAATTTATTACTTATTTAGTTAAAAAAATGTGTTTAATTCTTCAGCACATTCACACTCATATATAAATATATTACGCGGATATAAACAGCTCGCTTCACGGATCCCAAGATATGATTTTTTTTGTTGTTAAACAATATGACACACATAATACAACATAAAATATTTGTAATGAATTTAGGTGTCATGATTGAGGCAGTAAAATCTAACTGTTGTAATAGATAACTTAAAAGCATTATAGTATTGCAATTATAGTTAATTTATTTAGGCGATAATGTGTCTTGTATATTATGCAATTAATGTCAGGTTTAAGAAGGCCAGCAATCCGCTATTTCAATAGTTAAACATCCTTAAGTATGTCATTTTTAAATCAAATCGTTTGTATTCTCATTGGTTAGTGTTTAAAACATATATCATACTATGCAATGTAATTATCTATAATTTGCTTAACGGTGTTCAACAGTTCTAAACACACTAATAGATTGAATTGTTTAACTATGCAATGTATGCAAACAATACAATTACAATGTAATATAACTTACTGAAGAAAAAAATTGGTAAGCTACAATCATTTCCAGATAATAAAATGGTAACATTTATTATATATATATGTTCATGGCTCATTGTTTTTTCAAAAACAACTTTCTCGTCTTTCAAGGTAGCTTGACTTTGTTTAAAGAATAATTGTTATAAATATTCGTTTTTCATATTAATAGCTGTATTTTGCTAGGCTTGAGAAAGAGAAAGCAATACTGTAAACACAATCATTTACCAAAACATGTGAAATGGTAAAGTAAGTATTACTTTTCTACATGATCTACTTCAGTTGTTTTTAAAATATTACATTTGGCACATGTCATAGACATAAAATAAAATTTTATTCACACCGAAAAGAAAGCTTGGTTTTTAATTAAATATATTCAAAAATATTTTTTATTTCGTTATTATTATTGAATATTACATATTTGGCAATTCTAATTCTATGAAAATGATATCAGGAACACTCAAAACAGATCATTTCAAGGTTTTTTTTGTGAGATCACAAAACATATATTTAAAAAAGTAAAGAATCAATCAAAATAATCCACAAAAATATACAAAACTTTTATGTCTAATAAGTTTCTTCAAATTGTAAAATAAATATTCAAAATGATAATATTGATATTTAAAACAAAAGATACTAGAAATGTGTATATCTTTAGCTCTGCTTTTGCTTTAACTCGTGTCGTTTTCGAGATACTTAAGAAATGATACGAGTAAACATACATTTCCGGTTGAAACATTCTTTTCAAGAATAAGAGATTCTCTATCCCAGAATATACAATTCTTAAATTCAAAACATCATATTGTTATGTTCAACAGTATGGGCTGTAAAACGTTCACACACACACACACACACACACAGACAGACAGACGCACACAGACGTCATAAACAAAATAGTCAAAATGCATTCAAAACGAATAAATGCCATTATAATTTCCAGGACAATTTTTTACTCCGTACGTTTACGTAAAAGGATAGGTGATTCCACCTATGCTGAATTTTAATTTAGTGATATTAAAAGTGATTAATAAATTTTATAAAGAAAGTTGTATAAAAATGTGTTAATTTAACTTTGCTTGTTCTTTTGGTCGCGACACAGTTAAACATTTATAAATTCTAAAACGTATGCTAATTTTGTATATTAGCAGGGAAATATTGCTTACCATTTTGATAGTTGTTGCTAATAAAAGTGTAAAACTAAACGCGAACCATTCAACAATAACCAGTCACTCTTGTGCACAACATTTAGTTGACGAATGTTGCTCAGGATGAACACATTAACCGTCTAGTCGCCCCGGCCAGTCGTTCTCGATTTCTTGACTGTGATCAGACACTCTCCCACTCTGCAACCATACGTGTTACAGGTGTTTCACCATCAAAACAATCTTACCATAGAGAAATGATCATACCACAATAAGCTTTAAGATACACAGATACACACACAAAAACTATAGCTCTACAAATTCAGATTTGATTCACCGGCATAATAATCCTTACTGTTTCATTTTACAAGGAACACATTTTTCTATACATACAGTAAAGTGGCCAAATGTAACCATTGTAAGTATTGTGTAAAAAATACTACAATAGAAATGTTAAGTACAATATTGTTTCAGTATCAGTTCCGTACGTGCCAGTCCGTATAAAGTTCTCAAAATACGCAGGTATCAAACAACGGCATAGCTTGCCCTACTTTCGTAAATATGTTGTAGAATCAGTTCTTTATAAGTGACCAAACCTTGATAGTCAGTTGCAGAGAGTCTCTGGTCGTTGTCACTTAAAAGCTGACGATCAACCTGTTCTTGTTGGGATTATCTTCCGATGAAATATATGTACCCGAGTTTCGTGTTAATAATTGACATTCCAATACTAGATATAAATGCCATTTATAACAGTTTTATAACTGTTTGAGCACGATGTTATTTTTTGAGTATTTACTAATTAGTTCCAGTTTTAGTTTTTTATTCAAGTTCTCAAATAATAATAAATACAAACACGATATACCATAGATTGTTGTATTTCAGTTGAAATAGTAGCAGAATATTATTTTATGCGGCATTTATAACGAAATACAAGATTTGGAAATCAGTATTTAAGTTTTAATGAAAATAACACTTGCTAATATCAGAGAAATCTTAATAATAGAAAAATCAATACCAATGATATATGTACCGGATTATATATTATGATTTTACAAAATTGTATATATTGTAAAATTTATAATAATCATAGATATATATTATATGTTGGGGAAGAATTAGAATTTATAATTTTAAATTAATTTTATTTGTTCCTTGACGTAATAAATTAGAGAATACAATTTTTTTAACAACAGTTTCGGAAAGATCAAGGAATATTATATTTCTCAATATTAAAAAGTATAATGTTAGTGCGGAATGGATATAGAAGGTTCGGTGTTTTAAATAAAATGCAATTATTAGATATAAAAATGTTGTATTTTATCGATGTGTGTTGTACATAAAATATTTAGTAATTCGGTTGCAAATAAGCTCTATAAAAACATATTTACCAGAGGCAAGCTATCGGACTATTATTTTATAAACAGTTTAAAATGATAAATATGCATAAGTCATGATAAATTGTTCATACTCAAAAAAATAAAATATTAAGCGTAAACTAATATAGGAAAATTAGAAAATGGACAGAATTTTTTTGAAATGCATTCAGAACCGGTATTTCAAACGCCAATTATTTCTCTTAAAAAAAATTCGGTGCTAAATACATTTCACGGTTAAAATCGAACAAATTCAGTTAAATTATCTTACATTATTAAAAAGATTCTGTTAAATTGTACTATTTACAAATTCATATCTAGTGCCAATTATATACAATTTTTGAGAATGTTAAAAAAATATGTCTTAACACATTGAACGACTCAAGAAAATATGATAGCTACCGACCATGACAGGTATAGTCGCGCAATGTGATCAAAACAGTGGTTTTTATTTTATTTGTCTTATAAATCTAAGAATTAGCACAACCATTTGTTTTATATTCTTCATAATATATATTAGTCTTTCGAGTTATTCATTACTATTTCGATTTTCTAGTCATAACGAAACATATTAGCTGCCTATAAAAACAATTCAGATAGAATTTGTTTAAATCAGTCTCTAATACTGTGTAAAATAATTAAATAATATTAAGTAATAATAAATGACCTCAATGTAAGAGATTCTGATTTAAATGATTATACACAAAAATATTAAATATATTGATTAATCCATGTGCTATAACATTACAAATAATACTGATTGGTTACTTATATAATAATTATCTTCTCAATGCGTTTGTTCTAACTATTACATGTATAACCAATAATAAAATTGCGTTATGGCTATATGTTCCATTTTTATTAAATATGGCACCATTTATTTATAATAATACGTACGCGTAATTTATTCGAGTTATATATATACATATACACAATTAAATACTGTTTTCAAAAAAATATGGGCAAAATCAATTACTAGTGGAATTGAATTCATAATTCACAATTCAACTTTAATTCTCGATAATTCACAAATACAAATCTACAAATAATTGATTTCAAATCACAATTCAAATCGAATTGAAGTCTTTTTAACAATTAAAAGTCATATATGTGAATTTGTTGTACTTATTTCTTGATTATATACCGTTTCAAATAAATTATTATATTGGTTAAGTTATAGCACATATATTATTCAATTTACCGATTGATCTATAACAGTGTTTCCCAAAGTATGGTAGGCTGAAAGAGAGCCGAGAATTTATTTTTGAAATTCGTTAGTTTTGTTATCTGCCGAGAACGGTCTATTATTAATTAAAATATTTAACTGGATATTGTCTCATTTACAGAATAATATAAATCGGATGTAATTCACTTACAGAATAGCAACATCCGATCTCCTGAAAGTGGTACACGAATACCTTACGTTTAGGAAACACTTACAGATAATATTTGATCATAGTCATAAATAATTGGAGCGGTACTAACATACACCTTAACTATATACATTAAACTTATTTCTAACTGAAATAGATTCGCAATTTAATAACTTAAGTACAAGATGTATTTACAAACAATAAGGCAAGATTACTTATTACTATTTGTGACAATACACACATATGTTAAGGCACTCATTCTTAATACGATAGTTCAATCTAAAATTAATAACTTAATACAATAGCATTATCAATTTTGATTTTGTTAAATATATTTCAAATAACTTATTTGAAAACATTCATTTGTATCACTGGTTAATATTATTTTAAAACTGAAAAGGTCATAATCAATAAATGTTTGTCAGATATATAAAATCTACACTGTTTATTGTCTGTTAAATTTTTCATAAAATTAAACGTAGTTTCCTTCTGCTGCCGGCTCGGTCTTTAACTTACCTCTGGTTTTTAAACTATCGGTTGTTTTCAACTTTGACGGTACTGATGGTACACTGTCGTTACTTGCTGATGGTTCAACTGCTGCACAATTGTTGTTCTGTGATGACAGACATGACATTTCTATCATATTTTGGTTCTAAAACAATAACATGTAAACAAAGTTAAGGAATATATATTATCTATTCATATATTTTTAGAAATATGAGGTATTTTTCAAAGCGTCAGTTTCGTATTTACAAAGTCAATGGCGATAGGCATGCATCAAACACAACGTGCGATGGAAAAGCTAAACCTTGCAAAGTTCCAATTGTATACTGAAATTCTACCTTCGAGAACAAGTTTTCGAAAACTTACACCCATAACTAATTTATTGTAGTGCTTGAAGTTGATTTTATCTTATAGAAGAAGAAAGTACTTTCATGCAAGACAAAGGAGAACATAATTGAATGAATGAAAGATAATCCCTTTAGAAATGTATGAAATTTGAAACGCCTACTTAATAATATCAAGAATGTAAAATCAATATGTACCTCACCTGGTTGTCGTCCGCATCTGCTAGTGGATTTGCTGTTATTGTAATACGGTTTGTTGGAGGACCGCAGCCATTCGATAAGCTACGTGGTATTGACTTCGAAATGTATCCATTACTTCCAACTTGTATGTGGTGACCTCTGTCTTCATTTACACCGCCGATTTTATCTCCCCGATCATTTCCTCCTGCAAAACAATCATCATATTTAGATAAATACAATAACACAACAATATATGCAAATCATATTAGAAAATATATACCTTGTGATGCATCTTTGTCTTTCTCTTTCTTCTTTTTGCATATAACAAATACTAGTATTCCGCCAACCAATAATGCAACTCCAAGTATAGCTGCACCAATAATTATATATAACTGTGGAGGGCCGCCCGATTCTTCTTTTATAGATGGTGTCGTTATTGATGGTGTTGTAGAAGTGTCTACAATCGCACCTAAAGAATAAATTGTCGATATTATTAATGCTCTAACGCTGTCTATTTTTTTAAATAATTATCTGTATATGATATGGGTGCCCATGGGTTAATCTATAAGAATAATAAGAAATAAATAACTTACGTAATGTTTTTTGTCTCAACACCGCACTGAATTCACTAACTCCAGAAATGGTATAACTCTGTAGTTTAATGTCATATGAAGTATCAGATAGTAAATGAGTGATAATATATGATCTTGTCTGTTCATCATCGACTGTTGCTTTGAAATAATCTCCAGCGCTGCTTGTAAGTTGATAATTGACATAAAATCCATCCACACTGATATTTGAATTAGGAATGCACTAAAGAAAATAATTATAACGTAAATAAATTAATATAATAATCATAGCAAAAAGAAGACTAACCTCCCAATAAATTTTGATTGAGTTGGCGGTCATAGCTTCGGTATGAGTTAATCTTGGTGCTGGCAAAGGATTCTTTTCGGAGAAATTCTCTCGTTTCAAATGAAATTTAATAGAATTAGGTCCGTTTTTATTATCATCATTACTATACACAGCTGCAATTCTAAACTTGTATATATAATCCGACTTAAGATTATCCACTTGATAGCTTCGTAGATGCGGTAAAATATCAGCATTTGTAGTTTTCCATCGCGAACCTTTCAACCTGCTATGTGACGCTGGACCTAATTCTCTATATTGCACTTTGAAGAATCGTATTGGTAGACCTTTGTTCTCAGGAACCGACCACCGCACCATCACGGATTCATCAGATAATCGTGTTACAATTGGTTTAGAAGGCGGCACCATAAACGTACTCTTTCTAGTAGTTGTTATTTTCGACGTTGTCCTAACATGTGGTGTTGCCGATGTCGTGCTTTCGCCATACACTGGTTTCGGATAAATATGTATGAAAATATGTGCGTAATCAGCCCCAATTATATTGCTTGCTAAACATTGTAGTATGCCAGCATGTCTTTTTTCGATTGGTCGAAAATAGATTTTGTTTCCGACCACTTCTATGTTGCTATCATTTAATACACTGTAGCCGTTGATGAGCCAGCTAACAATTGGGTCTGGGGTTCCGTTAACATCGCATTCGAAATCAAAGTTTTGCCCCTCTTTGATGTCAGACAGTTTCGGGAAACTAACTGTTGGTCGTTGGTAAAATAACAACGCTATATGGTGTTGCAAATTCCCATGTACGCACACATAAACCCCTTCATCACTTGCACTTATGTTTTTTATTGAAACACCACCAGGCAACATTTCAAATCTATCAGAATTTATTTTTCCTCCTAGCTTATACCATGTTACTTTCGGCGGTGGAGTTCCTACTGCTGAACACTCCATAAAAACATCTTCACCTAAAGGTAAAATAATTACGTTTATTTCCTATTCTACCTAGAATCTTTAACGTATTTACAAGATATTTGGTAAATTAAAGCTCATTATGGATAAATGTGTAATATAGAAAGATATACTTTTAAGGTATGTGAATATTTACAAAAAAATTACAAGAAAATTCGCCACCCGTCAACTTAATCAATTATACAGATGGATCGGTGAGGAGTATGGGCAAATGGGGCCCACGGGTTAACCTACTAACTGTATAATTTATTAACGACAGTTCTAACACCGTTATTTGACTGAGTCCTTGTAATGCATCATTCCCAAATAAATTTCACATTCCAAACATTTTTTAAATTTTATACTCTTCAATGGCCAGTAACATATATTTAATAAAATATAGCTAACCTGCTGTCACAGTATAATTCGATGGTGGCCTTGTGAGGAATCTAGGTTCTTCTTTTTGGCCAGTATTTGTTACTGTTAAAAATGTTTTCTGCTCCAACATTCTACTTTCATCAGTAATATAGTTACGAGCTGCACACGTATAACTGCCAGCATCATAGTTGCTTATATTTTTCAATAATAAGGTACCGGTAGGTAATACATTTGATTCACTTAAGGGCACGTTACTCCTAAATAAAAATATGTTTAATATACAGATTGACGAGAATTATAATTAAATGTGTATACTTGTAATATTGTACGGTGGCTGCTGGATTGCTAGTGGGCAGATCACAACGTATGGCAACGGTGTTTCCAGGTGACACGTATATTGTTGAAGTATTCGGCGGTGGGTTCTTACCGATATCTGCGATAGTTACTCTACCAGGTACGGACGCCAACACTGAACTTCCGTAAATTGCTAGGCATTGATAATCGCCAGCGATATCTGTGCTATTCACCTAGAACAAGAATGTGTTCAATATTATCTAAATAACTGCTCTAAGACAATAAGTTAATTACATATGGTTGAATTTGGAAGAGATATTTATATGTTTAATATATAATATGTTATGCTGATTCGATAAATGTAAAAAATGAAATAGTTTTCATTTGAAAATATATCGGTTTAAACAACAGTTTGGATCCAATAGAATACGAAATAATGGTTAAGCGTCTTCAAGTATGTTAATTTTTACATTATAAAGCTGAAGTCATTTCGAAAAGAGTCAGATTCGGGGATGGCCAAAACGTGTATTTCCGTTAAAACTGTATACTGTAGATGGTACTTACATTTATAGTTACAGTAGTATGTTCACCCGTTGAGGTATACAAATTGTGTAGAACTTCAACGGCATGTGTTCTATCAATTTTTAGTGGCGCATTAGAATATGGCGATGAAATCGGAAAATGTCGCCATCTAAAACGGTCTGGTTTTACATTCATTTCACATGCCAACGTGAATTCGTCTCCAATTGGCACTGCTATTGGTTCTGGACTCCGAACAAACAAGAGTTTTTCTTTATCTGTAAAAACAAACAAACAAAAAATCTTAATATTTATATAAATATACTCTCTGTTGTTAGATGATTTGAAAATCTTTTTAATATCTTACGGAATTTTCAATACGAAAGTTCATTCGGTTAATTTATTGCATTTAGGTAAGACGTAAATTTAAAAATATAAACATTATTTATATGATTTTAAGGTACCTGACGAAACTTTTAATTTATAACACACGAATTTCAATTATTTATTCAAGCAATAAAATATCAATACGTCAATTGTAAATTCCAGGTTTATAATTTACAAAACTGTAATTAACACTGACACATTATAAGCATAATAAACTGTGTATTATGAGATATACAGATAGTGGCCATAAAACCTGTATTATTTGAAAAAGCGTCAAACAATATATATATATATATATATATATATATATATATATATATATATATATATATATATATATATATATATATAAACACTTAGATCCTGCGACAGCAAGCGTTAGAAATATAAATATGAATTAATGTACTTACGGCCAACAGAGTAGGATAATCGTACCGCCAGCAATACGATAAATATGGTGTAGATACTGTGACACACCGTCCCCATCTTGCAAGTTGCCGCATCCCTGGAACAACACATAATGTAAGAAAATCATATTCCACCAAAGATTATATAGGGAGAGATCTATAACACTCGATAAGTCATTGAGTTTTCGCTGAATAAAAAGGATAAATTACCGCCACACGCGAACAGGAAGTCATCCCATGACACTTAAACACGTATCAACTTGAAGTTACACTACAAAATTGATTGTACAGTGCGATATCAAATTAAATATAACAATTTTTTTATACCTAATTATGTTTACATAAAAAAAAAACATTTTCCGCATTTACTGAAAAATTCCCTAGTGTCAGTGTAATCGTTGGGGTGCATTCAAGTTTTTTGATTATATATATACGACGACCTAAAACCAATCTTTCCCGAACATTGGTCCGATTGATAACATTGCGAGAGGTTAAGTAAAATTAATATTTAACAGCGTGTATCCCCGCCCAAAACGGCCGAACACTGGCCCATGCCCATCAACCGTTCTTGAAGGGAATTCGAACATTTCTGACGGTGTGTCTGAATAAATTTCTTACCTCGTTATAACACAGATTAAGGATAGCCGTAACTTGTCAGAGACTTGATTAAAATTCTTGTGTACGTTTTCTTTTTTTTATTAATCTTTTGATGACAATGATGAGGCATCTTACGATGGTGTAGACGAGAAATAAAAAACCGTAGAGACAGAATTGAGTGTCTGGTAAACACAATGTTAACAATATTGAGATTTTATACTTCGTTGATACGAGTACAGCACCAACCATAACTTTCAGATGCACTAACCATGGTGCTTTCAATATGCAAGCATTCAAAGAACCGATATAAGTGATATTTGTTGTCTGAAATGTGCTATTAAATATTAAATACAATCGGAACTAATTAGGCATATTCGTTAACCTTAGATAAAATCGTACCAGTGGAGGTTATTAAATTTGGTATAACGAGCAAACGACCAATCTTATTTTTTTGGATCATTTATACTGTGCCTCGAATTAATCTAGTTATTTATAATACAATATAAGTAACAGAAGGCGAAATTCAGAACGGCCAGAGATCAACGTTGATCCGACCAAATGATTTATAGCGTTGGACCACGGGATAAAATTAATCTTAAACTCTTTTGAAAGCATCCAGTAAAAAATCTAATCAAACGTCATTTAAAAATGCTGTCTCATTTGTATTTTTGACTCAGTCATTCTTTAAAAAGAATACACACAATGAACACAGATTACAAGGTATGAACAAGAGCCGACCTCATGCTTCTAAAAGCATCTAATATGCGCGCCACGTTATTTAAATCAATAGTAATTTTTGGTACTACACTCAACGTTGAAAAGAAAGCGGCCACCGTCAATATACATTATTATGGTACAATGAATCAGATGGTTAATTATCTTGTATTCATGCTGTGAATTATTTGTATTCATTTTTTTGCGCAATCAAATTTGAAATAGTCTTTGTATTGGAATTGTTAGCATCTAGTCGTGAGTGATAAAAACATTGCTTTCAATTCGAGAATATACTCGATTTATTTTTGCTCTAATCGACACCAATCCCACCCGCCAAGACCAAACCAAATTACAACCGGCAATTTATTCTCTTATTCCTTGAATACTTATTAGGAAATACATCAAAATTACATACCTATACACATATAACTAGTTGAAACACGTATACAGCAACACGTGTATGGGTCAATCTATCCGTTCTGAGACAGTATTAAAAAATGTTGTGAATATTCTTCATTTTGAAGTCCACTTTATATTTTATTTTAATTACGGGTAGAATTGTAATAATAAATAAAAATGTACTCAGTATTATAAATTTTAAATACCGCTATAAAAAATGTTCCACGGAATACAGCCGTCATTTTAATAACATAAAAACTGAGACAAGAAAAAAGGTAGGTAAATATATAAAAAGCAAGCTGCTTCCCAGTGTTTTCTGACCGTGCATAAGGGGAGAGGTCACCCAGTGATGCCGAAAACCAAGCAACAATTTAAGGGTCCAAGATCCACGATAAGAAAGGTATACACAAGGCATGTGATTTCTACCCGCTATCATCAGTCCACCAAACCACAATCAATTTTCAGTATGCTGTAAATGACGTCCGGTTAACAATAGGACAGCAGCACAGGCGACATTTAATGATGTTGCACAGGTGGTAAATTAAAGTTTTTCTTTTGGTTCCTTTTATTCTTTATCCTACACTATAAAAAGTCGCTGTTGCCGAAAAGGTTTGGTAGCTGCGGTAACACTTACCAGCTATCACAAGTTTCTGACATCCTAGGTAAATAATGATGGATAATTTTATGTTGTATTTGTTAACAAATATTAAGACGAATCCACACAGTTGGCCGCTTTTACAGGTCGGTGTAAAGGGGGAAGCGCACAAATACCGTAGCGCCATTAGAGCCAATGTTATTATCTACTCAGTCGACGCGATCGGGTGCGCACAAAACGTGTATTTCCGTCAAAATATCGTGTTCGAAAATTATGATGATCACAATTCTTCTTTATATACATACGTATAAAAAAGTAAAAAGTCTGTTGATACATTGTAAAGAAGAAAAAAAATGGATACGGTTTGATATCAAATAATCTAATGGGAAATATAAACACGTGAAGATAATAACGTGTGTGTCTCTGGTTGTGCGATTGTGTGTGTGTGTGTGTGTGTGTATGCGCGTCTGTATGTGTGTATATATATATAGTAGAAATGTTCCCCTTACACAAGTTAAAATCAGGCAAAGAAAGAACAAATTAATATTATAAATATAAACATATTAGGCCTACAATAAACTCCGAAATATAGAAAATAATTATAATTATATATAATATTACATACAATATGCAGATTTTTTGTAAGTAAATAAATAAAAGATTTTGTAATAAAATTTTACTACAAAATGTTTTTTATTTTCTTGGATGAAGTCTAAAATGAAGTATTGTAATCATTTTAACGGAAATTGAAGATAAAATATTAAACATTAAGCTTAAGACTTTTATATAATCCGGGAGTACACCTATTTTTGAAAACAATATCTTAACCGGAAGTAACAGTTTACTCTAGTTAATTTTTCAATATCTCTGAAATGTTAAGAGTTAAAGAAAAATGTTTCATATAAAAGTTGATGATATTTAAATTTCAAGCAACTTTGGTTTAGAAAGTTTATTCTAAAAATGTACCATTTACTGAAAAAAACGCCTTTAAAAATAGTTATTTTATATTTACGTTTCTTTCTTCTTTCCGTGAATTTAAAACATAATAAATCATTATATTAAATTTTGAGTGACAGGACAAGAAATTTGTAATAAAATTTTACTACAAAATGTTTTTTATTTTGTTGGATGAAGTCTAAAATGAAGTATTGTAATCATTTTAACGGAAATTGAAGATAAAATATTAAACATTAAGCTTAAGACTTTTATATAATCCGGGAGTACACCTATTTTTGAAAACAATATTTTAACCAGAAGTAACAGTTTACTCTAGTTAATTTTTCAATATCTCTGAAATGTTAAGAGTTAAAGAAAAATGTTTCTTATAAAAGTTGATGATATTTAAATTTCTAGCAACTTTTGTTTAAAAAGTTTTTTCTAAAAATGTACCATTTACTAAAAAATCGCCTTTAATAATAGTTATTTTATATTTACGTTTCTTTCTTCTTTCCGTGAATTTAATACATAATAAAACATTATATTAAATATTGAGTGACAGGACAAGAAAGTGGAGTGAAGGCCACTCCAGCTTTCTGATTATATGTAGAAGACCTGTGTGCAGTGCAGATTTTTAAAAGAAATGAAATATTTGTGATTGATCATTAATCGACTTATGCATTCCAATCAGCATCGTTATAGTAAATCAGGATGCAGTAATTCAGCAATTTTTTTTTTTTTGATCGTATGATTAAACGACATAAATAATAATAATCATAATAATTGCATAGCGATTTGTTCCATTTATATGAATCGAGACGATCATCATAAATATCGTCGATTGTGAACACACCTTCATAAACCAGTCTCTCTCCATCGCAGTGCTGTGTTTAATTGAGTTAAAAATGTCATGTGACAAAAAGAAATAAAAATTCGCATGCGAGCGCGGTCTCGACTCGAAACAAAAGCGAACGCAAAACGGTTCCGAGAAGAACTCGATCCGACCTGCGGCCTGCACGCTGTACCTATGCTATGCCGCGAGCCGGGAATTGAATTGTCAATTGTGCACTAAGTTGAACAGAGAACGTTGTTCTGTTGAATATTATGCGGGGCATGCACGTGAGTGCAACAGAAACGCGCTGGAACGCACAATCATAGTCCATAAAATATGGTCGATGTGTTTTTACATTTTATTTTAATTCGTTTTCATTGTGTTGCTCATTTTGCTCGGGTGGAATCAATGGTCGAGCCGACTGCTAGTGCCATGTTCTCACGTTTCGATGCAGATTTAACAATACAGTTCTTATTCACTACACCACATTCTCACATACCTAGCAGGGTTAGTAATTGTCTGCTGAATAAATGCGGACAACCGTTCACTCACTTCGCCAATTCTGCTAACCAAATACACTCATAAATTTTCTTTTCTTGTACGAAAGAAATAATACGTTTATTGCGCGACGAGATTAAAAATTGATATCGCTCATTTCTCATCACCAATCAGCTACAGTTTGGCCGATTTGTACAAATCAAATTGTAAATTGAATATAACAACAGAGAGAGATATTTTTACAACCGGGATAACAACGTTAAAACAATATAAGAGCAACCGATCATCATGTGGAACAATGGAAATTCATGTGGCCAGTATTCTCACCGAGAATTTCTATGGACTCATATATCAGTATGTTTTTTTATCGATTTGCAACGCATTTCACAGCGTTTTTCGCAACGTCTTCTTTTGTTTCAAACAACTGCTCACCATTATTTTATTTGTTGTTAAAAAAACGATGTTCTCCAAGTACACTGCATCGAAAACTCACTACTTCCCCCAGTTATAGTTTCGTAAACACTTACTAGCGATTTTGTTATTTTTATTTTTAATTCTTGCGGAGTTATAATATTTCTTCTAAGTAAAAACAAATTAAATGAGATTGTATCGTTGTTCTTGGAACTGATCTTGTGTTTGGTCGATGATTATGGGAATACGATTCCACGCACCCTCTCACAAAACTCGAGTTACCAAGAAATTATGTTTAACAGTTGCATATTATACGCGTAGTAAGTCAAAAATCGCCGTTACAAGTATAATATCGATACGTGGAAATGAACTCTGTGTGTGTGTACCATAAAAACAGAGAACATGGCAACATACAGGTTAATTTGTTACAGTATTTAAAATTTCTCAGTATTTCTGTGGCCATTTTAAGGGAAAATATTTTAATTGTAAATTTAATTCCATAACGATTGCTCAACTCTCAGAATACAATGCCACAAGTGTTTTCTTTTTCAAAAAACAAAGTATTTTTGTACCTTAATTAATTCTTGGTATACAGAAGAATGGAAAGGACATAATTTTTTAATAATTTTATTGATAAGTTTGCTGCTTCTTCGGAACTTAATTATGTGTGTATAAAGAAATAATGAAAGGTCATTATCACTACGTTTTGCGCTTTTTGCATACCAGAAATGTTTTCGCTTTAATAAAACATGATTGACGTCTTCTAAGATTTACGAAATAAATTACCATATTAAAGTAACAACAACTTGTTGATAAATACATGCTATTATACCGCAAAAAAAGATCTTTTAATAATATTTCGTCACCATACATATATATTTTTGCATTACAATAGAAACCAGTTAACTTAGAATCCTCATAAAACGTACTTACACTGTGTGTTAACGTTTAAGGACCAAAACGAATGAAGCTAAAATTAAGAAACTGTAAACTTAATAGCCCGAACGAAACGAAACAGAGATAAAACGAAGGCGATCGAAGATGTTATGCCGACTATATACAAAGAAAATAAATTGTAATTTAATAAAAATCAAGCACTTGTGCTACTTTTCCATTGTCTTGACAACGTGAATTAAATGTTTTTATTAATATAAGAAATTTTTTAGTTTGTTACAAAATAATTTATTTTTTGTATTACATTTAATTTAATTGCAGAAGATAAAGAAGAAACTCATTCGTCGAATACACGCAACTGAAAGCAATGGAACAAAACGCGTGACTCAGATCCAAACCAAAACTATACTTAACCTTACCTAAACGATACTGCTGCTTAGTAATAGTTTTTTTTTTACAGAGAACTAGAGTTCATGCAAGCGACCACTTTTGTTGATTTGCTTATTTTATTTTTTGCCATTACCCTATTAATCCACTGCGATATATAAATATTGTTAATAGTAACAATGATTGAGAAAGGTGTCACTATGTGATGTGGTAATAATAAAACAAATGTATAAATATGTATACATCATACAAGTTTTGTTACAGAAACACATAAACGCCCACAGTTTCCAACAGGCGCATATTTATAGATTGAATAATAATCGCAAACATATGTCATACCTGATTAGAAAAACATAAATTTCAATACCATTCATTCACAATAAAACATATACTTTGTTTAAATATATTACGCAAAAGACGACTTCGCAGTGAATTATAATTACAATAATATATTTAATAATGCAAAAACTGAATACTGATAAGAGAGAAAACTCGAAATAGGGAATAAATAATTTGGATTCTCTGTTTTGCGATTCATTCTGGTGGATCCTTTCAATGGAATAGCATTTTTAAGCCAATATAACTGCATAAACCAAGATGCTTATTCAGATGGGTATTAAAAAAAAACAAACATAAAGGAAATTTACAAAATTATGTGTACGTTATTAAAGCAAATAAATACAAACATAATTTGCCTATAAAATCATTAATACGGTTCTGCTAATATTAATAAATGTATTGGGAGTTGAAGAAGTTGTAGCTGAACAATTGTACACAAGTTCCCATGACCTGCATGATTCTGGCGGCAATCTCGAACTTCTCGTTCTCGACACCGAGGTAATCGAACAGCAATGTAGCTAGTATACCGCTAACCTCTAGGTGCACAGGTAGCCAAATAAATGTGCCAGTTCATAATGCGTTGCATCTGTTTTATTTTTTGTTACTTACTACAAAATAGAAAATGATGATTTAACAGAGACCTGTGGTAGTTACCAATTCATAAATCATTTAGTTGTCACTATGTCAAAAAGTAACAGCGAAAATTAATTAGAAGCTACGTTAGGTAAAGACTTTTTGTTCATTTGAAAAGTCCGGTTCTGTTAATTATAGGGCTCAAAGGTAGACGGTAGAACACAGGCAAATCGCATCAACAAAACACTACCGCCAGAACAACACGGACTAAAACGTATATATATATATATATAAGCCGCACATGGTTATAGAGGACAGGCGCTAAAACTTTATAGGTACAGTATACCTAGAGTACACCAGCTCCCAAGAATGCGGTTTATACTCAACGGCAAATGTGAGTTGCGTTCGTTGCGAGAGTGGTGAACCTATATATATATATATACAGAAGATACTACGGAACGTGTTTTAATGCAACAAGAAGACTGTACGTATACGGTCCAATTTTGATAGCACGTTTAAAAGCAACACAGTGCCGCACATACGATATGGGATGCATGCCAACCGAACAAAAAAAGAACCAAACAAACACTGGTGAGAGTAATCATACAACCATCAGCGTTTTAGAACTACAATTCTAAAACTTAAGCGACTTTCAGCTGATACAGATACATCACGAACTTCAAAACTGCTATTACAATGTTTTTAAAATAATGCTTTACATATACAAAAAAAAAATGGAGTGTCCTTTATTTGACTTTCTTATGCGTAGTTTTCTTTATATTTGCCGCTTAAGATATGGTATAAATATGTTTTTTTATCAGATGTCATTATTAACAGTGATTTGACATTAGGTTGACATTTCCTGGTCGCAATTAGCCACAATTAATTGTGTCCCATCACAAACCAGGAATTGATCCTGTGAAAAATGACTCATTCAATTGAAGTCTAAGATATGTTATGATTATCTTGTTATTTAATACCACTAATCTTTCATGATTAATCGATATAATAGTTGGAAGTTTTTTTTTATTTGCTATTTGCATATCAAGTTTACTTTAAACGTCGGCATTTTTAATTAAATACAATCTAAGAGACTTATGCGTTAGTGTCTTTGTTTAGAATGTATGCAAATTAGTTCCTATCTAAACTATATTCATTCTATAACGATGATTATATATTTGTGATGCCGCAAGCATAACATTACTTTAGCAATTATGGTAAAATATTTGTACTCATTTAAATCAATGAATATTATTATATTACCAAATTCAATAGATGTTCAATATCTGTTTGAGTTTTCTCCTTTTATGAGGTAATATTAACATTTTAAATTTTTTATTTCATTTCAATTCAGTTCCTTTTGCTGTTTTAGTCCATTTCATTTACCATAAAAATGGTATTCATATAAAACAGAAGCGTCAAAACCGGCTAGATATAGAATTTAACCAGCATTGGAAAATTCTGTTCTATTTCAATTCATTTTTTTACCGGGGTTGTTATTCTTTTACACGATAATTTCTCAATATGTCTGTGTTCATAGACCATATAAATAGTTATATAAGTAACAGTGAATAGAGAAACTTGTATTTGTTGAAAACAACATACGTACAATTTAACAAGGGCCGAATGTGTTATAACAACATTGAAATAGCTTATACTGGCAACAAAGGCCCACGCGCCACGCCCAGTCTGGTGTATGGGTACTTTGCACGTTGGTATACACATACACAAACACACCAAAACAATCTTGATTTCTCAATCGGCCTTTGCAACTCTCCTTTTCTTTTTGATTGTGTACAAACGCAAAAATTCCACACGGAATGCGATACGTGTGGGTGCATTATTGACTTGCCTTGCGCTAGTTATTTACTTTTTAACAAGTTGGCGCCAGATAAATGTCCGGTCACATAAATAACGGCCAAAATTGGGTTTCTTTTAGTGAGCTACACAATTTGTTTGTATTTCTTGAACTAGATGACAGAAGTTTACGTTTTATCTTAATTTAATTGTTATTTCAAAGGAAGGTCCATTCCTAGCAAGCCAAATAGAAATTAAGATTAATATTCCAGTTTGGGTTAAGACAAATAATTCAAAGTAACAAAATGAACGCATTAATTTTAAATTTGTTCGAACACGGCAAAATACTGCAATAGTGCTAAATAATTAGGTAAAATATATTAATTTGTGTCAATTAGTTATTCCTGGTTAAGTTATCCGTCGATAAACAAATAATGAATTGTATAATAATTTGTGCTCGCATAACAGCAATAGTGCTAAAAGGTAAGTAAAGTTCAAAGCATGGTTCAAGTTTGATCGAACAATTAGCACATTTTTACCACGCATGATGTTAACGTTTAGCACGAGTGATGTGCTGAACACTTAATAAGCAATTAGCATGACATAAGAATGAAGGCGTTTGAAGAGCAATGCACTTAAAAACACGTTTATGACTACTACAAGTCAAAAAAAGAACCCCTATGATATCTTAATACAGAGTCAAACTTCCATATCTCCAACTTCATAAATCGAACATTTCTTGGACGAAGTCTAAACGGAAGTATTGTAACCATAAAAAATTTCGGACTCGAGGTTTTAACGGAAATACACGTTTTAACCATCTTTGAGTTCCACAATTTTCGGAATTACGTCTGTGTGTGTGTGAAAGATGGTGAAAGAACAAGAAAGTTCTTTTACAGGTCTAGAGTCTGGATTCCCGGACATTGAGGGTAAGATCCACTTTCGCGCAAAAGTATCTTCTCCCACTTAAAGGCATACCTTTAAAAAAATATGCTATTATTAAAAAGTTTAATTTAAATCTGCATGTACCATAAATTCACAACGAACTACGCTCACTCAGAACTGTAATTACGCGCGAAGGAAGGAATCCATATACTCATTCTCTTTTTTATGCATAGCCTTACACCACTACAGTTTTTAGTGGGGCTTTGTTTGAGCTAAAGTTACCGGCTAATTTCATCCTATGTATAAATGGTAGTTGGCTGGCCATATATCATATGAGTACGTGTTGTTGCTCGCAAAACTTGTTACGACCGTACAGGAGCGCTAAGCAGTAATTTCCAGAAGATTCAGACAACCGCTTATAATAGACGCGCATACTTGGGGGAACAAACCAAGTTCAAAGAAGACTTCGAACATACACACGGTTAATTTAAACGTTATTTGTTGGGAAACATCAGAATGTATCTATAACACGCTACAGTTGAAAGGCAATTACTGGTGCACGTTAAGACTGCCGTATATTTCGAACTTGCATTGTTGTTATTGGTAATTGAGTGTTCGGTTAATGGTATACGCGCATATATGGCTTTGCATAAATGGTTGCTGATTGCTCAGTTTTGGTTGTCGCTCTGAAGTATTATTTTGCTCGCAATGGTTTAACGATCTTACATAAAACAGTACTTGCGTAGCGACATCGTGGGTTGCCAAAATATTAGAAACACTTTCAGATTACAAATAGTTACATACTTGTGTAGCACTATTCATGATATCTTCTATATTTTATTTTATTGCGCAAGCGCACAGTGGGAGAGCGAAGTCTGCTGCTCGCATCGCATATATTTCCTATGCATAGGTGCCTGGACCTAATCTTGTTTAATTTGAAAATAATCAATTCAAAACTAATCATTTTTATAATTTGTTCCATAACCCACGTTTGGTATTGCGATAAAACCATAACTTGTAAACACATAATATTTCAGGGTCGTAACGCTTAGAGTCAATATTATATTGGATAATGAGTTGCATATACATATGACCGTATTTGGAGTTATCTTATAATAATTATATGTATATACCGTAACACCTACACAATAAAATACGTAATGATCACGATATTTATTCGCACCATTTAAACTTATCGTTTATCTGCTCTGCTCCGGTACGACTAACATCCAAGTATACTTGGCCTCATGAGAATTCGAGGGATCCCTATATATATATATATATATATATATATATAAGTTATACATACATATCTGAACTTTTTGCTCCGAGAATGATCGAATGCTTTAGCTCTTCTGTACTTTGGATGAGTTACAAATATTAAGTATGGATCTCACTCGAATAAATGTTCTAAACAAACGTGCAGGAGATTAGTGCCCCTGGTTACACTTAATAGTGAACGGCATGTGTCACCTCCAAGAAGTTATTTACGGCCATCGTCGACGAGTACGGAGTAGAACAAATGCGTGGCTACAGTCTCCATTTGATGGAGTACAAGCGACAGAACCTCGGTCAAAGTTGTAAAAAGCTCGCAAGCGTGTAGGTACTAAGAGAGTTATAATAATATACTGCATATGTTGCTCTAGTTGGCAGGGTGCCTGTATATTTGTTCGTAACTTAGATACTACATCTCGTTGGTAGTACTCCATCATCGTATGATAGAATAAGAATGTTGTTCATTTCCATGACAACACTTATAAACATCTACATTATTCACTGTACGAAGTCGATGTTCGCGCAGCCACTCATTCGCTCGAATTTCATTCACTCTCTAGCGATTTCATATTTTGGTATGAATATCGTTATGGTACATTACTTGATTTTGGTAATTTTTAGAAATGTCAGCCCTCTTGCTACTAAAGTCTGTAACAATAATAAAGAGAGAGTTGTTGACTGGCGGTTACGGCGCCCATGGAGGCGGCAATGGTATTTGTGTTTGCGCGTGTGCTCGCTCGAAACACACTCATGCATGCGTTTTGTGTTATGGAAGATAACGTTCCGTCTTTCAGATCCCAGGTATATACGAGCTCCGACAATATTCCACGACCCACGCATACTCAAGATCTCTCACTCTATCAATTCGAAACGTCATATATATATTTCGTAAATAAAACCAAGTGCCTTTGGCTTATGCCGGTTTTTGGGTTAGTTGGTACAAAGGTTTCACATTTGAAATCTAAATCTATATTTTCGAAACTATCTTTTTAATACTGTAGGTGTTAATCTTGGATTAATAAACGACATAAAAACGTTTAAATACAAATATGGCCTGCTTAGTGACAGATATTAAAAGAGTCGTCGAAAAATCCAAGCGAGAAATCAGAACAGATATACTAAAAATTATTTTGAAACTTAATTACTTAAAATCATCTCAAACTCTCTGAAGAAAACATATATTGGTCGAAATATACCAACGCTTTTTCTCTCTAACTTTTCCTTTCACAAATTTACAAAATTGATTCCCAATTTTCCACACTGGGGTCTACTGCACCCCATGTGACAGTTATGTTATATATAGATGGGTCAGTTAAGGGTTAAGCAAGGTAAATAAAATATCTATAGTGCCGTAATTGATTTTCGGTTTATTAAAGCTATTTGTAACGTTAGTTATGTAATATAATTTGCAACAACATTCAGTAATATTCGTTTAAATAGTATTCCTAATGTGACCCCGTTATCTAATATAATTGATCTTTAAAATACGGTCAATTGTAACCCACATGAATAAACACAATGCCCGTGTATTGTTCATTGGAAATATTACGTGTGTATTGATCATTGTTATTAAATTAAATACTCAGAAGATGCGTATTGTATTAAATGATTTGAGACTAAGTGAACTAAGTCCAATTGTGGTGGTTTAAGTCGATATAAAAAGAAAATGTTCTGTTGCAAGAATTACGACGCCAAAGCCAAAACCATATAAGACAATAAGTCTGAATGGCGGGTTGAAGTGAAACGGACGTAATATTGTAATAACTCACGCGTGGGACTCACGATCAACCTAGCTGGGACAGCGCTACGAGTAGGTGTTATATCGAGTCGAAGAGCTTGCTGAGATGAGAAAGGCATACACCATACACCAGACTATGCACGGACATTGTGGAACACGAACACGACATCCACAAACAATTCTAGAATTATCGTTGACTATATATGAAAAACGCAAACCTACAACTGCATACTGATTGCAAAAATAGGAGATCTGATCGCAATTATCTAGAATTTTTATTATTTGCCAGTTTTTACACAGCTTTAAACATCTCCAAAATAGCTTTAAACATATCCAAACTAGCTATTATCGTCCCCAAATCCGCTTTTAACTTCTTTAACAGTTTCAATACTTGTTAATTTTTTATTTTTACATAAAATTTTAGTGAAATGTAGAGATATGTCATTTCAAGAATGCGACCCGTGAAAATATAAATAGACGACTACTTCCGTTCGGCTTCGGCTAATGATACTGCGTGGTTACACTTGGCCTATACCTGTACAAGTATTTTGGGGACAATACCAAAGTATACACTTATTTCCATACCGTATATTTTATTACAGGCAGGTGCAAAGTAAAACTAAAATTACAATGTGTTTATTGAAGAATGCATTCCCTAGAGACTGACTCTCTCTTTGGCATTTAACCATTACCCGAAACCTTGCCATAAAATCAAAAACCATAATGTTCAATTACACAGGTAAAAATTTTATTTCACTAGCGTGGCATACACTCAACTTCCTTATGCTCAATGGCATAAACCAGGTAGAACTCTTTTAAAATTTTCTTACTCCAATGTGTTTTATGAAAATGTGATGTGAATCAGATTTATGCATTTATGTAACGAATCTAATTAATTTTGAAGAATCCCCCCCCCCTCTTCTAGCTTTTAACAACTTGCTTAAGTAGTTTCAAAGTAAGAAATAAAAGATAAATCGATAAGGACATAGGAATAATATAAGGTATATATATAGATGTATTCGCGAATCATTTGTAGAATTGACCAAACAGGTTGTTTGATTTTTTGTTAAATTTAATTTGCTAATAACACGTGTTGGCGCCAATCTAGAATTTTACATACCGACAGAATATTTGCATATGATACAACAGGTTGCAGTTAGTCAGCGCTCAACTCAGCGGAATATCTTTTTCTAGTTGTTTTTTTTTTTTTTTTTTATTAGTTTTATTTTAATGTTTGCTAATTTAGTGTTTATAGTATTCATATATATATATTTTCTACATATTATATTCATCACATAAATATGTATTAGTCGTGCAATAATTATTTGATTTTATACTTTAAAGTTAAACAAACGATTTCAGGAATTATATGTAGAATGGTTTATTATTTGAATTCTAACACAAATATACATTCTGATTTTATGAATAACAAGTGTGATTAAGTAAACGTAAGTATAAGAAAGTCGCATTTTGAGTTTATATGCCAAATTTAAAGAAAAAATATCAAAATAACGTGTGATATAGTGTGATATTTACTAAAATAAATTAACTTGCCAAACATTTTCGCAACACATCTTTACGCAGTTCATAAATATTATTAAGTGGTTTATAATATATATATATGATTTCGGGAATTTGTGTTTTTTTTTTTGTCGAATGGCGCCAATGTAGACTGTTTAAGTTGCATACTCGCTAAATTATCCGTAATGAGATACACACATTTAAAATAATTTAGTTATTTCAATTTGTATCGTAGCATATTTTGGAACTATTCCAACGGTTTTGAGTGCCATCGTTTGTCATGTGATTTTGTGGGTGGTTTTTAACGCATTCATCTGCCAAGATTGAAAATTGTTTGATGGATATTTGTACATATTACATTTAAAAGTCGCAGTAGTACATTTTCGCATAGATATATACTAGATTAACTAGATACTATGTGCCCATATCATATACAAAATACAGTCCATTCCTCACCGATCCATCAAATTGAATAATTTATGGCAAATTTCCAAGTAATTATCTTCGTAAATGTAGACCTAATGGATACACCATATAAATATAGCATTCCTTTTTACAGTACGTTTAATAAAAATATAGTCGTATAAATGTAATGAGAATACCTGGGTTGATCTTTTGAAAGGAAAATAACACAAAAAAGTTCAAAATGCCATAGTTGGAATTTCTTGCGATTACGTCACGATTGGATGTTATTCATTCGGTTATAATTAGGCATATATATATATATATGTAGAGGGATTTAAATCCGCAATGGTGTCGCTAATGTTCAAAACGATTCATGCATATTAAAGAGATACCAAGAATCCGCTGCTACTCCAATCTCGTCCTCTATCCGCGTGCACACACTGATTTCATTAGTTTTCGTTTTCTTATTGCATTCGCCGTATTCGTATTCAGAAATACTTGCTACATTTATATAACTTTACTCTGGTCCTCGGACCAATTCTCCCCGTTTGAAGTACAAAAGAGCAAAAGCATTTGTTCATGCGTCGGTAATGTCATTAACCGCGCATGTATCTCAACTTGTTCCGTTATAAACTGGAGTCATACAAAGGATTTCAACCTGGAATGATAAAACATGATTGTGTATATATATATATATATAAATTGCAGGAAAAGGAAGTATGTTACGGAGACATCACGTTCATAACAAACATTTCAGATGATACATACTTGGCACGAAGCCAACGTAATTATTGGACCGTATATTTGCGCGCGACACTATAGAGAATGCAGTTCAGTATCTATAGAATCCATCGCATCCGTTACAAATTCTCGAAAACATTTTGGCGTATTTTACAAACAAGCAGAGATAAGATCAAAGGAAGCAACGGTTTACTATAATCCCTGGATTTACGAGTCTTTGACGGTTGGAATTAAATAAAGAAACAGTCGCCACTAAATTCGACTATTTCCATATATCTTTAGTCGTTAACCCTTCACACAAAACGAGGATTTAAAATGTTTAGAACTATGTATACTATAGGTGATGTATTATATTTTGTAATCCGCCAAATTTGGATGCTAAGAAACACAAAAGATACAAATATTTCCAATTGTTTACTTTATGTGAACTTTACTAATAGCTTTTCTGAACTTAGCTTACGCATTCCTTTATTTACTCTTGCCTTGTTCTTGTCTTGACATCAAGACAAGAATATGTAAAAACTGGAGTGCCCTTCTCTTAACTTTAATACTATATTCTCACTATATATGTAATAGTTCTCCTGCATAAGAGCAAATCCTGAAAAAACGAGTATTAAAACAGAGAATCCAAGACTACTATTGCCATGAAACAATATCTATATGGTAACTAGGGAAACGTAGATATAATATAGCAATATTTTTTAGTAAATAATACATATTTCTAAATACTAACAAAATCTACTAGTAGTTTTAATATCTTTTACTTTTTCTTCAATTCGTGTCGTTTTCAACTGACACGAGTAAATAAGCACTATTTAGTATATTTCACACTACCCGTTATTGAAAGTGTATCTGAAGGTGCCAGTGTAATTCTTGTCGCGATGCGCCCATGTTTGTGTACACAGTACAACTTAGAAAAATATTTTACCATATTGTTATGAACACTTCAAACTTAGAGTATTATTTCTTATCTGTTTACAGAGACAACGAAGAATTTAAACATAGATGCCAAATAGATTTAAATCAATATTTGAACATGTGTGGCCTCTAAATTGTAATATGTAGCTGGATATTATGGATATCTTCAAGTCAATCAATAAACATTATATCGCAGCCGTATATGACACAGCTGTACAAGCATCTCTGGTAGATGTGGGTAGAAAAAATCTCCTGATAATGATGGTAGGGAGAACGGAGAAACACACTTTCATGCACAAATGAAAATAAACCCAAGTTTACTGTATCACTATATCGGTTTGTTTATTTATTCTTATATATATGCAGTTACTAATTTATTGGTATTGAAATTAAGTACAGCTAAAATACATATATTTATGTATCAAAATTCTAAGAGGTCTCTTAGGTCAAGTTTCTTCATATTGTGGACCTAAAGGCCAAAAAGAAAACCTTCATTCAGTTTACTTCTCGGTAGAGATTCATAATATCTTTTAATTCACTACACAGTGAGTTGAAGGCATAGGGGCCTGTACCTATACAAATTACAATGGTAGGTATACAACGCTGCTTGTCGGATGTGTACTATTGATAAATAAAGGTATGCAATTAAAATAACACATACCATATTTGGAAACCTAGACATAACCAATAGCGCCAAGAACTTACTATGATCGCCTGATTGTTGGTACAGTCATCTTACCGTAAACTAATTAAGAATTAGAAAACTACTGAAACACAATACCAGTAACGTAACAAATTAAAGATCAACATTAAATTAGTTCTCGATCCACAGAACAAAATGATAGTTGTCTTTAGTTTGCATAAATATTAGGCATAATTCTTCAACCGTGATTTAAATCATTAATCGTTTGATTCATATTTGTATATGAAAAGTTTCATATTATATAATTATACTTTAATATACATGGAAGAATTCACATAGAAAGGGTAACTACATTGAACTTTCTGGGAATTTTGTAACCTCATCAACAACCACCGTAAATGCCTTGCACTTAACTTTTTTGTACTCCTAATATTACATCAACATTATTATAAATTGATAATAGTAACCAAGAAATCGTATATCTAAAACTCTTAGATTCAAAACATTCGAAACTTTTACAAGAATCCCTTTTTCTTTCCGAGATTAATATTGCTTTCAAAAATAGATGGTGTTTTCCAAACCCTATACAAGTGGAAAATGTAAAGTTTTATAATTTTCTCATCAAACGATCACAGAGAGACACTAAGAATATAAAAAGTGCGCTAAATTAAACTTATCAAATATTTCTAATGGGCTGCAGGTGAATCTGTAGAAATATAGGGTGTAAAAGATACATTTTTCATTGATTAAACTCGCAATACAGCGAGCTGAACGCATTGGTGCCTACACCTATACTTATTCTTCTAGAATCTAGATATACAAAGTGATGGTATTTCTTTTAACTGCCGAATACCGAGTAGAATCAGTGCCGATCGAGAAAGACCCTAAATGAAATAATTAAGAAATCGTGCTAAAGGGTCTCAAAAAACAAATTACGCCTAGGGGTCGTTAAATTCTAAACCCGCCACACTGCCTAGAAAACATATTTTGTGATTCCCGAAATTTTATAAATCGCCAAAGTACAACAAAATGTATAATATAAATGGCAAGTATTAAGACGCATCCCCGCATCCGTTTGAAAATATAAATTAAACAGCATTCTTCTTCAAGGTACAGGTGAGTCTACTTGGGATAAAAGCAAGTATAGAGCGCAAGCATAAATCCATTATAAAGATCATCATGAAAATGATCAAAAATTCGTTCCGGTTTTACTATAATTCGAAGTTGAACCACCGATCAGGTAAAAAATGGCCTTGACTACAATATTACTAAGCATACACATGCTTTAATAAACTAACTAGTATAAGAAAAATATTAACAAAACAAAAGTGCAGTCATCTGTTTTCGTAGAATGCACTACCTATCATAGTGCACGCAATCCGCGTCTTGCCGAGTCTTAACATAAGGACGATATCATTCGGTTTCGGTGTAGGGTATCGAATAACAATTAGCAAATGAGCCTTACCTTTTAAAAACTAACTTAAGTCAGCATTCAATCGTGCCGTTTGTTGGAAATAACATAAATACATATTAGTTTTGAACAATAATGCACTTTTAAACTAATTTTAAGTCACATATAACACTGCGTTTATAGACACAAAACCAAAACAAGCAACACTAACAAACATTCACGGTGTATTACGTTCGCCTCTCAATCGAGGAATGCATTCGAGAACCGAACTATTACAAACAAGTGCAACAGAGATGACGAGACTAGAGACGCCCAACATTCAGCCCGTTGAATGAACTGAGCGAAAAGCACCTTTACGTTAATATGCACTAACTTACTAGCTCCAAGAATGCCATCTCTTTCCCTAGCACATTGTGCGTCTTTCTAAAGTAGTATACCCAAATTTTAAGACAGGTGCACCCATCTATCGAACATGCGCTTAAGGTACTTCTCATTGCTCATGCCTTATCATAAAAATGCCCATATAGACCAAGCAATCCTAAATAAGGCAACTTGTTTGCATTAAATGGGGATTATGCATATCGCAACCCGCCTACCGACTTCATTCATTTTTACTTATAGAAAAAGCTTAAATAGTCTTATAGCTTCACTATCTCTAATATAATTTTGGTTTTATTTTGTTTTAAATTCATGCTAGATTGTCATGAAACAATATCAATATGTATGGTAACTTGGAAAACGTATAGGTAACAAGCCTATTTTCAAAAGTAATTCTTCAGTAAATAGTGCATTTTTCGAAAAACTCTTCGGACATGCCATTTCCGAGATATTGAAAACGTAGCTGGTTTTTGCTTCAATTATTTTAATTAATATTATTAAAAGTCAAACTTAACTGATGCAAATATTTTCAACTTACCTATTAGCTTTTAAATAAGGAAAATGAAAATCCAAATAGATAGAAAAGTGCTCCATTTTACTTTGAAACATTGTCTCGCTGATACTTATCACTTCTCATGAAGATATCGCTTTACGGGCTGTAAAAGTGCGAACTTACCAAAATATTTATATCTTCTGAAAAGGTACAGGAATGATGATTGGTGAAATATTCGAATAATTTATAATTATAAATTTATTGTAATTGTTGATATGTACAAGTCTGTACAATTTTGTTTCATGATACATTGATGAATAAAATAATATATTATATAAATGTATTTTTAGTGTAGAAATACACTAGTTTTTTTTAAGCTATAAAATCAATTTACCTAATATACATATATAATTGAAAAAATATCCAATTTACAAGTAGGTTAGAACACAGATTTGTTCTTGCGCCCAAATTTGTTGTTGGAAGGGCCATAAAATTATTATTGCTTAGAATACAGTTTAATGCTGCGTTAACATATAAACAAATAATCATATACTTTGTAAAATCTTATCCAGTTTTATCACTTTTTTCATCAAATATGTTCCCACTCAGAATATTCTTTACAAAATTGCTCTATCGGTCATTTTTGTGTAGTAACTAAATTTAAAACAGTTCATCAAATATTATGTTATAAGCATGGAAGACAGGTTAAAAGAAACAAAATAAATATATGGCTACGCTAATGTCTATAAATTTTGGCACATTTACAGAAGACTTTTATAAAAGTTCTTAAAATTGTAAACACGAATATTTTCTGGCTGCATTAGAAGAGTATTACTTTTCATTTCAGGCAAAAGTGGTATTGCTATATTCATTTAGAATATTATGATCCGCTAGAAGCTAACATTTATTAAATTAACAAGTCAAAAAGCAAGAAAAGTAATAGGAAACAGTACATTCTTCTTGTTTTCTCAAACTGCTTTTTAAGAAAACAAATTAAAAAATAAAACAATATGAAATCATACATTTTTGGTACAGATGTATATATAAATGTTTTGTTTCATAAAAGGTATTTACAAACATCGAACATTTATGATTGTTTTATACCTTATATTTATATAATATTCTTTTTTTTTATATTTATAGGAAGAGCGTTATTATATCACGGGTGATAGAAAAAATATATTATTAGTAAACTATATTTGAATGTGGAAATATTAAGGTGTTCACTATGTTTTAAAGAAACCAAATTCGATTTCATTTCTAGAATTTTTACTAAAATTGGTTTCATTCAAAACTCATACTTCATATAAACTACTTTACACAATATATATAATTTTTAGATTCTCTACTATATAATATTATTGCTTCTATAAGAATTTAGACTTGATTTTCTTTTCTTATACGTAGCACAAAATAAATGTGTGTTAAATATTTTGTAATTTTCAATACAATTCATGAAATTAATAATTTCGTCCGTTAAAAGCATTTGTTTAAAAAAATTAGAAAAAAATATTGTATGTAACACGTTAGGAAATGCCTCATTTTGTGTAACGAGTTACAAAAATCGCATTTTCTGGTTACATAAATAGTTATTGTTTGAAAAATGTTAACAGAGAGTGAAGGAAAATTGTTTATCAAGTGACTAAGTATAAACCTTTCATTTTAAAAAATTGATTTATTCGATTTTTAACCGATGGTAAATAGGTTTTTTCGAATTTTTCGATTTTATATCGATTTGCATTAATTGATTTCAAAATTTGAAAATCGATTAATAGTCTTTGTATCAGCAACATCTGTTGATTTTTCATTTTCAATTTTCAACATCAGTTCAATTTGAATTCGAACTTTACACTATTCGGTTACGAACTTAATTTTATTTAAAAATAATTAACCGAACAGTAGTTACTAATCCATCCAAAATCCATATCGAATCGTGCAACTACGTATAAGAAAGTCGAGTGTACGCCACTCCAGATTTTTGTAATAGAAATGGAAGGCATCAATTATTAAAAAACTGCAATAAATCTAAATAAAATTATTATAAATAAAAATTGAATTTAAATGTACAAATACAATAAATATGTATAACTTGCAAATAAAACAAATTCGCATGTCTCTTTGATTTTCGTATTTTCTCTTAACTGAAGAAAATTTGAAATACATGCAAATACAAAACACGGAAATATTATGCACAAATAAAAACTACAAAACGTATGCTATGCTTAATTATAAATAAAACCACCATTAATGTTAATGGTATATGTATATATATATATAAATATGTAGAATTGATAACAGATAAATCTTCAATGAAATATTTATAAACGAAGCCGGACACTATGTTAAATAGAAATATTAAACATTCCAATATACAAATCTAAACTATAAATGTAGTAAACAACATATTTTCATAATATATTAATTTTTTTTTTTTATAAATATAACTCTTGCCTACCCTGGTGGCTTATGTTCCTGATAAAGTTCTCACAATTTATGCACTTCAGGGAGCCGAACATTCTCGCCAAGAAATTTGTACAATTGTGAATATGCTTATTGGCAAATTGAATTAACATACATCGCTAATTTCGTTTTAGTTTTACCCAAAATAGTAAAAATGGATTTTGTCGTTCTAGCTATATTCGTTGTAGGTATGGAAATTATGTTATTTTAATTCTTAAAAGGTATTATACTACCGGTTACTTTGTTACTAATATGGAAAATATCTAATTGAAATGAAAATAGCTGATGTTTTTCTACGCAGAAAGATGTTTAATTATTATTACATATTTTGGCTGCATTAACGCTGTCGATATTTCTACGACTGCTTCGAAGATATGCAACCAACTCGAAAGGCATCTTTGCTGGCAGAATACGCGTGAAAATCGTAGTTGATTTATGTTAGATTTAATAACGCGTGTGTTTAAGTGTGGGGGCATTAAAATTTGATGAAGACTAGGACGATGTTGACTCAATTTGCCAATAATAACAAAATAATATAAATATTTGATTTTCTAAAATTTAAAATTTGATAAAAATTCTTCAGGCGCAAACATTAAAAAGTAATGAGACATGTTACGTGCACCCAAAAGTGCTTTTATAATAAATAACAAGCCAGCTAAGAAAAATAAACCACAATACTAACGTAAATGAATCCAATTCACTTACAAATAGAGCAGATAGTTCTTTTGCATATAAATATTTATATTATTTATTTTGTAACAAAATTCATTTCTCTAATAAAAAGTTATTGCATTACATTTAATTTACAACAGTAATTACCTTGTTGCAGAGGTTTTCTCTATAGCTTTCCGATGTCTTACCCAATCATTTTTTAAGTGGTTATTGTTGTTCAAGATTTTACGCTTCTGATTGTCGCTTTTCCGTTTTGCCCGCAGCAAACGTGGTCTAAATTGACTAGGTCGTTCATATTCTTCATCTGGTGGTGGTATTGGTTTGTATAAACGTTTACGTTTTATACTTGGTTCAAAACTGTTGCTGTATGAGCGTTTACGTAATGTTGTTATCCCCGCCAAATTCAGTAGAGCGTCCGCTCCTTCCGCTATTTTCCGTTGTTCTTCAATATCAGCTGCTAGCATTGGGAAATGAGACATATCCGATGGTGATTGACTATGAAAAAAAAAAAACATATTTTAACATTAAAATCAAGTCGAGCCGCGGTGCGATTTTGTTGAATTTACGTGTATTTTGAATGTAATGCAAGTTAAAGTTTTGTATACCATAATTTGGGACCAAAATAAAATCGATAATGTCATAAATTGGGATAGTAATAATCGGGCAAACATATTTTTACCTATCATCACTTTCAAAGGCTTCGTCAGGAGATCCATTGTCTTGATTCTTGGCGGCGCTGTATGTGTGATCTTCACTCGGCGATGTAGTTATCACTTGAACTAACTCCAACGGACTGTTCGCTTTTATTGATCTTCGCCGTCGATCCTTAAGCAGTCTAGGTCCGTGTTTCAAAGCCAACATCACATTCGCAGCGTCCATATCATCTAGGGAATCCTCTGACGTTTCTAGTTTTATTTCCGATGCAGCCAGTCTACGTGATAGGTAGGGAAACAATTCAGGATCGGGTAAACGGGGTGGTTGTTTCGATTCGAATTGTAGTTGTTTTGGTGTTGATGAATAACTACTTGGGTCCAGCGTTGAATATGGATGGAATGGCGACCGATTCAGAGCTTGCAGCAGGTTTGGTCGATATTGTTGGTCTACCATCCACAGGGATCCTTTCCCAAGGTTCTAGAAAATATATAATTTCGAACAATAGTTGCTAGAAAAAATAATGTTGCTATGAATGCTAGCATTGCTTGTCATAATACAAACTGGATTATTATTTGTAAATTCTAATCTTAATTACTAATTGGTTCGCTGTAAATATAGCTTAATTCTGAGCGGTAGAGATTAATGTTGATCGTACAATTTTTTTCTCTCTCTTTACTCTTTTGAAATTATACAGGAAAATATAATTAAAGCGTTCACACACACGTAGAGTCAGGTTCGTTTCAGAGATGGTAATATTTTTAATGATTACAAACATTTGTATAAGTAAAAACACTTACGGGAGCTTTTTCAACTTTCTGGAAACATTTGTTCAAGGATAAATTATGTCGGACGCTATTCTTCCAGCCAGTCGGAGCGTTCTTGAAATACGGAAAATGTTCCAAGATCCAAGCGTAAATTTCTTTGACAGGTAATGCTTTCTGGTCGGAATTTTCAATTGCCATGAAAATGAGACAAGAAAACGAATATGGTGGTTTACTAGTCGTGTGTACTTTCGGATCGTAAGGGATATTATGTGGATGTTTATTTCGCGGCGTAAAATTGGAATACGGTACGGGCGAATTCAGCGAACTACTCGACGAATCTGCTGCCGATGTAGACGACTCGTCAACGTAATCACTCGTAGGTGATAAATGTGGGAGAGTGTAGTCGACATTTTCTTTCGCTGACACTATATTTTCACTGTTTACGTATGTAGTAGCTTCCTCTGTCTCGGATTTACTTAAGTTCATTCCTGAAAATTAAATTCATAATTATAAAAATATAAATACTGGGTTATATTATGTTTTTAGATATAAAATATGGGTATTTACTAGTTAAAAATCAAAGCTTCGATAACAAACAGAAACTTAATTAGAGTAAAACAAAAATAATGACAGAACACATTTTTTATTGAAAATTGTTATTAAGTTCTCTCATGGCGGTAAACAATACATTTAGGACCGATATTATAAACAATTAACCATTAAAATGTATTTGTTAGTTAAATAAACAAAATTGAATCAAAATGACATTTCTCATGGAAACGTTATATTACTGTCGTTTTTTGTTTTAATTTAATTGTTGACTAGAATTTAATGATTAATATTCAAATGTAGATTTAATACATAAGATATTCATCAAATTATTTGGGAATTGTAAATTAAAACAATGCATTTGGAAATAATGTTTATAGCGTTTAAACTCCAAATTTAAACACTATAAACTTTGTATATAAAGTAACAATAGAAAAATATCCTGCTAAGTGGTGTGAAAATGCAAGATTGGGTCCTAATAAACAGATAATCCTGGATTAGAGCCTCATTTATATATTTCATAAGACCATTATAATGTGTTGTATTTTACAAAAAATGAATAACATTGTTAAAAAAATATATGCATTTTTCAGCTAGTCCATAAATGGGATATGATAAAATATTACTGTAATATAATATGCTGTACTGTATAGGAATGAATATTTGTTATTTCTCATTCTGTCATCGCAACGCTCATATTTCTATATAAAATGTATAGTATACGCGGGTATACAAAATTAATGGTTTCTTTTCTTTTCAACCAAAGAATATATACTGTGTATGAAGCAAGCACTAATGATGATTTTTGAATACGAAAATATGATTTATTTCACAATTATATTTTACCTTTTAGTAGGATACTGCACAAACATTTAAAACGATTTTTTCAATGTATTTAATAATTTACCCTTAAGAAGGTTGTGATCTTGCAGCCATGTTAAACTAGTAAGGTCGTCGTCATTCGGTACTGGCGTTGCAGATGTATTCGATTCTAATGGAATTTCTAAGTTGTTTTCACTGATACGAGGTGATTCTGCTTCTTGTACATTCGTACTATCTTCTTCCATGTTAACTACTCGCAATGCAACAGCCTGCGGTGGCAATGGAGAATGCGATCTTTCGGGTGACATACTTGTACCTGAAATAAATAAAATCAAAATCATAAATATACATTTCAGATTGTGGAAACACGTAATTTAACTTAATCGGCTTTCGGTCCGTCGGTCAAAATTATGAATCAAAATTTCCCGAATAACAACTGCTTTCGTTCTGCGATCAAGAACGAAATTTTAAAGTATCAACTAGCTAAAACTATAAATTCACGAAAGTGCTTATACTTTATATAACATATTCAATGGTAAAATTATAATGTAAAGTTTATAACATTTAAATAAAGGAATAGCATACATAATTTTCTTGCAAATAAATGTTGAATAATTTCTTTAAAATGAAAACAATTATTATAAATATATATATATATTAAACAAGTAAGCACTTATCAGCATAAAAAATCATACAATTAGCAAACTTTAAAACTTATTTGCGAAAGTTGTGAGTAATATTTCTCAACCTATGCCAATAAAAAGAATACTACTTTACTCTGATAAGAATATTCGCACCGGATATCCGACAAGATCTTTTAGCAAAAATGTTTTTTTATATACTATAGATTAGGGGTTCTCAAACTTTCTCGTCTAATACAATCTTAAATACGTCGTTTATAATCTAATCTTATCAAATATACCAAGTACATCATAACTTAACAAACAACGTATTTTGAAAACATGATAATTTGTCTATACTGGATATCTGTATATGTATTTATCTCTGTGTACCACCTGAGACAACGTAGTACCACAGATTGAGAATCCCTGGATATAATTCACCACAAAAAAAATGAAAACAAACTAAAATCGAAAACATTTGCTATATTTAAAACTTGGTATCAGAGCATAATAACATAGATATCACGTGTAATCTACTCTGGGTTTAATTGCAGAATTACCAAGTTTTTCGCGACAACAATTTCGTTCTTGACCTCAATAGTTTGATAATAGCCAAAAGAGTAAACTTGATTAGTGTGTCTCAAGAAAAGAAAAGAAAACAAAACAGACGTTTTCGATTGTTATAAATCTCCAGTTTTTCGATTTATGTTAGTGAATATTTAGAGCCAATGTTTAGGTCTTAGTTAGGTGAGGTTTATATATATATATATTAATCCTAGCCTTATCGTGTGTGTGTGTGTTAATTTCTTATACGAATGATTATAAGGAAGTATTGAAATCATGAAACATTTCGAACAAATCTGATAATTTGCGGTATAATGTTTGTCTGTCTGTCCGTGTGTGTCTGTGTATGTATCTCTGGGTGTTTTATTGTGTGTGTATGTGTTGGAACGCTCTGGAGCTAAAACTGTTGAAGGTAAAATTAGGAAATTTGAAGTTAAAGTTTGTATATCCCCATAATTATATAACCAAATAACTTATCTTTGACCTTAGGACATGGATTAGTGAAATTTAAACGAAAAATATAAATGAATTATGTATTATGAAGGTTAATGTTTTGTTAAATGCAACTGCAGACACAATTTTTTCCCAGACCCTGAGCAAATTGTTATAAGGTGTTCTTCAACTAGCGAAAAATAATTTTATGTACAGTTTAAGCCATTAATTTTCTAATAATTAATTCAAAATAAAATTTACTGCTTTTCCCAAGAAACTCCATTTTTTTTCCTTCATCAAAAATCCAGTCAAGAATTAAAAAGAATTGAAATAAACCCTTTTAGTATAAAAATCTTCCCATCTAATCGACCAAAACCAGCAGTTGTTACAATAAAAAATAAACCAGTGTGCCTCAATAATTAATAATATACACTTAACTAATTTTAGAATAAACTTTTATGTATAATCATTTTAATTTGTTACACAGATTTATATTATTATTATAATTAGTTACTATAATTATACAGCAAAGTACGTAATTGTTTTTATATTTTATGTTTAAAGACCTTATGACGTCATGAAGCTCCCCTACTCACATTGATTGAACCACACGGTTTGTAGTTATGACGCAAACTGCATCATAAGTGAAATATACTGTAGTTGAGTAAAGTGATATACCCTGATGCCTATTAAATATTCAAACTATATATCAGTAATTTCCATTAAAGGATCTACCCAAAATAAAGGTATATATATATATACAATACAACGTTCAATTTTATGCAAATGGAGTTGAAAACGACGTCAATGTAAATTAGCATTAGTCAACGGTTACGGCAGATTCCCTCATTCTCATATTAGAGTCGAGTGGTGACAACTGCTATCATAATTATACTTCAAGTCAAACATATACTTTGCCATGTACGAAGGTAACAAAATTAATATAAAGTAGCGGCACTTTTAAGGTAAACCAGACAACATAGCCATTTAACAAGCTACATTTTAATGATAAGCTGCAAAGGTAAAAGTTGAATTGCAAGCATCAATGCTCCCTGCTCAACTTGCGGCAAACATTAAACCAATCTCGGAAAATAAATAAAACTTTTTAATTCATTTTACGTAAATATTTCTTTTATATATATATATATATATATATATATATATAATCCCTGGTTTTTGAAGAGTCGAAACGTTCTAGAATACATGAAAGCGGAATCAGGAAGACGTAAAACGAATTTCGGTGTAACAAGCTCCGGCACCTAAGCATTCAGCTCACCTTCTAAGAATACTTTAGTTTTTAGTTCTTTGGCATAGAATGTATGACCAGCCAGAATAAAATCTACAATTTCTTCAAGTGAATTGTTTTTTTTTAATAAAATAAGCAAATCACAATTTAAAAACATAATTCCAGTTTAAATGACAATAATATCTACTTAAAAACAATACTGATATGGATTAAAACAAAAACCAAGGACAGTTTGTAAACATATTCCCATTAATGTAGTTAATGTGTTAACGAGAATTATACGTCACAATTAGATAAAATCTGTGTTGAAGAATAGTGTAATAATTTAAAGATAAGTGAACAAAAGTGATTTTAATTGTTCCTCTCATAATTTTGTTTGAAATTTGGATATTTGGATGATTTTTCAGTAAATGGTACATATTTTGAAAAAACTTTTCAAGCAATAGTTACTAGAAATTTTAATATCTTTAACTATTATAAGATTCACTTTTTCTCTAACTGGTGTCATTTTCGATAGAAGAGCGTTCACAGACACACAGACGTAATTGAGGAAATAGACAAAATGTATGGTCTATTTTTTTTTGTGGCCGTAAAACTATCTTTTATTTATATATACTTATAAAAGAGTAAACCGTAACCGTAAGTTCACCTAGTACAACGTAATACCATTAGCGTAATGTTAATGATATTCACTTTGAACTTTTATTAGTGAACATACCCAACATATTTGGTTTCATGATACACATCTTTCCATAATTAGCACTTTACACAAATTATCACACAGCCATTGAGCGGCTGCAGCGCCAAAGGCACCGGATTAAACAGAATTTTGTTTGAAATTTTTTATTTGCAATGTATTCGCTCTCATTATGTGTAACGCGCGGTACGACGAGCAATACACAGGCACAGCCAACTAACGAACCCCTTGTAAATGGAACAACATGTATATGTACGCCCTTTTGGTGACGACAACCGAAGCTATATGTATGGCCCCGTCGTCATAGTAACCGCGGCTTCCGTCACACACTGGTCCAGATCTTTCGACGATCTGCGAAGCTACAAGTAGCGGACAATGCAAAACTTTTCCTAAACTAACTTATCAACACTTATCTGCGTGAGAATATTTACTTCCTTTCAGTGCCGAATTACCTGGGGACTTAGGAACTTTGACCCAAAAAACCATGATTTTTATGCATTTTTTCCTCAGGCAAGGCCGAAGGAATTTGTTTATCTATATTAATATAATTTTTCGTAAAAAAAAAATATATGAAATATTCCTAGATAACATGGAAAGTATGTCTAGGTCACTAAACGGGCGAACTCGTATGTCAGCACCGGGTCATCTGAATCCAATTTTAATGTTTAGATGTTTAATGCGTAGATCCGATTGTAAATATCCGAATCATACACATTTTGACCATCCCTGAATCGATTTTCTGTTTGCTTTTGTTAATTTTTTCAATATCTCGTATGCCGTCATGAGCTAGAGAAAAAATATTCTTATAAAAGTTAAAGATACTTAAATTTCTAGTAACTTTCGTTAACGAAGTTTTTCTAAAAATGTACCATTTATTTAAATATTGCTATTCAAAATATTACATATATGTTCCCTAGTTACAACACATATTGACAGTGCTCCATAGTAATCGTAGATTAAATTTAAATGAATATAAAGCAATGACACTATAAGAAAGTCGCGTAAAGGTCAGTTCATTCGATTTTTATACATTAAGTATAAGAAAGTAACAAAGATAAAAATGGAGAAGTTTATAAAATTAAGAAAATACACAAACTCAATAAAACTACAGTACTTTTTACAAAATATTTTATATAGCATACATATTTATTTTGACAGTTTGCTAAGTTATAAAAAGATATTTTAAATAAAAATTCGTTATAATTTATTGTTTTTTTTTTTTTTTTTTTAAATAATTAATTCAACACAAACATCACGTGAATCGGTCGTAACTTCATTGTTTGGTGGGTAAACAATAGTTCGTTTTTCTATTTATTCAGTAGTTCTTCTAAATAAACTTTTATTTATATATTTGTATTTTGACAGTTTGTATATTTAATTATACATGAAATAAACTGTTTACACTGAATTGCATCATTATGACGCGTTAAATAGTGTTAAATTATTAAAAATCCAATCACATTTTTTTTTAAATTTATGTAAGAAAACATTTATATAACCATTAATTTTATTTATAATCATTGATTAAAGAAATAATCAAAACATGTGTACCAAATACAAACATTTTTAATTTCAAAATTATAATTTTTAATCGACTTGAACTTAATTTGAATGAACATTCATTTATAGTTTTATAGATTTTTTGATATATTCAAAATAATCTAAGGTTTATAATATAGTTTCTATAACCTCGGATATGCCAAATTAGGTTAAAATCAGCCTGATACCTTCAGAGGAAACAAACCCGATCCCTCGAATTCTCGTGAGGCCAAGCATACAAGAATTATTTCATTCATACATTACATACATACGGTCAAACATTATTAAATATAAAAAACACGTGGAAGACCCCTGAAATATTCGGTAATACAATAATCCTATTTACAAAACAACAAAATTGCTGCGAAATACTGAAAAGGAAACAAGGAATGTTCAGCTTATGCCTGTTGCTATAGAAACTGTTGCAAGTTGCAACTGGTTCGCCAAAAACGCGTCAGCAGGCTGTTGCCTAGCAACCACGTTCAACTACTCCCACTTCATTCCCACGGATAACAAAATAATAGAAACTCTATTCTAATTCTTGAAAAAATCGAGTTAAATTTAATTTATTTTATTATATTTCAAACAAAAACACAAAAAAATACTAAATTTAATTTAAGAATTGTTTAGGTAATTTCTTAGAACGAAGGATAATTGACGAAATATTTTTTTTCTTTTATCAGAATAGAACATTATTTGAAATTAGCTGTTTACTTCAACACATATTATTCAAACTCGCCTTTTATATTTATATAACGAAAAATTGTAACCACAATACTACGTAACGATATACCTATGGTTATCAAAATGTAGATAACTTATATCACAAACAAATATATTAGTCAAAAACAAAATTGATATTTAAACATTTTTAATAACCCCTTAGTAGTATTTATTTAAGTAAACATTTGTATCAATTTTTGGAAGGCTAAAATCTAGTTAAATACAAAACAAAAACAAAGCCACTAAAATATGACTTGTTGCTCTATGTGACGAATCATTTCCAAACAATTGAAGTAATAAACATCTTTGTCCAAAACGAAAATATTTACGTGACATTAACCACAAAATGGTAAATGCACTGTCCAAATTTAGTCATGAAAAAATGCAATACGTGGACAAAATAACAGTTTCACGAATTAATATCTCAGTCCATGTACATGTCACTTGGACATATATCTATGACATAATCAGTTTACACATCTTGGAATTTAACTATGTATTTTTATAAATAAGTAATTAATCAAGGACATAGTTAAACAAGTTTAAATAAATATAGGTCAGAATTCGGCCATTGCAAATATTCTAAATCGAGCATGGTGATCAAGCATTTTTAATAAAAAACAAATTGTGTAAAATAACATCGTTTGCAATTTACACTAGTCGAAAGTAGATAGATAAGGGAATAAATGTAAATGTTTAGAAATAAAATATCACTTACGGTTTAGTTGCAATTCACAAAAATAAACTAGAATGTCCTCTTAACTAAAGCACCATTTTCGCCACCCAAACATATGATATACAAGCACAGTGATTTTTGTTTGTACAACTGGATGCTTGTGGCATTTGGTACTTCTTCTTCATATACATTCATTTTTGCACGTAATTCAAACACGTAAATAAAGATCACATATTTTATTTCTAATCGTCTTTTCAACCATTTAACAAATTATAACACATGGAATGGAAATATAAAAAAATATATAAAATAAACATAATTTTTTAACTTTCTTAAACGAATGTATATAAGGAAATATTGTAATCACGATACATTTCGGACTCGTAATTTTAACGAAAATGCACGTTTTGAGCCTTCCTGAATCGTGACTAACTATTTTCGAACTGATATCTGTGATCGGTCTACAGCAAAAATTGTTGATGATAAAAATATTAACTCTTAACTGAAGACCTCTAAAGGGCTTAAAAGAATTCCTCCTATTTTTGAAAACAATAACCAGATTTAGTGATTATTACTATTACTATTTTCTCTATATCTCGAAAACGGCATGAGTAAATATTATAAAAGTAAAGATAATAAAATGTCTAATTTTTGTCCGAAAAGTTTTTCCTAAATTTCTGCCATAGTTTTTAAGAAAAAAACAAAGCAATTGTAGATAAACATTAAAACTACATAAAGCAACATTATATATAGATTAACTGTATTATAAAGTGGAGGGAAGGTCACTCTAGCTTTTTTAAACAATTAGCAACTTATTATTGACTATTCCTCTTATTTTATAATATTACTTGTAAAATGACCAGTCAAAATTACTGTTGGAATTTTTTACAAATTAGAATATAAGTTTCCATGATGTACATGGATCCAAAATAATTCATAGATCCATGTAAATCAGTTTCTTTTTTTAAATCCTGACAATTTCAAACGCCTGAGGATGGCATAAGGCATGCCGAAATGTTGGGTTGAATAAAACTATTTATTAAAAAATGACTGCTTTTCCAGCCAATTACTATTAATATTTCCTTTCTTAATAGTTTTTTTATATAGCATGTTAATTATTATTTATATACCAAATCCTTTATTCAGTCATATACTTTACAAAATAATTACAATGCATCACAACATAATAGATTATACACTATAATTTTAATAATTACAAACTAGTCCCACAGCGTTACACATAGCAGTAGCAACAGCGACTAAACCGATTGTTTTGCTATTTTCTTTCCGCTAATACCATTTGCGTAAGAAACTGACGTGAAATGTTTTTTACGCTGCGGCAACTATATATAGCGACCAACAATGGTTGAACGTTCCGCTCTAATTTATTGTTGCCTATCCTATTGTGTGCCTACTTGTTAGTAGGTTTGAGCGAACACCTCACCTAGTGTAATGCGCCAGCGCAGTAGGCGCTTTTATAATGGTAACCACTACCGAATACGTAACGTTCAAACATTATTAATCAAGCTGTATATAAATCATAGTTGGTTTTGAATCCATATTTTCAAATTAATATTATATTTGCGTTTTAAAAAATTATGCTAGGAATGTCCAATAAAATAATTTCATGTAGACTCAATGTAGAAAAACATAATATAAATGCAATTAAATACCAATTGCACACAAAGAAATTAAAATGCACTCTTCATACAAATTTTTGACCATAATGAAATTTTTACAAAATTATATATAGTAATTTATCAGTACCAAAATTATATTTTTACTTCGTAACGTGATAACGTTTTCTATTCGTAAAGTGAATTAACGAAACTCACCTAGAACTAAAAATACCATTTCAACCATTTGAATTTTTATTATGAAAAATATGGCGTGAACAGCTTCATAAGTGGAATATATTCCTTGTTCTTTTTGCTGCACATATAAATTAAATATACCACTTTGAAGACTATGCCATTTTTATAGTATTTTTTAATTCTATTTCAGTTGGTGTTTATGGCAACAGAAAGTTGCTTAGTGCAGTGTTTGTCAATTATTTTCCGAAAAATTAAAACTGTTTATTACGATTGGGCATTAATGCCGTTTTTGAACAGATATGATTAAAAATACTTTATATACAAATAATTATGTTTTTAAAAATATTTCACTGTGTAGTTTGTCTGTATGTAAAAGTTAAAATATAAAACATTTGAATACGTTTTCAATAAAATTAAGTCTGGTTGAAGGACAATATATATTTTTAGTAAATTGTTTTATGTAATAGTTTGTTGTATAAAACTTATTAGAAGTCCACTGTGGAAGTAAACATTCAATTCCCATTTATATAATTGAATAATGGAAGTATCAAAGGCACTAAGTATAAAAGAAAATACTTTTAGTTCTTCTGACAAGAGCTGTGCTTAATAATCGATCAAATTCTAAGATCGCTTCAACAAAATATCAAAATAAACTATTTTAAATTAAAAAAAAAAGCTGGAGTGACTATTACTCGACTTACACTGTCACTACCTATACATAATATTGATTTGCTGTATTGTAACTAGGGAAACGTAAATGTAACATATCTATTTTAAAAATTAATTTTTCTTGTTTAACAAAAGTTGCTAGAAATTTTATTATAAAAATATTAAAAGTAGTAAGAGTATACCATTACTTCTGGTTAAAAAAATAGGTTTTAAGTATAAAATTATATAATTTTATCAACAGTTTTCGCTGTATAGCGATCACAAACATTTCGAAAATAGAAATGATTTAGGGATACTCAAAACGTGTATTTCCGTTAAAACCTACCTTTACAATACTTCCTTAAATACATTCGTATTAGGTAAATATTGATACTTCCATTCTTCAATTTCTATATCTGTATAACTTCTATAGTTTATCCGGTCTCCTAATCTGAATGGTAGCATTACGCTATTAGAGTTGGTGGCGTTATATTCAACGAGAGTGTGTATTGTGTTATTATTGATGTACAAATTCATTCACAATACATTCCGGCACACATTTCTTATAAAATGTTAATTGAAAAGAACTGTCCTCATACAAACTTCTATTCGGAACGAACTATATTTGATTTGTTCTCCACTAGATTAGGAGCAATTAATTACGATCACGAATAGTGTTATTCGGAGATGAGATAACTTATAGTTAGTTCGACCCTCCAGTTAAAATAAACAACATTTTATTTATCTGAAAAACTGGTTTTAAGAGGTTTCACATGTGCTTATTTCGTTCTCTGTCCCGTAGTTTACAAAATATGTACTTTTTGGACAATAAGATTGAGTATGAAAAACTTCCCGGAATAATGGAGTAAACTTCGTTAGCAATTGTTTTATTAATGTTATACCTAATATATGTCTGTCTTATGCATAACCCCATATTAAAAAATATATATTGCGTCTAACCAATATAATGATTTTATAAACAAATCTAAATAATTTGTATAAAGATGATTCTTTAAAAATCAAAACTAAGTAGTTAACAAGAAAATATCTAAATACAATCTCTACAACAGTGCCATAAATAAATAATCTCATTCTTCTTTAACACATTTATCACAAACTCTGACCGGATTCTCCCAGCCGCGTAGCGGTACAGGTTTCCTAGTTATCGAACATTCTGAACACACAGCCTTCCCGCATTCTCTACAGTGATGCAGGGCTAAATTTGGCCCGAACGGCAAATCACAGGATACACAACCTGTCACTTCGTTATCGGGCACCCAATATGCTGGTCTAGCCGATTCTTTTATGATACATTTGGGGTATTCAAGCACTGATGCAACCGATGATAACGTATTGACAACAACTTCACTGTATTTTCGTACGCGAACTTCCTTGTCGTCAATACTTTGCGATAAACTCGGTGGACTCGGCTGATAACAGGAGTCGCACACTCTAACATCTGTGAACCAGCCTCGCGACGGAACGGGTTGACTATGGGACGAGCACTCATCGCAGAAACCTTCCCCGCACGCACGGCAGTGATGCTTGGTTTCGAAATTCACAAAGGTTTTCTTACAGCCGTGGCAATGCTAAAAAAATAATAATAACATTTTACCCACATTTTCCTCAGACTATTTTCCGAGATTTGCCAAAAATCTCGAATATACAATTTATTTGAATACATATATAATAAAAGCAATGAAAAAGAAATACATATTTATAATTACGGATATTTTAACGAGATAATCCGAACATATATACAAACTTTATTAGCGGACATAAAACAAAACAAACAATTCAACATCTTCTATTTCAATTCATTTTATTTTGTGTACGAGTTCAATCGTATTAAGGGATATCCGTATTTTTACAACAATTTTAACAAACAATTCAACATCTTCTATTTCAATTCATTTTATTTTGTGTACGAGTTCAATCGTATTAAGGGATATCCGTATTTTTGGGGTTTCTAACTCCGGAAGTAGAGAAGAAAATATACCTTGATTTCATTATTCGGGCGCCAATAGCTTGGTGCAATTTTGTCCGCGACCCAAGACGATAATACTTTTGTAGGATGAGCTCCAACGCTAGCGACAGCTTCACTTAAATATGTGACACCATCTAACACTTTTTGCGCAGAATTTTGTGTGTTTGTGCAGTTTTTACTCTAAAATAAATAATACAAGATTAAAAACAAATTAAATTTGCGGCGAACAAAAAATTGCCAACAAATTATGTACCCCGGGCCAAACGTGTATAATTTCGGTTCGAACAGCAATATCTTCCGGGTTCTTATTCCCGTACCAGTATTGTCTACTTCTGTATATCTCTCCGCAATTTGGGCATTCAATTACATAGCCTGACCACGCGTACTTGGCTAGACCATACCATGAATTTTCTGTAGTAGTTTGTAGACGGGATGTAACTATTACTTCTCGACCATTTCCATGACAAACCTATTATTTTTTTCGTAAACGTTATATAAATATATATACCAGATAATGTGAACACGTTATATAATATACATCGAATTAAAATTACCTTACAAATATAAACACAATTCTCAAATTGGTGTTGATATCTGCATCTGTCTGAGTTGTAATGTGATATTCCTTCGCGAATGTGACCCATGGACTTTTGACAACCCGTATCGCACGCCTGACATCGTACAGGACAAGTAAAATACTGATCAGGAAATAGTAATGGAACCGAATTTACTATTTCACCACTAAACTTATCATTTAATGCCTGCAACATGTTAAAAATGTATTGTAACATAAATAACACGACACGTAAATGTAACTATTTTCAAATTTTTTAAACAAAAGTTACTAGAAATTTAACTTATGTCGTTTTTGAGATACGCAAATCTCAAAACGCATAATTCCATTAAAATGTTTAGGTAGTTTTTTCTTTTGTACGTTACGTTGAAGTAAAAAACTTAAAATATTTATTTCGTTATCCAGTTTTACTGCTGAAGTATTTGTTCCTATTAAAATTTTATTACAACTATAATATTTTCTTTACTGTTGAAATATCTTTTTGAATTATTTTTATTGCCGATATATTACTTTTCCTATAAAATTATACTGTCTAATATACGAATACTAAAAATATTTAATGAACCATACTTTAAGAGTGCGAAATACGACTTGGGGATGCCGTGCAGATCGAACCGAAGTATTTTCCAATTCCAGTTGAATGGCATTACGCAATTCAATGAATGAAGTAGGTGGCACATGTGTTTGAACTCCAATATACTTCAGGGAGCTGAACGCTTCAATTTCCAGGCGCATCGTAGCAAATCTGTCCCGTAATATATCTTCAGGTGATTCAGATACACTGGATTGTAAAGTCTTTGTATTTCTTGTCTCGTGAAATATTAGCACAGCCGGCCCTAACGCAGACAAAGAGCCGCCAAAGTCGCCTCTTTGGCCCACTGCTTGCAATGCCCCTTGAAAATGCTGAGTGTACGCTTTCGACGCCGAACCCAAAAACGTGAACATATCCCGGTGCAATCGCTCAGACCTCGTGCGATAAATAACAATATCGGACACCGCCAAGACTTTCAGTAATAATCTCGTACGCTGGTTTTCATTTGTTGTTGCGCCTAACAATCCCTCCGTATCCAAACAAATCACTTTTAAACTACTATCAAACGCTGCCCAAACGCCTAACGTGCAAGAATTTTGTTCCGAAGATGTTTTAAACAACTCTTTGCCATCGAAAAATGTTTGGTTTAATGTATACGATTTGCCATCACCAGTATTACCAAATATAGAAACGACTTTCACTTTAGTCATGTTATCAGGAATATGTATTCGTTCCATGAATTGTTCGGGAGAATTGACTTTTAATCGCTCTAGGGCGTCCAACAGTAAAAAACTATTTCCATTGTCGAAGTTATCGTCATTTAAGTTTAAGGACATTAGTTTCGGTGATAGTCGATCTGACGATAGAATTTCTTCCGAATTTCTGGCCATGATTAGGGATGGATTTTCAATGGACTCCATTATAGCTGGAGATTCCATTCGGTGATATCGCAGCCTTGCATTTCGAACTAGATTCGGTTCCATGATGCGATTGGCACTTGGTGCATGCCCTATTGACGGTACTGAAATTAAATTCATTCCGAAATCAATTCGCAAACCATTAGAGAGTGTTAACTGAAATTTGTTGGAGTGTTTATTATGTTATTATGGACGGGCAAATTTGTTTACAATACATTCCGTTATACATTATTGCTATTATAACAGGTATAGGTATAAGCACCTATGCCTTAAGTTCGCCGTGTAACAATTGTATATGCGAAATGCGCACTACAGTGGCCGTTAAGATATAACAGTCCAAACTCTGCCAGCGCAAGCGTACGCGCTACAATATTATACATTTTAATATAAATATATTTCATTTTTATTACCTTTGTGCACAAAATTAAAAAAAAAACAAGATTTGGTACGCGTAAAACGCACCAACGCGTAGAGCTCGCCTTTAGGTAAAATATGCGTTGCAGTGGTTTTTAATTATTATTATTTGGTTAACAATTTGAAAAAATATTATAGATATAAAAAGTCCTACATTTTTCTTTAGATTATATTGATAAAAAAAATTTTTAGTGCATATTTTAAAATTCAACATTATAATATTTAATTTTTTTTTCGGGCAATGGGTTAACAATATGAAAAACTTGTTGGCATAAAATATCTTAGAATTTTTAGTAGAATTTTTGAGTGTTTTAACTATTTTTATAAAAGCAGTATTAAGGAGGGCTCTAAATTTTGGGGGCCTATAACTCGGGAAATATACGGGCGATTGGATTTAAACTACGAGCGGATTCAAATGGGATGCTAAATAATATGTGTATCAAATTTGGTTCAAATCGCTCTAGTACCTTCAGAGAAGTAGAGGGCACAAATTTGGTCTTACGAGCGACAACTAACATCCAAGTATATAAGTTATATACATTTTTGGATTCAGGGCGACTAGACTAACACTTTTCTTAATGAAATTTTTTGATCCGAGAATACTACAGACACACGACCGAATGCTTTAGCTTCTTCGGTACTTCGTACGGCGAGCTAAATAGAAAATCTTGAGTACGTTGCTTAAGCGAGGTTTAAGTTTTACCGTAAAACCCTATAGTTATAAAAATGTATTCTTTGGCGAGCTAATTATATATATATATATATTACAAAAATATATTTCACAATTCATAATTATTATTTTTGGGTCACAATAGGAAGAAATTTCGTACACATAAAATATATTAGAATTTTGCCTTTTTTTATGGATTGTATTGAGAGTTTCAAATTTTGGGGGTCTATAACTCCGGAAGTTGGGGTACGGCGTGAGCCTTAGCCAAAAACGGGGGGGAAATAACTCCGGAAGTATAAAAGCAATTTGATTGAAACTGTGGAGTTAGGAGTAGAGGGCCAAATTTGGCTTTGCTAACATCAAAGTATATGAGTTATATATATTTTTGAGTTCAGGACAAGGAGACAAGAATTTTTTTTAAAGATAATTTTACAGAGACCCGATCGAATGTTTTAGCTGATTTGTACTTCGTACAGTGACCTAAATTATATTGATGTTATATCTTTGAAATGCAACAGTTTATAGATCAGTTCTTTGTTCTCAATGCAAAGTCATGTGTGTTTGCTTGGTGCATTAAATATTTTAATAGAATAAAAAGAGTCTTATGACAAAAGCATATATAATTAGATTATTTCAAACATGATTTAGTAAATAGTAAAACATAATAAGTGATGCCTAAACATATTGAATAATTGAATGTTTCTAATAATAAACTAGTTACACGCACAAATTTATAGGTTAGTTTAAAAATAATAAATATGTATATAAATCGGTGAAAAATTGGCAATTTATATTAACTATTATTTATAAATATTTAAACAAAGATTATACATGCAAGGTCATCTGTATTAACCTCAATGCAAAATAACACGTAATTATACTTACATACTACACGAAAATACTAGAATCTAAACCCATTTTAACAGTTAAAAGCCGATTTTAAACTAGTCTTCTAATTTTACAAAAAAAAAAATACCCGAATTATGTACTTACACATGACATTATTAATTTATAAAATATGACAACGGCCCGTCACTTTCGAATCACAATCAAGCCAGGCAACGGGCAACCAGCGACACTTTGCACAAAAGTACACCTGTTATTATTTTTAGTAAAATCTTTTGAGTCTTATGTACGTATCAGGTTTTACACAAATTTTACCCTTCTTCACTAAAGTATTCTATTAATAATGAACTATTTATATTCTTTCTTGTAATGTTGAAGAACATGTATATAAACGTGCAGTTCTGAAATAGGCACAAACACACAAACGAAATACACAACTATTTTGCACCGAAATTATACAGATTAAATTTGAACTTTAAAGATACAGGTGTGCACTATTTGTAAATATTATTTTGGCTACTGATGTCAACGTCTTTTGACGTTTGAGTTCACGACTTTATAATACATTTCGGACATCTGTCGACGAAATTAGGACTCGAAATAAAAAATAAAATAGGCGCGCGCGATTTAAATTAAAGATAATCTTTAAAAAAATGTTAGTCTTATAATTTTTATGGCCAATGGGTTCAAAATATGAAGCAACTTTGTAGACAAAAGCTTCAAATTCTTTGTAGATTTTTTTATCGCATATGTCGCTTTAGGGAATTATCTCTCTTCAGCGTGTTGTTTGCCATGTGCCTAGTGTACTTAAGCTACCCCTGTACCCCCTATGTTAATTGTCTTTAAAGAACGCGATAACCGGAGATTTACTCATATGGAGAAACCTACTCTGCCACCGTGTTGTGTCCCTAAACAGGGGAACCAAACTACCCGGAGAAACTGCCGACCACCGGTTACTCAAATAATCACAAATGAAAATATCTGGAGTGGCCTGCACTCGACTTTCTTGTACACAGTTTTCACTATATATATATATAATCAAAACCAGCTATTAAACTAACCAATACTCTACAGAATTATCCTGAAATGTCATTTATCTAATTGCGTCTATTTTGTTTTCCTGTTAAAATAACAGATGATCCGATTTTATAAGCAACATGCGAATCCATGGCAACGTAAACAACATATTTATAATGTTTCATGTAGCATTTTTCTCGCAACTGGTACATTTTTTGAAGAAATGTTTCAAACAAAAGTTGTGCGAAATATTAATATCATTTATTATGAACATAACTATATTTGCCGTAAGTGTAGCCGTTCTAGTGATATTGGAGATAGAACAAAAAAAAAAAGAGTACACTTCCGGTTTGAATATTCTTTTCAAAAATAGGAGGGCATATACAAGTCTTAGGTTTGAAGTTTCATAATTTTTCTTTCGACAGTTTTGGCCCTAGAGCGTTCACACACACAGACAGTCATTCCGAAAATGGGCACATTCGATTCAGGGAAGGCCAAAACGTGTATATCCGTTGAATTCTCGAGTTCAAGAAAGAAATAACAAGGACCAATGATATAAGAAACAAAAACTTTATTCGATAGCTACATTAGTTGTGTGATAATACTTATTTAGAAAAATGAACATATTCTATATTCGATAGTTAACATAGTTTATAACAAAATAACAAAAAATACTTAAGCCTACTTTAGATATTGGTATCATTTGCACAATTTTCGTTTTCGGAGTCTGTGCTTTCTTCAATATTGCATTGGTTTATTATAGCATCAAATCTGGATTCGAAAATCTTAATGCCAGAATTCTCTGGAATATCCATATCAGGATCAGGTTCCAATGGTTTCAAAGCATCTAATTTGATTCTAACTGTATTAAGTAAATCAGAATTATTACTGCGTTCGGCTAATTCTGCTGCCATTTCTAAAGATTCTCTATCTAGTCGTTTATTGAGCATTTCACCAGCTTCGGATAACTTATTCAGTTTGATTAAACTAAAACATAAAAAAAAAAGTTTTAAAGATTTCTGTCGTTTTATTTTTAAATATAATAATACTGACCACTGTGCAGCAATATCATAGTTCCCAATGTTGGTTGCATAAGCAGCCCATTTTTCTAGTAGAGAATTTATAATTTCATCATCTGGAAGTCGACATTGAGTTAATGCAATGGCTTCTCGATACAAATTTGATTTACATAAGGCATCTATTGCACTATGAACTTTATGGCAAGCTAAAAAGTATGACGACGCCAACATTCCGTCGCCCTCTTCAGTTAGCTTTTCTGCGTAAGCCGAACATAGCTGCGACCATAATCTATCCATAAAAAATAAATAGATGGCGATTTGTTTTAGAAAAATAATAAAACTAAGTAAGTACGAAGTACGATTATTATTATAATTCGGCTTCAGAAATGATGGTTAATTGAAACTTACTTATGGGACACCATGGGAGCCATACTAATAATCCATGGATTAACTACACCAGATTTAACAGCTTGTTCTATAGACTGTACCAAATCTCCTTTCCACATTGCCAAATTATGACTCATTTCCCAACGCTTCTTTGCCATGTGTGTATTTTCTATAATACATTAAAATTACAATTATTTAAATGGTCAACTCAGGTTGTAATAACTAACATAGTTGCCGAATCTAAATCTACATAATCCATTACCAAATTAAAATATCTGGAGTGGCCTGCACTCGACTTTCTTTTACGCAGTTTTCACTAGACATATATATATATATATATATATATATATATATATATATATATATATATATATATATATCAAACTAACCAATACTCTACAGAAATATCCTGAAATGTCATTTATCTAATTGTGTCTATTTTGTTTTCCTGTCAAAATAGCAGATGATCCGATTTTATAAGCTACATGCGAATCCATGGCAACGTAAACAACATATTTATAATGTTTCATGTAGCATTTTTCTCGCAACTGGTACATTTTTTGAAGAAATGTTTCAAACAAAAGTTGTGCGAAGTATTAATATCTTTCATTATGAACATAACTATATTTGCCGTAAGTGTAGCCGTTCTAGTGATATTGGAGATAGAACAAAAAATGCATAGAGTAAACATGCGCACTTCCGGTTTGAATATTCTTTTCAAAAATAGGATGTGCACATCTAGGGCATATACCAGTTTTAAGTTTGATGTTTCATAATTTTACGTTCCGACAGTTTTGGCCATAGAGCGTTCACAGACACACACACACACAGACGTCATTCGATTCAGGGAAGGAAATTTTTCATGATTACAATACTTACTTATTACTTCGTAAAAGAAAGTAAAAATTATATACGTACGTTCAGAATTTAATAGTGATATTATATCGCTGCGAGAGCCAAATATTTGAGTTGCGTCAATGGAATTCGAAGACTTTCCACTGCCCTTATCGTTTTCCAAAGACGAAGTATTGTCTTCATTTGTCAAGGGAATTTCATCAACTAAATTGGACGCAACACTGCTTTGGCCGTTCTCAACAGGAGACACATTTGTCGCAGTATCTAACTGCTCAAGTAATTTCCGACACGTTTGAATTGTAAATCCAGCATCAGGATTTTGCAGTCTTGAAACCGCTGGAAGAGCATAGAATGTTGCCTGTTTTTTTTCTTGTGTCAACAGACTTACTGGTTCTGTATCTACAACATATTCCTGATGCCCATTTTTCGGGGATCTTTTCTTCTTTTTATCTTCCACATATGTAACTAGTAAATGAATGAGAATGAATAAAAATAAAAAGGGGAATATATAAAATATACCGATGTCAAAAGGTGCTGGCGGATTTTTAGTTACGCGCCAAATTCTTATAGTACAATCTTTACCGCCTGTTAATATTAAATCAGCATCTAATGGACTCCACAAAACACAATTCACCGATTGTTTTCCAATACCATGTCCTATAAATGTTGATAGTAACGTTTGAGTATGTACATTCCATACCTAAAAATAATATTTTACATTAACCATAACCGGTTGAGGATACGAAAATTCTTTCACCATTCAATGCGAAACAGAAAATCCAAAACAGCGAAGAGCAGAGAGTACTCAAAAGAGAATGGTAAAAATAGAGAATAGTCATACGAGAGAAGGCTTAAAACAGAGAATGACAAAAACAGATACAGCAAAGCAGCGAATTACCGTAACAGAGAACGACCACAAGAGGGAATGAGAAAAACCATAAACAGTTTTTTGCAAAGATTTTTTTTTGATCCGAGCATGTTACAGACACACGACCAAACACTTAGTCTTGTACTATCGTAGAACGAGTTAGAAATATGCTATCTTCCGGTAATAAACAGAGGCTTAAAATATATTTCGTTTCAAAATGCAACGAACAGTCTCATTCATTTCAACTCTCCCTTATATCCAATTCAAGTGGACGTCGTTTTAAAATCACAATTATGCATAATAATATAAAACATACCATAGCAGAACTATCCTCAGCAATTGAAACTAATCTTCCGGTGATGTGTGGACACCAAGATAAAGCCTTAACGCTTGTGGCATGACCTTTCAATGTGGCAATTACCATAGTATCACTTTCTATATTAAAAAAAAAAAAATGTTTGTAATATATTTGTATTTTAACAGTTTTTTTTACAGGTCGATGACAGTAATTTGTGTTGTCGGTGACTTAATTTAACAAACCTTTCTGTTCAACGCATCTGTACACAAGAATGACGGATTCATTTGTCGCAACCGCCAAGTCGTTTTCATACATGGAAACCCCAGAATCAGCAACTGTGGACAATGGATGCCAAGCGACGCACTGTACACTTTTATTTTGCATGTACAGTGTTTGGAACGGAACAAAATCCTTGGATAATAATTTAACATGACCTTCCTTAGTACCGACGGCTAATATTGAAAAATCAGTTTTCCATGCGAATGTTTGCACTCTACAGTCTGGTAATGTAATGTGAAATGGCTCTAAAACAAATAGAACTTCGTGGTCATTTCGAATGTTTAAATAATAGGCATCAATGCCTTCAGCTCGGTTTAAACTTACCCCGTGACGGTTTGCTAGAATCATGTACTGTAAATTCTCCTTTCGAACAAGAATATAGCCCATTGATTACATCTTTTTGTTCTGGCAGTGGACCCCATTGAATTCTATATATTTGCTCCCTATGATAATTGTTATAAATTACGGGGGCCTTGGATTTGAGATTTAAATCGAATTCGCCAAGCTATAAACATTAAACATTTCATTTAAAAAAAAAGTCTATCATATATTTCTATAGGATTAGATATTAGCATCGGAACGCAATATTTGATTTTTATTGATGAAATAATTTTATATTTGTAACAATAATGTATGTTGGCTGGGAATTTTAATAAGTAGCATTTGTAAAAATATACAAGAAATTTCATTGTTATGTAGTCTTTCAGAGGAAGAAAAACTATTTATAACATATTTTGTCTCATACTAAAATCATAGAATTAAGTTAAGATTGAAATTGCCACTAATCTAGAAGACAAAATAATGTGAACAGCAATGATTAAAATAACATTTCAAATCTATGGAGTTATATCCTATCGAAATTCATCAACTGAACTTACTTGTCCTTCGGAAGTTGCAAAACCTAGGCAATTGTCTTTTACAGGATGCCAGTCCAAATATGTAACTCTGCTTTTTATTTTGTCGCTCAGGCACGACATTTTTATAGAGTGAGCTTGACATGAACTTAATTCCCAAACGCGTATTGACGAGTCTCCTATTCCTATTGCCACTCTGAAAATATATTCAAAGTACACTCGTACCTCGCCTAGTGCACGGCATTAAATTCAGAAATCCCCGCATAGTGCACCGGCTGAGAGGCCGGTCTATCCCCACCATGTGCAACGAGTTACGATATTAATTATTTCCAAATAATGCAGAGATAATAGTTTAATGTTTGAGTCGGTTCAACAATATAGCGCTTTTAAATTCATTCTACCATTTTTTTAAATATACGTATAAGATAGTAAATACCTAGAAGGATCAAGTGAAGATGCTGCCAAATGCATTACATATCCTCCCATCGTAGAGATAGATGCATGCAGTTCCCTTCTTTTCCCAATTTCACTGCACAAAATCCATCGATCTTGTGACATAGTCCAAATAGTTACTTCTTCATCATACTTATAAGTAGTAAACATCTCATCATATGAATACAAGTAATATGGTGAGGTAATAACGAAAATATTGCGTTTGTAGTCTGCATGAATAAAACGGGGCGAGTATAATGGACCTTTTTTAGATTTCCTGTAATCAATTATGGTCTAATTTATTATATTATGTCAATATATACCTAGATTTACCTTCTTGCATCAATATCTGGAATTAAATTCCAGGCATAGACATCATTTCGGGTTGATGATGAAACCAAAACATCAGGTTCTACCCAACACAACGATATCCACCGGTTTCGTTTATCGTTTAGCTTATTGGAACGATTCGCAGCTTTTTGGCGTGTTGAAGGCGAGGGTGGAGGCAATGTCACCTGCAGTCTACCATCTGTACCGGCCCGCCATATACAAATGATTCTAAAAAAAAAAAGAAGAGAATTCTGCGGCTCTGAGGTTCCATAGACAGAGAAGAGAGAAATTATATTTCGCTCATATGATATCTAATACGCTTTATTCTCCTTAAAATCAGGGGAATACGAGAGTTACAGAGGCAAGAATTAACTATATATGCATATAGGCTGATGGATCGATGAGTGGGCAGTATTCTGTATATGAGACGGGCCAATATTGTTATATTTACCCTGATTTACAAGCAGTAGCCAGCAAATATTCGGTGGTAGGTTCTTCACATATAAATCGTTTCTCTGGTACTTCTTTTGATTCTTGATCATTTGTTAACATATCAGTGTCCTGATTTGCATTAGATGTCACTAAATTAGTAACCCCCTCTGCCTTAACATCCGTCAATTGGACGATACTACTAGTATCATTCAAAATGTCGCCAGATACTTCGTCACTAGTTTTCAAGCTTTCAACTGCTTCAGTCTCCATACATTTAGCTACATTAGTTGTTAACGTATCACTAATTTGTAGTTTTTCCATTAATGAAACCGTCATCTTAATCACTTTTATGGTATCACAAGTTTTTGGTTCTAAAATGGTTTCCGTTCGAACAGAATAAGCCATCTTATCATTAACGTCCGTTGGAAGTTCATTGTTAATGAATTGTTCAGTGACATTATTTTCTAGCTGTTGGTCATCTAATACTACTTTAGATATTTCAATTACATTAGGTATATCAGAATGTTCTTCCTTAGTTAAGTCAGTGTTTATGTTTGCAGGTTCATCTGCTTTGTCAATTATAATATTACTAGGTTCAATGTTAGTAGCATCTTCTGTATTAGAACTAGAAGGTGTATCATTCAGTGCTATGGTAGAGCATAACATGTCTGTAACATAACACGTATATGTGTAAGGACTAAGTTCATTCTTAAGGTTTGACTGTCTAAGTGTAACTAAACAGTTAGTCCAGGACAAACGAACAAAGCTATTCTCTGTATTTATGATTGGCAAAATAAGATTATGCTGTTATACCTGAGGAAGTATTTGGTGATACGTCCAACACCTTTTCGACATGTCCGTTGTCTAAATCAGTTTCACATTCCTCAGAATTCACTCTTTTCATAAACTCTGCTTCAGAAATATTAGAATAATCTCCAAATGGTTTTCTTGTCATGCTAATTTTCGTTGATATAGATGAATCGAAAATATTATAAGGCGCTGGGCACCAGGCGATTGAAGTTATATCACATTCATTTCCCCGAAGTCTGTAAATTATTTTTCCGCGTCCTGTAAAAAAAATTTGTATATTCTTAATATGAAAAAATATCGAACTATATTAACTTTGATATAAAACGAGAAAAACTTGGATTAAGTCGCGACAGCAGCAGATTCCGGAAAACGAATCCGAAAAAAATAATTCAAAGAATTAAAATTCAATGATCGATTCATCAAAGAATTAAAAACCAATGATCGATTCAAGTGATATCGCGATATATATATATATATATATATATATATATATATATATATATATATATATATATATATATATATATATTTTATAAAATATAAATGATAAAACACATTATACTCACGTCTTAAATCTACGAGTATGACTAAACCGTTATTTAGTCCGAATGCGGTGAGCCAAGTTGCATGTGGACATGTCGCTAAGCTTTTGACTTTGCATTTTCCATTCAACATACTTGGTAAAACAACGAGATCATTTGTTGATATACGCCATACCGCAATGATGAAATTTTCGCTCACACTGATCACTCGGTCACCAGCCAACGATACACCAACAAGAGGATCCGACTTATTCTATAATTATACATATAATATATATATATATATATATATAATATATATATATATATATATATATATATATATATATATATATATATATATATGTTTGAATGTATGTGTAGAACGCTTTGTTTATATGTTTCAACGGTGGCTTTTTTACAATGGCGACATTGATCGTTTATATAAAAACAATTTCTACACATATTGTGAATACAAGAATAGAAGCAGTAAGTTTACTAGCAGTATCGATAAATGGTATATGATTAGGTCATCTCTGAAACTGTGTAACTATGTAGAATAAAATTACCTCATGCCCTTTATGCGAATCTTTAAACGTATATGTCTTTAAGTCCCATAGTTTAACAACCTGATCTTCGGCAACAGATGCAAGCAATTTCTCTGGGTTGTTCCATGACCCATTATTAGGAGATACAGAAGTTATTCTAAAATTTAAAAAACTCAACAATTAAACACTATTTCATACATCAATTAAAACGGAATCAAAACTGTTTATAATACCAATCTGGAAATTACTCAATTATAATACGAGATTTTGCCTATTTTTGTTCAATAAAAGGTTTTAACCGATGCAATGATTAATTTCATAAATTTGAAATACAAGATTTGTTTATTCAGAAATGTTTTTGAGGGACTTGAGTTTTATAAGATCAGAAAATATGTTATTATTTAAATAAATTTACCTGTCATTGTGTGCAGAATATATGATTTTTATGTGTTCAACATCCGATTTATCTTTCGGGTTGATTATCACAATATCTTTGCGAGATCCATATATAATAGTGTTATCGCTTGTACATACAAATACGGAATTGCTGTACCAGTTCGGTGATGGAGGAACAGTTAACTCATTCATCATGAAACAATATATTTAAATGTCCCCTAAAAATAAAAATTGCAATCTAAATCTAAAACATAAAATATCTGGAGTGGTCTGCACTCAACTTTCTTTTACGCAGTTTTCACTAGATATAAATATATGTATATATATATCCAAAACCTGCTGTCAAACTAACCAATACTCTACAAAAATATTCTGAAATGTCATTTATCTAATAGAGTCTATTTTGTTTTCCTGTCAAAAAAGCAGATGATCCGATTTTATAAGCTACATGCGAATCCATGGCAACGCGTAAACAACATATTTATAATGTTTCGCGTAGCATTTTTCCGCAACTGGTACATTTTTTGAAGAAATGTTTCAAACAAAAGTTGTGCAAAATATTAATATCTTTCATTATGAATATAACTATATTTGTCGTAAGTGTAGCCGTTCTAGTGATATTGGAGATAGAACAAAAAATGCATAGAGTAAACATGCGCACTTCCAGTTTGAATATTCTTTTCAAAAATAGGAGGTGCACATCTAGGGCATATACAAGTCTTAAGTTTGTAGTTTCATAATTTTTCGTTCGACAGTTTTGACCCTAGAGCGTTCACAGACACACAAACACACACACAGACAGACAGACGTCATTCCGAAAATAGTCACATTCGATTCAGAAAAGGTCAAAACGTGTATATCCGTTGAAATCTCGAGTTCGACATTTTTCATGATTACAATACTTACTTATTACTCTGTAAAACAAAGTAAAAACACTAAATAAAATTAATTATTGTTACATAAAAACATATTGGAGTGTCCTGCACTCAACTTATACCCATAATATTGTTATAAATCTAATATAGTAACCATGGAAACATATACGTAAAAATCTAAGATTCAAATTGTAAATGATACAATAAAAAAAAAAAAAAAAACTTTTCGAACAAAAGTTGCTAGAAATTTTAATATATTTAAATTATATAAGAACCACGTTTTCTCTCGTGCGGTTTCCGAGATAAGCAAAAAATAGCAGGAGTAAACTCCTACTACCTTTATACATATAAATAGATATTGCTTTCAAAATTTTATTATCAACAGTTTTTGATGTAGAGTGATCACAGACATACAGACATCATTTCGAAAATGTATTATTATACACAATACAAATTATCTTTTATATATAAAAGGAAAATAAATACAATGTAAAATTAAACGGTTTGACGCCGAAAATTAAGAAACCACTAGTGATAACATGTAAAATTTTGTTTAATTTGCGCTTTTTAAGACTAGAAGAATAAAAATCCGTGAAATAATCAGCATAAATAAATCGGTAATATCGTCCTATCAAGATATATTTATGATTTTGTGGTTATATCCTTATGATTTTGACACAACTTAATATTATTAAACAACACCAAATAGAAATGACTACTCATTATTTACACTATTTATTATCAATTTTAATTCGGCTGCAAAATAATTTCGCATACCCGGCGGCAAATTTACACGTTTAATAGGTTATGAAAACAATCAACAATAATGTCTATGAACAGAAAGTTGATAGTACTTACTTTACGATTTACTATAACTATCACTTAACACAAAATTAGATATTAATTTTAGATATATATATATATTAAATTAATAACAAGTCCACTCTGATCACAGTGAATCACAAAGTACGAACTACGATGTATATGAGTGACAAAAACAGTGTTACCTGATGAATAAACAAAATATATTTCATGGAACTGTTTATAATGATTATTTTCATGTTAAATTCATCCTCAGAGTAAAATATATAGGTTTATTTGATTAAAATAACTTTAAAGCAATGTTAATTATTGAATAGTTATGCGTTTTGTTCTATTTGCAATTTAAAAATTATTTAAATAAATAAAAATCTACATGGTTGGCAACACTGGACCGGAGATCCGGTATTCAAATTCAAAATAATATAAAGTCACCAATGAATAATAACTATATTTGAAAATAATACATTTAATTTAGATTGTATTATTTGATTCTTGTGTGAATTATGATATACAAATTCTATTATAAAATTAAAAAAAAAAACACTATATTTGGGAATTCGAAAAATTATTTATTTAAAAAAGAATGCATGTATATATAATATATATTTGGGAAAGGATACTATATACAAGTTGAAATAAACGTCATAATTACAGAATAATAAAATAAAATTAATATTTTATGTTAATTATCTTTGGGTTATCTACATGTGTAACTTAAAATTTTATGATAATTTGCAGCAATAACAAATTTATACTTCAGCCTTATTGTTTCTACGTTCACATTAAATAGTGACCAGATTCAGCACACATGGAAAAAAAAATTTAACTTCATGTCTAATTCTTTAATTTACACTAATAAATTAATACAAATTGTCATGTTAATTCCTTGAAAATCAAGAATAATATTGATACATCTGGTCATACATATTTATATGAAAATTATCTGAGAAATAACATTTGCTTTACGAAATATCGTATATAAATATATTTTTTATTATTTGTCTCATTAGTCCAAATCAATAGAGATCGGTGTAGAAGGAAATAAAAGATAATGATTAATATTTAACCAATATCCACACTTGAATTGTTCAGAAATACGATTCTTTTAAATTATGCAAAATATACATCTATGCCAAAAGAACGTGTATACACATTTTATGGTTACAAAATGATACTTAATACAATATACAAATTTATTATATGTATATATACATCTAATTCGTGTCTTACGAATACTGCAGGACATATTTGCCATAGAAATTGCAGATAGTAGGAAAGATTTGGAAGATATAAGCTGGAGCTAACTTATTCATTTTCCCTAATTTTGGTATATAAAGTGTAACCCACTCGTTACACAATATGGGGCATTTCCTAATTACTTAATTTTTTTTTTTTGATAGGGACTTAATTTCTTTTAACTATTAGTAAACTTGCCAGCTCATAAAGCAATAAATAAAATTAATAAAAAACCTTATCGCAGTTTGACTAGTATGATGAATATTTAGTCAAATCATTATTCTGTCTTTTTTATGTGGATAAAACAAATAATAATGTTACATTAATTGTTTAGAAATAAATATGAATATCATCTTTGAAAATCTACTTGTTTCTCATTTATTGTAATAGGTAATTCATATACTTTTATATTTATAAAGCTACCACAGCTCGGGAAGTACAGAGCAGAGGGCATTATTATTTTGAAAACGTAGAGAAAAATTGTATATTATTTTCGAAAATTTGAATGCACAATTACAAATAAGAGTTTTATTTAACTTTAAGTCTAGTTAATGTTGAATTTAGACAGTAAAATCGAATTCCTACTAATGTACGGGAACGTATGCAGATACAGATAAATTTAAACCCACAAATATGACGCGACCCAATATTGTAATTACCCGTCGAAAACATTACAAATTTATAGAATAAATAAAACAATCACTGGAAAAACAAATCGTTTCCATAGCATTAAAATTAGATGTTTGATTCAAATGCGGTTTTAAATATCTATGAATACAGGTGAATTTTTAGAGAAGTGGCAGGTCAGCTATTGTATTGAGAAATTACAAAATCGTTTTGCCCTTTTCACACCAGGACAGTTTTAAAGAAGGATGTTAAAACCTGTCTTGAAGTGTGTACGCTGTGTCTTAAAATGCGGTCACATGATATTCATTGCCAGCTTCAAATATAACTTTGAAAAATTAATTGCCAGATTACAAAATTATTTATTTAATGCGTTTACTTTTTCAATATCACCGAAACGGCATTAGTTAGAGATAAAATATTAACATAAAAGTTAGAGATATTAAAATTTCCAACACTTTTTCGAAAATCGCCTTTAAAAATTATTATTATATATTTACGTTTCCCTAGTTACAATATATATTGATTAAGTTTCATAGCTATCATAGGGTAAATATAATAATAAATAAAACAAATAGTGGTTACGGTTACTTAAACAAATTTGTTGGCTTAAAGAGAAATAGCAATACCTGCATCAATATTTTCTAAGAGTTGCCAGTCTATTATTGTATAGAGGTCACTGATTTGTTAATAAATAATATGAGGCATATTTATTTCATAGAATAAAACCAAAACAATAAACTGAAACTTTCAATAATCTTAAAAAACATAATTTTGACACTGACGACACTAAAAGAAATGGCAGTACTAGTGATTTAAATATCTGAGCGTCAAACGAACTTCAAGATCAGTTAACTTAAAGCGACTCTTGGTGCATAAAAAGGGTATTAGCGGCAGCATTTTTACTATAAAATTAATATTGTACGATTGTATTTTTCTAAATGTAATGTGTTCTTCACGCACTGATTTGTAAAATTGTAAATGTCTGTTTGAAGAGCATAGCACCCGAATTTGATTTTTAACAATTATTATATAAGATCTAAATCAAATAATGTAACTCCCAGATTTAGTGTTAATTTTCAATAATGTCGTGTAATATTTTATCTAACGTAGTTTAAACTGAGAAATATTAAGTACCATTTTACAACTTTTATGAATATTATTTCAACATTTGAAGAACAATATTTACATAACATTAATATAAAACAACGTTCTGTAACCAGCCAAACAAGAATGATATAAATTATTGCCACTTTCATAATTATTAAAAATCTACATTTACGCTCAACTCATACAAATTGTATGTCATATAACAAAAACAATTAACTAGGACAGAAAATTCGATATTGATACAGCATTTCTTCTACGAAACGGCAAAACATTAGTAAAATTAAAAATTATTAATATAATATAGTTGCTATTTTCAAATAAATTAAAAGTTTTTTTTTTAACATTTTTTCAATTATTTCTAAATAAAGAAATTATTTACTTTACTAATTAATAGGTACAAATTTAATAATAATAATATATAATTTACATATGTACAACTTGAAAACAGTATATATATTTGAATATATATATATAGTAATATATATAGCCGAAACGTAAAAAAATATTCCTATGTGAAAATGTTTAACTTCCTTTAAAATTTTTACGTTTAATAATAATATATTTCACAAACGAATTTAGTTTCTTTTTATTTTCACTGTGCTAAGCTAGGATAGCTACGTGTGAAAAGTGGAGGCACTTGAATAAAATGATCAAAAACAATCATGACTTACTTGTAGATGGTTTAGCTGATATTATTGACAATGTAGGACTTGACGGTTGAAAAGGTTTACGAGGAATTGTTTGTGGGATAACAGTTAATGATTTCGGAATCTTCGGCAAAATCATTATCGATTTAGCCGGTATGCTTTTCGCATCAGTAACATCTTTCAACCTATCCGGCGTGTTTTTTGCGGATTCAGCTGAAATTTCTTTCACGATTGTATTCAAATGGGCTTTATTTACTACCGTTGACGTTTTTTGTTTTCGCGGTACAACTGGTTTCAAAACCGAGGCTTCGTTTTCTGATTGCATTAATTTTGATTCAACAGAACTCATAGCTTTATGCCTCAACTCTAGAGTCTTTTTAATGGAACACATCCGGTTATAATCTTGCAGTGATATATGATAAGGTTTACCACCGGATATAACTTGTACTAATCCAGTCATGCGCTTATCACGATTAGGAGCAGCACCTTTAGGCGGGGATGCTTTAGATTGGGGTGTAACCGGTATTAGTGTTGGTCTCCAATTATTGCCGATTGGTAATTTGAACTTTTGTGACATTTTCACCAAAGGGGCGATCGGTCGATTTGTACCTGGTTGCAGGGATATTAAACCTGGCGGTACTCCAGGTGGTTTTTGTCGCACTGACAACTGCGTAAAGAAATTTGGATTTAATTGCGAGATTGGAATCGGTGTATTTTTCGGCAAATTCGCTGCGTTAACCATTGAACTTATGCTTGATACTGAATCTTTTGTTGTAATTATACCACTTTGGCTCTTTTTCACTTGATTGAATGGTAGCATTGTTAATGGTTGCATAGGTAGGGAGTTTGTGGGTATGTTATCATAAGCGCGTAATCGATTTTGTACTGAGACACTGTAGTTCACCGCGTGGTGACTTGCATTTGGTGACAAAGTGAGATCACCATTTCGAAAATACTTCTCCAACAGGATTAAATGTCGCAAAAAGCTACTCTGATTACCGTACGGTTTTTGCAACTCGTTCCATAGCTCCTTTGTATCCACATCGTACTGTATGGTGCAAGAGCATTTCTCCCAACCTTCAGGCGTACGTTCTTTTACTTGGCTGAAATCAACGTGACCTTGCAGAGGTAAGTCTTCTTCGCCAGGGAATAATTGACGCACTGATATTGAAGGATTCGACCCCAAACGTTCAACAACATTACCAGATTTACGATTAGCTTTCGCTAATTTCGATATTTCTACATTTTCGCGAACCGATTCGGGTATTTGTAGTTTTTTATAAAAAGCTTTTAGAGGCACTTCACTTTTACTGTTATTTGTGGTTTCTTCTGTGTCACTAGCACACTCTAATATCATATTCGGAACTAACGATTCAATGTCAACCATGCTATCTGATGGGGTGCTTTCGCGAGATTCCCCATTTTCGCTTGTGGAAGGCACTCGTGATTGGTCAGTTTTCTCAGCTTCTATCATTTGCAATTCTGAGTTGACGGACGTTTGCGCTGAAATCGCATTCTTGTTCACGTTCTTAGGCCGGTTTTTACGCTGTTTCTTTAACAGTTCCTTGTCGGATTTCTCCTTTAAAGGCACCGAAATGGGCTCTTCGGCTTCTGCTTCATTCATAACTTCAATGTCGTGGAAATGAAGCAACCTAAAAAAATGAAATATATTATTGAATTTTTAATTATACTTTCTTAGACGAAATCAACGAAAATACACGTTAATATAATTTCATCAAATAGTACCTTTTCTTATACTGTTTGAAAAAATCTGCTGCGGTGCTCTTGATCTCATCTTCAGGTTTGAGAAGAAGTGAGGCATAGTATCTGCACAGTTTACAAACTACTGGTTTGTCAGACAATTGAACAGGTATCCCCTCTTTTTCGAGAGCAGCATTAAGATTGCTCCATTCGAATCCTAGATAATGTATATGGTTACGTGCAAGACGTCGCTTACAGAGGGCGCAAATCATTAAGTGTTCAACAGCAGCATAATGATCGGAGCAAATTGGAATCGAATGTAATCCAGGGTTATTCAATGGGATAGTAACCTGATAAAATTATATAACTTATAAAAACCATTTGGAAAACTTTGCTATGGAGAAAAGAAAACACAATCTATTATTTCGCTGAAATTATGTTAAAACTTTCAAAGTCAATTAATTTTGAATAATAAACTATCTTAATTTCGCGGACATAAAACGTAAAACATACCACATTCGAGACGCTTTTCTTCATCTTTATGAGCCATTTTCTTCGCAGTACATGAGACGATTCAGTGTAACAACCGATGACGTGGCAGTGATTAGTTCGAGGTATATGTGTTAATGTGCTTCGCTTGTAATTTTTGTTATTCGTTCTTCTATCCACGTGGCGATAGCAGGCATCGCACAGACAAGAGTCGCGGTTCAAATAAATCTCAACTATAATCAAATATATATATAATAATATAAGTATCGTTTATAGAATCATAAATTCGTGAGAAATAAATTGATGGAAAATAGATATTACCTTCTAAGATTTTATTTTGTCGCTCAAGACTTTTTATCTGAGCAATATGCAATGGAGTATCGAAAAGACCGAACTTTCCAAAGCAATAGGCACATTCGTCGCTGCACAAGCGATCTGGATGTATACTAAATGAGCTTGCTTTTTCTGGAATGACCAATAATTTAGTTGTTGTTTCTCCGTCGGGCGCTGGGACATCTCCATCCGAAGCGTGTTCACTACTACCATCTATAAAATAAATAGAATAAAAGATTAATGTTCTGGTTTTGGATTCCAGTTTAGGCGTGTAATATTATGAATAATTGAACATCGTATTGCAGGTTTACGCATCAAATTACAATTTTCATACATCTGAATTTATAACTTATATAACCACTGATTTTCTTAATAAACACTGATCCAAACTTTAACCGGGCATAAAACAAAACCAAACAAGTTCACAAAAGCAATTGAATATTTTAAATTCAAATATTATTTTTAATTATTTTATAATCTTTGGAAACAGATTTTATTTATATTTAAACAAAAATATATATAATTAAGGGGGTTTCGTTGACGGCTATGGTTATCAGGATCGCGTTCGTACTATATTGATGTTCAATTATTTTTTAAAGATTATTTGTAATAATTTTAGTAAATATTTTAGAAAATAGAAAATTTAATTGAGAATGATTTAATATTGTTAGTTAATCAAAGTTAGTAAAAGAAAATAGCGCTAGAAACAATACAACAAAAAAATTATGAATGAAGTAAAATTGACAAAATATAAAAAAGTAACATTAAGACCAAAATTCACATATGTTTCATTGCTTTATTCAATAAAATAAGTATTTTACTTTAATAAATTTAGTATTTAAGTAAGAGACTCTTACCTGTTATTAAAATATATAGATATTAAATTTTGTACGACATAAAAAAAATAGAGAAGATAATGCTGAATAAAACAAAAGTAGAATTAGCCCAAAACCAATCATTTACCCATGTTAGATCGATTAGAATAGTGTGTTTTGCGGTTCGCACCCGCTGTATCCGAAGACTGCGACCCATGGCGCCATCCAGATGAAGTACCACTACTCTGTAAATTTAAATTAAGTTCATCATTTTACAGTATATGCAATTTATCGGAGGAACACATAATTAAAATATATATATACATACATAGCAACTCGCCAATTAGACAAATTTTTAATTTCAAGCAATCATAAGCTTCATTCAAATCAATCTATAAAAATTTCACACGCTACAGTTAAACAATAATTCTTTTGATCAGCAACATTCAATTTAAGATGCACATTTTCCAATCATACACACATTAAATAGTATATATAAACACTAATTTGTATGTTTGTGTGAATGTATGTGTAGAACGCTTTGTTTATATATTTCTATGGGTACTACCAGTAGTGTGGGGTCATTTCTTTTTTACAGAGGCGGCACTATTTATAGATTTACGGAGAAAACAACGAATACATAAAGTAAAACCGAGCAAGGAAAATGTTTTATTTATATGGTGTAGCCATGATTAAGTGTACATTTACAAAGAATATTACATGATAAATCGCCCAGATGGATCAGTGAGTGGACTGTATATGTTATGGGCACATAGTGCCCACAGGTTAACCTAGTCTATTATAATTGTACAGAATTTCTATTCTGATTCATTAATAACCACATCATCTGTGTAAGCTAATGCAGGAACAGTCATATCATCAACTTTTATACAATGAGTTTCACACAATGCCGTTATGACAGAGAGACAGAGATGCTTCATATTCAAATACATGAAATATCCTATCTATAATAATATATACTTAAAAAATACTGACCTCTTTCATAACTTTATAGCACGAAGTTTCTCCTTCATTGTTTTCCCCAGTTCCGTCTGATGTTAAATTTTGCATGTATCCATCCTTTAAATTGCGAATTTTACTCTTTTGCAAAGTCATTTTCAGTGGAATTCTTTTCTTCTTGTCCACTTGTCGGTTTAATTTTATCACAGTTTTTAAAGTTCCTGTATAAACATCTGCTTTTATAGGGATCTTCTCCTTGTCGCGTAATTTTGCTTCTTCGGCTGCTTTCAAACTTTGCAAACCCAGAGCGCTTAGAATGTTTTCTTTAATAGCTAAATCTTCAGGCGTTTCCTCAATCATTGATGCCGCAGTATCGGCATCAACAAACGTGTTATTTATACATTCATTTTCACACTCATTTTCTTGAATTTCACTATAAATATCAGTATTTAATTCTGTAAGGACTTCACTTGATTCATTCTGAATTTTATTAGATTCTACTGCAATTCCTACGTCTGCGTCTGAATTATCTTCAGTCTGTTCAGTAAAAGAAATAAGTTTAGTTATCACGGGCTCTGGCACATTTTTTTCATCATCACAAGTTGCATTTTCACATTCAGAGTCTTTCATATCACTATTTATTATATCATTTTCATTCGTCGTGCAGTCATCTTGTAAATGTAGTAAGTTTGAAATAAGTTCGTCCTCCATAACCGCAGAGTTTCCATTCACTTTTTCAGGTTCTTCTATTTCTGCCGTACTATGTTCAATTACTAAAACATCACTTTTTGTTGCTTCTGAATCCAGTAATTTTTCTGGCCAGCAAGTTTCTTGTTTCACTTCTTCTAATTTCAAATTTCGCTTAGACGAGCGAGTTGTACGTTTTTCGTATTCGTCATTTGAATCGTTAAATATGTGTTTCATTTGATCTAGAATTAATGATTTATCAGGAACTTTCTCACTTGGCGATGAAGCAATATTGCTAAATATACGTTCTTCATCTGTCTTCTCGATTTTAATTAAACCTGGCTTCTCTTCAGCTGGTTGACCCAAACAATCCGTAGCTACCTTAGTTTCAGTCTCACTGTTAAGTTCAAGTAATTTGACATCATTTGAATTTGTATCGATAAAGTTATTTGGGCTGGCATAGTTCAATATCGGTTTAACGTCTTCACTAGGAAGCGGTTCAGTATCTGTTGAAAAACTTCGTTTCAGAATTGCTGCAAATTTCGTACTAATTTGTTTAATGTTCAAATTGTCAGCGTCTGAATTTGTAATTTGATTATTCATTGAATCTATGATTTCCTGTTTTAGAATGTCAGATTTAGTTGGTTCTTCTTTAATCGATGAATCATCAGCAATACTAGAATCTGGTATTGGTGTTAAATCAGAGAAACTGCTATCTGACTCAGACAAATATCCACTGCCGCTGTATTCAGAGCCGAGTCTTCGACGTTTCTTGTACTCACTGTCTAAACCTTCTAAGAGCTGACTATCTTTTAATTTCCTATGTTTGCCATTGCGAAGAATTCTCGCCGGTGAATCTGACCGAGTTGTGTATGGATTCAGTCGTCTTGGTATAGCCCCGTCAATACTCTGCCGAGTTCTCGAATTCCGCTTCGCCTTTGGACTCGCACTGCGCCTCGGATTTGTAAACAAAGCAAATGGCTGCTCAAACGTTACATTAGTTACAATTTCTGTGACTGTCGGAATTTTCTCGATGCTATGCCTTCGCTGATTTATCGATTTCTTTGCTGTTTGCTTTTTGGTAACATTCAAATCCAAACTGTTGATTACATTTTCAGCAGCTGAGTCCAAAGTTATGTCTTTGCTAAGAGATTCAATAATTTTTTTGTTCTGCGCAGCTTTTCTCAATCTTGCTGTTTCGGCTTTTGTTTTCTTAGGTGTACCTTTCTTTGTTTTTGGTTCTTCTGGTTTAGCGGTAGTGTCGATTTTTTTCTTAGCAGCTGCTTTCTTTCGCATTGGTTTTTTCATTAACGCATCAATATCTAGTTTTAATTCATTAGCAACATCATTCAAAACATCTTCTACAGTTTCGGTTGCAACCAATTCTGCATCTAACTTGGTTTTTTTCTCGTTCGCTTCATTCTTGTCTGGTACATCATCTATCGTCCCCTTTTTTGTTCTTTTCTTTGCATCCTTTTTCATCGGAGAACCGCCTGGAATCGCAGTAATTGTTTCCAAAACTGTTGGTAAACCATCACTTTTAGCAGTAAGTTCATGATCGTTAGTATTTATATTTGTTTTTCTCTTTCTGTTTTTGATACCGTTTTTTAATAATTTAACATTCTTTGGATCCAAATTTAGTTTGCTATTATTGAAGATTGATTTTGTTAATTTCAATTTATTTGTCTTTTTATTTTTCGCTTTGAAATTTATCTTTAAATTCTTTTTAATTATTTTTTTAGGTTTAGTCTTTCTTACTCGTTTAGTAATAGGCACAACTTGAGGTAAAAATATTTCTGTATCTGTTTTTACAGAATTTGGTTTGATGTCAGTGTCGACTGTTGCTTCGCCATCCTTTTGCGGTGCTGCTGATGACATTTGTTTCTTTAAAAGGGCAGGCTTCTTCTCACGGCCTGCCATAGCATTTAAACAATTTCATCAGGGCCTAGGTGCATCAAGTTTGTTGACTGCAATTAAAAACAAAACATAAACTTAAACAAAAGCGAGCAATCAAAAAAATAAAGACATTTACGTGAGTTTCGGTTAGATTTGTTTCATATAGAAGACGATATAATTTTATTAAATGTTCAATTTTCATTCTTAACTGTAACTTCTTAAACAAATTATCTACATTTCAACGACTACCGAGAAATTATCTGGCCAATATTTTTTAAAAAATTTGTAGATTAAAATATTGGTGGAGGTACTATAACAATTATTTATAAAAAAGGTGGAGTGGCTTTCACTCGATTTTCTTGTCCTTTCAGAATCTGTATTTATAATAATAATATTCATATTTTGTTTTAAATTCACTTTTTAGATTACGTACAATAAAGTAGAAACAGTATTGTGATGGTTATTGTAAAAAGAGTATAATATAATTAGTTTAGGCCGAATTAAAAGTTTACTTTTTAATTCTGTTAGTAGTCCCGTACCGTAATATTTAGGCAGCCTGCATTACTTTGATGGCGTCCTTAAAAAGCTTAATTTTCTACAGAGATTGAGCATAAGGTTAAGTGAGCTTTCATTATATTACCTTAGTTCTAACCATTAGCTTTTATCACCAACAAAATTAAAATTCAATTAATATTTAAACGTTGCAACAACGGTTTAGGGTTATCAAAAACGACACGTGGAAGCAATTTATTTAAATATGGCGACCATGCCTCATTTGGTTCGATGATTTTAGTTTTTACTATGTTTATTATAACGGTAAATCAACTTGGCTGCAATTTTACTGGAATTACGGAAAAAACATATTTTTTATACATTTTATGCGTCGTCTACATGCATACGAAATACCATTAACTTTGAATATATAATTAATAAAAAAAATATATATCCGTTTTGAACTTTTTACTTTCTTATACGTGTATGTATAAAAGAAAGTATTGTAAACACAAATAATACAACCCCGAAATAAATACTAAAAACCAGAAAGCAGTAAAATGAATAATTATATTTTATATCAATATCAATGTCGGTATAAGGTAAAAATAAAAATAGTTTGCAATATAAAAATCTGGCGTATTCTATTTTTATGCAAATTTAATTTAACACAAATTTCTAACACTGGTTGCAAGATCTTATTCACAACATCTATTTAAAATGCCTATTTTCGTAATGTGTTAAGGCTGTTCGAGTCATTTAAATATTTTGAAAGATAATTGCACAATTTTCAAGATTTACCCTGAATTGCTATATTTTCGGTAGATTCAACAAAATTAAGGTACCTACAAGTCATATTTAGTAAATATATTAAATTTTAATTGATCTCTCGTATAGTAATTACGCACTTTCAAATCCGAGATTTTAACGGATATACACGTTTTGAAATATACTAATTTCTGAGATATTGAAATATTAAAAAGAGTAAACAGTTACTTCTGGATAAGATATTGTTTTTAAACATAGGACCATATACAAGTTTTAATTATAAAGATTCATAATTTTACCCTAAACATACACACATAAACGTCATTCTGATTCAAGGATAATTAAAACGTATATTTCCGTTAAAATCTCGATAAAAACAATATTTCCTTGTAGTCTTCGATCAAGAAAGTAAAAATAAGACATATTTAAAAAATAAATATGCATTTATATTTAAAACGTAAACAGTTATAGCAAAACTAAAAAATATTAACTTTAAATAGTCGTTTTCATTTATATAATAATATTAGAAGTAAATATTTTTATATGTTCTCAGTGTAATATAAATGCAACAGTAACATAAACTAAATAAATATTTATATATTGATATTTTATGGTACATATGTTTATATTATTCCTAGAAGATAATATGCTACTATTCCGATAAAACTCTCATTGTATTGATTTATTTTCTTTCGTGCCGTTTCCGAGATAGTCAAATAGCAGGAATTAAAAATAAGAGCTTTTCTTCAAGGTCAAATACAAGTTTCGTAATTTTACTAATGTTATCTTCAGCCGCAGAGCGCTTACTGATACACATCTATTCAATAAAGCTCAAAACGGGTATTTTCGTTAAAATCTCTAGTTTGAAAATGTTTATGAATACAAGAAGAAGTTCCGGGGACGTTTGCATTCATATAATATATAATTATTTATTTTTGAAGCTTTTATGGGATTTTTTAGAGAGGCTAAGCTCCCGCTGAAAGCTTCTGTTCCGGAGCAAAAGTTAAATGACTTCGTCCAAGACACAAAATATAGCAAAACGATAAAATAATATAATAACCGTTGGATTTGCGCGTGCGCATACATTTTATTATTGTTGCAGTAAAATGGCAAATTATATTTTTTTTATAAGTTACCAGTTTACAGTTACAATAATAAAATTGTTATATTGTATGTATATATCAGAAATAATTAGATATTTACCGTTGCTAGACAGAGAACGAAAAATAAATAGAATTTCCTCAGATTGCTCGCGATTTCCCTACCATTTTCTATCTATAATATAGAGACTAATCAAGATTTTTGAATTATTCTCAATTAGTTGCGGAAACACCATGTTTCTTGGGGTGAACTCCTCGTAAATGTTTAAGGAGATATTTATAATTTATAGATGTATGTTATAATAACTTTGGCCCGTTTTCACATCTTTTTTAAAACCTTTAATCGATATATGAAATTGCGATAGTAGAAGATATAAGTAATGGAGTACAGCTGTTACGTGTAAAATCAGTCAGTACATTTTTCATTTGAATTAGTTCAAAATTTGAGGTATTTCATTTAAAAACGTTTTGACGATACTGAAACTTTGACAAATAACGATAACGAATTTTAAATTCACTTATTAATTGATTTCAATCATCGATTAAATCAATCTTTGAAAAAATAAAATAGCCCTAATTCTGATTAAACTCTCATAATATTGTTTTATATTTTGGCATTCGTACTGCGATTACCATGAAATTACTTACTAAATATGGAATAACACAATAATGCAACATATTTAGTAAACAAAAGGATTTACTTTAACAATAAAAATAACATTTTCCTGAACTACAAAAGTATATCGGTTGCGGTGCCACCATCTCTAATATATTTACTCAATATCGCAAATTCAATCATCTACGCTCTGATTTTAAGCGGCGATACTTTTGTGCAACCGATAAACTCTCCGATATTCATTATACAACATATTTTGTATGCTCCAGTCGATTATGAGAAAAATGCTGTTTTAATATTCCGGATATATCCCCATTTGGTCCAAATTAGGAATTTTTAACTCGCATGTAGTCTTGAAATTTGAAAAACAGTTTAAAATATCAATAATTTAATAGAAATATTTCAATAACTTCTGTAGAATATTAATTAAAAATTATAAATATGGATAGTAATTTCGTAAAATGAAATATTGAGAGTTGTAATTATCGCATGAATATTTCAGCAATTGTTTGTCGAATTCTAAGAATTAATTGATAAATATGTAATATATTCACTTAGATGCCAGTTCCTAAGATTAGTTATTGTCATACATATATAACGGCACGGCTTTAGTCAGAGGGTTGATACAGAATAAAACCCACCTAAAAACCCCAGAGGGCAAATAACTCCAAAGCCAACCTAAAACTATCCTTAATACTCATTCTTAAATACCTAATAAAATCCCATAGCAGAAATTTGATTTTAAGAAATAAGTACAATAAATCCACTATATAATTAAATCGATGTTTTGAATTCGTAAATAGTTAGTTTTTACTTATGTATTAAGTTTAATTTCACAGAAAAGTTTTCATTTTATTGTTGCACAAACCAATGAAATTACAAAAATAAATATAAAAACATGCTATCTTACATTTAAATGTTATATAAACATTTAATTTTATATAAATGTAATAAGTATTTATTTTGAAATATTAAATATAAGAATAAAAATATGCTCAGTAAACATTTTGCTCATTGCGACATCTATGCGATGTAGCAGAGACCTAATATGCGTATATTACCTTGCTGTAATATCTAAAAATGCCATATGACACCAATTGTTTACTGAGTAATTTCTTAGCCTCGCCATTTTATACATTGTCACTAATTTTTGTCCATGAAATACATATAAATACAAAAATCAACATCAACCGTTAAAAGATTGGGTAGTTATTGGCAAACTACCCCTGTTTCAAATATTCTTACAATCCATTCAACCCTATCCTAACATATTTCATTTATAAAAAGAAAGACAGTAAAAAAACTTAGGAAAATGCAGTCTTTTTATAAAATTAATTTATTCTGCTTAACTTATGCCAGTTTAAAAATCTTCATGATGTACATGGATAATCAATATATAAAAAAAGATCGCAATTAGTAACTTATTTTGCGTAATTATTTGAAAAATCCATGTACATCATTAAAAAAAATTTATTAACTACTCAAAGTCCTGATGGCGTAAATAATGCTGAAACGTTGAGCAGAATAAGTTAATTTAAAAAAAAGACTGCATTTCCCAAGAAATTATGAATTTCCCTACATAATACATCTAGTCAAGATATATTTCATTTATATTCATTAAAAATATAAATACGAACAAATTAATATAAGGGATCAAATTATAATATAAAAGCTATCATCTTATATATGTGGTTGAAAAACTAACCCTAGTTGACCCAAATAATACGAAATTACAAAATATGTTTCATTATATAAACATTTCCGAATATATATATAAGAAATATCAAAGATCTAAGTTGCATTAAAAACAATTTTATAAAAATAAATGGTGTGGGTAGTGTCATATTTTGTTAAACAAAAATAAACAGACAAATGAAATAACACATTTACATTTAACAGTTCGACCTAACCATAGCATAATATCATGAATTTCATATCAGTGCAAATAGGGTTTGTAACCACGCTAGGTTATATTTAAATGCATTGATAAGCAGCCCGAGCTACTCATGTACGAAGAATGAGGCCCCACTCTTATTCCGGGGGCTACGCTAGAAACACCGGAGCTCCCTACAGCTAGCATGCACGACCGGCCCGAGCTCGGCGCTCGGCCTAGCGTTACGAAGTAAATCTAACCAAACTGACAGCTTACAAATAAATGTCCTTCTGTGTATAGGTTATTCGAACGCGTATTGCAGAATACACACTATCAACACATATTCTAAGCTGTCAGTACACTTAAGCTGCGATATGAACTTTGTAAATGAGAAAAACTACATGCATAAACAAAGCAAATGACCTGTTAAGACGATTTCCTCTACAACAACTTTTTAAAACAAATATTTCATAATATACAACACTGTATTGTCACTGTATCGAACTTGATTTAGTAACTATATTGTTAAAAATAGACGAACAACTATACGTTTGCATGCTGGGGGTTGCAAATGTGATAAATTAATAGTAAAATAAAATCAAGGGTATCTTACCTTTTCTGAATAGATACACAACGCCACCTATGCTATATGCGTCGCGCTGGAACCAAAAGCACGTACACACTACGAGATCGGAATACTTCGCTGGTTACCGACTACTTACGAGACAACACTCGCGACAGACGCTGCCCAGCAACAGGATTAAAATTTTTGTTTTTATATACCATGCGTTTTCAATAATGTTTTGTAGTGCGTACAGTTACAATTTGTAACTTTCAATTAGGTTGCCATGATATTTCAAATCTAACTATGCTTAAAATATGAAATAACCGATGCAATACAATTTAGATTGTCAATATAATACACTATTAACACAATAATGTTCAGCAAATCATGGTTTCAGATATCACGTTGTGGAATGCCGTTCTTCTTCTTTTTCGAACATTGCCGACTAGGTTTACGTAGTACTGCGCGTTGCCGCTAGTTGGCGACTAGTAGATTTTATTTTTTATATATTACATCTAAGCACATTTATTCATTCTACACAGGTATTAATCCATCAATATTCATCAAATGCAAATATTAACATACACTCTCCAATGCCTTTTTGTTAAATTTAGAAGTCATCCCTCATTGAAACATATGATTTCTTATATGAAAATAGAAAGTTACTGCTTATTTCCTGCTAGTGCAGTTGAGCAGATAATTACATTATTTACATTTACTAAAAGGAACTGTTTCAATAAACTGTATTTTTATTGTTTTTAAATGTATTTTGAAACTAATGTGATATAAAAAGAAAATATTTGCGCATTTTCATTTCGTAGTTAGGCTCGCCCCTCCCTAAATGTGTGGTCGCATGTTGTGTAATCTTTAATCAAGAAATAGATAGGTGGCCAGAAAATATGTAGTTTTTTGCCAAACGGGATATTTTCCACTGCATTTAAAAACAGCTTATGCTTCCTAAATATTTTAACTGTTGCAAAATACTAATTTTGTTTGGATTTTTCTGAATTAAATAAGTATTTCTTTTAACAAATGGCGCATTATTATATAGTTAATTGATTAATATTAAATTTTAAGGAAATTGGCTTTATAAGTAATAATTTATTTCACCTATTGTTGACTTCGCACCGTTATTAATATTTAGATCCATAAATCGGCACCCACGTGCTGGATACTCATTCAACCTCCATCAGGACTTAGGATATTAAATTTTCTATTAGTTGCACAACTACCACTAATATTGAGCCAACAGTCAGACTGTAAATAATTTGGTCATTTAAATTAGTCGACAATTTAGCCAATAATTAATAAAAAGGTAAAATATTTCTAAAATCCGATTTTAGAAGCTCGGCTATTTTGAAATATATAGCGGAGTAAACGTCCCAGCATTTTACAAACTGATCAAAGACGGCGATAAAATTAAAATATTTGCGTAAAAGCTGTTTTACGAATTTCTGATTTTTAAGAAATGTTGCCAAATTTTCCAAATATATAACTTTCTAATGTTCTTTCTACTTTTAAACCTATTTAACTATGGCAAAATAATATATTTTTTAAACCAGGTATTGATCCAGAGTACAGTTCATATTTCACTGTAATTTCCATATCTATATAATTTTTAATTAATATTTTGCTGAAGTTATTATTTAACCACAACACGTCGTAATATTAATTGTTTAAATATTTCATTTAAATTGTTTATTTTTCAAACTGTAAGATATAACAAATTGCATTTTCTTCAAGCATTGTTTCGTGTTCAAATATATATTTCTTTTCATACGTCGCCGTGATGACATATTTAAAGCTGCATTCACAGTAAACCAATTAGTAATGAAGAAATAATAATATATTTGTTTTATGACAAGTAATGTCAGCATTATTATAAATTTTGTGTCTGTGAAGCATTGTTTATTAATTGTAACTTCTAATCTTTAATTGGCTCTTTGTTAATGGACCAAGACCAATTATCCCTAATTTGGACAGAATGAGGACAAAATCTGATATATTAAACCCAAAATTTTCTCATAACTGACGTGATTTATTCAATCTATTTTATTTTGGAGTATACAAAATACGTTGAATCCAAGTAAATGAATCTTGGTTTAATATTACTAAAAGCATAAATGGCTGTAAAAATATTGAGGGAAATGAAATCAAAACTAAAATATGTATAAGATTTATTAATGCGTTTATATTTCCGCACTGTGCTATTTAATATAGGTACACTCTTTCATAGACTTCATCTATCCATTAGAACTAATAATTATAATAAGTCATGAAAATACATCAGCAATTTTCAAGTAAATACAGTTTTATATACACATACACATAATAATATATTTATGAAATTCGTTTACAAACATTATTTGTGCAAGAAATCTCATCACAAACACATGATTCAACTGTATAATATATAGACATATAGAATTGGCTTTTCATTATTTCATTTCTACTATACAAGTTTATTAGGAATAAACAACTACTAACACACTGACATTGTACTTTTACCAAATATACAGCGTAAAAGCAATTCAAATATTAGCACTATTTGTACAGCAATTACATATTTACAATTTTTAAATATAATTTAAACGTAAACAAACAATAAAGTTCTAGAACATTGTTCTAAAATTAAATAAAGCCTATAGATTTATAGATATTTATGATTTTCTAGCCACCATCATATTTAATAAAACATCATTTATTATTTTTTTCTGAGCAAATTGTAATCATCTGGAGTGGCCCTCACTCGATTTTCTTATATATATAATATTGTTGCCAAAATAAAACTACGAAACTAAAATATCTCATTTTTTTGTTCAACTGTATATGCTGTAAAGCGTTCACACACACACACACACACACACACACACACTCACACTCACACACACACACACACACACACACACACACACACATAGGCAAGAATACGGATGTTAATTAGAAAATAGTCAAAATGAATTCAGGGACCTATTACAATTTTGAGTTTTTTTTTATATTGTGATCACAATACTTTCTTTTATACATTATGTATAAGAAAATATGTGTCATTAGTGTTTGCTTTGTTTCAGCCAACTTGATGGTATAATTTCACTCATATAAGTTTAACAATGCGTGCGTTGTGTCGTTTTGCAATGGTCGGGTAAATTTCTAGGATATTCCAGACATTTGCACAAAGTACACTTTAATTATAAGATTGTGAGTTTAAAATAAAACAAATCAGACTCAAAAATTATTAGATTCTTTCGATTTTTGTAGTATTTATTAAAATGGCAGAAAATTTTTACTAAATGATTCGTTATATTCACGTTTTGTATAGGTACAAAATATTTTATAATTTTACAATAATATTATTCAGCTTTGCTTACGATAGTATAAGAGAGCTATAGTATTTAGTCTTGAGTATGTAACATAGGTGGATTTAAAAATATTTTGCACAGATATTCGTAATTTTATCCTGAAAATACTTGGATTTATACAGCTCGCTCATAAAACCTAAGATACTCGGCGAATTTTAAACAAATTTATTATTAAAATAAGATTAAAACACTCTGAAGATAGTTTAATAATCTTGTAGACATAAAATATCTTAATATTTCTAATAAATCTTTCTAAAAAAAGTAAAAAATGCCTAACGGCAGTATTAAAGAAGGCTTCAAATTTTGAGGCCGTATAACTCCGGACCTGTACAGATGATTGAATTTAAAATGCTACAGGAACTTCATGGGTATAGAAGTTATATGTATATCAAATTTCATTAAAATCGGCCCGGTAACTTCAGAGATAATACGTCCATAAAGTTGGTCTTACGGACGAGCGAGCGACATAATCTAAGTATATAAGGTATATACATTTTCGTAATCAGAGAAAATGTTACAGACTATTGTATGACGATATGTTTTCTTCGGATAGAAACTTTAAGGGGGTATTCACAGCGAAACAATTAGTAATTAAGCTTAGAAATTACAAATAATAATACCAGTTTGTTGTAAGTTAACGTTCACAGCAACAAAATGTATAATTAATTGTGTTTATTTTGTGGATGCTGGCATTGTTTGTAATAATACAAACTAGATTATTATTTGCCAATTTTCTAATCTTAATTACTATTTGGTTCACTGTGAATACAGCTTAAAATTGTTTACGTGATATCTGGATACCAAAAATGTTCTTATTTTCAATAAGGCCATTCTGACTACGGTCAAGAATATCAAAATATTAGATTTATAAACTACTTTTGAGATAAATGGCGCATTTGAGAGATAATAATGCAAGATCGGGCGTTTTTTGTATTGGCATAGTTGGTAGTTTTTCTTGTTGAAACCTTTTCAGGTAAAATTTTCGAACGATTTCGTTTGAGCACTACATTTAACGTACAGGTATAGAGAAAGTCAGCGTATATTCGCAATAAGGTCTGCGCAGGTATTAGTCTTTCCCCCCCGTATGCATGTTTAAATCTTGTTTTGTAACGGTATCGGCAAATGTCCTTTCAAATGTGGCCTCTTGACACAAACCCCTTCTTTAATATATTTCTGGATATATGCATTATTCATTTATATCGCAAATTTATTCCTAATATAAAAATGCATACAAGCACCAATGATTTCAGCTTGAACACTAGTAGTTCTGGAAATATTACATACAAACTCCGCTCTAAAACAGTACTTGAATTATAAATTTGATATCATTATATATACATTAAATACACAGATGTATGTTTGTGTGAATGTATAAGATTATGATTCTTTGGTTATTACCAGTTAAATTAGACAGATGGTGAGAACTGTATTTGGCATATAATATGGGCACATGGTGCCCACGGGTTTATCTAGTGTATAAAATATCCCATGATGAAAATAAGTTAATGTTTAATTGGATGAAACGAATATGGTGAAAATTTGCGTAAGTTTTACCCTGTGCAGTTCGTAGTATTTTATATTCTTTAAATAAATTTAAATCCACCTAATTTGACATTTAAACGTAAGTATTGCAACACAAATGAAACTTGGCTTACGCTCAAGAATGTCCTCGACATATTTTCGAACGCAGTAACCAATTTACTTGTTCCAAATTTTCGAAAATAATGGCCCTGTAAGTAACTGTAAATAATTGCAAGTCTATAGCGACCAAAGTGACTAATTATATATTTGAAGATTTCATTATATTAATTATTAAATTTTGCATTTAATAAAATTAACATTAAATGAGGCAACTTTCAACGCATCGATTACCGAAATAATCACAAGTGAAAACCCATTGTTCATGCCGGGAATCGAACCCGGGCAATTTCATAATGGAAACCGCAGAAAATACACAACCGGCATTCAGCGCAACTCGAGAATGAGGCTCCTCCATAAGAGTGAATCCAAAACAAAGAATCCTCTGAGAATCTTCTGTTTTAAACCCTCTTTTAACAAGAATTCTCTATATTTACTATTCTCATCTATGAGTATTCTCTGTTTTGCTCTTCGCTGTTTTGTATTATTCGTTTTCCGATTCGTTTTACCCTCACGATTTTAGACGATTTTAAAATCTGTTCAAAACGAACAAATTACTAAAGCAAATTAGAAATTACAATTAACAATCCAGTTTGTATTATGTAACAATGCGTTTACAGCAACAAAATGTATAGTTAATGCGTTAATTTTGTTGCTGTAAATGCTGGCATTGCTTATCATAAGACAAACTGGATTATTATTTATAATTACTAATTGGTTTACTGTGATGCAGCTTTTCTCTTCTAAAGCTCAACATTGTTTTCATCTAAGTTGCATGCTTGCATGGACACGAACTACCTACACAGTTTACGTTATCCGTGCATTGAACTGTAAAGACCGGATAATAGAGAAAAGCACAAGTCTGTAACACAACATCTAATATATTGGGTCGGAATTCTCTAGAACAATCGGCGCAGCCTAAATTGTTCTAGAGAATCCTTGTAGAAACACCGATGTTTTCCAGAAGCTAAGAGCCAGAAATAAATAGACCTTCAGTGAGTCAGAAATCAATAGTCTGAGAGAGAATGTTAATGGTGATCGTTTGATAACATTAACATTATATTGTAGTATTAGTGTTATAAAGTAAGTGTTTTGAATTCTCCACTGAATCGAAATAAATGTTACAATATTGAAATATTTGTTGTGCATTTTTATAAGCTATATTTAATTTCATAAAATTTCAAAGATCTTATATAAGCGTTATACAATAATTGTATTCTAAACAATATTGTTTGGAAAGTAACTGTTGGCTGATAATTAGGGAGTCTTGAATGAGATGCAGCGCATACGAGTTCCTGGAAGTACAAAGTTCGTAGAAGCGCTCCTCCACTAACGAACCAATGAGTATCCAAGTAAATGAGTTATATAACTCTACGGAATTATAGAGAAATAAAACGAAATTCTAAACAAACATTCGGTTCTGTTGAAATAAATACGAATGCTACAATCAAAACCGAACTAGGCCGTTTTATATAACCTTGCCTTTTAATGCGTTTGCCTTTCATTTCCCTGATTTCTTATTAGTTTAATATTTGTATATTAGTTTAGGTGTGAATTGCCCATTAATTTTAAATTCTATTCTAGCCTATCAAATAAATGACGTAGAGAGTGTACTCTGTAACCTTGAACAATTGCAACGCATTTACAATATCACAAACAAGTAGCCACAAACATGAAAACAAGCATTTTAATAATTTGCATCAATAATAAAATGTAAACGAGTGAGTGTCTTCCTGCCATATCTAATGATCGGTATACGTTTATAATAAATACTTCTTTTTATAAACCATATATTTATTAGTTTTATTTACGCGTAATTGATGATACAGGAATCAACTTGTTCACATTTCATTTTACATTATGTATCGTAATACAACTCGATAACTTTAGTAGATTCGCAAAAAAAAAGTTGTTTTAGTTTCCAATTGCAATAAAAGGTATTTATTACTTAATTAGTTGTTTCTACAGGGTTTTTGTGATTCAGACATATAGTGGCTCCTACTTACAGTATTAAGATCACAAAGAAGCACAGGTTACAGGCACCAATGCCTACAGCTCGCCGTACTACAATTGTAATCATGAGATTTTAACAGAAATACACGTTTTGACCATCTTTGTTCCTTATAAAAGTTGTAAACATTAAAATTTCTAGCAATTTGGTAAAATGTACTAATTACTGTTTCCTAGTTACAATACATATTGATTTTGTTGCACAACATTCGTAGGGCGAATTTAAAACAAAATAAAGAATTATTATAAATATAGATAGTATTTACTATCTATATACAAGAAAGTCGAGTAAAGGCCACACAAACAATTTGTTTACATTATGTATATCAGGTTTTGAACATATCGTCCTCATTATTTGTTGTTTGCTTTAGGTTCACAATATAAAGAAACTTTGATATAAAATATCGTAGAATTTTCAGTATTAATTAGGGATCCAAATTTTGGTACATAACATCCAAAATTCGAGTTAACGAGGTTTCAGATTAAAGCCAATAAGCTCCTGGAAAATCGAATTAAAAATTCTTCGATCAGAAAACTGCATTCATTAAATACTATTTTGGCAATTTTTAAATCATAAATATCTAAGCTCTAAAGAATAACTATTTTTATAATTAAAATTAAATTGCACAACATATAATTAAGTACAAAATTTGATTTTTGGTGATATTTTACAAAATATACTTACTTATATTACAAATATATAAACTTCGGGCCATACTATGTAATAGAGAAGTTGCCCATAACAAATTTAATAGTGGATCCTGGTACATTGATCTTTCCAAAATTAATTATGAGTTTATGAGTCAATGAAATTAATTGCAAAATAATAGTTTGTCCCACAATCGGTTTGGATGCTATATTTCCGGAATTGACAACTTCTCTTTTATATTTTAAACAGTGTCGCCACTAAAGTTAAGTTATATGGTTGAAAAATAAATTTCCGCCTTAAAAAATAATATTTACGATAAAATAACAAAAATCTTAGTGACGACTCTGCTTTTCATTAATACAAGGACCAATATAGCAGAAACTAAATGTAATTTGCTTAATATTTCATCCGTCGTTATTTCGATGTTATAAGTAACCATAACCTCAAGGAATAGCTTACCGTGAAATAAATCGTTGTATTTCGGAAATATTTTTGGGTCAAAGATAGTAAATACCCCCTTAAGGTGTATTATTCACTACGAAATAATTAGTAATTAAGTTTAGAAATTACAAGTAATAATTCCAGTTTGTTTTATGACATACAATGCTAACGTTCACAGCAACAAAATTTATAATTAATTCTGTTAATTTCCTTACTGTGAATGAATAAAACACCGTTGAAATAAAAATGTTTATGGTTATAGACTGTAAAAGAATGTATTCATGCAGTCTTATCATATTTCGTAAATCTGACTGACAAACCATTGCAACTACGTATTTGTAATGATTATTTTTCGTATTTTAAGTTTCGTTGTTATCCTTAGAAGCCTGTTATTAGATTCACAACCCATTGTCTTTTATTAAAATAAAATTAAAGTATCAACTGAATTTACTAATATTTCCGCAATATATTCTTATATTTTTATTGCACATATGAATTTTTATTATTTCTAATCTGTTTATGGCCGTTTGCACCACTGTCTCTTACATGTTAAGGTAAAACAAGTTAAAACTCATTATTTGGGAATAGTAAATTAGAGCAATGCATTTGGAAATAATGTTTATAGCGTTTAAACTCTAAATTTTAACGTTATAAACATTTATATAAAAAAAAAGTTCTTTTTTCTATACCCAAATAATTTGGTGACATATATAGCAAGTTTTAAACAGTATCTTGTTTAATAGAACCTTTTTATCCTGAAAATCATATGTGTTAAGTTGTTACCTACATGTTTCCCGCCAAGAGAACTTCGAATGCAGTAATAATGTAAAAGATTTATTGGCGAAGCTTTTGACTTGTATTCTCGTCGGAATTATGATTGTAAAATGATATACTTTTGCGTATATATTTGGAATTCTTACATAAAACTGTTTTTAAATGATTATTTGTTGTAAACTTTCCATTATATATTTATAGAAAAGTTGATACTTTTACGAAGGCGATATATTATTCTCCAAGACCCATGAGTAGATTGCAGGAATAATATAAATGGAATATGTACAAAAAATAAATAAAATATCCACTGATGTTTGCTATAGTTTCACTAGGACAGTCATATAAAATGGTAATGAATAGAAGTATGTATGTATGTATGTATGTATGTATGTATGTAAGACAAGGAATATGGTATTGTGTGAATACCAAATAGATTTTCGATATATAATTATAAATTAAGTAAGTAACATCTCCTCAGGTAACTAATGTATAAACAAACACTAAAATAGCGTGCGTCCATTTAACGCTCACTGTTATCCATGATGCAGCGGTCGTGAGTTTGTTGTCAGAATATACTAGACGAATTGTCCGAGTTCACGATGTCAGGATGGTGCAAGTTGTTCGCGTTAGCATCGCAGTCCATGTGCTGCGCATGCGCCATATTCGATAGTGATCTAACCTGTAACATGAGCCCGTGATTTAGCAACTTTGCACTATGTTCTTGCGCTTTGGCCCTTAAACACGCGATCGAATTATTTCTGAAGGCCTCAGGGTCCTCGGGCGGCACATAATGTTGCTGGTGATTCTGCGTGTGGTGGACTTCTTCTTTCTGCTGGTTCTGCTGCTGGTGTTGCTGTTGCTGTTGCTGTTGTGGAGGGAGCGGCGTCTGTTGCTGGTGTGACTGCGTTACAGAATTACTGACGGAGTGAGGTGGTGCGGGCGGATTACTATTGCTGCTTGCGGTGCTATTGTGACCTCCCGGTGGCTGTTGACCCACCGCTGTTGACGCTTGCTGGCCGGAAGTGACGCTTGTATCACTCGTGTCAGTTCGCAACGACTGGGTTTCCTCGTGGTCGCTATTGCATCCGTCCTCTTTCAGGTGTTCCGCTGCCTCCAGAGATTTTCGATGCATTCCTAACATAACAAACAAACCAAACACGTCATTTATTGATGTGCTCACGCCAATTTTCAACCTACACACTATCTCAACACTACCGTGCAACTTATCATTATTTTCCCATGTGCCAGGCTTTATCTTAAAATCTCTACACTAAACACTAAGTGTAGCGTAAATAATTTTAATGTAACAATCAGAGTTATGATATTTAATCAATATCAACAGAATTTTGTTTTGTTGCCAAAATATATAAAAATTTAGCTCCATTAAACTTAATATTATGATTTAAATTCATTCTACCATTGCCATGAAACAATACCAATAAGTGTGCTAACTAGGGAAACTATTTTCAAAGGAGATATTTCAGTAACTGATACATTTTTCGTAACTTTCAAACCTGAGTTGTTAGAATATTTAATATTTATAACTTTTATAATATTCACTTTTCCTTAATTCGTACGAAATATACAAAACATGACACGAAAGAACAAGAACTTCCGGTTAAAATATCTTTTTCAAAAATAGGAAGTTATTTTTCCAGAAATATACCAATATTAAATTCAATATTTCATATTAATATGTTCAATTGTATTGACTGTAGAGCGTACACATTCCCGACCTTATTGAGAAAATAGTCAAAACGTATATTTCTACGTCGATTATATTTGAAATTACATTACTTTCTTTTATTACTATCGTATAAGGGAACACAGTTCAAAATTTGAATATCGAATGTAATATTCAACACGTATTAAGATTAATGATATTATTCGAATAATAATATAAATGATAATACTATCTGGAGAAGAAATAACTAATTAATGTTTTATAATCTACAAAATTAGTAGATTCAATAAAATGAATAAGAATTTTCAAAAACTGGAACTCGTTACACATATCTATTTTTTGTTTAATTTAGTCTTATTCTAAAAAAGATGTAATTTTCCAAGTATATTTGTATTTTTGGAATCAAGAAGACGTAAAACGTATTTCTGTGCAATTTTATTAATATCTTCCTATGTTACAGACACACCACTATACACAATAGTTCTTCTGACTATCGTACGATGAGTAATAAGTTGCATATTATGTTATATCGCTATTTATTGATTAGCGTCCTATAAATATATACGCAATATGGAATACGAGAATGACTAATTCTGCGCTAATTAGAAAACACATAATTTTAATGAAATACAAAACAGAATCGTGAAACTTATTAACCGCTAATCCTGGTGGGTGCGAGCCAGCAACAAAGCTTGATTTTAAGTTGCTTTCAAATTCAAGCAACCAGTCTGACAGCAGTACGACGCATGATTACTACTTAGGCGTAGCATCTACGCCAAAAACGAATAAATTGTATAAAAATATTATATAATTTATTCCCTTTGCTATTACATATTTTGTTCCTCTAAAATGAAGTAATAATGAAAATAATCTTATAATATAAGTTTTTATAGTTGTTTCATTACGATTATTTACGGTGACCAGTTTGGGATAATATTTTCTTTTACATACATACAAAATCTTCATCAATAAACAAGCAAAATTGCTCAATGCTTTCAGCTTGTCTTAAGTTATAAGTTTCATAATTTTGCCTTCAATATTATTGACTTTAGAGCGTTCAAACACATACACAGTTACACATATACGGACTCAAACACACACAGAAGTCATTCTGGAAGTATGTAGATTCGATTCAGGGGTGAACAACACGTGTATTTCCGTTAAAATCTCCAGATTTAAATGTTTAATGATTACAATACTTCTTTTTAGACTTCGTCCAAGACAGTAAAAATCTTTTAATTTTTGTAGATTAATTAATAGTATTAATGGGGGCCTCATTTAGAAATACAACAAATGTAATTAGATTTAAAATACGGTGATAATCTTGTAGGTGTTTGGCACCAATTAATTTTAGTTAAGATAAATCGAAAGATCATTTGCTGAATGGTATATATATTATTATAATTGTTTGTATATGGACAATGATAAGCTATATCTACGGAAGATATAAAGTTACATACAGACATTACCTAGAAGCCAGGGAGCGACACACTCGTTCTCCTTGGCACTCTTGAGGATGGTCTCCGGCAACGGAAGGGAATGACGGACCATGGCCCCGTACAAACCGTATTCCGCCATTATTGTACTTCTGCCCCAGCATTTTTCAGTTTTTCGCCATTTTGCTCGTCTATTTTGAAACCAGACCTGAAATGAAACACTTGTTCAATTATTTCAATCAAACTCAAATATTACACAACATACAAATTATTATTATTTTCTTACAACAACGGAGACCATAAAAATATATTTGTGGTCTTGTAAAGTTATATAGTGGAGTGTATTGATCAAGTAAATAGCGTAAAATGTCATGGTTTCGTTGCATAACACTTAAAACCAGAACAGCTAATAACAGTATCCGGTATTGGCTTAATGAATGGATTTACTGCCAATCGGATATTTCAATCAAACTGATTCTCCTGTTATCTGTATCCAATGTCGGAATAAATCGATGAAACTAAATATATTTCCCTTCACTTAACCTGATATTACAATAACAAATAGTTTTACAATTAAATTTTAGTAAATAAATCATCGTATTGGCTTCGCTCAAGAAAGTAATACCTTTAAAAATGATTATTGTGATTGCCAATATTTTTTCTTTTACAATATATATATATATATAGGTATAGAAATAAGCGATGAGGAAACTAAAGATGATGAGATAATGAAACAACTATGCCAGAGCATTGAGACGTTGGGTGGGTGAAATACAGTGGATGTAGACCCCGAACGAAATGTGTTAATTCAGTGAACAATGAAAGCGATTAGCCCCCGTTACGTTCCGTCCCGAATTAATTAACAAATTAAATTAGAAATTAAGTCGTGCAATGGAAGGCACGGTGCGTCCGTGATTCACCTACAACACTTCCAAGACTTACAAGTTTATTACAAATACACACCGTAATACAGAACCAAAAACTTTCACGATATAAACTTTAATTCTTTACATTCATCATATGTATACGATTGATGTCTAGTTTTATTGTGGGATGTTTTAATATACAGTGGCGGCAATATTATTTACATACATTTATATTTTCTGTTACAAATGATGGTAAATGATTCATTTTAACAGCTTATTGTGACATCAGTAAATGTGAAACACGCTCATGAATATGATATTGCCTATGTATAAGGGGATATTCGTAGGTGAAATATGGGCTTAATTTTTTTAATAATTGATATTATAATTTAGGTAAAAGGGATGGAATGAGAAAACATCTTAACTTCACAATGTTATTAACAGAAATAAATTTCTCAACTGGTTACGAAAACATTGTAACAGATACATTAAGGTTCCCGTCTCATGTTGACTGTAAACTAATCAAATCTAGTCACATACTAAATAAACTTTGCAGAAGTTATATATGGAAATACATTTTAGTACATAAAAATAGTTGGCACATTCAGCAGCACAAGTGTGCTATAATTCAGGGTATCATCGCAAAACGTATGAAAATATTTTCGAACTAAATATACAAATATGATGTTGGTTTCGTGGAGGACGACGACGACGAGCTTGGTTACATAATGTTTGGGTTCACTCAAAACTGCAACCATATTTCAAGTAGTTATAAAGTTGCTGGAATCAAATTGCGCGGAAAAGAAACACCATAAACATTGTATAAGTGAACGATGATTGAGGGTAATGGCACAAGCAGGAGCCGACTACGACTCACTGGCTGGCTACTATCATCTCCAAAACAATCTCATTCCTCCCAATCTCCCCTCCTGCCACCATCCCCCTTGCTCACTGCTCTTGTTGAATGTTTTATGAACGGTGCCATCACACTATATTGCTCGATGTGAATTTATTACTTTGCCTTTGAATTACGAATCTTCATCATGTTTGGCAAAAATAGCAAGACTTATTTTCTTGTGCCTAACGCAAATAACACCGATTTTCATAAAACTGTAAAAAATATTAGCATTTGTGGCGTAACTATTTACGTTTTAAGTATAAATATATATTTAGCTTAAATATTTTAAATATAGTTTTGTACGACTGTATACGAGTTGAAATTAAATAAATATAGACAACATTTCCCGTAATATTTTGTGAAAAGGTGCTATAGTATAAATTTAGGAATAAAACAGTTGAAACATAAGAATGAATTATGTGTGTCCGTTGCCGGGAAAGACAAACGGGTCAGCAAATGCCAGGAATCAATCTTTTGGTAGCAATGGGACGGCTCGGCGAAGGGTATAAGTTTACATATAGTTAGTACACAACACTTGGTAACATAATATTTGCCAACAACACTTGTGGCCTGCTGCTAAGTGTCTATTAGTGTTTGTAAGAGCTACTTGTATGTGTGAACAAGTGTTATATTCTCATCGACGAACAATTTCCTGCGATATTATTCAGTTTCGCAATCAGACGTGCGCATTTGTATTACTCGATACTAAAACTTTACAAACTGCAAAACACATGAATTCATATAACAAAAATTGTTTATAATATATGAATAAAATATAAAATGGTAACAACCTACTTCCTTTTAGACAGGTGTCACGTATTTCCTGCCTACTAATTGAAAACAGCAAATAGAAATTATACAATTATTATGTTATTATGTCGCTTCGAATAACAAATATGTGACGTGCTAATTGGACCTAATACGTGAGAATAAGGGCGACCATACAACTGTAACTTATCAAAATATCAGCCTTATGGCAGCGCTGCCTGCTGTCTCTGGAACTGGAACTATTGTTCAACAAAATCACCTAGTCATTGCGGTTTCCAATGTTGTTAACTGTGCATAAGGATTATATTACCAAAGCTACACCTTATTATTTTTGTCTTATAGACATGCCTACATTAAAAAAAAAGAACTCGTTCTATATATCTTCATAATATGTGTTGTACCTCTGTCAGATTACACCAGTAAAAAATGTACTCAAATATGCAACTTCTCGCATTTCTTTCTCATCGCCTAAAATACAAAAGCGCTATAGTGTTCGATCGTATGTATCTGGATTAAAAAATAAAATATGCTCTAAACCAGGAGTAACAGTTTACTCAGTTCGGTTAGATTATAAATAAAGTACGTAAATGTATATTTCGGGTCGGTTTGCGCGGCGCGTCCCCTTGCGTTGAACTCGGTATCCATATTATATTTCATTTCTGAACCATAAAAGACTAACGTAATATTTGTAGCCATTAGGCGCGTATTTGCATAATTACATTATCTGTCGTAATTGCGCTTGGCGGCGTTCTCGTCGCGTGTATAATACTGTACAATCAACAATTCAACCATGCCACGCTGTTTACGTTATTAAATTAGTAACCAAAAGCCATACAACACAGATTGATGATGAATATGAGAGATCGTTTGTGTGGAAACAACTTTAATTTAATAATTGTGTCCAGGCCGCTGTCGCTGCTCGCTGAACCACCCAACCGTAATACATTAATAATAATCATAGTATATGATACTTTTTACATAAAATTAGTCGTTATTCTCTTGGAACAAATCGCTTGTATACATGTATGTTTCTGTGTGAGTTATTTGCTGCACAAAGAAAATACATTTTTAGAAATACATTGCACGGAGAATGAGTAATGGCGTATCGTGTACAACTACCATTAAAGAAATTAGAAAATCAAAATATATTTGTCAATAATCACTCATAAACAAAAGAAGGGAGAAACGAATTCATGAGTCAAAATAACCTAACCTCAACTCGTCGAATATTGCGAAATATATACATAAAAATCTGGATTGGTTTATATATATAATTAAGCTTCGAAATTACACTTAATTAATCCAGCAACAAAATGTATAATTAATTTTGTTAAATATGTTGTTTTGTTAAATATGTTGCATTGCTTGTCATATTACGAACTGGATTATTATTTATAAGTCTTAATTATTAAGTGCTTCGCTGTCAATAAAGCTTTAGGAAACGTAAATGTAACATAGCTATATTCAAAAACAATTATTCAGTAAATGGTACATTTAAAAAAAAAACTTTTCAAACAAAAACTGCTAGAAATTTTAATATCTTTAACTTTTATAAGAATCACTTTTCCTCTAAATCATGTCGCTTTCGAGATATGCAATGACACAAATAAACAAGCACTTTCGGTTAAAATATTATTTTCTGTCTAAGAATATACAATACTTTCTTATATATACATTTATAAGAAAGTAAAAATATTAGATCTTCCAATTTTTTCTAATTTAAGTATTGGACGCGGCCAATATAGTTCCCTACTCCAACTATATACGAGATCTGTTCAGAAAATAACCGAACATTAATTTTTTAAACTTTATTATTATTGGTTGACAGCATTGCGTTGCGCATAAAGCATAACCTCCTCTGTAACCACATGTTCTTGGATTGTTGATATCTCGTTTAGTTTTCGTGATATTGTTATTTAAGTGCAACGTGTTTAAGTGTGAGTACACTAAGTAAACTATTCTAATCTTATGTGTAGTTAAACACAAGACAAAGTATTAGCGATAACACTTTATTCTAGATTATTTTGTTATTACAAATCTTAATATTCTTGAAAATGATTAAGAAATACACAACAATAAGGATGAAGATAGAAAAAGGATAGAGAAAACCACAATAAGTAAAGTATCAGTCAAATATACTGGGTAACATATCCTAGGTAGAACTTTATTTCGTATAAAGGATGAAAGAAATTGTACCGGAAGAGGATCAGCACTCAAGATGATTGCTGAGGGCAGCCGCAGGTCACTCTTAGTGCTTTAGATCATTTCGTTTCCAATAATGTAATCCCGCTTAACAACCAATTCCATTACATCGATAACATTGCAAATTCACCACGAATTTAGGATATCATAAATTTACTTCCAAATTGATTGTACGACTTCGAAATAATACACAACCTTATTTATCACCATCGGTAGTTAATCAATTGACATATATGTTTGTTGGTTCAGGATTTAAGTAATTTCGAAAATTTCAAATATTTTATCAAACAAATTTAAGGTTGCGGTCTAAATTCAGACAGTGAAAAGACAAGGAAGTCGAATAAAGGCGATTTACAGGTTATTTATAATAGTAAAATATTTAAGTTTTCAAAGTGAGCTGCAAAAATGCTGGTAACGGCACTGAAATAAAATAAACCAACAACACAGTGTGTGCAGAACATGAGTTTGCTATTTTATAACGACATACGTTTAAACAAAGCAGAATAAGCAAAAAGAAGGTAAAATAATGGTAATTTGTGTAGCACAGAATACAAACGTGCCTAGTTATTCGAATTGATAAATAAATAGATATATATTTATGAAGTTATGTACTGTAATACCCCAGCAATCAATGGTATGAAATTAGGTATCGCTACCGAAACTCCAACAGAAATATCTACATTTTTAAATCGAAGTTTATTATTTTCAAAATTACATTGTATTAAGTTTGTAACAAGTATATATATATTATAATTTAAACAAATCATAATAATGCAATGTATTGTGTTTGAACAAAGCGTTAGAGGGTGTTATAGAGGAGGAGGGTTAAACGAGGTGTGCATATATTATACACGTGTGCCACGTGTAGGACACGCGTTCGCACTGTTGATGATGCGCCGACGCGACCAAACCGATGATCTGTTAAACTAACGAACCGTGGCGCCGCGTGCCGAAACAACGTCCAATTACTTTGCGGTATCATTAAACAATAATTATGAATACTATTTTTCCTATGTGGCGAACAGTGTTACTCATAATCATTTTAGCTCGCCATATAAACTGCAGAACATCTAAAGCATGTTAGTCGTCGCTCATAAGACCAAATTTCCACCCTCTATTTTTTCTAAAGATACCGAAGCGATTTGAACCAAAGTTGCTACACATATTATTTGATATGTCATTTAAAGTCGTTCGCATTGTAAATCCAAATCGGCCGTATATTTCCCGAGTTATTGGGCCCCGTAGAATAATAGTTTTATAAAAATTATTTATAGGATCTCTATGATATTTTGGATTTATTTTTTAAATGATTTCAATCTAATGTTGGTGATGTAGGTATTAGGAACGCTTACGATGATTCGTCTGTTTTTTAACATCTGCCGCCACACAACAATAATTTTCTATATTATATTTATGGAGAATGATGCACCAATACGCTAGTGTCCGTTCGTTAACTTTTAAATCAACACGCACGTTTTTCAAACTATCAAAAAATTTCAAGTGTTGGCTTTCGTCCTACACCTAATTATATCGTTAGGAAAAAATCATTGTGTATCAGGCTGAAGAGGGTCGCACTTGAAACCACAGTCCGTATTTAAACAAGCTCTCGTATTGTGCTCACCAAAATTTACCTGTCACTTTCTTCAACGCAGACAACATTTGAAAGCCACTAATTTCTTATTTACTTAACAATCATTCGATTTTGGAATTTGGTAGAATTAATTCAGCGCGGTATTTTTTTACTGTCTAGTCTAGTATCTGACGATAGCATATTTCTACCTTACCTTTAATATCTTTCATAGTAATCGTAAGGTGAATTTAAAACAAAATCAAACATTATAAATATTGAAAATTTATTAAAAATATTCTGCAAAACATGTTTGTGAATAAGTGTGTATATTATCGCATGGGTGATGTATTATGCCAAATTACAGCCGGGATCCCTCGGGCAGCGTTAGCACAGCGGGAGGTTATGTTATAATACTTATAAATGAGTCGAGTTCACATCGCTAGTGTGTCATTTGTATTTATAATAACGATCCTTATTTTATGATATGTATCTAGTCTAGCATATCTGTCTGGTGCTACTATAATTGTTTTATATGCATTTAGGGATCTATGGTTTCCCACGTTCATAATACAAATACATATTTTTCGGTGGACGCTTCTACTACAGTTAGCCGTTTTATTTGATTATTTGACAATGCCATAAACAACGAAATACAATTAAACCAGCAATAAATACCATTGGGAACAGTTAAATGGTTCACTAAGTTGACCTCGAAACGGTTATATTAATTAAAATCTAACAAATGATTTTATTTTATTTGATCTAAACTATCCATAAAAACAAAAGTAAAAAGGTTTAATAATTGTCAATTACAGTTTCTTGTATGTTTATATTTTGCTACATGAATAGTATATATGAGTATATTATATTATGGCACGAAGTTGAATGTATGTATATAGGTATGTTTGCAGACAATTCGTATTTCGAAAGCAATAAAGCCAGGGAATGCACGCTGCACAATTATCTGAATATAATATGTGGCTTAGGAGTGAAGTAGCAACGATCATACATCACCCACATCGCAATTACCCATTATACGAGGAATTAGTCAATTAGAAGCGACGGAATTGTCACCCCTGATGCGCATGCCACAGATTCTTGCCCGATGACTGATCCGAATTTATGTCGAATGGAGGGTGGACCAAACATACCAACTTATTCTAACAACAGCTCTAGCAATATTTAATTATCAACTGGATATGAACAAAATATTGTTTTCATGCAACTCGATAGCAAGTTTATACATCTATAAAAAGAATCTGTAAACTATTGATAGTGTATAATATAGTTAAATTATGTAAATTTGCACTTTAATATTTAATCGAGTATAGTTTATGTGTGTGAAATACATTTTATTGATGGGGGTGTATAGGGTGTCACTGAATATTTGTTGCAAGGGGAATACTAGTCGCAAACGTGCGCTTTAATTGACTAATGCCCTAATGCTACACTACATCCTAGATGAACTACGTCCTCCACCCCACAATGGACCAAATCATTTACTTGTAACCTATTTATTTCACTATTTTGTTGTTTTTTCTTTCTTAGCCAACCTAAAACCAAAATTGTTGACGGCAAAATCATGAATCATAAAACTTGTATATGGTCTAAATGTGCACATTTTATTTTTGAAAATATCTTAACGAAAAGTATCAGTTTACTATTTTTCAATAACTCGTAAATGACATGAGTTAGAGAAAAAGTGATTCATATAAAAGTTGAAGATATTTAAATTCTTAGCAACTTTTGTTTAAAAAGTATTTTCAAAAAATGTACCATTTACTAAAAAATCGCCTTTAAAAATGGATGTCTTATATTTACGTTTCCCTAGTTACAATACATATTGATTTTGTTTCATAGCGATTCGAGGGTAAATATAAAACAAAATAAAGCATTATAGTGTAAAGACAATTCCAGTTCTTTTTAGATTCATTCAATTCTCAAGAAAAAAAAATAATTATTTTTTATGCAGTAAAATGTAAAATAACTATTTTCAAACGCGATGTTTCTATAAACGGTATAAATTTTGGTAAATCTCCAGAGTAATGCTTAAAATATTAAATAAATCAAATTTTGGAGGCACCCTGGCGTCATTTTTAAAATAAATTCGATTCGTGTATTTCTGTTAATAATCGTTAATTTGAGTATCATTATTTATCTATACGTATGTATAAGAAAGTAAAAATTGCTTGAACAATTTGGTGAATATTGGATTGGACAACTGCATGGCATGGAACGTAGTATGTCCGGAACGTTAATCCGAGTGGGCCCCGGAAAGGGTTGGCCAGTTGTAGCGGCGTGTTTGGTGTACTAGTCACCAACTCTATAAGCCGATCACTGGCCGCTGCCGCCGCCGTCAATTGATTCTCCCCGCTCCCAGTCGGTCGAATCGACGAATGCCCGATGCACCGTACCAGTACTAATTCCCTGCTCTAGCTAAACCCAAGATTACTTATGAAAAGGAATTATTGCATCTGGTAAGTGCAAGAAATAATCAGATCTTGGGTGAGCTTACACCAATTGCCAACAATATGTCGAAATTATTGCTGACTTCGATGCTGCTATAGTATGCGAACATTTTCATGATTACTTCCAAGAAAATGAAAATGGATGAATTATTCATATAGATCTGTGCTTAATTGACCGTTTTGTTATTGTTGTGGGGTGACGAAGGTGTTGTTAACTTGTTATAAATTTAATCAATTTAAGCCAAACATGTATAGCGATTATATCTATTACGTTGTAAGTATAATAACAGTCCGTGAACATGTTCTGGCACTATGCGTCTGAAATAGGGTGGGAATGTCCCGATGGGATTTTAACCCCCAAAACGCCATGAATGCTGATGATGTGAACATACTGGGAACCCTTATCCGTACGACTAGTCCTTGCTCAACTATACTGCATCTCCTCTGGGATACGTATTACTTAAAACCAGATACTGTTTTTATTTTGTGAAATAAAATAGAAAACTGTACGAAATTCAAAATTACTTACAATATTAAGTATACTGACAACAGTTGTAACAGGAAACCAACCAAATAGAACTTGTACTTCTATTTATGTCAAAGTACGTATATAATTATATATTTCGTTGCAATTTCTTGTAAAATTAATGTATGTAAAGTAAAAATTTGAATCTTAAACTACCGTGACTATTATTTAGCCTAAATACGGAAACACTTGCACCATTGCGTTACCTAGCGGATATAATTATAAACTACAATCTTTTATTAAAATATTTTGACATTTATATTACTAGTTCTTGCTAACTTGTGGCACGAACAAAATTTACATTTATTTTATACAAATTAATCGAATTATAATTTAAATTGTAAATAAGACAAGCATTGGTACCAACATTAATAAAACTCGAAGAAAAGGCCAAAATAATAATATATATATATATATATATATATATATATATATATATATATATATATATCAGTCGATTCGTAATTACATAAAAGACGTCTAGTAAAAATATGATTTTTAAGAATACACAGTACACAAATATGCACTTTTTTATAGTATTTATTTTTTATTTCCAAAAGTGTGCATTATGCATCGATTGTCTTTTCTTCGTATGAATATTTAAGCAAGTGCCTTAAATATAAAGTGTATATGTTCGATTATTATGTGTTAGTAACGGAATAAAGTGTAAAAACATGAGCATCCGTTGTCGCTATATGTGTGTGTATAAGCGGATAACAATTGTTGTAGTGTGACGTGAACAGCTTGTTGTGCAGCAGTGTACAGGAAAGAAGTGGTCAAGTCCAACGACAGGCTATAAGAAGGTACACAATAGCCATTGTTAAGATCTCGAAGTGCAACTTTGCGGTTGTTGAGTGTTGGTGGACGGAGGAGGTGAGGTATACACTTAGTACATCTACACTATACACGAATTCGAATCCACGTCACTATTGTGTCTGTTCATTCTCACTACACTCTGCCACCTGCACCCCTGATATTTAATTCTAGCAATGTTACCTTTTCAGCGCACAAAAATACCTTACCTCATTTTAATTAATTAGAAAATAACTTGGTTACAAATGGTGTATTATATATTTGAGTTCAAATTAGGAATAACAAGTAGTAGTAAAAATTGGGAGAAAATAAGAATATCCATGGTGATAACTGTACCAACTGGTTGGTTGGTTACAGAAATGTTCCCTAAATTAATTATCTTACACAGTAGCTAAGCGAATGTTTAACATGTGAAGAGGTTGACGGCACATATAGAGGGGGTGCATGTTGGAGGTGGTGCGTATACATAGAATGGATTCAGGCGCGGGGGGGGGGGGGGTAAGGGGCAGAAGGGGGTGACGGTGGTTCTTGCACATGTTTACGACGTGTTTTGGGGTTTGTCTCCCGAGGGAAGACTCAACACAACTAGTCATTAGGGCATTAACAACGGAATTAAATTCGCGGAGTTTAGTGATAAATGACAAATGTGTAACTATACCAGTATTGCGTTATACTGTTTCGCTTATCATCATATATGTATATTACTATATACGTGTCGTATATATTGCACGAGGTATATATATATATATATATATATATATATATATATATATATATATATATATATATATATATATATATATATATGTATATATACCTTAGCTAGATTATACAGCTACAAGAGTGTTTGGATGTATAAAGTGTATAGTGTAATGGAAAATACTAATGAGATACGATGTCTTCTTAATTATGTTCATCGAGCACTAATTCCGAAGAGAATTGATGTTGACCTAAATTGTTAAATTTAAGTAAACTTCAACTAACACAATTAGACATTGTTATACAGTTTATTTAAATATTAATATTATTATTTACTTAATTACGCACGACATACAACTGAAATTGTGTTAGATGAAAAGCCAACTAAACTAAGCGAAATTCATAAATTAATACATCGCAAACAAATCTACAAATCTCGGCGATTCTTGGGACTCGAAAGGTTCGAATGGGAGACTGAATTATACTTGGAAAAACTAATCGCTCACATTTATTGTTTTAACAAGATCATTTGTTTAAAAAGATATTTTAAAAACGTACTATTTACTGAAAACTAATTTTACAGACACAGATTGAATGCTTTAGCTCGTTTGTACTAAAGCTAAACATGTATGTAGTTAAAATTAATAGATGAATATGATCGAAAATGAGTTGTGTGTGTGTGAAACAAGTCGAAAAGAAATAAAATTAATGACTACGAATGGCTTGTTGAATTTGAATGGAGAAAGTGAAGTGTCTAAAGATAGAGTTGAATAGAGAAAATTTGTCAAAATGGAAATTGTTGGAAATCCTTATTTAATGAGAAAATTAATAAAGCGTATACGGTTTATGAAAAAATGCATGTTTAAGTCTACAAATAAGTTGCATTTACAGCGAGCAAATTATTAATTATGAATATAAATTACAATTAATAAACAATTGCTTGTTGTAATCCGAACTTGAATATTAATTTTAATTACTTATTGGTTCACTGTACAACCTGCTTAGATGTTTATTTATACACTGTCTGGGGCTAACAAATATAGCATTTATTTAATATTATACTCTAAATTGATTTGGCTGTACTGAAATATAAGATATATTTAATTATGTATTAGTAAACCTAAATTGATTCAAGTATATCCTTTTCTCAGTGTATATTTAAAGTTAATGTTCAGAAGTTGTTAAAATTAAATTGTTTTTATTATATTTTATTGCATATGTAAATTTATATATATATATAGCATTTTTTGCTAAATAAATTTATTATTATTATTAATATTTGAATGCAGCTGAAGGACATTTAAAATTGAATGTAAATTAGTTTAGTTTCGATCGGTTAGTTTCACTTACGACTAAGTATACAGCATCAACAGCTAACAACGTAATTACAGTAAGATAGCAGTATCTAAATATAACCTCCAATTTGAGCGTGAAATCGTACAACAATGAATGCATGGGATACCGCATGCTGTGTTCGTTTACATACACAACAGTAAATTGCTACTGACAGATCAATCGTAGCTGTTGTGTTTGCAACAAAAAATGTCATTTGGCATTCGCGACCCGCGAGCAATGGACTAGCACTGTCGCAACACGGCGTTCGGCGTGCCTGCGTTCGACAGCCCAGACAAGGTGTCAAGCCTCTCCTCCCGCCCTTATCCACACCCAAACTCATTCAATAACATAATGTGAGGAAATTATATGGTATGCGTGTGAGTGTGTCCACCATCCATCCATCCATCCCCCCCCCCCCCCCCCCCCGTGCTCACATCTACATGTGGATGTCCATGCTATGCCGGTTAATAATTGGATAATTTTAATACGAATATGTTTTCCGACAGCTTGCATCACATCAGCCACGGTTAGGTTTGTTTTTGTATATATGCGCAGACATAGTTTCTTTTTTTTATTATGAATACAAATATATACGCATTTGTTAATCGAATATTTTTACATGTTTTATTCAAATTTTATTTTTCGCCAGTACAAAAAATATAATTGGAATTAAATTTCGAATTAATTCAGTTTATTTCGTGAATAGCCATTTCTAACAGTGCCGGATTATTGACTGTTGGGCCGAAATGTATTCATATTATACAAAGAATACATTTTTAGAACTATAGGGTTTCACGGTAAAACTTAAACCTCGCTTAAGCAACGTACTCAAGATTTTCTTTTTAGCTCGCCGTACGAAGTACCGTAGAAGCTAAAGCATTCGGTCGTGTGTCTGTAGCATTCTCGGATCAAACAATTTCATTACAAAAAGTATTTGTCTCGTCGCTCTGAATTTCTCAATCCAAATATATATATAACTTATATACTTGGATGTTAGTCGTCGCTCGCTCGTAAGACCAAATTTGTGCCCTTTACTTCTCTGAAGGTACCGGAGCGATTCACACCAAATTTGGCACACATATTATTTGGCATCCTATTTGAATTCGCTTTTAGTTTAAATCCAATTGCCCGTATACTTCCCGAGTTATAGGGCCCTAAAATGTAGACCCTGCCTTAATACTGCCCAAATTGTCAAATTGTTAGCCAAAAGGCCATAATTATTCTCGCATCGCATTTCTGAACCTAAAGGCGAGCTAGACGCATCGGTGCGTTGTACGTACCGAGTCTTGTTTATGTTCGGAAATAAAAAATAAAAATATATATATAAACAGGGGCTAACTGAGAAATAAGAAGTGAATTTCATCTTTTAACCAGCGGTTTTTAATTCAAAAGAACCTCTTGGTCATCGTCAGGAACTAATAAGTAGATATATTAATACATTGTGAAACTTACTAAGTGTTCTTTAATTTTTTTATAACATTAGTATTAAATTGTTAAATAATTTATTAGGTAAATATTGTATAATGGGATTGAAACCCCCAGTTAATAATAGTAAGAGTATACGTACTATTTAGGAAGTTTGAATAATTTTTATTTGTTTCAGCATTTGTTTTAACTGACGGGCCGGTTCATTAAAGATTGTCTGGAGGGACGAGACGGGACGGGACGGCACAGAACGGAACGGAACGCTGCATATAAGACTTGGGTTACAAGTCATTAGCAAGCAGCAGTACTACCTTCACCGCCACCTTACCAACTCTACAGCGGCGAGACGAGATGAGACGAGTTGGGACGAGACGAGACGAGACGAGACGAAGTCACCGAGGCACTGCACCGCACCGCACAGGAAGAAGAAGACTTGGCCGAACTTTGCACGATGCTGGCTGTCGCTCTTTCTCGCAGCGAGCACAGATAATTACTTCGTTACTCAAATTCTTGCCAACTAAACGCAAAAGAACCATCTTTGCTGCTGCTGCTGCTGCTGCTGGGTTTCATTTAATTAAGACGTAGAATGATGTGGAAATTTTCTTATTAGGAAAAGTTAGACACTGCGCGGAATCTTTATGTTCTACCTATCTACCTAATATGTACTTGGCTCTAGAATCTATGATGGCGTGATCATCATTCGGTTGCTCTACATTTCTTTCTCTTGCGCAGAAATTAGTGATATTAAAGGGGGAACATTTTATTGTTCACTTTCACACTTACATCCAACATGCAATGTGGTTAATTACAATATTGACTGTTTCACTTGTGTCTGATTATAAATGTACGTAAAGATTATTCACAACCAATTCATTAATTCGACGTTGGATTCGTTTTTGTCTATGCATCAAATAAATAACCAGTGGCTGGGCTAGACTTGCAATTTGAAAAGATTATTCACAAACATATTAGTTAATTTGACGTTTGACTTGTTTTTGTCTCTGCATCAAATAAAAAACCAATGGCTGGGCTAGACTTGCAATTTGAAAAGATTATTCGCAAACATTTGTTAATTTAACGTTTGATTCGTTTTTGTCTCTGTATCAAAGAGTTCTACACATACATTTACACATATATTTGTCTGTAAATATATATATAATAATATGGTGTCCGAATATTCGTTTTCACGGGGTTTATAAGACTTTGATAGAAGATATAGGAAAAACAAATATTGATACACTGAAATAAATCTTGTCTTTATAGCAATTAATAAATCTTCTTTAGTATTTCTTTGGAAAAATTCTAATTTCAAGAGAATTTACTTTAATATTACTTAATTTATTCATTATTACTAAACTAGTGTATTTATTACAATTACATTGTTTAATTGAGGTATCTGTCTTTGTTATATGGTAAATTTATTTAATTGTAATTGATTTGCGATTAAATACAGCACAATTTTATATAGCATATTTTACGCAAGGACGATTTATGTATACCTATTTATATTAAACATAACTTATCTGGGGTTAACAAATAACTATAGTATTAATATAACTCTACATTGATTTCGTTGTATTCAAATATGGGATTTGTTTAATTGAATAAAGTAAATCCATTTCTCAGTGTAGTTAAAAGTCAAATAACTTAATTATTATGTTTGGTTACTTGATATTTTGATATAATAAGTAAATAATAAAACTCGTGGTACTGAAATAACCTATACGATTTTATCGGGGAAATATAGTTTTGAAAATAACAGCATATAAAAAGAAAGTTCTAAAAGAAATCATTTCCGTTTTGGTCGTAATAGTTCGTTAAAAGTTTGGCTGCAAACACGATTCGTGTATATTATGATTTATATTTTGAAAGAATAAACGCATAGCATACGGAATCAAAGTCGGCAGTCGGCAGTCGACGTCGAAGTGCATATGCATCGCTCGCTCGTGGTCGTGGTGGATCGCGAGTTCTGATTGGCTGATGCTGTACCGCCCAGTAATGGCTGCCCCTTGTTCCAACAGTCCACATTGTCGACTCAATAGTATCGCATGCTGTTATGAATGAACATTTTTAAAGCACGCAGCTTTTAATATAGAAAACGACCATGACTCCTCAACTACACCATTCCATACGATGGGGTTGGCTCACTGTCAGCTATACCTTCCCCGTGCACCATCAACACATTTTACACCAAACGAATAGTAAATAAATGGAGTCTATTTAAGGGTTTACTATATTTATATATACATCTGCTGATGGATAGTAATATATTTTGTTATAGCTAATTAAAATTTCTTTTTACTCTCTTATACGCAATTTATTAAACAAATACTCCAATTGAAATATCCATTTTGACTATTAACAGACAATGACGTGTATGAATGCTCTAGCTAGAACCAATTGAACATATAATTTCATATTTTCCAAATCAAGACTTTCTTTCGTCAAGACCAATAAGACAACGAGATCAAGACTGGTCTCGTCTTGTCGAAGCTCTTGGTTTGAGGGTCCCTGAATACATTTTGATGTTTTAGATTTATAAATTTGTATATATTATGACAAATGGATGCCACTTCAGATGTATGTTGTCTCTCGTAGAATATGGATAATATAGTTAAATAGTAAAATAGTGAATCCCACCTGTATTCGGTCTTCGGGAAGATCGGTTTTCAAGGATAACATTTCTCTGGCGTAGACGTCTGGATAGTGCGCATCTTTGAACGCCTTCTCCAGTTCCTCCAGCTGGTAGCTCGTGAAAATCGTCCTGCCACACAACGCACCCAGGGTAGTTAAATGTGTACCTCACAGTCAACACTTATACAGCTAGCTAATTTACATTTAAATACAGTCCATTTCATACAATTTACATACATAGGTACATAGATCACATCTGAAAGACATTTTAAGTACGTGTGTGCGCTCTCTATAGATACAAACCCGTTGAACACAAAATTTAGAATTAGAACTTGTGTATCTCTCAGAAGAAAACCTCCTATTTTTAATCTTAATCGGAATGAATGGTTTACATTAGCTTAGTTTTTGCATATTTCGAAATTAAATTGAGTTAAGAGAAAACGTGATTCTTATATAAGTTAAAGATATTATAATTATTTAGTAGCTTTTGCTATATTATTGTTTCGGTCCGCATATAAAGAAGCTATAATAATAAATGTATTCATAAAACACATTAGACCAAGTAATATACTTTTACTGTAGTAAACCAGCGCTTGCTCTGTATATAACATATTATATGAATGAGTTTAGAAGAATTCAAGTATAGATGGTGTAACTAAAACTAATTGTCGAACGGATATTTAGTTTACATTTTAATATGAATGTATAAATGCAAATCGAGATAAGCACTCACCTATGACGTCGTTTCTTCTTTTTCTTTTTGTTGAAACCTAGCCCATCGACGGAGAAATCTTTCGAACTATCCAATTGGCCACCACCTGCAACACAAGAAACAATACATCGAAGATTTCATGAACACATGACATCTGTGTATATACACAGCAAAGAATAGAAATGTAACAATAATTATTCCGCCATGTTGTATCTGAACTCATATATTTGAATATATAAAAATAAATCTACAAGGAATATAAAAAGTCTCTTCAAATTAATATAAAGAATATAAAGAAACAAGACTTACTTATTACTTTGTAAAAGAAAGTAAAAAATAATCTTGATAATCCAAATTTTCCATAAAATAATTGCTTTAATTATTATGTTATGAATAGTTTATGAAGCTACATCTATTTTTATCTCGTTTTCTGTCTAAAATAAATTCTAAATAAAATCTTTCGTATATTGGTTATCCGTACGGCATTGGTGCTTTCATCTATGTTTGTTTTATCTCGCTATACTTTAAGTGCAATTTTTATAAAACTGCATTAATTTATACAAACATATTAATCTTAAATGGTGAATTTATTTATAAATTAGTAAAAACTAAATGATTTTTATTTACATGCAATGTTTCAATTGTAGCACATTCAATATATCTGTAATTCTATTCTAGAAACTTGAAATTTAGAAGGCAAGTTTATATCTGATGACAATTAACGATTTAATTAATATTTACTTTCCGTAGTGGATTTACGAGGGAGAGATGAATTAGTTTTATTTTCATTGATGTTAAATGTGAATGGTTTTAATTTTAAACTATTTATACTTAATTAAACTATTTGCTCATTGGTGCCTGCCTCTATAATTTTTAATTAGGAATCAGGATATTTAAGCTCTAGAGAAAGTTTGCAAATTATTTATATATTTATAAGGTTAATTTTATTTGTAACTTGTGTCGTTTTCGAGATATTCAAAAAATGACACGAATAAGCAAGGCCTTTCGGTTGAATTTAATTCAAAAATAGGTTTTCCAGAGATATGCAAATCATAAATTAAAAAAAATATATATTTTTATGATCATCGATATTAGCTGTAGAGCATTTGCAAAACACACAAACGTTATTTTACATATTGGAAACTAATCAAAATGGATTTACGAATCCTCAATACGGATATATCCATAAAAAAATTCAAGGTTGTTTTTGTGATCACAATACTATTTTTGTTTTAATTTCTTTCTGGTTTTATCCATTTCCCGATGAACCTAGTGGATACGATCACATCTTTATGTTTCTTTTATACATAACGTATAAGAAAATTAATAACAATGAACATATCCCAAATAATATGATTTTTGTAAAAATCAATTCTGTGTCTGGGAATTTTCTTTTGTAGCCGAGAGTAAGTGAACCACAAGAAATAATTTTTTGTTATATTCTTAAAGTGAACAAGTGTTGTAAGGGCAACATGGTTAGTGGAAGGAAGAGGTGAGCGGATGTGAGGACATATGCAACATGGAGGAGCAAAGCGTGCTGTTGTATATTATATAAAAGGCATCACGGTACTCGTCGTTGCAGGGAATTAAGCGAGATAGGAGAGCATTAGATAAACCCCCTCGGGATGGGCCTTATGCCACTCCAACCAGGACCGTAATTGAATTCTCAAACCGACTGCTTATTGGGTATAGACAAATTGGTTTGAGCCTTTTACACAGGCACTGCCAGCTGTTGATTAGTTATTTCATTTCGTTTTTGTGATGGGGCTCCGGCCCACGACAGGCCCACGACCCACATAGCTTTCCGAACGGATTCAATCCAAACAAAATATATCGTGTGCTACCATCTTCATATATATAGACTACATTTTTGTATATATTCATGTCTACTTCCATTGTTAATTAATTAAAAAAAAACTAAGTTCACTTGTTTTAGGGGACAGTTGGTGGCAGCGCCAATACATTTTATCATTCCATATATCCTTGTTAAGCTGTACTCTATCTCTATAATAACCACGAATTATTTATTCTTTAACTCATGCCGTTTTCGAGATATAGATAAAGTAGTAATAGTCGCGGCATTGTGGCACCAATTCGATTAATCAAATCCACATTGATTACTCGTTCACTGTTGGAAATCTCAGAGTTCCATTTAGAAAACACTGAATCGATGTTAATTTTCAATAGAGTGTTGTTAATATAATGTTAAATTAGCACAAAACAATGTTAAAATAACATATTTCGTTTGTAATTTGACACAATTCTGTGTATATATTGAATGGTTTAAATAATTATATTTTTTCCCACAGCAAAGCAAATGGTTTGTGTAGTTATTTATACTAAACCTTGTTACCGTGATCAATGTTTATAATTTTTTAATAAATTTGGGCACAAAACTATTTATAGAAGTTTTCACCAGCACGGTACGGTACGAACGCTGTTAGCGATTACCCGTAAATGCCCTAAATAGCTGCAACGCCATCTTAATTCATTTAACATTCCTTCTACTTCTCTTTCACGCGTATTAAACTAGATGCGGCACATTTTTCTTCCGTACAGATATACCTTATCGTTGATCCGCTTACCAGTGCTTCTGGATGAGTGTCCGGTGTGTATGTATCGTTGCCGCCTAACGGAAATTGTCGTCCGGGCTATGTGCGGTGTCCAGCATATTATAGTGGCTGACTTATGAAATACCAGAGGGCCATTAGTGCGATTTATTGCCGTTAGAGGTGTTGATTACCCCTTTTCACACAAACCACACCACACCACCCCAGCCTCTCTTATTGCTATCTCATCATGTACATATACTCAGATATTTACTCACTATGTACTATGTACCACATTTTTAGATCCTATACAGTATTCAAAAAAAGGCTGGCTATATGAAACAAACGTACCTGTGAAATAGCTTTATTCAAAAGTGATTCCTCAGGAAATGGTACATTTTCCAAAAAAACTTGTCAAATAAAAGTTGCTAGAAATTTTAATATCTTTAACTTTTCTAATAATAATATTTTCCCTAACTCATACCGTTTTCGATATATTTTAAAAATAGCAAAAGTTTAACCACTATTTACATTTACAAGATATTTATAATCAAGTGTCTATACATTTTTGGAATATCTCTTCAAGATTGTAGGACAGTTTGCTTAATTAATAAAATCGTTAACTATATAATCGTTAGCTACGAGGCAAGCTACTTGCCTGGCATGTTTGTAGTTAGTTTTTTGACCCCACCACATACCAGTTTGAATGTTTATAATCAAAGCGTTCCACATATTCACACATTAGCATATATAAACACACACATCTAGGTGTTTAGTTATTATCATGTTCAACGTTATTGCGAATTGAATTGTATCTAGAATAGCATTAATAAATCAGTACAGGTTTCGTTAGTGCTTCCAGTGTCGTTCTGAAATCTATCGACATATGTTCAAGAGGCATTGAAACTCGTGTTTTTGTGCACAGGATGACGCAATTGGTTTGGTTACTTGCACAGGAACTGACCCTGAATCCCTGAGGATCGCTTGTCTGTCCCTTAGTAACACCGATGGCAGTGCTCACTGCTCGAACGATCAGCTCGCAGCTCCTGAACCTCCCTCCTGCAGTTTAACGACACGCAACATACTCGCTTAAACAGATTATCACTTATTCCATAGTAATATATCATGGCCACAGTCCACAAAATTATCCCCTATTAAATTAACTTGTCCCCCTTTGAATATTTACTTATTTATTTGGATTTTTAGAGTGTACTTAAAATTACTTGTTTGGCATTAATATTTTTTGTATCAAACTACTTTTATTGACGATTTTAACTAATATTTTCCGTTTACTACCAGTGTTGCCAGATGCAAAAACAAAATTATGGTAGTTATTTGTTACTAATGGTACAAAATGTATGGTACATTTTTAACTCGTCGTACGTAGAACAAAATTGGATTGATAGATTTCAAATATATTTGCGCAGAAATTCGTTTCTGTTTTATTGATTCCGCAAATGTGTATAAATAATATACTTAGATGTATATCAGACCTGAGTTTGTAACCGCAAGAGTATGAAGGTACCAGGCCGATTTAAATGAAATTTGGTATACATATGAGCACCTAATGTATTAAAAAAATCAATAAGCCTTCTACCTCCGAAGTTATAGGGCCCTAAATACAGTCCTTAGACTTTTATTTAATATATTAAGAAATTTTACAAGGAATTATAAGACTTTTAACGATTTAAAGTGTCTACAGATGGTAAACCAAAGGACAAAAAATAGTTATGAAATTTAAAATATTCATATTCAATAAAACAATTCGCTATAATTGTTGTTTTACGATCACCAATTAACTTTGTACATATGTGTGAATAATCTTTGCAGAATTTAGAGGATGTAAATAGGATTTTCAACTAAAATAAAAATTGTTTTAGAAATATGTAAAAATACCAGAAGTAAACAAGAAAAATACTTTTTAAAACTAGAAGGTTTTCGTTCTTGGGTTATACGAATTATTAATTAAACACTTAATTATATTGTGAACGGTATAGGTTCCCACCCACGCACACACACACACATTGATAGACATACAAACCGAAGTCATTGAGAAAATAGTTAAAATGAGCCTAGGAACGGATATGTCTATATTTCAAGGTCGATTTTTGTTGTGAATTCCAATAAGAAAGTAAAAATCCATGAACAATGAAATTGAATGGTATATTGTTGAGCGTAAAATTGACAGACGAGAAAGTATGAAAGAAAGAAGTTTTGAAAAAAGCAGCGAAATTTAAAGTATCTTTATAGGCTGCGGCGCGACCGACGCGACCGACGCTTGTCCCACCGAAATGAAGACTTTACGAAGGAAGTAAGCGATTCTTTTAGTATTTTTAAAAGGAGGGTTGTTTTTGGCTTTGTGGTAAAGTCTGTTTTAAAATAGGGATGCAGGGAACAGCACGTAATCTTATTGAGTTTGAGAGCGCACCCCAAGATCTATATTAGGCTTTGCGTTGATAACTTTACTTCAACCCACCCATAGTATCACGAACATCATGTGCTTCGCAAAATGTTTTCATGATTTTGCATTATGCATTTTATTTTCATTAGTATATCTTCACTATATAATTTCTGTTTCACTCAGAAAACCAGAACTGGAATTTTATCCTGGATAAATGACAATCCACTGGCAAATTAGGTTTGATTCTAGTTAAAGATAATTTTTGTAGAAGGATTATGACATATTTTAATATTATTTAAGAAAACTAATAATAAAAATTGCATATTTGACTTTATTTTGTGATTTTGGTACTGTTTTTCTTTTTTGACAAAGTATTGTAATTTGATAAAATTCGAATGAAAATACACGGCATAAGCATCCATGAATTGTTATTGGCTTTGAAGATAAAAATATTGAAGCTTTCGATATCTTTTCAATATTTAGAAAACGGCATGAGTTAGAGAAATAGTGATTTAAAAATGAAACGTAAGATACTTTTAAAATTAATAAATTTATATGTTGTGTCTATGGTTACGGAGTGCACTAAATTATTTCAATTATCAACAAATATAAAAATTTAAAACAACATTAGTGTTTCCGAAAATCCGTAATCCTTAATTTAACGAAATATGGCAGTAAAAAATGTTTTAAACTATTTATTTACTAACGGCATTAAAGATAGCTTAATTGTTTTATTAATTTTGTTTCCGAAAATAATAAGATTTGTAAATAGTGAATGGCTTCACCTTAATAAATGAATTTGTATGGTTAAATCAAGCTAATAGTTAAGTAATAAAATTGTGTACTCACCAATAAAGGTTTGCAGTAAATCTGGAAAATTCCATTCTATTAATTTATATATCCTACGTATTTATCCGTCATGTTTTGCAATGTACACCATAAATAAACATAAAAGCACATCTGACACGAGCGACACACTACTCTATAACATTCCTGTTGTTACCCGGCATATTTTTAAAATTTGACTTCCTTTATTTACATTTGAAAATAATTCAACAATATCTTTTTAAAGAATGATTTTTTCGTTTATTTCTGCTGTCTTCGAGATCAACGTGTTTAATTTTTGTCTTCCTTTTTATGTAAATCATTCTCTACCTTCTTTGCATTTTATATATCAGAGAGATAAAGTCACTGAATAAATGCAACGTTTTCGTAATAAGACGAGCATGTGAATTTATTCGTTTAAGTATAGCGTTAGGCGAGAGAGGACTGCACTTTAAAACATGCACAAATATCTGCAAGTGCCCCTAGCTTAGGTAAAAAGAACATTTGAAATACGAACGAATGAACATTCGACTGTCTGTCTGATGCACTTCAGTTTTACTACCGGAGTGCATTTCGCTTACTCATTTGCTATTTTACACGAAGTCACAAACCAGTACTAAACATGGCTGGAGTCGCCGACTTGGTTTTACGTTACGTTAGCCACTACACACGTACCATACATACATTTCTTCACATCTTCACCTAGCTGAAGATATATTCGACCAACCAACCATCCGCCGACACAAATACTTAAATATTGATACACTACCGTATATTGTATGCAACTACAAGAACTACTTGTTGTATAATTTAAATTAAATGTTAACTATTGCATCGTTGCAAATTTTAAATGGATATCTTATAAACTAAGGTTAACCCTTGGGTACCATGTGCCCATACTACATCTTTACATTCTTGGACGAAGTCTAAGAGGAAGTATTGTAATCATGAACATTTTTGTATTCGAGATTTTAACGGAAACTATTTTTGAAATGATGTCTGTGTTATGCACAAACTTCTTGAGAAAACGGCATAATATTCAACCATATAGGTATTGCAAAGGTATTTGGACGGTTTTCTTATGAAAGTATATGGTCATTGTTACTTTTATAATGCCCTTTATGCGGTGATTAGTAGAGAAGGCAAATGAATACTATACTTATAAGTCATAAATTCCCCTAAAAACGTCTTCAAAGAAAATGGGGAGGCGCAATGGCAAAATCCAGCCAGGGTCTAATATAGTGCGGTGATGTTCTGTGGACCAACAAATGTCAGTCGGGTTACGGGTGATTCACTGTAAAAGTCCTTCAGTTTCCGGCCACAATTGGATTTCTTTTCGGCCACCCGCGGTAAAATTTACAAGACTGCGGACTCATAAATCCTGTGTGATTGGATGTTATGGCCGTATTCGGTCGCATTAACACAACCCCCTACCCCACCACGGATGCGCATCCTTGTGCCAGAGCTATAGTGGACTCGTTCAAATCATGTGTGTTTCATCGCGGCTTCAAGTTTGTTGCAAAACGAATTGAAATATATGCCCTTGTTACTCGACCGTAATCGGATCTCTGTGTATTCGTCGATTAATTAAATCAAGAGCAATGCGGTCTTCGGTCTGTCGATCCGTTACGGACGACTTCTTCTCGCCAATACCCCGGTCTATCCGTTTATGCGTTATCGCGGATGTCAATAATAATGGTGATGTTAATGCAACTTATATCCATGGGTGTTCTTCCCAGCAAGATTTATTAAACCAGTAATGTGAGTTTATTGCTTTAACAAATGCTCAGTTACAATTTTTATTTTATAATCTACACATATATATTATATTGATTTTGTTTCATAGAAATTGTAGGGTGAATTTAAAATCAAATAATTTTCTTTTTATAAATGCAGTTTAAAATTAAAATAAATACACAATTATTATATAGTTTTTCTAACGTTAATATCATGAATGTTTCTTGTTTGCCTATAATATATCTCGGCGGAAAGTAAATCCTTTAATTAATAACTATTATAATCATAATACATATTAAATTTATGATATAAATATATTGATAATCGTCGGTATTAAGAAATTAAATATTTAGTTGTTTTTAATTGTGGTTATAATTTTCGTCGTTATTTACATAACTGATAGATTAGCAATTAAATAATTAAAGAGAAAACAACAAAGCTGTACATCAGCGGCCATGATTGAATCATTAAAATAAGTATAAGAAAAAAACATCATCGTAAGCAAATAGGCAAATGACTGGCACCAGCTCGGCTATTCACATGTCAGTGAGCTATTATCCGACAGGCGGCCATGAACGCTAAATGGGCACAACACGCATATTGTGAGCGAGTCTCGGCGAGAAAGAGGGTTGCTGAGAAAACGCTGAGAGAAAAGGAGAACAAATGCACGTCGCGAAGGTGGAGCCTTCATGGCACACTGACGTCTCACACCTTGGACGTTGGCTCATTGGATTTAAGGTACCTCTACTGCAGACCACATGAGGTCACGGTCTGCCACTGTTTAATTACACTTTTCACCTGCTCAATTCGACATTAACCAAAAATGCACTTCAGAACATTTGAAATATGATTCCTGCTCATGCCAGTTTGCATTTTTACAAAACAAACGTTCTACACATACATATAAACCAGGGCTTCGAACCGTATTTTTTTCGTGTCGGTTTTTGTTCCGGTTTAAATATGATCAAATCGTACAATTATTTTTTGTAGCGTTTTAAATTGTACCATATGTTCTTAAAAATGAATAAAATTCCAAAATGAAAGAGTTTAGTATACACATCAGGTAACCTTATCGCCTGGGTGTTGTTCGTTTCACATCTCTCAATCACATGTTGGTAAAACATCTGTCAACACACCGCCCCCTATTCATCAAACCTATTATTAAGGCGGTATTATCATTTTAATGCAGCAATGATTACACGTTTGGGCACCATATCGCAACGTTGTTACCATTGTATTTGCATCATGTGAGCGGTAGCGGCCATGACGCGTCTAACGACGAACGAACGGGTTAAAAGGTCTGTCTGCTCTGTTTGGAAACCGGCAGGCACCCAAATTATCCTATTTTATATTGAATAGGCGTACATTTATTAAAAACGAACCAATGGCTGAGCACCTATTTCTATTGTAAAAATGCCAATAATTTTGATGGCGGAACACTTTTGTTGAATTTTAACATTCACTCATTATTTATTTAAAACATTAAATGCACATAGGAAAGACATAGCAAGTTGACGAAACTACGGAAAGATAAGACTGATCTAGTCAACTCTCTTGGTCTTGATGACTGGCTGGTTGAAATTCAAGTTTTAAAATCGATACAAAAAAAAACAACGATTTAATCAATCGAAAAAATCTATTCATAATACGCATGTGATAAGCCATATTAATTTCTTTTTCGAAAGGAAACAACATTTTAAACTATACGAATTTTTTTGTTTTTTTGAAATCTTTACATTACTGTAGATACGACTTATTTAAGTTTCACGCCTTATAGGCCTATGACGGTACCATTAAGTTGGTAATAAATTTTAGTTGTTTTCATATGTAGATTCAGCAACGCTGATAGCTGTCACAAAAATGTTATCTAACCTCGTTTAGTCTTATGTTCCTTATAATATGCATGTGGCAACCCTTTTTATTAATTATTTTTCGAAATGTTAGTGTTACAAGTGTACATTATTATTAAACATGAGTGATATTGGTTATTGGAAACCCACAATCACACAATTTGCCAAAAGTAGACAAGTATTTCAAAATTATTTTTGCATTACAGGCAACACTGTTACTATAAAAGCTGGTACGAAAATTTTAAATTCTAGTTACAAATTTCAATAATAAATAAGTATTGAAGTTGAGCGTTATTTAGTAAATTGATACCGGTTAAAGTAATTAAATGGGTACTAAATTAAGATGTATTTGTCATTTTCTCCACAGCCTATTGGATAAAAATCGATAATAAACCGAATATGTAGATTAAAAATCGAAAGAATCGATTATATCTATAAATCATTATCTTGCAAATTTGAAAACGATTTAAATCGGTTAATCAATTTTTTTCCAGGATTAGTCTTGGCAAGACCTTGTAAATTTAATGGAAATTCCCTTTTAAGAGTCCCTGAATTTATTTTGATTATTTTTTCAATGACGTCTGTCTGTGTGTATATTTGTCTGTGTTTTGAATTTAAGATTTGTATATCCCAGGAAAAGAAACCTCTTATTTTTGAAAAGTATTGTTAAACCGGAAGTGTTTATACTCATGTAGTTTTTGAAGTACCTCGAAAACGTGTCGAGTTAGAAAATAAAAAGAATTATACAATTTAAAGACATTCTACTTTTTGCATTTGTGGTTTTAACTTTCTTTTTGCAAAATCACTTTTGAAAATAACCAAGTTAGATTAACGTTTCCCTACTTATCACACATATTGATTTTGTTTCATGGAAATGGTAGAATAAATTTAAAATACAAGAACACATCTATAGTGTAAACTAAGTAAAAGAAAATCGAGCGAAGGCCACATAGATTTTGTTTCCCAAATAACATTAAAAAACGGAAAATAAAAATGTAATAAGTCCAATATTAAGATAAGACTATCATGTGAGTGTTGTAAAATAATGTCATGATTATTTTGTGGGGGCTGTAAACGTGGTTCGAAAGCTTACACAGACCCAGTTACGTGCGTAATCGACTTGCGGGCATCGTTCCCGTTCGGCGTGTTTTTAGATAGCTGATTCCTGGTTTCGGTTTGGTTGTGATGGTAGCTAGGGTGTATCTTCACTTCATGCTAACATGATATTGATCTGGCCTGCGCACTGGTTACCGCGGCTTTCAGAACGTTTTGCCCAGAAACAACACTATGTAAATTACCAACCAATCCCATATAACATGCAAAGCCAGATTTACAACACACCTCAAATTTACGTACAGTAACGTTTTTAACTAACTGGGAAGTTAATACAATACTCCAAAATAAAGTATGTTTTGTATTTTAACAGAAATATACGTTTTATTAAGATTCCCTGAATTAATAATACTTATTTTCAAGATTAAGTCTGTGTGTGTGCGATTTTTTTTGGTGTTATTATTTAAAAAGTTAGGTATTGACACTTTGAAATTGCATTTGTTTCCTGACCAATGAAGGCACTTCTGTCTTTTGCGACCAAAATATTTGAAAAGTGACTAATGACACTTTGAAGTACCTTCGATAATATAATTACCAATACACTTCGATCTGTTCCGTCTTCCAGTTTGTGTTTTTAATGGGACTCGCTCTGAAGACGGGTATATTAGAGGGTTCAGGAACCAAGAGCAGGGGAAAAATAAACAGGTACAATGCCAGTGGCGTAACAAGAACACCGAACCATACTTCAGTAATTTATCACAAAAATCTTAGATATTTGATTGTATATATAGTTTCTATACATTAAACTGAATGGCCGTCTAAAATAATTATTTTAAAAATTATATATATATATATTTTTATGAAGAATGACCTGTATATGATATGGGCACATTCAATAAAGAAATTGTTTTATGTTCGTTAATTGTGTCTACACATGTTTGGATTATCTCTTCAACAATTAGTGGTTGTATGAATAGGTTTCCTTCAGTACTTAATATTAACCACAATAGGGAACATGGTCGATCGTTGCCGCGTGGTTTACATTTAAGAATCATTTAAAAAAGAATAAAAAAACATCGTCTATTGCCATGGCAACCGTTGGCCAATCACGTCACGATCACGAAAAATCCGTAGGAGAAAAGAAAATTAATAATTCACCAATTACGATGAAAGTGTCAATTCATTCAATATTCTAAGAGTTCCTAAACAACTAATGAACACAATCGTATACTTCTTGACCGTAATTTATTCTAGAGCACCAATTATTATCAAATATCGCAGGAAATCAATAAATTTTTATATCAAATATCAATGATAGTTTTATTAGTCACTGTGTTATAAAATAAGTGGTCTAGACAAGTATAAAATATTTAATGAGATCAAACTCTGGTCGTAAAGTGAGGAAGAACTGTTGGACTTTAAATATAATTCAACAGATCGAAGTAGTATCAGTTTTATTATATAATTAAAAACATAATAATTTCATTTGCTCAATGCATCATAATTCGACTTACTTGACCATATATTCCCATATAAATATGATACAATTTTCGTACAAATTTAGTTTTCTCTATAAATGTTGCCATATTTACAGAATTAATAATATAATCTGGAGTGACCTTCATTCGACTTTATATTACTAAATTTTCACTAATTATGTAATATTGCTTTATTGTATTTTAAATTAATGCTACTATTGTCATAAAACAAATATGTGTGCTAACGGAAACGTAAATGTAAAATCACTATTTTCAAAGACGATGTTTCACTAAATGGTACCTTTTTCGAAATAACTTTTCAAACAAAAGTTGCTAAAGATATTAAAATCTTTAACTTTTATAAGATATACTTTTTTCCCTAACTCATATCACTTTTGAGATATGCAAAAAATAAAACAAATAAACAATTACTTCTGGTTGAAATATTCTTTTAAAAAAAATAAGAAGTTTTCTTTCTAGAATTATTCAAATCTTAAATTATAAATATCCTATTTATATATTCAATTGTATTGGTTATCGAACGTTCACACACACATAAACACACAGAACGACAGAAGTTCAAAATTTGAAGAGACTGTATAAATCTTATATTTTATTATTTGTTCTTTGCCGCAGTTTTGTCGAATAAATACCATAATATTACAAAATTGGTTATAATACAGTTATTTTTGAGTTTCTCATACTATTTTGACTAGCAATATGTTTAATTTTCATTTACATGATGCGAGCTGTCACCATCAGTGTATATTTACTAACAAATCATATATGCTTGTTTTTATTTTTATGATATTATTAGTAAATTTGAACATAATATTGAAAGATATTCCCGTGGAAATGATACAAATTTGCAAAGGCTAATTTGAACGTAAGACTGAAACAACAAATAGAACGGAAGGCGACGCGCCAAAGGTAACATGATATTTGACCGACAATGGCGCCAACCACAATATGGTACATATCATATCTACATGTTGTTCAACATCAACGCCATCAAGCTTATATAAATAAAATATTTAACAGCCCTTACCACTAATGTATATCCAGAATTAATAGCTACCTACATATATTGACACACACACACAAAATATCTAATTTAAAAATGCTTTTAAATCAATAAGATAATATTTATCTTTAAAAGTGCCAGAGATTCACGTTCCAAATTAGCATAAGTGTTATATCTTTTGGCAAGATGAACTTTCGAGAGAACACAATACCTAAGCATACTTTTATAGCGGGATACAACACATTCTGTATATAAATTTACCAGGCAATCTTTATACAAATACGTATCAACTGAATTTATAAAAAAATAGTTCTGTCCAATTTTATTCCGTTAGATGACCATGTTGGAAAAGTGTTCTCGGCCTAGATACTACCTAAAACTATGTCACCAAATTGTTTGGGATTAGTAAATTGAAGCAATATATTAGACAATAGCGTTTAAATTTAGAGTTTCACCGCTAAACAATAAAAATGTAGAATAATACATTTATTTGTAGAACTGATTTCTCTCGCTTTCTTAATATACCAATTTATTTCATGCATCGTTTGATATATTTAACAAACAAAAAGATACGTATACATGCTGAAATTTACTATATATTTATCTATAGAATGATGAATTGTAAAGGAGAACATACACTGTTAAAAATAAGTGTAATTTTCCATTACAATTAAATTAAAAAACATCACAAATCTTGTAATTTCATGAAATCTAATTTTTATAAAAACTCTGTCGAATTACACGATTATTTAGTGTAACTAAGTTAACCCGTGGGCACCATGTGCCCGTATCCTACTACTCACGTTCTAGCGCATACCAACTCATCATTAATTGTAGTGTTAAATAGCATAATATTAAAAATAAAACAAAAAACAACCATTTATAAGAAATATTCGTATATATACGAACGTTAAAAATTGAATGGAGACCTATTAATAGAAAATAATCGTCTTTGATAGCATTTGTAATGGAATGGGACAGTGCAAGTGAATAAGACATTGAAAGGTGGGCTATATAAACATGTCTTAGGTTTTGACAAGCCCCTCGTGAACTTTGCGTTAACTTCGACAAAAAGGTCCAGTTTCCATACCCAAACTGTAATTCGATATGCGGACAAAGGAAGAATAGTATACCTATAAGCTATATTGTCTAATAATTCAATGTTTACAGGAATTTTTTTCATGACCAGCGTTTAATTATTATTTTCCCTAACCTACACGACAAACTATATAACGGCTTCCTACAACTGAATCACTCGGTCTATAAAGACAAGCATTGGTGCCTGCAGCCTCAACCGAGCTAACAATCAATCTAAATAAAAAATATTACGAATTCATTTAAGAAGATTATATTTATATTACTACTAATATTTGAGGAAAAAAAATTATTATTGTGATTTGTTACTCCAGGACGCCTAGATAAGACAATTAATAACACAATAAAACACCACTATTAACCAATTACCTTATAGCACGGTTTTATTTACCAGATTATAAAGTAACTATATATAATGTTTTCTTAAAATGTCGGCGTTTTTGATATTTTGCTTTGGGATAACACCAATTGTTTAGCACTGTACCTTTTTGTGTTATCAAGTGATGGTTGGCACAATTTAAAATGTACCTCAAAAATAAAGAATATATAATATATATGTATATTTAAAATGTTCCCCGTGGCCAAGTTTCAGGCAGATGAAGAAAGGCGCTTGCAGCAGCGTTCAGTAATGTCCAATTTTTCTGTCCTATTATAATTTTTCGGTCGATTACACACTTTTTCCAACAGACTGTTAAAAATAATTACTTGTTTGTGGAAGATGAATTTTTCTTTGTCGCCGTTAACTCCGCATGCTAACGTTTGAAAATCGTCCTCGGTGAATTGGCAGACGCACGCGCGCCGCAAATTCCTATTATTTGCTTGCTTACTCGCTTGCGCGTACGCTCGTGTGCCAGGTCGTTTCCGTTTCGCACTGCCGCCCCACGGCGAACAAATAAAGCAAATTGTCCCTAAATAAGTTTATGCAGAGTTGACAAAAGCCTGCAAGTCTCTCCAGGCAAATATCCAATTAAAATTATTAAGTTATTATGAGAGACACAGATGCAGAGAGCGAGCGAGCGAGCGAGATACAGCGGAACAGTAATTGTCACTTTGGGTTTCTATAATTAGTAACTGATAATTGCGTACAGAACAATGTTTCACTTCAAACGTGACACGACACGCTTGCGAAAAACACCGTTTGCCCAAACTATTCCTTTTAATCATTTCCGTTTTATTCCGCATTCACTTCCTGCACAACCATACCATTCGTTCTTACCTAATTCACTTTATAATATACAAAAAAAAGTTTTGAATTTAGTCTTTATTTATTTAAATTACGCCGAAATACCTAATGCAGGTATTGGTGCTTGTAACTATACTGCTATTTCTTTCTAGGACGAACAAACTATTGTATAATCACGTATACACGTTTTAGCCAACTCTGAATTGAATCTGACTATTTTTGGAAGCCAAAACTTTAACTTTACCAGAAGTAACATACTCCAGTTAATTTTTCAATATCTCGGAAAAGGAGTAAGTTAGAGAAAAAGTGTTACTTATAGATGTTGAAGATATTAAAATTTCTAGCAACTTTTGTTTGAAAAGTATTTTTGAAAAATGTATCATTTACTGAAAAATAGCCTTTGAAAATGGCTGTTTTGTATATACGTTTCCCTAGTGATTTAAAACCAAATAAAGTTGTATTATAAATACAGATAATGAAAGGACTAGAGAGAAAGTCGAGTGTAGGCCACTCTCGTTTTTGTTTGTTTGAATGCTTAAGATGTTCGTGGAATATATATATATATATATATATATATATATATATATATATATATATATATATATATATATATATATATATATATGCAAACTTCAAATAATTATTTTGTGAATTGACCGGAATTGAAAGCAACCACTACAAGGTAATAGATATATAGTATATGAATATTTTGTGAATGTTTGCGCCGCGCCGGCTTACCGATTACGGAAATTTGGCAGGGTTGGATATTAGCGAGAATATACACGGTTGCAAAGTGAGGAAGTGGAGGGACAGGCTAAAGGGAGTTTAGGGAGGAAGCTTAGAAGTACCTTACGCGTGCCATACAGCCAAGCAACGCCAATTTGATCCGCGAACAGGCACTAGATATAATAATTTTTTGGTGCGTAGGACGGAACCCTCGTGAACCCCCCAAGTCATAACTGCGCCACGGCTGCGAGGGTAGCTCGTCAGAAGCTCATTATCTACCCTCTGTGTGTTGCCTACATCTCTCTCCCACTCGCCTACACATTCGCTGCCCTTCTCACTTTCACTCGTTCAATCTTATATTTTCTATACTGAAACTCCTTCCCAAGCGGCCATATTGCCACTTGCATTATAAAATGTTTACAATTGAAAATACATACATACACATTTCGGGCAAACGTACGTCTAACTACCATATTACATAATAACAATTTAAATATTCTTAGATACCTGTGTAGCTATCTTCAAATATACATACAAATTACAAACATCTTATCTCAAAATTGTCTGGCATATTGTTATAATAAAAATGTATTGCTGAAACATGGTCAAGGGCAGCAATTTATTTTATTAGCTAAAATATTTATTGTCATTTAAATTTATGTTGTATTTTGTTTGATGTTAAAAAAGATATATTTAATCATATTTAAAATCACAAGCTTCAATAAGAACCTCTGAATAATAATCAATATCGATTCAAAATGTGTATTTCTGTTCAAATCAAAATGATTAAATTTTCTTTTTATATATTAGTATAATAATCTAAAAAAGTATAATAACTTGTTTTAATTTTTTATTAAAAATTCACTAAAAGAAATGATTGAACATATTCAAATACGAAAAACGATATTCAGTTATAAAAAATAGTTCAAGTTATCAACTGAGCGATTATAATGCTGGCAGGAGGTAAAATCGGAATGGTTCCGGAGGGTTGCGAAGAAATTCGTAATATATGTATGCGTAAATTTGCAAGCGAAAGTACTATACCAAAGTGCATGTGTCAGACTGCGATAGCACATCGTTTGCCATATTGCAAAATGGCGGATGTGTTGTTCCTGAAGACAATAGATTTGTGAGTAATATTCAGTTTGTTTGCGTGTTTATTGTGGATTTGAATCGACCAGATATATATTCAATATAGCATTTTTTTTTTTAAATTAAACACGCCCCTAATTTATTCCGATTATTTCTGAACGAACTGATAAAACTATTTCAACGAGCAGACAGAATTAGATTAAGAGGAAAGCTGTATTCACAGCGAACTAATAATTAAGATTTGCAATTACAAATAATAATCCAATATGCAACAAAATGAACACAATTAATTATAAATGTTGGTGTTGTAATATCCGCAAATCGGGGAATTCCCTACGGGGAACTACATACTAAAATATAGTGGGAGTGTGAACCCGCTTGTTTAAGTAATCAGGAATCAAACCTGTGTGGTTGTTTATTGGCCGTAATGATTTTATTGCAATAGTTATTTTCTTATAATTTGTACCTGAAAATCTGTTTTAAACAAATTCAAAAAAGAACATGGTAAACACTTGCTTATAACATGTTTAAAACAAAAGTATTTTAAACATAGTCGATGTTTAAAACCATATGTCTTAAACAAAAAGTTTTAAACTTGTCAACTCTGATTGACAATATAAATTAGTAATTATATAACAAGTTCACACACGTAATTATATACTTAGTTTTACAAAGAAATTATAAAATGAAAATTAACCATTTAGCACATACTTATAGTGGTTTAAATAATGGTATGATACAAGCACTAGAAAACACTCTAATGTTTTTTAATTATACAGTAGAAATGTAATACCGAATAAGAAATAATTTATTTTAAGTTATTTTTGCGATTAAACAAGTATTACCGCTCCTCCACCAGAAGATATACACCTGTCTTTACTAAATATTACTTATAGCCCATCTAAACAAATCTGGAGTGCCCTTTACTCGACTTTCTTATACTGTCTTTACCATATATATAACTTAATTATGTTTAAAATTTATACTACTATTACCATGAAACAATATCAATTGAAACTTGACTATAGCTTAAAATAAAATAATCCTTAAGTGTAATTTTCTATACTGTAATTGGCAGATTAATGTACCAATTATAAGAAGAATTAATTCTCTTTTATATTCATGTATTCAAAACATGAAACAATAAAAATAGCAAATGGTGCGTGCAATATCAATGATGTGACTTGAAATGTAAATTAATGTTACATATAATCTAATTAAATTATGGCAATGTCGTATGAACCACTACACAAGTTTAAATTCAATTAAACTTTTAATATTGTTAGACATATTTCCATTTAAAATCACAGTCAATTTAATTATTGTTAATACAATTATTTATCATTTCTATGTTTTGCATTAATTCATGATTGATGACGTTAAAGTACTGAGTTAATTAAAACGGCAATTCATTATTTCAAACATTATAAGTTTAATAAACTATATACAATTAAAACTATGTTTAGGTGCAGGTACTAATGCCTTCAGCTCATCGTATTGCTTATAATCAGTGAAAAGAAAAATTAAGATTTTTATAACTACTGATTATTGAAGAGAAAATCCAAACTTGCTTACAAATTTGATTGTGGGACATAAAATAATTGAAAACAACAATGTAAGCAATTATTTTATTATTTTTATAGCTTTTGGGTTCAAACTGAAGAGATTTCATATACATCAAAAATTTAATATAACTTTCTTTTATATTTTTTTGATATATTGAAATAAATTCTAAGGGACATATGAAGGGAATTATTCCTTTAGGAACTCCAGAAGTGTAGGGCAATTGCAAATGCGACGGGAGTGTATCAAATTTTGTTGAAATCAACCCGGTACATTCAATTCAGGGCTTATAACCGACGAAGAATATATGTTATATACTTTTTCAAATTTAGGATTTTATAAATCCGCCAATATTTCATATTCACTAAAGGAGTAAAATTCTAAGCGTTCCTTAATCTAATCTAATGATTTTGGATGGCTCAGATTGTTCTTCAAAATATATTTTTAGTCTACGTAGAATATACCCCTGAACAATTTAGCTCACTATCGTATGACGAGCTGAACATCACATAGAAGATGTGTATATTTGTATACATAGTAAACACACAACACAGTAATCATATTAACGAATTAGTAAAGTGAATGTCATCTAATGCATAATGCGAACAGCAGAAACAATCTTGTTATATATGTAGTTATTTTAATAAACTTTAAACACTGTCATTGTAGAAATAACTCGAAATGCATATATAATTATACATATTTTTGTAGTTCATAAAAAGTGCTAAAGTATGCCATTATTGAAGTAATTGGCAATACAGAAAAATATTTCATTTTACGCGTATATTTAATGTGTTGAATACGTTGTTAAATGAAGAAGAGATCAAAGTTGGTTATTTAAAACAGTACTTTAGGTTTCTGTAAAACTTCAGAGAACTTTTGTATTGATTGCAACCATTAATCCGCTAATTACGCTGTAAATCTATAATTGCGAATTAAACAAGAATGTGTATGTTAGAATATTTAATATCTTTCGAATAGCCGAAGATACGGAGTATTTAATATGTACGGATATTATTTGAGCTATAAAAGGTAATAAAATCACCAATTTTTTTTTTTTTACCTTGTAAAAATATAGGTACTTGTTTAGGTATATATACACGCGTCATGAATTTATATGTCATTGTTTCGTGCAATTTAACCAGACGAAATGTATGTATTCTAAGATTGCTTATCTCACGCGAAATAGAACGACGTATTTATTATAATAGGACAATATAGAAAAAGCGCACAACATTCAAAGAAAATGTATACAGACGAAGATGGGGAGAAACACACGTATACTGACGTGGTGTCAGAATCTTTCGAGTGTTGGCTTGATAGACGGCTGAATGGCCGTGAGGTCTCACTCCGAACCGGTCGAATCGCACCTTCTTAAACCGAGGCCGTACGGGGCCTAATACCACATACTTATTCTTTTTATTATTAGCACTACCACGAAAGTACATCCTAATTGAGCACAATTTTGTGGACGGAGTTCAATGCATTAGTAGTAGTTAACTTTATCTTTTTCTATATAAATAAAATACACTATACCGCAAATAACCTTTTAACTCGCAATATTTTAATTAAAATGCAATGGTTTTAACCACGTAATAATTAATTACCGATATTTTTAAAATGCATTTCAATAAAGCATTTTTTATTGAAAAGCTTTATAGGTTATATTGATGTTATTTCACTTGATAAATATTTTGCTTACCAGTTAAACAGGAACCTGGAACTGATGACGTAAAGGAGTTTTTCAGTTGTGAAAAACCTGCAAAAGAACAAAAATATTTTTATTAATAACACAGTATGAAATACATAATAAATTAAGATATGAGGTGGTTGTATTTGTGTAATATATATAAAATGCGAGAGAAATATAGAGCAGCATTGAGCAACGAGCACAAACCCATCGAAATAGAAGCCTATGACGATATATAAGATTACACGCACAAAAGACCTTCAGAAAGATGTACCTATTATATCCCTCTAAATCCTTGTAAACGTCCTCATATCGACAAAAGAACATCTACTACACGGTCAAAATACGTTTAAAACGATCTCAAACATCAGCCAGTCGAATTCGCCCTTTAACAACTAGTGCATACGGGCCATAGTTGGCACATATGGTACACTTTCATATGGCCCATTATGTGTGAATAGTAGCTTGTAAAGTAGACTTATTCCCGAGCCCAGATTGTCTAGTATTGTAATACGACGACCGCAGGATTGTCAGTTTATGTTAGTATGACAGCCACTTAACTTAATAGTACGGAAGCGTGTCTTTTTCCAACGTGAATGCCTACTGCTTTCCGGCAGATATTTTCATTTTAAATGCTTTATAAAAATGCATAATATAATACTTGTTTATTCAAAGACTATGTGTACTTCACGTATCTTCGAATGTTGGTTCATTGTTATATCTTCCAAATAAAAATAAGCCTTATTATTAATTGCCATGAACGTAAATTTTACTAATACAAAATATTCATATATATATATATATATATATATATATATATATATATATATATATATATATATATATATATATATATATATATATATATATATAATGTTTCTTAATTTCCAAATACATAGATAATTAACATTAATAAGTTAAACAATGTAAAACGTTAATTTAATGTATGAACGTTTAACTTATTAATGTTAACTTTAATTTTAGTTTAATTTTTGCTTGTTTAAACCCAGCATTAACTAAACAGTGTTCACTATAATGTATTGTACGATGAAACCGTACTATCCGGAACTATCGATCAATGCTTTTCTTTAGTAAATAAACCTCCAATTATTATCGTATAGTATGTGCATCTCTATTTTGACATAACACTCATCATATCTGTCACTTATAGTGTGAAAGGGACAATACCATAATATTATAATAAATGCATTTAGTGTTGAAAGGGTGCTGTAGATTTGTGAACTATTGGAAGATAAGTTGCATACAATAGAAATGGTTGTAAAATGACAGTGTCCTACAACTTCACATTAGATACATTTATACCCTTCTCAGTATCAGCTGGACATACTATTTATACACTAGATTAACCCGTGGCTACCATGTGCCCATATCATATACAGAATACAGTTCTCACCGATCCATCTGTCTAATTGAATAATTTAACGGGTGGCGAATTTTCATGTAATATATGTATAAATAAATAAATATATATATATATATATATATATATATATATATATATATATATATATATATATACATTGTAAACTGTGTTCCTTAATTAAATAATATACTATATGTTGTGATTTATTTTAATATTTTTTTAATAATCTCTGTACGTTCTGTAATTAAATAATATCTCACATTCTAAATTGACTACTGCGAATTGCCAGACGTGTATTGAGTTACGGAAACACAACGAATCCGTGTAGGTAGGTATATTTTATACAATTTAACAACAAAATTCATCAGCCTTCGTGTACTGGACAAAAAAAAAACGCCGTATATATTTCGCGAGCATTAATCTATTGTAAACGAGCTTCAGACGAACCGTTCGTTCACAAAACATTCAGCGCCACAAGTTCAAACCAACCGAATATTTCATAGTCATATATACATAATTACTAAATTCGATCCCACTTTAAATTTGCTGTCTATTTTATTATTATAGTTGTGGCTATTATATTTGTTTATATTTAAGTTGTCAAATAAGATCTATTGCAAAAATTTAATATCTTTTATTTTCACATATATAAATAAATTGACATTTTAACCTGACTATTTTGTGCACACACGTATAACGGTTATTATATTATATGTTAAATAACGTAACTTTGGCCATCGGACCCAATACTAATACATTCAATTAGTTATTATTCCTTTAAAGAATTGTAGCTATGTTTTCATCGTAGATTTAATAAGCTTTATTAATAATTATTTTTGTAACTATAGTATTAAAAGAATTTATTTTTTGTGGGTTGAAAGTTTACGAAACTGGGAGTAGTCGAATAGATCTACCCCACGAACAAATCACTTTTAACACTATAGTTGCATATACTATTATTTTTACGAGTGCTGTAAATTTATATATTACATATTAAAAGGTTGAAATTATATTTAACAGTTATTATTTAATTTATGAATTGGTTGAACAATAATTTTCTATAAGCTATTCGTTAATTAACTACACAACTAATAAATTGAATAATAGATAATTGCGTAATAGCAATATTGGCACTAGTGTTAAAAGGAATCACTTTTAACACGCTTTCTTAAAACATGCAATTTTTAATCGCCAAGCTATTATGGTGGGCCGTGGTACTTTTAGAAAATGATTAAATGCAAATTTCTTATACATGGTCATGACGCATTATTATTGTGACCTTAACGATGTAGTAAGTAGTAGAAAAGTGGAATGCAGTATAGATATGAGAACGGTGTGGCCATTACGTTGCGTCGTGCACGTTCGTAACACGTTAAAGCAAGCGACTCTGAGCATTATGGGCGGTTTTCGGGGTAGCACACAGCGTCGCCGAACGGTACTCGTTGGAACTAATTAATTATCGAGTTGCAGTTAATTACATCCGTAACGAAACCACCGCTCGCGCTTCACTACCGCCGCTCTGAGCCCCGGTTGCCACCCCCAGTACGCTTTGTTTTCGTATAATTCAATTTTCTACATGTATAGAGATTCACATCACACATAGAGCGCAGCGCGTACATCTACATACAACTACCGAGTTGCCTCCACTCCCATGTCTAGTATCGATAATGTGTGGAGTGCTGTAGACGTAGAGGTAGACTGTCTTTATAGACCATCCAATCCTATGCCGACGAAACTCTACCCCGCATTATTATTCCTGGGTTATTATTGTGTTTTGAATTTTGGTTAATTATATATACCTATATATTATTATTATTCAGTATAATTTCATGCTTTTTGCCATATATAGGTTTGAGTCACACAAGACCACTTTTTCAATAATTAATCAATCCCAATCATATGAAATACCTATTATGTAATAATACCACTGGGTATTCAGTTTAATGCGGTTTCCATTTATTCCACTTAAAATAAAAGTTGTCTTTGTAGTTAAAATATCATTATTTAACCATATCTTTAGAAAATATTACTGAATTTATTCATTTTTAATCAATACTGTATTTATTACAACTGCATTATTTATTTGAGGTTTCTGCCTTTATTATAAGGTAAATGTATATAATAGTAATAGATTTGCAATTACATATAGCTAAATTTAATTAACCATATTATACGCATGTACGATTTATTAACAGTAAATACATGGTGCATTAATGTAGCTTATACGGTAATAAGATCTATTTATATTAAAGCTTAGCTATATTATAGCATTTTTTAAATAAACCTCTACATTAATTTTGCTGTATTGATTAAAGTAAATCTTTTTCTCAGTGTATATAAGTATATGTTCTATTTATTTTAATAGAAATAAACATGTTAAGTGTATGTGTGTGTGTGTGGTTAAAATGGTAAAACCGAAAATAGAATAGAAGTGCAAGAATCGGTTGTCTCTTCAATATCTCGAAATCGGGATGACTTAGAGAAGAAATGCTTTTTATAATAGTCAAAGATATTATAATTTCTAGCAACTTTTGTTTGAAAAGTTTTTTCGAAATAAGTATCATTTAACGAAAAATCGCCACAGAAAACAGTTTTGTTATATTTTCGTTTTCTTGTTATATATATATATATATATATATATATATATATATATATATATATATATATATATATATATATATATATATTTATGTATGTATGTATGTATGTATGAAATGAAAATGTGTTCACATTCCTACAACTACACCTCACACTAATAACCACACAATCGTAGCGTAAGCAAATACCATTTATAATTAATTTTGATATTGTGAGCAAAATTTTAATTGAACCATTAAATAAAAGCAGTTTACAAGATCCGGCAACAAAGGAAATAAAGCGAGTAAGTCATTGATTAAGTAATTTCAACTAAGAGATTGCCGAGTAGCAGGCACGACTTGGACTCAATTAAGTCAAAAATGCGAAGAATCTCGGGTCCGCGTGATGAAATGCACTTCTCGCGCCGCGACGCGCCCGCCGCCGCTCTACAGCTTTACTCTACTCTACACTCGCCCATCACTTTACACCGAGATGAATAAGTTTAATTAAACCACCCCTGAACCTTTTATTATCCCCCCATCACGTGACCCGACTGCATCGGACATTCCGTTATCTTATTATTACTTTTTTAATCGGACTACTCCTATAATGAGCTTACCAGTTACACAAAGGAACACAGTGACCACATTATTACAAATACATTGAATTTAGCTAAATATACGTTCTATACTTTTTACATTATCGTACGAAATTTATACAAACTCGGAATTGAAGAATTTCAAGACTTAATAAATTATTTATTATCAGTATTAAGCTGCATTCGCAGCGAACCAATTAGCAAATTACAAATAATAATCCAGTTTCTTTTATGACAATCAATACAAACATTCACAGCAACAAAATTAACGCAGCAATAATCATGTTTATTCCTGTAAACGCTAGCATTATTTTTCATAAAGCTAACTGGATTATTAAATGTAATTTCCCATTTTAATTAGCAATTGCTCGCTGGAAATAGATCTTAAACTCAGCTTAAACATTACAAATATAAATTAAGCAATGTTATCATTCACATAGCAATAAAATTAATTATAAATATTGTTTCTGTGCACGCATTGTTTGAACTTATTATTTGTAATTTTTAAGTTTAATTACTGATTGCTTCGCTATGAATGCACCTTTATTTTCACTAATTACAAGAAACTGTAATTTAATTATTTTTATGGTAAAATATAAATGATCGCGCTTTGAACACCAGATGTTGTAAAATTATTAAAATTTTAATTAAGTCTATGGGTAAGGCGTGATGTTAGGTATGTATGTATGTAATTAAGTTTGTACTGATGAGCAAAAAATTAAAACAGGGTATCATGTATACGGTTCATTATTATTGAACCCAAATCCTTTTCCACATTTCTTGATATACGTAGGGTTACTTTTGCGAGAAAAATATTAGTTACCTACTTAATGTTAAGGGTTAGGTCATCTGACCTATTCCTCGATCAATGGGTTAATAGCGGTAATATTTTTTCTGACATTCTGGCATTTTATATAATAATAAAAATTCTTCTAACTTTAAAAAATATAAAAACAATGGCGGGATTTGACTATGCGATCGTGAAATTCTGAGTATATCTATAATTTTATAGAGAATTCCATAACAGTTTTGTATTGATTTTGTTTCATAGCATTCGTAGGGAGAAGTGAATATAAAATAAATCATAATTATAAATACAGATAGTGAATGGACTAGAATGCCGAGTGAGGCCACTCCAGCATTATTGATTTTGTAATTAGTTATGGAATCCCACTCCCATATTGATATACTTAAACCAATCTGCAAAGTTTACTAATGCATGATCGTCCAAGTTTAATGAAATTGAATTAACCAAGCAACAAAAGTTATGCATGTATCGTACATCCAGTAAACAAAGTAAAATTGCATAATTAAGAACCTCAAAACTGTGTGAAGGTAATAATAGTATAAAGTTAAGGTTCATGTTCATATAAGGTATGCGTAGTATGAAAGTGAAAAGACAAGACTTGCCAAGCCAACTCTAGTAAACGTTAAACATACGAGCCTTAATTTCGACAATAAAGCAAACTGTAGCTATACACACAACACTTCGTGCAACGTAATTGCACAAGAATAATATAATGCAAGAATGTGGGGAATCCAAGTTCCGAAAATGTATACAGATACACCAGGGGCGGAGACGACAGCTTCATCTTAATTCCTTCCACTGAATTTGTAAATATATGAATCAGGGCTACGCAACCATCCACTATAAATAATAGACGATGATTCCACAAAATTTACAGATACTGCAAATGTATTACTATAGATTCGTGAACATTCAGTAAAATAAACACATTGAGTTGATTTTAACACTACATATATTTATGTTCTAGTCCGAATTCAACAAAATTGTATTAAAATATACAAATAATAATTATCAATGACATCACGAAATTAAAGTGTGTTCATTGCGAAACAATTAGTAATTTAGCTTAGAAATTACAAGTAATAATTCCAGTTTGTTGTATGACATACAATGTTAACGTTCACGGCAGCAAAATTTATCATACATTGTGTTAATTTTATTGCTTGAAATCATTGCTTGTCATAATACAAATTAGATTATTATTTGTAATTTTCTAATCTTTATTACTTTTAATTGCGCAGAAATATAATATTATTTGCATATACATATACGCGGTTTTCATTTAGCACAGCATAGAAAAACCAATTGCATTTTCTTTTTACACGATTTCATTTCATTTAGCACGGTTAAAATAGATCTTCTTTTATTTGGTTTCTAAATATGAATATTTATCACTTTTATGCTTATGAAATAATACAGCAAATTTAATTGTTATAATGCGAGTTTTTATAATAAGTAAGAATTATATAATATAAATAGCAGCATTGCGAATGAAGAGCAGTTCTCAGACGTTACGCCCATGCGAAGAAGAAGAAGAAGGAGAAGAGACAGGAAAGGTGGAGGAACGACACCATATATACACACATTGCCACTAGAAACTCTACAATAAGCTATCTTGTGGCTTAATTACTTTCACAAAGACGTTACTTATTTTCGGAATTTCATTTGCACCATGAGTATACACAAATCAGCTCAGTGTCTCGGGGACACATTTTAAGGACAATCAAGAGATTCACTTGCATTGCTACATATTTTTCACTCCGTCTACAGTATTTCTCATTGCGACTAGCGAGCCAATTAGAAATTACAAACACAGCGAACCAATAATTACGATTAGAAATTACAAATAATAATCCATTCGGTATTATTGTATTCACAGCAATAAAGTTAACATTGTATGACAAGTGGAAATGGAATTTTTACTTGTAATTTCTATGCTTAATTACTAATTGTTTCGATGTGAATATACCTGAGAATCCAGTTTGTTTTATTATAAACAAGGCTAGCATTCACAGCAATAAAATCAACGCATTAATTATAAATTATGTTGCTGTGAACGATAGCATTATATAATAATTCAGTTTGTTTTATGATAAACAATGCTAGCATGTGCAGCAACAAAATTAACGCGTAAAAAATAGGAAGTAGATTTACAAGACTTCCATGTAAAGTTACAGTTATAAATCATGTAATTATACAGAGTTTCAGTACAAATACACAAAAATTCAAATAAATTCGATAAAACTGCAATATTTTTAAGTTATGGGTTTACTGTAAGACTTGTAAATTTACATAATTATTTTACAGGGTACATATGGGAGTTTATATAATAGTAAAATAAAAGTGATGCAATCAGGTCAAGTTCGATTTTTTGGGTTTATATCTATTAATCTATTTTTTCAGTGTGAACTCCTAAACTCGGGTTTAGTTACGTTTTATCTATAAAAAATTTCGTGCCAAATAACCGAGTGATTCTTTACAGCCATACGATTTCAATCTGACCGCACACGTCCATTCGCCATCTCGCCATCGTTTTGTAACTGAAGAATGTCTAGGACAGAAACCAATCTAGAAATTACATAAACGTTATACCCTTCAGATAAACTAGTCAGTTGTTCTCGGCCGCAAATACTATAATATTAATTAAGGAAAAAAGGTTTTTAAAAAAATACACAGTGTTTAGTTTCACTAATTTAACAATTTAATAACGACTAGTTTCACCAACTATGTGGCATCTTCAGGTCTTAACTCTAAACTAAAGCTAAACATCGAGAACTAGGCTATTTATAATTTACTTAAAACTAACACTATGGGGGGTGGGTTATCCCCAGAAATCAATGAGCGGTGAACTGTAAAGGTCTAACTGTTCATTCAGACAAATGTTGGTTTTATTATTCTTACATTTAATTATTTCTAAAGATTCTAAAATTGTCAGTTTATGTCCTTTTTCTTGTAAATGGAGCACTGTAGGTTTATTGGTTTCCGTTAACTTATGTCCAGATGTGATAAGATGGTTTGCAAATGTTGAATCAGATTTGTTTAGTCTATAGGATCTTAGATGTTCTTTAAATCTGATATTGAAGTTACGTCCTGTTTGACCTATATATACACCTTCACAATCGTCGCACGTTAATTTATATATTCCAGATTTGTTCATGATATCTGTTTTTTCTTTGTTGTTGCACAGAGTTTTCTTTAAGTTGTTACAGGTTTTAAACGCTACTTTATTTTTATTATATGTTATGTGTTCACCAATGGTATAAGAGATTATGCCAAAATAGGGTAATGAAATATAATTGGTCGGTTCTTTGTTACAAATTTTGGGGTATAGGAGTGTTTTTATATTTTTGTTGTGATGTTTATTTATTATGTTATCAATTACTTTTGTATTGTACCCATTGTTTCTTGCAATTTGATGTATGATATCGACCTCTTTTTTGTAGGCTATTTTCTTAAGTGGTATGTTTACTAATCTATTTGCCATGGAATGAAAAGCTGCTAGTTTATGTTGGAAAGGATGTAAGGACGTGCTCGGTATAACTGTATCCGTGTGTGTTGGTTTTCTATAAATTTCAAATTCGGGGAATTCATTATGTAGAATTTTAAGATCTAAAAAGTTTAAAGTTTTATTATCTTCTACTTCTAGTGTGAAATTTATTGTTGGCTTCAGTGTATTTATGAAATCTAAAAATGTTGAAAGTTGTCAACATTTTTAGATTTCATAAATACACTGAAGCCAACAATAAATTTCACACTAGAAGTAGAAGATAATAAAACTTTAAACTTTTTAGATCTTAAAATTCTACATAATGAATTCCCCGAATTTGAAATTTATAGAAAACCAACACACACGGATACAGTTATACCGAGCACGTCCTTACATCCTTTCCAACATAAACTAGCAGCTTTTCATTCCATGGCAAATAGATTAGTAAACATACCACTTAAGAAAATAGCCTACAAAAAAGAGGTCGATATCATACATCAAATTGCAAGAAACAATGGGTACAATACAAAAGTAATTGATAACATAATAAATAAACATCACAACAAAAATATAAAAACACTCCTATACCCCAAAATTTGTAACAAAGAACCGACCAATTATATTTCATTACCCTATTTTGGCATAATCTCTTATACCATTGGTGAACACATAACATATAATAAAAATAAAGTAGCGTTTAAAACCTGTAACAACTTAAAGAAAACTCTGTGCAACAACAAAGAAAAAACAGATATCATGAACAAATCTGGAATATATAAATTAACGTGCGACGATTGTGAAGGTGTATATATAGGTCAAACAGGACGTAACTTCAATATCAGATTTAAAGAACATCTAAGATCCTATAGACTAAACAAATCTGATTCAACATTTGCAAACCATCTTATCACATCTGGACATAAGTTAACGGAAACCAATAAACCTACAGTGCTCCATTTACAAGAAAAAGGACATAAACTGACAATTTTAGAATCTTTAGAAATAATTAAATGTAAGAATAATAAAACCAACATTTGTCTGAATGAACAGTTAGACCTTTACAGTTCACCGCTCATTGATTTCTGGGGATAACCCACCCCCCATAGTGTTAGTTTTAAGTAAATTATAAATAGCCTAGTTCTCGATGTTTAGCTTTAGTTTAGAGTTAAGACCTGAAGATGCCACATAGTTGGTGAAACTAGTCGTTATTAAATTGTTAAATTAGTGAAACTAAACACTGTGTATTTTTTTAAAAACCTTTTTTCCTTAATTAACATGGAGTTTCACATAGTAAAAGCTTACAAAATTCAACTATAATATTACACTAAAGAACCGTAAGAGGCCTGTGCAATTTTGAGCGAGAAATTATTTACGAAGAACAAACACAGTTTTAATAGATCCGTGGGTCTGTCACAGACAAAGGCAGCCATTATTAAGACAGTGCGATGTTTCACGAAGGTAAGGCAATCAAAAATGCATTGGTTGGCACCACTGTGTACTTAACATATGTATATATATATGATAATAATGAGTGGTTTTGTGTATATAGCTGCTCGTAGATATATATCTAGAGGTCCGTTTTTATCTTGTAATGGTTTGTGTGGATGTGTAATAAATAGGTATAGTACCTATATACGGGACATGACCTCGGTGTGTGTTGAATGCAAGCGTTTAATTCCTTTGGACACCTGAATAGAGGTGTGTGACATGGTACACTCACGTGCACAAACATACGCCCTCACGTGATGGCATGCACATATTTTCGTATACCTATTCGTATGTGAAACGTGAGATAGACCTTACTGGGATATGCACACACACACACACACACACACACACACACACACATATAGAGCATCAAACAGCATTGAGTAAAAGGGATTTCTTTATATAATTTATAAGAAACACTTATAACATTGACTCTCTGAATAGACAATAAAAGGACGACCCGAAATTACAAACTTTCAAAGAATATACCTAATCAAGTTTAATTAGATTAGGTTCAGTATTTTGTTTACACACTAATCATCTACTACATATATTTGCACTCTGAGAACTTAAAATGGTTAGCAGGTACAATTTAGTTAACCAGTACGCATTAGGCAACTCTTCCTTATGCTATAAATGAGTTATATATATATATATATATATATATATATATATATATATATATATATATATATATATATATATATATATATATATATATATATATATATATTATTAACAGCTACAGTAATAAAATTTCGTTGTCATATTGTAAATATTGTATGGTTCTAGGCTTACGCTTTTCAAGATTATTTATATAAATCTCAATAAGTCTGAAATCAATAGATATTAACCGTTGCTAGACAGAGAACGAGATATAAACAAGACCGTAACGAAAAATTAAAAATTATATATTATACATATTTTTTGAGTCTATAGGACAGTAAAATACATCAGTGTTCGGTAATTGCAAATTGTTTTGTTTTGAACTAATACGAAACTTTTTTGGAATAATAAAAATGTTACCGATATTTTGAGCAAGAAAACAAATACACTAAATATAATTAATTTTAAAAAAATATATCAATAGTTGAACCTCAACCCATTCCAGACCTAGATTTTGTTTTTAATTTATCGCATCACAAGCAGTGCCGCATTAAGGTCTATTGCCGGTGACAATTTCCGTCTGTCTTAACATGCCCTATAAAACCTAGTCAACAGATTATTGTACAACATATAATTAGAAAATAAACGACATTATGGGCAATGGAAATAATTTGTATCTTTTTAATCATGTTCAAAAAGTTATATTTTAGGCATTTTGGTCTGGGTAAATAATCGGATAGCCCGGCCCTGTATAATACGACCACAGCTGACGGGGGCGAAGGCCTAAAACGGGCCTTACGACGCGACCCTTCGCAATGAGGGGAGGAGACGGAAGGACAAAGAATCACACCACAGAAATTATGGAGCTGTGAATATGGTACACGTGCAGTTTGCAGTTCGTTTCAAACCGTCAACAGGAAATGTATAGGTGATATATTTCGATCATATATACCAATATTATAAAATTTACCCATTTTATTAATAAATTGATACAAAAATTATTTTTTATTATTCGAATTTAAAAAATATAGGAAAAATTATATGTATCAATTTTATATTCTATATTATTAATAGAAAATAGCTTTCAAAATATCATTAACCTAATAATGACTTATAGAAACTTCGTCATTTAAATGAAAATATTCGTTTTGAGGGTCCCAGAATACATTATTTACTATTTTCTTAAAGATGACTGTGTGTGTATCTGTCTGTCTGTGTGCATAAATATTGAACATAAATAAATGTTGTGAATTTTTAAGATTTGTATATCCTGAGAAAGAAAATCTCGTATTTTTAAAAAAAGTGTTCAATGTTTTAACTGAGCTAAAATCAATTACGCGTATCTAATTAAATCTAAATAATATTTGAATAAATTTGAACATCATATAATATATAAATGTGTTAATTTAAAGTGTTTTCTTTTCGAACAGAAAATAAATAAATAAAAAGGCCAGTGATAAAAAATATTTGACCACCGCATGTTTGGCTGTATAATTGAAATAGGTGCAAACAAAAAACCTCCGTTATCTAAATGAAATTAAAAGCGTCAACTACTGCAAACTGCGTATGATGGTAAGCAATATGAGACTTGTGCGATCGGGAGACGAGTGACAGACCCTACAATGCGCAGCGGGGGACTGACGCGTTCGCGACACGGACTGTACAATGCTGCGTGTTAAAAGCAACCCCGTCCCGTCCCGTCCCGGCCCGGCCCATCTCGTGCTTTCACGCAACACACAACCCTATGCATCCAACACACACGGACCAAAATCGCTGTAAATTTGCTGCCTAGGTACCTAGCTTGAACGAGACAGCTTTCGACACGTAGTAAATACGAAATATTCTGATATTTTAATCGAACGCTTAATCGAATTACAAAAAAACATATATAACACAGTCATGGCTTTAATTCAGAGTTATAATTGAATATGAATTAATCATGATGTGAACTGAAGACTATAAATAATAAATATATACATTCTTGTAATGGCAAACCCTGTAGTGCTTCTTACAAGCAAGTAAAACAGAATTTATTGCACGCTAATTGTAAAAAAATAATATTTGCCTGAAGTACACTTAAAATAAATCACTTTACTTTTATATTTAAGCAGAGTTGCAACCACCAATGCATTCAGATTGGTGAATGGCGAATATATAGTCAATCGTAGGGATTTTTAATAACATTTTATATAAGAAAATATTTTTATAACTACACAGCGAAACAATTAGTAATTAAGCATAGAAATTACAAGTAATAATTCCAGTTTATTGTATGACATAATGCTATAAAGTTTACTACAACAAAATTTATAATTATTTGTGTTAATTTTGTTGCTATGAATGCTAGCATTGCTTGTCATAATACAAACTAGATTATTATTTATAATTTTACTTACTATTTGGTTCGCTGTGAATACAACTTACTTATATTAAAACAAGAATAATTATTCTGATTTTGATTTTGCAATGAATATATTAAACTAGGTTAAGCCGAGGGCTACATGCCCATATCATATACAGAATTGAATTTTTTGACGGCTCATGGATTCACCATATAATAAAGCACTTCCCTTACTCAGTTTTTCCTTGGGAACACATATTTGTATTTAGATTGGTTTCTCCATCTTTTAAAAGTTGCCGTTATTATATTCTAGTTTATTATTTACACAACTCAATATGTGACAAACTGTCGGCATTTAGGCATTTATTCAAAAATTAAATAACGCGTGATAATCATTTTCGTAAACCGATAAACGCAAATAAATAAATATTTCTGAAATTGGTTTAATTTTAAATATTGTTCGTACTGAAATGTTGTAAATTCAATAGTGAAACATAATTAATTATAGAAAACAATTAAAGTAATTAACTATTTGATTAGCAATTTTTACAAGAACATCAAACTTTAATCACTGGCGGGCTCTTCTAAATTATTATATTCTACATTGCGGAACTACATTGTATTATATTGATGTTGAATTATATTCTATCCAATAACGGAAATACGATATTAATGGGTAAATTATAATTATTAATTACCACTGAAACAAAATTACTAATATTATTTGAATATGTAGGAAAATGTAATAACACATTTAATTAAAAAAGCAATTCACAAAAAAAAAATTATTAAATTTCATTGTGATAATTTAATTATGATTATATGAAAACTGTGTTTAATAAAATTGATTTAATATCAATTAAGCATCCATATATATGTAACCAGCAGATATATAAATATTACGATTCCATTTTTAAAACTGTCAATATATGCATTCATATATTTATATTCTTAGGGATGGTCAAAACCTGTATTTTCGTATAAATCTCGATTTGGAAATTTTCATGATTACATTGCTTCCTTATATAAATTCGTATAAGAGTGTAAAAACTCTGAGCAGAGGGTATAATAAGGAAAAAGCCCGTTTACAAACAGGCTTAATATATCTAATTAACGAATTATCGAGTTACCAATTAGCAATGTGTCTATATGAGGGCATAATGAGCCATTGATCCTCGTTACATAGGCATATACGGATAGTCCTGGAAGGCAGATGGCAGCGTACGTCCGACGCCTCTAGCCCGGGATATATGGGCCTACCTAACCTGTATAGAAGAGTATACAAGCGCGCCGCGTTCGGATTCGCTGAACTGATCGAATATCCGATATCTGATATTGCATTACCATCCTCAATAAAATGGCCCTTTGATAAAAAATTACGCTGATATCGTTGTGACCATTATATTAACGCACACAATTTTTTTACTAGTTTATATTTTTGTGTATTTATTGGTTTATAAACTCTTTGTCAGTGCAAATCCATGTATACATATTTTTAATTTTAAACTAAAATAGCAGTGTAAAAAAAATGTATAAAAACACAGTATCCTAAATAATTCTAACTCGTTTTTGTCCCACAAATTTTCCTATAGCTCATTTTCTCTGTAAAGCTAACATTTTCACGTCATAGACAAGACTTGAACGAACACGTTTACACTAATGAAATCAATCGTCTTAAAATATTATACAAGAAAGTAAAACACAATGAAATGGTCTTGAAAAAGACTGATTATGAAGGAATATAATTAAACCAATACACTAAACATACACTTCAAAATAAATAAACGGGATAATCAACATATTAGATGAATAATTTACTACTTTCAAAATGTAAAAAGAACCGTCAAACCAGACTGGAAAACATACAAATTTAAATGATTCAGTAATAAAATTAATTAAGAAGAGAGAATTAGTAATTAAGATTAGAAATTTCATTTATTAATCCAGTTTGTTACAAGACAATGCTAGCGTTCCCAGCAACAAGATTTATAATTAATAAGTTAATTTTGTAGCTGTGAATGCTAGCATTGCTTGTTATAAAATTGGGTTATTATTTCTAATTTTTAATCTTGATGTAAACAATAATAGATATCCTGCAAAAATACATTTAGAGAATAAATTTACGTACTGTTTAAGTTAGCTTAAATATGCACCAACACTTTTATTGGAGTTCAGTAATACGCCTAACTGGGGTAATTTCACTGGACCATTATAATTAAATATTAAGCTAAGCTTAACAATTATTTGATATAATCAAAAATAAAATTACTTAATTAGAAACTCAGCGAAGCTACATTTTAGATAGGTGTAAAATTTTAGGTATTAGAACCGTTTTTAACAGCATTGTACATTATACTAATTGACAAATAAAATATGTTTACATAACTCAAACAACATATTTCAATTAAATAAATAAAAAGTAATTTATAATATGCAAATAACCTTAAGAATGTGTATAAACTATTAAAAATCGGAATATCTTTGTATTTACCGTCGCACAGATTAAATCAGTTGCGAAAAAAAAAACAATTAATATAAAATGATGTACCTATAAATAATATTTTAATGTTGATTATATTTTAGAATATTAAAATAAAATTAGCAATTACGAACTAGTGGATTATTGGATTAAAACTTTTACGGGGAAAATACCTGTTTCTTTCCTGTGTTTAAATTCAGAACTTTGTTTATATAATAAATATATCAAATATTGTATATTTTAAATTTTATTTCATTCCAATTAATCAGTTCCTATATCCTAAGATTTAACTTATGTAAATTAGGGAAATATCAGTAGGTTATATCCTACGTATGTCCTCTATTTTCAATAAGGAGTTATCTTAGGTTTTGAGAATATCAATTTTGGTCCATAATGCAAATTTATTCACTAATAAATTAACGTTTTTAATAAACATTTGTTTACGTTTCTATTAGGATTATCTGATATCTGTAAGTGGAAATATTCCTTGGAGGAATACAATTTAAACAATATTTAAGAAAAGAGGTAAGAATTCTTAAATTAGACATCGCATATTTTTCGCATAAGTAAATTATATGCAATTTTGCATCTTTTAAATATTCGCACTTATATGTATAAGACTTGGCATACCTAGGCCATGTTTGGTATCGTTTTAAACCTATTTTAAATAGTTTAAATAGTAAATATTCTAATAAGAAATTATTGTAAATCTAATATAGCAAAGTTATCTGACGAATACATTGTCTAAGATTAGTAAGAATCCCACTATTATGAGTTGTTTATACAAATACCCTGACAAATATTATAATAGAGTCTCATTTTCATCAATTTAATGAATGATTTAATTTAAAAGTGATATTAATCCATCAATAATTGTTTGTTTGGCATTTTAATTACTTCAGGTTGAGAATAAATTGAGACTGAAACAATTTTGTAGTAAAATATTACAAATACTACAATCTCTATTTTTGTTACAATTGTAGTTATTTATATTTTTCATGTTTTCTTATCTTATAATTATGTAAAGATGAATGTGCTAATGATTATGAGCTTACCGTGGGCAGAGGTGGGCTGGTGTCCGAGTCCTAAAACACCGGCGGAAGATCCCGTCGCAGAGTTGGCCGACATGCCGGCGGCGGCTGCGATATTGTGCGGCAAGAAGGCCGCCGCAACCGCCGCCTGTGCATTGAAATAGGCCATTCGACTGGCGGCCATCGTCATGTGGTGATGGTTGAAGCTGGGGTCGGACGAGAAGCATGTTGGCGGCTGGATGTGCCGCTGTGTCGGGTACACGTTCGGCGTGATCGCGGACACGGCTGCCGTTGGCGAGCGGTGGTGACTATCGCCGAGGCCCAGCAACTCCTGAATCGCGAATGGTGACCGTTGCGGCATCGTTTGCGACGGTTTATTCAATATACTTGGCGCAGTTACATGTATCGTATTTTCTACACTTTCATTGTTCATGTTTTACACTGTTGCTGTTCACTTCACACCATTCTCTAGTCCACACAGTCTAAGTTTTGTTTACAGCACATACAAGTCATAATTTAGGCTTCATTTTTATCAAATTTAAATACTAACCACCTTTAAATAATGTCAAAGCAGAGTTTCGTTAACTATTAAACAGTTTAGTGCAAATTCGTTGTGTCATGTTAGTTAAGATTCGTGATTTAAACAATAGAATTTCGTTATTTATTTATTTAAAGTAAAAACATCCGCGCACAACACCGCAACTGTAGTAGTAGGGCCCTAATGAACGGTCATTGTTTTGAACTGCCGGGCAATACTGTTCAGTTTGGTACATTAGATCGCACTGACTACATCAATTTGAGAAACTGGCTCAGACCGTCGAAGGGTCTAACATAGATACTCCCTAATATTTGTGATGAAAAGGTGGCGCTCACAGCATACAGGCGGGGCCAACACTCAACCAATACCAACCCTGAATCCAATGATGCCATTGGAGGACGAAAAAGCAGTGTGTTTCACACCATTGCTAATGTGATACAAGAACGAAAATCCAGTGTTTGGATGTCGCCAGAGGTGGGATCGTTGACGACTATTGTTTGCTAGGAACGAGGTTACAACTGCCTTTGTACATAAGGGTTATTTTCGGGTACAACGTCGCCGAACAATTAGTGTCAAACAGTTTACACGCTTAATTGGAAACGATGTGTTCAATTATCATAATTGGTGTTTAATTAATTGGCTGTTACTAATTGATGTATGTCAGCGCATCAAGTAATAACTTTCACATTATTCGAGAAACGAATTGTTTTATTTCACCAATACATTCTCATTATATTTCGATATTCTTATCAACAATTATTTTTACTACTAATGTCTCAGTATTTTTTTGTTAAATAGATATCTGCATATTCATTTGATGAAATTACCCAAATGTTCCCAAAATTTAAATTTATTGTGGAATTCTTAGCTAATCTTAGCTTATAGTTTCTAAATAATTATATTTTCAGCAAAATTTGTAGATAAATCAGACAATGTTGTTCAATTTATTGAATACACTGTAAATAATATGTATAAATTTACATAACTTCTAATGTAAAATTACAAACAAAATTCATGCATTTTTATTGAATTCTGTTAAATTAAATATTTTCCTATAAATCAGTAAAATTATATAATTTATAAGTTAAATTTTACATTATAAGTTACGTAAATTTACAGATATTTATTACAGTGTAAAGTCAATAATAAAATGTATTCTTAAATTAATATAACTGTTATATAAAATCAATGTAATTCTTTCCGAGTTTAGTAAATTTACTTGAATTTTAATGTCAATTAATTATAATTCCGTGTGTTTACAGTGAACCACTTAGTAATTAAGATTATTCAATTTGTATTATGACAATGCTAACATTCACAGTAAACACAATTAACAGAATTAATTATATATTTTGCTACTGTGAGCATTGTTATAAAAACTTGTATTATTAATTGTAATTTTTAACCATAATTACTAATTCTTTCGCTGTGAAAACACTTTTATATAGATTTATAATTAATTGAAATTAAAATTCCAGTAAATTTATTAAATTGGGTAAGAATTATTTTAGTTGTAATTTTATAGAAAAAGTGTTTTAAATTTATATTCATTTTTTCATCGATTACATGAAAAATATTTGCTACTGTCTTTGGAAATACGAATTATATTATATTAATAAATTTTTTATACAAATATGACGCAGAAATTGATGGTATTGACTTGATTTTTTACAGAGTATTTGCCAAACTAAAAATAACAAATCGATTACATGAAAAATATTTGCTACTGTGTTTGGAAATACGCCTTTAACTAAATTAATTAATAAATTTGTCAATAAAAATGAAATTATATTCATTTTTTATACATTTATGACGAAAAAATTGATGGAATTGACTTGGTTTCCCGAACTATATTATTATATAGTTTGGAAAACCAAGTCAATTCCATCCATTTTTGCGTTATACATGTATGAAAATGTACTGTTTCTGCACTCACAATAATTATCATTTCATGAACACATGAAAAAAAAAAAGCAATGTAAACTCGTGGGCTGGTATAATTAAAAATCTCAACATGTAGGCAGACCTACATCATGATTGGTTCGCACATTCTTCGAACATTTTCGTCTTCGTTCGGTCCCATTCGGATATCTCAAGGGACGCATTTCGAAAATGATGAGGAGAAGGGTTATGCTTTTAGAATCGTAATGTTGCGAAATTCGATTTCTAAGAAATGCTTCGTAATTATGATAAGTAATTTATTGTAAAATCATATTTTTTTGATGCGCAAATTCAAGTAGAATATAAACAATCTCAGCGTACAGAAAATATATAAAAATTACTAATTAATGACGAAATATTTAAATATATAATTGTGAAATTCAAGAGTCATTTCGATACCTAGTAAATAAAATAATTATATAATTTTTTTAAACGAAATAGACAAAAAATAATTTAATCTGTATTCTATTTAATTCTATCAAATTTTAAAATCTATTATTTTTTACGTAATTTCAGTTTTTCTATAAGACTGTAAAATATTACACACACAAAATTGTAATTTCTTGAATTTTTAACTATAGTTTTCGGACGTGTGTCTTTAACGTTATCAGAATAAAAATGTTGGCACAGATCTCCCTGATTTCGAAAACTCATAAACTTAGATGAGCTCGTAATACTAGCTTTATATACGCATTTTCTCTGAAGTTACAGGGCTGCTTTGAACCAAATTTGGTACACGTGTAATATGAATACCCACAAAGTTACTTTTTAAATTTAATTGCCCTTATACTTCCGGAGTTATAGCTCCCTAAAAACGAGACCCCTAAGTACAACCCCTGGATTATTTCAAAAAATAATAAAGAAACCTACAAATACTATTTTTAATTTATAAATTTTCCTCGGATTCAGAACTTAAAGGCTATAAATAATAATTGCGGTATTTGAAATATAATTTTTTATATATATTTTATATTTCAAAAAATATACAAAAATACTGTGTGAAATCGCACAGATTTTTCCCTAACTCCCGTATATATCTATAATGTTGTTTTTAGATTCAGAATCTGAGTCCTTAAAAATATTTTAAATAATTAGTTATATATTTCAAATATTCAATAAAACAATTACTTTCCTTGTGTATTCAATTATTTAATGCCAGCCAGTCAAATATCTACATATGTTTGAATTATCTCTTCAAGAATTAGTGCTTATTAAATAGTTTTTATTCCTTAAAAAATCGGTAGTAATAAATAATCTTTTCAGTTTTTTTTTTAATTTTATTTATTGTAGTTTGATATGTGGCAAGTTTAAGGCATTGGTGCATTCACCTATGCATGTTTATTATGAAAGATTTATTAGTTTCACGTTATTTTGATCTAGATTATGATTGATTATGATCGCTTTTAATCTAATCACAAATATATATATAATTTAATTCGGAGATCTGTGAAATAGATCTATTTTGAAGGACATGATAATTTAGTTTGATATTACTTTGAGGTAATAATTAATATATAGAAGCTTGCCCAGTAATTATAAAACAAAATTATCTTCAATGAAATAAGTAAAGTGATTTCAATTGCATCAAACGATATTTTAAAATTTAAATTGAAATCCTCGAGACGATATAGTATGCATAAATAAGGTAGTCATATTCGGTAAGAATGTTTTGAGAGGCAGGCAGCCGCGAAAATAATTTCATATACACACACACACACACAAGTAGTAAAAGGAAAGATAATACATATACTGTCCAAGTCCAAGGCGAGCGAGCGGCATGGAAGAAAGAGGGCGAAATGAAGAAGGAATCAAGCAAATTGCTGATAAAGTGAAAACGGTTCACCGCCGTGGAATGGAAGATGTAGAAACAGCGTTCAAGTTGTTGGTTTCGGTTCCAATGAAATATTAATTTAAATTCATTGCCGTAAGGAAACCGCGGACGCAATGACATAAGGAACGCTTACTAAACATTTTCTTCTTATTCGAAAATAATTTGTATTTATGTGAGTGGTTCTTAACATTCAAAGGAATTAAGATTTAGAATGGGATGAATTTAATAAACGGAACGTTGCGCTATACCAACTTTTACAAACATATATACACGAATATTCATATTCCAGGATAATATATTCACAAATATCATTATGGACCATATATAATAATTATGTGTACTTTCTTATACGAATGTATTTAACGAAGTATTGTAATCATGAAAAGTTTCGTACTCGAGATTTTAACAGAAATACACGATTTGTGATTTAACCATTCCTAAATCGCATCTATTTGTGGAATAATGTATGTGTGTGTATGTGTGTGTGCGTATGTATGTGTGTGTGTGTATGTGTGTGTGAACACGGCCCTAAAATCAGGGCCCCAATTAATGCGACCCTACAATGTTTATTATATATATAAAATAAACTCGTGATCGTGATATTCACGGAAATACGTGTTTTGAAATTACGTCTGTGTGTGTCTGTTCTACTTTTCCAATATCTCGTAAACGAGATAAGTTAGCGAATGAAACTCTTGTGTCATAATAGTTGAAGATATTCAAATTTCTAGTAACGTTTGTTTAAATCAGTTTTTTTTTGAAAATAAACCATTAACTGAAAAATCACCTTTTAAAATAACCATGTTTCATTTATGGTTCCCTATAGTTACCAATTACATATTGATATTGTTTACTGGCAATCTTAGCATTGGTTTAAAGCAAAATAAAGCAATATTATTTTATATTTATAGTAAAAGTGTAAGAATGTCGAGTGAATGCCATTCCAGCTTTCTTTTTATGTTCTAGAAAGTCTAGCAAATATTCCAAGACTTTTGCAGTATATATATAATTTCCTCTAATTGACTTAAGCCCATAAATATTGAGTAAAAATCACAATTTTTAAATATTCATGTAAAAAAGTGAATATTAATATATTTTACATTTTTGAATAACCAAATGGAATTGTAATAATTAAGGACTAAAGATATTGTGCATTTTTCATTTAATGGTCCCCGAAACATTTGCCCGAACACAATTAACCGAATAGAAGAAATTAATGAAAATAAAGAAACCGTATAATTGACAACCAATTTGATTGACGTTATTTGTAGAAGGATTAAATGGGATCTGAACGTTTAATTTGTATTGTGTGTATTTTGCACAAGTAACTTCCGGTTGTCCCTGCGATTATACTGACATGCAAAGACGTTTCTACCTAATATACCTTGTCGATATTTCCTATTTTTGCGGCAAAGTGATTCATCGATATTGAATTACCTATACACAAAAATATTGCAAACAATGATCATGCAGTTGCTATTGTCTGAACTTCCTTATATTACCGATAGATTTCAGAAAAACTATGCTGGATTCTGGAACGGAGAACTACATTTTAGATCTAAACATATACGGTCTAATAAGGCCCTGAGTAATATTTTCATTATTTCTTAGCCGGACAGTACAGTTTACTTTTTCAATACCTCAAAAACAACACGAAATATTAGTTTATTTTTTGAAAATCGGCTTTGAAAATGATTTTATACGTTTCCGTAGTTATAATACATATTGATTTTGTTTGAAAGCAATCGTAAGGTGAGTTTAAAACCACAAAAGGACAAGAAAGTCGAGTGATGGCCACTCCAGCTTTAGTAATATTGCGACTAAGACGTACATGAAGTAAGTTTTCTATTCTCTACAATAATGGAGTGTATGCATATTTATGTAAATAGTGAACTCTAAAATTAATTTATTATAAAATAGAATAATGAAGTAGGTGTTTGATAAAGATAATATTATTTATTTAATGGTCACACAGACAAGAATCTTAAAAGAAACAACGAAACACAAGTGTTCAGTGATGAACATTTCTGTATAGATAAGACAGCAAGATAAGTTGGACCACCAAGTTGAAGAACAAACACAGTAGACACAGTAACGTTAGACAAGTTGTCGGATGGCACTCTAACATGTCAACGGCAAAAACGGTATCGGCTCATGCTCCTCCGTCTTGTTAGCAACATGAAATAATAACTACCAACTTGTAAACTTTTATTTTCAAAGTTTCACATTACAGTGAGAAAAGGGTATTCTTATTATTATTATTTACATCCCAAATATGTTTACAGCCAAATCAATGTCGAGTTATATTAAAAAATGCTACATTTGTTAACTTTAGCTTTCTTTCATATACATAGAAAAGTAAAAATAGTAAGTAAATGTTTATATGTTTCTATGGTTACTACCAGTGCCCATTTTTGCAGTGGTGAGCCACTGCAACCATTGTGAAAATTCCTAGGTTACTGTACATTTTTTAAATATTGTTCTATGCGCCAAAACATCGAGGAAACTGACCTATTTGTATTATAACATATGGCCATTTATCATATTAAAAATGCTGTGCCACTGCAATCAAAGTCTAGCCCCGCCACTAGTTTATAAAAGAAAACAATTATTGCGTTATGAAGTGTCAAAATAAAAGTAATTATTGTGAGTGCATTTATTAATGTGCATCTATTCAAATACAAAATAGCAGCAGTAAATGAATTTGAAATTCTCATTTTTGCAAAAGAAAAATGATATTGTTATTGATTGATTGACAAACCATACAAAATAGAATACAATGAAACTGTCTCACTGCTCGCATTTACAAAGAATTACATGAAAATCGCCACCTGTCAAATTATGCAAATTTTGTATATGATATGGACACATGGTGCCTTCGAGTTAACCTATTTTATAATATTGCATTATTTTATATTAAATTGATTGTAAGATTGATATGAAGCAATGTCAATATGTATTGTAACTAGGGAATTGTAAATGTAATTTACAATATCCAGCAGGCACAAGCCCAGTTACAGGATAAATAATATGTAATTAGGTGACAAATAAAATAACGCAATTTCTATTTAAAATTAAATATTAACTACCTTGAATATTATATTTTAAACTTAATTACTGTAAAAAGTAACATTATATACTCATTAAATTATTTATTAAATTCCCCAATTATAATAACATATAAATTATTTGAAATTACCACAAATAATCCTTAAAGTAATAGATGTACCCACCGGTTTTGAACCTCTGATTTCTAAAAGCTCTCTCAGTCGATAATTATAATGTTTCCTAGAATATCCGCAGCGTACCCTGCGGCTCTGTTGGTAGTTGAAGCTCGCAGTAACTTGCGCCACCATGCGGCAGATGATCGAACTATAATCTATCGTTCTTAGCCCGCTACCAATACTATTCGAAGAGCTTAAGCGTTTGGTACACGTTTCAATAGATTTGAGATTTAAAAACTCATGTAATTTTTACGTGCTTACAAAAATATTATTATTACTCTTTATATATCAATTATTTGATCGGAGAATATTATAGACACACGATAGTATGCATTAGTACTTCTGTACTTCGAACAGCGACCCAAAAATATGTATTATTCAATTATTTATTGGGCATTGTAAAATTTTATTTGGTATTAACAATTCGTTGATATTACAAAAAATGCAATATTTACTTTCTTTAAGGGCCCTTGAAACCATTTTGAATATTTTCCCAATACCGTCTGTGTGTGTATGTATGAGTTACGGTCTATACCGTTGAAAATAAAAATATGATGTTTAAGGTTATTTATTGTGGCAATTATTGTGCTTTTTAATTCATTAAAGTCAAGTTTTGGATTTTGCAAAGAAAATAGATTGAGAAAACACGTTTATATATTTTTACCAATATATACAGTCTTCTTCAGAGAGTTTTAGATCTCTCTCTGAAGAAGACCATATACTGGTCGAAATATATTAACGATTATTTTTCTTCTCAGTCTTTTTCCTATTCCTATTCCAGAAATAGACATTGTTGATCAAAAAATCACAATAATAAAAATATGATGTTCTGAATTTAACATTTATTAATCTCGGAAAAAAGAATTTTATTTGTTTGGATTTTTCATCAGATAGTGCTTGTTTATTCGTACTATTTTTTGCGGGTGTATATATATATATATATATATATATATATATATATATATATATATATATATATATATATATATATATATATATATTAGATTGGGGAGTGAAGAGGGTTCGACATAACTAGTATGTGTTGAGACAGCAGTACTCCGAGTCCGACCTGGTGCAGCAGTTCAGTTATCGCAAGTTGAACTAATGATCACCCAATCACTGGTCCTCGTGTCATGCCGGCGGGGAGTCCCCAGCCTGGAACATGTAACAAACACCCGGCCAGGACCAGGACACGGACCGACGACTGAGATCCGCCGGCCGACGACGATCGACGATGCACACACACTCCCGCTCCCTAATGCTTTTTATTTTTTGAAACACTAACGACTGTGAGAAAACATTGTTGCACTGTACGTATAGATATAAACGCACCTACTATATATATATATATATATATATATATATATATACTTCAATATCTCACGCTATATTTTATTAGGGTTCGTATTTTTCCTTTCTTACACATTTTAACGGATATACACATTTAAACGTTACTTGACAATTTTCAGAAAGACGTCTAAATATGTACACGCTATAGAGGCAAAATTATGAAATTTTAAACTTGAGGCTTGTATATGTCTCGAAAGAGAACCTCCTATTTTTGAAAACAATATCATAACCAGAAATACGAATAAATAGTTGCTCCTTGTTGAATAACTCAAAAATTACATGAGTTACGGAAATAGTGATACTTATAAAAGTTGAATATATTAAAATTTCTAACAACTTTTGTTTAAAAAGTTTTTTCGACAAGTGTACTATTTACTGGAAAATAGATTTTTAAAATAGCCAAATTACATTTACGTTTCCTTATAGTTACAATGCATATTGATATTGTTTTTTAACACTAGTTGGATGATTTTTAAACAAAATAAGGCAATATTACATACATACAGTAAAAGTGCTTCACGGTTCAATTGTTTTCTATTTGCTATTTCGATTCATGATTACGAATTGGATCGCTGTAAATGTCAATAAAGAAATGAATATATGTTTTACGATTCCTTAACTTCAAATGGGTACAAATATTTCAAACGAATTAATTTATTTTCGGGTAGATATTCAAATGCGTGTGTCGATTAATAGTAGCTCGATATGTTATGCTACAAAGAAGCCATGCGCCGTTCAATATGCCCCGAACCTGTTTGTGCCCTCGCTGGAGCGGATCGTGCTCTGGCAACTGTAGACAGCGTTAATTTAGCAAACAAGTAGCACTAGTGACGATAACAATATAACAAAGTCAATCAGCGTTGACACACAGTCGATGCGATGGCGGATGAGACACGGGGGCATGCGGCTCCAAAGTGTGTTTCGGTTTCGTGTCATGCTATTAATGGCACGAATCACGTACCATATATCTATACAGAGTTACGACATCAAATTAATGAATTTCTATATTGTAACTAGCTGAACATGGATATGGAAGGGACAACATATTATAATCAATATCACATCATGGACTATTTACACTCCAGTCAAAGCAACTCATATTTCGGATAATAATGGGTTTCAGTCATTCTTCTTATTGTCTGGTTATAATCTTATTACTTCTGTTTTTAATTTGAAACTACTTTTACTTTCCTAGACGAAGTCTAAAAACAAGTATTGAATAAACTATAAACACAAGTTTATTTTCAATATACTTGTAAAGCTAATAATAAAACATTATAATTTTTTTACAGAACTATATTGTTCTATAATAAACCTATTATGTGTTGCAATATTTATTGCAAATTAGTTCACATTACTAAATGAAGACAGTAATATTATTTTCCATAAGAAATGTCATTTTGATTCAATATTTTTTATTTTAACGAAAGAATTCATTTGAATGGTATTTTAAATTGTTTATAATACTGACCCTTAGAAATACAGTCAAACTTTCATATCTCAAACTCAAATAAGTGAAATTTTTCCTCCATCGAATCGTTTTGTATATTATTACATCATATGATATTATGTTATTCTATAATTCGAATTTTGTGCCGTGTTATTAGAACTCGACTTATAATAGTTTGTATATTAGAAATAAAAATTAATTAGTTGAAATAGTATTCCTAAATTAAATTTAAATTGCCAAGCTTGCCAATGTAAAGGATTGTGCACAGCGAAACAATCAGTAATTAAGCTTAGAAATTATATTATTATAATAATAATTCCAGTTTGTTGGATGACATACAAAGTTAATGTTCAAAGCAACAAAATGTATCATACAATGTACTAATTTTGTTGCTTAGAATGTTAGCATTATTTGTCATAATGCAAACTAGATTATTATTTGTAATTTTCAAATCATAATTACTATTTGGTTCTCTCTGAACACGCTCTGTAAATATGAAACCATCCTACTGATAACTTATATTTAGATGCGTCATTTCGTGATAATTAAAAAATCCAGAAATGGCTTTTGAAAACGATTCAATAAAAATTATATAAAAGGTTTAGTTGCACAGTGAGTCGCTTCTTTCAAAATAAAGTGTGAATGTAAAGATATCCATATCTATATTTGTAATATAAATGTGAAAAGGTATTCATTTCAAACAAGATGTTGGCAACGTCCGTATTAATCACCAACGCAACGAGCATTCTGTCAAAACGTGATCAAATCGTCGTAAAGAATCGTACACAATTTCAATTTAATATAAATGATGACGAAATGTTTGGAAGGGGCTTCTGAATTGGAATGAGAGGGATGTTCCAACCCCCCACACAGTAACAAACAGTGACTTATTCGGCACGCGCCAACAGATCAGTGCCGGTACATTTTCGCGATGCTGTAATTGGTCCGATTTTTATTTCGTAAGGGCTTTTTACAAAATTGTTATTATTTCCTCGTAAATCCTGTTTACTAATACACATTTTACTAAGACATGGTACGGTAACATACGAGTAATATTAATATATAATTCTAAACTAGCAGTTAACAAGAATCAGATCTGTGTGGAGGATTTAAAAAATATGTAAGGACGGCGTTTCAACAAAAGTATAAATGAGTCGAATAACCAAATTAATGTGATCGAGCGTAGAACGGATGAGAATCAAAGTGAAGAGAGTTAATATACTGGTATAGAAAATCGAGTTCATTAAAACGTTAAAAAGTTTCTCGTTAAAGAATCCATTTGAATTCGATTGAACGTCTGCCGTGATAGTCACGATGCAATGCAACAAAATGTTCATATTGCCATAGATTTTCACGGCGCGCCGTGCCATATAACAAGAAACAGTGGATATTAAATTACAATGATTTATTCAGGAAATGAATACCGATGATGCCGTGGCAAGGCAAGCCAAATGACTTTCTCGGTACGTGCTCATCACACCATGCGAGCTTATCAAATCATATCACCTTTCGTTTCCCTTCGCCGTCAGAACTCTCCTACACCTTCCGTTACAAATGAAGCATCGATGTAAATTTTGCATTTCCTATATACTGAATCATACACAAGCAATAAACTTTCTTTTTATTTGTATAACATAGACAAGACATCGATGATAAAGAAATATAAAACATCCTAATATACGCGAATATCTGTATAATTTTTACTTCCTTATACGAATTTTAACGTAAATTTACGCTTTGACCATCCTTAAATCGAGGCTAACTATTTCCGGAATGCCACCTATGTGTGTGTACGTGTGTGTGTGTATGAGTGTGTATGGACACTCTAAAGCCAATACTGCTAAGGGTATAATGAAACTTTAAACTTAGGACCCAGGTTAATTTCAAGAATTCTGTGTAAAATTACGTATTATGTTTTTCTGATAAATGATAAATGTTTAATGAAAATGCGATATATGTAAAAATATTTTACAATTTTACGAGGCTACACCTATTTATATCTCGTTTTCTGTCTATCAACGTTAAATATCTATTAACATCTAACATTTATATTTATATAAATAATTTCGTAAAACGAGCCGTGTGAAATCATACAATAGAGCATATTATTTTATAAGAAATGTTGTTATTGTAACTGTAAATGTCGGCATAGAAAATATACAACATTTAACTGAGAGTAAAAAATTATAAATTAATGGTACACTTGTAGCAATTTATTTCATTAATACGTCCCAAATTCCTGTTAAAAATTGCAATTTCCAACAATTATATATATTAATACCAAATTTTTATTTCAATTTTTAATAATTGTGGTTCTTTTTACAGTGGACGTTTGAATAACATTAAACACTGCTCTTTGGCCCCATACTTAAGGCTGTTTTATACTTGATACTTGATTTTGTTAATATTTAGATATTATCTTATTTACACCAATTTGTTCGTAATAATTAAAAATATGTCAAATGACGCGCATAGAACACATTTAGTCGATAATTGTTTTGTATTTTCAATTACTCTTTCAGTTTCCCTGAAGGGCTGTTGATCATTGAATTATCACTTAGTGAACGAATAACTGTTTTTCAGGGAAACTAAAAGCGTAATTGAAAATATCGGTGCAGGGAAATCATTCTCTAATTATGTTCCTTGCACGTAATTCGATAGATTATATTAATTATAATTCAGAAATATCTAAAAATTAACTATTTTTACAGAACTGTTTTGTTAAAATTGGAGTTTTAATAATTGGTACTATTTTTACAAACCAATAAAACAACTATTGGTTTTCAGCTATATTCTATATTTATATTGATACTAATATGATTAAAATGAAGTTATTAGACCATTGAGATTTTCTTGTTTGTCTTAATAATAGCAGCAGAGCAATTTGCAAGTGCTGGTTTTCTGTGAATTTGTAACGATATATAAAATATTTACTTTGATCTGAGATTAAATTTTTCTCATCACCATATCTCCTGCACCGACAAACATCTTCATTATTTTTAAAAACAGTATCATATTACATAGCACCCTTGCTTAAGGACATTCCTTTTGAATTTATCTTGCTTTTTTAACCTAACGAGATTTTTACGTGATCATTTCGTCTTTATACTGTTATAACATTATCACATTACCTTTAATTCAAATATATGTATATCAGTATACGAATATTTTAAAAAGATATCTCATTAATTTCGATTGCGTGTACCGTGAAGTGCGATGAAGTTCTACACATGCATTACCACTAGTTTTAATTAAATTTAACTTTCCGTAATACCGCGACATATTTCAATAGGTATGGGAGTTATATTCTAATGAAGACTCACTCGGGAATCATGTTTTTAGTTTCCTGATATATTTTGTTATATTTTAATATGCAGAATGTCTCACTCAAATATTTATAGTGATTACAGAAATTAAATTAAATAAATCAGTGAGTTAGAAATATTTTCTTCTTTTATTTATTTTTTATTTAATGTTTAGAATATGGCAAGCTGATGGCATTGGTCCCCGCACCTTGTTTGATGTTGCAATCATACTTTTAGAACAATAACCGTTAATAATACTTTTAAAATAATTATTTATATGAATTGTTCATTCTATTCTGTTGTTATCGGTGTGGGATCTGTGGTTCTACCTTTTGGGTACCTTTATCTATTCATCTTCTGTCAGTCCTCATCAATGTTTACGTTTCCATACAAAATGCCCTAAATTTCAATTGTTTGTTATACTTCTGACATGCAGGTGATTTCTTATTCTCAAACATTTGCATCATGTATATACAATGTCAATTTATTTCAATTTAAATTCATCAGTTTTAAAGTCGACTAATTTATTCCTTCTTTTGATACTAATTTTAATACATTTTTGAAACTTTTCCACCATACCATGAAGTAGGTAGTCTACATAATTCTGCCGACATCATCTAATCTTAAGAGTGCACTTGATTACATGCTTTTAAAATATGTCAATTCAGCAATTATTATATGAGAATATGAAATGGATAATTACTGAGTGTCACATTAGCATAAAATGTGTAAAAGAGAATTCAGTTTAATGTTCTAATCCGTGAACACTATGTACCCATATCATATACAAATTGCAGTGCACTCCTCATCGATCCAACTGTCTAATTGAATGGTGATATTTATTGTAATCATAAATAGAAAATATAAATAAAACATTTCATTGAACCTTATACATCACAATAAAAAAAAAAACTTAAAATGAAACGTAGATATATTTTATTACAATAAAATATATTAATTGTAGTTAACGATGTCTAATTACGTTTCTCAACTTATAATTTACGGCACTGCACTTGCTGAAATATTCATGCCAGAATAAGATCTCCCAATATTGCATTTTATGGAATTATTATCCATATTTAGACATTTTAACTAATATTCTGCAGAAGTTATGACTTACAATTACAAGGGACTGAACCTGTTATTGAAATATTTCTTTTAAATTATTGATATTTTAAACTGTTAGTTATTACAAATTGCATTATTTGCAAGCACTGTTTCGTGTATTAATATTCTATATATTGTAGATTAGGTCCATTTAAAACTATATTCGAGTTGAAATCCCTAACTTGGATAAAATGAGGAGAGAATCAGCATTTTTGTCTTAATCGACGTTACGTACACAATCTAATTTATTTTGGAGCATACAAAATACGTTGTATGTCGGAGAGTTTATCGGCTGAACACATGTAGCTTTTAATGTAAATTTAATTAAGAATCATAGTTATTGTTGTTCCTTTGTATTTTATAGTAATTGCTATATTTAATAATAATATAAGTTAAAATATAGCTCTGATTAAGGTTTGCATGATAAATTGACACGTTAGCATAATTGGAGATTTTTGATATTTAATAGTTGCATGCTTAAGTAATACTGTTACAAATACATTTCCAAAACAGTCACTAGAGCCACGGAGAAGAAGAACATTGGTCTTGATCTTGATTTAATCTTAATTTCATCAGTCTTGTTTTGGTGTTGAGTGACTCTTGATTTTCCAAATCTTGGTCTTGGACATAGACAACTATATACATGTTTGTATATATATATGATGTTCATCAAGACTCTGATGAAAACCCAAAGTCTTAGCTAGATTAGTATTGCCACGGTTTCGATTTTATCATATCAGTCTTGGCTTGGTCTCGTCTTGACTTTCAAGACCAGTCTTGGTATTATCCAAAGCTCTATCAGTATTTAATACGGCGTTTAGGCGCTTTTCTGTGCTTCCACTTACTATATGCTGTCTACTACTTAGTTCATTAAACGAGCTTTAAAAGAAGCTCTAGCTGAGATTACGGATTACGGAAATTGCGTGCATTCAAAGATGAGACTCAAGTGAAACTCGGCACTTTGATCATTCGTTGTGCAAGAACTACTCGACCGAAAAGCTTGAAATAAAATCCATTTTTATATATGACAAACCTACCAGATATATAAATTGATACTTTTCTTTGTAATTCTCACCCGAAATTACACTGAATAGTGTTTTAAAATAAAGAGCACTTCAGTTTTTTATTTATAAAAATTCATAAGGAGTATGAAAACTTTTTAATATGTAACAGTGATATTTAGAAATGCAATTAAAGTGCAGTGCCCGGTTAAAATTAAAATGATATACTTAACACTGTTCGTACGAGACAATAAAAATGCATTTTGCAAAACGGTGAAGTAACAAAAACTCAACAAGTCATGTATGAGTTCACCAAACCCAATTCTCTGAACATCTCAGAGTACCGCGCAGACTGTACTCTTAATGCATGCAAAAATGCATAAAACCCGCCCTCTCTGTACTGCAAACGGCCGCACAAGTCACAGTGTAAATGTATGGGAGAGCATGACAAGTGTTGAACTGGCCGACCTCACATTATACATATCTCACAGCACTTGGCATATAAATTAAAAGCTGTTTTTTCAACCAATCCAGCGCCTCCTCGCAGACATGTGAGCACCAATGGGGACATGGCGCGTTTTGTGTAAACACTCGGGGATGTTTTGTGCATATGTGATGCCATGTGCACGACTACATTAGACTCGAATGTGAACCTTATATTAATAGCGCGGTAAGGGCTAAGAGGCGATCTGATATAAGAATATATCGTGTAGTATATGCAACGTAGCACATTCGACATGGCGTATACGTTTGTTATTCATAGAATATTCCCGTATCATATGTTTATTGGAAATATTTTGTTACCAAGCGAATGGAATCAAATTTTGATGTTCTAAATTGATTTTCTACCATAAATGCACCGGTTTTGTCAAATATTACTATTTTTCAAACAGTCAAATTTAGAGTATATGGATTTGCTAATTTTGTATCCATTCAAATTCATGTTCTAGAACATTTTCTTAAGTATTGCTGGTTATGGGGATTTTTTATGCATCATAATAAAATAGATTGTAAATAAGTCACGTTAGATTATGATAAATATTATGTTCTCATTCGGTTCAAATTAGGAATATTTAGCACGAATAAATATATGGTCTTAAATGGAAGTAATTTATATGGCATCCTTTAATAAAATAATATATAATTGAATATAAATACACAAAATAGTACTTGAAATAATTCAATTTAATATATATATATATATATATATATATATATATATATATATATATATATATATATATATATAACAGTTTTAAAAAATTGGTTGTAGCTAACACAGAATTATTTTTTACGTAGTCTACATGAGAAATATAATATTCCAAACAAATTGTACCAATTAGCTTATTATTACTTTTAATAACTTTAATGGATGATGCTGTTGCCACTCGGTGAAACATAATGAAAAATTTAAATTAAAACACTCGGTGTAAGTTTCACAAAAATATTTATTGAGACGACTAGTTTCGGTTGTTAATCCATCTTCAGGTCTGACATGAGAATACATCAAACATGTTTATATACTATAGATTAACAGTATAACCTTACATACTAAAATACAGTGAATACACAAATTCGTTCACAAGCTTAAGGGATTAAGCGCTTATGTAGACAGTTTGTTTGGGATATATATGTATATTAATATCTATCTATTGAAAACTACATAAAAGAAAGTTGAGTGCAGGCCACTCCAGATATTTTTTTCACAAAATCAATAAATATGGTTTATTCTAAGTTATGGCATATAAAAGTAAAACAAATTATTAAAAAAAATTCATAAGAAAAAAAAATAAAAAATAAGCTGGCATACGGAAATCGATGTTTTTTTACCGTAGGCAGAATAACTCGTGATATGCTTATCTAAAACCAAAAAACATTTTTTTTTTATTAGTAGATGCATATGGCTTGTACTTGAACGAAGAGTTTGAAAAAAAAAAATGATGTTTCAATTTTTGACCTTGTTTTTAATTAAAAAAAAATTATTTTCGGAGAATTTTTTTATATTTTGGCAATTTTCTATTAATAAAATGACATGTAGTGAACGAAGATAAAAATAATAAACCATATTTATTTATTTTGTAAAGAAAAATTCCGAAAAATAGTGTTTTATTTTTAAAACGTAAATACTTTTTTTTTTTGGAACCTTTTAGTTGCATCAATCAGTATTTTGAAAATAGTGGTTGATGCTTAAGCCCTGCCACCTCGACAAGGTCGGTTCCACGTCGGCAGGGACCCGCCTCCCCCCTGAAATTCGTCACTTTAGCAAGAGTTGCAACCGCGAGTACCCCCCGCAGACTTGGACTTAATTATTCGCGCAATCCCCACCAAACAGACCCCCTGCTTCTTCTGATTCGTACGAAGCCTCAACAACGCTTACCCATTTTTGAGGGTAATCACGCCGATCGAACTTAAAGTTCATTTTACCAAGGACTTACACGATTTGAATCAGTACAGGAAGTGCTGCCGGCCGCCAACTGGTGACCGACTACCGTTGATTGCAACGTTACTAAAATGCGAATTATATATTCGTCGCGTTGGGTGCACCACTATTACATTTAATTACAATTATTCAGCACTTAAGTAAAAGTTTGTATCTTCCAACCTCGGAATACCCAAATTCTGTGGTCTTTTTGCGCGCGACGACGTGATTTTATACTCCAACAGGAGATCACATGGGGCCACTGAATATTTTGAGTACCTCTGGTTTGCAAACAATTACATAAATGTGAATACCCCTTAAAGTTCAAAAATTTGGTGCACCATACATAGCTGTAAAAAATTTATATATATATTAATACAAATGAAATACTATTCAGGAGCGCTCCTGATACTTATAATATTAGCTGTAAAATAAATAAATATATATTAATACAAATTAAATTAAATACACGTAGGGCCCTACTGTAGACCTGAAAAAAAAACAACGATTGTTACATATATTAATAATTGAAAATTTGGGTTTGGGAAATACACAGCATACCACACAGCATACCACACAACATACCACACAACATACCACACAGCATACCACAAAGCATACCACACAAAATACCTGTGGCCACAGGACACATGGGCAAATATTTCAGGGCAACACAACAGTATATTTGGGTATAGGGAGCATCTTAAAATTATAGCGCTTTTAAATCGTCGATTTTACCACGATATCGATATATCGTAAATTATACCCATTGTTTTGGGCACACCTGGAACTGGAACACCACTGGACCAGCGGCTTGGCGCAGCTGTTTTAATACTGGCTAGAAATAATGTTGATTGTGTATTTATATAGGATTCGTTAGGTTGAGAATTAATAAAAATCAAGTTTTTCGACCAAAACACAGGTGTGTGATTAAATTTTGCTAATTAAACTAATTAGAATGCGTCATAGGTTTTAGTTACGTATTCACGTTAAATGTGTATGGCGATTTGAACAATTTTGGCAAGCGTATGTCGGGGAAGTCCCGGTTAAGGGAGAGCAGTATAGCTGCGGTGTAACTATCTAGACATATCCAATATTGTTGCAGAATTTTCTTCATATAAATGATGAAATATATTAACATAAATACAGAAGTATATTTTACAGAATATTTAAATCTTTCAGTTGGTTATTCTGTTCACCGCTGCCCGATATAAAATGTGGTTATGATATGTATATGTATTACACGGAAATCTATTTGTAGTTTAGAATAAATATTTACTTTTATATATGTACTGATTAAAATTATGAAATATTTAAATTTGATATTTATCAAACTTTGCCTTATCAATATTTGACATATATCAAATACATTCAAGGCCATATTATTTTTCTCTTCTCGATATGTGATAACTTAATTTTATTTGTTCTTTGCAAGAATTTATCACTTTAATGCTAATTGTAAAGCAAACGTAGCAACAATGAACCAACTATTAAAACGGTGATTTTAGAAATGTTATTAAATATTTTAAACTTATTTTAATCTGTATATGTTTCAGAACTTTGAAATATAATAATCTGAAGTTAATATCTCGCACTATTTCTATAGTAGATCCGCCAAAATATGATAAATCAAATAATTCAAAGATATTTTACGGAGTTCTAGGTGCTGGTGCGCTTACATGTTTGGGCCTATATAAGTTTTCAGGTAAGATATTTTACACTTTTATTAATTTATTATAGTTCGGCACAGTATTTATAATATTATATTTCCAGGGGAAAAACGTAAAGTATATGCCGCATCCACAGCATCAATTGCAGGCAGTTTTCGAAAGGATTTATCTAATTACACATTAGACCAAGTATCGCTCCACAGTTCAAAGTAAGTTGAATAAATAAGGCCAAAATGGCATGGAAAATAAAACCAAAAAATTGTAAAATATCTTTTTTTTTGTTCTTTATCATAAACATTTACAGACTTTATATCTATAAAGTTTGTTCAGATTGTCAACGAAAAGGTCACAATTTTCTTTTTACATTCTTTTACGTAGTATAAGTAAGTATTGTAATCATGAAAAATATCGAACTAGAGATTTCAACGGATATACACGTTTTAATCTTCCTTGAATCGAATGTGATTATTTTCGGAATGATGTGTGTGTGTGTTTCTGTGAAGGCTCTAGGGCCAAAACTGTCGAACCTAAAATTATGAACCTTCAAACTGAAGACTTGTATATATGCCCTAGATGTGCACCTCCTATTTTTGAAAAGAATATTCAAACCGGTAGTGCGCATGTTTACTCTATACATTTTTTGTTCTATCTCCAATATCACTAGAACGGCTACACTTACAGCAAATATAGTTATGTTCATAATGAAAGAGATTAATATTTCGCACAACTTTTGTTTAAAACATTTCTTCAAAAAATGTACCAGTTGCGAGAAAAATGCTACACGAAACATTATAAATATGTTGTTTACGTTGCCATGGATTCGCATGTAGCTTATAAAATCGGATATTTCTGTAGAGTATTGGTTAGTTTGACTGTTTGTTTTGGTTATATCTAATGAAAATGCGTAAAAGGAAGTCGAGTGCAGGCCACTCCAGATATTTTTATTATGTAATCAAATATTGTTTCTTCAATATGAAACATAGATGTTAATTCTTTAAAATTCACTTTCTCCATCGATCTATTAGTGTTAAACAGTGCAAAATGACATATATTATTTATACTATTATTTATTTGTCTAGTTTTTATCAGGCATAGTTAATATGATAACTATAAGAAAAATTCTTACCAATGCATTTCCATGACAATATAAATAAGAATATTAAGATTTTCCATAGCGGATTTCTCGTAACTGGTACATTTTTTAAAGAAACTTTTCCAACAAAAGTTGTACGAAATATGAATATCTTTCATTATGCAAATATCTATTTTTGTCTTAAGTGCATCCGTTCTAGAGATATTGGAGAAACTTTTCCAACAAAAGTTGTACGAAATATTAATATCTTTCATTATGCACATAACTAATTTGGCCATAAGTGCAGCCATTCTAGTGATATTGGCGATAAAATATGCATAGAGCAAACATGCACTTTCGGTTTGAATATTATTTTCAAAAATAGACGGTGTACATTTAGGTTAAATAAAAGTCTTAAGTTTGCAGTTTCACAATTTTACGTTCGACAGTTTCGGCTCTAGAGCGTTCACAGACATACAAACGTTATTCCGAAAATAGTCACATTCGATTCAGGCATTCAGAGAAGGTGAAAATCCGTTCGTTCGTTTACTTAAAAATCGCCTTTGAAATACGTTTCCCTAGTTAGCACACGTATTGATATTATTTCATGGCAATGGAAAAATTAATTTGAATTACAATAAAGCTATATTACATACAATAATAATTCTGCTTTATTGGATCAACCGAAACTTAACCTTAAATGTATAGTAAAAACTATAAGAAAGTCGAGTGAAGGTTAATCCAGTGGCTTAATGGTTATAGTTTTGTACAAATCAGTATTAATTTAGAATAAGAAATAATAAAACTACTGAACGTACCTGAATCGCACAAAACTGTATTTCACACCAGCTACATCAATCACATGATTAGAAGTTCTTCATACGTTATCGGAAATGAAACGTGATGCATCAGATGTCCCTTTAGACGCGCACACCCCTGGCTTGGGTTAGCTCTTCCCATTCCCACACCACCATCCTTAACCAACCCCAAATAAAAAACATATATACACACATCTTCGTTGTTTAAAAAAACATATCTCCTCTCATTACTATAATTGACGAGCGAATGTTGTGACAGACTCCATAGATCTTCTCCATGCACGGCCACGATTGATCAGATTGTATTTCAATAGGGTAAAAAATAGGGTTTTGTTCATATACAAAATTCACGGCTTTTAAAACAATTTACTAAACAAATAACGCTATCAAAGATTTTCTAACAAATTGCACATCCTGGTTATTATAATCGAATATTTTAGTTGATCACAAGAAGGGCTGTAACTCAAATTACAACGACTTTGTTCCCTTAGCAATACAGGAAAATTCTTGCTAAAGGCAGTTAGATGTTCATATATATTGCGCATCCACCATTTTGTACTTAAATATGCATGATTTTGCCTGATTAAGATCGTTAGCACCGCGACGATGGCAAACTAGCGGTGATTCATTTTCATTACATATTTTTTGTATAAATATGTATTTATTTATAGTGTTAATCAAGAAATATATTTTTTCGTAGATATCAAAAATGGTTTATAAGTGCGGACAATTTCCCGTGGTACATTTGGTAAATAAAGGAAACCCCCCACGAAGTTAATGATCTCGAAATCAAATATCTTTTGGTTCCACGTGAGAGATCATCACCCTAAAATAACTATTACACATGGGAGTTTTCTCGCCCTATTGGAAGGTACATTATCACGTCATAAAATTTTTGATGGGACACTTCCTTTCGCTACTAACAAAATGAAGTAACGACAAATTACGTTGAATCGATTATATCATCATTTCGATTTCTTTATTTATTTGTAATTGAAAATTGCAATTTGAGTTTCACCACACAAGAAATATAATTACTAACATATTTATGATAATATAATTTTCGTAAAATATTAGCAATCTACTTTCACTAATTGCTAGTTAGAAAAAAATATTGACAACAAACAATTTGAATCTTGTGACATTTACGTGATGTTGCAGCGACTTAACATGTGCGATATCTCAGGGAAGTCATATTAAATAATGTGTTTAACAAGAATTAGCCATTACTTGCGGTTAAGAAATTACTTTCAATAATAATAGATTTCTTTCTGGTTCTTTACTGGTCTTAAGTTTAATTATTTTTAATTTTATCATCAACAGTTGTTCCTGTAGAGCGATCAGAAACAAACACACACACAGATAGACACACACACACACAGATAGACCTGCAGACAGATAGACACACCGAAAGACAGACAGACAGTTAGACATACGCACTCAGGCATCACTTCGAAAATAGTCGACGATTCAGCAATGATTCAGGGAAGGTAAAAACGGGTATATCCGTTAAAATCGGCTCAATCTGACAAAACTTTATATACATCAAAAATTCTTATAATTTTTTGTCGATTGTTTTAGATATAGGCAAATATATTTCTGAGTATAGGGATACAATAATCTGCATAGTCAAGTTCATCCCATGATTTCAGTAGTAGTAAGCTCTTTGTATGTTTACCTATGCATCTCGTCATACTCTATGTGACAAACAGCAGATAGCAGATACCTACTTGGAGATTGAACGCTGAAGTGAAGGATGAGAACCGCAACAGTACATACATACATACATGCATAGTATAAAAGAGCTGAAGAACGGTGGCATTTCACTCGCACCGGCCGCCGTCTTCTTCTTCTTTTGAAAGGATGTGGGATTTTTTGCAAAGTGTACCGAACATTCAGGGGTTGCTCGGACTTGCGGCCTGCCTTATATATTGATTCAGAGTCGGACTTTAGCTATTTCCATTTCTTTTAGCTCCTCGTACAGTAATATAGTTACACAATAGATCGGTTATGAGCGGAGCAAAAGAAAGTTGCACAGAAATTCGTTTTAAGTCTTCCTGATTTCAAAAATGTATTTACCACATACTTGGATGTATGTAACTCGCTTTAAAATATGCAATAAAACAATTCCTTGTTCAAATATTAGTGGTTAATAAAATAATGTCTGCATAAAAACTACAAATTGATAATGGGTCGAGCTGAAAGCGTCCCAATATAAATGAGAAATAAACTAAATCCAATGCTGCATGTTAGAAAAGAGAGATAGGAATAGATGTGGAGGCCCAGGGTGTGTCTGCGCTTCGACAAGATTGGATAAGTGTACGCGTTTATATCGGAAAAAGAAGAAAATGCTTTCCAAGACATTTCCCGGAGTTGACAGTTCAGTAAACACCGACGACACGAGCTGGCGTACAGCACTTGTATTGTCGTGGCATAGAGGTCAGAGTCGTTGGTGAGGTGTTTGCGAACGGTCGAAGCATTCCCGACTGTGATGAGCTATTGTGGGGCCCTCTACAAGTCACTAGCAGGCTACGGCTTTAATCCAATTTATTTTGTCATTGTTACGTCACGGACCGAGGTATCCCGCTGATAGTGTTCGTGAGATAAGATGATGGCGAACAAAAATAGCGAAAGAAAGCAAACGAGAAATTGACGTCTCTGATTCCCAATAAATAAAACGTTAAAACCACACTGCCGACCAACTCCGCACATCACACACACAATACATTTCGAGCAATCTTACAAATTATTTTATATCTATAACATCACTTTTCTTAACCATATTTCATATCTCAACGATTATTATTATTTCTTTTTATACAGGCTGTTTCCACATTCGTATAGACTCGACACATTTTCTTATAAACTAGGACACTTACTTAAGAATTCACACAAAATATACTGTAACGTATTATATTCATAAATAATTGGTTAAATCAGTAGAACTAAATATAAACAAAAAATGTCTGCAGTAGCTCATATAGATTCTTTTTAGTCGAACTATGCTTATATAGCATCCTAGCAAACATTTTCTTTAATATAACTTCTCTAAGATGTCTCCGAGACGTAACATACGCATGTGAAGTCGCTGCAACATCACATAGATGTAACAAGATTCAAATTGTTTGCTGGGATTATTCTTGTTGAAATTTAAAATTGATTGTGTTAAGGGCGAATATTATAAACAATTATTATAACAGTAAAACTTATTAATTCGTTAAAATACACAATATTGAATCAATATGACATTATCAAACGTTGTATTTTTTTTTAAATTAAAGTCTCCAAATCAAGACATTTAGTCGAAAGGTATATTCTCATTAGCCATTAAAGTTACTAGCCGATCTCTATCACTCATTTATTTCGATTTATATTAGCTTCTGAAAAACATTTTCTTGAAAAAAATGCCATGTAATGGAATCCACCCTCGCAATGAATTAAAAATGAAAGAAAAGGCTGCTGATTTTAAGCATTCAGCTCTCAGCGTGAGTGAAGGGTTAAATACGAATAAAGAGTCAAGATTGATTAAGATTTGGTATAGTATACATGTTTCGCGATGCGGGTACCATTTGCAGGCATATCACGAAGTGGAAGCCATTACAGAATTACACGCACGTCAGTCAGTTCACGTATACTACGTACCACCTCCTAACGTTGACATAACGTTACAGTACGTTTCTTTCTCTCATTTCAGCAGCTAGCAGTGTACTTGCATCGTTGCACTTTGCTCATTAAAATATTGTAATTACTACAACACTCTTGAAGCAGTGGGGGATGATGATCAAAAACAAACAAAAACTTCGTAGCTTTCAAATCAAAACAATAGTCGTCCTGCCAAATGTCATTCGTTGAAAACGGTCGCGAATTCTGAAACTTCATTGGTCGACTGTCATCATATCACATATGGCTCAGATCATTATCTAAAAATTATAATGACTCGTCAAGTGTGATATATTTTGAGAAAAGAAGCCATTTTGTCCGTTGATTGCACCGTTGTAATTAACATATATGTATCAATCAACCATTCGTATCTGTACAACGTATATATACAGCAAGGTCATCAAAATGTATTTTTTAATTTTTTTACTTTCCAATAAGCAATAATAAGTAAATTGTGTAATCCGAGATTTCAACGGAAATACACATCTCTGAATCGAATGTGACTATTTTCGGAATAACGCCTGTGTGTATGTCTGTATTTTATTATCATTATTTTTCCTTTGAAAATAGAGTAATGTAGCAATTGTAAAATAGAACTCTGATGATTAAGAACGTTTCCTGAATCGTTTTGATCTTGAAAGCAATTTTCTTTTCGTATTGGAAGATGCCCGCAGATCGAACAACGACTTCATCCCCCACATCCAAATGCTTATTGGTGGCGTGCTCCCTAATTCGATGACGAGCAGAATCTTTAATTATCCACTTATCCAGATTACTATGCATCAATACACAATCACTGTTGTATAAGTCGAGCCTAAAAAGTATTATCCACCGCGTAAGCACTTCATTTCGGCAACAATTAAATATTTTACGCATCATGATTTTGAATTTTGCATTACGAGCGTCCAATTTTCATGGGGTGGCAAGCGTACAAAAGACCAACAGAAGAAGTTCATAATACGGTCTCTGAATATTCTATTATACGGAAGTACTATCTATATTTTTAATATTGAAAAGCGTACATATTAAGAATTATACTTGAAAATATTGATAAGGTGCATATTAAAGAAGCATATTTTATATTGAACAATCAGTGTTTAATAACGTAATAAAATAATAAGTTAAATTCAGAGTATTTCTGTGGAGCAATGATTGATTTGGGATATATATTTCTAGTGATAACTATGTATAAGAAAGTCGAGTGTAGGTTACTTCATTTTTTTGGTTTATATTATTTCTTATTCCGCCTTCTTTACCTTAAAACATGGTTAATTTTCCAGTACTTGCGTTTCCTATGGCCAATAATTCTATTATAAAATAAAGTGGAGTCCTCTACACAAGTACATAATATAATTCCATTTATTTAAAAGGTTTTAATTTATTTGTTGACAATATAATTGGTAAGGGAAAAGTTACCGTCTACTGGACACATATATACATATAATGTATCCCCTTATAGACTTTGAATAAATATAGTATATTTATAGACGAGTTTTGTTTAAATTGAAAACAAAAGATGGTAAACGTAAGTATTATAATCAGAGTTCAACGCATGGGCCACCCCTCTGTCATAACGAAAATATAAAACATCAAAGAAGCACACAGCACAAAAAGAGCTGATCCCAACAGACGACACGAAAATCAAAAATTACCAATTCAAAAATCAAGACACCACCCCTGTCAAGTAACAATGAATTATTGCCAAACATTGGCAATCGCGCACTAAACCATATTCACGATTTTCTATCCATCAAAAGAGTACAATTACTACGTAATCCAGGTGGTATATGGACGTATTTCTTTTGTTGTAATCAAGGCTCGAAGTTTGTGAACAAAATGGTCGTCAGCAGGCTCTGATTTGCCAGCGTCGTTCTTTGAATTGAGGGAGCACTGCAGATTATAATGTTTAACGAACTGAATTGAGCCGACTGCTGATTACCATAATGTTTAATATAATAAAGACTTCGTTGGTGACGGCAGCGGCCACATGCGTTATTCACAATTCGCTTTTGTGTTGTCCTGTTCCTGTCCTGCTCTGTTCAGCTCGACTGCCACACGCAAATCAACAAAATGGCAGTAATTCACTGCTGCTACGAAACTTCAAAGCATTATATGTCTAAATATTTTTCATTTACAGGAAGTTTATTTTTACGTCTACAAAGGATATGAAAATCAACCGAAGTGCTTTTCAAAAACAATAAACCTAATGAAAAGTACTAATGTTTTCAAAATTATGCTGCTATTCTAAATATATATTTACTAAATATAAATTTATTTAAAATCTCGTGTTTTGTTAATAAATTATGAATTGTGTTGAATCCTTATTTAATTTTTAAACATATTGTAATGTTTTACTGTTACCTTTGTAAAATTCTTCAAAAGGTAACGACTTTTGCATCAAGTATTTTAAAACTTTAAAATTAACATAACTATGTTATGTTATTATACTTACTTATTCATTTCTTAAACGAAGTTTAAAAGGACGTACAGTAATCATGAATGATTTTAACGAAAATGCACGCCTTAACTATCCCTGGATCGAATCTGATTATTTTCCAGATGGCATATGTGTGTGTGTGTGTGTGAACATTCTAGAGCCAAAACTGTTTAAGGAAAAAATATGAAACTTTAAACTTAAGACTTGTATATAACTCGGGTGTGTATTTTTAATTTTTAAAAGCAATATCTTAACCTGAAGTATTGGTTTTCTTTTACAACTTTTTCAATATCTCAAATAACACACGACTTAGAGAAAAAGTGATTCTTACAAAAATTAAAGATATTAAAATATTAAACAACTTTTGTTTGATAAGTTTTTTTGTAGAATGTAACAATTATTGAAAAATCGCCATTAAAAATTAATATTATATTTACGTTTCCCTAATTATAACATTATAACAATTAACACATTGATATTTGTAACTGTGTAGACTGTAGAGTAATCTTTATAATTTACTAATGTAGTTTATATAATTTATTTTTGCATTTATTAGATCATCTACCAAAATCATTAATATTTAAAAATCAAGAGCACCTTCGTCTCATCATTATTTTGTTAGAGAGCTATAACAAGTAAATATACCTGAAAAATAAAATTTCTAATTCAAAGAATAAATTTCCAACTAAAATTGCAGATTATATTATAAAAATTACCTCAAAATGAATTTTCCCTCGTTACATTTGTAAGTCAGATGTTTCATTAATATATTTATAACCAATACAATTCACAAACGATAACGAAATCAGACAATAAGAAACAAATTTACATAAAAATATCATTAAACAAACTTGTTGGATGATCAAAAAATCTAGTTATAAATATTAACATTTCAAAAGCATCCATTACGTGTTTCAGGATCTCTAGTTCTGCTCACAATTTCAAACAGTCGTGTTTCAGATAATAAAAATATATATTTTTTAACTCATCGTACGGTTGTAGAAAAGCGTTATAGCTATAACGCTAGCTATAATGCTAGCATTCGTAGAAGTATCTGTAACATTCTTGGATCAGAAAAAAATCTTATATTTCATTAGGATTTGACTCTTTATCCTTATTCCAAAAATGATCCATGTGTGTTCATATTAAATAAATCATGATTTTATCTTAAATAGCTTATTACTGTAGATCATTCACAGACTCACACACACACACACACGCGCACAGACGTAATCATGAAAACAGTCAATAAGAATTCAGGAATGCTCGAAGCAGGTATATCCGTTATAATATAGAGTTATAAAATTTACATGAATATACAATACATACTGTAACGGAATTCGATAAAATAATCTGATCTGCGCCGTGGATTGTTCAAGAACCTTCTGGAGAGTCTCCAGAAGTGTTCTGGAAGTATTGTGTTCCGTATATGAGCATGGCTCATCGACACGGAGACAAATAGATAGAAATAAATTGCGGTCGTGTGCAGTAAGAAATAAATATGTGAATAGCCATAGTTTGGGCGTGAGTCATAAACCGTTAGTGGGAAAGAGGCAGGAGGAAATATTAGTAGACATAAATATAGTTTGTTAAGATAAACACAATTGTAGTATAAATGTTATAAATATATAATATTTTTTTTCGTAGTATTTAGTTAGAAATTAGTGTTTAAATTCTCCGTCGAATCGTGAAAAACGTTACAATGTATACATTCGTCTTAGCAAGTAAAAATTAATTATCCAAGTTAGAAATTTGATAGTAATAATTATTTAGCTATATATGATCAGTTTGGTGTTTTTAAAATGGAGTCCTATACCTTACAGTAGTTGAAATATATTTTTTAGTTGCCGCTTGCGTAGAATCAGAGAACAACTAGTACGTACATCTGGAATAAAAAGTAGGGATGGTAGATTCCGTACCTATAATTTAAGGGGGCGTTGCGTTCATATCTGGCGGGAGATCGCGAAAACACGAGTGTGCCCCCTCTGAGTCTGCGGTGCCCCCTAGCACGACCCCAAAGTGGGGAAATATTCAATGCATCCAGCAACCATCATCAGTGAACGTAACTTGGAATGAAGCATTTTTATTGGACTCAGTACACTGTAAACTAAACATGGTACGTAGTCATATTTGAATATGTATATTACTGTGAGACAGAGATCGATGCCCACTTTTTTACTCTTATAAGAGAAAGAGCGCGATAAACGAAAGAGATTCGCAATGGCTGAAAACGTTTGAAGTACAGTCCGTGCTGCGATAATAAAACTTCCCACCTTGGACAGCCTTATTTTTTTTTTTTTTTTTTGTAAAAATGATATTTGAAAGGTACCTCCTTATTCAAAAATATACACGGACGACCCAAATATTCACATACAAATTAATAGTATAGAAGTTATCATATTTCTGCCAATATATGATTTTTTTTTCTTCTAATTTTCGCATAAGTTAACTAAGTTACGAAAGGATTCACATTTCACTAGTTAAGAAATGAAACAATTTTCGCAACTGGTGTTGAAAAGTTTTTAAACTTTAATATCAACAAACTCTAGTGCATTAGGATAATCAAAATTATGGTTAAATTGAAATCATAGACATTTCAATATACCTATAAATTAAAGCCAAATATATTCAGGTATCCAATATATTCGACAAAGAAATATCTGGAAATATTTATATTTTCAATCTATTTTACATTAAATTAAATTTAATTATTATTACTTAGTTGAAGGCCGTTTAAACAATGTTTGAATTTTAGTTAATTTTTATACTACAAAAACTGAATGCTATAACAATTTTATTTTTTCTATTACAGTAACATGAGCTAAAAGGATCTGCAATGCTGTACTTTTTTGTATATATATAGTTTATTATATAAATATTTAGATGAATATCTTTATTTTTGAATAAACATCTAAATTCCGACAGTTTTGCATATCCATGACTTAAAAGAAATTTACATGAAAAATCACAATCCGTCAAATTATTCAATTATACAGTTGGATCGGTGAAGAGTGGACTGTATTCTGTATGTGATATGGGTACACCGTACCTACGGGATAACCTAGTTGCTAGTTGTAGCACATTATATTACGGCCACGACTAAATACTTATGCTATACTACTACCTAAAGATCAAAACCACTAAAAAGAAGTTGATCTTAAGTAGTGATTTACCATTATTATTTTATTACCCCCATGACTCTATAGAAATAAAATTATCGAATAATATATTATAACTCCATTGTTTCGCCATCATCCAATAGCAAGTTAATAAGCCGCCATTTTTTATTTCCAATATCCATTGTTTATTCCCTTGAATACTCTTGGTATAAAAACTAATCAAAGCCAGTCTTCATATGATATCGCACTGATGACGATATATTATTTTCATGTGTACAATATTACATGGAATTTAGTAAAAATTTCAAGTTTAAATAATGCCAAAAGTGTATGTTTTGTTACCTGTGTGTTATATTTCGAAAATAGTGCTTACAGTGAACGACACAAAAGTTTATGAAATATTAGGACCGCAGTGATGTAGCATTATATATTATAAACGAAAATTAAATTGAGAAAAATTCATCACCTATCGCTGAGACTCGAACTCAGAACCTTTGGATTACATTAAATATTAGTTCGAAACATGAGATGCTGTATTCCGTATTTTACAATATCAGATAATTCGGGTCTAAAAGTGTAAGTATAATTTATTACTAAAATGTAATTACTATTAAATAAACGCATATTTACAAAATGTAAGAGGATATAACTTTCCAATGGAGTCCTTACCGGTACCGTATTTTATATAATTTACATTTATACAATTACGTTTTCCACTTTCTTGGACGAAGTCTAAAGATTGTAATCATGAAAGAAATCGAGCTTTACTTAGTTGATATTGACTATTTTTAAGAAATTAAACTTTAAAATTAAAGATTGTATGTAACCTGAAGGAAAGCATCTTATTTTTGAATTTAAAGATTGTATGTACCCTGAAAGAAAACATGTTATTTTTGAAAACCGGTTGCTGAATATTAATCCTGCTATACTTTTAATTATCTCGAACACGGCACGAGTTACAGAAAAAGTAAATCATATATAAGTTACAGATATTAACATTTCTAGTAACTTTTGTTTGAAAAGTTATTTTTTTAAATATGCTATTTAGTGAAAAATCGCTTTTAAAAATATAATAAATACATTTTCGTTTTCTTGGTTCTATATATATATTTACTATAAATATATATTAAATAATAATTCACACAATATTAATTTGTAATAATATTAAATTACACCAATAAATAATATATTAATAATAATATCTATCCCTATTAACAATATAATAACTCAGATTAGTATATCTGTAACACTATAGAGATAGTCGTACATTTACCGGTATATGTGCATCTTTACTATTACATATGTAAACAAATGTATGTATTTATGTAAATGTATTAGTAGAACGCTTAGTTTATATTTTTCTATGGTTACTACTAGTGGCGGGGCCAGATTTTTTTGCAGGACCGACACTGATTATTTATATAAAACCAATAACATTAAAATAATATATAAAAATTGAAATAAATATATTGTGTGTGACAAGTGAATATAAAAAATAGACGCATTACCTAAGTTTATTATTTATAGTTTGTGAATTGTGAGAAGCAGTAAGAACCACTTTGCATCTATGATTTGATTTTTAAATAATCAGCGAAATGCCGACAATTTCTTGCATATCGAGTTGTAGATTATAATAAATATGAAAAGGTATCTTTTTATAGACTAACGGAGAAACAACGAAAATACAAATATGTGTCCACAAAAAACACCGTGTAAGAGAAATGCATTATTTCTATTGTGTATTCATGATTACATGAACAATTGCCCACCCCTTCATATTAATCAATTAGACAGATGAATCGGTGAAGAGTGGACTGTATTCTGTATATGATATGGGTACATGGTGCCGACGGGTTAACCTAGTATTTTATAAAACCCCTATATCTTCAGCGCAAAGGATAAGATATTAATTTATTCAAATATGTATTGTCAATCAATTTTGGTGTATGCATATAAGAAAATCTCAGTCAATTATTTTGAAAAATCAATCTCAAGCCAATGTTTTTACACGCATAGGAAATACTACAATATGAAGAAAAGAAAAAAGCATCTGCGTAAAACAAAATTTGTTTCCAGTGAGACATCTACACTACAATTTTGTCGGCTAACAATACGGGCAGGACGTCCCTTATATACAGTAATTTTATATATTTAAGATTTTATATACATATAAGAATGGAATGACACTTGAAAAGAGACAGGACAGCCATCATGGAGGCAACCATCTGCTGCCGAGCTCTCGCGGTTGTTACCTGAAACAACTGTAGCTAATTTAGGTGTTCATGGGAAAGAGAATGAATGGCCGACCAACCAGTATGTACCCATGTTTGACACCTTTCGTGTTGGTAAATAAGTATACGCATAATATCGTTGTGTTGATATTAAATATTATAATAGTTTTGTGTTCGGTCTGTGTTGTCCAAAATATCTACCTACATATACGTTATTTGACAATGTGATTGTGATCACTGAAGTGTTTACACGAAATATTTTCATTATTATATTATAAAACTAGTAAAGGAAACAGATCATTTGTGATGTGATGTTTTGTGAACCAATGCATCATTTTCTGTTTAATAATGTTTGTTATATATTTTTAGCTCGCCTTACAAAATACCAAATATCTAAAAAAAAAAGCCCTTATGTCGAGAAATATAAATAACTCTTATTGTTAGTCGTTAGTCGTCGCTTGGTCGCTCGTAAGACCAAATTTGAAGCCCTTACTCCTTCGAATGCACCGAAGCAATTCAAACCAAATTTCAAATTAGGTACACATATTTTTGGGATTAAATTTGACTCCGTTCGATGTTAAATCTAATCGCCTTTAAACTTCTGGAGTTATAGGGCTTTAAAAATGAGAACCCCCCTTAATACGGCCCTTAATTTTTGTTTGTATATATTGAAAATATCTACAAAAAAAATTAAAATATGTATATCTACAAAATTTCTTCAGATAATGAACCCAATAGTCAGAAAAAATACTAAATTTGAAATTTGTGCAATTTCTAATTTATTATTTCTTAGGATTGTTTTTTTTAAGCACATCTATCATAAAATGTACAACAAAATATAAAGAAAATTATACCTATAAACTTAAATAATGTTTATATTCCAGCCAATATTTTTACTATCTCGTAAATCACATGAGTTATAGAATAGTAATAAATATAAAAGTTATAGATATTAAAATTTCTTTTAAATTTCGTTTAAAAAGTTTTCTTAGAACCGTTATATCGTTCATATTGTAGTTATTAAATTGTTAATAATATACTATTTAGTAATTAACAAACAAATAATATACATGTTTCATTTAATAAACATAATTAAAACCAATGTTATTTTGTATTCATTAATAAAAATCATAATTAAAGCAAACGACCTGACCGAGACCCGTCGGATTTTTTCTCCGCGAATGCCGTCTGTGATTCCGGGACATTTGAATCTGTCGGTCGGGGTAACATACTCGCACACAGAGATAAAAAACTTTGTCAAATTAAACTCAGAATTTGTTTGTTTGTAAACGATTAATAAATTGTTTATACCTTGTGATGTTTCAACATATACAAATTAGTACTTGTTTGACGATATAAATTATCTTGTCTTAAATTGGCATATATAATTTCTATTTTCTTTTCTTTTTATTAATTAATAAATCAAGTAGAACATACTCACTTAAGTGATCGTTTAATAATTAGAATATTGATATAATATAGCCAAAATTTTCGAATTTTAACTAAAATTAATTTTCTTTGTCTATTGTTAGAAATCTTAAGTTAGTTTATTGGAATGATAATAACTATAGAAAGATGCAAAAAAATTAGACCGACGAACTTTAACCCAATAGAACTAAGATTCCTAATTGATATTTTAATTAAATTTGGTAATATAATTTATAATATTTAAATCTGTATCATCTTTTATTCAAATTATCATTTTTATTCCCTAAAGTATACGGAGTTCTAACATTACTTAAATTAAAACTTATACTTCATTACTTTCTTTATTGCATCGTATAGTTTTTCAAAATTCAACTAAAATCATTATATACAAATTTAGTTTTTATTATTATATAAATAGCTGAATTTATATACGTAAATTTCTACTTATTATATTATCTAGCTAATAACTAACTTTATTAGGTAAATAATACTTATTACTAGGTGTAAAAAAGCTGGAGTGGCCCGTTTTATATTTGATATAATATTGGCTTGTTTGTCTTAATTTCATTAATCCTTAGATTGCCTTAAAGTAATTTTAATTTATATGATTAAGGAAACGTAAATGTTACTTGAATATTTTCAAAGGAGATTTTTTTAGTAAATGGTACATTTTTAAAAAAACTTTTTAAGCAAAAGTTGCTTTAAATTTTAATATTTTTTATAACTTTTTACAAAAATTACTTTTTCTCTAAGTCATGGCCACTTACAATAACCTGAATAAAGTAACTAGAATAATCCGATACTTTTAGTTAAGATATAGTATTTCAAAAACTGGAGCTGTATACTTTAGTTGTTTCATAAATTTGCCTGCAATGTTTTGGCTTTAGAGCATTCATATACAGACACGCACACAGGCGTAATTTCTAAAGTAGTTAGATTTGATTCAGGGATAATGAAAATATGTATTTCTGTTAAAATCTCGCGTTTGATTTATATAAGAAAGTAAGACTATTACAAGGTTTATTAGAGGTAGATATACTTATATAAAATCATGTTTTTTCCCATAAATATCATTACACATTGTAGCCAAAGTCATTTTACGGTAGAAGAAAACGAGCCATATTTAATATTTCTTCTATTTATCATTAGTACATTTTCTTTTTTATGCATTTCTACTAAGCTATACAAAATGATCATTACAAAATATTTCATACCGTTATACTTATAATTGCTGAAAAGGTAAACATATTTGTAGCATTCGCCTATAAAGTAAAATTTAAATATGAAAATCTCGAAAGTAAAAATAAAGAAATCGTTAGTTTTCATAGGATGCAGTACCGAAAAGCTCAGGATGATTGCATGAAGAACGTAAAAATGAGAGAAAAACGGGAAAATGTGAAGAAAGAAATGAAAAAGCGTGGAGGCCTGGTTTATATGCATGAATGCGAATGAGGCATTATCTGAATACGGCAGCGAGGCAGCTTCGACAGGTAAGCAGCATTCGGAGAGCTCTTTAAGTGCAGGTTTTACAATTAGAGATAATTATAACTGCAACGCGATGGCAGCACACACCCTGCCTCGCTCACGCCCGTAGCGACCAACAGATTAACTAACGAACACTAATTGGATGCCAGCTACATGAAGAACCCGCCGCACCGAACAAATATAGATAGATATATGTATATATGTGAGATATGCTCTATGTATTGCGGACGTTACAACTAATTAATTACGGACAATTGTTCTAAAACGAATACACATTTCTAATATCCATATTTTAGGCGAATGTAACGAGTTGATATTTGAACAACTGTTCAATTATTGTTACAGCTTCTGGTTGTTCGTGTTACGTGTTTCGCACTTGAGTAACAACGCATTTATAAATGCTACCGGTGAAATATATATATGTATATATGTGCAGTGCATGTTGCATGTTGCACTACATTTTAACTTACTAAGTACGTGTGCGTTTTACGGTGATGAGTGCTTCAGAAAATTAATTCACACTGCTTTTAAATGTGTCTTGAACAAAACCCATATTGTTACATGCAACAATTAAATCTCATTTCGCTGTTAACACAGACTCCGTCGCAACACGTACATGTAACGCATCCGTTCATTATATTCTGCACTATAGGTATATCCACCCATTTATCGGATTTCATTAATAGGGATAGCCGGGCCAAATAAAAGCATATATGTTTAAATTAAATAAATATTCAATAATAGGGGAGAGATGCAGTGTAGAGAAATTTCTTAGCTCGTACTATAGTGGTCGATGGGTCTGTGCTGTTCCTAGAATTAAACAATGAAAAGTGGCCTACACTCGACTTTCTTTTCCGTACTTTTCCTTACAAATATATATCCCAACCAATTTGTCAAAAAATAGCAATTCGCCACAGTAATACATTTAGCTTATTATTTAATTACGTTATCAAATACTGTTTCTTGAATATAAAATATATATTGTTTCTTTAATTTAATTCACCTTATCAATATATACTAATATAATTTTTAATACGTACTGTTCTTCAATATATATTTTTTAATATTCATCTGCAATAACCATTACGCTTAAACACGTTCTCAGTCGATTTATTTGTGTTAACCAGTGGAAAATAACATATAATTTATTACAGTCTATTTTGTTTCTTTGCCAAAATATTTTCAGGCTTAGTTTGATAAACATATTCTGCATTTATGGCAACATAAATAAAATATGTATGTATTTCCGTGGTCGTTTTCTTGTAACTGGTACATTATTTTGAAGAAATTTTCAAACAAAAGTTGTGCAGAATATTAATATCTTTCATTTTGAATATAACTATTTTTGCCATAAGTGCAGCCGTTTTAGTGATATTGGCGATAGAACAAAAAATGCACTTCCGGTTTGAATATTCTTTTCAAAAATAGGTGGATCTCATTTAGAACATATACAAGTCTTAAGTTTAATGTTTCACAATTTTAGGTCTGTCGATTTGGTTCTAGAGCATTCAGACACATACACACAGACAGACACTCATACAGACACACAGACGTTATTCCGAAAATAGTCACTTTCGATTCAGGGTAGGTTAAAACGTGTATATCCGTTGAAATCTCGACTTTGAAATTTTTCATGATTACAAGACTTATTTATTACTCCTTAAAAGAAAAGAAAAATACATGGAAGTATTATTTTATGAAATAGCAAATATATTTAAAATGTAAGCATTATTATTTTTAATAATTGTTTATGTCCTTTGGATTTACAATCTAATACAAAAAATGTATAGGTTATAAAATACCGTTGGTAACATTTTTTGGTATTAAAAAAGAAATCTTGAGGTTGTAAAATTAGTTTAATAAATCACGAGTCCACTGAATTACTTATATATTAATTTTAATTAATTTTCTTTGGTATACTAATCTTATTTTTAAATGTATTGAATATTTTTCTCAGTTATCTATCAGGTTGTGGGAAGCTATAGCACAGTTATTGCCCTATAATTGATGAAGCTCTAAAATCCGTATAGAAATGGCGAAAAGTCTGAACAACTTATTCCCATTTCTCAATTTCCTATTATAGACATATCAAGAGAACATACAAAACAATCATGCCCCCAGTACCAGAACAAAACTAGATGCCACGACACCGGATACTCCTTTACAATGAATGCCGGTGTTTCGACAACTCTCAACACTCGGGGTAGCTAATTTCTCTTCACAAGACGTTGGACTGTGACACCAAAAGACGCAGAACATTGACATCTGAATAAAGACACGTCAAAACATCATGTGACTGCCACTAACCATACACACACCCACACACACACACTCACTACCTTTAAACCTATAAACGCACAAATGGACAAGTAATCATATGTACTTTGTTATACTTGACACAATGGAACTCAGAGTGGACATTATCTACGCATTTATTTCTGTATAAACAGAATTTACCGAGTTACACATAAACACAAATAAATATCCATCAATTTTGAAATACCCTGGACTCAACCATATTCTCACGGTGTCAGTTATAGTATACAATGAAATAGGTTTGTAAATGTCAAATTGAAATGAATTCTTGTAACATATTAAAGTGCTCGTCTTGTTTATATCTCCTCTGTCTAGCAACGACTAATATCTATTCATTACTGACTTATTAAGATTTATATAAATAATCTTGTAAAGCAGAAGCCTAGAACCATACAATATGGTGTATTTTTTATAACGAAATTTTATTATTGTTGCTGTTAATTGGTATGATTACAAAAGGAAATCTATATACCAATTTCGTACATTTTTCAAAATATATTTCAATATTTAACACGTTCACAGTTGATCTATTTGTGTTAACCGGTGGAAAATGACATATAAATTATTTATATTTTGTTTCTGTCTAAATATTTCCTGGAATAGTACATACGATTTAACCAAAAAAATATTCTCATAAATGCATTTCCATAACAGCATAAATAAGAATTTTAAGATTTATCATAACGGTTTTCTCGTAATTGGTACATTTTTTGAAGAAACTTTTTAAACAAAAGTTGTGCGAAATATAAATATCTTTCATTATGTACATAACTATTTTTTCCATATGTGCAGCCGTTCTAGAGATATTGGAGATAGAATAAAAATGCACTTTAGGTTTGAATATTATTTTATAAAATAGGAAGCGCATATCTAGACCATATACAAGTCTTAAGTTTGAAGTTGCACAATTTTACGTTCGACAGTTTTAGTTCACAGACACACAGACAAACATACAGACACGCAGACGTCATACCAAAAATAGTCACATTCGATTCAGGGAAGGTCAATATCTGATTACTTCGTAAAAGAAATGGAGAAAAGAATGAATATATTTACGAATGTACATATGAATATTGTGATGTCGGCATTTATCAAGGGAAGCAACTTGTGAATTACCAATCAATTTGAACCGTGATGAATAATTTGTGGCAACCATTTTGCCAATACTTCCGGATGATTTGATTCGCCACAGGAAGTTCGCGATTGCTTCTAAATCGGAATTGACAGTTCACGTATTTGCTCCATATGATGTCCTATGTGCGCTCTTATGCTCTTATATATTCACTTGTCAACTTTTCGCAGGCTTTAACCATTTTTAGATCGATCAGTATTATGTTATTGAACTACTCGCTTTGCTGCTACTCCTACTACTGCTGCTACTACTACTGCCATAACTCGTAGTAAAAAATATATATTCTCCTTTTTTTGGGTTGTTTGTTGGAAGTTAATTTAAATCTGAAATTTCACCTAACACACTATAAGAAATGGATGCAAATAAACAAAACTTCTAATGTAAAACTACAGTTAATAATCATGTAATTATACTATATAGTAAAATTATATTAAAATTCAAGTACATTTACTAAATTCGGTAATGTTATATTATTTGTAGTGTTAAAGCGATATAAATATATATGATTTTTTTACAGTGCATAATTCGGTGTAATATTACAGAAAAATAGACAAATAACGTCAAATATCAACAGATTTGTTTAGAAATTAGGCACTATAATCAAAAGTAATAATTAAATTTAGATGTAGATGCGCGAATGTCTGGAGTTATAGGGCCCCAAAATATGGAACCCTCCATAATACAGGTTTTAGAGAATTTTGAAAAATTTTACTAACAAATTTATGATATTCTATATCTACAAAGATTCTTCAAATTGTGAGCCCAAAGGCTATAAAAAAATAATTATAAAAAATATAGGAAAACATAATTGAAGTTCTTGAGAAATCCAGTGGTATTTTTTAAGATTAAATTCTATTTAAATAAAATATAATCTTTAAAAATATGACTGCATTTCCCAAGAACTGCAATTATCTTTTCCTACATCAAAAAAATAAACCAGTCCAATTAAAAATATATATTTAAATTATATAAAAAAAAATCATTTTATATATTTTTTTTCTGATTGTGTACCCAAAGGCCAGAGAAATTAATAATAATAATATTGAAATTTAAATTGTTGTATTCCAACAATTTTTATCGTTTTCAATATTGTTATTTACCATTTTATATCTTCAAAAATATGTAGTTTTAATTCTGTTTTTTCCTTAAAAACATCAGTGGTTAAAAAATGTGTTCTACCTAAATATATATATATATATATATATATATATATATATATATATATATATATATATATATTCTATTAATACAAAAAATAGCTGAAGGCATTGGTGCTAGCACCTATCGTTGTTTGTTCTAGCGTACGACAAACTAAAAATACAAGCATATATACTTAGAAGGTCTTTGCAATGAAAAGTCATTGGTCATATTAATTTACATGTCAATGAATGTACATGCTGTCAGTATGATGTATCTATGGTTACTATATTCTAAAAAGAGGGAATGTAGATTTCATAGGTATGTGCGCATGTTCACGGATGCATATAAACATTTCGCGCGAAACCTCTGTTCGTTGTCTTTTGTCTTGTGTTACGCCGCGTTAACCACCCACGTTCATCCACACTGAAAATCTACATTATTCGACTTTTGTTTCCCTAAAATAATGCGGGATTGTGTATATATGCATATGTATGTATGTATATATATTCATAGCTGACTCTAGTTGGTAAACTGGAATTGTTTTCTTCTTAATATGAATTCACAATCTTTGGGTTGAAAATAATGTTTTTTTTTTAGTGGTTATTATTTAGGAAATATTCATATATTATTTTATGAAAAAATATGTTTAATGTTGAAAAGAAGACGAGCAACTAACTGGCCTAAACCCCAAATTGATACGTTCGTCCTAGCCTGAGAAAAAATTAATAACGAACATGCTTTATTAATTATAATTCCCCAGATGCAAGGTTTATTTTTAATTCTTACTTTCTTAAACACATTACACTATATATCCAATTTCGGGTATTGTCCAAAAATTGCTCAGAATTAGTTTTAAATACCTGGAAATGCCCAAACTAGAAAATTCCACTTCAACGAGTATTATGTTTAACCAGATATTAGATTAGGTATGGTTAGGCATTTTAGGTTAAATAAGATTGGGTAATAGGTTTCATCGCCAGTCATAATTTCTCGACAAAATTCAGTATAGACTATACGTTAATTTTAACTTCCAACACTGCCACCATATAACACGATGAAGAGGGAACATTACTTATAGGCATTAAGCTCTCTTAGTGCAGTCATAATAAAGACTTAAGAGGAACAAGGTTTCGTCGAATCCTTAAAACTCCTTTATTACAACATTAAAATGAATGAAATAATTTATTTTCAGATAGCCAATACTTCGCTCTAGCCTTCTCTAGTTTTCGATTTTCAATATTTTGCTTAGATTTTTTTTATATATTGTTCTATATTTCCACTATTTTCAAATGTCCATAGTTTGTATTGAGATAACAAATTTAAAAATTAAAAACTAGACAAAGATACATTGACTATTTTTCTACCGGAATATTCTAAAAGTTTTATTCAAAAAAATGTATTAGCAAGTATTTTAAGGGTCAAACGAACGCTTCAACTGAGTAGTAAATAGTATTAGCTCTTATGGCGATATTCGTGCGCTTCCCTCTTTACACCGACCTGTAAGGATGGGCAACTATGGGGATTCCTCTTAATAACTAAAATTAATTTCATCATGTTTACTATAACGAAACAACGAAATAGTGAAACAACAAGTAGCGAGACATGTACAACACGAACAATTCTTATCTTTTAGATCATTTCAGGAAATGTCAATTTTCTTTGAAACTTGTGTGAAAGCAACATGTGATAGAAACATTTTAATTGTAATATGACAATTAATATAGGTAGAGGGGATTACTTCAGCACCTCAAAAACTAATTAATTTTATATTTAGGTGTGATAATTTCAAAAAATCGTTTTTTTTTACATATTTCGTATAAAATGGCTCAATTTGTCGGTTCTTTACCTTATTATGAATATATATATATATATATATATATATATATATATATATATATATATATATATATATATATATATATATATATATTTGTTTTTTATTTATTACAGGCAATGTGGAAGCGCCAATCACGGCAGCAGTGAACCAACTTTATTTTTCATCTACCGGGGCATAAGTCCCGTAAATTTTATTATTTTGGTCGGAAAAAATTAGTGTGTAATTGTAAAAACATAATATATATATGCCCAAAATTTTAAAACATTTGATACTGTAGTTTTCTTTAAAGAAATTCTAGAAAAAGTATAGCTGCTTAACGACACACGCATATTTTCTAATTATGCAATATTTTATTTATGTTTTGTTTATAATTTATTTTATATCATGAATATAAATCTTATTAACAATACACCATTTTATTTCATTTATTTCCTATAAAGCGAGCTGAAGGCATAGGTGCCTGGTCCAATTTTAATTCACCAATGTTACAAATACACTCTTTTATACTTCAGTACGACGCTCTAGCAACATTAATATTATTGTGATTATTACAAATAAGATTGGTGTAAAATCGTATGAATAACCAAATAAATCATTGGCTTTTAATCGTAACATTAGACTCCAATACAGCAAAGCAAAATACTTTATAAATCCTACCTTAAACATTTGCAGGTTCATTTTCATTCCAAATGGAGATCTTCATTCACAATACACTAGAAAGTCTTTAAATATCCACGAAAATCCCAGTAAAATCTCGCGAAAACACACAAAACCCCGAATATACCACAACACAGCACCATAACGATAGCAATAATGACGAAATTAGTGGTTTCCACTTATAACTTGACCTTGCCAGGCGTTGTATTCATTTACGATATATACAAGAAATAACTTGTAAATTATTCAATTTAATTTTAAAAGAAAACACATTTAATCATTTATACAGTTAAAACATGTTCAGTTTATATTTGTATGTAGTCAAGTTTGATACGTTTTGTGATAATTTTCGTATATTTCGTTTTATATTTTGTTTTCAAATTGTTAGTATATATTTAAACTAAATTAAAATTGTTTTTATTCTTTTGTAAAGATTCTAGTACTAAAATTATTTTTTAAATGTTTTAAATCTGTGTGTGTGTGTGTGTGTATTGAATTTTTCCAATGAACTTTTCGTTGATTTCCTGAGAACTTCTGTGCAAGGTAAGAAATTATTACTAAATTATTCGCAGTAATAAGTAATATAATCATTAAAAATGTCAACGGATATACACGTATTGAATGTAACTATTTCGAAATGACGCCTGTTTCTTTTAAATTATTGCTTTTACTTTCATTTTATTACTTTCTACGGATAAACACGTTTTCACCTTCCTTGAATCGAATGTGACTATTTTTGAAATGTCGTCTGTGTGTCTGTGAACGCTCTAGAGACAAAACTGTCGAACGTAATATTGTGAAACTTGAAACTTAAGACTTGTATATGGTCTAGATGTGCACTTTTAATTTTTTTAAAGAATATTTATACCGAAAGTGCATTTTTGTTCTATCTCTAATATCACTAGAACGGCTGCACTTATGGCAAAAATAGTTATATTCATAATGAAAGATATTAATATTTAGCACAACTTTTGTTTGAAAAATTTCTTTAAAAAATGTACCAGTTACGAGAAAACCGCTGTAGAAAATTTTAAAATTCTCATTTATGTTGTCATAAAATGTATTTATGAGAATATTTGGACAAAAACAAAATAGAAATAAATTATATTTCATTTTGCACCGGTTTAAACAAATAGATCGACTGAGAATATGTTAAATTTTGAAATATATTTTGAAAAACTGTACAAGCAATCTATATTTTATATTGAAGACAAAACTGTCGAACGTAATACTGTGAAACTTCAAACTTAAGACTTGTATATGGTCTAGATGTGCACTTTTAATTTTTTTTGAAGAATATTTATACCGAAAGTGCATTTTTGTTCTATCTCTAATATCACTAGAACGGCTGCACTTATGGCAAAAATAGTTATGTTCATAATGAAAGATATTAATATTTTGAACAACTTTTGTTCGAAAAATTTCTTTAAATAATGTACCAATTACGAGAAAACCGCTATAGAATATCTTAAATTTCTAATTTATGTTGTCATACAATGTATTTATGAGAATATTTGGACAAAAACAAAATTGAAATAAGTTATATTTCATTTTGCACCGGTTTAAACAAATAGATCGACGGAGAATGTGTTAAATTTTGAAATATATTTTGAAAAACTGTACAAGCAATCTATATTTTATATTGAAAAAACAGTATCTAATACGAAATAATAAGCTAAATTGTACAATTTCAAGGTATTATTGTGGAGTATTTTTTGCCAGTTTGTTTGGAATATATAGTTCTAATGAATACTATGTCGAGTGTAGGCCACTCCTCATTTCTTTAATGGTATAATTAATATAAAAAATTATAAACATCGCTCTTAAAACTTTGAGCAGCTCTGGAATGGTAACTGGCTCCATCTAATAAAGTATTCCCTAACTTAAATACTAGTATTTACTCTACTCCGTCGATAACTGACCCTAAACTTAACCTTACATTTTAACCTTAAATAATATATCTCAAATAATACTTTTATATAAATTATTTGCAATGTCCACAACAAATAAACTATTAAAATTGAGTTCGTGTGTTGTACACACTCACAGAAATTTTACTGTCACGACTCCAATGCAGGAAATCAGAAAACTTGCGCGGCTTCGAGTTGTTGATAATAGTGAAATTGGAAAATGTGCGATGGCGGAAGGGAAACCCCCGAAATGTATTCATGTTTACAATAAACCTGGGATTGGTAAAATTGGCGACAAAGTGCTAGTGGCAATTAAAGGAGAGAAGAAGAAAGCTATATTGGTGGGTTTGAAACAAAAACAGAAGCCTAAAACGCCTAAATTCGACAGCAACAATATTGTATTAATTGATGATAATGGGACGCCACTCGGTACACGGATCCATACACCTATACCAACGATATTACGCACAATATTGAAAGAGAAAACAATTGCCAAAGGCGCTGATTACACAAAACTGCTGGGTATTGCTACAAGATTTGTTTGATTTTGTTATCAAATTATTTGATCGACTGTTGCATTATCGCTACTTCCCAAATAATGGAAAATATATTGTAGATAAATATAGATTGTAATTATTTGAAAATAAATTTATTTATGAAATCTACCTGCTTTATTTAGTAAAATGTAAATGTAGTTATTAGATATAGATAAAAATAATTAAAACACCCAAAAATTCTACTAATTTGCCTACAAAATTGTTACTTTCTTCTACGAAGTAATAAGTAAGTCTTGTAATCATGAAAAATGTCGAATTCGAGATTTCAACAAATATACATGTTTTGCTGCCCTGAATCGAATGTAACTATTTTCGGAATGATTTCTGTCTGTCTGTGAACGCTCTAGAGCCAAAACTGTCGAACGAAAAATTATGAAACTTCAAACTTAAGACTTGATGTGTACCTCCTATTTTTGAAAAGAATATTCAAACCGGAAGTGCATGTTGACTCTATACAATTTTTGTTCTATCTCGAGAATGTCAGTAGAACGGCTACACTTACGGCAAATATATAGTTATGTTCATAATGAAATATATTAATATTTCGCACAACTTTTGTTTAAAACATTTCTTCAAAATATGTACCAGTTGCGAGAAAAATGCTACGAAACATTATAAATATCTTGTTTACATATTGGCATGGATTCGCATGTAGCTTATAAAATCGGATCATCTGCTATTTTGACAGGAAAACAAAATAGACTCAATTAGATAAATGACATTTCAGGATATTTCTGTAGAGTATTGGTTAGTTTGATAGCTGGCTTTGGTTATATATATATATATATATATATATATATATATATATATATATATATATATATATATATCTAGTGAATACTGCGTAAAAGTTGAGTGCAGGCCACTCCAGATATTTTTTTATCAATAGACTATAACATTTTTTCAAATTGTTAATCGAAAAGCCATAATAATTAAAAGCCGCTTCTACTTATGGGCGAGCTGGACGCATAGATGCGTTGTACCTAAACTCGTTTTTTATGCAAAATTCTAGAATTAGTTTTTTTTTTTAATCTAGTTTCGGAGATATGAATTTTTATTAGTGTTCGCCCCAAGAAATGACGTTATGTTTATGTCAAGTTATGGACATAGCAAGTAGATATTATTGGGTTATTTTATTACTAGGTGTTAATTATGTGGTGAAGCATGGTTAAAATTTTTAGTTGCAAAATGTTTACTGCGTTTGCCTTTACTTGTGTTTTTTGCCTGGACATGCTAAATTAATTAAGAATATAATATATAAACATAACTAAAAATAGAACAATATTTTATTATTCTTCATAAAAACAACAAAATAACAATGTAGCATAATATGACATTTTATAAAAATAATGTAAATAACAATAAAATCTATAGAATAAGTAAAACAACATCAATATGAATGCGTAAAAAAGAAAAACAGTGGAACTCTCATAGAGATCGTTTCGTTTCGTAAATCTTAAATATATATATATATATATAAAACAAGATCAAAAATATTCTGAAGTACATGACCCTTTTAACACAGTGGTCCGCCAACCAATGAGTCGCGAGTTACTCAGAAGATCTCGTCACAATTTTGATCAATAAACGACGCAATCAGAGCTGGAGCATAATTTACGCGCAAGTCGCAGTCTTGTAATTAGTAAAAGGACTCAAAATATTTTCTAGAAATGGAGTCACTTCATTTCAATTCATTCGGACTTTTGAATATTTCTTTGTCAAATTGCAAATTAGTTCAGCTCTGTGGTCCGCCACACCATTGAAAATGTATGTACAACCCTTTTCGACCGATAAAAAACAAAATCTCTAAATTGGCCACTGATTCCAACACGATATACAAATAAATTTTCTCTTTACAAAATATACTACAGTATTTAACAAACAAAAATTTTGTATCATTACCTTACAAACTTAATAATATTACGAATGGAATTAAAATTATGTGATACGTTGTGCAACGAATCATTATTTATCCATGGTAAGTAACAAGTCTTCAGCGTCCAACTTCATTCCCATGGTAACATTTAGACTCTTAATCACACCAGCGACAGGTGACTGTACTACAGTTTCCATTTTCATTGCAGATAAAATTATAAGTGGTGTCCCTTTTTCTACCTTGTCTCCTTCTTTAACTCTTATGTCAATGACTGTACCAGGCATAGGTGCTCCTACCTGACTCTTATCTCCTTTCACTGCTTTAGGATGAATATGTGTTTCCTCCGTTGTATTCTTATCTCTAATAAACACAGATCGCAGTTGTCCATTCAGTTCAAAGAACACTTCACGTTCACCCTTCTCTGTGAGATCCTCAGCCATTGCCAGAGTCTTAATGCCAAGTGTTTTTCCTCTTTCGATTGTTACCTCAAATTCTTCTCCTACTTTTGGTCCAGTTAAGAAACATTTAGTATCTAGTTTATCGACTGGTCCGTATTGTTCACGGAAAGTTAGATAGTCATTTGTCACCGATGGATACAAAGCAGACGACATTATATCTCGTTCAGTAGCTGATGGATGATTTTCTTTCAGATCGGCTTCGAGTTGTTTGAAATCTAATGGGGCCAGGGTGGCACCAGGTCTGCCATCGATACGTGGCATATCTTTCAAAACTTGCGATCTAAACGGTTCCGGGTAACCACCATAAGGTTGGCCAATAGAACCTTGTAAGAATTCAACTACGGATTTAGGGAATGATAATTCTTCCGCTTTATCTCGTACATCTTGAATGGTTAGCTTGTTTTGCACAATAAATTGTGCTAAATCTCCTACAACTTTCGATGATGGCGTTACTTTGATAAGGTCTCCAAGGAGAATGTTAGCCTCGGCGTATGCTTTCTTGACATCTTCAAAGAAATCACCAAGCCCCAAGGAATACGCTTGGAACTGTAAATTTGTGTATTGACCACCAGGAATTTCATTGAGATAGACATCAGCGTTGCCAGATTTCATTGTGGTTGTACATTCGAATGGTGCATATAATGTCCTAGTTTGTTCCCAGTAGGCTGAGTATTCAGAGATTTTGGGCAAGTTTAATTTCGTATCTAGAGGTGTACCTTGTAGAGCGGCTACAATGGCTCCCATACTGGGTTGACTAGTCATACCAGACATAGAATCAACTGCTACGTCGACTACATCAGCACCGGCTGCCGCGCAAGCAAGCATAGATGCAACACCTACCCCAGATGTATCATGAGTATGGATATGAATTGGGATGTCTGGATGTTTGTCTCGTAATGCAGTAACTAATAATTTACTAGATGCTGGTTTCAATAAGCCAGCCATGTCTTTAATACAAAGTACGTGAGTGCCAGCTTTGACCAATTCATTAGCGAGGTCAGTATAATATTTCAAGTTATATTTGGTACGCGTAGGATCGCTAACATCTCCTGAATAAGAGATGGCGGCTTCAACAATGCCACCAGCCTTTCCAGCGGCTTCCATGCCCAAAATCAAATTCGGCAAATAGTTCAAAGAATCGAACACGCGGAAGATATCCATGCCGGTTTGTACAGATAGCTCACAGAATTTAAAAACAACGTTATCGGGATAGTTAGTGTAGCCAACAGCGTTCGCTCCTCGTAACAACATTTGGAATGGAATGTTTGGAATTAGTTTACGCATTTCCTCTAATCGTTCCCAGGGGCATTCGTGCAAGAAACGAAGTGATACGTCAAATGTTGCACCTCCCCAGTTCTCTAATGCATATAAACTGTTGAAATTGTGCGCTACATATGGGGAAATCTTCAGCAGGTCATGGGTACGGACGCGAGTGGCAAGAAGACTTTGATGCGCGTCACGGTATGTGGTATCCATAAGCATAAGACCTTTATGATTTCTAACAGCTTTCGCAAAAGCTTCAGGACCTTTTTCTTTAAATAATTGCCGTAAGCCCTTCGGTGGTTGCAACCCTAATAAAATACACATTACATGAGTATCGGGTATAGAAATATGAAAGTTAAGCCTAGTTTAATATTAATGATGTGTAGTGATTTCTTTTTGACCCCAAATTTTTGAGTCATATACCTTAGTTTTACCATAGTTGATGATTTTACATTTTTTAATATATTTATATTCGTTGTAAAATATTAAAGTGTTTAAAAGAATGTTATATAAAATTTCTGAATTTGTTTTTGTTTATCTGGATCAGGTGCACTCCATAAAAGTTTGTAGTACACTTTTTGAGAAAAAATTTCAAACAAAAATTGTCAAAATCTTTAATATCGTCCAATTTGAACTATTTTTCTGTGTAAGTGCAGCTATTTTAGAGATACTGATATCTATAAGCATAAAACCTTTCTGATGATGGCTACCAGCTTGAGAAGCTTGAGGAGCTTGAGGAGCTTGAGAAACATTAGCTGTTTTTTTATTGAACTTCGATGGTACCAAACCTAATAAAATACACGTAATAAAAATACTGCATTTTGAATATGAAAATTAAGCTTATTGTTTAATATCATTGATGAGTACAGGAATTTCTATTTTCTTTTATTTGTAAAATTTATTTTGGAGTATAATTAATAGACGCTTTTGTCAATAAAAGTAATTATAGTTATCAGTCGACAACTCTTCTCTTGCAAACGTAGAAAACGTAGTATCCTTACAAATATTAACAAGCATAGGTATAGACACCAATGCCTTCAGTTCGCCGTATAATCTATTTAGTGTTCTTTATTATTATTATTATTATTTTTTAATCATTGGTGTTTTATATATAATGTCGTAACTTCCAAAAAAATATAATTCCCACAGTCCCATCAATGTTTAACAATAACAACAAATTGTATGAAGTTTATTGTGCAATATGAATAAACTAAGAAAAATAAAAGCGTCGCGTGAATAATGTATTGGAAAATATTGAAGCAATTTAAATAAGAATAAAAAAGAATAGTTACAATCTGTGCTTTCATCCTGCTTGTGCTTGGTCGCCTCCGCCACGAAATCTGTTGAAACAAATGAAGCATGCAAATTAAAACTAAACTCCACAGCTAAACAAAAATAACGGACAAAGAAACAAATTGTGCTTGGAATTAGTTACGATATGAGAAAAAAATATAATATAATAGCAACATTAATGACAAAGTTAATAAAGGGTACTACCATTACCAGAAAAAATAAAATATAAAAAAAAACATGTAGAATTCTCGCCCATTATACCTGAATGTATTGCAGGAACATGTGGTTTGATATCAGCTGGTTTCAGTTTAGTAGCTAACGGTGTCGTAGGCCCGTTCACTAGAACTTCCCCAATATAATTTAATAATTTTTGTGCCCGGTTTTGTGTCGGTTTAAATTTAAACAGTTGCGGATTTTCATCAATGAAATATGTATCAACAGTTCCATTTAGGAATTTCTGATTTTCAAGTACGTTTAATAGAAATGGAATGTTTGTTTTTACACCGCGAACTCTGAATTCTCTCAGAGCGCGGTTCATTTTCGCACATGACGACTGCAAATCCTGCGAATGTGCGATTACTTTCACTAATAAGGAATCGTAGTAGGGGGTGATGATTGCGCCGGCAAACGCAGACGCTCCATCAAGACGAATGCCCATCCCTTCGCCGGACCGGAACACTTCAATACGTCCCGTATCAGGTTGGAAGTTTTTGGCTGGGTCTTCAGTTGTTACACGACATTGTATAGCGAAACCCTAAGAAAAATTATATTGCTAACAAAATTACTAATTACAGTAACCATAAACTGATGTAATGATAGTAATGAAAAATTCTTACCTAATACATTTTTGACTGTTGGTATTGAAAAAATTTTAAATTAAAAATAAAATATTTGACGTAATGAAGTGATATGTAATGTGAATTCCTTAAAAAATAATTGTTCGTTATTAGCAGATTCAATCTGGTGAGAAATTGTGGAAATAAACGAACTGTACATAATATTTATTATTATATATGCCGGGTTCACGTCGAGTCTGTATTTATTAACAATTCTACCAGTTCTAACGCAAAAAGTGGAATTATAATAATTTAATGTTAACTTACATCGACTTTAATTTTGTCTTGGGTCATTCCTAGTTCTGGTAATGTCATACCTTCTGCGATTCGAATTTGTGATTGTACCAAATCTACGCCAGTTATTTCTTCAGTTACTGTATGTTCTACCTGCAATCTGTTAAATATATTTAGTATATTATATATATACAACCAGATATTAGTGTGTGAATGTGTGTGTAGAACGCTTTATTTATATGTTTCTATGGTTACAGTGACAGGCCTTATGCAAATAACATATATATTGAAAGCATAATCTAAAAATAGATGGACATCCATTGTTGGTTTGTTTGAAGAGTAGAATATATTTTAACCGGTTATAATCATTATTTACCTAGCGTTAACTTCAATGAAATAGAAGTTGCCCCGGTCGTCACATAAGAATTCCACAGTGCCGGCATTTTCGTATCCAACGTGTTTCGCTAATGCAACTGCACTGTCTGACATTTTCTTTCGAATTTTTTCGTCCAGATGCGGAGCTGGTGCAATCTCAACAACTTTTTGATGACGTCTTTGTACAGAGCAGTCTCGTTCGTACAGATGAATAACATTTCCAGCGCGATCACCTATAATATTTATTGATATACTAATATGCATATTGCTGCTTTATTTTGAAAATGTATTTACCCAAAAGTTGTACTTCAATATGTCTTGGTCTTTCAATGAATTTCTCAATGAACATGGCACCGTTGCCAAATGCAGCTTTCGCTTCAGATGATGCTCGTTTAAACATTTCTTCAACCTCTTCCATTTTCTTGACAACACGCATGCCACGCCCGCCGCCACCAAAGGCCGCCTAAACATCATTTATATTTTATATATTAGTTTTGAAAGTAAAAACGCAAATTTGCTAATATTAAACACATATCTTTGAATTTCACTTATGAAACTGTCCACGTTAAATGCAGATATCAGACACTGTTTCTGCATACTTAACAAAGATATTTTTGTCAATTCAGACATTAATGAAGTGAACAGCTTCATATATAGTGTACCGTTTACGTGATTTACGTTTTTCATAAATATTGTGTGAATTGTGAAAAGCAATAAGTTTATTTTTAATCACTGATTTTTGAAACAATTGTTCTTCATTGCCAATATTAATGTAATTATTTTTATATCGATTATGAATGGACTGCATATGATTTGAGCACATGGTTAACCTAGTACGAGTTAACCAATTAACCATAACGAAATATAATGTAAAATGTTATGGCATATTTAATAGCGCGTCTAGACGATAATTACACGATTAACAAGCGAATTTAACGACGGTATTAAATATAAATAGTTGTATGAATGAAAATATAAATAATTATAAGTTATTCAATGTTTACACACTATAATAAATATCCTATAGGTACAATTGTATGTTATTTATAAATTATTTCAAAAGTCTTTGCAAACGCCTAACTGGCAAACGAAATCATGCACGATGCCAAATTGTATGACCTATTCATAAATAAATTGCAAGCTTTAAAACAAAATGCTAATACAAAATAAACATTCAAAGTGTCAAACAACAAATTACCTTAAATATGACTGGTAATCCATGTTTTGTGCAGAATTCCTTTGCTTCCTCTGCTGTTGTCACCGGGCCATCTGTTCCAGGTACAATTGGGACTCCTAAAGCAAATTAAAAAAAAATATTACTTGTTAATTAGAATGATGAAACACATGAACTTGATCATTTTTTGAATCTGCGTATGCTCTGTTCGGAGATTCAGCGGTACAGTTGTGCTTCTGAAATTTCATTTACTTAAACGAATTCTAATATATCAATGATAATAATACTGAAATTATCCATTATAACTTATGAACAATTTCAGCAAAATAGAGATTAATCAATTATTATGTTTATTAAACTAAATGCAACAAGTTTGATTAATTAGTTTTTTAGGCGCCATGATGTCTTGGCACCTTGTATATATTGTGAAATATAGATAAAGGTAAAAAAAATTGTTATGGCACGTGGAAAATGTATTTTATAACTATGATGAAATAATTATGACAATAATGAACAATCTAAGTAATATAAACACTATTTGAGAGTGATTAATTAATAACTAATATTATTATATAAATTGTATTCAATTTCATATTATTTATATGATTTTTTTTATTATATAATAAAATTCTAAGATTAATCAATTATTTCTATTGTACACCAGAAGCCAGTCGGAGTCATGATATTATCTTTGTTTTCATAATTCGAGTGTATTCTTATCAAAATTTGACAGTGGCCAGATATTAGATAATTAGTTAAAACAATTTATTACCTATTGCAAAATACAATAGATACGGCACTTTAACCTTGACTTACGAAGGCATGTAACAGAGCAAACCGGAGCGAATACCGTACATCGTAACTTGTACCGACCCTCCACTTGATTGCAAAATAAATCTAAATCGGTGTTGTTCTTTGATCAAATGATTTTTAATTAAATTAAACATGGTACAAGTAATTTCATTGAAACATGTACCTTCTTGAATAATTATCGTATTAAAAAAAAAATACCGTTATTTAAATGGTAATTAAAAGAGTTATTTGTAATAAAATTCGACATAAATACATGTACTTAATTATGTAAAACACTTGTTATTTTTAAGTACTTTTTACTATCTTATACGGTGTTTCGAAAAGTATTTTTCGTTTAGACAAACGAACAAAGTACGTCTACTTCAAAATAATGGTACTTTAATGTAACTTCTATTTGAAATATGCAATTTTAACGGTATACGTCTGGTATTGTATATTATAGATTTACATATTTGTCTATCAGGTAGAATAACATATATATATATATATATATGAATGTGAACTTTGAAATTCATTTGTTTTCAACAAGTCATCAAATACGTCAGTATACACACCTACAGTTTATTAAAAAAAAAATTAATAATATTTATATAGTCAATATGCATCGACTTTAAACATAAATAATGTATACGAAAATGGCATGCGTAAAAGCTAAAATTATGCAATATATTTAAATTTTATGCTATGACCAATTATTATTATACCAGACAATTATACTTTCAAAACGTGTCCGAACAAAAAAAAAAAAAACAATATAATACATTTATGTACAATTTCTTCTAATTGTGAGCCCAATTACAATAAAAAAAGAACCGGAGTGGCTTCACTCGACTTTCTTGTCCACTATTCGTTTTTATAATAAAACTTTATTACTTTCCTATACGCAGTAATAATAAACTAAATGGTACAACTTCAGAGTATTACTGAGGAGTATTGGTTTTTTAACCACTAAGGGTTTTAAAGAAGAAAGTCATTGTATAACTACTGCATTTTGAAAGGATAAATGTAAAAAATAATAATGGCATTGTTACTGATTGCAACAATAGCGATCGCTACGTTTTACCAAATGTGCGAGATACAGGGCGAAAGACACACACGACTAAAACAACAATAGAAATCTTACCTGCAGCAATGGCAGCAACACGGGCAGCAACCTTGTCGCCCATCTGCTGGACAACGTTGGGAGTGGGCCCGATAAATCTAAGACCCGCATCAACAATTGCCTGCGCGAAATCGGATCTTTCCGAAAGGAATCCATAGCCGGGATGCACAGCATCGACATTATTTTCAACGCTCACTTTGATAATTTCTGGTATGTTTAAATACGCAGCCACTGGTGGCAATCCTTCGCCGACTAAATACGATTCGTCGGCTTTTTGTCTGTGTATATGTGCCCTGTCCTCTTTCGAGTAAATCGCCACCGATTTGATTCCCAATTCATTGCAAGCCCGAAAAACGCGCACTGCAATCTCACCACGATTTGCGACTAAGACTTTTCGTATCGGTTTGTATTGAACATCTTTTGAAAAATCCCTTTTATTTGTCCATTTGTAGCGGGGCTTTGTGTGCAGGGATCTCGTACTTGAAGTCACTAACCTGATGAACATCTTCTGCGTACACTTAGTAGATTTGCTGCGTGCTGCAACTCAACTGTCTTTATGTATTTATGTTACCTGGAATGAATAAAAATTATTAGGTTATCACTAAATAATATGTTATCAAGCTTAAGGATACAATGATAGCACTGGTAAGTCGGACATTTTCTGAACATGGATCCATATGCTGCGAAACATGTTTGCATGGTATAGATAATATATTACATATTGATAAATATATATTTTTAAACTAGGCAATCTACGTAATTTATTTTTCGAGTAATTTTCTTTAGAACTCATAAACTTACAAAATACAATCAGCAATGCTTTCAGGTCGCCGTACGGCGAGCTTTTAATTTTTAAAAAAGCTGGGGTAACCCTCACACGACTTTCTTTTATCTTTTTACTATCTTGCTTTATATTGTTTTTAATTCACCCTATGGTAGCTATGAAACAAAATCAAACAGGAAACCTAAATATATAAAAACTATTTCCAAAGGTGTTTTCAGTACATTATTTCATTTAAAATCTAAAACAAGATTAGCCATACCCATGCCTGGCAAATGCAACAATGACCGTGTCTGGCACGAATTTTTAGCTCGTTTTATCCTAAAATACATTAATATTAAAATAGGCACAATTTCTTCAATGTGTAATCAATGTGAAAAAAAAAGAAAACTTTTATATAACAATAGATTTTATTTTATGAGGTGAACAGCCACTATTTTTCAAGAGAAAAATTAAGCAAGTAGGCGGACATAATTGGCGGAAGACTAACTATTTGAAACACAACAATTACAGAAATTGTTTTATTGAATATATTGAATTGTTAATTTCTTTTTAATAATAGGAGATGCATAGACCATTTACTAGTCTTAAGTATAGAGTTTAACAATTTTACGTCCGACAGTTTGTGATTTAGAACATTCAGAAAATAGTTTCGATTCAGGGAGGGTCAATTCGTAGAAATCTCGAGTTCGAAATTTTTCATGAGTACAAGTCTTAATTATTACTGCGTATAAGAAGAAAGGTATTGATATAATTTCCAACTTGTTTGTTTCCTTAGTTACCTAATAAAATTTAGACCGCGCATTCAGTAACAATCGATTTTGGTATCAAAATTCAGTTTTACAATGGCGTTCGTATTAGACAAAGTGTCCGAGGACACGTTCTACGAAAACATATTATTAGGATTGACCAAAATTCTAGATAAAAACCCGCGTATCAAAAATATACAATTAGAAAGACGTCAAGCGTGCCCTGGCGTCGAAGTGTCAGCATGGGAACAATTGCATCGCGTCCAACTGCCAAAAGATATGAAAGACTTCTACATCGCGATCAACGGATTCAAATTGTCATGGAGCTACATGTTTTCCGATCAAGAAACAGTGCCAGTAGGCCTACTACATATCAACAGTCTATCAGATCTGACATTTATATCAACTTTGAAGACATGCTCTAAGGCAGAGATAAAAGTGAATAACAACAAGCTCCATCTTATGCTGGATCATGAGAGTAAAGTGTTTCCTCTATGTGATGTCGATGATACGTCGGCAGTTTGTATGGTATATTTAAAACCAAAAACTGCTCCATCGATTTGGCTGCTAGATGCCGATTTAAACTGGCACTATTTAGCGAGTGGTTTCAAGAAATATTTGTGCATGAGTATCGCACATCTCGGATTACCATTATGGCAGTTTTGTTTTACAATAGAAGGAATACCGTCATGGGTCGAGCAAATGTTCCTTATGATTGCACCGCATTTGCCCGTTGCGCAACCAAACGAGTATGAAAATGGGAGTGGAACCGTTACAACCATAAAGGATTTACTAAACTATCACACTAATAAATTAGACACACACTTGTTCAAACCGAAACGCCGAGTTAGTGATAAATCGTTAGATATACTAAAATATCGGAAAAAACATTAGATTTTAAGTTTTCTTGACTATTTTGCACAATCAAATACACAACCAATGCAATTGTATTACATTTACGAAACATAAACAGTTTACGATTATTCTAATCGTTACGGCTGTCGTATATATTTGGTAGTTTTATTATTACAGAAATTAAAAGATAATTTTCCTATAACAATCGTAATATTAGATGGAAAATTCGTTTTTAAGAGATGCTAAACGAAGTACCCAAGTAACAATTTACCAATAAAGTACTTTTACCTTAGAAAACGATTGTTATGATCGATATACGACTATTATCCATTTGTTCTCTGGTTTAAATATGAAAGTTACTCAATATTGGCTATTAATTTAGTAAAAATTCAGTATTTACGTAAAATAGCAAATATTGTACACGACAGCCATTAATTATTGTTCAAATCTGTAAGTGTGAATTAAAATAAATTGTACGTTGTAAAATTTAGCCAAAATTAGTTTTTGCTGCTTGTTATGTAATATTTTAAATTAAGTTATTCAGGACTAAAAAAAATTCAATACAATATAGAATAACGCAGAAAAAACATTTCAAGGTTCAAATGAATCATTTCGTATTTATTTGCTGCATATTTATTGTATTATCCAGCACGTGAATATAATAAAATTACTCTCATATTTTCGTATAAAATCACTCAACTGACGAGAAATTACACTAACGATGAAGTTATTGTTTTTTTTTTTAACTCCTTACCGGATATATGAAATAATTAAATTTAAAATTACATGGCGTGGGAATTTACTCGATTTCGAGTTTTATGCTCAGAATTAGTTTTGAAAACCTAAAACTGCGCAAATCCGAAATCTTGCATGTACATCCAATCCATTTATATATATATATATATAAGAATCAATTTCGAATAATTTAGGTATCGCATAAATGTTATCAACAAAAAAGTCTCCACAAAGCTTCCTGTAGTAACCACAAGAATACGTTTGAACGATTAAACTAAACTTTAGTGACAACTAAAACTATACGAATTTATAATGTATATTTAGATTTAGAGGCAGGTGATTGTTTGTTGTCTTTATGATTTAACATATATTACGTTTACGAATTTATTTCCAATATTGTACACGTGCTACATTATGAAATTAAATTAACACATTTTAAATTTAAAAGCAATGACAAGTGCCAACACTTCTTATCATTATCATCCAGAAATTAAAAGTAAATTTAGCAACAGGCACTTCAGTGCCTACAGTTATGTTGTTTTGAATTATTTTCCATTTCTTGGCTATCAATTAATAAATATATGTATTTCACTGATGACATGAGTTGATTTAAAACATTTTTTTCGTGAACTTGGCATTCTTTTTTAAACAGTTGGCCAATTTAAAAATGACAACAAAAATATGAATTTAAATCCTTCATTCTCGAGGAACATGTAATATATTTTTACTTTCTTGGACGAAGTCTAACACGTAGTATTGTAATCATCAAGGATAAGAAAGTCGAGTGAAGGCCACTCCAGCTATTTTATAAGATAGAATTGACTAATTTGTGATAATTCACTGGATAGGTACATATTTTAACAATAATTATGGATTCCGAATTAAACCTATTTTTAATTCATTATAATTGAATTTCAAATATCTTTTGTTTAAATAAAATAATTATTCGAAATCCGCAGTCGCAATACTAATTAAAACGTTAATTGCCGAGGTGCACCTATTCTTTAATTTTTAATTTATTTGTTTTATGAAAGTTTACAAGATTCTATAATAGTCGCTAGGGTTCAGGGATATTTCAATTTTTTCAAAATCAAAATTAAAATAAAGTGTCACGTTTGTATGACATGACATGACCTGTTGTATGTTTGTGCATGAATATTGGAAATGATTTCGTGATCGTACGTGATCTTGACTATCGTCCTATCGTCAATATAGAGGACAAAAAATCTGCGGTGGCCTACACTAAACGTAAAATAGGTTTTTTATCTCGAAAATACAGTCAACATCAATTCAGAGAAGCCCAAAACGTATATTTTCGTTAAAATCGCGAGTTTTAAACATTTTAGACTTATAACGTGGGTTATAACGTGTTCCCGCCGAATTTCCATAACCTATGTTTCTACTACGCATTTAAAATACATTTAAATGTGCCTAGTAGTAGTAAGCAATCTAAATTTAGATACAAATATTTTGTCTGAAGTCCTGCATTAGTCTGTCTAAATATAAATACATGTCTACGGCCATTTTATTCTAAATTACACTAGGAAACCTTATTTCCCAAAATATTCCAAAAATAAACAATTTTATGTCAATTTTGGTTCTAATCAAATATTGTTTTTAAAAATAAAGTGGCTTTATCTTTGTTTGCTTAGATTTCTACATTTCACAATATGCTTCACTAAATAAATGATCTATTACAACTTTGATATATAATTACTACCCATACAGCACAGACTGCCTAAAGACGTCGAATAGACATCATATTTCAAGATGTCATCTATTGGACGTCTTTAAGCATTCTGTGCTATATGGGTATATACTACCGTTATATTTCGTTTCATTACGAAATAACACTCGAAGCATTGATTAAACTAGAAATTGGACCATTTCTGGCATTAAGATCAACAAAACAGACTTAATGGGATAATTGATGTTATAATTTATCATTTAAGTATTGACCATTGGTCTAGAAAATATTTGGGTAAAGTCCAAATTTCCCTTGCATTAACCCCAATTTAAATAAGTAATCAGAGATTGCCAACAATTTCCCTAATTAACACATATATTAATATTGTATCATGGCAATGAAATGAATTTTAAACACAATAAAGTTATCACAAATAATGAAAGATATCAGAAAGTTGAGTGAAGGCCACTCCAAATGTTTAATAAATACGGGAGAAACGACAAAAGGGCATCGAAAACATTAATTTGTTAATATAATTTTTATATATTATAATTTCATACACCCATGTTCCAGTGCCTAGTTCCTAAACCCACCGGTAGATCTACACAACTGCCAGACGGCGCAATAGGGTAGTCAAACTGCATTGTGCGAAATATTAGGCGCTTGTTTAAAATTTTCAATAACCATTTTATCAAATTATAATTATATTGTAATAATCTAACTAATGTTAAAGTTCAAACAGAATCCACAGTCCAAAGGTTAAATAAATGGATTTCTTAAAAGTACACAAATATAGAATAACAAAACATCGCTTTTACGAATCGTAAGAAGCGATACATACAAATGTGCTACCTATATGGCAATCAAATATAATCTACGATTTTATCTTAATCATGTCAAGGTTGTCAAACTTCTATAGATTTCGAGTCATTGAACTATTTGTACTTTCAAAATTACGTAGTTTACGTAATATAAAATAAATATGCGTTTTGGAGTATTATTTTTTATAAAATACAATTAATGTCCTTTGGCCATTATGCTGAGTAATGTACTTATATGTAAGGTTGGAAATTTATTTAAATCGATAAACTTACTTTGCGTCTAACAGCTGAGCCGGTTTCTTGCACAAAATTATAAAATGTCTCTCTTCTTCTACAACCTGAACCGAACTAGTTGAAATTTATTTGTAAACCAAAACGAAAACACACGAACTTTAAAGCATGCGCACATTTTATTCCACCTTTATTCAAGTTACATGCAATGAACAGACCAAATCGCCAATGTTCTATGCACGATATTTTTCTGTAACCGGAATTTACCGATCCGTAACCAAGTTGAAACAGCTGCGAAATGTCAAATGTGTAACGCGCGAAAAGTTTTGTTAGTATATATATATATATATGTGTGTGAAAATGTCAATAATAAGTAGAAATAAGCAGAATATTGTTTATATATATGACCAAAATCTGTGTGCAGAATGCGATCGGCTACCGTCAATGCTTAAAAGAGTAAGTTTTTGATATTTTTAACTTTGTATTAAATGTTTGGTTATGTTTTTATTATGAAAACAGGGACTGGTTTATTTTAGCAATATTTATTTGAAATTTGTGAGGCAAATATCAACTTGTTTAGGCAAGTTCGTTTGTCCTGTACTGACTGTTCAGATCATCTGTCCTTTTCCTTCATTATAAGTGGAAGAGAGATAAATCATAAACTGGACAATCAGTGCAGGACAAACGAACTATGTTTGTCTGTGTGTCTTCAATTCAGTGTTACCAACTGTAGTAACCAAATATTCTACACGTATTTGTTAGGTTAGGTTTAAGGTCCTATCTCGTCTTTTTATTAGGCCATGGACGATATTCACCGATTACACTACATGAAGTGCTATCTAGTGTCAATTTTGTGAACTATGTTTATAGTTCATTAGGTCGACCATAAGAAATATCATATATATCGTTGTTAGATCTCACTAATGGAATTAAAAATTCAATTTCATTCATTTAAAAAAATTTAATGTAACATTTATTGTTATTTATGAATTCAAAATGATGGGAATATTATATTTCTATGTAGAATTCTTTATCACGGCAAATTCTATGGATTAATATTATTAAATTTACTTCCAAACATTATGTATTAAAGAATTCTTCTTTTTGTCCAATTTGTTATTTGGAAATTCTTCAAATGAAGAAATATCTGCTACATGCATTTTCTCTTCGCAGAGTTTAGCTTAACCCGTCAGCACTCACGTTATGAGCATTTTGCTCACGCTCGATTTAAAATGTTAATAACGTTTCTTTTTCAAATGGAATGGGTAGTTGAAACTATTTCTATCTTCAAATAATATTATCTATTTTGAAATTATAAATTTCCCAAATCCGACAATTCTAAGTAAAGCTGAAAAAAATTTATTATTTTCATGCATTTCGGAAATTGTGAGCATTTCTCTCATCACGAGAGTAAACGTGTATGCATGAAAAATTTACTTTCGGTAGTGGTCGGGCTTGATCGTGCATCTTCGTTTGCCTCCGCATTAGTTTTAAAATTCATCCGTTACAAGTGCAATATACATTGTATAGACGATGAAACTAAACTAAAAAAACACGACGAGGATTGTCAATTCAACTAGCTTGATGTGTTAAATTATTTTATAAAAATTACATTTAATTTCAATATTTAAAATGAGTAAATAAAATTTTAAATACAAATATACTGACACCAATAATAATCTGGGTTATGATTAAAAGAAATTTTAATTATTGCCTTCTACAATATTTTACCTTTTGAAGATCACATAATAATCAGATAAGTATAATATTTTGAATTTGTTAATCATACATTTAAAAAAAACTATCTAAAAATATGTTGAGGTTATGATTCATAAATTTAAATAAAACTAAGCGCGCGAGATATTTGGCGCATGCGCACAGAGCGTGAGCAAATCTCTCATCACGCGAGTAAAGATCACCGAAAAGTTCACGTGAGTTCTGACGGGTTAAAAACTCCGGAGCACTAGTGAGGAAAGGTTAAAGGGTTACATAGGTTTTAAAAATAAAACACTATTTTTCGTATTATTTTTTCACATAATAAATAAATAGGGTTTATTCTAAGTTATGGCATAGAAAAATAAAAAAACCATAAGAAAAAAATGAAAATTAAGCCATTTAGGTCAAATATCAAGCTCGAAAAGGAAAACCTACCGACTAATCTTTATAAAAAAAAATCAGTGAATGCGTAATTGCATAAATAATGCCTGGTAAAAATTATATATTTTTTGTATATACAGTTTCAGAGATAAAAAATAAAAATCTCCAAAATAGGTCATTTATTATAGTATTTATTTTTTATCTCCGAAACTGTAAATACAAAAAAATTAACATTTTTACCAGACATTATTTATGCAATTACGAATTCTCTGATTTTTTTTTTTTAAAGATTATTTGGCAGGTTTTTGCGTAATCGAGGTTTGTTTAAGCAACATAGGGTGCCGACTAAATTTATCTAACATATAGACGTTATACATATATGAATAAAAATGTTTGTTATAAATAAACCATGATAATGTATTAACTATTTCCATTGGTTTAATTTTGTTATATTTATTTTTATAATTTCTGTCTACCCTGAAATATTTTTTTTTTTTGTACATTTTAATTTATGTTTAGTTACATAATATACACACAGATAAGTACAAAAAACCATTACTTTAAGTATAATATTTTATATTCAATATAAATTAAATACAAAATTATAAAACCGAATAATTAATTACAGGCATCAATAGTTCAAGATTTAATACACTCCTACGGTTTATTAAACCAGATGACTGTTCAAAAAAGTATTCAAGCAACAGAGGATGACTTGAAACTTTGTCATTCCAGTAGTTATATAGATTTTTTAAAACAAGTCAACGAAACTGAAGATTTAGATGAATTCGATGAAGAACAACTAGAATATGGATTAGGTTACGATTGCCCAATTTTAGATAAAATGTACGATTTTACTAAAACAATAGCTGGCGGTTCTTTAACAGCTGCTACATTTTTAATGGATGGAAAATGTGATGTCGCCATAAATTGGTTTGGAGGCTGGCATCATGCACAGAGGCATAATTATTATATACTATAGTTATTTTTAAATAATTTTAGATCAAATTTAATTTTAGGGATACTGCTGAAGGATTCTGTTATATCAATGATATTGCTATAGCCATCCAAAAAATGAGCGACAAATTTAAGAGAATTTTGTACATTGACTTTGATATTCATCATGGTAATTTAGTTTTAACACAATAAAATGTATTCTTAATATACCGAAATCGCGAGTTCTAAATTTTTCATCAGACTTACTTATTACTGTGTATAAGAAAGTAAAAATATGTTTTTATTTAGACTAGTTTAGTTCTATGCGCAATAATGGCGCTAATGCACGCTGTAGGATGGTCACTGTAAGGGGCGCTGACAAGTGCTTGGTTATATGTGACGCGGGTGTTTATTATGTTATTATGGACGAGTAAATTTGTTTCCGGTAATCTTTTGAATCGTGGTGAGGACATATATTTAATGAACTGTCAACACACAAACATGGCCACTGTGTTTTTCTCCGCAATTAATCTCGATCGTGATTAGTAACCCCTCACAACCCTTTTATAGGAAACGGAGTTCAAAATCTTTTCGAAAGCAGCCAAAAAATTGTAACGTTATCATTTCACAAACATATGCCAGGATTTTACCCTGGAACTGGTGATATTACCGATTTAGGATTTTTAAAAGGAAAATATTACTCATTAAATGTACCTTTTCTTGAAGGTGTAAGTGATAGCTCTTTGTTATATACTTTTAATGCAATTTTCCCAAGGTACAATATAAGAAAATTTACATGTTTTTTTTTTTTGGGATTTTAGTGTTTATTTTTTAGGGTGTTTCAAGTTTTTCAACCAAATGCTATAGTTGTCCAGTGTGGCGCAGATGGTATACGAGGTGATCCAATTGGCGAGGCCAATTTAACACCTAAAGGCATTGGTGAATGCGTTCTACATATTTTGAATATGCAAATACCTGCACTATTTCTAGGGGGTGGTGGTTATAATTTTGCAAATGCTGCACGTCTTTGGACTTATTTAACATCATTAATTACGGGGCAAAATATATCAGTTGATATCCCAGATGATTGTGAAGTAAGTACACAGTTTTGGAGATAAAAAATAAAAACCTTCAAAATAGGCCCTATTTTATAGTTTTTTTTATTTATATCCAAAATTTTGCATTATAATAAAAAATAAATTACGAAGTATTTTTTATGCAATTAAGCATTGACTGGTATATTACTTTCTTTTACGAAGTAATAAGTAAGTATTGTAATCATGAAAAATTTCGAACTCGAAATTTCAACGGATATACACGTTTTGACCTTCCCTGAATCGAATGTGACTATTTTCGGAATGACGTCTGTATGTCTGTGTGTGTGTGTGTCTGTGTACGCTCTAGGGCCAAAACTGCCGAACGAAAAATTATGAAACTTCATACTTAAGACTTGTATATGCCCTAGATGTGCACCTCCTATTTTTGAAAAGAATATTCAAACCGGAAGTGCGTATGTTTACACTATACATTTTTTGTTCTATCTCCAATATCACTGGAACGGCTACACTTACGGCAAATATAGTTATGTTCATAATAAAAGATATTAATATTTCGCACAACTTTTGTTTGAAACATTTCTCCAGAAAATGTACCAGTTGCGAGAAAAATGCTATGAAACATTATAAATATGTTGTATACGTTGCCATAGATTCGCATGCAGCTTATAAAATCGGATCATCTGCTTTTTTGACAGGAAAACAAAATAGACTCTATTAGATAAATGACATATATATATATATATATATATATATATATATATATATATATATATATATAGTGAAAACTGCGGCCACTCCAGATATTTTTTTTATAAAAACGGGCCAATTATTTTGTCGTGCTTGATGTTTGACCTTTTGTTTAATATTTTATAATTTTCTCTTCGCTTTAGAGCGCACACACACACACGCAGATACACCCATATACATACCCAGGGACCCCCATACACACACAGACACACAGAGAGAGAAAATTACGTCATCCGTAAATATTCTGATTCAATACAGACATGGTCAAATGTATTACAATACTCTCTGACATTACTTCCTAATATACATTCGTATAAGAGAGTATACATCATATTTTTTATTTTGCAAAATATGAATTTGACATTTTGTGACGAATAATTGTTATTTATGCATGAATTTAATTCATAATTTTTGAATTATTTTAGTATTTCACAAAATATGGGCCAGATTATGAACTTGACATTCTACCTGGAAATTTGAAGGATTCAAATACAAAAGAATATTTAGATAAAATTATCGAAACTTTAATCGATTATTGTAAACATATTAATATATAAATAAATACGTTCTCTTTCATTTTACAACAGGTTTTGCTTCTTTTTGTCTTACCATGCATAGCATCACGGATAACCAGTATGCCGTGACTTCAGACTCGCTTTTAACCATTCGTAAACAGAGAGTACTAACGGTACTATATGCTACATGTGGGCGCGATTCTAGCACAAATACCTACAATATATTATTTAACATGTGTTCTCAACTTAAATTCAGTGTACAACACACCGTATACAGCAAACGCTATACTTATTCAACAAATATAAAAATTCAATTAACAATTCAGTGATGTGTGTAATAAATAAACAACAAGTATATTAAAACACGATATTCAAACAATAAATATGAAAAAATATAGGCTCGCTAATTTGTTCATATTTGCCACATGTTTAACAACTTGTTTAGTGCTATTTTCGATGGAAAATAAAAAACAAACAATTAAAACACCAAATATTAAAACGAATTCAATTCAATTATTTGATTTACGTTTTAAATACTTAATTAACAATGATGCCTGTGAACGGGGTGCAGATATATTGGCAGTTATGATTGTAACATCAAATTATGGTAATATTGAGACTAGGAGTGCAATGCGCAGGGCTTTTTCCACTGATGACTTAAAAGCTTTAAAATTACGAAGAGTTTTTTTACTAGCTGAAAGCCGGCAGGATAATAAATACGATATAAAATATAACGCGATATTAAACGAAAATAAACGTTTTAAAGACTTAATTCAAGGAAATTTTCTAGAAGCTTATAGAAATTTAACATATAAACATATAATGGGTTTAAATTGGGCCTCAATACATTGTAGTAATGCCAAATATGTTATAAAAATGGATGATGACACTATAATAAACATGCATAGAATTATAAATTTGTTGAAACATCTAAATTTACCTACAGAGAATCTGTTAGCCGGTTACATATTAAGAGGAATGGTGCCAATTAGGGAATCTGCTAATAAATGGTTTGTAACTAAACTAGAATACCGGAAATCCTTGTACCCGCCATTTGTTTCCGGGTGGTTTTACATAACAACACCGATAGACGCGGGAAAGATGTCTAGGCTATCCAATGAAGTACCATATTTTTGGATAGACGATGTTTACGTAACCGGCATTCTTGCAAGCAAACTAAAAATTAAACATTACCCTTTAAATAATATATTTGCGGTCCATTCTGAATATTTACAATGCTGCATTCATGATGTTAAAATACATAATTATGATTGTGATTTATTGGTGGGAACAAATGGAGGCGATAACAATATGTTTTTTACTTTTAATACTGAAATGAGAAAATGTCTGGCGGGAAAATGTGTTGCGAGGCCTTTAGAGAGAGATATCAATAGTACGTGTGTAGCGGAACGGAAAATTCGTGTAGGAAAAGGAAAAGCACTTATAGAAACAGTTCATTTGAGATAATTGGACACAACATCAAATGAATTGAAAATTATTTCAAAAGAATTACATTAATTGATAAGAACTGTCATAAGACAAACATGGCTGCGGGACGGATTGTGTTTCACTTTTTCTCCGCTAGATCCCTAGCAATTCATCTCGATCATCAATAGAAGAGTTTGTGGAATAAAAATGCAAACTTACACGCACCAATACTTTCAGCTCGCCGTATAATCTGTGATAATATACGCTGTATTTTATTGACATAGTAACTCAAGAAATAAGACTGTTTGTAATTTTAAAATAAATAATAAAAAATATAGTTAATCAGAATTATTATTTGCCTCATACATAATATTTATACATTATATACACATACATCATTTATGTTATAAAATAATAAATGCCAATTATATTACTAAACGTATTACTTACAATCTACGAGGTCAAATTTAACGTTATTAATATTGTATGATTTTTATTCTTAAACAATATGATTTTTTAAATACATAAAGTTAAAATTTATTTCGATTCGTTAATTGGCCGTCAGCAATGCAATAAACAAGCTGGAGTGGAGGCCACTCGACTTTCTTGCCCTTTCTCTGTGTTTATATTGTTTTAAATTCACCCTACGATTGCAATGAAATAAAATCAATATATATCGTTATTAGGGAAACGTAAGCATAATATAATTATTTTCAATTGCGCTAATAGCCAATGTTTGTTGGTTATTTTTGACGCGAGTGTGTATTGTGTTATTATGGACGTGCGCATTTGTTTAGAGTACATACCAGCACACACGAAATCTTGAATTTTGGTGAAAAGGCCATATTTTAAATTGATTATATTGACAATAACTGACATTACATAACTATGGCTTCTATTCGGGGTGGCCTGTGTTTAATATATTTCCGCTAGATAGCGAGCAATTAATCTCAATCGCAAATATATAATCAAACAAAAAGTTATATTTTTAATATTATTAAATTACAGATATTCAATATTTATAAAAACATTTGAATGTAAACATCATGAGAATTTGTAATAAATTTTTCAAAATTTACTAATCTATTTATAGATAACATACAATTACTAGTGGAGAAAATTAAATTTATTATAAAACTGTATTGGAAAGTGAATGAACAATGAAACGTAGGAACCATCTTGTAGCTCGTAAATTTTTAAATCTCACAATTACAACAGATTAACATCAGTGTAAAGTACATAAAGACAAGAAAAACGATAGCATCACTTTACAAACAGTTATGCTAAAGAAATTATAAGTGATTGTTTTCAAGTTTCCTGCGTAAATAATTGACATCATTTAAATTCATATCAGACAACGGATAAGATCCATGTTTATCTTTAATAATCCAAAACGAATCAATAATTGCACCTAATTTATCATCAGAAACTTGCTCCAAATGCAAATGTGTGCCATTATACGCTTTCAACCTTGTATAACCATAATCCCGGCTTTGAAATGCAGACCATGCAGGAAGCGTAACATTGAATTCCTCTCTGCCTTCCTTGCAGCCCGCTGAACCAGTAACCATGTGCACGGGAGCCTTCGGATTTTTATACGGATTTTCATAACTTCCATTATACACTTGATAGTCATAAATTGGCCATAGTCGTTCATAGGAATGTTCGTGGGCCCAAATTTCTAAATCGACGCCGTAATCGTAGAATAATTTCTCCAAGCCGAAGAAATGTAGGAATGGTAAACCGACTCTGGTGAGTGTTTCATGATGGGAGCAGTCATCACTGTTGTTGTTGCTACAGTACATGGGCCGGTGTCCCATGACTACAATCCATGGTCTTTTATCGCGGTTTTCTGGTAAATTTGCTTCTAACAAATCTTTTTCTAGCCACTGGTACTGGACTACCAGAGGTTTCAAGCCGTAATTCATGAAATAATATAATTCGGTTGATATCGATATAAAATGGACTGGGCCCATATTGAAGCTGTACATTATACTTTCTGTGTTGCCCGGCATATTGAATCTTGCACGATAGTTACTGAAATTGCTGTATGAAAATGAATTATTAGAATTTTTAATTAACGATGTTAGCTTCTTTGTAACTTATACATCGTGTTATATGTGTTTCAGAGAACAAAGCTCAGATATATAACTATTATATACCAGAAATGTTGCATAATATATGTTTTGTTACACTTACTATTTCTCTTCATGATTGCCAGGACATGTCATGTAAGGTAAATAGGCAGCAATCGTTTCAATTTGTTTCATAAATTCATCACCAACCCTTGCATTTTCCTAAACAAAAGCATTCATAGACATCGATACATATACAAAATATACAATATCCTACAGAGTCCATGTCATAAGCGAAGTCTCCAACATGTAAAATAGCATCATATAATCCTCTTTGGGTTTCCTCTTGTAAACGAGCTAGGGATTGAGCATTTTCATTGCCCATATCCCCATAAATGGCGACGTGAGGGGTCCATGTGGTCTCTTCCGGCACAGTACGGAACCAAAATTCTGGTGACCATCCATAATCGCTCCCACAATGATATACTAAAAATAAGGTAAATATTTATTGTCCGTTTTAGATTCAGCAATTTCTTGCCCATTACTGCATTGTCTTATTTCGCAATCTAGGATAAAATGGCTTCAATTTATTGCGGAAGAAATTCCATATAACACGGGTTGCATACAACGCTGACAAACGCATGGTAAAATAATTGAAGCTTATCAACCTACTAACTGAGTTTATGCCAAACTGTTTAGTTTTACTGTTATCTAATCATACATATATATACATGGATATCAATGACGCGTAATCATGTCAACCAAGAATCATATCTTAATACATTTCTAGTTGAAATTTCCAAATAATATATCTTATGTCGCATTGTTACAATATAATCTACAAATGTTCTATAACATTGTATGTATGGAAAATTTTCATATAAAGGCACACAATCGCGTATTAGTTATCATATTTAATGAAAACAAGCATATGACCGGCATCTATGCCTTCAGCTCGTCTTATAAATAGTATATGAGATCAGAGATCAGTGGGTTGCCCGCTGTGCGAACGAAACACTTATGGCCAATATAGTTATGTTCATAATGAAAGAGATTAATATTTCGCACAACTTTTGTTTGAAACAATTTTTCAAAAATTGTGCCAGTTGCGAGAAAAATGCTACGAAACATTATAAATATGTTGTTTACGTTGCTATGGATTTACATGTAGCTTATAAAATCGGATCATCTGTTATTTTAACAGGAAAACAAAATAGACTTAATTATATAAATGACATTTCAGAATATTTCTGTAGAGTATTGGTTGACAGCTTGTTTTGGTTATATATATATATATATATATATATATATATATATATATATATCTAGTGAAAACTACGTAAAAGTTGAGTGCAGGCCACTCACTTTTCTAAGGGCAGTATTAAGGATGGTTTTAAATTTTGGGGCACGCTGCAGACAAAATATCTCAATGTTTCGATATATATATATATATATATATATATATATATATATATATATATATATATTTTAAGGGCAGTATTAAGGGGAACTTTAAACTTAGGGCACGCCGTATAATCTATAGGTGAATTTAAAAAATTTAGGCACTGTTTTTAATGAAGAAAATTTATAACTACTGATTTTTGAAGAGATAGAATTATATAAATAATAATAAATATTATAAATATGAGTATTATTTTATACAATTTTTTATGGCATTGTGTTTACAATCTAAACAATGTTTTAGATATGAAATCTTTTAATTTTTGTAATTAAATTGTAAAAACTAGACATTAAAAAGTCAAACCCACTCCAACAATTTTGTTTTACAAATTTATAGTAATAATTTTGTAAGATGTCCTTGAGGTCTACTAGACAAATAAATATATTATTAAATTCTAGTGTAATTTAATATTGTATAAATATATACAAAAAAAGTATATTATTTATCACTATTTAGTTACATAAATATTTAAGTTGCAATAAATATTATTACTCGCATAATCTAATGTAATTATTATCGATATCAAATATTCGCTTCATACTTATTTCATAAGAGCAAATACTCTCAAATAAAAATGCAATCCTGAAGATGGCTTCTAGGTTACGGGTTCCATTTTAGAATACAAAAGAAAAAACGCAAACATATAAAATTATACACACCATATTTGCTAGAAGGCGTCAGATTCGGAAGTTTAACTTGATGAATATATTGCGACTTCTTCTCTCCTCCGCCATCAATAAAAAGTTTAGAAGTCCCGGATGCTCTCAAAACCATTCCTCCGATGCCATACTCAACCAATGATGTTTTTGTATCATTTCGCGTAGACCATGTTACAATGATTTCACTGACATCGTCTCCAAACGCTATATGTACTTGCTCAGGTTGATAGGATACATGGGAATTAGCGTAATTAAGCAACAATAATACAAATAATATGTTTATAATCATAATTTTACAACACAATCGACTCGCTTATAATTTTCAACTGCGTAGAAATATAACAATTATGTATGAATAATTAGCAATTATTTCATAATTACAATATTATGACAAAGGCAAATATATAACCAAAACAGATAAGGACTTTGTTTTGATATATTGATATCAGAATTTTTTAATTATGACCTTTTTTTAAACTGTACATAAGGACGAATGTTGTATAATGTGGTATAATGTCTAGTATGCAGAGTCTAAAGACAGAGTTACACTGAAACATATTTAGTCGTCTAGATTTAGGGATTTTTTAGTGGAAATAGGCTATATGCGCACACAAGCACTTCCGTTACCCCCACATGGATGACGCCATACTACTCTCATTCTAGGGTGTTTCATTATGCAATGTTTGCCATTCTGTTAACCGTGAAACTGTAATTTTTGCGTTTTTGTTATAAATTCTATTTCACAAACGTGTTTTTTAGTTTTAAAATGCCTATTTGTTTTGCAAAAACGTACAAGATGGATTATAAGCTTTGTTGACTGTTTAATTCATAACTTGTCTCTTTTCCACTTATAATGAAGAAAAGAGACAGATTATGATCTGAGCAAGATATGAACAAACGAACAAACTTATAGATATAAGCTTAAAGGATTGTTCAAATGCGAAACAATTAGTAGTTAAACTTAGATAATTACAAATAACAATCTAGTTTGTATTATGGCAAGCAATGCTAGCATTCCAAGCAACAAAATTAACACAATTTATGATAAATTTTGTTGCTATTAACGTATATGCAAATAATATTATATTTCTACGTAATTAAAATTAATAAAGATTAGAAAATTACAAATAATAATCTAATTTTATGACAAGCAATGATTTCAAGCAACAAAATTAACACAATGTATGATAAATTTTGTTGCTGTGAACGTTAACATTGTATTTCTGTAGAGGATTGTTCACATCTAAAGAATTAGTAATTAAGCTTAGAAATTATAAGTGTAATAATTCCAGTTTGTTGTATGACATACAAGGTTAACGTTCACAGCAACAAAATTATCATAAATTGTGTTGTGCTTGGAATGTTAACATTGCTTGTCATAATACAAACTAGATTATTATTTGTAATTTTCTAAGTTTAATTACTAATTGTTTCGCTGTGAACAATCCTTAACAGTGTGTAATTACATATATGTGTATTAATTGTTATTTCATATAAATAAATTTGGAAGAAATATATTAATGTAAAACATTGTTTGATGTATAACCGGCGTATATCGCTTCGCTTGATTGTACTCGGTTTGCACGTAAACGATCCTTAAAGGATTGTTCACAGCTAAAGAATTAGTAATTAAGCTTAGAAATTATAAGTGTAATAATGCCAGTTTGTTGTATGACATACAAGGATAACGTTCACAGCAACAAAATTATCATAAATTGTGTTGTGCTTGGAATGTTAACATTGCTTGTCATAATACAAACTAGATTATTATTTGTAATTTTCTAAGTTTAATTACTAATTGTTTCGCTGTGAACAATCCTTAACAGTGTGTAATTACATATATGTGTATTAATTGTGTATTTTTATAAAAATAAATTGGAAGAAATATATTAATGTAAAAAACATTGTTTGATGTATAACCGGCGTACATCGTTTTGCTTGATTGGTACTCGGTTTGCACGTAAACGATCCTTAAAGGATTGTTCACAGCTAAAGAATTAGTAATTAAGCTAAGAAATTATAAGTGTAATAATTCCAGTTTGTTGTATGCTTGATTGTAGTCGGTTTGCACGTAAACGATAGCGTTTATTCAGTGTCACTACTAAATATATTTGCGATTTTAATTTCCAAATTGGGTAATTAATTATTTCATAGTTGGCAACATTGTTTTAATGAATGTAGCATAGTAAACACGGCTTTAGTGTAAGTCCCTCATTTTTTAGTTTTTTGCGGTGTTCTATCGGTGATAACTTGTTATCTTCGATGGTTTAAGTACAGTGGTTATTGCTTAGCTACAATTTTGTGTTAAGTGTAGTAAACAACATCCATTTATATAACATTTAAAATACTATAAAATCAGATGAAAAGATAATGTGCTAACCTATAAAAATGGAGGATAAGGTTCGGTTATAATGTAAACATATATGTGTTTATTTTAAAATTCTTATTTATTTTTGCAGGATCATGATTTATTTGTCACCGATTTAATAAATTTAGCTAATGTATTGCCGCATGTAACTCTTAGAGAACTCTATGGAGTGCTACGTGAATTACGCAAAAAAAAAGATAGAGTCAAAATGATTATTAAACAATATATATTTTTAAATGCAAATCAAAATTTTAGTAATAATGTCTCATTGGCCGAAGATGTAGCAAAAATTCAATGCGTCTTACCAGATTATTCAACGGGGTACATATTCAAATTTATAAATCAAGTGAAAGCAGAAAAGAATCGAGTCCAAATGGTACTGAAAAAGTATTGGGAGGACGAGTATCTTCAGGCAAAAAGAAGTTTAGAAGATTCGCCTGATGCAGCACCTGAGAAGAAACGAAAATTTGATACCGATCCGGCAGAAGCTGGCCTAAACAACAATTACCGGTTTGATTTCGAAGAAAACGACAATGTGGCGAACATTAACTCCAATAATAATATAATCGATTTTGCCACCAACAATTTCAATGGGCAAAATGATACAATCGCATGCAATCATTTGCAAAATGCGGTTTTATTAGATGTTGCAAGACTAACTACCTTAACACAAGACTGTGTTACGATGCTGGAAAAAAACGCCTCGCATTTTAATAATACCTACCCGAAACCAAATATTAGTAAGTTTAAACTAGCTTAAACCGTGGGCACAACGCGCCCATATCATATATTGTCCATAAGATATATTAATAATTGAGCAATTCAGCCCTAAATACCAAATTTTAGCTTAATATAACGTATTTCTCACTTTTGACCCGCCATATTGGATCCGCCATTTTGTTTTTTTGAAATATTAACTTTAGAATCGTAATCAGTAATCTCAAAAACCCCAGTATACTAAGTTTCATACAAATTGAAGAACTTTGAACAGCTTTTCGGGCGAAGTACAGAAGAAAGTAAAGCATTCGATCGTGTGTCTGTAGCATTCTCGGTTCAAAAACTGCTTGTCTCGTCGCCCTGAATCCAAATATATATATAACTCTTGGATGTTAGTCGTCGTTCGTAAGATATTCGAATATGACTATTTTCGGAATGACGTCTGTCTGTCTGTGTGTGTGTGTGTCTGTGAACGCTCTAGGGCTAAAACTGTCGAATGAAAAATTATGAAACTTCAAACTTAAGACTTGTATATATGCCCTAGATGTGCACCTCCTATTTTTGAAAAGAATATTCAAACCGGTAGTGCATGTTTACTCTATGAATCTCCAATATCACTAGAACGGCTACACTTACGGCAAATATAGTTATGTTCATAATGAAAGATATTAATATTTCGCACAACTTTTGTTTGAAACATTTCTTCAAAAAATGTACCAGTTGCTAGAAAAATGCTACGAAACATTATAAATATGCTGTTTACGTTGCCATGGATTCGCATGTAGCTTATAAAATCGGATCATCTGCTATTTTGACAGGAAAACAAAATAGACTATTAGATAAATGACATATCAGGATAATTCTGTAGAGTATTGGTTAGTTTGACTGCTTGTTTTGGATATATATATATATATACATATATCTATATCTAGTGAAAACTGCGTAAAAGAAAGTTGAGTGCAGACCGCTCCAGATATTTTCATTTTAATAACCCAAAGGACGTAAAAAAATATTAAAAATTAGGATTTATAAATATGCACTAAATTGTATTATAACAAAATAATCTACAAAAAATTGTAAGACTTTATATTTATAGTATTTGTTCAAATTGTTAACCAAAAGGACATAATAGTTAAAAACCGCTACTCGCATCGCATATATTACTTATAACGCGAGTTGGACGCATAGGTGCGTTATACCTAAGCTTGTATATGTCTAAAAATGTGTATTTTATTTACATTTTAATACTGTTACACAATTATAGTAAGTTTTTATGTTAGTTTTATTAAAACATTAATATTTTTGGGTACTTAACTTTAACATATTAATTAATAAAAAATAAATAAAATCGGATACATAGAAATCGTTAATTTTCATACACTGTAAACTGAATATTATTACAGTTTTTGTATCTTTTCTTTTGTTTATATGTTATTGTGAAAAAAAAAATCGAAAATATCATTTCATGTTTTATTTTCCAGTTGATCTATATGAAGATGATGATAGCTCCAGTGATAATTTTGATGTGTTTGATCTGCATGAGAGTCAAATCTCAGATACGCTGCCATTGCATGAACGTAATAATGTAGAAAATGGAATAGATACATCTGATGTTCAAATTATATCTGACACCATGTTTGATCAGCCTTCAACCTCATATATAAATCTTCCTTCAACGTCCTCATCTTTATATCATCCATCAACATCATCATCAACGTCTTATTTAGATTATCCTCCGTTATCCTCGCATCAATATCATAATTTTATCCCGGAGAGTTCAGCTATTCTTGATTATCAGCCAAAACTACCTACTACTCCTAGTTCATTAGATAACGATGAAAATCATGCGCAAGGTGTTCCTGCAACAAAACCAAGTTCAACTTGTAATATTGATGAACTTTTATCCTACACGAACACATTAAAAAAGCAAATGGCGCAAATAGATGCAGGTTTACAATCAATTAGTTCACGAAACGAAATAAAAGAAGAACCAGTACCAATTCAAAGAAATGTATCTGCGACAATTGCGAAGAATCCAACATACCCTAGAAGTAATCTACCAGCAACAATGGTTAGAAACGATTTGCCAACAGCAATTGTGAAAAATAATGTTGAAGAAAAACATGTATTTAAATGTTTGAGTATACCATATATTGAAAAAAATCAATCTCCAATGCATATAATTGATTTATCAGCAACACCCCCAATGACTAGAAATAAAGAAGACAATCTTGAAAATAAGCTTCAGACAAGATTGAATAAAATAATTAAGAGAAACACTCCTCCTGTTAATGTAACAGGAGCAATTCCTAGAAATAATATACCAGGAGCAATTCCTAGAAATAATATACCAGGAGCAATTCCTAGAAATAATATACCCGGAGCAATTCCTAGAAATAATATACCAGGAACAATTCCTAGAAATAATATACCAGCTACAAAAGTGCGACACAATTTGCCTGCAGCAAATATTACTCCAACAATGATGATTCCAGCACAATACGTAAAGAGAGTTACGTCTACCCCAATTCGGACATATGATTGGGCAAAAGTTCCTGAATATGTTATACAACCTATAAAGGTCAGAAATGACTTAACAACAACAACAACAACAAGAATTACTTTACCAGCAACAATCGTAAAAAACGAAATAGCAACAAAAATTGTGCGCAACGATATTATTGCCCCAACTCCGCCAAATGTAACAGTAGAAAATGACATAGTTTTAGTGTCTGAAAATCAAGAGGTTTCCCAGTCATCAAATCTTCCGGAACATCCATATTATTTCAAACTGATGGAAATGTTTCCAGACATTAGTCCGAATTACTTACGCAACCTCTGCCATAATCAACCAGAAAGCGGGACTACGTTTGATTACTTGATCTCCGTTTTGTTAAATGGTAAATATCTTTGACTATGTTAACCCGTAGGTGCAATGTACCCATGCCATAGTCCATTTAATAACAAAATCGCATGCTACAATTTTTTCCTTTCCAAATAGACTAGTTGTACAATTAAAAACACTTATTTTTACTTAATTAATTTATTTATAACATAATACAATAATATTTATCTGCATAAAGTATCTGTTCTGTTATATATCTATCTATATATCTGCTTCTCTCTATTGACTTGTGGCTGACTCACTGTAAATGTATCTTTAACCAACTGTTAGAATACTACGCTTATATATTAAAACAGAAAGATTCTAGTTAACATCTACGTCCCTCCACAAGGCTCTAGAATAATCTAGGCAATTCCGTTACAATGTATTAGAAAGTCTAGTAGAGGCCACTCCACAGTACAATAGAAATTTAATTAGAAGTTATATAATATATATAAAACACGATATAAAATAACTACTGTAGTTTCCCATTTTAGGCAAATATCCGCTTAGGATTCGACCAGTTAGCCCACCAGTAGAAGTTGACTTCGATGAACAATATAAGCTTCTCTTGGACTTATTCCCGGATGCAGATCCAACGTATCTTCAGCATCAGTGTGAACGATTACTTAATAAACCGGAAAACTTTAAAAAATTTGTTGCAACCAATTTGGAAACGAAAAATTATCCGTCTAAAGAAGAATACTTGAGGTTATCTTCATTATCATCAATTATTTGAAATGCTAATCTAATTTTTTGTGTCTTTATAATGTTTAGAAAATTGAAACTGTCTGCGCAAGAAAAGCAGTACACTACCGAATTTGATGTTAAAAAGTTTCTCGAAATTATTCCGAATCCCAATAAATATTTCGCCAAACTACGCACCAAACCTACTGTAAATGCTAATTTCAATGATTGTAATTACGCATTAGTATTTTTGAAAAATCACTACCCTTATCTACAAATTTATAAAATTTCACAAGTGTTTAGAAAACAAAATTTTAGCGTACTGAAAACTGCGGATATCCTCGATAACTCTCTTTGTTCTATGAAACATAAAAGAAAGCTTTATCCAGTTACTAGCTGCTCAAACATACCTTTATTACAAGAAGTAAGTATACGCAGATGAATTATAATAAATCGCACAAGAGAATTAATTTCAATTTAGGCAAATATAAGAAAATGTAGAATATTTTTTATTTTATCAACTAGGATTGTAATTTGTCCTCTTATTCTCTAGTAAATCAACTAATGAAGTATGACGTTGCTGTTTTAATATTCTAGATTGCGTATGTCGCTCACAAAGACGAGATAAATAAGTATATTGAGTTGCAAAAATACGAAAAACAACAAAATAGACAACATGCTAAGGAAGCGGGTTTATTTAAGGCATGTGGATGCTGTTTCGATGAGGAAGTAAGTATGCAAATACGCTTAGACAAACAACGTTCACTGAAAAAACGAAATTCCCTAAACGAAAAGTAGTATAATTATTGCACATAAAATGTATTATGCGTTATATTATTATAAGAATACAAAATAATTTATAAGAATACTTAAAGGACTTTATAGGAATTCGTCCATTTTATATTCCAGTTTTTCCTTGTGGACATTTTTTTGTATTTTCATTGTTTTCTCCGTTTTATGTATTGTATAAAATAATTGCATAATAGATTTGCTATTATATTTTGTTATTGGCATACAACATCAATATGTACAAACTACACCACACACAAAATACACATCAAATTAATATTGCAATAAATTTAACCGTAAAATGCGATTTGAATTTATATTTGTATCTTTCAAAGTCAATGCGCCAAACACAACGTCAAGCAATAACAATTGCATTACATCTCTTCAAATATCAAGATTATAAATTTGCTTACTGCTTCTATTTTGTATTTGAATAGATTATATTGTTCATTGGTATGTTCTTAATTTTAAGATTATGCCCGATGAAATTGTATGCTGCGAAGGAGGGCATGAATTTTGTATGGAATGTGTTAAAAAAGGCTGTGAAGTATTAATTGGACAACAAAAATTGCAATTCCCCTGTTTACTAGATTGCGGCAAACAATTTAATTTACACGTGTTACAGGTATGATTTCCCCTTAAAAGTTGTTATAGACCGTCTTAAATATATGTTTATTAAAATTATGAAGAGTGTAATTTTTTAATGGAAATGGAGTGATATATATATGTTGGTATAGATGGTACTGGCGCCAAAGGTATTTTCAAAGTTAATTCAAAGAATAACGTTAGAAGAGATAAAGGCAGCTGGCATTGAGGAGCTTGAGTCTTGTCCATTTTGTGATTTCGCCACTATTCTTGCACCTGAAGATAAGGTATTTCGTTGTTTAAACAACGACTGCATGAAGGAATCATGTCGCTTATGCAAGGAACTCTCACATATTCCGCTTCGTTGTGAAGAAGTTGAGCGAGAAAAAGATGTTGAAATGCGAACTTATATAGAAGACAAAATGACTGAAGCTTTAATTAGGTGGGTTATATAATTGTTACTTTCTTTTACGAAGTAATCTTGTAATCATGAAAAATGTCGAATTCGAGATTTCAACGGATATACACGTTTTGACCTACCCTGAACGAATGTCACTATTTTCGGAATGACTTAATTTTTATTTTTTTTAGAAAATGTTATAAATGTGGTCTGAAATTTGTGAAAGCAGATGGTTGCAATAAAATGACGTGTTCTTGTGGGGCAAAAATGTGCTATGTCTGTCAACAACCAGTTATAGATTACACACATTTTAATGGACAAGGAGGCGAACAATTTCATTTGTAAGTTAAACATAAAAGTGAATATCATTAATAAAATATAATGAATATTTTTCAGATGCCCATTGTATAGTGATACGAACAAATTGCACATAGAATCTGTGAAACTCGGTGCTGAAACTGCAAAAAAAGAGTTAGGATTGAATGTTGATAGTAAAAAACTTAAAAATGATCCAGCAAAAAATCTAGACCAACATTTCTAAAACGAATACGGTTTTACCACACATCTATTACCATAATTTTAATAATATTTGTTTGCTTGCAAATCATTCTTATGATTATTATTTTAGTATTATATGCGCATGAGATGTTATTTTTTGTAAATATAAACAGCAAGGATATGCACACTTTAAGGGGTTCGAATGAAATATATCTTTCCATATTTATTAGCAGGGGCGGTGGAATTTTTCCCGGTAGACCGCCTAGTTTTTTGGAGCTGTAAGTCGCATGTCATTTCGGTAATTAATGTTAATAAAAATTTACAACATTATTTAAAATATGCAGCACGTCATTATTTTTTCTGCATGTGATAATCAATTCAATGTTTATAGGACCGTTTTCCCTTTGCATTTATGCCAACTAAATCATGAACTAAGGTGTGCATTTTTCTTGTAAAAATATATTTCCATTCCAAAGTATGTATTTAGTTTTAAGCGTATAATGTTTGAATTCATATTATACTTTTCTATTTTTTCTAAACTAAATTTAACATGAAATTTCTTACCTCTTGATAAATTCAGATTTTTGGTGCCATATGAATACGTTTATCAGGCGTGTTTCTTCGACTATGAAACAAGTGGTCATAGTAATCGAACCTTATTATTAAAAACTAAACTTTAGACTTCATTATAGATATAAATATATTTCAAAAACATTGCATTTTAATTTGTAATAAGCGTAGAAATTCTTTGAGTACTACAATCATAATTAATTTGATTGCGAATTAGAGTTCGAAGAAACACGCCTATCTATCCAATTGTACAAATCATCGAAATAAGCATGAGTTGGTTTTAATTTGGGGGAAAATGGTGCGTTCAAGCCGACGCGGTATCGCGGCAACAAAAATAAATGCCGAACCGAAGGTCTCTTTTATTTTATAACATCTCTTCTTTAAATATATCCTGTGTTTACTTTTGGTTTTTTGTGATAAAAAGAAATATTAATTCTCAGGTTTGTAATTATTCATTTAAATAACACTGCAATTTATATTGAGTGTAAATAATTATTATAAATTTAACTATGGATACATAAACGGGAGAACACATTTTTATTTTATTTATTAATTTTAACAGTTTTGACACATACAATTATTTATTTAGATCAATTCAATCATGATTGTTGTTACCTCGGTGCGAAAGTTAAAAATATTTAGCGGCAGATTTTGGCAATTTTGAAGGCTGCTGCGATGCCGTGTCGGTTCGAACTTACCATAAGGCTAAAATGCCTTTTCTGGTAATAAAAAGTATAAATATTTTAAATGAATTCTATGTCTATGCAAAATCAATTCCAATTTTATTTCATATGAATACCAGTTCTACTCAATTTGAATGTTTGTTTTGTTTTAATTTCAAGTGAATTCTGTTTCTGTTCCATCATTTTTTATTTCATTTCTATAACTATTCAGTTCCTATTGCAATTATATTTATTTCAATAACATATAAATGGCATTCAAATGAAACAGAACGGCTATTTGAGAAACGTCACCAAATTGATTAAACCGGATAGATATAGCATAGTACTAGCATTGAAAAATTCTTTTTTTACCAGGGTTTATGATTTACGTTATTCAAATTTGTCTGTGCTAGTTTGCAAATTTAAATTTAATTCTAGTAAAAGTATAATATAATTCAATCTTGTTTTTATGTTTCTGTTAAAAATTTATATTATAAATGAATATGTTTCTCATAAAACTGTTTTTGAATAAAAAAATATATATATTTATATTTTTCTTGCAGAATTTTGAAATACAAATCTATTTATCAAGTTGTAGTTTTTTTATGCGCTATTTCGGTTTATTCGGCGAGCTGAAAGAAATTGCACCTAAGCTTGTCTTAAACCTTTCAGCCCTGAATGTTTAATATTGAAAATTAAAAAAGAAATATACAGTACACTGTAAAAAATACGTGTAAAATTACAATCATTATTTTTGTATTTTTCCTTAAAAATTAGCGTAATATTACATATCTGTGTAATTTTACATGTGTTCTTCAATTTTTATGTAATATTACCAACTATGAATATATTTTATGTGAACTTAAATAATTCACTGTAAAATTACATATTTCACAGTAAAATTAAATTTTCTATTGCAAAATTAAATATTCAATAGTAAAATTCCATATTCTCGCAGGCTGATCTGTAAAAATACGAAATTGATGTAACTTTACTTGGAAATAATCGGAAAAGTTGTAATATTACAAAAACGGAGGGCAAATTATTAGTTTTCATGTATTTTTACGCAATTTTAAAGTATTATAGTATTAGGTACGCAATGCTTTGAAGTATTTATATATGCATAGTAAATAAAAATGGTATTGTTTATTAATGAATATCAAAATTTAAGGTAGGTATAATATATTCTATAATATATGATATAATATATATATATATATATATATATATATATATATATATATATATATATATATATATATATATATATATATGTATACATTATATGTAATTTTAATTCATATCAATGATTAATAAAAAAAAGAAAATGACAATGTTGCAGCTTTACATAAAATATATAATCGATGGTATTTTTACAATTAAATCTAGTATTTTCACAATTATCTTGTGTAAAATTACATGTTTGTGTAAATTTGCGTTTGCGTTGTTCTATTGAACAGACGCATGTGTTCAGACCTGTTTAGGCTATACATGCGTCTGGTGCATCATATTGAGCAGGCCGTATATTTGTTTAATGTATAACTGTGAATATATTTATATATAAAGAAGAGGTGTTTCTAATTTCTAATTGAACATTGAAAATAGAAGTTTCCTTTTTCAAGTAAGTTAAATGAAGTTATATATTAATTACCATTTAAATTTTTATTCCAATTATGCAAGTAAAATTAACAGAAACTTTCAACATATTCATATGTTATTTAACACTTGCTTAAAAGCAATTTACGTTAAACATGTATAATATCTTGTATATTTAGGGTTATTAATTATCTTATTAGAACTTGATAGTTAATTTACAGAAGTGTTGAAATTTTACGTTCAAACTGTAAATTTAGGATTGGAAAATTATATTTTACATTTTACATTAGAACAAACTGTTACATTTACAGGGAATATGCGAATTTTACATTTTTAAACTGTAAATTTAGTGTTTGAATCTGTTATTTTATGTTTTATCAAAATTTGATAATAAATTTACAGAAGTTAAAGGAATTTTATATTTTACATGGTAAATTTAATATTTGAAAATGTTTTTCTACATTTTGTAACTGTATTTTCATATCATATATTAATGCTGAAGATCACATTTACTTTATAAAAATAGATACCAACATCGAGGCACCAGAACACCATTATTTAACTGCTTAAAAGGTTATAGCAAAATACTTTCACGAAGAATTTGGTTTTCCTTTATTTGAAGTTAAGGTAAGATTAGCAAAAATATAGTATAAGTATAATAAAAATTTCTACAGTATTTTTCTTGTAGGAAGATGCACTAAAATAAAAATTAAAGGGAGAATTTCCAGTGTACCTGGTACGTTATATTTTCAATGCACCCCTTTCAGCTATCATTTTATAAAACAAAATAACAATTCCTTTTTTATTTTACTTCCAATTTAAACTTATTTAATTTTTTTTTTTTCAGGGTCAAATGTAATCTGCCACAATTATATATGCATTGAAGATAATACAATAAATGAAGGAACCGAACATATTTTGGAGGCAATTTTCGCTATATTTTTTAATTTCAAAATGAAATACACGAATACACCATAGGATTATTCCTAACAATGGAATTAATCGATTAGATTATATTTGAAAATAAACCCTGACGTTGGGAGCAGAAGTAAAAGATGTTGTGTGAGGTCGGTCATATCATTTATTAACAATTTTAATGAAAAAAATTTAAAAATATTTAGTTGAAATACGGATGATTTTTTTGTTCAAAGTTTGTTTTAATTACAATTTTTTGTAAACAAATGACATAAACTAAGTTCGCATAAATGTTTTCGATTCTTTGTTATTTATATTTGTAATAAAAACAATTCAAAAAATTATAACTTGTTAAAATACCTATACTTTCTTCCTCAGTTTACAATTGCAAAAGTAAATTTACATTTTTAAATGTAAATTTACACTTCCATTAAGAATACCATTACATTATTTAATGTAAAATATACTATATAATCACGGAATTTTACATCTTCAATTAGTAAAGTTACATTTGCAATAGTTAATTTTCCCAGTTACACTTGTAAACGTTTTACATTTACAAATGTAAACATTACATCTCATATTAGTAAATTTACAATTTCAAAACTAATGTTACACATCATTAATGTAAAATTTACATTTAGCGATGTATTCCTTTACTACGACATCTGTAAAATTACATAACATAAATCTAGATATGTAAATATACTGTTCAATTTGTAATATTACATTTTATAAAATCCAAATAGTAAAGATACACTGCTATGTAAAATTACTATGATTATCGAGGGTCATGATTAAACCAATGATTATCATTGTAAAAATTTTTTACAGTGTAAGTTGAGCTCTGTAAATTTATGGTGGCAAGCCGAATTAGGTCAAAAATAATGGCCATAAAAAATGTTGGCGTTGCTATTTGCCGATTTTATAGGGAAAAGAAAAATTAACGAATTTTGATATGGGAATAACCAATTATAACATTTTAGTTTGACGTATTATGACAAATTTCGATTATAATAAATTATGGTCCCACAAACTCTCATAAATTTCATAACAATCCGGAAATACGAAAATACATTAAATAATAACCTTTGGCTGTAATAGGAACAGTGCCGTATTATTGTATTGTATAATCAAATCGTAAGCAAGTTATGTCAGTTTTATATAAATTCTTGAATACATGAGTGTATGTTTGCGGTTATGTTATGAATATTTTGTATGTATTGGACAATGTAGCTGAAGGTACAAAGTTAGGAAATATTTAAGTACGGTTTCTATATTTTTATTAACTAATTACATGCCACATGCGATGCACGCAGTTGCACGTGATCCTAAAGCGAATATCATTTGATAGTTTTATATAGTGAAGTGACAAAGGTAGAAGTATTCATCTACGTAGTTCAACTGTTTTGAAGAAGGTACGTGTAACAATTTTTTGTTATTTTTTTACAAACATATTCATTTGTTCTTTTTTAGCAGTAAAAACAACCATGACCACACTTAGACTCATTTTCAATGTTGCACGGAACAATATCCAGCAATCAAAAACAAAATTAAATAACTATAGGAAGTTTATATATCAGGTATGTCTTATTTCAACTAAACAATTCAACAAACTTTGAATATTTGTATAAAAGATATAATTTCATTCAATAAAAACACGTTTTTATGTTTTAATTGTTTTAAGTTGAGTTCATTTTTTTTTTTATCAATTATTTGGGAATGGCCATTGGATGTTCACTATAAGTTAATTTAATGTGTATTAAATGCATGGTACAAGGTTTATTGAGATAATATTTTCCGACATACAATTTTAGGCGTGTAATTTTTACTTTATTAAACAATTAAAATGTTGAATTTTACTTTCTTGGGCAAAAAGGCAATATGTAAACGGAATTACACGGTTTGAGCTCCCCTAAATTTATATTGACTATGTGTATGTCTGATTGCTGTATAATTTTTACTTTATAAAACAATTAAAATGTTGAATTTTATTTCCTTGGGCAAATAGGCAATATGTAAACGGAATTACACGGTTTGAGCTTCCCTAAATTTATATTGACTATGTGTATGTCTGGTTGTTGTATAATTTTTACTTTATTAAACAATAGAAATGTTGATTTTTACTTTTTTGGGCAAAAGGAAATATGTAAACGGAATTACACGGTTTGAGCTTCTCTAAATTTATATTGACTATGTGTATGTGTGATTGCTGTATAATTTTTACTTTATTAAACAATAAAAATGTTGAATTTTACTTTCTGGGGCAAAAAGGAAATATGTAAACGGAATTACACGGTTTGAGCTTCCCTAAACTTATATTAACTATTTTCAATATGACACGTGTATGTCTGATTGCTGTATAATTTTTACTTTATTAAACAATAAAAATGTTGAATTTTACTTTTTTGGGTAAAAATAAAATATGAAAACGGAATTACACGGTTTGAGCTTCCCTAAACTTATATTAACTATTTTCGATATGACACGTGTATGTCTGATTGCTGTATAATTTTTACTTTATTAAACAATAAAAATGTTGTATTTTACTTTCTTGGACAAAAAGAAAATATGTAAATGGAATTACACGTTTTGAGCTTCCCTAAATTTATATTGACTATGTGTATGTCTGTTTGCTGTATAATTTTTACTTTATTAAACAATAAATATGTTGTATTTTACTTTCTTGGACAAAAAGAAAATATGTAAACGGAATTACACGTTTTGAGCTTCTCTAAATTTATATTGACTAGTTTCGAGATTGCTGAATATATATTAAAAAAATGTTTAAGGTAAAATTAACCAGGATATTAGTTGCTTTAGCAGTTTTTTTGGGATATATATGTCTTGTGAAAACTACGTTTAAGAAAGTCGAGTGCAGGCCACTTCACATTTTGTACTTTAATTTAGTTGCTAGGTAAAATTTATTAATAGATTAAATTGTTTATACAGTTGTTTTAAATTCTCATTTAACTCGGCGTTAGCGCATCAAATATGCCATCCTCAGGATGAGAATTATAATAAATACAAGGATTAATTTCTAATAACCAAATTTATATTATTTTCCTAACACGTTCTTATTTAAACAATAACGCATTTAAATTATATTTTATTTTGAATATTCATATTCGGGTACTTAGTAAGCAAAATGCATATCTTGTTTTGTATGCGCGAATATGCTTACTCATACCGTCTCATATTCACGTTTCACGTGAATATCTGATGATATTCACGTGCAATGCCATTGGGTCCAAAATTAATTTTGATCAATTTGGTGGTACTTGGCCAATCTATTTATTATATTTACGTCGGGAAATGTATTTATGTATATTGCATATTTGTGAATTAGATTCGAGATAATATTGTTATAAATTCTATATGAATAATATCCGGTTATTGTAACCTTAGTATTTGTTTGTAATGTAAACATTGATAACTACGCATATATTTCGCTAAAATCAAATTCTTGTGTCGAAACATTTTTTGAAATTCGTTCATGTATCCGAATCAAACTCACTAGGAGAAATTGGGCGGTGTCTAAAACTTGAGATTAGGTTTTAAACGTAACGATTATCAATAATTCTTCTGTGCGAAGTCCAAGATAAATGATTAAATAATCAATATGCAGTGCTTACTAGAGATTCTTGCACATATAATCAATATATTTGTATAGATATTTTGTGGTATATTATCATATTACAAATATAAAATGACCAGACATTATAATAATATTGGTTTATATTTTATTATATCCTGCGATTATTATAAAAATAATTTTGTCAATATGATAACCATGAATAACATACATATACAATAGCGATTTTTCAGTTAACTTCAAGAAATTTTAATATCTTATTCTTCAACGGTTCTCGTAGTAAAGCGTTCAAAGGCAACGAATCTATAATAAATCATTATAAATAATAATTTTGAAATGTAATGCATTCCAGCTATCGCATTAATAGACTGGCTATTGTTGAAATCAATCCAATAATTATGTCATTATTATATTTTACACTTTGCAGTGGGATAAAGGAATCTTTTCTATATAAATTAAATAATTAAATCATCCACTGAATAATACGGCGAGCTAAAGGCACCTATGCTTGTTTTTTCTTTCATTCTACGTCCAAGAAAGTAAAAATATATTTTGATTTTGTAAATATATGTTAATCTTAACATTAAAAGACTGGCTATTGTTGAAATCAATCCAATAATTATGTCATTATTATCTTTTACACTTTACAGTGGTTAAAGGAATCTTTTCTATATAAATTAAATAATTAAATCATCCATTGAATAATACGGCGAGCTAAAGACACCTATGCTTGTTTTTTCTTTCTTTGTACGTCCAAGAAAGTAAAAATATATTTTGATTGTTGTAAATATGTGTTAATCTTTAATTTAGGGAAATGTATTGGCGTTGCTCTGCGTCAGAGATTTGTCTTCGCAACCAATAAGCAAAAACGTTTATTTAATAAGTAACGAAAAAAAGAGATTCGATAAAGAGAATTTCATAGTTCCATCAAATAATGAAAAACCACTGGCCATAATACTAACATGGCTATTGGCTAAACAGAAACATATTCATAAATTCAATAACATATATTTGAACCAAGGATATGATGTACTAAATGTAGGTGTGTCTCCGTGGCAATTGTTATGGCCAGCCAAGGGAACTCAGGTATTTTTAATTCAAGCAATGAGTTTACTTTAGTTTAAAAGAAAACAATTAGCTTGTAGCAGATGATGTTGTAAAATTCCTACATAACAATCACTGTTATTCACCGCTTTTGCTTCACGGATTTTCGGTTGGTGGTTATGTTATGGGTGAAATACTTGTTAAAATAGCTCAAGATCAAACTCGTTACCAGCATATACTTGACCGATTTTGTTGCCAAGTATGGGATAGTGCGGCCGATATTACCGAAATACCCATTGGCATGCCAAAGGCAGTCTTCCCGAAAAACCAAATTATGCAAGCTGCATTGAGACAGTATATTTTGTAAGTAAATCATTCACTTCGTATATTTTCAACCGCCTATTTTATATGTCCGCTTCTTGAAAGCAGAGTAGGCAAAAAACATGTATTTTAATGAAAAAAATAAACACGTTTAATACATTAAAGAATACATGTTTTAAACAGTTACCAATTTAAAAAATAACTACTATCTAAACTAAAAAATAAATTCTATTTAAAAATATTACTTTATTCATGAATATACATTTAACTATTCACAGCGGTATTCGATGATTTTTTTCGTTTTAGTTTATATAATTGAGTGCATTATTTCCATATTTAGGTACCACATGAAAACTTTCCACAAAGTGGCAACGTGTCATTATATTAGATCTAGTCAAATGTTTCATACCAATCTGGTAAAGGCGCCTGCTCTATTCCTTTTAAGTAAATCAGATCCAGTTGGTTCATTTGATTCTAATATGAGAGTGAGAGAATCATGGGAGTCTATGGGTATAAAGGTAAGAGAATACTATAGACCAGTCTTTTTATCCACCAGAACTTATTCGATGACAAAGTCTTTCCTCGAGATTTTGTATTCAAACATAGATTTAAATATATTTGGCATTTTGAAGCATTTGCCAAATTCTTCAGGGGTGCAAATCATATTTCTCTGCTATAAAATTCTTCGATCTAAACTACCTCCGCTATTGAAAAGACTGGTTGTATTTCAATTTGTGTAATTTTTTAAAGGTTTACTGGAAGTGTTGGGAGAAGTCACCACATGTCAGTCATTTATATTACCACCCGAAAGAGTACATGGCCGAGTTGAACACTTTTCTAGAAAAATATGCACAAATTGCATATCCTGAGAAAATGCGTATCAAACAATAATTGTGTATTATAATTTTTATAGATTTTTATATATATATCATAGCATTGTCTAAGAATTGAATTTAAATACACGAGAATTTTTTGAATTGAATACAAAAGCATATAGAAAATTGTTTTTCACAACATTTATTTCATTTTACTTATAAAGTTGTCTTGCGAAGGACAACAATTTAATTTATTTTCTAATTGAGAAAATATTTCGTAATAACACAAAGCAATTATTTGAAATAGGAAATCATGAACAAAAAAAAAAACAATGAAAGTTATTAATTATAGTAATTATATTTATTTATTTACCAATTTCTATTAGTTTTAATGTATTTAGGTAATGGTACGAGCCGGAACTAATAAGAATAACAAATCAATAGAAAAAGACATTTATTACTAAAAGAAGAAAAAAAACCATAAAGTTATTTATAATTTTATACTCATTTTTATAGAGAATAAATATTCGCCAAATTTGTACAATCGTAGTTAAAGAATTGAAAATACGCTACTACGAATATTTGCTTATTTGCAATTTAGAATTTAAATTTAGTATATAGTTTGCAATTATTTCTATTATGGTTTGTTAGTTGATAATTGTAATTCTAATTACATAGTATAAAGTAATTTTATGATTAAATGGTTTGATTTACTATAGCGCAATTAAGTATTTGTAATTATACACCATTTTGATATGATATTAGAAACTATGCACATATACTCATTACTATGATTCGTGTTTTACCTTATTCATTTATATAAATCATAATTTATGTAGAATAAATAAAATAAACTATTGATAAGAAATTACACTTTTTTTAATGGGATTATATTGCAAATGGTTAGAGTTATAAAAATATAATTTAAAGATTTACTATCGATATGTTAATACATAATGTGACCAATGAGTGAGAATGTTTAAAGGTAAGTGGTTTATGAAAATATATGCTAACAATCATTATTTCACCATTTCTCTTTAAATTCACCAAATATCGCATCACCTGTATAAACTAAAGCTGCTTTATTTTAGCTGTTTCGACTTCACTCTACATACAAGTGCGTCTAATTCTGTGTTGGCAGAGATTTAACTCTGCGGAAGGAAAGGTACCGTTTTGGCTATTTATAATTAAATTGTGATTTAAGAAGTATATATATATATATATTATACAAAATTAATCTTCTCAATAAACACCATTGATATAGATGCCAGTGTCTCCAGTCCTGCGGCGAGCGAATAGTCAATAACGACGAAAAATAATCTTTTTTATAATATTTATAATTTTAAGAGAGAGAGAAGATAAATCTGGAGTGGCCTTCACTCGATTTCTATTCATTTCTAGAAAAACGTATTTTTATATGTGATTTTTCAGCAAGTTTTGCAAAACAAAAGTTGCTAGAAATTAGAATATTATTTAGTTTTATAAAATTCACTTCTTGTCTAACTGTCCTATTCGAGATATACACAAATGATACGAGTAAACAAGCATATCGGGTTGAAATGTCTTATTCAAAAACAGTTTTTCTTTTCCGGGATATACAAATCTATATCTCAAATCATCATTTATATGTTCAATGGTATGTTTTGTAGAGCGTTCACACACAGTATAGTCGAAATGGATTCAGTGCCTCATTTGCATTAAAATTTCGAGGTCGATTTTTTGTGATTACATACATTACGTATAGTAATAACAATTATTGAAAGTTTTTAAATCAGTTGCGGATATTTTAAAGGTTCGTTAGAAGATTCGTCGATTTCCTGATCATAATTAGAAAACTATTATTTTATTGCCGCAGATCTGATATTTACATGCATCACCTGGATAGGAATTCAATTCAAAAGGAATTGAAAAGCGCTTTAATTCATTTAGGAATTTAATGGAAGCCCTTTTATTAATGAGAACTTCAGGGTTTGAAATTGAATTTATGAATTAAAGGCTTCAAGCCCTCAAAATAGCCGCAAGACATTAAAATGTATAATTGTTAAAAAGGCATATTTCAAAATAAAGGATATCTAATTGTAAAATATAATTTTAGTATATGTTTTAAATTCTTTTCATTGTTAATTTATAATTCAAAACCTTTTAAAAGGTTTGTAATTATCAATAAGGATTCAATTCGCTTTGAATTGATAATCAGGGTTTAATTCCTTTTGATTAATAACTTATAATAAATTTGAAATAATGTTTAAGTTGAATTATGAATTAAATTCCACTTGTAATTGATTTTACTTAAATTCTTGTGTAATAGACACAATAATTAAATATTTTCTGCCTGTTTCTTGTACTTAAACTAAACAGATCTCGCCAAAAGCGATGGTTAGTCGCGTTTTTGTGTAGACCAGTGGTCAATGTAGGCAAAGAAATAATACTTTGCATCCGTGACCATCACAAAGTGATCCTAATAATAAAGCGCAAGGAAATAACTACATAGACGTTCGTACTTGGGAATATAAAGCTATATTATTTGAATTTTATAAAATCACGAATAATTCTAAGCGATCACTTCAATATCGCATGGTATATCTAAAGTATTACGTAAATCACACATTTAATTAACAATTAAAATAAGCGTACCTATCCTACTTGACTATATAAAAGAATTTATGAAATTAACAATTGCATCGATTTAAATTTTTATAAAGCTTTTTTATTTACTAAAATTAGAAAAAAACTTGTATGAAACACGTTAGGAAATGCGATTTTGGGTAACGAGTGGGATGTTTGCCAGACGAGCGAAGCGAGGTATATCCGAATTGGATACTTAATTTTTGTAATTCTTTGAACGTTTGAATAATAGTCGAAAAAAGTGGCTTACTTAGGAATATAAATAGTATTGTCTATGATACACGGGGTATGTTAAAATGCATTTGCACGCCAATGGTTTGATTAAATGAACAGGCGTGGGCCACGTGCATGAAGTTGAAGCCACCAGAATTCAATATAATAGTACAGCTGATATATAAGAGCTAAATGAAGGTTCATGGCTAAAATCAATTAAAACTATATTATTTCCTACATTCGTAAATAGTGCCTGAAATTAAAGTGCCGGTGAGTTTCTTTAAACTTATCATATATAATAGAATACTATAGATTCAAAATCACAATTTTTAATTGGTTTTAATTGGTCACGTTTAAAATATTATACAATTACCGGGTAAATGTCTGTGTCATTTTCAAATAATTGGACATATTTGTGGCTCTATCCAGATAGTACGAATTAGTACAATATTCCTTCAACATCCTCCAATATTCCAAATATTCTTTAAATATACACAGAATATTCTGCATATCTACAGCTTTTGCGAATATCTATAAATCTATAGAATTATTCTTTTTAATATTCATAACAGAATATAATTAGAATATTATTCATATTTCAGATATTTATGAAATATCAATCAATATAATTTGAATTATAGTCTAAATTTATAATGAGGTGAAACACTACCCATATAGCACAGAATGCCTTATAGACGTAATAAAGACGTCCAATTGACGACATCTTAAAATATTTCATCTATTAGACGTCTTTATACGTCTTTAGGCATTCTGTGCTATATAGGTAGTTATCTATCTATGTTCTTTGCTTATATAAAAAAAAACTTATTTAACATTTAGCAATTTGCAGCGATAAAGTTAATTAACATATTAAAACATGCCAGGAATATTTTTTTATGCATCCTTGAATAATCTAAGTATATTGCAGATATATGCCAGGATACTTGAGAATATTGCATAGGTATATTCTTTTTCGGGTAATTGGCATATTCTCTGATTATTCCAAGAATATTTTTGAGTAACAATAGGTTATTCCTGGAATCTAAAATTAATATTCTTGTGCTTGAAAGTTTTGTTCAAAAAATGAACCAGTTATGAGAAAATCTTAAATATCTTATTTATGTTGCCATAAATACACATGTCGTAACAAATCGTATGAATTATGCCTGACATTTGGTCAGGGAAACAAAATAGACTGAAATTATTTATATTTATCCACCGGTTAACACAAATAGATTGATTGAGAATGAGTTGCAAGCGTATTGGTAATTGCAGATAAACATTAATTAACAGATTAGTGTTTAATATATTGAATGTTAAAGAAATAATCTATATTTTATATTGAAGAAACAGAATTTGATAATGTAATAAAATAATTAGCTAAATTGTACAATTTCAGAGTATTACTCTGGAGTTTTGGTTGGTTTGACAGTTTATTTGGGTTATATTTATAATATATATCTAGTGAAAACTACGTGCAGGCCACTCCACATTGTTTTTTAATGATAAGTTATCTTGAAATAAACATAAGGTAGTTTTGTATACGTATTACTAGATACTAACAACCTGTTAATATCTTGTAATACGTATCAAGTAGACTTTTTTTTTGGGCTGATAGCACTGTAATTTACACTGTAAAAATAAAACATGTTTATTTCTAGTCAACTAACATAAATAATTTGCAGTTGAAGAAAAAATAAACAATTTATAAACCTTTGTCTATGATTAAATGATTTATATCACAAAGTTTTTATAAAATTCGCAGTACTTAGGTGATAACACATATATCAACATATTTTTATCACGACAGAAATGCTAAAGCATTCGATCGTGTGTCTATAAATTTTCAAACTTGAATTTAAAAAATTAGTCATCGCTCGGCCGTTCATAAGATTGAATTAAAAACCTCTACTTCTCTGAAAGAACCTGAGCGATTTGGAGCGATAAATAAAATATTATGGCTTTTGGGTGCATAATCTGAAAAAATATTGTAGATAAAATTATAATTATTGCTAGTTTTTTATATACTCAAAAATAAATTTTTTTGGCCTTTTTATTTTTTTTTCTAAAAGTATTAAGTAAGGCTTAAAGTGTACAGTTTTGATTATTTGTAGCCATGACAACCTTAAGCATATTCAATTTAACTCATCGAAGATTTGTGCACATGTTATGCAAAGGACACAATATTATTCAAAACGTAAGTATTAATTTATATTTATAAAACGGTGTTATTATATCTATATTGGTTACAGAAAATTGTAGCATCGACATTTATAGTAACTCGTAACATATCATGTTTAGAAATATCTAAAAATCTTGAATTAATTACAAATGAGAAATTGAACACCAAAGTTATCAATTATAAACTTAATCAAAAGGAAGACAAACCATTGATTGTTTGCCTAACATGGTTGTTGGCCAAAAGGAAGAATGTGTTGAAATATGCTAATATTTATTTGGAACAAGGCTTTGACGTTCTTAATGTCAGCGTATCGCCATGGCAAGTATTATGGCCCACCAAAGGAATTCAGGTAAATAAAGTTTGTCTTCTTCTACTGTTTTCTTTGAAGTCCTCGTCCAAAATGTTTATTTTCGCAATGCTAGTAGCTTGATCATGTCAATTGTGATTACCAGTTCTTCTTTTTGCAGTTGGTGGCGATCGATCTTTTACAATTTTTAAAGGCAAATCAAAGTTATTCTCCCTTGGTTATACATGGCTTTTCAGTAGGCGCATATCTATGGGGTGAAGTATTGGTGCATGTATCCCAAGAAAAAGAAAAATATGGAGAAATAATAAACAGGATATGTGGCCAAATATGGGACAGTTCTGTAGACGTTACCGAAATACAATTAGGTGTTCCGCCTGCAGTATTCCCCAAAAATACAGTTATGCAAAAGGCTTTGCAACAATATATTATGTAAATGCTTCACTTCTCTTTACATCACTGTGAAACAATAAATTTTAAGATCCATTTCGCATACCAGTTTGTAATTCTTTTAATTTGATGTTAATAGGTACCATCTGAAAACATTTCACAAAGTCGCTACAATTCATTACATTAGAGCAAGTCAAATGTTCCATACTGATACACCGATAGTACCTGCATTGTTCTTCCTCAGTAAAACTGACTCCATTGGAGCAGTAGCAGCCAATATTCGCGCAAGGGAATGTTGGGAATCCATGGGGATACCGGTATAATAGATTTTTTATTTGCCGAATATGATGAAATAATTGTTTTGTTTAAATTTTCTTATTTTGTAGGTTTATTGGAAATGCTTTGAAAAGTCGCCTCATGTTGGCCATTTTCGCTACCATCCAGAAGAATACAAAGCAGAATTATATGCCTTTATTGATAAACTATCCATAGTTGCTCAACCAAAAAAGATACAAGTGATAACCAAGTCTTAATTAACGCATGTTTATAAACAGATAATATTACTGATTTGTTTTTGTACATGCATTTGGTAATGAATGTAGGTGATGTTCTTTACTATTTGTGATAATTGTAACTTTACAATAAAATTAATGACTTACACCACCAAAACATTTGAATTCCATAGGTTTTAAGCATTAGCAAATCTAAACAATTTAAATCTGTGCATATTTTTAATATTGTGAACCATGAATTTTATACAGCGTTTTAATAATTGCATTTATATACATTAACATTTATAATAAACGAAATAACTCATCAAATATGTTTTAACCATATGTAAAAGTGTAAAATATAGAAATAGCAAAATATACCATAGAATTATATTGATATTATTTTTATTTGCATGTAATATTTATACACTGTTATAATAATATTACACTTTTTATTCCATTTTAGTACAATAACATATAACTTTTTTGTTAATTTCAGACGAGGTTGCAACAAGGTACGCAGATAAGTATAAGTGGTTGCATAACTACAGCCTAGTAAAAAGTTGGAGTAGCCTTCACTCAGCTTTTTTATACATCCACTATCCATAGAATAATATTGCTTTATTTTATTTTAAATGCATTCTTCCATTACAACAATAAAATAACAAAACCACGAAAAACAGATCTATTTGTATTTTTAACACATATGGCGGAGAGTCTAGGTCACCACTAAACGGGTGTACTCGTATCTCATCAACCGTTCATCTGAATCAATTTTTAATGTTAGATTAGATATTATTTTTATTTGCATGTAATATTTATACACTGTTATAATAATATTACACTTTATATTCCATTTTAGTACAAAAACAGTTTTGTTAATTCTAATTTCAGGCGAGATTGCAACTAGATACGCAGATAAGTATATGTGGTTGCATAACTACAGCTTAATAAAAAAGTTGGAGTAGCCTTCACTCGACTTTTTTCACTATCTATATAAAATAATATTGCTTTATTTCATTTTAAATTCATTCTTTCATTACTATTAAACAATAAAATAACAAAGCATCGAAATAAACAGATCTATTTGTATTTTTAACACATATGGCCATTACCACTTTTAAAAACTTTCATAGTTAACGCGGAGAGTCTAGGTCACCACTAAACGGGTGTACTCGTATCCCATCAACGAGTCATCTGAATCCATTTATAATGTTAGATTCTAAAAGCGTATAAAATTCTCTGGAGTTTATACCAACATTTGGTGTAAAAAGTTAATATTTGACAAAATGGCGGCCGTGTGAAGATAAACGTTATTTTTTCGACGTTGCAATGTTTGTTGAATCCTACTGTATTGATTCGCACCTGTTGTCATGATTCGCATAATCATGATTCAGTTATTACTTGAATCATACAACTCTTGACATTCTATATATATATATATATATATATATATATATTTACTTTTCCTGTTTTTCTGTGTAAACAACGTAATTCTATAAAACGCGACAAAGCTCAAACAAAACGTTAATTATATTATTATCCTTAAGAGCAAATAATAAACATGTATATGTTATATTCATATAGTATAAAATACACACACATCAGCTTTACAGGAATAGTCTTATCTGTATTTATTCGTTCTAGTGCGACCATGTTGACATTGTGAATCTTGGGATAAATTGAGAGCATGATAATGAATTATGTTTTTTTTTTTACAATTCATTTTCTTATCTCGAAACATTTTATTAATTTTACTCTCATATTATTTTCAAACAGTATTGTACCTACTAATTGAATAATACCTCTAATTTTTTTAATGCTTACAATATTTGCTGCGTTTAAGTTATAAGAAAGTATAAACAGTTGTTTATTTTTATTTAGTTTGTAAAATAATTTAAGTTTGGCAAATGCATGGGAATTTAACTGTTTTAAATATATTTCTAGTAACATAATTTTGTTAGATTATACGGTAACACAGGTAATAATTCTAATATTGATTCTATGTAAAACGCTGCGTGGTAGTTGCCATTATATTATCGGGGTCGCTAATAAATGTGTAATCCCTTCAAAATCAGCGGGGAATCACAAATACAGCCGCCTAAAGGTTTACCTTTTCTGTACTGTATTGTTTAAACACCGGTCCAGGAACCCGCAAAGTCTTTGCGTCGGAAAATACAGAATATTGTCTGTGTGTATGCCCTCCAATTGGATTAAAATGAGAAATACTAGAAAATCCATTGCTTCTCGACAAATATTGTGACCGTTGTCTTCTATAATTGTGTATGCGAGGCAGGGGGGTGTTGACCTTCGTTTGACCTAAACCGATTTACCGTTTCTAAATAAATTTTCGTATGAAGAGTAGATTAACTGCACTGGAACATATTTAAATCCTACAAGTCTCATCAGGTGGGCGGGAATGCGACTTTGAAGAAATACAATATTGATGTGTTTTTCACATTGGTACAGTTTTTCATAAGATATATTACTATAATTTATTTTTATTTTGCGTGATGCTTAAACTGTCTACGCCGCAGTTAAGTTCCTCAACAAGAATCACTATAAAATGAAAGTAATATTTTTATGCTTTGAAATTAATATATAATTCTATTTTAAATATAAAAACAAGTATAGGTGCAGGCACTGATGTCTTTAGTTCACCGTATTATCTTTTCAGGGGATGTTTAATTTGTTATATTTAGAAAACATTTTCATGAAAGTGCTACATCATATATTATAAATATAACTTTGCAGAAGTTACGACAAGACGTCGTTGTATATTTTATTAAAATATTTCTTTTAAATTGTTGTTGTTTTAAACTGTTTGATATGAAAAATTGCATTATTTTCGTGTGTTAATACGTCGCATAGTCCGAATAATCGGTTCAATTATTTGGGAATAGTAAATTGGATAAATGTAATAGATTATACACAGAAAAAATTAGAGTAATCAACTAATGTACAAGTTAATTTTCAGCCTTCTAATCCATTTTGATGATTTGATTTTAGATGTTTTAAAAAATGAATTAGGAATTTGATCTAAAAGTTTAGAAAGTGTGTATGATATTATTAGGTGTTCTAACTAAACTATAGCGTTTAATTGAAACCGTCACACAATTTTATAGAATGTGTTGTAGAATGCGTGTTAAATATATGTAAAAAAGATAAAAAATATCTTTAAGTAAAATGGCATTTAATAACAAACATACAATTAATGATAAACAAGAAGATAGAAGTATTTGATCAACCTAAGGAGACAAGTGAATATGTTTAAATATAATATAATACTTATCTACTTGATAAGAAGACAAAGAAACGCGACATCCCGATTTTTATTACATTTTTCAACGAAATCGAACGTTATTAACAATGTTAACTTTGTACTAAAGCTCTCGTATTTCCAAAATTCTGTAAGCATCAATGTTAACATCGAACAAAAACGAAAGAAAAACATCGATTTTTAACTGATTTTAATATTTTGGGGTAAATCTTAAATACCTTCAGAATCTTTATTATCTGTCTTGAAATGGCTAAACGCACAAAGTTGGGATTGTAAAGTGATGACCGTGTTACAATGTGTATATAAAATACAATAAATATTGTAAATGATACAATTCACTTTGTATCTGTTATAATATTTATTGTATTCTGTATAAATTTTATAACACTGTCACCACTTTACAATATTTTATTGTACTGGGTATAATAATTATTGTAGACCCTTTACGATCTATTTCTCTTCGTAATACTTGCATTTATTATATCTGAAGATTGTTTTCTTCATAAATAATTATATATGATGCGACTGACAATTAAATGATGAAGATTTAGCGGGTAAATTATGCCTTTTTTACTATATTACATTCAAACTACTTATCGATACAAATTCATATAAATAAAATGGTAATATGTGAAATGGATAAAATAACTTGTAAAACTAACAAATTTATATATTGATTTACGTTCGCTAGATATACTAGTATTTAGGTAAATATACGTTTAAATTAACACCAAAATTTTGTTGAAAATAACACAATTGTACGAATTAGGGGCGTATTATTTGTGATATTATAAACGAGCACATTTTCATTTTGTCTTTAAAAACAAGTCAATATTTTGAATCATTTTGAACTTCATTGCATTAAGTAACATATTTTAAGGAGCACATTTTCATTTTGTCTTTTAAAACAAAGTCAATATATTGTTTCATTTTGAACTTCATTGCATTAACTAAACGTATATGATAATTATTTGGTTTTGTGTTTAAATTTTATTAAATATTGAATACAGTTTTTAAGGTAAGCTTATTTAGTAATTAGGACGTTCTGTAGAATATTAAAGATTATTACTATTATTTAGCATAAGTTTTATAAAGCTACAATTTCGATGACCAATCCAACTACACTTAACATTACCCCTTATCCGCTATGCATTAAAATAACGACATTTTGAAGAATATTTTTATTAAGATTACCAAATATTACTCAAAATAAACAAAAATATTTTTTTTCCCTATGGGTATTCATAGTATATTATGTTGCATTTCCGTATCTACGGTAAATTATTTATTTATTTTTAATATATATTATATAATAAAATACAAAAAATATAAACAAGTTAAATAATTAATATAGTAAAATTAGTAGAAGATTAAATATTTAGTATTTCTTAAAAAAGAAAAAGACATCTTCTAAAATATAGGTGAATTCTTGTTTTGTCCTTTTAGTATTTGTTTGCATTATATTGCTATATGTTATACGTACATATTATAATAACCATTTCAAAGGGGAATTTTCAGTAAATGGTACGATTTTCGAAAAAACTTTTCGGACACAAGTTTCTAGATATTTTATATAATTAACGCGGTTTCTGAGACATAGAAAAAAGTTACATGAGTTAACTGTTACTGCCGATTAAGATATTGTTTTCAAAAATAAGAGGTGCACGCCGGAGCTATGTACAATTCTTAAATTTTAAGTTTAACAATTTTGCCTTCGACAGTTTTTACTTTAGAGTGTTCACACCGACATCATCCTGCAAAAAGTTAGATTCGATCCAGGGATGTTTAAAACATGTATTTCCGTTAAAATCTCGATTTTCTCGAACTTTCATGATTATAATACTTCATTTTAGACTTCATCGCATCAACAGCGCTTAATGAATACATAATTTTGATTTATGGTTTTATGTATTTATTGATGAATTAATATTTTTAATACACATATTTCAATTATATTTATTTTGATTCTTGTGTTTCATTTTGTTGAATAAATACCAGAAAATATAAGGGTAACTTAACGTTAAATTAAGCATAAATAATTATTTCTGAAAATATTTAAACAAAGGTTAAAAATGGTTGATATTGGAAGGTATGAATACACTTCGCTTCGGAAATGGAAAAAACTTGAAAACAGAATAATAATGACACAAATCGAGGACACACAGGATCAGATGAAATTCGAAGCGGCAAACATAAAATTTCACGGTGAGACACGATTGGCTGCAAGCGGCCATAATACAATTGGGTCCATCCGATTGGCGGCGCCAGCTCGAAAATACGCCCCTTCATGTCACCCGCCGACGGCTCATCAGTATCTAGGATCTTTATCACTAAACATTCGTGTTAGGACAGTTGATAATAATAGTTGAAGCGCGGGCCATAAGTGATTTGTGTGCGTGGCAGCCACTTTTTCATATATATATATATATACAATTTGGACAAAAACGAAAACAGTGCATGTGACGTCATTGTGGCAAAATTGTTTTATGGTGAATTTTGTTTAGTATGGTGTCTTATTACAACCCTATGGCCATGTATAGGCAACAAGGTCCGGTGGGGCCCGCGTCTGGACCTGGACAATTCCACAATTCGGGCAGCCCAACGCCGGGTTGGTACGGCGGATATCATCACCATAGTGCTCAAGTGCCGACGCCGCAGCAATACTTAAATTGTATGCAGGATGCAGACCCGCAACAGATGTCCTGGCACCATCCGCACCACAGTGTTTTTAACCATGAGTTTTTCGAGTATAACAATTATATGCAACAACAACACCACCAGCAGCATAACCAGCAGCAGATGCCGCGACCGGATCCAGAGCCGCAGCTTCCGTCACCCCCAATGTCCTCTAGCGAGTTGTCGAGTCCTGGAGCTGCCGGCGGCTCGGTCACGCCACCCAACAACGCCCGCCCGGGGCCCGTTCGCAGTCCTTACGACTGGATTACAAAGCCGTCGTACCAAAGCCAACCGAATCCAGGTATGCTTTTCACGAATTTACGATTTCTTAGAACATATATGTTATAGATCTTTAGCGTATACAATTCTGAGCAAGATAATACATCAGAATCTGCAAAATATTAAGTAAAACATATTTTAATTGGATTGTAAACCATTTATAGATTCATGATTTGTGTAATTAATTATACTTAAATATGTGTTCATTAAAGAACTACACTTTTTTCAAAATCTTACAGATCAGAATCGCACCATTAATTATAATTTTATTATGGAACGTGACAATGATTTATTACACTAATTTAAGCATATAAATCATTCCTGGAATATATATTTTTATAAGTATGTATTTGTAATACAAGGATAGTGGGTTTCGTTGGTGCTCCAGTAGTACAAAAGAGCTATAGTGTTTAGTAACAATGGCGAATTAAAGAATATGCTCAGAAATGTGTTTCACAGCCTTCTGATTCCGAAATTATATCTATGGTGGAATTCTGAGCTAATCTGTAGGTCTATAAGGATATTCTATAAATTTTTAACCGCTTTTAGTTTCAAAATGATTAAATTTTGTAGACAAATCTACTAATTTGTCTACAAATATACAAAAATAGAGAATTCTATAAAATATTGACAACATTTAATGGATTTAATACATAATTTTGTTATAAACTGAACAACATTTACTATGTTGTTCAGTTTATAACAAAATTATGTTTTAAATCCATTAAATGTTGTCAATATTTTATAGAATTCTCTATAGATTTAGAGTTTGACTCAGAATTCCACTACTAATTAGGATGTATGTCGCTCGTACGATTATAAGTTGTGACCGCCACAGCTAACATTTTTTTAAATGTGACTTCCCCCTGAATTGTTTATTACGTCGCTGATACATCACATATATGTCACAAGAAACAAAGTATTTACACATTCGTTATAGGCCCTATACTGAAAAATTAAGCTCCCCCTTAATGCTGCCCTTTGTAAATATAATTTAGATGTATTAGTATATTCAGATTGAACCTTAAAGCTATAAGATTTTTTGCCGCAATGTCTTTCGCATTACATTTACTTACTATTGCGCAAGTCTAAACTTTCGTGTACTCAACTATAGCTTATGCGGTAATAAGATCTATTTATATTAAAAATAGGTTATCTAGGACTAGCAAATATAGTATTTATTTAAAGTAACTCTACATTGATTCGACTGTATTCAAATATGCGATTTTTTAATAGTAGTAAACTTAAATTGATTCAAATTCAAGTAAATCTTTTTCTCAGCACACAAGAGCTCTTAAAAATTGAAGATTGTATAATCAATAAACATTATGAAATAGATTTATTTCACGTCAAGTTTGACTATATAAGTGTATAAATGTCTAAGCGTAAGGAAGGTTTGATTGTGCAAAGCGAAATGTTTTATAAGTATTATTGTGTAGTATAATATCATTCTCTAAACAGTAACTATACCAATATTTCACCAGTTTGAATGTTGTAAAACTATAATTACGGACATTTTGTAAATAAGCAACAAATTTATGGTGGTTCTATTACTATAGCGGATAGCGATTCTGTTCGGATTGTACTTTGTGTATTTTCTTAATTCAATGAATATATAAAATAATACTATTATTATTTCGGTTAATATTTGCCAAAAGCGACAATTTTATTTATTATTTTATGATCTGGCCAACTTTATGGACTACACTTTTAATTGCTGCACATTGTTTAATATTTGTAAATAAATTAACACATTATATACATCTGGTCTAGCTAAAACATGCGGTTAAAGTTTACCTTTAAAATTATTTGGGCAGTACAGCTGCATTTGAACATTTAAAACGGTCAATATTTAGGACTATTGCGCAGATGTCGGAAACTAATTAGTTGTTTCTATAAGAATTGCTTGGTTGTGGGAACAAATAAATAATCTCTGAATATTCCTTTTCATGGTAGTACTATTTATATCTATTACGGCTGCCATCGAAATTGTCTAGTGCTCGACTTAAATACTAACTAAATAGGCCATAAAATTATTTGGGAATAGTAAATTGAAGCAATGTAAACAATATAGCGTTTAAAATTAGAGTTTAAACGCAATAAACATTTACTTACTATTGCGCAAGTTCGATCCTTTGTGAACTCAACTATAGCTTATACGGTAATAAGATCTATGATTTGGCTGTATTCAAATATGGGATTTATTTAATAGTAGTAAACTTATATAGATTCAAATAAATCCTTTTGTCATTTTATGGTAAACAAGCGGGATTTAAAACTACAAAATAATTACAAATAAACTTCTTCAGCAATTATTTTATATAGTGTGTTTAGTTTGGCGGTATTTACATTCGTATATTACAGTGATAAAGTTGAAGGCAGAATTTCTTTGTTCTAGAAATTGCAGCACTATCTTCTGCCCCTTTGCTTCTAGAAATTACACCGCAGGATCCTTCTGGTACGCTTTTCACTGTTACATATTAGATTGTCAGTTTCGTGTGTAAATGTCAGCCTATTCGTATATGTTGAATTGTTTTCTAATTTATGTGTTTTTTTTTATGGTCTTGTCCTTTGTGTAAATTTCTTGCTTGCTGATTTGATAACATTGGTTAATGGATCTAAAAGTTGTTTTTTTGCATGTGAATTTCCAGGCGGTAGAATGTTTTGTTGTCATGTGTGAAAAGGTTCATATAATTATAACTGAATGTATGAATAAATTCACGTATTGATGTAATTATATACGACACATAAGTACCGGTTGTAAACAAATTTGAAACTAAGATTATAATTTTCGAATGATTAGGACCACGAAACACCATTAAAATGCATTACCGTGAAACGTCAATAAATTTTTAGTTTTACGAACATTTTTAGTACGGTAACCCTTTAATTTTTCGAACATAAAACATTGTAGACGCTATAAACAACTCTCATGACAGAATGAGTGTGTATTTGCGTGATGTTCATATTAAAAAAAAAGGAGAAACAAGGATTGTAAAAGAACGCAATAGCCAATAAAAAACAATCTCTATAAATTAAGTTGGGAAAGTATCTATAATTTTATTTTTCCACATATATGAAATGGAAAACGACCAATAACTGTTCGTGATATTGAGTCGGATGACTAATAAAGGTTAATCGCTTCTAAAAATACAGAAATCGGGGTCGATTTACTATTATTATTTAAAATTTATAAAAAAAAAAAAACATTCACTAAAACATTTTTCAAGATATGCTAAACATTCCACTAGTAAAGAGATTTTAAAACATCGCTAATTTTAAATATTTCTGTTGGGCGAATTCGAAACATTTAGTGATTCGTTTGGTGCAATAAAGTGTCAACTTTGCAGACATGCCTTAACATAATCTCTGGCGACACGGCATGTTACCTTCGTATCAAGTGAATATTGGTCTTTACAAATCGGCAAACGAATAATTTGATGTTCCCGTTATTCATGGATAAGCAATAGGGTCGGTTTTATTGGGGGGACAATTTAGCGGGTTGGGCCGGCTTTTCCATAAAGTAACGAGTGAGCCGCCGATGGTTGCCATAAAGTGCTATTATAAAACCTGCCTTATACCAGTTTACAAGGATAGGGGATTCATCCTTAGTCTGGTGTTATGATCGGTTTTCACCGTGAACCTGGTAATACCCAGAATTCTTAGCATCCTATTAGTAAATATTCGGACCGCATACATGGCAACCTCAACTTTTTTTTCTTTACTTGCACGTAGTCTAAAGGAGTTTTGTAATCATGACAAATTTCAAGCTACTTGAATTAATACAGCCTATATTTGCGATAACGTCTAAGTGTGTGCCTATTTACTAGAAAATTAATTTTAAATTTAGAAAATGCATTCGTACGGACTTTAAAAATTCATTTTCAAAGTTATGGTGCTCTAAAAAGTGGGTATTCTCTTACTATTGATTTTAATTTGTAATTATATCAAGTATACATAATATAAAAATACATCAAATTGAAACTAAAACCCATAACAAAATCATTTTTTATTTTATAATATTGAATAACATAATTGCTTTCATTGTTGACTGTTTTATCATGAATTCTATAATCTGTGCCAATCAGATTCGCACTCGTTCTTCAGTTACAATATACAATAATTATATATTTTCTTTAAAAATGTATAAATTAATAAGTAATATAAAAGAGTTTATTTTTAACCAAGAATAATTTAAGCTCTGCGCATTGGTGCTTGCCCCTATGTGTGTTTTATTCTGAACATATTTAGTGTTTATTACAAATATTACTATATAATAATGGAGTGGTCTTCACTCGACTTTTTTATACTTCTATACAGAAAAATACAGATTACAGTAATTAACTAAACCAAAAAGAAAAAATTATTAGTTAATTTTTAGTTAATGCAGTTAAATGAAGAGATAATAAGATTTAAGATGTTTTAAAAAATGAATTTGATCTAAAAGTGTAGAATGTTTATCTATATTTTTAGATGTTTCCACTAAATTAACTATATGATTATTTTTACAAGCGAATTTTCAAAAAATGGTAATAAAATATATATAGATATATATTGTTCCTAGAAATTTTAATAGCTTTAATTTTTATAAGAATAAACTTCTTTTCTAACTCATCTGAGATATTGAAAAAATAGCAAGTGTAAACTGTTACTGCCGATTAAGATATCGTTTTCAAGAATATGAGGTGCAAATACATAGTCTAAATTTTACCTGCAATAGTTTAGGCTTTAGAGCGTTCATACACATACACATAGTTCGAAAATAATCTGAACCAATTGAGGGATGGTCAAAACGTGATCGAAATTATCCATGATTCTACACCCAGTAATATAATATATATATATAATAATTTAATTTTTGGATTGAGTTAGATTAGTTTTAAAAAAACATATATTTCGTTGTAAATATGACCTAAATTAGGTTAGTTTATTAAGATATAGTAAATTAGTAAAATTATAAAATTTCTATATCCAAATCGTGATTTTCGTAGATGATTGTCATGGACATTGTTGTTTTGGCGTATCTGGTACAAAGGAGAATAAAAGCGAAACAAACTTAAGAAGTACACAATATTACATAAATTTAGTTGCTTATTATGTAAGGCGTGGGGTCCAGGCCCCACACATACGAACACAATATTGTGTGTGTGTGTGTGTGTGTCGGTGGCAGCGAAAATAACGGCGCGACAGTGTAATAGCGGCAATGTGTCCCACGGGTCGCATAACCGCAAACGGTTGGGAGTTTCACTCCGGCAATTATCGCTCGCTTGCGAGTTCTCCGCGTCCACGCTCGCGCGCGACGACCACGGATACGTGTTCTGTCGCACTTGTGTGTTGTGTGTCCTCACTCTATTCCACACTATGTATGTGTGGTCCTTCATCTATGATTTTACCGCGATACAATCCAGACACACTCGAACAGGGACGCATCCAAAAAAAATTGTTTTTTTTTGTACTTAAAATATTATTCTAAGTTTAATTTTAGGATTTTTACTTTTAGTAGTATTGTTATAATTTTCGAACTCGAGATTTTAACGAAAAAACTGGACAAAATTACTTAGTGGAATTGAATTCATAATGCACAATTCAACTTTCGATAATTCACAAACTCAAATCACATACAATTAATTAATTCAAAACGAATTGAAAACTATAAGCCTTTTATGTGATTCTTATTATAAATCAAAATCAATTCATTTATAATTAAAATGGAATTGAAACTTATGTGATTTTGTATTATAAATTAACAATCAATAGTAATTAACTCCTATTTAATATTTATTAATAAAACTTTCATGTAGCTTTTAACTTGTAACGTGATTTGAAACCATTTTTAACAATTATAAATTTGATGGCAATTCAATTTTTCAAATGAATTCAATTTCACAACCCGAAGTCCTCATTATCAAAAGGGCTTCAATTAAAGCCCTTTTTAATTCCTTTTGCTTTGAATTCCTACCCAGCTCCCGTCACAAATCGAATTTGACTAGTTTCAAAATGATTTCTGTGTGTCTGTGTGTGCGCGCTCTAGAGCTAAGAAAAATGTATGAATCTTTAAACTTAAAGAAATTCTCCTATTTTTGAAAACAATATCTTAACCGGAAGTAATTTCCTTTTGCATATCTCAAAAACCATGTCAAAATATTTAATATAATGATTGACCCATCAAATGATTTTATTCCAAATCTGGCACACAATTTTGTTTCCGCACCGAATTTTAATGTTTAATACTGTTTCCACCCTCGCCGATTAATACAGTGCAATGTATATGTTTGATAACTTGCGGTGTATAGCACAAACACCGAATGGCGAACGTTATGGTAATTGTAAATTGTCAGTGCGACAATGGTTAATGTGTAAAATGGGTGTAATTTGTCACTGGGTTCACAATGAAGCAATTATATAAGCAAAGCAAGTCTGGTTGATGTTCGAGTGCTGTATCAACCCCTGTGCAGAGCCCGATTCAGACTGAATGTATATACTATATCTTGTTTTGAGGAAGTATATTAAATTCTTGATTTAGGTTAGTTAGTGGTTCTGTTATCGGTTTGTTTTGAAAACAAAAGACGTAGTAATATCGGTTATAAATGGATAAAATTACGTCTCTTGCTAATGTAATAATAAATAAGTCATGTAATCATGAAATAGTTCGAACTCGAATGTGAATGAAGTCTGTGTGTCTGTGAACGCAGTCAAAACTGTCGAACGTAAAATTGCGAAACTTCGAACTTTAGACTAGATGTGCATCTCTTATTTTTGAATAGAATATTCCAACCCGAACTGCTTGTTTACTTTAAGCATTTGTTCTATCTCCAATATTACTAGAACAGTTGCACTTATAGCAAAAATAATAAGAGATATTCTAAAATGTTTTTATGAAAAGTTTTCTGATTTTCCCAAAAGTATATCGTATAAAAAGTAACTAATTTTACGCAATTTCGCCAATATTGGATATCAAAATCAAGGTATAAATAATGTGCAATCACTGATGGCAAATAAAAATAATTGCAATATAAATATTGATATTATGTTGTCATATATCGGTGACAGCTTTTACCTGTTTGTTGTTTCGTATATCTGTAAAAATGTTAAAATATTCTTGTATATATTACGCTGATGGTGTTTACCCTTAAAATGTAGTACCATATGTTTGTGTAAAACGGCATTATCATTTATTTTATTAAAAAAACATTAATGGCGAGATATAAATATACAAATAGTCATCAAAAATTTACGATTCCATAGTTGCATTCATTTAAATTTTATCTAGATACGAGAAAACTGCAACGGAAAATCTTAAATGATCTTATTTTTATTGCTATAGATGTATGGGGATTATATTTAATAAATCAAACTATGCCTGACAGAAGAACAAAATAGACTCATAGTTTGATGCTTGACATCGATTATAATAAACATACTATACCTAACGTATAAGACAGACTACAACCGATTTTCTTTTCTTTTTGTATTTTCAAAAAATGTATAACAAAAAATTAGATAAAATTAATATCACGCTTTTACCTTAATTGAGGAGATAGTAAGGATGATAGGTAGTTTGCTATTAATTTGGTATTTTATGAAAAGTATACTTATTATTTACCTGATGATTTACCGCCAAGTCGCGTACACAGCATAGCGATCGGCGTGCCGAAGCCCGGCATCATAAAGAGGCGCCCGTGCCCGCTTTATGGCAGTGGTTCAGGCCACGCTACTCCTAGTTTGTGTCTATTTAGCTGTTTACAGCAGCCTGGCGTCCGCATTACACGTTCCTTTATTCAATAACTACATCATTGGCACGCCGATCATCTATATCCTAGTTCTTTGATTCTTTTCTGGCATCGATTGATCAGCAAAACTTATTTCTTGCATAAAATTTAATAGTGCTCAATTTATGATAAATTTTGTTGCTGTGAACGTTAACCTTGTATGTCATACAACAAACTGAAATTATTACTTATAATTTCTAATTCTTTAGCTGTGAACAATCCTTTAGTCCAGGAAAGTAAAAAAAAAGAAAAATACAGTGAATTAAATGCCGGTTTTATGTTTTCATTATCTTGAACCTATTTTACCAAAAAAATATATATATTGTCTAGAATAAATACAATCATTGTTGTCATGTAGTGCACAGTAGGATTAACGACGTTGTCACTTGTCAACAACCGTGACAGAAAATAGACCGACGATAAATGACTACCGATCGGTGCTTGAATTGACAGATGGTAACAGGTTTTTTTTGCGGTGGTAACTTGTCGCAAAACATGTCATGTTCGGATACAGATATATAGGTGTAACTAATTCGCAACATATGCCCCCCATAAAAGCCTATTAACACTTTTCTAAACTGCTGCTAATATCAGTCGTGTTGCAGGTTTGTCGTATGTTTATTTAATGCATACAACCACTATTGCAGAACCTAATGGAAATATCGTTTATTTTTTACAGTATTCGATTTGTTTATTAGATTTTAAACTATCATATTATTAGTAATTGTAATTTTCATTAGGATTGGTAATTGTAATTTCACCAATAAATGCGTTAATTTTGTCTCTGTGACAAACTTGATTATTATCTGTAACTTTAATTCGTGATTACTAATTTGAATAACTGAATACACCTTAAAAGAACGCGGTCTAAATAATGTTTTTAAGTTTGTTATACATTGAAAAGTAAGATACCGTCACGGATAAAAGTTCTGAATAATTTGTTTCGTAGAAACCCGTCACAATGTTTGATATAACACAGTGATGCGTTTTCCGGCGGTGCACAAACACAATGAAATGTTGAGTTCCTGTTTGACAATGGCGTCCGTTGTCAGGTGCACACGTGTGTGCTTTTGATTGGGCGTAAAAGGCACGCTTTATCGCCTCGCCTCGACTGCATCGCGTCACTGGTATACACATATATAGGCACCGCCACCGCCGCTCTATGACAGATCTTGCCGCAGGTAATCCATGTTGATCCATTCCTATCGTCGTTTATCTTGTACCAACAACGCACTCAAATGTGCCGACAACGGAGACTCTACATTTTCCAAATTAACGTGTGTGATATGGTGCTGTACGAACCAGCGATTTATTGATTAAATTCTCATGATAAAGAATATATATATATATATATATATATATGCTGATAGACTCTTCAATCGCTACGAAAAAACTATTATGCTATTCTTATTTGATATTTAGCTAGTACGGTATCACAAAAAAGTCTTAGCGGATTTAAAAAAATAATGCACCAAAATTCGTTTACGTCTTCCTGACTCCGACAATGTATAAAGAAAGATTTGAGTAATCAACTAAAGTATTAGTGACCATAGAAAAATAATAATAATGAAATTTAATAATACAATATTATGCCATTGTTGTGTTTTGATTTGTTGCAAAAGGAAGTATGTGCACATATTTGAATTATATCTTTAATTTGTCAAATTGTCAAACAGTTTCGTTCAGAAACAAAGTGTTTCTATCTTTGATTGTTATTGATAAAGCTACAGATAATAGTGCGTGCACCTATGCTTGCTTATTGTGTATCATATGTGCCTTGAATTTTTATTTAACTGTTTGGAAAGTATAAATTCTTTAACCTAAAAGTGATAGCTTATCTTTTTCGAAAAATTAGTATCTGGTACCTATAGTACAACTGGTGTGGTCCCTAACACAAGCAGTGTTGCCAGATTTATAAAAACAGAACATATTTTGTTGTATGTTTATAAAATTTTAAAATAATCACTCATAATATGGTATTAAATGGTTACTTTCGTTGATACTGCGATTATCCTGCTAAAACGATAGATACAACATATAAGTGTACTAATTTCAAAAGCGATTTTCCTGTAAAAGGCACATTTTTCATGAAGACTTCGTTATTAGAAATTTGAATATCTAATTAACTCGTTCCGTTTTCTAGATAGTAGTACTTGCATTATTACTGATTTTATTTAAAATAATATATATATATATATATATATATATATATATATATATATATATATATATATATATATATATATATATATATATATATATATATATGCATGTATATATAATATGAATTCAAGATACTTGATTTAAGAGAGCTTGTTCTAATCTGATAATAGTTTTTGTATTAACTTTGATAAGAAAATATAAGTTTTACAATGACGAAATATCTCCATGAGATATAATATAAATATTTGTATTATTTTCGTCAAATATTGTGCGTATTAACATCATGATTAATGTTTTCATTTTCTATATTTCCAGGAAAAACACGTACGAAAGACAAATACCGTGTTGTGTATACAGATCATCAACGACTCGAACTGGAAAAAGAATTTCATTTCAGCAGATACATCACCATCAGACGCAAAGCTGAACTTGCATCAAACTTGGGTCTCTCTGAACGACAAGTGAAAATCTGGTTTCAAAACCGTAGGGCAAAGGAGAGAAAACAGGTAAGACAAAGCATAAACGGCGCAGGGAACTGAGATTTATGAGATACATTTTACACTTTGTCAGTAAAATGTACTAGGAAGATAATATTTGTATATGTTCTCGATATACTTATAATAATTGTGCTAATTCTTAACAGGTGAAGAAACGTGAAGAACTGAATTCTAAAGACATCTTAAACTCAGCCAGTGTGGCAGTGGCAGCCATGCAACTCCATCAACAAGGTTTGCTGCACCATCATCAGCAGCAGCAGGTGGCGGCGGCGTCGGCGGCAGTAGCCCACCACCAGACACAACTCGGCAGCCATACGACTGTCGTACCCGTACCGACACCGTTAATATGACCATTAATCCACGAGCATGATTGGGACGATACGTCACAGGACCCTCTTTTACTGTGATTCGATTTATATTCGGTTGTGTTCGAAAACATTCTCAAACGTTCCAACAATAATAAAGGACATGCAAGGACCGTACCTGAATGAACTGAATGATACCGTGTATGTGTAAACTTAATAAATTGGTGTAAACAGATTTATAAACATTATATGAGGTTATTGTTTACACACGCGTGTAAAGTTTTCAAAAGCATCGAAATATTTTTGAAGCCCGTCCGATTTATGTTTAGTGTGAAATAAAACGAGTGCAATCTTTAAAATTTTAAACATTAAATGCAAACATCGCAAATTAAGAATTTTCTTTTATACCAAGTTTTCGGAATGGATACTGGTACTTTCCACAGTGTATGTCAATTACAATGGGGTCTTTTCAAAATTATGAAAAATAAAACTCTTGCTGCGCGTTCATTTATCCGGATATATGTCACAAATGAGTGAAGATTGAGATGTAGTAAATTTATTTCTAGTAGACAATTCACTGCCACTTGCCAAAATCATTGAAGTTTGCAGGTTAATTTTGCATTCATTTAATGTGCAAATGAACGAAATAGCGCACAATTGAAACTGTCACATCCCATAAAATTATAAATTTAATATTTGGTTTTTTTTTTTACCAGCCTTGAAAAGTCCCCATTGGAAATATCCCGTTTGGTTGTCCTGTGCCGTATTCTTTTCTTTAAATTGCATACTGCATAGACTATAAATAGAGAAGTCTTATTTCATTCCAAAAATATATTATTTTTACTAAAGAAGAAAGGAAATGTTTCCTGGATTCATATTATGTATTTAAGAAATGCTTAATTTGTAATCTTAATGAAAAATGTGCAATTATTTGATTAATTATATTCAGTTAAGTATAATATTAGATGTAAATTTAAGATGAACCTCCATAGTTGCCGATTCTTATTGGTCGCTGCAGAGCTGGGCAAGTATTCAATTCAAAAGGAATTACAAAGTGCTTTAATTAATTTAAGGATTTATCAATTTAATTGAAGCCCTTTTGATAATGAAGAATTGCATTTATTCAAATCACATTTTAAGTTAAAAATTACATAATAGATTACTAATTGATAAATATATAATACATTTTAATTCATATTGATTGTTGATTAATAATTCAAATGCACATACAAGGCTTGTAATTGTCAAAAAAAATCCTTTTGTATTATAACATATTTGTAAACATGTCTTAATTCCTTTTGATTTATAATATTATAAAAAAGGCTTCAATTCCTATTTGAATTATAACAAATTTGTAAGTAGTAAATTGCCATTAATTCCTTTTGATAACACAAATTCACACAAAAGATTTCTAATTGTGAAAAAGGTTGCAATTCGTTTTGAATTGTGGTTTGAAATCAATGAATTGTAGGTGATTTGAGTTTGTGAATTATCGAAATGATTTTTAAATATTGTGAATTATGAATTTCGGTAGTAATCCTCTTTACAGCGACATATAGGGCGAAAAACGATGGGCATTTGTCTTAAATATCAACTGTTTATACAAAAATTGATAAGATAGAAACTGTATATACGAATAGAATTAAGTATTTATAAGAATTTTTCTCATAGTGATATATTTTTTTTATTTTTTAAAACTGTAGGTGGCGGTTTGTAAGAATTGTTTTTATTTTTATTTTCTCCGCCAGAATTTGATTATTATTTTTTTTGTCGCTAAATAAATTTATTGTGCCTTTGACGAAACTTGTTAATACAAATATTGTAAATTATTATTTTAGATGACGTACGAAATTATTTTTTAAATTGTTAACATAGTGGTCGCATTTTTATAATTTTCTTGTGAGAATCACGTTTATTTTTTCTTTTTTTTTATTGTATTAACATCCATAATAAATGTCAGTGAAATTATATTATCTCATTTTCTTTATTTCATACCTCCATCAGTTTTACGCTTACTTCATCCTTTCCATCCTGATTGTTCCATATACATTCCTTTAAATTCAGTGATCCTCAACCACTTTGCTTGAGTATTGGTGGTTCCTAAACTTTTACCTGTTTTATATAATAATGATGCTGCAAATGTAATAAATTATTATTTTTTTGTCAACTTTACCACTGAAATATATCTATATATACAAGCAAGAATACTCAAAAAATTAAATTCAACAGTTGAAACTAATAACCCAGAAATGTTTGTATGTGGGTGTGTTTGTGTAGAACGCCTTTTTTTTAAATACAAATTGGCATAGACGGGGATCGAACTCACGACCTCCAGGGTGAAAGGTAAGACTCTTAACATCTGCGCCACGGTGACTGCTAATAATGTTATAAAAAATAATCAAATAGTTTATACTGAAATAAAACAATCAATACTCTTCTGAAGTACAGTCTGCTTTGAAATAGACAAAAACGAATCAAACGTCAGAATGAAATATCAAAAAAGTTTTTGTGATAAATCTTCAATTAATTTGATAATTTGAAGTGTATTTAGGGTGTAGGGTACTTTACACAGAGTGGCATCTGCTATATTATATTGATATTGTGTGTCAATGAGAAATATAAATAATTGTTAGTTAATAAAATTAAGTTTTATTTATTCTAATTTGAAGTTTGTGAAAAAGGGTGTGTAATATATATATTTCGACTACTTATGACTTAAATAGAAACATACATTGTTACTTGGGTATTCTTTATCCAATGTAAATAATTCTTCTTTTAAAGAATGATATAACTGCTCAGATAAATCACAAGGCTGGTTATATTTAAATTCCAGCTACGAATGTGTCTAATGTTCCAATTTCGGTGTCTCTAGCGAATCGTATTCAAATGGAAATGTTGGCACACAAGTTGTGTGCCAACAGTGAACAGCCCAGCACTACTGCTACCATCGGTTCAATGTTTCAGTGTACGCGAAATAAAAGAGGGCGGTTGAAAAGTCCCGTGGGTGTTGTTCGCTGCCTATGCAGCGTCCCGGCACCGGCGGCGGCGGCGGCAGCGTTCCGTTGTCGACGCAGTCCACAAGAAGAATGTGTCCCATCACGTGTCAAACACTTGACTCGCTTTAGAACTACTAACGCATAGGTTATAACGTTATAAAGCTACTCTCGAAAACAAGTGTTTCTTGTTTTCTACAACTTTTCTTCCTTTTTACTTTCTTATACGCAGTAATGTAATCATGACAAATTTCGGACTCGGAAAACCCATACCCAATAGTTTAAATAGTCTTCATTGTCAATGTTTAGAATTAGTTTAAGGACCTGATAATACCACGTTGGGGTAAAATTATCTAAGCTGAACTGATAATTTTACTTCCATTTCAGATAATGCTTTTAAAAATAGGGAGGTTTATATAAGTATTTGGTTTAAAGTTTCATATAAATTTAGCAGAAAATATCAATATATGTATTCTTTTTATACGGAAAGTCCAGTGCAGATTTTTTACGTCAATGTCATAAAATGACCCTTACCTGCCTAACCCTAATATCCAGCTAAACGGACAAGAGAACATAGACGGCGTCGACTATGCTATTCAATAGGCACTGAACTGTCGTAAACTTTATGGAATCACCGATAACAATAGTGCGTGGATGTCGGCCCGACTGACTGTACAATGACAAACCGGCCTTTGCTGGTCTTGCTGGTGAAAATTCTCAGATTTAGACATTATTCGACTCAATTTGCTAAGTACACCTGAAATTCGACAAATTCACTCATATTATTAATATAATACAAATAAAAAAGCAAAAACTGTTGAAGATAAAAATAGGAAACTTAAGTTTACTCTGTGTTGAGTTGATCAAACTCTACTTCGAGTGAATTTTACTCCGGAGTCTGGTTTAAGGATCCCGGTAACCGATCGAACTTATTTGGCGCAAACTTCTACACTACCAACACAACTTCATCGCGAAGCGTCTTGCCATAAATCCCAATGTAAACCATTGAATAATAAACATAGGCACATGCACCTATATGCCTTGAGCTCTACCATTAAAAAATCAAATTAACTACAAATAAACTCCAGTCAAAAAAGAATAGAAACATTATATTTTTATGTTCAACTGTAGAGCATTCACAAAAAGACACACACACACACACACACACACACGAAGACGTCATCCTGAGAATAGTCAGATTCGTTTCAGCGATGGCCAAAACGTGTATGATTAAAATACTTCCAGTAGAAAATTGCATGAAAATCAAATTAGCAGTTTTCCAGTTATATGCGTTATGTTTTCTTGGTAGTAATAATAGTTCAAGGCACAAGTTCAATAAATAATCTAATAAATATATAATTCGAATACAATTTTCATATATTATGTTATATACGAACAATCAATTATATTCTAATGACGTACATATTTTTAATGCACGTGGAGTTGGGGTCCGGTGTTATAGCACGTGTAGCTTGTTTTGGTTCTAAAGACCAATTCTTATGGAGATTTTTGTGCGATGTTGTCAAGTTTCATTTACATCTTATACTGATATTTCTATTATACTTAGATGGTTGTACCATATTATGATTGTAGTACAGAACCATGAAACTTTTTATTTTATACATGAGTGACCGATTTATTAAATTATTATCATGTACGTTTGTCGTATACTCATAAATCCTGCTCTTAAATTTGAAAGAAGGCTTACTTTAAATCTGTATTTCGTATATTGCAAGCTATTATTAAAATATATGTAATAGCATCGAATAATAGTTACAATATCGCTATGAAATTAGGATTTAATTACATAAATCCATAAAACGGTAAACAATAAGCTACAAGGATTTTTTTTTAACGACAATAAGAATTTGACTGAATTTTGAATTGGTAAACAATTCTAATGAGAGGGAATATGTATAAATAAATTATTTGGTCCTAATAGAATTCAGTTACCATTTGGAATCGATAGTTAGTGAAAGTGAAAGTTAAGAAAAATGCACGAGCATAAGTTAAACAAGATTTGGTACGCGTAGAACGCACCAACGCGCAGAGCTCGCCCTTAGGTAAAATATGCGTTGCGAGCAGTGGTTTTTAATTATTATGGCCTTTTGGTTAACAATTTGAAAATATGTTATAGGTGTAAAAAGTCTTGCATTTAATTTTAGATTATATTGATAAAAAAAATTTTAGTTCATACTTTAAAATTGAAAATTATAATATTTAATAATTTTTTTCGAGCTTTGGATTAACAAAATGAAAAAATCTTATAGATATAAAATATCTTAGAAATTTTAGTAAAATTTTTAAGTGTATTAATTTTTTTTTTTAGGGGCAGTATTAAGGGAGGCTCCAAATTTTGGGGCCCTATAACTCGGGAAGTATTCGGGCGATTGGATTTAAACTGCGAGCGGATTCAAATGGGATGCCAAATAATATGTGTACCAAATTTGGAGTGAATCGCTCCGGTACCTTCAGAGGAGTAGAGGGCACACATTTGGTCTTACGAGCGAGCGACGACTAACATCCAAGTATATAAGTTATATACATTTTCGGAATCAGGGCGACGAGACGAACACTTTTTCATAATGAAATTTTTTGATCCGAGAATGCTACAGACACACGACCGAATGCTTTAGCTTCTTCGGTACTACGTACGGCGAGCTAAAAATCTTCCACCTACATTAAATATCGTGTTGTCATATGTGCACGAAATTCCAGACTAATCTGATCTAAAACGATCAACTATGTGGCGATTATTAAAAGATATTGGTTTTATTTACGAAAAATGTGATCGACGAAGTCATTTAATTTATATGAATCTTGGGTAAATATTGGCAATAGTGTACCGAAAGAGTGAAAGGATATTTACAATATTCAATTATTACATATTTACATTTATATAATATTCATGAAACATGACAATTCATAAAAAATCATACTTATAAGCCGATCAAATGCGATTGATTGTATTAGTTGTCGTCACGAGTGCCCAGTGTAGAAATAATATTCGTTCAAATGACGATTTATCAAAATGAAAGAGAGATTGCCGAATCGCCCGAAACACCGATTCAAAAATGTTTTGCTGGTGCATCTGTTTTTGTCACTGGAGGAACGGGATTTCTCGGCAAGTTCCTCATTGAGAAGCTACTATGGTCGTGTCCAGATATTAAGAAAATTTACGTGCTGATAAGATCCAAAAAGAATAAGGATCCGGCGGAACGACTTGAAGAGATTTTCAATTCAAAGGTATCATATATATATATATATATCCTATTTCTTTTCTTCTCCTTGATGTATTATTTCCATTCTTCTCTGTTTTAGCTTCTGCTGTAGTGTTTCTTCTTTTTTCTATTATCTTCTTCATCTCTTCATCACACTTGCTTGACCTGTCTATCTTCTTTCATTCTCCACCATTCAAGTTTTGTCTTCTCCATATATTCTTCCACCGATTCTATTTCTAGTATTTTTCTTATCTCTTCATTCCTTATTTTTTGTAGTCTATTTACTCTTAGTATTCTCCTCAAGAACCTCATTTCCTTGGCTTGCACTTGACTCTTCTCTCTTTTTGTAAGTACCCATGTCTCGTATCCAAAAGTTAACACTGGTCTGTATATTGTTTTGTATATATTAGTTTTTGTTGTTTTCTTTGATACTTCTTTTTTATTTAATATATTTCTTAATTGGAAGTATAAATTTGTGGATTTTTCTATTCTTCTGTGTATTTCCTTTTCGTTTCTTCCATCACTCTGTATTTCTCCTTCTAGGTAACTGTATTGTGTTACTTGTTCTACTTTTGTGTCGTTTATTTTTATGTTTATGTTTTCTTGTTATCCTATGATCATAATTACCGTATAAGCTATAGTTAAATTCACGAAAGTTTGGATTTGCGCAATATTGTTAATAAATCGCACTTTCGTAAAATATGCTATATAAAATTTCAAAGTGTTACCTCCCCTTAATCGCAAATGTATTACTATTAAATAAAATTACCTTATAATAAATACAGAAACCTCAAATAAATAATGTAGTTGTAATAAATAGACTAGTTTACTAATAATGAATACATTGAGTAATATTAAAGAAATAATTTCATAGAAATGCTCAAATACAAATTTATATAAAAGCAGTGTAGAGAAAATAATCAAGATGGATTTTTAAACGAATATTTCCATTAAAATGTCGCTTTATGTCGTATAAAAAAGTAAAAAACAATTTCTTCTAATTGTAGGTTTTTATAAGACTTGGTAAAGTAAAACCAAATTTTCGTGAATGTGTGTCAATAATTTGCGGTGATGTAACACAAACAGACTTGGGTATTTCTGAGGAAGATAGAAATATTATAAAATCGGAGGTAAATTTTGTATTCCATTCGGCAGCAACCGTTCGATTTGATGAAAAGTTGCGATTGGCGTGTGAAATAAATGTTCAGGGAACCATATACATGATCGAGTTGTGCAAGCAGATCGACAACTTAAAAGTATGCCAAACGATACAACTATATAATTAAATGTGAATGTTCACAACTATATTTATTTCCTAAAGGCGTTCATTCATGTGTCAACTGCATACTCTCACTGTTACAAACGAACTATTGACGAACAATTCTATGACTGTGCTCACGATCCTTTGGAATTCTTAGAATACGTTAGCAAGATTAGCGATGAAGAACTCGACAAATTGACGCCAAAGTAAGTTATACTTTGCTATGGCCAATCATCATATTTTTACTTCCTTATACGAATGTATAAAATCATGAAAATGATCAAACTCTAGATTTTAACGGAACTACACGGTTTGACTAACCCTGAATTTTCTGAATCACGTATGTGTGCCTGTGAAATTTTTTGTTTAAAAAATGTATGTCTATTATTTGCTTAATTTAATGAACAAGGTTAACCCGTGTGCCCATATCATAGTGACTAAGTATTTTTGTTTTACCGTTAGTTTGAATTTTACATATGAAATTTCCAAGGTTATAATCATAAATTTTCAATAGAAATATCGATATTTATATAATGCGGGCAAAGGTTCAATATAATTAATTGTAACAATTATGTGATTATAATTACCATATATTAGATTATACACGAACAATCTATTATATTCTAATTGATTAGTTTTGACGAACCACATAATAAAGCACGTGAGAGAGGGGTCGGGTGGACGAGCCTTAAGGATTGTTCACAGTGAAACAATTAGTGATTAAGCTTAGAAAATTACAAATAATAATCTAGTTTGTATTATGCCAAGCAATGTTAACATTCCAAGCAACACAATTTATGATTAATTTTGTTGCTGTGAACGTTAATCTTGTCATACAACAAACTGGATTTATTAAATATAATTTCTAAGCTTAATTTCTAATTCTTTAAGGATTGTTCACAGCTAAAGAATTAGTAATTAAGCAATTTTCTTTAAACAAATTATTATATATATAACTATTATATAGGCATATTTATGATTTTGTTAAATTCGATTGAAGAAAATCTCTCGATTTGCTACACTCTAATGAATGTATAATTTATCGCAGGATTCTAGGCGAATCGCCTAACACCTACTGCTTCACAAAAGCCCTAGGTGAAGAAATGATTCGAAAAAGCAGCAAGGATCTACCGATTGTCTTGTATCGACCGTCCATCGTGTTAGGATCGTGGCGTGAACCATTCGTGGGATCGATTGATAGCATGAATGGGCCCATGGGGCCCATGGTGGGTGTTCATTACGGCATTATTCGTGTTATGACTTGTAATTGTAATTGTATCATGGATATTATACCAGTCGATATGCTGTGCAATGGAATGATCGCAGCCGCATGGAACAAATCCAGTCATAAGTAAATATGCATATTAAGCTTGACTGATTTTTAGTTCGCCGTACGAAGTACAAAAAAAGCTAAAGCATTCGGTCGTGTGTCTCGAATCAAAAAATTTCATTAACAAAAAGTCACCCTGAATCCAAAAATATATATAACTCATATACTTGGATGCTAGTCGTCGTTCCTTAGCTCGTAAGATCAAATTTGTGCCCTCTACTCCTCTGAAGCTACCGGAGCGATTTGCACCAAATTTGCTACACATATTATTTGGCATCCCATTTGATTCCACTCACTCCCCGAGGTATAGTGCCCCAAAATACTGCCCTTATAAAAATAATTAAAACAAATTTTACAAGAAATTGGTAACCCAAGGCCATACAAAATTATTAAAAATTTAAAAACTTTGTTATACATTAAATATATATTTATTTTATATCTTCAGATTTTAAGCGCAGAACCCATAAACAATATTAAAAAATATCTAGAGTGGCCTGCACTCAATTTTCTTTTACGTAGTTTTCAATAGATAGATATTAATATACATATGTATATATATATAAATTAATGAAAATAACTGGATAATTATACCAATTTATAATGGATATGAATTTGAAGTACTTATCGTATTCACTCTTAAACAGTCAAACTCCACAGTAAAACTCTGAAGTTGTTAATTAATTATCTTAGCAAATATATATTATAAATTGATTCTATAATAATTTACCTGATTCTAATGTATTCTAATAAGAAATCAATATCTTAAATAATAATTCATACAGATAACTGTCAATGTAATGCTTGTTTGTTTTCAATAAACAAGAAACAAATGATGTAACTCATGGTTGATCCGATTTAAAAATAATAAAATTTGTCACAAGTGTACGGATCACTATGGCAACGTAAATAAGATATTTGAGTTTATTCGTAGCAGTACAATTTATGAAGAAACTTTTCAAACAAAAGTTGTGCGATATATTATTATCTTTCATTATGAACGTAACTATTTTTGCCGTAAGTGTAGCCGTTCTAGTGATACTGGAGATAGAACAAAAATGCATAGAGTAAACATGCACTTCCGGTTTGAATATTCGTTTCAAAAATAGGAGGTGCACATCTAGGGCATATAGCAGTCTTAAGTTTGAAGATTCATAATTTTTTGTTAGACAGTTTTGGCTCTAGGGCGTGCACAGACACACACACAGGCAGACAGACGTCATTCCGAATATAGTTACATTCGATTCAGGGAAGGTCAAAACGTGTATATCCGTTGAAATCTCGAGTTCGACATTTTTCATGATTACAATACTTACTTATTACTCTGTAAAAGAAAGTAATAATATAAAATTAATCTAGTCAGCAATTAGTCACCAATATTGAAATGCTCGCAACTTGTATAACACTTCGGCTGTGCTGGTTGCACGAAAAACTTTGCTAGAAATTCTAATATCTTTAACTTTTATAAATTCATTTCATCTATATCTCGTGTGGATTTCGGGATATGCAAAAAATGACACAAGTAAACAAGCACTTTCGGTAGAAACATCCTTAACAAAAATAGGGGCTTTTCATTCCAGGTATATACAAGTCTTAAATTAAAAACATATCATATTTTTACGTTTAATAGTTTCCCTGACACTAAAAATCAAAATAGATTCAGGAAATTTCCCATATAATTAATTTTGATTTGAGTAATGATATGAATAGATCTTATATTTATTTATATTTCAGGGAAAAAGAAATGACCATATTTAATTGCGTAACAGGATCTAGAAACCCAATCAAATGGGGACAATTTTTCGATACATGTCGGATATTTAGCACAATTATACCAATTCCAGGTGCTATATGGCGCAACATGCTTATCATTGACAAATCAAAACTTTTGATTTTATTTTATTCCATATTTTTGCATTATATACCAGGCGCATTTATGGATTTTGTATTGAAGATAAAAGGGGAGAAACCTAAGTAAGTGCATGTCGATAATCATGTACTGATGTACACAGATTTGTTTGTCCTTGTTATTATATATAAATAATATTTCCATTTTAGGATGATAAAAATTTACAAAAAATACACCAAGTTTAACGAGTTGAGTAGTTATTTCTCATTAAATGAATGGAAATTCAGTGACACAAATATGCAAACATTATTGAAGGAAATGACTGAAAAGGATCGAGCAATATTCCCGTTTGATGTGCAGCTGATTCAGTGGTATGATTACTTATATGATTCATGCTGGGAAGTACGTCGATCACTGATTAACCAACCTGATTCTTCTATACCGAATGCAAGGAAAAGACAAATCAGGTAAGGGGAATTTTGTAAAAACCATTACCCAAATTGAATGGTTCAATCAATGATATATGTTTATAATTCTTTTGTTACAGATTTCGAAATATTGAAAAAGCGATACTTACATTATTTTGGATAATTATTACATATTATGTGTACAGAATATTTTTATAAAAATCATCTTTCTGTACCACATATGTTTATAATTTTATTTTGATTCAATTTTTTTATTTTAATAATGAATGAACTTTAGAAAATATGCCTTTGTTCAATATTAAAATAAGAAATTTTGAAAAATTTAATTGAGCTAACTTTGTTTATAAAAGTAGCGGGTAATTTTAGTTATGTTCTTTGGTGACTGTAAAAGATTATGAACCATTGTTCTAATTCATAAAATAAAACGTATTACTGTTTTAGAATTGAAGTTTTTATTTTATGCTGAAATATTCTAAAGAAATGTACAATTAAAAATCTATTAATACAATATACATCATAATGTTTTAAATTTAAAAAAAAAAAAAAAAAAAATGTAATTCACTGATTTCGTGAAGATGAATAAACCCAGAAAGAAATTAAATCCCGAGTTCGACATTTTTCATGATTACTATATATATAAAACGTTGATATATTTATTTATTAAATCTAAACAAAATTACAAAATAGAAATATGCTATATTCGCTATAATGAAGGCGGAGTTTCATGGCTCCACCTCCAAAAATGGGTTCCATTCCCATTAGATACTAAACATGATGCAAGGTGTGCGTGCTGAACGACCCATTCGTGACGATACAGATCGACGTTGGTCGAGTCTCCTTGGTGCACACGCTCAATGGAACATTATCGTGTATATAGAGTTGCGTGGGAATACAGAAACAGAAATTAATGACTAGCATATTTACAACTAGTTCTTTTAGCTTACTTGTAATTAGCATTAGATAAAATCTATCATGAAATTAAAATATCTATACGATCCATTTTGGACGTATAGAAAATATCTTATCGAACATATTACTTTTGTAAAATGCAAATGATTACGTAAAATGAAGTAAATAATTCACCATTTCGTAAATAAATTCTTAGAACGATCCGGCCTAACGTATGCGTACATCGATGGCATATAATAAAACTTTATGTCCCCACCTGATGCCGTCAACATTTTTAATGGATTTGAATGCCCATATCCAACTAACGATTTTATTACACACACACACACATACCCAAGTCGTATATCTGATGCCGAAATTGCTGGAGCCTAATTCTCCCATTTTATGATATCATTCCACTAGCATTTGAGTTATTGGCCGAAAACACAATCGTAGTTATAAATAATCAACACCATTTCATTTTAATTTATCACAACAATTTAAATATAACGTCACGCTACATGTTCGAATATCGTTTTGCTTATCTAATAAGAGGTTTTAACAGAAATCCACATTAAATAAGTTTTCTCTCTTATGAAAGATGATATTTGCCCTAATAATTTATCACGCACTTACAAGTGAATCATATTAACGACAACCTAGCGTAATCCATTTTTTTTAAATGTGGAGTGGCCTACTCTCGGCTTAATTTTTACTAGAAATATATATATATTCTAAATTGTCAAAACAACCAATACACAGTAATACTCTGATATATATATATATATATATATATATATATATATATATATATATATATATATATATATATATATAACTAAAACCAGCTATCAAACTAACCAATACTCTACAGAAATATTCTGAAATGTCATTTATCTAATTGTGTCTATTTTGTTTTCCTGTCAAAATAGCAGATGATTCGATTTTATAAGCAACATGCGAATCCATGACAACCTAAACAACATATTTATATTGTTTCGTAGCATTTTTCTCGCAACTGGTACATTTTTTGAAGAAATGTTTCAAACAAAAGTTGTGCGAAATATTAATATCTTTTATTATGAATATAACTATATTTGCCGTAAGTGTAGCCGTTCTAGTGATATTGGAGATAGAACAAAAAATGTATGCACTTGCGGTTTGAATATTCTTTTCAAAAATAGGTCGTGCACATCTAAGTCATATACAAGTCTTAAGATTGAAGTTTCATAATTTTTCGTTCGACAGTTTTGGACCTAGAGCGTTCACATACACACACACAGACAGACGTCATTCCGAAAATAGTCAGAATCGATTCAGGGAAGGTGAAAACATGTATATCCGTTGAAATCTCGAGTTACTTACTTATTACTTCGTAAAAGAAAGTAAATATGTCTCCATTAAAGAACTACAGCTTTTTCAAAATCTGACTCATTGTCCATATAGACCTATGGCTCAAAATCGCACCATTAGATACAAATTGCAAGAAATAACACATTATTTCAATTGCTACAATTAATCAAATCATTAATTTCGCATCGGCCCACAATAGAAGCAACTTTTATCTATCTAAAACATATTTTACTTATGAAAAATAATTAAGTAAATTCGATCTGAATTTTAATTTACGAATACTTTAAATGTAGCGCCTTAATAAAAGTGATAACTAGCCATCTAGTGTCAGTTCAAAAAACTAATTCATACGTTCTGATTACAGTAGGTTATACCATGATTTTTATTTTGTAATGACAACCGCGAAAATTTCACAATTTCAGTGTTGCCAATAGTACAACACAAAATTATTTACAGCTCTTCTAGCTTTAAAGTATCGGCGAGTCGACTGTATATGATATGGACACACGGTTAAAATAACTTTGAGATAGAAATGCCAGTGGCAATGTTTGGACATGTTAAGAAAAAATTTAAGGTGTTTTATTTTTCTCAAGTATTACAAATTAATGCGGAGGCGGCGGTACAGGCAGTACAGTTCCACCAATCAATGGCGGCGGCGCTGGTGGTGGCACTGGATTGAACATAGGCGGCCTTGGTGGAGGTGGCACAGGTAGCATAGGTGGCGGTGGAACGTGTCCTGGCATCATCCCTGGCCCTCGACCAATGATCGTCACTGGTTTCTTGGCTTCATTCTTAAATGCAAACTGTAAAAAGAATTGCTTCGTGTCTCGGTTCCAATGAGTCCAAAATTTATTGTCCGATTTCTCCACTTCTCTGCTTGGCACTTTAAAGGCGATCGTTTCGTAAGGTTCGGCAGCAAACAACAAATACTGCCATTTACGATCTGGCGGCTCTACTTTCTGCTCGTAAGCGGACATAAAACGATGTCTCGGGTAGATGTTGTCCGATATTTCTGGAAGCAAATTAAACAAATATTATATTTATTTATTTTTTACATACTATTTTAAGCTAGAAGAGCATATAAAATGAATATGAATCAGATATATGAATTTTTAAAAGTATTCGCGCTAAGAAATGCTCTTCTGGTATTTTTTATGTCAAGTTTAAGACATTGCAAGTAGATAATGGGGTTATTTTATTACTGGGTGTTGGCGCACATGTATATGCACCATTACTGTTTTGTTTTCTGATCTGTCATTTGACATTTCAAGTTCTTTTAATATGCTTTATTATTTCAAATCAGTCTTTTTCAAGACTACTGTGCATCAGTTTTATTTATGAACGTAGTAAACAAGCCAAACACGTAACTTTATATAATAAAAAGTAGTAGGAATCCGCCCCCTTAAGAATGCATAAGCCAAACACGTAACTTTCAATAAAAATGGCCGTTAGTACACACACACTTCAGTTATTAAATGCAGTATATCTCTGAACTTAATCATCATATTTAGTTCAAATTCAGGATTAATATAGTATAAAGTAGTAGGAACCAAACCCCTTAATAGTAAACAAGCCAAACACGTAACTTTATATGATAAAAAGTAGTAGGAATCCAACCCCTTAAGAATGTATAAGCCAAACACGTAACTTTCAATAAAAATGGCCGTTAGTACACACACACTTCAGTTATTAAATGCAGTATATCTCCGAACTTAATCATCATATTTAGTTCAAATTCAGGATTAATATAGTATAAAGTAGTAGGAACCTAACCCTTTAATAGTAAACAAGCCAAACACATAACTTTATATAATAAAAAGTAGTAGGAATCCAAACACGTAACTTTCAATAAAAATGGCCGTTAGTACACACACACTTCAGTTATTAAATGCAGTATATCTCTGAACTTAATCATCATATTTAGTTGAAATTCAGGATTAATATAGTATAAAGTAGTAGGAATCTAACCCTTTAATAATATTACCTGGATAATCAATTTGAAACAGAAGGCTTTGCTGGCCTGTTTCAGGGTCTCGTTGCTTCGTTACTCTGTAACCAGGACGACCAATCTTCACAAACTTTTTCGGTTCAACGCGCGGTTTCTCAGGTGCCAATTGTTGCGGCGCTTCTTTTGCTTCCTTGGCAGCGCGGCGCGCTAAATTAGCCTGATGCTTTTTACCTTGTGTATGAGCTAAATAACTCCCCTCATTGTTGTGTAAGGTTAAACACAATTTGCATTCATATGATCCTGAAAATAGACGAATACATAAAATAAGTGGATAATTATGTTTAAACAAATCAATTTACCGAGATGATTTTTCATGAAATAGGGATCTTTTTGAAGATCTATCGTCTCCAATGCAAGCTGACGAAGCCGCTCTCGGCGATCCCGGTTTGTCTCAGACCATGATGCTACACCACCACCCCCAGTTTTACCACCGGGCCTATTTTGAAAATCCATTTTCACTTTTGTTTTACACCAATATTATAAAAAGTATTAGTATTAAGCTTTAACAAGCTTTGTTGACAAATTCAACAACTCCAACTAAATCCAAAATGGCGCTGAAGCAAAAGCAGTGTTGGCAAACGTATAAAAAAAAATGTTGGTATAAATCTGGCTAATCAAAATAACATAAAATAAACCTTAAATTATAACAAATATAACAATTGCCTCGCATTTATATGCTTATTTCTCTGTTTTGTTCCCATACGTTTCTAATGTCTATTACCAACCAATCTGAATATTCCCCTGCGCAATCTTAAGGGGAATCCCTAGCTCGCTTTTTGCTATCAGCATATTTCAGTTACACAAATATAATTCATAAAATACACAAAAGCCAGATATTGAAATGCTTGCGACTGTACCGCAGTGTTTACCGTTACCGTTAGAGCCAGTACATTCGAAAGAGTTTATTTGAAAATGCTCTTACAATTTTTCGAAATATGTCTATAAAATGTATTTTTAGTAGATATTCCTGTTAAATAATTGCAAGTTAAAAGTTCAATCTAGACATATACAGCCGTAAATTATAAATATGGTTCTTCAATTCATAATAAACCTGTTATAAAAATATTCGACTTTTGGGAAATGTTTCATTTGTTTTTTATATGTAAAATACGTAGATTTTGTAAAAATTCGTCTGTACACTTGTGCAATAAGCGACTTTTATTTATTGGGAACGCATATATTTTAATTTAGGATCAGAAAACGTTAATTAATAATACGATGATTTTTGTTTTCCCGCTACTGGGTAGGAATTCCTCGTAATTAGCACTTTTCTTTTTATTAGCCAATGATTTAGGTATAATTAATTCGAAATAAAAACCTTAATTCTTACAATTATTTTTATTTGAAAAAGATGTTGACTTAAACATAATTTGTTTAAATATATATATTTCCATTCAAGAACAAATTTATTTATAATATGAAAAATAATAACATTAAATTTCCATATACTAATCACACTCTTCTTTATATAGTATATACATAACATACACATCTTCCATCATAAGTCTCATTAGGATTACCAGATATCTGGTTAGTTGTAAATAAACCCTTTCTGATGCATACTTCTTTTAAAAGGAAGACATGAAATAAAAATTAGAGCAATTTTTTTTGAATCCGCCGTTTTTTCAGGCACCGAGAAGTATATGACTCTCTTGTACTGACCCTACAACGTGCTAAAAAGGTTGTTAATCTTCCGTTCGTAAAGGACCTACCCCAAAATATACTTAAAACAGATTTACCCGCCATTCTACAGCATTACAGTACTTCTTACAATCTTTTTTTCAAAAGTGAGACTATAATGATAAAGAATATGTATGCAAATGCTACGATAAATTTGATTAAATAGGTAAATTTAAATAATTTTGTTAATTTGTTGTATACAGGATGCACCAATGGGTTCTGGTGGTTTTTGTATCTTCTGGTGGCTATTGTATCAGAATACTCTATAAAGAACTATTATTTTTTTATATAAATAAATCATATATTTACTAATTATAATATCCGGGCATAGTCCCCATTTTATCATATTTACCGTAACAACATATATTATTCATACCTTGTATATTTTTATTAAAATTTTATTCATATAGTGAATACAATTAACAAGCACAAGTATATAAGTGGTGCACGACAATGTGAGATCCCAAATTACTTCTGTAAACCACTTGCTTAAAAAATATTACTCCCCCTGTCTCAAATTAAGGTATACATTTCTATGAAATAAATTTTTTAAACTGAATCGCGTGCTGAATAATAGTATAAATTGTTCTTATTTTATTGTTAGGTTGAATCTTTTAAAAATGCATTCTGTATCTATTTGCTCTTATACTACCAGTTTTTCCTAAAGTCGAATTGAAATTAAAAGTGAATTCGGTCACTAATTTCATTCAAATGTTCATTTAAGTTTTCATTTATTATAAAAATGTGTAAAAGACAATGAAAAGGTATTCAAACTGATTTACCCTCATCATATTCATACGAAATTGTTTCTACAGTAATACGATATGCAAGTATTAAAAAATATTAGAAATGCAATATCTAAATAATTTGGGCTGGACCGATACTCAATTTCAGATACCGATACTTCCGTTAACACAATCCGGTACTGTATCTAAATATTAGATACTTTATGAATCTTCAATATTCTAAATATGCACGTAAAAAAATAAAGAAAGATGACACAATAAGTTTTTAAACATTCAAAATAAATGCTTTTTGGGAAATATAATATAATATTGTAATATATACAATTTTTTTAATTCAACATATGCCAATTATTTAAAAAAAATTAGCTGTTTTACAGACCACGTAAAATAGCACGGAGAGTGGTAACGTTTTAAACGTTCCTATTGGCAATAGTAAAATGTATCTGAATTTCAGATATTGTATCTGAAATTTTTAGTATCGGATGGTATCAGAATATCGACAGATAACCGATACTTAGTACCAGTATCGCCCCAGCCCTAAAAAAATACAGAAAAATAATAATAATTGAGACAATGGAATAAAGAAGAGATGTAAAATATCTGGAGTGGCCTTCACTAAACTTTCTTATACTTAGTTTTCACTATATAATGTAATGCATTATTGTGTTTTAAAATCATTACTATGTGAAGTATAAAAAAGTTTAGTTTACGACACTATAGACTTTTAATTTGCTTCATCACATTTGAGAATCTTGTAGATGATATTTTGAGAATGAAATGGCTATATTATTTCAGAATAGGAAAGTTATTTCACATGCAAACGTATACGATACGGTACATACCAACGACAAATACTTTTGGAATACTTTAGTTTACATTTATTTTCACTCTATCATCAGTAAAGTTAGGTCTATATGCACTTAAACATCGTGTTTTATATTTCGTTAAATAAATTTGTACTATGGCAGTCAATAAAGTAAAAGTTTCATATAATTTGGTGTACATTGATATTTTGTCCAAAAATATGTTTAACAAAATTAAGACAAATGCATTCGACCCTTTTCGTGGTTTCTTAATTTTATAAAAGATGGTTTTGGCTGTAACTTTAAGATTAATGCTTATAAAACTTACTTTAGCGTGTATTTAAAATCTTACGTTTCGTAATTATAATTTTAAGGGAGGGTTCCTAATTTTGTGAGTAACCTTCCAATACCTTCAGAGGTCTTACGACCGAGCGAGCGAGACACATACATCCAAGTATGATATATATTTTTGGATTCAGGGCAACGAGACAAGAGTGTATTGTTAAGGATTGTTTTCAAACGTATTTTAATCGTGGATTGTATAGTTAATGCTTCAATTATAGAAACTAAATATTTATTAATGAAATTTACAAAATAAATCTTCAATTATGGTCTAGTTTTTTAAAATAAATATACCTCATTAAATATTTAAAGTTAAGTTAGTAGAGAATTCCAATTGTGTAAATATAGAATTAAAAAAGCTTTGAACTCTAAAAATTAATTTAAATCACGGTACAATACTTAGCGTACTTTTGTAAATATACAGACTGGTTAAAAATAATTGAGATGACCTTGTCTTGCTTTCAAGTTGCTTTATGAGTTTTTGTATAGGGATTACATAAGATTATATGTAAGTTATAAGTAATATTAATATTGCAGTTTAATACTGGCGTAAATACCATTATAAAATAGGCAACAGAGTTATTTAGTGATAAAACCATATGTACACCTAAGGGGGTTTTAATTGTAGACCCGATGCATGAATTAGTTGCAATCATGGCATCCAATGAATTGAAAATCATCTCAATCATTTCTGAACACCTGGGATATGTTCCAAAACTTTACTCTAGAGTAAAAAGTTAACTCTGACTAAACTTCTAAGCGTTCCAAAACCTTTACTTACTCCATATGCCGTTGTAAACCCTGAGATAATGATCAGCTAATCAAACTCTACCCCGACTTAATTTTACTACAGAGGAAGGTTTTGGAACGTACCCCTGGACAAGAAACAGTCGAATATAAAAATTAAATATATATAGTTTTAAGAATAATACGGAATAAATAGATGAATAGGATTGCGAATTAATTAAATGAAATACAAATGCATAATGAAGAGAATGGAGGAAATGAAGCGTGCATGGACCTAATTAAATGAAGAAAAGTTGTGATAATGTAATGGATATGTATATATGTATCGTGATAGGTGAATGAAGGATGATTAGTGAACTGGTACGCCACAGAAACGAAATAAACGAATTAAAATAAAAACGTTCCTAAAGTTACAACCTTATATAAAGGCGTGTTTCCATTGTGCAATCATATAAAAATTACGTTATATTACATAGTTGCATTGCCATTATCAAATCATATAGTCAAAACTCGGTTCACCAACGCATCGGTTAATTAAAAAATTATGCAAACACAAAACGTTTCGGATAACATATTGTGTTTCGAGTTACGAACACGTAAGCGTTACTGTGTAGCTTTCTCTTGTATTTTAGTGTATTGTGCTTTAATTCCTAACTGTTTCGGCTTACGAACGAGCTTCAGGAACAAATTAGGTTCGTGAACCGAGGTTTGACTGTATAATTCAATGTAATTGGTCAAATAGGCTATAATAAAATAAAGCATAAATATTAATATTATGTATGGTGGAACTCTAAATGCAAATCATGGAAAAGAAACAGTAGAAAATTACATAATGTCAGAATAAATGCGTGTCTAAACTATAGTTAACTTTTTTTTTAAAGAGTACAGTGTACAACGAATGGATTTTAGTATTCAGTCAAGTGGAGTGACATTATTTACTCTTGCGAATCTTAAATTCGGACCACTTTCCACAGACCAACGAAATGGAAACACACCTTCAACCATCGGCAATAGTTATCTAACTGTGTAAAATATTTAAATTTGAGTAGTGGCGGTCAACCAACGCCTATGGTGGGCCAATGGCGATTTGTCGTCCATTGATGGTGGCAATGACGTTGTACAAGAACATGGTTCACCACTAGCAGTCTTAAAGCTACTCGACCTCGACACGTTTTTCAACTTAAAACTGTTGGACCGTGATAGCGTCGAGTTACGGCGATCTAATGTTCGGTTTGTTCCCGATGTTGTTTTGTAACTATTTGATCTTGATATGGAATCCTTCTTTGTTTTAAAGCTGCCTGAACGGGACTCGTTCTTCTTCTTGCGACGGCTATTTGATCGATGTAAGTAGTATCGTTTGTCGCGACTATTTGAGCGGCGAATACTTGGACGTTTTTGAACGGATTCAGCACTTAGCGATAAACCAACTGCCCCACCTACTGTTAAATTATTCAATTAGACAGATGGACTGTATTCTGTATATAATATGGGCACATGGTTCGCAATCACGAATATCGTTGGAGTTTGTTGGCTATATTTGTCACTATTGTGTATCATGTTGTTGTAGACGTGCAAATTAATACACAGCACATTATAAAATCTTTTGAAGCGTGGTGAAAGAACATATTTAACATTGATAGGCAAGATTAGGGCGTTTTTTTTTTCAATACATGTTAGAATAAAATAAAACATACCGTACACAAATAAACTAGAATTATATATATATAAATTCGTACCTATAGTGCCAGAAGATGACCGTCTAAGTAACTCTCGAGTTAATACTTCTGAAATGTCACTGGCAAGACTTCCGCCGCAGCTTGTGCACTCAATCATTGGCGATAGAAACCATTCGCTCCTTGTGCGCATACGGGCAGTTTGACGTTCATGGACGAGCGGCAAATATGATAAACTTTTTGTGCTTTCTGCATACTGGTTTACATCACGTAACTCATCCAGTGTCATATGTGGCCCAGATGTACGTGACGATTGGCTAGATGAACGGGATGACTGTCCAACCTGCACACATAAATTTAAAACTTAGGCAACAAAATAGGATTTAAAAAAAAAAGTGCAGCGGCCTGCACTCCACTTTCTTATACGTAGGTTTAACTAGAACTATATATCCCAAACAAACTGTCAAAGCAATCAATACTCCACAGTAATACTCTGAAATGATACCATTTTACGTTATCAAATACTTCAATATAAAATATACATTCCCGTCATTCCGAAAATAGTCAAAACGTGTATATTCGTTGAAATATGGAGTTTTATGATTACAAGATTTACTTATTACTGCTAAATTAATAATTGAAGAGACTATCCAAAAAAGAAATAATACCTTAAACAATCCATTTTGTTCCAAGGAGATAGACAGACGTGTACACGATTCTAAAAGCGTATGTTCTGGAATCATGCCCAGCGAGGTAGAAGTAACGGATTGTGATGGAATCCCAGCATTATCCATAAGTGCTGGTGTCGATTGGCATTCGTCCTGTTGGCCCATTGCTGCACAGAGCCAATATAAATCGCTCAATAACCACTTTTCTGTAACTTAATTTCGATTTTTATAATTAGCACTATTGCAAAAAGATTACATTTATTATTCTCCGATAATATTGCCAATTATTATATTTATAATAAAATAATCGAAAAAATATTTATATATTTATCTTATTTATAATAATTAGTCGATTCAAAAATATATTTGAAAGATAAATAGGACATTTTTTGTGGAACATTGTCTGGTTTATTCATTTTTCTGAACTTACTTGCAAATAAATTTTGCGCAGAACGTGGTGGTGGTGATGGGTATTGAAATGAACAAATCCACTCGCCTTGTACACGCAGCACACGTCCCGTAACCCGGGCATAAAATTCATAGTTGTCCCGGCCAAACAGGTCGGATGATGCAAACTCTTCTATTAAATGTTTCATTACTCTAGAAGCTACCTATCACATAAAAACAAAGAAAACGTTTATTTAGTTATTGTTTCTTCATAGAAACAAGCACCAATGCATTCAGCTCATCGTATAATTTATTTAGTGTATTCCTTATTATTTAGACAATATTTTTTTAACCACTGGTGTTTCGTTGATTTTCTTAGAGCATCTCATCCTATTTAGTTAGCAATTAGGTAATTAAGTTGTTTGATACATTAGTAATATTAATATTACCTTATAACGAAGAACGTCTTCCATTTTCGCCGTTTTTCCATCGCTCACACATGACTGGAAAAAGCTGGGCGCAACACTGACTCCTAAAGCTTCGCTGGTCATACCGGTGCCAGCACGTTCGCTGTTTGAGGCAATTACACGAAACGTGCCAATTAATAGAACAAGCAATCGTTGTGTATACTCAGGTAAAGACAGTATAAGTCTACAAATGACAAAACATTAATTACATTTATATACTTCCTGTTTAACAGAAAATATAAACATATTTTTGTTTATTTTTAATTACCTGTGGATTTCGTCATGCTTTTCAGTAAAATCAGTCATTTCAATAATCTGAAATAGCTGATGTTCAACATCACGGCCAAATACACCGCCAGGAATTTTACGAAGGAATTTTTTCAGCACACTCGCTATGGTATGAACACTAAAGTTGTCCATATTCACTAATCGACCCGTTTGTAGAAAATGTATTAATTTCTTCATTGCACCCTGATGCCCTGGCGCTCGGAATACATCTTTTCGGAATGGCGCCTCTTTATTTAATTTTAAAATGAGCACCTTTAACAAAGACAAAAACTGGAGTGCTCTACACTCGACTATCTTACCAAAACACATTCCGTACATCAATGCTCGAGAAATTTCGTTAAATCTCGAAAAATACACATGTATATAAATCGGCTCTTATTCAATATGATTTATTTTAGGATGGTTAAAAAATATCAAAACAATAAAGAAACAACGCACCTATGCGTCCAGCTCGCCGTATAAATAATATATGCCATGCGAGCAGCGGCTTTTAATTATTATGGCCTTTTGGCTAACAATTTGAAAAAATGATATAGATATAAAAAGTTTTACATTTTTTTAAGATCTTTGGGTTAACAAAATAAAAAATCTTATAGACATAAAATATCTTAGAAATTTTTGTAGAATTTTGGGATGTTTTAATTATTTTTGTAAGGGCAGTATTAAGTCGGGTTTCAAACATTGGGGCCCTATAACCCGGGAAATATACGGGCGATTGGATTCAAATGGGATGCCAAACAATATGTACCAAATTTGGTGTCAATCACTCCGGTACCTTCAGAGGAGCAGAGAGCACAAATTTGGCCTTACGAGCGACGACTAACATCCAACTATATGAGTTATATATATTTTTGGATTCAGGGCGACGAGACAAACACATTATATTAAGGAAATGTTACAGACACACGACCGAATGCATTAGCTTTTTCGGTACTTCGTACGGTGAGCTAAAAATGCACATAGCAAAGAAAAGTGCCCGAATACAAAACAAAAGAGAGATGAACAGGAAGAGTAAGAAAATTAGAAGTATGACTGACGAATATAAAGAGATGAACCGAGAAAGGGAATGAACGAGAGATGAACCGAGAAAGATAGTTGTTGTGTTGGCCACAACAGATTCTTATTATTAAGTTTCGTATAGGTTTCGCGCCATATGCTACCGTTCTCGCATACATATATTGAATTTTACATTATAATAAAATTTGATTAAAATAATGACGTAGAAAATACATGTTTACAATATCACAATGCTTATCAATCCGATAACTATTTGAAGTTGAAAAGATTGTATCTAATTTAAATTTTTTACGGGTAATGTTGGTAAAATAACGGCAAAAATAGTTAATGTATAGAGATAATACATACAAACAGTGGTCCTGGAATGTCATTTTTACAGACTTCTTGCAGTGGAACTCCAAACTTGACTTTTTCCAATCGTTTCGGGTATGGGCCGGACGGATGACCGCAAGATGTAACAACATTGCTAAAGGTGGCTGCTCGCCTGTGCATCCTGGCGGCCCAGCTAGTCATAACGTTAACGAACTGTCACCCGACCATAACCTTATTCACAAAACTAACATTACTTATCCACGCACTTGCCGTTTTCAACCACACTACACACTACCTATTATAACTTAACACTTATTTATCATTTTATAATTTCCATCTTGTGTTAGTTGCATGGGTTTTCTTTTATTTTTGCAAAATATCTTAACCACACCTTTAACATACATGTAAAAAATCAATGGAAACAAATGTATTTCGATTCACGGTGAATCTATCAACTATTCAAGTTTACCCCTGTAAACAGTGTCGCCAACAAACCGCGCCATCGTGCATGCGCGCGCAACACCTAGTACAATCAAGCAAAACGATATACACCGGTTACACTTAATGCAGTGCCAATCTTGTGAACTATGTTTATGATTTTTACAATAAATATGCTAGATCTGTTCTTAACTCGATTAAATAACAAATAAAACTTAATTGAATATTATTTTCTTGCGTTGGGAACAATTGTGTCATTTTAGTTATTTTGCTAACTTCACACAGCCATTCTGAATGTCCTACAAGCTCGTGTTATCATATTCGTGTTGTTTATTTGTGCATTTTAACAAGTTTTATGTGTTTCCTAATTATTTTTATATTATATTTATAACGATATTGAACTATTTATCGGTTTTAAATAAACGATAATGCAATATTTGTGTATTATTATACTTTTTTAATAGTTTTATATGTGACAAAAATAATTCATGTTTAAAAAGTGTTATCATTAAACAAATGTTCAAGTAGCAAATATTATTATTGTGATACAGTTTTTATATTACAAACAATTATATATTTATATTATAATGGTTCAGTAAATCGAATTTTCGTAGCACCTATAACCGCACAACTCAAATGCAGGCATTTTGCCTTGGTATTTCTGTATTAAAAGTGATTTTAATATGCCTCTTGCACACCTCGGTCACCGACGGTTAGTATAAAACCACATAAAATATGGTTACTCTTCTCGAAAATATTCCTAAAACAGTTCTAATGAGGTTGTCAAGTACTGCCAGTTATATATTGTGTAACTATAAAAATCAGTTTTTTGTACAAGTTACGAGAAAACTGCTACGGAAAATCTTAATTTTCTTATTTAAGTTATATAGATATGCATGTATGTAGATTATATTTAATAAATCATATGAACTATGCCTGACAACATTGTGACTAACGTTTTTACTTTCTTTTACAGAGTAATAAGTAAGTATTGTAATAATGAAAAATTTCGAACTCGAAATTTCAACGGATATACACGTTTTGGCCATTTCTGAATCGAATGTGACTATTTTCGGAATGACGTCTGTCTGTCTGTCTGTGTGTGTGTGTGTGTCTGTGAACGCTCTAGAGCCAAAACTGTCGAACAAAAAATTATGAAACTTCAAACTTAAGCTTTGTATATGCCCTAGATGTGCACCTCCTATTTTTGAAAAGAATATTCAAACCGGAAGTGCATGTTTACTCTATGCATTTTTTGTTCTATCCCCAATATCACTAGAACGGCTACACTTACGACAAATATAGTTATATTCATAATGAAAGATATTAATATTTTGCACAACTTTTGATTTAAACATTTCTTCAAAAAATGTACCAGTTGCGAGAAAAATGCTACGCGAAACATTATAAATATGTTGTTTACGCGTTGCCATGGATTCGCATGTAGCTTATAAAATTGGATCATCTGCCTTTTTGTCAGGAAAACAAAAGACTCTATTAGATAAATGACATTTCAGAATATTTCAGTAGAGTATTAGTTAGTTTGACACCAGGTTTTGGATATATATATACATATATTTATATCTAGTGAAAACTGCGTAAAAGAAAGTTGAGTGCAGACCACTCCAGATTTTTTTTTTTTTTGTTATGGCAAAATATTATTGCCACATATTGATTTAATTCAAAGAAATAAATTAATAAATTGATGAAATACTTCAATTATTTTATGCTTTTCGTGTAATTTAGTAAAAATTAAAAATGTCTTCCACCTCATAAGACTATCTTATTCCAGGTGGCAACGCAGCTGGAGGAGTTACATCGTTATTATTTGTCACGAGACGTGACCTACGAGTTGTCCACGTGAATATTAATAGTAACCGAACAAATAACAAACCACAGATATTGGTGCGAAATATTACCGATGGCGCAGCTCTTGATATTAACTACGCTGCCCAAAAAATATGCTGGTCTGATCATGGTCTTGAAATGATTCAATGTGCATCATACAATGGAGCTGTTGTGGAAAACAAAGTAAATACATAATCGCTAATTTCTGCAAATTACCGCAAAATATTCACTACATGTATAAATATTAATTTTATAGCCTGTGTCAATTTCCTTTAAAAAGTTATTCAATATTTATTTAATATTGAAATTTGTAACTAGCATTTCAAATTTTAGAACTAGATTTTTGTATCTCCCCCATTTTTAGCTCGCCGTTCGTAGTACCGAAGAAGCTAAAGCATTCGGTCGTGTGTCTGTAGCATTCTCGGATCAAAAAAATTCATTAACTAAAAGTGTTTGTCTCGTCGCCCTGAATCCAAAAATGTATATAACTTATATACTTGGATGTTAGTCGTCGCTCGCTTGTATGACCAAATTTGTACCCTCTATTGCTCTGAAGGTACCGGAGCGATTCACACCAAATTTGGTACACATATTATTTGGCATCCCATTTGAATCCGCTCGCAGTTTAAATCCAATCGCCCGTATACTTCCCGAGTTATAGGGCCACAAAATTTAGAGCCCCCCTTAATACTGCCCTTATTAAAATAATTAAATCACTCAAAAATTCTACTAATAATTTTAAGATATTTTATGCCTACATGATTTTTACATATTGTTAACCCAAAGTCAGAAAAAAATTATTAAATATTATAATTTTGAATTTTAAAATATGCACAATTTTTTTTTATCAATTTAATCTACAAAAAATTGTAAGAATTTTTATATCTATAACATTTTTTCAAATTGTTAACCAAAAGGCCATAATAATTAAAAACTACTGCTCGCAACGCATATCATACCTAATCTTGTATTATAGCAATAGCGTTATTTACTTGTTATCAGTTTTGCTAAATAAATGTTGATATTCCAAAATATCATTGTTTTGTGGCGTGTTGTAAAAATTAAAAAGAAATAAATTAAATCTGTGAGACAGTTAACATAGTCGCAGAATCTAAAACTACATAATTCGATACAAACTTGATGTAATATCCCTATTACCCATTAAATGTCCGGGCACAGGTAGATGACCATGCCTATAGTGGTAGAAAACTTAAAGAATTCATATCTTTACAAATATATAGATTTACAAAAAAAAAAACCTATAACTTATAATAATCTACTTTCGTAAAATAAAAATAAGAAAAGACTTGCCAAATGCGTATTGCTGATAATCTTGTTTCAATTCGAAATATCAGACTGATGTCATTACAACTGGCTTGGAGTCCCCTGACGGCATTGCTTGCGATTGGTTTACCAACAAAATCTATTGGACTGACGGTGGCACAAACAGCATAGAAGTGGCAACAATGACAGGCGAACAACGCAAAGTGCTATTTTGGCTGGACATCGATCAACCACGAGCCATTGTCTTGGTACCCATGAAAGGTCTTATGTTCTGGACGGATTGGGGTGAAGTACCCAAAATTGAACGTGCTGGCATGAACGGCAATCCGGACACTCGCAAAGTCCTCGTTACCAATCGCATATTTTGGCCGAATGGTTTAACTGTTGACTTTGACAATGAATTATTATATTGGATTGATGGAAAATTGCACTTCATCGATGTTATGGACTATGATGGCAAAAAGAGGCGGACATTAGTTAAAAATCTAGAGCATCCGTTTTCACTTACACTGTTTCACAACAAAGTTTTCTGGACTGACTGGATAACATGGTAAGCATTGTTCCCATCCTAATCCAAAAACAGCGATTTAAATATCTAGTGTGAGCGTCAAACGAGCTTCAAGTGATCCTGTCTTGGTGTGAAAAGAGCATTACTTTCTTTTGCGAAGTAATAAGTAAGTCTTGTTTATTTCGGTTTAGGATGATACACATGTGTGACAAAGACAAGACGACCGCAGTGGACCAGAAAAAGTTTAGCCACTCTGATTATGTACCGATGTATATAAAAACATGGGATGCAAGTCGCCAACCGACCGGTCATAATCCATGTGCAGTGAATAACGGGGAGTGTTCACATTTGTGTCTTCTAGCACCGTATCCTCCGGGGTACTCGTGCGCCTGCCCAATCGGCATCAAACAAATTGACAATTACACGTGCGCGGTTGGCCCACAAGAGATTCTATTGTTAGCTATTCGCACCGACATATGTGTGGTTTATCTAGATTCACTAGATTACACACATAAAATAATTCCTCTGACTGGCATCAAGTACTCCATTGCCGTCGACTATGATCCAGTGAATGATTTTTTATATTGGACCGATGATGAAGTGAAAGCTATCCGAAGAGCTAGACTTAATGGTATGAGCGTAAAAACATTAATTCATTTCGAATTCGATAAAAATGTTTACTTTAGGCACCGATCAAGAAGATGTCATCGTTCAAGATGTGCATCATCCGGATGGACTGGCTGTGGATTGGGTAGCAGGAAACTTATATTGGACCGATACGGGTTCTGACCGCATTGAAGTCAGTCGACTTAACGGTGATTTTAGAAAGGTGCTTCTATTCGAGGGGCTAGTTGAGCCTAGAGCTATAGCCGTCGCCCCAGAGCATGGATGGATGTTTTGGTCGGATTGGAATGAAAAACTACCGAAAATTGAACGCGCTGGATTGGATGGTAGCGAGCGTATAGTACTATTAAACACCAGTCTTGGATGGCCAAACGGTATCACATTGGATTTGGAGACTGACAAAATCTATTGGTGTGATGCAAAAACGGACAAAATCGAGATGGCCTCTTTCAATGGTACAAATCGTATCGTTTTGACCGGTGACAATTTACCGCATACATTTGGATTAAGTTTGATGGGCGAATATATTTATTGGACTGATTGGCAACGGCGGGCCATTGACCGGGCACATAAAACCGCTGGTAAATAATTTTTTATATGTATGTCTATATGAATGTATGTATGTGTAGAACGTTTTTTTTAAATGCAAACTGGCATAGAACCTATTACCGTACCAGTCGAGAATATTTCCTCTACGTCACGGTAGTTATAGTTTGATAGCTCAAATAGGCTGTGTTTGAGATTAATCTGTGTCGTGAGTGACCCAAAGGTATAAGGACATATTGCATTGATGTTTATTTTTTTGCAGGAACAATACGCGAAACAATAACGGATCAAATCGCGAACGTTATGGGATTGAAGGCAGTTCGTTTGGGCGACGTACGTGGTACAAATCCATGTAAAATCAACAACGCCGGTTGCAAACACTTGTGCCTGAATCGACCCGGTAATAAGTATGTTTGTGCGTGCCAAGATACGTACGAATTATACAATGATAACCGGACATGCGTGATACCTGATAGTTTCTTGTTGGTTGCGAAAAATGAGAGCATTAGTCGCATAAGTATCGAAAACGGCAACAACGACAGAAATGATATGGCGATTCCAATTGCTGGCATCAAATTAGTCAGGTATGTGTTCTATCAATGATAAATTTGAAAACAAACCTCTCCCCTCTCATTCATTGTGATTTGTGTAGTTCATTGGATTTCGATATGGGCAACATGCGTATTTATTGGTCGGATATAAAGGCTCGCACAATATTTCGTGCGTTTCTCAACGGTTCGGACCCACAGCGTATCATTGAGTTAGGTATCCAAGCACCAGAAGGCATGGCAGTCGACTGGGTAGCTCATAATATTTACTGGACAGACACTGTCGCACATAAGATCGAGGTCGCTCGATTAGATGGCTCCAGTCGACGGGCACTGTTATGGCAAGGTCTGGATGAGCCTCGGGAAATTGTCTTAGATCCGGGACAAGGGTAATCTATTATAAATAACATAACTAGTCACTGCACTACATGTATTTTTGCATGTTACAGATATATGTACTGGACAGAATGGGGTTCGGTAAAAAGTATAAAACGTGCTACTTTAAATGGTTCGCAGCAAATGATATTAATTCCGAATACTGGTAATGCCAAAGGTCTGACGATCGACTACAACGATCGACGGCTCTATTGGGCTGATATACTGAAACCGGCGATACGATTTTTCAGTTTAGATAGCAAATATACAAAACTGATTATTTCATCGGACATAGTGAAACCAATGAGCTTAACTTTGTATAAAGATCGAATATATTGGACTGATTGGAGTACAGGTAAATCTAATTGTATAAGTGGACGGGTAGCAATGTAGATCTAATCTTAGATACACCATGTAAATAAAGCATCTACAGTTATACACACATGTTCGGGAGCAGTCAGATATTTACTTTGCATTCTAGTCTGTTTTGTCAATCAATATCATTTTATCTCTACAAAAAGCTGGAATATATATTTACGTACTGCTTCTATTTTGTATTTAAATAAATTCCTCATTCAAAATAACAATATAAAAGTCGAATTTGTAGTACAATGTTTGTTTTATTCTATTCAGGCAAACTGTATGCGGCTAATAAGACAACGGGTGACAATCGTGTTGTTATTCATTCTAAAATGAATGGTGTAACCGATTTGCTGGTTGTGCACTCATTGCGACAACAGCAATGGAATCAGTGTTCGGTTGACAATGGTGGTTGTTCGAATCTTTGTCTAGCACTGCCATCTTTAGATCCACTCAGCCAGAGAACGCACGCATGTGCCTGCCCTACACATTACGTTTTACAAAACAACACTTGTAAAGGTTCGTAGACATTTTTGTCCAATTATTTTACTGTCTTATTATATAAGAAAAATACAGTAAGAGACCGATAAATCTTATATTAACCGGTGAGAAAGATCGGTTTGCTTACTGTGGATGACATGGTTTAATACGCATAAATGGCATTGGTTTAATTAATTCATATTTTATTTGTGTTTTAGCGCCCACCTCATTTATAATTTATAGTTTACGTAATTCCGTCATCAGATTACTGCCTGATTCTTCTGATTATCTTGATGCTGTTTTACCGATAAATGGACTCAATAGAGTCAAAGCGATTGACTTTGATCCAGTTTCTCGCTATTTATACTGGGTAAATATTCTTATAACTAAGTTAACCCGCGGGCACCATGTGCCCATATCATATATTGAATACAGACCACTCCTCACCGATCCATCTGTCTAATTGAATAATTTGACGGGTGGCTCTACTGATAGTTACCATAGAAAAAAACAAAGCATTCTACACATTCATACATACAAACACATTAATAATAATAATGAATCGCATGTGTTTGCATACAGATAGAGGGCAAAACACACTCGATAAAACGTGCCTTAGACACCGGTTCAACTGTAAGCATCGTAGTAACCGGCTCTTCGGATCAACGAGGCGGCCCATATGATTTAGCGATTGATTCTGTAGGTCGATTACTATTTTGGACATGTTCAATACAAGATATGATTAATGTCACACGACTTGATAATACTTCAACAATTGGAATGATCTTACGAGAAAAAGGCGAAAAGCCACGGTTACTTGCAATACACCCGACAAAACGGCTACTGTTCTGGACGGACAATGGCAACGAACCGCAACTCGTACGTGCTAGATTAGATGGATCTCAACGTATTAGAATGATCAAGCCGCGACAAAATATCACTGCCTTTGCGCTCGATTTGGATACGGATATGATCGTCTGGGCGGAGAACCATAAATTGTACACGTGCAATATAGACGGCGAAAATAAGTAAGATATATCAATTTTATGTATTTATCAGTTAAATGCGCTCAAATTAATCTTTGTGTGTTTTTGTTTATAGACATTCGATTTTGGGCGAAATAAAAAGTGTTATCACCCAGATGACAATTCACTCTGGATTCATGTATTTGCTGGAGCGCAACCATAGTCAATTACGTAAATTCAACTTACAAAACGCCCACAAAGAACTAATTCAACTACCATACAGTATTGCACTCACCGATTTAGTGTCAATTAGAGAATCGCCTAAAACTCATTCTTGTGCAATGAATAATAAATGCAGCGATATTTGTATCGGCAACGAGACCCACGTTATTTGTGCCTGTCCTCATGGCCTTGCGTTAAAGGTAATAGTAGTTCGTAACTTGACTAGAATGACTGAATTATGTTTTGTTATGTTTTAATTTAGGATGACCAACGAACGTGTGCCGCTGTTCTGGAATGCGATGAGGGTTTCTTTCTATGTGGCCGAAATCGTTATATACCCAACACATTAAAGAAAGACTGCATGCCTGGAGCATGGCGTTGCGATGGTCAAAGCGACTGCACAGATGGCTCGGATGAAGTGGACTGCCCGTCATGTCAGTCCGATCAATTTCGTTGCTCAAACGGTGACTGTATTGATAAAGCGGCCGTATGTGACGGTTCGGGAAACTGCACAGACGGCTCCGATGAACGAGGCTGCTGCGAAAATGATCAGGTAAGTCATTCCACTCAATATTTATCATTTAACGCCTATTTGCAAGTTTCGCGTATATTCTGTGGTATATTGTTGTTATTACTTAATTACTTGTCTTTTTGCAGTTCAAATGTTCAGACACAGGCGTATGCATCCCATCCACACAAATATGCGATGGTATGGATAACTGCGCGGATAGTTCGGACGAAACCGAAGTTATGTGTATAATAGCATCGAATTTGAAGTCTTCCACTTCAACAGCTAGCACATACGTCATCGTAATCCTAGCCATATTGGCTGTATCGCTACTTGTGTGCGTTTTCGTCGTGCTGTGGTATTACTACCGCAGCCGACGTTGTACTTCTGCGCATGACGCCCCACTGAATGATCAAGCATCCGATCCACTTAGCCCTAAACCAAAAAACCGTGTACAAGTGAAGTCTGGTGGCTCCAAGTCGCACAATAAAACCGTTCCAGATCTTGTGCACATGTCCATGTTGAATACGGGCAGCCAAAGTCTTAGTTATGATCGTTGCCATATCACTGGAGCTTCCAGTAGTACAAATGGATCTAGTTTGGCGTGTTACCCGCGCGAAACACTAAACCCACCGCCGAGTCCTGCCACTACTGCGGCCTCGACTAGGGCGAGCAGTCCGAGTCGGTATCGTCCCTACCGACATTATCGGTCAATCAATCAACCTCCACCACCAACTCCGTGCTCCACAGATGTGTGCGACGAGAGTGACTGCAATTATCCAACAAAGAGGTATATAAATATTACCTATTTTTATTTTCTTATTATTTTTGAGTTTTTAATGCTAACTGTGTATAAACTACTCGTACCATTTTTGCACTCATTATATTTATGCGAATAATCTCGTGAAATAAAATTCACCATGACCGTTGTTAAATAAATTTTCAGTAGATATGATGGATGGCCTAGTCCGCCGCCGCCAACTCCCAGATCTCAATGCCATAGTGAGAGTTGTCCACCATCGCCCAGTTCGCGGTCATCTACGTACTTTAGTCCATTGCCTCCACCCCCATCTCCAGTGCCTTCGCCGCCGTATCGAGAATACGATTCGTAATATAGAGTGTTTTTGTACCTTAATCATATCATGTTAAATATTGTATACTTACTACATACCAGCATGTGCCTAAATAGTTATTAAGTTTGTAATAATAATAAAAAATTAACCGTATTTGTGTTCATAATTTTTATAAATTTGTTACATAATATATTCAATAGTATTGAATATTAAAATAAAAATTATGCTTGAACATATTTTTGAAATCATTTAATTTATTCGCGATCGAGATTAATTGCTCGCTATCTAGCGAAAAAAAAAATCCACCCCGAATAGACGCTATTGTTCAATGACAATTCTTCTCTATAAAAGTAATAAATAAGTCTTTTTCACCTTAATTCAAAATATTTCATAATGTTTTGTACCGGAATGTGTTGCAAACAAATTTGCATGCCCATAATAACACAATACACACTCGCATCAGATATAAGCAACCTTTAAAAAAATGCTTATTTTTGGTACCTTATATTTACATATTTATTCATAAGTTCGGTATACAAATATAATAATATGCCTACGGTTATTATGTGTGGCTTACTCAAAAGTTCAATAAATTTCATTGAAGATTTCTTGATAATAATACATGTACACAGATACATTACGTAATGAAACATTCATTGTAAACTTAACTATATAAGTACTTTATACAATCATTAGGTAAATTACTGTGTTTTGTTGTTTTGGACTCGTTACTGTTTACTACGTATTGTACTCCGCCTTAGGTAAAAGAAACATGAAAGTGAACAATTAATATTGTGCGCAGATGACAGTCATGACAATTAGATCAACAAATACAATATTTGTGGAATGAAGTCAGTCTTAACACCTTAAAAGGCTTTGCTTTGATGTTCTAGTTTAATGAAATTTTAATATTGATAATTGATGCGATTGTCCTGACTTTCGGCTGGCTTATGTAAGTCTAAACGATTTTGCAGAATTACTGCTAAAGGGGCATGTAACTTTATTCAACTTTTATTGAACTAAATACGGTTTAAAATTTGCTATATATGTGAACAAAATATTTGAGAATAGTAAATTAGAGCAATGCATTTAGAAATAATAGTTTATAGAGTTTAAATGCTATAAACCGTATTTCTTAATACATTGCTCTAGTTTACAATTCCTAAATAATTTCATGACAATAATAGCAAGATATAAACAGTGTCTAGTCCAATAGAATCTTTTTATCATGAAAATCTTATGTATTAAGTTGTTACCTACAATTGAATACCAAATGTTTTCCACCAAGAGTACTTCAAACGCAGTCTTAAGTTTTGTGTATAGCTTAACACGAAGTTTGCTATACTCGAAATATTAAAATTGCAGCCTTTATTTCTGTGTTACTTACATGAGCCAGCCTTCACTATAAATACAACTGCCATAAAAAAAATATATACTTTGAAAATACCTGTAGAAATTGTTTACATATCTACAAATAACTGTTTGAAATGCGTCGCACACAGTTGCTTACAATAAATTTGGTCCATATAATTTGAGAATGGAGTACATTTCGTACAGTAATTGTTAACGATGATAACTTTTTCAAATGATTAGCTGTGTATAAAACTAAGAATTTGTCACAGATACAGAAATTATGTTTTCGATTATTTACAATATTTCATATTCTATATCGATATCTGGTAGGTACATAAATGCGATGAATAACTTAGGTCTATTTTATATATATATGCTATGTATGTTGTTCAAAAGTTATGCATCATTTCTTTTGTATAAAATTTTCTGCTTACATTATTAATCTATAGTTAAAACTACCTCTAAATTAAGTACCATCATATAAAAATTGAACTACACAGAATGGAAATATTTAAAGATGCTAAAATGAATCTGAGTAGAACAATTGCGTGATCTTAAGTACATTAATTTTAAGTGAAACTTAAGATTTTATAAGTTAAACATTTTGTATTAAAAAAGTCAACTGTACAAATGGATTTGGTTGCATTTAAATTTTTGGTGCATTATTTTCTTTAAATCAACGAATAAGACACTGTCATAGTATGGGGCAGTTTGGACCCTCCTATCGGACTCAAGTTATATGAAATTTATAAGAATATTGAATAAATAGACCATTTCCCAATGAAAAATGTGGCAGTGTTATTTTCAAACCGAATCAATGAATATGGTTACTAATTTAAAAAGATTTACCATTTATGGAGTATATTAGATTTATTTTACATTAAAAACTGTGTTTAAAACTACCTCTCAAAAAGTTTATATATTTAAATTTAATGGATCATTTATTTTTATGGCTGGGGACCTATTCATAAAGAGATTTAATGCGACGTCGCCAATTTAGAACTAAAATTACCTTTGAGAGCCGCCATTACGTATTCATAGTCTGGTTATAATTTGAGTAAACATTATTTATGTTTATATAATATAATCACCCACACGTATGTGTTTATATGTATGTATGTGTAGAATGCTTTAATTTTGTAAACATGTATGAGCAGGGATCGAACCCTAACTTTCACCCTCCCAATAGAGAATATTTCCCAGACGCTACGGAGACTATTGAAATTCTATATTTAATCAAGAAAACTTTGCGTGTTCTTAAATAGTATGTTTTATCGTTGTGTTAGTTCGTTTAAAGACAAAATATTGACTGTAATTAGTTATAAATCCATAAATTTGTCTATGCTCAAAACCAGATAATCTGCAAAAATGGCTTAACATTTCAATGTCTTCAATTGTGAACACTCTAATGGTAGCCGTAACCGGTAATTTTACTAATCGATTGCGCCGCTTACCAGTTGATGTTTTTACTTTACGAATAAGTCTTTATGGCTGATGACCTATAGAATACGATTGCGTTCTCTGTAATTCGAAATTGAATTGATAGAGTGTGTATATGTGTAGATGGTTCATGATTTATTGTCCACGTACATTCATCCGAATATATTTGATCGTGTCCAACTTATAATAAAAGTTTCACTTAATTTTTTTCTCCACGCTCTATAGGTTGTTGAGTTTATTTTGAGCACAGCTGATAGTAGCCAATTGAGCGGTAGTTATTCACTCTAATCGTGCTTTGTAGCTTGTTTTCCATATTTCGGCAAACGTTACAGCAGAATGAAAGCGATGGAATATGCAAAGTGGTAACGTGATACGTTGCACTATGGCCCAGGCAAGGAAACCGTAGAAGTTGAGCTGCACTGGGTCTTCCTCAACTTTCTTCATCTCGAACGTGTAAATGATCCACATGGTTACATTGCATATGAGCAAAAATGTGACGACTTGACGGCCTGGTTTGGAACGATCATGCTCTGGCAAATACACTCGACGTCTGGATACATCCGATATAAACAGCAATTGCAAAACCACCTGGAAATGTTTAAATAAAGACAGATTCTTTACCCGTGTAGATTGTGGTGAACAAACACAAATAAGATTCATTTTTAAAGAGGACGTGGCTAATAAATAATGCAGAACAGAATTATTAAATATTACCAAACTTTATACTTACTTGTATGATGGATAAAAGTGAGGTGACCATCACTAATAAATGAGGCTCATGTGAGAATGCGCCTACAGAACCAGCAATTACACTGAAGACAGCGTAAATGAACAGACCGAAAGCAGATACTCGAAGTAAAATATCGTTCAAGTCGCTTTGCTCCTCTGTACGGAATTTGAGACCTTGCACTCTGAAATTTTATTTATAACAAATGAATTTATAACGAAATCATATTTTATACTGCATTTCTGTGTACCATACAGAACGCTTACCGTATGAATCCAATTGTGATGGCAATGATACTTAGGACCATAAGCACACAATGTGAAGCATCTGCCAGATATATAGCTAGAATATTGAGATCAGGATGGTGGATTAGCACAAAGAATAAAATCAAACAAATCAGTGATCCAACGAGAAGTAATAATCCAAAGAATAGACCCTTGGACGATCCTACACAATCTACTCGACCATTTTGAGCATGCGCCATTGCCACTGCCCGTCGCGATAGCATAACTTCTAGTCGGTGTTCCAGGTCTTCTTCAGTTACAACTCGGCTAGAAAAAAGAAAATTATTCAATTAGATGGATCGGCGAGGAGTGGACTGTATTTTAAATATATCAAAAATATTAAAATATTAAAATAAATTACCTTGGAATTCTTCCAATATGTTTCCACATCACATAAATAACGGCTGCCCCAATGAGTGAGTATTCGATGATGAATGGGAACAAGTATGGGGCGCTGTCTTGGACGATTGTACCCATTATATTAACACGACCACAATTTGCTGCTAATGCTTCTGTTTCATTTGAAATCAATGCTTGTGGTAGAATTACGCTCAAATTGTTGCTTTCGAACAGAGAATTCGGGGCGTCGCCGAATAACGAATTTCCAGCGTTATCCAGTATAGAGTTTGATCGATCATTGATAATCGAATGGGCTGCATCTTCCACAACTAACGTTCAAAACAATTTAACTTATACATATTAACATTCACAGCGAGTCAATTAGAAATTACAAATAATAATCCAATGACAAACAATGCTAGCATTCACAGCAACAAAATGAACGCATTAATAATAAATGTTGACGCTGTGAACGTTAGCATTATTTCCCATAAAACAAACTGAATTTTAATTTCATGGCAAACAATGCTAGCGTTTACAGCAACAAAATGTAAATTCATTTTGTTGCTGTGAATGCTAGCATTGTTTGTCATACAACAAACGGTTATAATTTTTTCTCTGTGAATGCAGCTTAAAGGTTCATTCTAAGCGATCCAATCAGTAATTAAGATTAGAAACTACAAATAATAATTCAGTTTGCTTTATGAAAAACAATCTTAGCATTCATAGCAACAACTTTAACGCATTCTTTATAAAATTTGTTAGCATTGTTTGTTATAAAACAAACTTGGTAATTACTTGTAATATCTAACTATAATTACTAATTATTTCGCTGTGAAAAAATCCTTAATACTTTATAAGTATATAATTAGACTTAGCAGTTAAGTGGATGAGGTGTAGAAATAGGTTTGAATAATGTGAATGTGGAAGATGACATTTAAAAGAGTAAGTTTTGATGCTAAATGTGTAAGTGTGCAAAATAGTTAAACGAAAGAAGAATACAATGTGATATGCAAATTAAAATTATTAAAGCGCTCATTGTTACGTTTTTGTAGAATATATTATAAATTTGAACATTGTGAAACAGACAAGGCCACAATACTTACATTTAGAATCAAAATTATTGGAATTTTCAAAGTCGAAAAATGGAGTGGTGGTGGTCATGAATGAGGAGGTTGTTATATCAGAAACTGTTGGAGCGACAGTGGTTGTGGTTGTCGCAATCGTTGGAGTTGTGCTTGCAATTATTTGGGTTGTACTAGGTGACTTAGTCGTTGTGATAAAAGGTAATGTCGACGATAGGGTTGTTTTGATGGCCGCCCATGTTGGAAATGTTCTCATACTTCTCATTGTTGTTGCTAAAAAGAATCATATTTGCTGTTGCGTTCGCGGGACATTCTCGTCTTACATCCAAAATGTATCATTTGAAATATGAATTATCGTATTGATCCGTAGAGTAAAAAAAATTGTGTTTGAATTCCGAATCAAATCAAAAATAAAGGGCCTAGTATAGACGGTACCTCGTTCTGTCTAATTTTATTTCGTTAATTATAACAAATATTGTAAAATAAACCATGAAACAATACGTGACTATACTATGATATTTCGAAATATTAAAGCTATATTTTACTGCTAACTAATAATAATAAAAAATTAATGAGTTGGTAATATTTACTTCTGACTGTGCTGTGTACAGTCATCGGAACAGAAGTTGAAATGTTGTGTGCTACAGAAGCCATTGCGTGAAGTAGACTTGTGCTTCGCGTTGCACTGGTTGATAGGACAGTACCAATTGCTGCTAAGGTTTTAGTTGGCACTTCAGATGTTATCGACTGAAAAGCGTCAGCTGGTGCGTTACGTGATACATGCAGTTTTATGCTTTCTGGAAGTTGTTAAATCGTTTTTATTGTTTAGGAACACAATGAATTGGTTTTTAAATATTAGTAAAATAGATTGCTTAAATTATTTCCAAAATAATAAATATGCTTAATGCCGCCGTCAGATGGGTAAAAATCTTGGTTCCACTCCAAGATAAATATAACAAGACTAAATTGGTAGATTTACACACCAGATTATCGGCGATTAAACAAATCGAAACTCAATATACATATATCAATAAACTTGAAATATTTTTGATATGATTTTTCTATTCCGAGGATGTTACAGAACCAATAGCTCTTTTGTACACACTGTAGGATGACCAAATAATTGGATTCACCCAGGTTATATGTGATTATCATTATTATCTATTCCGTTGTTGTGTTCTTTCTGTTTGAGGAAAAATTGAAAAATATTGATTTTGGAATCTGGCACCGGCTTTAAGCAAAATTAAAAGCTTGAACACAAAACCGTATTTAATATTGAAGAAGTACAAATGGACCCATTCCTGATTATTTTGCGGAGCTTCAAAATGAAAAAGAAAACACACAAACAAATCAAATTATAATAAGAAGCAAAGCATAAAAACATTTTGAATTATTGTCTCGCTTACCTCCAAACAATCCTTCATCGGTTGACTGGTTTTTCTTTAGATATGATGTGATTTCTTTTAAATACTCGAGCACTAATGTCCGTATCCATACACAAATATTTGTGGCGACTACGTGCATTAAACCAAATCGGGCGACAACTTTGAAACGTTGAATATTCAACTAAACATAAAATTACTATAGTTTCTAAATAATAGATTTGTTGTCGTTTCCTCTTACCCTCGAATTCATAAAGATGAAGTACATTTGCATAAAGGTAAATATCATTTGCAAAACAGGGTTGACACCGCGAAGAATTTGGTAACAGGGGGATGTGGACGGTACTTCAAAGAACGTACCAAACTCAAGGCCATTGTAGATCATTGTTCCAAGACCAAAAGCTTTCAAAATCATACATTCATCTATTTAGATATACGTCCTTGATCCTTTTCCATAACCAGATATGTCAATTTCGTTTCGCGTTACATAAAATGCTTACTTTCAAAGAAGATATGCAAATAAAATAAGGAAGAGACATAATATGCCTCTATTGGTTTATACTTTTAAAACAAAACTTGCTAGACATTTTAATATCTAGCGCCTTAAATTCAAAACATTATATTTTTATATTCAAATGTATTGGCTTTACACACACACACAAACAAATACATACACAGATACCCACGTACACACACACACACGTCATTGTGAAAATACGGATATTTCCGGATGGATTTTATATATATATATATATATATATATATATATATATATATATATATATATATATATATATATATATATATATATATATATATATATATATATGAAAGTGAACATGTTTTGTCATTGAACTTCTTCACTACTTAACAAACGAGATCTAACAATAAAATGGCATCGAGTTATGGAAAAGAACCACTGCATTGCAATATTACAAATAAAAACACTCACCAATTGCACCAACGCGTAGGAAGAAACTACCAAAGCTACTGTCATTCTGTGTGGTTTTCCTTTTCCGATTTGATTTCGATACAACTCCAGATTCAATGTCCTGAATCACAAAATAAGAATTTTGTTCTACATTGTTTTTATTAGATAACTTAATATACTAGCAACTACCGGTTTACTGGCAATCGTAAATCTTATCTGCGTTCTTGTACAGTTGTGTGTTTATGATGTGCACAGAAACGCGAAGCAAATGGGAAAATAATTGAACGCGAAAAATAAATAAACATGAAAGAGTTGTATCTCATCCAGTTTAATGGGGCATGTTCTTATTTTCGTGTAAATCCAACATTGTGTTTTTATCCTATTATATACCTGAATTGTTTTCTTGTGTTTCTTATCCTTGTCCTTTTCCTTCGTTTTTTCTTCCTTTTCCTTTTCCTTCTCTTTCTTCCCATCTTTTCCCTCTTTCTTTGGTGGATCTTTTTTGTCCTTTTCTTTCTCTTTTTCTTTCTTTTCCTTTTTCTCTGGGATTGGTTTCTTCTTTGGTTTAGCCTTAGCACCTTCCGGATTACCGGTGCAACATGAGCTTTCTTGCAGCAAGAAACAGAATACGTACAGCAAAAACAATATGCTCATGCCATACAGGTAGGTGAAGAAACCCTCGTAGTAGTATAACGGTAAATTGTGTGTAACGACATCAGATATTACGTACGCTATGCAGATCACGATTAGCAATTTTGCGTAGATGAAACTTGTTATTATGAACAATGATGTTCTGCAAGAAAAGAAAAAAAGAAGAAAATTACACTAGGTAATTACAGTAAAAACAAACTTAGGTACAGGCACCTGTCTTCAGCCAACCTCATAAGAAATATATTTTAACTTTATAAATAATTGTTTCTAATTATTATGGCCTTTAGATTCACAATTAGAAACAAAAAAAGTTTTAATAATAAAACGAATAATAGTGCATATTTTGAAATTCATAATTATTATTTTGTTAACATAACATATCTTAGATTGTTTTGGTATTGTTGTAATTGGGGTATTTGCTTGACGCGGATTACCTTAGGTCCTTAGATAACCGATACCATTTTGTAATTTTGCGCATTTAAAATAGCATAGCGTATATAACAGTCGTTAAATATATTGCGGAATTAAAAAGACGAGCAAATATACGTTTAATCTGCGCCGAAAGGGTTTTTCTTCATTAAAAAAAAAGTTTAACAAACGAACCAGGCGGTCCATGTGGATATTATCATATCCTCCACATCCTGAAGGTACAATTATTGGTGCTTCGTCATTAAAAAAATATTAATAACACTGTTTAAGAGTAATCTAAAATATATAGTAGGCATTTTAAAATTTGCTCTCTTCAAATATGTATGCTCATTATGGAAATTTGAAATATCAAATTGAACACGTTCTGAGAGCCCCGATCTACTTATATCTAGAACAACGGACCCACGAATAATTAAAAGGCTCAGATACAAATTTATTCGTATGGTCAGCTTTTTTAGTGTGTCTAATATTAGTTTGTATATTCGGTAATACAAAAGACCTTGTAACTCTGGAATTATGAAACAAATCACATTTTCGATACAGCACTCTGAACTTAGCCGTTTACTTTCGTAGCAACTTTAATTATAATCATATTATTTACCATGTTACATATATAGCAAATTAACAGATAATTTATTCACTTGTCATTGGGAAAATAGTCAAAATGGATTATAGGGCCTCAAAACGGATATTTCCATTAAAATTTCTAGTTTGATTTCTTTTTTGTAATTATAATACTTTCTACCTATATATAAGAAAGTATTTCTTTAGTATTAGGACCAATGCACTAACAACCGGCTCAGTAGAGAGGCATAAAGTGCATTTTAGTCAAAAATTTCAACATATCAGAGCTTTGGATTTGTTACGGTCTAAGTTTTTAATTAGGTTTATTCCTCGACCACCAGTCGTCTTTTGCGACCAGCAGAGGAGTCCCAATATCTAATGAGCTCTTCGCAAATATATCGTAGCTTAAATATGCTGTTTCCGCGCTTAGTAGAATGTTACGCGCACACACACACACACAGACAAGTTTCTTTACGAAAATTGTCAATCGTGCTCAGTGGATTTCGACTATATCCATTAAAATCTAACAATCGATATTCCTATACTTTCTTTTTAAGAATGTAAAAATAGTTCATTGAATGAAATATTACTAGAAAATATTTTCTATTTAAAAGTAAATGCCATTCTCAATTTTTTGTTCTGAGAGATTATTTACGTGATATATATATATAATATATCCAAAACGTTAAAATTAATTCTTATCAGAAGTAATTCCCTGATCGATTTCGACCAATAGATTGGTCATCTGCAAGATGTGAACTATAATACTTGATTTTGATCATTCAATAATTGGTAATTGAAATTATAGTTTTTGTAAGCCCCTCTACTTTGTGAAAATGTAGTAGAATATATGGTTTTGGATTCAATTGAATTATAAGAATGCCAAATTGGGGGTTGTTAACTCCTGCGTAGGCGGGGTTTGCAAGAAGAGTTCAACATACCCGAATTCCAAAACATTATTGATTTTGTTGAAGCTTTGAGAGATTTAACAACGCATATACGCCGAACACATATATGAAACACAAACCTTTTAGACGGTTTTGGTTGAACATTCTTCAACTCCATCTCTTTGTTGACGACATTGTTCTTTTCCGCAGTCAAATCACTTCCACAATGCGTCCGTCCCACTGGAAGGGTAGCCATGTTGTCCACAGTTTCCACATCGACTGTAGCAACCTTAAGATCACCACCCACCATTTTGTTGTTAAACTAAATACTTCTGTAAATAGAACTTTCGCGTAAAATGGCAAATATCGTTCAGTAGTCACTTAGAAAATGATTACAATAATCAGTATATTTTCGTTGTATATTTCACATGATTAAATTACAGTTATTATTTATAATGTTAGTTATTTATTAATGAAACGCACACTATAGGTGTCTTATTATATGATACACATCGTATTTACGTTAAACAAAGAACCGATTCATTTTACAATGTTTTTCACATTCTTACGCGTGTTTTTAATAGTGAATTTATTTACGTTCACGTTTGATGTCCTATCGACGTTTATACACTTGCAGTTCAGGAAAGAATCACAAACAGTTTTTCGGGTGTAAAGCGCGCGGCAAGCCAAGATGCAAGCTCGCTCGACGCTGTTTTGATGGTAGTGGGGATGGGGATGCTGCAGGATCAATCACGTGGCGTACAATGGTGCTGTACAATTGGCTAGTGGATTTAAGCCCGGGAAACGACCCAGTGACCCTTCATGACATCGCGAAAAAATAATAACAATGGTTGTTAAATATTATTATTTTTATTTGGCAGACTTATAATGGATTTTATCCTTTGGAATTATTTATTTTTTACAGCAGGTACAGACGCCAATGTCTTCGGCTCACCGCATACACAAGAACTATCCATATAGCACAGAATGCTTAAAGACGTAATAAAGACGTCCAATAGGCGACATATTTTAAGATGTCATCTATTGGACGTCTTTAGGCATTCTGTGCTATATGGGTATATATTTACATAGAAAACTGATATATTTTTAAGAAAATCTATTTATTATCACTAATTAATGAATATTTCTTTTGTCTTTGCCTTTACAATTTAAAAACATTATAGATATAAATAGTCATATATTTTTCTAGATTGTCTTGATTTATCCAAGAAAAATAAAATATTAAGGTTTTTTAGGGCCCTATTGGGTTTAAAATGCGATTTCAAAAATAAGTGTCATCAGAACTTTGTCTTTAACAGTCTTGGCTCTAGAGCGTTCACGTCATTTAGGAAATAGTTAGATTCAATTCAGGGATGGTCAAAACATGTATGTCCTTTAAAAACACAAGTTCAAACATGTTCAAGATTACAAGACTTCCATTTAGACTTCGTCCAAGACAGTAAATCGTATAACCCACACGTGCACATTGCATAAAAGGAATTATAGAGCTATCAATCAAAGACCGAAAGATGTTTTAATAAAAATTGTATTTGTTTGGTCCCCTTTATGGTCCCCATTGCCATTATTGCTAATCAAATTAATTTATGATTAAATTGCCATTATCAGCCATCACTTGTCTGTTATTATTTAGTCTCGGTTAAACATCAAATACTAAAAGGCGACATATCAATCTCAGATAACTATAAATGCAACTAAGGTTAATAAATTAAAACAATAATCATTGCTTTTGTCATGAGAAGTCGTTCAAAGGCCATAATAAAAATTATTTTAAAATCACTCCTTCAGAGGTGAAGAGACCATTTGGTTCTAATACATTTTTGGAAGTAAGAAGACGTGAAACGAATACTATAGCTTTTATTGTACCATTCTGGTCATCCCGGTTAAATATGTTTCGTATAATAATAGCCGGATTACTTATGGTCAAAACACTTTGAAATGATTTTAATGTTACAAGGGTTTAACATAATATAACTATTTATACCTATAAACGGAAGACTAGCTGTGTGTATACGTGTGTATAATCCTGTAGAGACGCATGATGCTGGATATAACAACCCCCAGTAGCACTATTGATTTTCTCCCCCCCTTTTACTACAGCGGGAGCATTACATTTCATCCCTGTTCCCTGTTTTAGATAACTACACTGTAAGGAATCATCAGTGTTCATTATTTATTTACAAATGTAACCACCACTCTGCCCACCCAAATGATCCTTATAGCTTAACTAATTCAGCTTACGGTATATAACTTCATCTACGCTTCCCTAGTGTTATCACACATATTGATATTGTTGTAAGAGAAATGCTTTATTTATATGGTGTACCCATGAAAAGTTGCCATACGTTAAATTATTTAATTATATGGATCAGTGAAGAGTGAATGTTATGGGCACATGGTGCCCACGGCTGAACCAAATTACATATATAGTGAAAACATGAAGCAAACTTATTAATAATTGATTTTTGATTTCTCTGCTTTACAGATAACAAATTATTTCTATTTATTGAAGTATTGGTAAAATACTAGGATTATTTTACAGTGTATTAACTAATTCGGTGGTGCATTCCACAAGCATGCTGTACTCGCTAGTGCACCGTGCTTTAACAAGGGGTCTATGACTCTTGGGGGTCTGTGATGCTTCCCAATTTCCGTTTATAAATCGAGCCCGCAACCGGATAAAGGTTAAGAACCGCTGTACTACAGACTTTACAGCAAATTATACTTATCGTAACCGCACAGACTATATTTGTTCACTTTGTGTTCTATATAATGCCTTACAGTACACACAGTACGAAAATAGTTTTAGAACTAAAAACTAATTTGAATACATAATTTCCTTTTGTTTGTAATTTAAACACCACCTCGAAATATTACGCGCAGTCGCACAGAAATTTGCACCGAGACAAAGGATTTGTTAAAATTTGTTTCTACAGTTTATAATATAAATACTTAGCATATTTCATTTTGAACTGTTTGAGATATATTTATTGTTTTTAGTTTGAGTGGCAGCTATTTTTGTTTTTGCTTCAGATTTAATCTTTAATTTATTTAATTAAGAGATATTTTAGTTACTATTCCATTTCTATTTATTTTATATATTATCACCTCGATTAACACTATATTTTTTAAGTATAAGTTTCATATTTTATGTATGTATTTATATATTTATGTGTGTGTCGAACGCCTTATTTATACATTTATGTGGTTACTATATCAGTAATATATTTTGAAAATATCTCCAAGCAAAAAGAAAATGTTCCATAATTCGGGAAAATATGGCAACGCTGCCACCAGCTAACTCATGCCTTGTTCTTAGATGTTGTGATATGTGATTTCTTTACAAACAAGAATTCGTGCCATCTACTTAACATTCATATCATCTTACCAAATGCGTCGTCTTACACCATTGTCTTGTTATTGTACGTAGTCCCGTTGGATACATCCAAACATAAGAATTTTATAAGCACATTTTGAAAATACATAATAAAATATATGTCTTTGTTACTGACGAAATATTCGCTTTCTATAAAACTTGATTTTTATTTTCTTATACGTAATGTATAAAATAAAAGAAATTGACCCCAAAAGATTAATGGAAATATTCGTTTTAAGATTCCCTGAATCCAATATGACTATTTACTCAATGCCGTCAGTGTGTGTGTGTGTGTGTGTGTAAACGCTCGATGGTCTATTCCGGTGAACATAATAATATGAATGTTTTGAATTTAAGATTTGTATATCCCGGGAAAGAAAATCTCTTATTTTCTAAAAATATATTTTCACCGTGCTTATTTACTCGTGTCATTTTCTAAGAATCTCGAAAACAATATGAGTTAAAGAATACATATATGAAATTTATAAAAGTTAAATATAGTAAAATTCCTAGTAAATTTTGTTTAAACATTTACTGAATGCCTTTATAGCCATGTTATATTTACGTTTCTTAGTCATCACATTGATACTGTATCTTTACAATCTTAGAAATACAAAAATAATGCATATATAATGAAAACTATATAAAGGGGAGTTGAGTAAATGGCACTTCAGATTCTTCAAATTAAACGTAAATGCATTGAACAAAATGTTCACATTAGTTACAAGACGAAAATAAGACTACGCTTAAAAACCATTTAAGATTAAATTTATCTACGGTATCTCTCTAACGCCCAATAATGGACAATCTGTCCTACTCCCACCAAGTATAGTTTGCAAGAACGATTAATGGAAAACATCTATCATAAATGGTGCTTTACGATATTTTCAGAAATGTACAAGAGCGTCCACAATCTTCTGATGTAGAGGCTCAATAATATAGAAGGTATTTCGGAAAAAAAGCTGTGGAGAATTCTAGAAATATTATAAGATCCTTAATATATATATATAAACATGATTTTTTATTGATAGTAATATAGCAATGTTTACATAAGTTATAACGAACAAATTTAATAATGCAAAACAAATTGTAATGCTAATGAGGAACATTGAAACAATGTTGGTAGGTATCCCAAAAATAAATAATAAAATATGTATATTAAATAATATATATCTACTGCGCTCACATGTGTTGTTCCTCCAAACATATTTGGACATGTAAACTTTTGTACTATATCAGTCTTTGTTAATATTTTGAAGGTCCCAAACATAGCTGCATGAGATGTCGCAAACATCTCAATATAATTAGAATTAAATGATTTTTACAAAAATTAGGTAATGCCTACACGAAAACAAATGCTTGCAAAACACATTCTAATATATTTTATACTATAGGTACAATATATGAATTAACACGATGCTATTATTCATTAATAATACGACAATTTTTAGTTTCTTATAATATAATTACTTATGGCAAAGTCTCAATAGCGTTTGACAAGTAAATATGTTCCACAGAACAATATGAGATATGAGGCTTTATTGTCATAAAATCTTTTAAACAAAACATACATATCGCACGTCAAATCCCATCAAAGAGACGTAGGTAAGAAAGAACAAAAGGCGCCACAAGGAAATAATGGGGGCCTCTTTAAGAGGAACCAATGGCTAGTGCGCCAATACTCTTCAAATTTTACGTTTCATTGTAATTTAATAACGATATTTAATACAAACCAATGACTAATAGTTACATTTGTGAATAATATGCATTCGTTATCAGCCGATAAAAACTGCCAAATGAGCTCCAACTAAGAAATTGTTCTCTTGTATAAGAGCAAATTGCAAAACAGAAAATCCAAAACAGGGAATACTCCAGGGAAAAAATGGTAAAAATAGAGAATAAAATTATATAGAATACTCATATAAGAGAAGGCTTAAAACAGAAGATAACAAATCAGCGGAAATATATTCGCAATTATTTATTCGTTCTTTCTAGTATTTTCTGGTTATTTGGGCATTAAAAAAATTGGTTCATTGGCAAGAATTTGAAATCCTACTCATAAATATGATTATTTTCCGCGTAGATATGATTAGTTTTTTCATATTATTGTATAAATTGGATGCGGCCAATCTACGCATGATATTTGGACATTTCTTACTATGTGACAAATTGCCTTGAACACATTTTGTGCGTAATCCATTTTAGCTGATATCTGAATCGAGACTTGTTGGTAAATCGAATCATAAAAATATATTATCATTTTGTTTATCATCTAATGACATCACAGCTTGTACAGTTGAACCTGCATTTCAATATGGCCTTGAATGAACGCGTTATGGTGGCAATTATTATTATTAACTAGTATATAGGCCACCCTAAGACGGGAGTACCTCTAGGGTGTTAGCTAGTAGAAAATTAACCTGCCAATTCTTCTGCCTTTTCTTGTGATTTAAACAATATGACATTAATTCTAATGATTGCAATACCGGTATTCTGGTATTATATATTCTGTGCATGTGTGAACGTTCTACCGTTGAACATAATAATATAATTGGTATTATATGAAATATACGGAATATAAATAAATTGAATATTGGTCTGGTATTGCAATCACTAGTTTATATATTTATTATTTGATAATCTTTATATCGAATAAGTAAACAAAATTGTGTCTGGATTAAAGGCATCAGTCCTAGTTCAGTTTTGCAAATGCACGTCCAATGAACTGTGATATTTGCCCATTGAACTGTGATGTGTCCAATGAACTGTAAATGACGTTTAACTTATTCTTTTATGAGTATAAATCATACGTTCATTGAAGTGCTGGCTGCCTACCAAATAAAAGATCATATATTATGTAATCTACACAAACATCTTGAGCAGGATACGGTCCCGGCAACTCCAACATTCTTTTACACTCTAAGCTACGCTAATCGACATTTAGAAAGATTTTGATTTCCTGTACATTAAAATGTTTAGTATATTATTACAAAAATTATTCAACCTTATTGTAAAAATTGTAGTATCTTTTATATACGATATGAGTTAGGATATGATGATCTAGATAGAAAATAGTTTTAGATGAAGTTATTGGTCCTCTTGCAAATTAAAAGTAAATACGATTTATAGATAGACATTATTTGTTTTGTTTCCCATACAGCCATTAATATGTTAATTCGTACTATGTTAGTTAAAATTGTTCTTTCTTTGGTATAGATAACAACAAACGTTATTAATTGTAAAGTATTTTGTTTCAGGTAATACATCGGTCTACTATTGCTAATCAGCCTGATTCTCAAAAGTAATATTACCAGAAGAAAAACCAAACGTTTTTACCACTAGTTACATAAATAACTATTATAATATTTGGCTACAATGTTTCTGTAACTCTTACCGGTTTCCACAGTAATGATATTATTTACCAAAAATAATCAGAGGTATTAGAGAATCAGGCTGCAGGGGAATAAATAATTGAGCAGAGAGCTTAGTACTACATATAAGTCGGTTTCATTTTATACGCCCGCTTCCAGATTTCGCATAAACATACAGTGGAGTGGAAACGATAGAAAATTGCCAGTGGCATAGACACATGCGTGATTATAGTCCATGCCCAAAGGCCATAGAAATGCAATTGGATCGGATGAGATTCGGCGCGAGACTTCTCTAACGTGTTAATAGCCCACATCGCTAAATTAGTAACCAGGAGAAAAGTGACAATTTCGCGACCTGGTTTTCGTCGTATTTGATCCGGGGTCGCACACGACCGCCTAGATGCATCTAAAACAAATATCGTTTGACATGTTGTTTGCAGTAATGATGCTAGTGCTGTGATCAAAACTAGAATTGTATTCTTTTCAATAGTAAACTGTCCACCAATTATAGTGAAAGTACTATAGATGAACATGCCAGTTTGTGCGCCAATCAATAATATATTATCCAATTCCAAATTTCTACTACCATCATATTTCAGCTGGCGTACTTGAATCATTCCTACTAGCGTTGCAAGTGTGGACATACCATATAAAGTTAATTCACAAATGTTTACTTCCATAACAGCTAAGCTTACAAACTCAACGCGCGAAATTAAAACAAAGAATAATATAAGGGAGATGATTGTTAATACAAGGATTAAGATGCCAACGAATAGCCCTTTGTGCGCACGCGCACAATCTACTGAGTAATGATGTGGTGATCGTTTATATGCATGACACTCAGATTTGGTTTTACCACCGACCGCCTCAACTGTATTTGTGGCTGGAAATTTCGAAATGTTCTTCCACATAACGTACAAAATCGCAGCACAAATGAGGCTATATTCAATTGTGCACGGGAATAGAAACGGCGAAGCATCTTGAACCAAGGAACCTATAATATTTGTGCGTCTGCATTCGTATATGTGATGTGGTCCCTTTAATCCTCGCGCCGTTATATGATGAGCCGCTGGCAAGTGTTCGGGCAGTGCGGTTGGAAGCATCATGTGATTCTTTAGTCCAAGCCGATGTGAAATTCGTAGCGAATTATTTTCTGGATTATAAAATGTGAGGATTTCGTGTTTGGTTTCCTGGACGAGTACTAGTAGCCAGACGGATAAATTGGTGCCGATCATGTGCATTAGGCCGAAGCGAGTGATATACTTGTGCTTGTATACTTTCATTTGCTATAGCGTAAATTGTCTAAGATTATTGAGCGATATTAAGTGCATTCACAAACTTACCTCATTATTCAAAAATATGAAATACATTTGGATGAAAATGAATGCCATTCTCGTTGCCGGTGTTAGCGCCAATAGTACGTTATGACATTTGGTGTTTCGTTCCAGTTCGAAATATTGACCGAACTCTAGACCCGAGTAAATCATACTTCCAATGCCAAAGGCTGAAATTGGAAATTCAATTTACAGAATTATTATTTACATTGAACGCATTTGTGATTGGAAAAGTAGCAAGTTAAAGATATTTTTAATTGCAATAATTATACAGACACAGGACCGAGCAAAAAAGGACAGGTTGTGATCTGAGCAAGAAATGCAGAAGCAACGAATAAACCTAATGTATGTTTACTTACCTACTGCGCCCATTCGCAAGTAAAAGCTCCCATAATGATATTGATTTGGCTCCATTGCCAGTGAATTTTTTCTGCCTCGATATACATCCGTTGATCCCGTCTCTGGACTCGTCTCGCCTGAATCACGATCTGATTCTTCACCGCTATCATCCGACATCGTTTCTTGACGCGGTAATTTTGATTCCGCTAAAATATAATTTTTATTACAGTCAGATATAAATACATATGTTGGTGCTAAAAGTGCCAATGTCAATTTTAACGATATTGAGTTACATATACTATTAGCTTCTTCATCTTCTCGATGTTATAACTGCTTACTGAAAGGACTGAATACACGCGGAAAAGTTAATAAAAATGGTGGGGAAAATAACATTTTTACTTTTAGCACCAAACTCCAGAAATATTATGCTCAATTCTGTAGCCAAGGCCAGTAGCATTAATAATAAATATAAGGAAATAATGTTGGAAACGATGTTTTTTTTTTTGTAAATGTACCTTTTTGTTCAGCATACTTTTTTCTGCGTCGTCTTTTGTCGCTTAGTAGCATGGTATACATATATAGCAAAAAGAACATGCTACCTATATATAAATATAGGTAATATACCTCGTAGAACGACGGTGGTATGTACGTGGAAATTACTTCCGCCATCGGAAATGCTGTTCCCATCACAACCAGCAGTTTCCCATACAGCGCAGACAACGTCGTTGCCAACGCGTCTCTAAAATAAAATAATATGGATTTATATATACATATATATTGTGTCATCTATATTTTTCTATATGCAACTTTTATGACAGGTTAAGTGTAAAAGCATCCATTGGCTGAACTTCGCCTGATAAAATAAAGTTATTATTGAACTTGGTGCTAGAAGTGCCGATGTCAATTTTAGCGATATTGAGTTTCATGTACAATTCGATTTAGTTTTTCTTGTTCTTCTCGATGCTTATGTCTAAATATCGGAAAATTTAATACAAATGGTGAATAAAATAAAATGGCTTGAATGCAATATAGGACATCTAATGATAAAAATTACACTTCTAGCACTAAGCCACTTAATTTCAATCATCATTTAAAATTAAACTTCAAATCGTAATAGTTCGTTTGTTGTGCTAATTTCCAAAACAATGTGACCGAACAATGTATGGATATCGATTCAAAAAGCGAGGGGAACTGATATTCAAATGCACTGGACGCGATAATGTGCTCGTTGCTTCAGTTTCAGGACCATTAAACAAATCGTTGATGTTGAAAGACAAAATCCCCATCATAAATAATGCCTTATATAAGCAAAACGAACTGTGAAAACCCAATGAAAAGGAAACAGTCGATCGGTGCATAATTTTCCTCTATCTCTTTCATAATTATTAGTTACCAATCTGCTTCTGCAGCAGTTAAAAGAAATTAATTAATTAAGCCATAATAAAATATCTCCAGCTTTTTCGACTGCACATATATGTAAGTAGAATATTTCCTGTCTTTTCGCGAATAGCTGTAGGGTTGATACGGTTGTGCTTTAATTTTAAATCGTATTTTACCCTAAAAGCCTCTGGTTATTTCTTTTGTATTAAAACTCAATATGCTTAATGCAGATCATTCGATTTAATGCGATAGCAGTAAAAGCAAAAAGGAAGATAGAAACAAGGATATGTTTTGAACGCGATTTTCTGATTGGTTTTCGAAATGCACAAAAGTTAAATACTCACGCCCCAAGCTGTTTCCATCTGATCTGGCTGTCCATCCGAGAAGGTCTTCGCATTACTGCCAGGGCTGAATGTTGATGATATGTCGCCACGGCTAGGTGACTAGGAGATGCCATACTTCTGCAAAATAGAGTTTAAGAAATGCAATATAAAACTATTTTTTAAAATTGAATCAATACAGGCAAGTTTCGTGATCATGAAAAATTTCTAACATTTCAAAACAGTATCGAACCGAAATTAATGGTTTCAGCTAACTTTTATCGGAAAAGTTTTGTCAATTTATTAGAAAATGCTTTTAAAATTGGGAAATTAGACGTCTATTGATGGGTATTTATCAAATAGTTGCATAATAATCACAGTATCAACTCATGGACAAATTTTAAACAATATTATGAGTTTTATCATATTATCAATCGTATTTAATATAATTATTGATTATAAAATAAATAAAAATAATACCAATAGGTCAAAGCATATATTCTTTAATTAGACGGACCGCGAAGTTCAGCGGCACAGCAAATTTTTTCTTTGTATTATAAATAATAAACTAAAAATATTTCAAAATATGTTTTGCTAAATTTATTGATATCATTAGTTAAAAAAGCTGGAGTGGTCTTCACTCGGCTTTCATATACTTACACTAATATAATATTATTTTATTTTTAAATTTATGCTAGATTGCCGTGAAACAATATTAATATGTGTGGTAACTAGGGAAACGTAAATGTAACGTATATTTTGAAAATACTTTTTAAATAAAAGTTGCGCTAGACATTTTTATTTCTTTAGTAATAAGAAACATATTTTTACTAACTCTTGCTGAGATATTGAAGAAATAGGAGCAGTAAACTGTTGTTTCCGGTAAATATATTGTTTTTAAAATAGGAGGGGCACATCCGGACTATATACAAGCCTTAAATTTATAGTTACAGTTTTGGCTCTAGAACGTTCACACACATACATACAAACATACAGACATCATTCCGAAAATAGTCAGATTCGATGCTAGGGTGGTCAAGATATTCATGATTTCTTTACTTTATGATATATATACGTATAAGAAATTAAAACTATAATATATAAGCAAAAAACACACAAAAACATATTTTGTCATATCATTATTTATAATTTTTATTAATACTACTAAAATGTAAAAAAAATGAGATTAGACCAAATATGTATAATTGCCTTGCCTGGTATATATATATATATTAATAAAAAATAAAATATATCGTCAGTATCAATATATTTTTACGTTCGAATAGTGCAATGTGGTTGGAAATTACGACAGCGTGTATTGTGTTGGTTTTAATAATCTACCATTACCTAAAACACGTGCTAACGTATTGGTCTCGAAATGGTATCTACCAACTTCCAACATCCATACCGTTCGGTAGCGCATGGCCTACATTCTGGAACGGACAACATCCGAATGATCTGCTCGTCGAAATGTACAAGAAAATCAAATCAGAAGGGAAAACTTTTGCTGGTTTCTACTTTTTAACAAAACCACATCTACTTATTACCGATCCAGAACACATCAAACACGTCTTAGCAACCGATTTCTCATATTTCCGTAACCGTGGTGTCTGGTGCAACGGTCACTTGGATCCATTAAGTTTAAACTTATTCCAACTTCCGGCCGACCGATGGAAAATAATTCGCTCGAAATTAAGTCCATGTTTCTCCCCAAGTAAAATGAGAAATATGTTCGGTACTATTGAAGCTTGTGGCCCACCATTAATAGAACTCACGTCTGAGCATATCGACAATAATGAACCAATTGATATTAAAGATGTAATTTGGAGGTTTACTGCAACTGTTATTGGTACAACGTTGCTTGGTTACCAGAGTAATTGCATCAAAGATTCAAATGATATAGTGAAACTGGTTGGAATAAATATTTTTGAGCCTTCGTTATTACAATCTTGGAAGCGAATATTATTCTTTTTTGCACCAAATGTGTTGAAGATCTTACGCCTATCTGCTAACTCTAAGTTTGTTACGAATTTTTTTACGAGTTTAACCAAAGATAGCATTGATTATCGCACGAAGAATAATATAAGTCGAGCAGATTTGATGCAAGTTTTGATCGATTGTCGACAAAAGAGTGGTGAATTGGATGGTTTGACTTTGAATGAAATTGCAGCTCAGGCTTGGGTGTTCTTTGCTGGTGCTTTCGATCCAGCGGCTTCTGCAACTACGTTTTGTTTGCTGGAACTGTCCGAACATAAGGAAATTCAGGACAAAGTACGTGAAGAAATTGAAGATGTTTTGAAATCGCACGATGGAAAATTTACGTATGATTCTTTGGCGCAAATGCATTATACCGAACAGGTTGTCAAAGGTATTCATATTTACTTACAATCAAAGTGCTGATCAGTGTAGTGAAAAATACATATTTAAACAATTAATGCTCGTATTCAAAGAAATTTAATACCGTTTTTACATCAATCTCCCATTTTATTCTATAGAAACAATTGTATATATAATAAAATATATTTTTAGAAACATTACGAAAATATCCAAATTTCAACTTCCTACATCGAGAATGTTCTGATAATTACAAGCTACCAAATTCAAATGTAACTCTGCGAAAAGGCGACTCCGTAGTAATATCCACATACGCAATGCATAGAGATCCAGATAACTATTCAGATCCAGAAACATTTGATCCGGATCGCTTCAATAAGGATTACCAAAAAGTTAACTCTTATGTTTTCTTACCATTTGGCGAAGGACCAAGGAACTGTATTGGTAATATTTTCACAAGCAACACTTAATTGATTTTTAACAAGTACTTTTTAAGGTCTCCGTATGGGAATGATGCTAGGAAAATATGCCATAGCCTTGATGATCAAGAATTTTAAATTTTCAATAAATGATAAAACACAATGGCCAGTCAAGCAGGCCAAAAATACATTTTCAATGTCCATTGAAGGACGTCTCTGGTTAAATGCAGAAAGAGTGAAATAATATTTTATTGTTTTATTTTTATAAATTTTCAGATTCATCATACGGAAATAATGTTGACTCTTGGAGTATTTATATTTTATAATGCATTGTTTTATTTACTCTTGAATATTTATATGTATATAGTGTTGTATTTCCAAAAAATTTCTCCTGACTCGTTTCTGGACCCCTATTCTGAGTATCTCAACTCAATATATTGAAGTGAGATTTGAGATAACGATGACGTACCACTAGTGAGACGCGCATGTGTGATCTTTAGAGATTTTTCTGACTTCAAGTTTACAACACTTGAACTGACGCTTGTTAGTTGTCTTGAAAAATACTGATTTAGACACGGTAGGGCTATTTAATAAATTAAACTGACAATAACGAACAAATTAAAACAACACAAAACAAGGAGAATACAAAATGCAAAAAAAATATGCCATGGCACACAACAAATAATCTGTCAATTTTCTCATTAGTAACTTTTCTGGTCTCACTACCTACCGAGGTAGTGAGATAAATTTACGAATTGCTTGAGATCCGTGACGTCATATCATGTTTACGCAATGAATCCAATAGATGGCAACAGCGTTTTTGAGTGAGATCTCACTTCAGTATATTGAGTTGAGACACTCAGAATAGGTACCCTGGTTCATTTCCAAATAATGAATGTGAGCAATAACTCTTGAAAGATAAATGATAAACGTAAGTCTTCGATTTAAGGCGTGTTTCTTCGTTTTATTACATTTACGTTACCCTAGTTAGCACATATATTGATATTCTTTCATGGCAATAGTAATATTAATTTAAGTTATGAACAATTACGTAGGGGTTTTATAAAATGCTGAGTAATAAGTGAAATGGCAGCATACCTATTTGGTGAATGTAACTGAACATGCGATGGTGAATTTTGTGAATGATATTCTAGAAGTGAAGGTAGTCTCGCCGGCGAAGAGGGATGGCTGAGTGTCTCCGGTGAAACAATGATCGCGCTCGGTGATGATGGCGACGGTAACAACTTTTCAACGCCGAGCAAGCTGTTGCTGGTTCGACTTCCACCACTCGTATTATTTGGCGGTATTGTAGGCCAACCTTGCGTTGAACTCTCTTGTCTAAAATTATTTAACAAACATACATATATTTAAAGTTCTGCTTTTTGCTAAAAATTATATATTTAGCTCTATGTTTACATACTTTAACGTTATATTAGCTATATCAACTATATCCTGTGATTAGTAATACGCCATCATAAATATTCCTCCTCGGGAATATCCTCAAAACGGGAATATTCCCGGGAGGTGCCCCAAAACTAAATATATTCGAATGTTACAAAAACTGCGAATATATTTCCCGCTGAACTCGTGTGTCGTGTGTGAAGTATGGTCTATATGTACGCGTATAATAAAGGTTATATATATTATGCAAGGTGAATGTCATCGATACAGCACAAACTGATAAACATAAACAGTGCGCGATGATACATGGATTGAGGATGTTACTTGCACATCATTGTCGCCAATTTAAATTAAACGAAGTAATTGTTATTATTATAACTATAATATATTGCGACATTGCGAGGGAGTGCTTTGATGGTAAACGTTGAAGAATTGCAGAATTAAGAACGGGGGAGCGTTAACCGTGTTATTTTTTGCTCGCCGTACTGTATTCCGAGTTACCACGCATATTGCTATTATTTCATGGCAATGGTAGAATGAATTTAAAACACAATAAACCTGTAATATATATATATATATATATATATATATATATATATATATATATATATATATATATATATATATATATATATATATATATTACAGGTTTATTGTGTTTTAAATTCATTCTACCATTGCCATGAAATAATAGCAATATGCGTGGTAACTCGGAATACAGTACGGCGAGCAAAAAATAACACGGTTAACGCTCCCCCGTTCTTAATTCTGCAATTCTTCAACGTTTACCATCAAAGCACTCCCTCGCAATGTCGCAATATATTATATATATATATATATATATATATATATATATATAGTGAAAAAAATGTATAAAAAAGTTCTTTTTAAGCTAGTGAACCTCCACCAAAAAATCGTTTGTTTTTCCTTGAAGGAAATACACGAAATGGGAAAACCATCCCAGAATCGAATCTGACAATTTCCGGAATGACGTCCGTGTGTCTGTGCATGCTTGAGGGCTAAAACAGTTAAAGGTAAAACTTTGAAATTTTACACTTACGACTAGATTATGGTTCGGATGTGCACTTCCTGTTTTTAAAAACAATATCCGAAGTAACAGATTATTTCTGTTACGTTTTCAATATTTTGAATACGACATGAGTTACAGAATTGCTGTGAAAAGGGCATTAAAAATTTGTGAGCACAATAGTGCTAGGACGTACACATTCATGCAATAAAAATGTACGCTGGAATTTATTCGATGTCAAACCTTATATGACTTGACTATAAGTTATGAGGCTATTAAAAATTTTATTCATCATAAAGGACCCTATAATTTTGCTAGTATGAGAAATATATACGTTATGGTCTACTACAGCCGTGAGCAAATTCTTATAAAAGGATTTGTGATGAATAGTCTTTAATAAAATTGCAATGCTTTTTGGTTTTGAATTCAACAATAAAAGGAGCTTGAATTCATATGAATAATTTAATAATCTAATCTAATGAAATGTAATTTATTTGACTGATACAAACGTATATTGCGAATCTAATTTTCTGTTTTTTTTTTATTACTTGCTACTATGTCTGTGTGAAACACGCGAAAATCGAGAATTATTGCGAAACAGAGATCGGAGTAGCATGGTGGTGTTGCCATGGCTACACGGGGTGTCATTGGCATTGGAGAGAAACGGAGAAATAACAAACAACATGTATTTGTTTGATGCGCTACTATATTTACTTTCCTTTACGAAGTAATAAGTAAGTCTTGTTTTAATCTCAACAAGACGAAATCCTTTATTATTATTAATTAACTAGGTGTCCATACCGATCCATTTGTCTAATTGGATAATTTGCTAGTGGCGTATTTCATATAAAGTTTTTGTAAATAAAGCAATTCTCTTACACGGTTTTATGTATATAATAATTGATGACTGTGATGGTTCAATTATCAAATAATACTTTCGGGGCATTAAAACTGCTGAATTCATAAAAAGACATTTACTTAATGTTAAGGGAATTTAAAACTATTTTGAGAGCTTTAAGAAGTGTATAATGCTTTCTAAATGGAACATTTACAATGGAGTATGATTAGGTAGTAAAAAGAAAGTGTCCAAGTGGGGAAGTTTTGATTTACCTCGGCATGATAAGAATTGTCGGGCTGACGGATGTGTTCGCATCAGTCGTGTCGCCGACTTCCGCCACCGACGTCGTTACTTCATCAATATCGGAGTCAATTCCTTGTGCGAAATCCATATAGAATGAATCTCTTGAATCACTCGAATTTCTTCTCAATTTGAGGCTCAAGTCTGGCGAACTATCCTCGATTACCTCAATAATTCGTTTATCTTTGCTTGTCGTACTCATTTTACTTTATGAACATGTACACTTTTAATACGATGCCAGTAACCACTTCATTTATATATCGACATTTTATTCGATCCATGATATATTACATCTTTTATAAACATTAACTTTGTCTAAATCACTTTTTTAAATTTATTATTTGTTTATGCGTGAATTTGCATATATTCGTTTACAATACTTTCTATTTGTAAAGTGAGTAAATAAAACGTATATCTCAAGTAAAAATAAATAATTTTTTGGTGGAGGTTCTCTAGCTCCAAATAGAGTTATCACAAATAAAAATTGAGCAAAATTTGTGTATTTATTATACTATCAATATAATTTATTAAAGAAGTCTAATTGTAATCTTAGTAACATTTACACTCGAAATATTAACGGAAATACATGTTTTTAGCTTCCTTGAGTTCCAACTGTCTATCTTAATATTTATTTTACATTTCAGAAATGTACAATATTCTATACAGACAATTGTTGTTTTTCATTTAACATAATTAAGAATCTATCCTCATTTCTCACTGATTAAATAGCTTATGGAAATTACTACAAGATGCAATGAACAATTAATTTCGTAAAATTAACACATTTCCCCTTTCCCCTGACGTCTTTAATTAGTTTCTTATGTTATTAGTAAATCCAATCATGGTGCAATAAGCACAGTCGCTCAGATTGTAATATAAATATTATATTTGAAAACGAGAAACACCCGCCATTGGAACTGTTGAACGCTTGAATTTTCCCAAATGATAATATTTACTATTTAACTCTCAATTTCAAAACATGAGTTAACTATGCAGCAAGAACATGAAATATCCAATGTTTAACCATTCATCCTTATATAAACCCTTCAATGTATTAAGAGATTTATATATATTTATATATATATATATATATATATATATATATATATATATATATATATATATATATATATATATATAAGCTCACAATCAGTAATAGAATATTCAAAACATGTGCACATGTAGTCACTGAACTTAACCAATTACGGTTGAAATTGGTACACAACACACGGACATTAAAAAGAATGATGTTTAGTCATTTTACTATTGGTGATTTTATTTAAAATATAGTTAAAACGAACAAGGATGCCCGCCATCAACGCATATTCACAGACTGAGCTAGGCCAGCTCGTGTGCACAGGACAGGATGCCAGCGACATCGCCTTACCCTTGCGTCGGTGCACTATGAAGCGGGGGACATGAGTACATTAGGGTTGAAAAGCAATCGAGTACACTCACATCAATTCCAAACCAAAACTACAATGGACCTACTTGCTAATCTCTTTTGTCAATAAACAAGCCAAGGTCGTTTCAAACGTGTTATTCCGATGAATTCTCGAATTTGATCACAGCAAACAAACATGACATAGATACACTAAATTAGAAATGCACAAGAGCGCAAACTGATCAAGGGTCTGTAACATTGGCGGATTCAAAAAATATTGCCCAGGAATTCGATTCACATCTTCCTGATTCCAAAAATGTATATCTCATATTCTTGGATGTTTGTCACTCGTAAGGCGTGCTAAATCGAAACCGTGTAAAAACAGAATTAGGTATATATAAATATACTTGGTATTAATAATAAGAAATATAAGACAATAAATAACTATGACTATTAATGAAAAATAATTTTACACCAATTATTATTTAATATAAAACTACCAACAAAGTTTCTGTGAGACTTCTCTTTATTTTGTACTTATGCTGTTATGATAGAAATGCAAAATTTTAGTAAACTTTTAATACAGAATTAGTTATCCTAGTTAATATTCAACCCCAATTTAATATATGCACTATACATTGTCTTCACCAACCGGCAACGTCAGTAACAGTTATGAGATAATTCATCGTTGATGTTATTGATCAACTGCCCGCTTCAGTTATACTTACGAATAATTTCAGACCATGTCCGTTGCAGTGCAATTAAATTGATACTAAGCAAACATTTCTGTGAAGTATTGTGTTGAATCCTCCTATTTTACATCTCCTACTTTTTACTTTCTTGTTTAACAAAAATATAAATTTTACACTTCCCCCTGAATTAAAATTAACTATTTTCGAGCAAAAACTGTTGAAGATAAAATTATGAAACTTTAAAGTCAGGCGTACAGACGTCAAAGAAATAGATTCAAGGATCCTCAAACTGGATGTTTCCATTAAAATGTCTAGGTCTTTATTTTGTGACTACAACACTTTGTTTTATAGATTACGTATAAGAAAATAAAAAGTGTATTTTGCAAAGTGATATCTACTTCGTATGTTTGATCTCTTTCCAGAATATTTCTATTTTAGCAAATTGACGACATAAGAATACAAAACACACCCTAATTTTTATCTATTAATCAAATCAAATGATATCGCTACCTATATACTGAAACCGATACCAGTAAAAACTATATTTAAATGGAATTTAAAGTGCGCAGGTAAATTTCAACGTAGGGTATGACGTTATCATGATTAGAACGCCCGTGTCTCTACGGTGGTAAGTGACCTTGAGAAACACGTATGAGAAAGGTGCATGTGACATAATATCAAAATAATAAAAGTGTCCGAGAAATGAGATCACGATATTATGAAAGTCGAAGCGATTACAGGACATTGTACACCTGATTCTTTTTTTTTATAATGTTACAAATAAAAAAGATTTGCTCCATTGATATTTTCATTCATAAAGAATAAACTTGCTTACGATATTTATTTATATAATAAATACAGAATGCAGTTGTATTTCTCACCGATTATATATATATATATATATATATATATATATATATATATATATATATATATATATATATATATATATATATATATATATATATATATAAACATCCAGATGTATGTGTTTGTATGAATGTGTAAATTTATATATAGAACGCTTAGTTTATAATCATCTAAGTTATTGTAAAATTTTGAAATATTATACAATGCGCCAAAACATCAAAAAACTGCCCTATTTATCACTTTTAAAAAATACTATGCCACTACAAAATTCAAAGACTGGTTGTATATGGAAATGCTAAATTTATGAAATAAAGTAATTATTTGAATGAGGTTATTAGAATTGTGGGTTGAAAAATCAATTTAAATACAAAATAGAAGCAATACGTAAATTTATAATCCTGATTTATGAAGAGATAGAGGATATTGATAAGAGGACATGGTGACCACGAATTACCTTAATACTATAATAATATACATTTTAATTAGATACATACTTACCTAAATCCATGTCTATGTATCAAAATTTCTATCTGGAACGCTATGTAAATCTTAGGAACTATCATACAAAAAACATAAAAGAAATGCATACATCAGTAAACGTCCAATTAATGCTTAATTGATATGCGATGAATCTACGATTATTATGAAATATGTTTGCAAATGTAGTAACCATGGGTACAACATATAAATAAGGCGTTATTAAATAATTTGGTATACTTGGTTATCGTAGGTACAACATATAAAAACCGCGTTCCGGATACACACACTGTTTGTAGTTTATGTATATCAACACTGATTTTCCTAATAGCTATTGGGAAGATTAGGTGGATATATCGGTGCTAATGCCAAAAAGATTATCAAACACATAATTCAATTTTCACAAAACTATTTTATTAATTTTAACTGTGCATAGAGAACGATGCAATATGTAAGGTAATATAAAACGACTGTTTATAATTTGAAATATGTTAAATGAATCGAAATATTCGAAATTGATCAAATGTTTAACGTTAACTCTGGAACAGTAGAATACAAAAAAAAAACTAATTAAATTGCTATAACTTCGATTACTAAAATCAAACTAAGGGCCAATGGTATAAACAATTTAATTTTTCATTAAATTAAACTGTTATTATATCGGCCATAAATCTATCCGGAACTGTATGAACAATATTAAAAACTCGTTATTCCTAATAATTTAAATTTATCTACAGTTGAATTCAAATGAGCGTATTACCTGTGGCATTCATGGAAAATGTGTCACAATGACAAATTGTAGTATGGATCACGCAGGAATCATCTCGTTTAAATGTCAGTAACAAGTATAAATATTAAATTTATATTACAATTGGTATAATTTAAAATAAATAAATTTAGTTAAATTAAATTAAATTTATTTATGTTGGCGCAAGTCTACGTTTAATTTCGTCATTAAGTTCGGATCGCGGTACTTCTACTTCTGCCCTAGTGGTAACTTCACGCAGTTTCACTACTCCCTTTTCAATTTCAGATTCACCTAGAATCACCGCTAGCGGGATTCCATGTTCTTCGCAGTATTGAAGTTGAACCAGCAATTTTGGATTCTTCTTATACGACTGCTCAACCTGAAATAAACTTACACTTCAATCTCGACGCACTTTTTACGCCATCATTTATGTGTAGAACGCCTTGTTTATATGATTACTACCAGTGGCAGACCCCTTTTTTACGAGATAAAATGATATTGTTATTGATTGAAGTTGAGATTTTATACCTTGAAACCGGCGTCCCAGAGTTGTTTACACAGTTCCATTCGGTGTTCGAGGAGGTTTTTCTGTGCAGATGCAATGTACACCTCAACTTCAGTGGTTCTCATTTTGTGTTTGGCAGCTGCTAGTTTTGCTTCCATTACAGAAAATATACGTTCAACGCCGACCGAGACACCAACGCATGGTACTTGCTTATGGCGTGGATCGAACATACCGACAAGGTTATCATATCGGCCACCACCAGCAATCGAACCAATACAACCGGACTCGTCGTCTTTGTTGTTTTTCGTATCATCTATAAACACAAAATCAGTACAATTAAGAAAAATATTTTCAGCTGCAAATCACCAATAATGTTACCTAATAAAATTGCTTCATAGATGATACCGGTATAATAATCTAGTCCTCTGGCTAAACTTAGATCAAATGAAACTTTATCTTCGATGCCGAATAGTTTGCAGTAATGTAGAATTAGTTTGATTGCCTCCAAACCCTCAATTGCTGCTTTACTGGTTATAAGCGTACTATCGGTTAACAGGTCTTCTGCTAGTTTTGCTGAACCATTTTGTCGCACATATTCACCGATTTTGTCCGCTACATCATCTGATAAGTCCTTTTCGCCAACCATTTCCGCGCGTACTTCTGCCCACGGGGACTAAAATATAAAATGAATTAATTTATTTGTAATTATTTAGATGTCTTATGCCAATCGTGTATATACTTTGTCTAATTTATCAACTGAAGAACATATTGACCGAAATTTATCTTGGGGAACGCCACACGATTCAAACATGCCATCTAACAGTTTGCGATGGTTAATCTTAATGACAAAGTCACCAATGTCCAATGCACTAAGTATTTCATAGACAACTCGTAGGCACTCTGCGTCAGGAATCATTGGGTCATAAGTTCCAGCGATATCGAAATCCTATCAATTGAATATATTGTTCAAAATAAAACATTGATGTGAGCAAAAAAAAAATCACTTACGCATTGGTAAAATTCGCGATATCTTCCTCTTGCTATTGATGGATTATCTCTTCTGTACACTTTTGCTATTGTATAACGTTTGATATTACTAATTTTATTCATTGCTAAGTAGCGGGCGAATGGTACAGTTAAGTCGTACCGCAACGATAGTATTTCACCACCTTGATCTTTTAGATCATAAATTAATTTGGAATCTTCGCCGTACTTCCCCGTAAGTACTTCCTATAAACCAAAAATATATATGTTTACTACAATAGCATGACTTAATTGTAAAATAAAACTGATACAAGGAATTTTAAAATATATTTCTGTGCTACAATTTAATGTTTTACCTAAAAAGGGTTTCAATATGTTTATTTGTTAAATTCCATTTAATTACATACTTTTAATTCAAAAACTGGCGTATCAATTGTTTCAGCTCCATGGCGTTTGAATACATTTATTATTTTCTCTAAAGCACTTGACCGCAAAGCCATTTGCTCTGGCCCAAAGTCCCTCGTCCCTTTCGGTGTTTTGAGAGTGAATTTCTGCGGTGCAGAGGCTCCATCTTCTTCACTTAACTTCGCTTTAAGCTCCAAAAGTTTAGATACTTCTACATCAATCTATAAAGAATAAATCATTGAAGTATAACGGTTAAACATTTCAAATTGACATAGATAAAACAGTTATTCAAAACAATAAAACACGAGAACAATATTAATTTATACAAATTGAAAAAATATTAAAGAAAACGGACAGTTTGGTGTGTATAAAATGTGTAAGCGGTTAAATCATTTTACGAATAGAAATGATATTTTTATTGCAGAACAATATTTTTCATAAAAAATCAGCAACATTTCTTTCAAATCTTTTACGGTTCGCTAACTCTTTTCAAATTCTCAAAACTTTTATTTTCTTTGTTATAAGTATTACATAAAGAAACTACAGCGTCCTGTATGTCTGTCATCACGATTGGAGAAAAGTATTTCTTATTTGTATCGCTGTAATTTATACAATATGATTCACTGACAGACCGTATTAATTCGGTGTTAAAGTAAAACATCAAACTCGCTTAACGAACAAACTCGACATAAAACAAGTACCAATGCTTTCAGCTCGCCGTGTAATCTATTTAAAGAAGGTTTAAATTATGTTTATTTATATAGAAAACATTTTTTAACCACTGATTTATAAATCTATTTATAACCACTAGATTGCGAAAAGATAAAATGATAATAGATAATAATCACATTGTTATTGATTGATTGCAACCATATTTTAAATTTTCGTTCTGGCCTTTGCGTTCACAATGTGAAAAACACGGCTTAGTATGTATTAAATTCGTAACTATAGCTGTTTTGTACATTCTGTACGGCGAGCTAAAACAATGTCATCGATGCGTATTTGCATAAAGGTTAGAATACGCATTTGTATTTTTGGGGAAAATTTATAGTATATTAAATCTCTTTTAATAATTGTGTCCCCGGGTTATCGGGGTTGGTTAGAATCGCGAATACTTGTAATGTACATTGCACTCGTCACTGACCTGCGGATGATTAGTAAATCGTGGCGAGACAACAGAGAAAAGTTTCGCAAAACCAGCAGGCCGTGACGTATGGGCAAGCAAGCGTTGAAGATATTTGGTCGTCATCCCCGCAGCCAATTATGAAACGGATGAAACAATCCTCAGAGTCAACACTTTAAAACGAAAATCATATTGCATATAATTTACCTCGTCATTTAGGGTTGATTTGGTTAAAAATGAAATAAATGCCGAGATTAATACATCATTTGGGGCAGAAAATGATGTTTGCTCGTCATTTGTAAAACTTCGGATGTGACAATACCAACGAGTTAAATGTTCGTATTTAGCAATGCAACATTCTCCATTAGATATACTTGTGTGTAACAATGAATCGTATTGGGTTGGTAAGTAACCACAGACATAGCTTCGTGTCGATAGATAATTATTCAAGGTAATACATTCTTGATCTGTTACTTTCATTTTTAATAAAAAAGTTATATAGCTTTCGGCCACTTTTACCTAAAATAATACATACCTATAGGTCATTTATCAAGGTAACCATTAGCTATACATATCCTAAGCCATTATTCCGTTTCAAATTTAGCCTCGCATCAAACCAAAATATACTACAAGTAGTCTTATTCCATTAAAAACTTCCATACTCCTTAAAAAAGACTGCCCAGGTTTGGAGTAATTGATATACATTTAAAATGATATAATATAAATAAAAATCAAACAAATAATTTAATACTATTACAGATGCCCTTGGATACTTTCTCAACTGAACGGATACGAATACAAATCCAGGTGAGAAAGTATATGAGTATAGGTAACGGTATCGGTGAGCAAATGCTTATATAATCTTAGCATTCAAATTTCATATCGCACAACTAAAGCTTGGATAATATTTAAATTATAATAATAAGCTTAATTATTCTGTTAGAATGTACATGTCTTTTTCTTTTACTATTTTGGACAAAGTCTAAAGGAAGTATTGTAATCATGAACATTTTCGAACGGAAATACACGTTTCTAATTCGAATCTGACTGTTTTCGAAATGACGTCTGTGTGTGTGTGTGTGGACAAATTAAAGCTTGGATAATATTTAAATTATAATAATAAGCTTTATTATTCTGTTAGTATGTACAGGTCTTTTTTTTACTATTTTGGACAAAGTCTAAAGGAAATATTGTAATCATGAACATTTTCGAACGGAAATACACGTTCCTGATTCGAAATGACGTCTGTGTGTGTGTGTGTGTATCAGTGTGTTTGTAGAGCCAAAACTGATGAAGGTCTTGAAAACAATATCTCTACCGGAACAGTTTGTTCCTACTACTTATTCAATATTTCGGATATGGTATGAGTTAGAGAAAAACGATATTCATAAAAGTTGAAGATAATAAAATTTCTAGCAACTTTTGTATTAAAAGTTTTTTCGAAAAATGTACCAATTATTGAAAAATCACATTTGAAAAAGCTTATTTTATATTTACGATTCCCTAATTACAATGCATCGTAAGGTGAATTTAAAACGAAATTAGTATAAATACAAGGAAGTCGAGTGCAGGCCACTACAGCTTTTTCATATAAAAAAAGAAGAGTTCATTAAAATCTTCAATTTTCTGTGCACTGACATGAAGTAAATTTTATTTTATAGTACAATTTAGTATGCACTAAATTAATAAATAAATTTACAGCGAATTTCTTAATTATTTCTTGACATTAAAGTTCGTTTAGTTGCCATGGTTACGAGTACCATCTCTTTTTATCATAAAGCCAATGACATAAGGTTATCTTTGTTTTTGTTACTGTCATTTTAGGTAAAATCATCTTTAAGAAATTTATGAAACTTAAATGTTATTATATTTTAACTAATCAAAATAATTTTTTAGTTCTGTTATAATTTATCGAGAAAGAAGGCTTTAAGTTACGTATATTTGTCTCGTTATATTTCCAAATTTCCAAAAAATGAATAATGTTAATTAAATAATATCAATAATGTTAAATTTCTAACAACTTAAATTTGCAATTACGCTAATTAATTACATAATGTTTCGTTTCATAATTTTACTTCTACTAAATTAACGAAAGTAATGCAATAAATAGTAACTCAAATAAAGATAGATACCTATAGATAATTATATAGTGTCACAATTTTGGTATAAAAAAAGGTAACATAACCAATAAAATTGTTATAAATATATAAATAAATATATATTTGCAATACTCTTTAAAAAAAATGTAAAATAAATTGTGCTAAAATTGCAAAACTTTGGATACAATCCTCGGGATAATCTTACTGCAGCGTTGTACGCAATACGCATCCGCTATAATCCACCTAATATATTACAACTAATTTTATCCGGTTTCTTCCGGATGCTTAAAGTTTTACAATTTATTTCAAAATTAAAGACCAGATACAATTACCATAAACATTAAGATCTAAACAATCCTTAATACTTTATACATACAATAAGCATAACTGCAAGCACCAATGCCTTCAGTACGACAAGCTAGTCAAGAAATAAATAATAATAACGTTTTTATAGCCACTAATTTTTACTTTCTTATACGGAAAAATGTAGGATTCCATATTTTAATGGAAATACACATTTTGACCATTAAGAAATTAAGACTTGTATATTTTAGAAAACTATATGTTAACCAGAAGTAATAGTTTTCTCTTGCTGTTTTTTGCATATCTCGAAAACCACACGAGTTAGAGAAAAAGTGTATCTTATAAAAGTTAAAAATATTAAAATTTCTAGCAATATCTGTTAAATCGGATTACATTTACGTTTCCTTAGTTATTACAAACACTGATATTGTTTCACGGTAATCTAGCATAAATTTAAATCAAAATAAAGCATTATATTAAATAGATAGTGGAAATATAAGAAAGTCGAGTGAAGACCACTTCAGTTTTTTTAATAGCCGTGGTTTAAATCTGAAGAGATTTTATATACATAACTTTTATATATATATACAAATATTTTTTAAGGGCCGTATTAGGGAGGGGGTGTTTTTTAAGTACTAACTATTGGATATAAAATACGTTGGGTGACTTAATCCAGGCTAATCTGTGACACCAAGATTCAGGCATTTAAAAATTGAAAGTATATAAATGTTGCAACATCCAAGCTGTTCTCATTTGCGAAATGTATGTTAACCAATAAAATAGTTTTTGAAATAAAACTTACCCTTTCTTTGGATTCCTTGGCAGCTTTCAATTTTCGTACAATTTCACCCTGTTCTTTAATTTGATTTTGCAACAATTCTTTGGTAGCTGACATTGCATATGCAGTAACAATAACTCACACACGTGGAAAAAGATTGACTGACATTTGTGATTTTGTGACAGCAGAATAAGCAATGATGCAATAGAACAGTAACTCTTATGCTCAGTTCTAGCTTTAACTGTACGTTCCTAACAAGAGATGTCGCTACCGATCAAATTTTGTGAATTGATATCCTAGTTATTTCTATTACCGGTCTTGTTACCGCTATCCTTTCACTGACAACTATCACTTGTATTTGTATATCGTATACTACAATTTTCTTTGGTTTTCTGTTCCGTTTGTGTATTATTATCATCCGCTTATTTTAATATCAGTTATAATTGTTGAACCTACCATTACATATTAATTTTGTGAAGGTTTTTGTCTATTGTTTGTTTATAAATAAATATAAACTACAAATTTTGACATAATTCCTTACTACTAAAATTTATAATAAACTTCTATATTATGTAGTAATAATTGTTATATGGCTATAAAAACAAATTATCTCTATATTATCGTGTATTATTTAATAAACGATTATTAATTTTCCGATATTATTGGCAAAACTTTTCGTTATTTACAAGACGACATCTATTGATAGGAACGAAAAGTGTAAAAGTGCAACAGCGGTTATACAGGAGTTACCATACTCTGGTAACTCTATCTCTGCGGTAGAAAGCTATATATATATATACTACTAGCGACAAAATGGAAAATTTTCGAAATAAACGTAATGGCGGCAAACTTATTTGAAAAGATATTCTATAATAAACAATTTTTTTAAATATATTGTCGTTCGATTTACATTTATATAAAAGCGTCATTAGATTGTAATCGGTTCGCCTTATAATTAATATATGCAATGCACATATTTTAAATTAAAAAATAATTGTTTTTAATTATTCTGGCCTTGGGTTCACAATTTGAAAAAATGTTATATATATATATATATATATATATATATATATATATATATATATATATATATAAAAAGTCATATTATTCTTTGTAGATTATTTAGCCATACAAAAAATTAGGGCATATTTTAAAATTAATAATCATTCTTTTAAATATTATTTTATAGTATTTGAGTTACCAAAATGAAGTACTTTGGATACATAACATAGCTTAGAATTTTTGGTATTTCTAAACATTTTTCTACGGGCAGTATTAAGGGGGTTCTAAATTTAGGGCTCTATAACTTCGGAAGCTGTATAATTCTCAAAATATATGCCACAAAATATCAATATATTGATGTACAGCATGCATATTCTTTCTTATACATATAATTAAAGAATATGCATATTCTTTTATTATAAGTGCAGATTTTTTTAATAATTTATAAATAAGTATTGTATAATTGTATAAACAAAACAATTTATTGTGCTAATTTACTACAGCGTAACAATATTTGTAGCGAATGAGTTTGCCCCGGTGTCCCCTACATATATGGCCGCCTAAAAGTCTAAAGCCCGTTTCCTGCTAAAATATTTTACATTGTGACTATGGCTTAACGAACATTGCCCTATTGGTACCCACCCTAGAGGCGAGGGTTCGTTAGTTTACAATGAGCAGGGTGTAGGAGACGCTGTGGCTGTTGAAACGATACTCAAACCAGTTCAATACAAAAACATTGTTTATTTGCTTGCGTAATTGTGCGTGCGACTATATGTACATCATAAAAATTATTTAAATAATTGTCTTTCATGTTACTCTATTTATATCACGTAAGTATGGAAGCATTTCTTTTATTTTCATTAACCTCAACCATCTTGTTATACCAAACATTAGGTGGGGTCGTGAAATATTTTATAATAGAATATTCAGTTACATTGACCCCAGAATATATTTAACAAAGAAATGCTGTCTACTTATATTTTTGACTATTTTTAATAACTATAATACTTCTTTCGGCTTAAATATTTGAATTTTGTAATACAAATGAAAAATTAAACGCGAACACGGGAAAATTCATAGCATCCGCTAAAGCAAAAAATATGCAGACTGTTTTTGTTTTGTGCCGTTTTTTTATTGGCTGTATTTAGGCGACACCGCAGATATATCGTTGCAACCAGCTGTAGTATTAAAATTCAATGGCGGTTATAAGAAAAAAAGATTTAAATTTGCCTTTCTATATGGGGGAGAGTGGGACAAATTAGGCACATTCGGTGGCCGTTTATTTGTTATCACAATACTATTATGTATGCATTATGTATAAATGTTTTCAAATATGTTCTATTTCTATTACAGTATTGTAATAAGATTATTTGTTATTGTGTGTATGATAACATTTCTAATCTTGTTCCTGTCCTGTAATATTAGTTGATATAGCGATTATCATATATATTTTTGTAAATATGAGTCAACATATACATTTCGTGATTAGTACAGCAAATGGTTGTATTTTTATGAGACTTTCAATTATATATTAAATTAAAAATGTCTCTTAAAATGGATTTCGAAAAAAAAAATCTATATGACTAGTTCAGGTTTTTTTTTTCAAAAATAGGATTCTATAAATGAAATAGTCCCATTTATGTGAATTTTGATAGGTTTACACAACAAAAACGAGAAATATTTATTCTAAGTTGCAAAATTATTCGACCGAATAATACGCGTGCCATTTTCATTTTTCGCTTAACCAAGGGACGTTATATCGTTTTACGATAATTGTTAGCTATGTTTATACTTTTACTTTTAAAGTTTACTCATTGCACTTTTTCAATATCTCAGAAACGGCATAAGTTAGAGAAAAAGTGTTTCCAATAAAAATTAAAGATATTAAAATTTGTAGTAACTTTTGTCTAACAAGTTTTTTTGAAAAATGTACTATTTCCTGAAAAATCGCATTTGAAACTAGTTTTTTTAAACTTACGTTTCTTTAGTTACAATATATATTGATATAATTTCAATATCTCAGGAACGGCATAAGTTAGGGAAAAAGTGATTCTAATAAAAATTAAAGATATTAAAATTTGTAGTAAGTTTTGTTTAAGAAATTTTTTCGAAAAATGTACCATTTTCTGAAAAACACATTTGAAAATAGTTAGTTTCTTTAGTTACAATACATATTGATATAATTTAATTTAAAACAAAATTAAGCTTTATTATAAATACAGATGGTAAATAGGTAAGAAAATCGAGTGAAGGCCACTCCAGCTTTTATATGTATGCGATACGTAACGTAAATTAAAATCTATTTGCAACGTTTAGAAATATTTAATGTATTGCATCGTTCGTTATAGCGAATGCTCGTTAGTAAACCACGAATTGTTTATACAAACGAGTTGCTTGTAAATAGAGAGATTAGAGATAATGCAAACGGTAAATTGATTTATAGTCCATCCTGTATGTTACTAATATAACAATAATAACGACAACTAATGCCAGTAGAATTCATAAACGGATGACGCATATAAACGGCTATTTACGTCTAAATTATTGGGCGTAAAACAAGCGTTATCTAATATATACTAGTATTTTCAAAATTATTGCGTTTCATTACAGTAAGAATTAAAAATGAGTGAACACACAAAGGAAAACAGTGATGATAAGAAAGACATCGAAATGGAAGAACGTGAACAAATCATGAACGCTGAAAATATAGCGAAAGATTCATCAGATGAAATTCAGACTAATAAGGAAGTAACTAAACTAAACAAGACTGAAATAAAAGAGGGACGGGAAGTCAAACCAAAGAAAATTCCGATCGGTGGTATACAAATGCCTGGATTCTTTACGAGAAGCCGATCAAAGGAGAAGTGCAAAGACTCTGATGGCGAAAACACCGGTACTGATGCCGAAGGCTCTGAATTGTTGGAAAGCAAGAAGGACGAACCATCCGATGCAGATGAAAGACAACAACGTATTAAACTTCCTAATCCATTCGGAAAGAAAGTCAAGACAGAAGACAACGGCGAAGGTATATATTACATTAACGGTTAACCGATTTGATATCGAGTGTTTTATTGTTTGTAATAGAAAATAATTTATTATTTTTGCAAAATTTTTATGTGTTTAGATAGTGAACCAGCTGACCAAAGTCAACATAGACTGAGTATAATTGATACGTTCCGAATACCACTTGTCTCTGTATTTTCTCGCAAAAATAAAGCAAACCCGGACCAATCTCTGGGGGCTCAGACTGATGGCGGTGTCGCTGGACTGGCGTCCATGGAAACCCTCGATGACAATGACAAAGCCGATGATTTGAAAAATGTCACATTGGAATCTAACGTACTCAAATTTTATACAATTTTATAACAAAATATTCTCATGTCCTATCGATTTATTTATTGGAGATAACCAAACTATAATTTTGAATAAAATATATTTATTTATTCTTAAAAATCTTTATTAAAAATCACTTATTTGAAATTGTTTCGTCTTTCAATTTATATAATTATTCTTTTTCTAAACAATTTGTTCGCATTATAGGACAAGGATAAAACTGATCCAGAGAAACAAGAATTCAAAGATCCATCTTTAAGAACCAAATTACGAGCTTACCGTGTCGTAATATCCGCAGTGCTTATGTTTCTATTAATTCTCATTGTGATAATTGCATTAATTGTACCTGGCAAGACAAATTTAGCAGTGCCAATTAAAGATGGCAGATTTGTCGAAACGGTTACCTCATGTGGTTTAGTAGAAGGGTAAGTGTTATGTACAACGCTCTGGTTTAATCCAATTTAATCCTACTATTAAAGTAATAATACGTTGGTCTAAGTCAATTTCTGTTAGTCCCAGTCAGTTACTTTTTAATTATCCGGAAAGCTTCTTGAAATTACATTCGAAATGTTTTTTTTTTTTTTTTAGAATCTTGGAAGATGGCGCATTTGCATTCCGTGGCATTCCGTATGCACTATCGCCGACTTATGAAAACCGCTGGAAACCCGCACATCCTCTAGACAATTTGGGTTATTGTTGGAACGGGACATTCCTCGCCCACAATGCCACTCCTGCCTGTTCTCAGTTGTACGCTAACGGAACAGTAAATGGCGTTGAAGATTGCTTAACGTTAGATGTAATCACACCGTATGTCCGATACGATACACCACTACCCGTTGTAGTGATGATTGGCAGCGAAAGTCTCATGGGTGGCAGTCCTGCCAAAATGCGGCCATCACTCAGATATGCACGATCCAGGGATGTTCTATTTGTACGGCCGAATTTCCGAGTTGGGGTTCTAGGCATGTATTCTCACCTCTATATATCTCCAATATATTCCATTTACGTTCAATTACTTGCAACAGTGTAAATGAATCCAAAATTACACTTTGTTATTGCTATTTCCAAATTGCAAAATCAATATATTTATTATTTATATTTTAGGTTTTTTGTCCGCGGAAGTTTTATCAAAATCAGTACACCCTCCGACCTCCGGCAACTATGGACTGACCGACATTATTGAAGCACTAAGATGGGTACAACTGAACATCCAACATTTCGGCGGTGATCCAAAGCAAGTGACATTATTTGGACATCGTGCTGGCGCTACCCTGGTAACAGTACTAACCTCCAGTAAAATGGCCAAAGGCTTATTCGCCCGGGCATGGGCTACTTCCGGTGGAGCAATATTCCCCGGCAATGCACTCGCTGAATCAGAAGCTGCAAATGCAGCGTACCTCAGTATGACATCCTGTGATACCGCTGACTGTCTACGCAAACAAGATGTCAACGAACTGATTGATGCAGTGTTGGACACCTGGCGAAAACCGTCGCCAGATTTACCCAAACCGATCGAAGCAGATTTCAGCAAACGCCATGATTGGTTAGTTGTGGATGGACACATTTTGAAGACACATCCAGTCGACTTTTGGACCAAAGAAGATAACGACCCAGTGCAACTTGTCCTAGGAACAACGGCTCATGCGGCTTCTTCTGATTTGTTATACTTACGCCACACGACTTGGACTCCGGAATTAATTAAAGCGCATATCCAAGAGTCGGTTTTGGGTACACTTAACTTAACGGAAGAAGTGTTGGGTTATTATCCAGCTAGTTATCAAGGTCTTGTCGCTTTGATTTCTGATATTAGAACGGTTTGTCCGTTGCTCACTGTTTCTGTTCAAAAACAGTATACGCCATTTTATGTTGTAACTCAAGTTAGAGGCGAGTTGAATATTGCAGATGTTGATTCTGATATTGATGCCATTTTAGGCAGGTATGAACCAAAATCGCCGGAGCAACGACGGTATGTCGCTGCGATGCAACAATTGTTTTACCACTATGTCTGGCATGGCGAAGTGTTGCAAACCGAAAAGAAACCGAATCAAATTTTAATCATTGAACAAGATGTGAACCCTGCTAAAGATTACACTCACTGTGATTTTTGGATTAAGAAGAATATTGTGCCAAAGTATGCTCAACTCGATTGAACAGAATATGTATATTTTAATGGGTGATTTTTAAATCAGCTATATTTTATTTAAGCTTTACATATATTTTTGAGTTCAAAAAAAGTTTTTTTTTTCTTTTTGTCTTCATTAGCTTAAATATATTTTTGACTTTCATTGTGCTAGTGACGGCCTATTGGTTGTTCCATAACTTATTAGTTATGGAATACCAGTCATATTCTTGATCTCTATGGCGTGTTGCATAGACAGAGAAGGAATTCTGTAAAAGGAATCATACAGTTCAACCTCGGTTCATGAACAATTCAGTTTACACATCTCGGATCTCGTACTGTCTCGAGTTACGAACACAGTGTGGCCGTAAATTTGCACGACGAGCTAAAAATTGGTGGTTACAATAATATTTTTTTACTTTCTTTTACGAAGTAATAAGTAAGTCTTGTTGTAGATGAGATGAAGTTTGTTTTCGTCATGATTATTCCTTTTCGAATAATTTCTCTGTCAATGTTGCACGAGCCTTTGTTTTAATATTATAAGTACATTGTATATTATATTTATTTTTTATACTGATACATCATTTAGATTATGCGTTTTTTTTAAACGAATTTTTTTATGATCTGATTTAATAATCTAATATTTCCAGTGTAACTCATTTCAAATAAGCCTGCTCTATCAGTTACAATAATAAGACATATTTCTTCAATAATATTAGTTCAAATGAGGTGTATAGAAGCAAAAGTAGTTATCTTAATTTTTAATGCTTTAAGATACATTTTTATTTATATAAAAAATTATATAATTATACGTTTTCTCTATTTTTAATATTTGGTTCTTTGTTGAGCCGGTTGAAGAACGCCGAAGGCAGGAAAATTATTAGAAAGCTGAGGTAACTAATTATATTTATTTAATTAATAATTTGTGACAATGTCCTAAATTATGTAACTTAAATTCAACTTCATTTTTGTTTTCTAACTATGCGTACAAAATCGTGAAACCCAAGGATTTAGGCATCACTGTAACAGAATTACCACGACTTAGGCCCAATATTATAGTGGAGGTTTAAGGTTTATTTTACGTTTCTGTAGTTACGATATTTGTTTACCAATGTTATTCAAAGGGCATTAAAAACAAAATATTAACTTAAACCAAAACTGGAGTACCGGGCCTTAGGGATGCCCAATATTCTGTGAACATCGAACGATACATCGAGAGTGGAACATCGATAAAGATAAATAACAAATTTTAAAATTGTCAATGGAGACAATTTATTGATAACTGCGATTGATTCTATACCCCTTAAAATATCTACTCAAAGCATAAAGCATTCATGTCTACAATATACCATAATAAATAAAGTCCATATTACTCCACTGTGTCCTTGTCTTGTATATGTATACCAGGGGTGGCCGGCTTTTTGTGCGCCACCCCCGCGACTGTTTAGGCTATTATATTCTAGCAGAATGGTCCTTAGTCGTAATTGTCTGGTGTTTATAAACACCGATAGACCAGTCCATGCCTGCTCATTACCCTCATAACGTATCATAGATTTTGTAAAGAATACTCTACCCTATATACTTGTAATGTAACTTTTTAATATTTATATATTGTAGGTTTACACATTTTGGAACCATATACAATTATTTATTTTTGAGTGTATATTTTACAAGAAATTAAATAAAATTATAAGATATGTAAAATGCTTTATTTATTTATTTATGCAAACGAATATATATATATAATATATGCATTACCAATGTGATAATTAGGCATTACTAATTTCTTATACGTAATATATAATATAATGTATAGCAATGACACAAAAAATAGCACTCGAATTTTTACTAGACATCTGTTTTGTAGATCGAGTGACGGGCACTCTAGTTTTTTTAAAACTGTATTTTCCTGAATATTGTCTATACGGCTGTAGGTAAATACTTATGAACGGGAGTGTAGCTCCGAAACGTCGACCAATTGGTAAAAAAAATATTAATCATATTCTATATGTTAATTTGACTCACACCTTCAAATAAATCGTTTCCTAATCGAACTTATAAGAATCGTTTTTCCGTTAAACTCTTAGCTAGAAATATTTCATGATTACAGTACTTTTGTACTACTTCTGTCCAAGAAAGAAAAAAAAAAAAACAGACAATAATACATTAAAATTACATTAATTTGGAAAAAAGTTTTTATAACTAACTTTTATATTTATAAAACTATTAAGTAATATATTAATAAGTTCATAAAAATGAATCATTTAAACAAAATAATAAATATGTTCAGCTATGAGTTATCAGGTTTCTGTAGATGTAACAGTTATTCACTAAATTCGTCTGTAATCCGAAATAAATTATGCATACAAATAAATTATTGCTTTCAGTAGCAATTCTCCCAATAATAAATAGCTATATTTTACAAAATAATACGAAGTTTGATATAAATTGTTTCAATACGATAGTTGCAAATTTAAATTATACGGAAAAATTAGTTGCCGTGTTAGAAGGAGATTTCGATGGATTATCTATACAACCAGCCAGGATTATACTAAATCCCAAAGTTACAAACAGGGACAATGGTTTGATAAAATCAAGTGCATATTTAATTCTACTAAACCATACAAAGTTTAGTGAAGCTATTTTATTTTTATCGGAATGTTCCACATGGAATCCAAAGTCAAAATTTATTGTATTTTCTCCTTACGAAGATAAAATAAAAATATTAGAAACTGCTTACCAATATTATGTTTACAATATAATTGTGTTGGCAAATGAAGAAAACAATTTTAATATTTACACTTGGGATGCAGTTAAAGAATGTGGACGTCCACTACGAATTACGCACTTGGATTCTTGTAAAAATGGAATATTACTGAATAACTCGAAATTATTTCAACTGCATACAGATTTGAAGAATACCTGGACTAATTGTCCATTACGTATTCTTCCATTGATAATACCACCATACATATATGAAGACCGTACAGGTATACTAAAAGGTATAGAAATACGAGTTTTGGATATGATCCAAGAGAAAATGAAATTTAAAATCAAGTATATAAAACATCAATTTGATACTTGGGGGAAAAAGAATGACACGAAATATTCGCATATGTTTGGAATCATGCAAAACAATGAAGCTGACCTACTTATGGGTTTATGGAGTATGAATTTCACCCATTACTGGGATTTTGATCCCTGTTTTCCACTAATTAGTAACAGGTTTACTTGGATAGTTCCAACAGCTATAGAATTAACACATTGGGTGAAATTGATGAAAATCTATCCAGTAATAATCTGGATATGCTGTATTGCATTAATATTTATATTTCCAATAATTTGGAAACTAACTGATGGATTCTTATCCAATATGGAAGCTAATACATATAGACATTGGATTGAAGGCTTATTATGTTCCATCTCAGTGATTTTAGGTATCGGTGTTCCAAATCAACCACGAACTCCAACAATCCGATTAGTATTCATAACTTGGGTTATTTTTTGTCTACTAATCGGTAGTGTGTACCAGTCGAAACTTGTCGCAACTTTAACGAAACCCCAATACGAAACGCAACTATTGAATGTCTCTCATTTAGTGCTGACGTCATTAAAATTAGGTATTAATAGTCATCAGAAAGCGATGTTTAATAAACCAGAGAAGCCGCGTACTATGTTAATTTACTATAGATCAATATCTTGTGATGAAACAGAACCATGTATGAATCGTACGGCTTTTAAGAAAGATATGGCTCTTATTGCAAGTGAGAATGATGGCATTTGGAACAATATTAAATATTACACTAATCCTGATGGCACTTCTATGATTTATATTATGCAAAGCACTATTTATGTAACGTATAGCAGTGTGGTTTTTGCGAAAGGACATCCTATGTTTGATGATTACAACCGTTATGGAATTATTATTTCAGAGTCTGGTTTCGTTAAGTATTGGCACGATGAAGTTACAAGGAAATTATTACTCGGCCATAGATTGGGGAAAGCAGTTATGGAGAATTCAATGGCGTTGAATTTGAAGCAAATGTTGGTTGCTTTTCTTTTGTTAGCGATTGGATTACTTTGTGCTGCTATTGTTTTTATTTTTGAATACCTAATCAAACTTATGTTTAACGACTGCTATCGTAGACGGTTAAAAAATCCTGTTTAAATAATTGTGGTTTTAAATTATACAAGCATTTCGAAAGAAGATGAATATTGGCAAATATATCTGCACTGGAAATTGTAAAATTTTGATCGCACCTGATTGCACCAAATAGAATTAGTTCTAATATCAAATGGTTAATAATGTGAGAGTTTTAGAATTAAGGGTTTAAAATAGGTTTACTTATAGGCTATATTAAACAGAGCTTGAATATCCGTCCATATATCCGTATATAATGTTAACTCCGGATTTCGGATTTTCAGACAAATCAACTAATTTAGTATTATATTATGATTTATTACTATATCCGGATATTTTATTATTCCCTAATAAACCTTATATTTACTGTAATTTTATTCTATTTAACAAATATATGAGATAATAAAAGTTGAAAGGCTTTCATAATTTTTTCTTTCTTATAAGAAATGTATTAGAGAAAGTATTTCGACCATAATAAATCTTTTATAGAAGAAATAAGAAAATTGGTTCATATCATATAACTGTTTAGATTGAAAGAGGGAAATCTTCTTTATCGTCATTATACTCACCTTTGTTTCTTTTAAAACCAAAATATTATATAATGAAAATCATTTTTCTGGGAATTGGGATCGAGTATTCCTAATTCCGAAACCGTAATTTTTTCTCTGGGTCGTTTGGCATGAATCGGAGGAATCGTCCGCCACTGGCCAGTGTACAACGCACACAATTTTTGAACACCGGCCGAGTCCGAGAACATTGGTCGTGTGGGCTCTCAACCAGATGATTTTTCTTGGAGTTAGATGTTTTTGCAGCTTGAATTCGTGGAGGCGTCGCGGAGTCTCCATTTATGGGTAAAGGCTTGTCGTGCAGAAGGCCACAGCCAATGCAAGTATATAAAGTAGAAGTGTCTGTTCTATCTCTATACTTAAATTATGTTATACAACATATTCCATTCATTCTCCCACCTTTTTCGGAATATATTTACCTATATAGGATGTTATTAAAATTACACTAGAAATTCTATACGTAGAAAAACCAATATTGATTAGGTGTTTTAAACAAACTAATATTTATTCATTTATAAGACGGGTACTAATTTTTATTACCTTCAACTTTTGTATTGTTGACTTTTTACTTATTTTATATTTTACATTTCGAGAACAAGACTTGCAAAATCAAGACTCACTCAAAAGCAAGACAAAACTCATGAAGTCAAGACTGGTCTCTCAAAACATATCTTCTGTATATTCAAATTGTGAATTCAATCATTGTTATTTTGAAATAAGAAACCAGTTTTGAAATATGAGTATAAAATCAATGCTAATTTAATATACCTACAATCTACAGATGTATCTGTAAGTACGAACACTAACATTCGGCCTACTTTTGTTTGTGTGATAAATAAATTTAAAAATTAAACATGTAACAGGTGCATATTCATAATCCAATCATACATACATAATTTTTAACTACCCACTATCTTTATCTCGCCCTATAGTATGTACAAAAGAGCTACTGAACTTCCGGAGGCAAGAAAATCCAATAGTACTTATATTTTCTAGAGCCAAAAAAACAGAACTCCCTTAAATTGTATTTTGAATTGTTGGATTATCTCGTGAAACAACTTTGGTAGTAACTATGATGTTGTCCTTAAACAAGCATAGGTGCTGGCACTAAAGTCTTTAGCTTTAGTTGTATTAACTATTCAGTAGATGTTTTAATTTTTTATATTTATTAGAAAAGATTTTTTAACCACAGATGTTTAACCACTGAATTTTGAAAAGATTTTTTTATGATTTTTTAACAACTTTGGGCCCATTGTAAGAATGTTACAGACGCACTTAAGCTACTGGGAAGACACACCAATATTCAAGATCAAAGTTATTTACTCCTCTGCTACTTGAGATCAATTTAAGATTTGAAACATTCCTATGTGTAAATTTATAAATTTAGAAACTTGAAATAAATATTTCATTAAGTAATTTAACATAATTAGTATCAGTAACAGTACATATATTATAAAATGATTTGTTTATAATGATAGCCTCACCTGCGCTGTGAATAAGTTACATGTGCGAGCATAAATCTTTCAATATTTCATGTCCAACATTGATATTGCTTTTAAATTAACCTCACTTAAATGTATGTAAGAATTTAAATTGAACATTGTACATTTTAATTAAAATTTGATTTAGATAAATAACATCATTGTGGTCCTAAAAATTAAACCGGTTCATCGGTCGGACAACTTTCTTCAATATTTATTAATCGGGCTAGGCTAATCCGTGCACCATGTGCCCATATCATATACAAAATACAGTCCACACTTCATCAATACTGTCTTATTGAATATATTGACGGGTGGCGATTTTTCATGTAATCATTATTGTAATCTATTTTATTATTTACACAACTCGATATGCAACAAACCGACAGCATTTTGACATTTATTCCAAAATCGAATAATAGATGTGAAGTTTTCTGTAAACGCCGAAAGGGATTATCAATAAATTAACTACTTTTGACAACATATATTAAACTGCTTCTATTTTTGTATGCACATGCACACAATGTATTTATTTTGACATTTATTAATTATTTTGATGTTTAAAAATGTATTTCCAGATTCTCAATACTTTCCTATTACACAATTTATTAATAATCGAATTAAATAATAATTAGCTGTTAACTCCAATAAGTAATGAAATATTAAAGTTTCTGGTAAACGATATATTTAATGACTTTATTAAATTATGAAATATGAATATTGATGAAGACGAAAACAGCAAAATAGGCGCGAGTATAAAATATTCTGTCACAATTATAACTAATATATTATAAATGTTATCTTTTATACTTTTATAAATATTGTATATAGCATACAACCTACAAGATCAACTTGTCGTTGGATATATACTACATATACGTATTCATATTTGCCTACATTCCTTCCAAAGGCGTGAATAAATTATTTGAAGATTGAGTGAGCGTACAGAGTCACGACATCGACTTACATAGCATAAATATAAACCTCTATTATTTAAGAAAAATATCATTTACTTTATTTATAAAGAAAATATTTCATTTACGAAAGAAGAATGTACAATCATAATAACTGAGTCGAGTGAAGGCCACTCCAGCTTATCTAAATGAATGCGACACGCACACAGACATTATTGAGCAAATATTCAATATCCATCAAAATGTAGCAATCAAATTTTCATAATCTTTTACTTTTTAAACGAGTTTACCCGTTTTTGCGTTTACACCTACATTATTGAAGATATATATACTTTTGTAAATAAATAAATAAATATCATCAACTGGAAATGAAAGTTTATCCATAATTGAAATAAGTTTGTTTCTCTTGAAAATAACTTGAATTAAAGTAGGGTTTGTAGTATATAATTAATTACAATGAATGTTATACGTTCACATTAAGTATAACAATTTTTCTCCGTTTAACATTATCCATGGGTAAATTTGTCATCACTGCATGCTGAGATTTTTTTAATGTCGTCATTTATAATATAAATGATGTGATAGTATTAATTTCATTTATTTTATAAGAATGGTTACATAATAATAATTAAGTACCCGAATGTAAAGGTAATCAACGAGATTGGTCGATTTAATCCTATAACTTACACCATTTGAGATTTGATCAAAGATCGGTAAGAAACTGTGGTTTGGTTTAAAAGGAAGACCAGGGTCAAAAGTACGGCCAAAAAACTCGAGTTATAGAGAAATAATTTTATTCGACTTAAGAGGAATCCCCATGGTTGCCCGTCCTTACAGGTCGGTGTAAAGGGGGAAGTGCTCGAAAATCGTAGCGCCATAAGAGCCAATGCTATTTACTACTTGAAGCATTCAAGATGGACCCTTAAAATACTTGATAATACATTTTTTTGAATAAAACTTTTAGAATATTCCGGTAGAAAAATAGTCAATGTATGCTTGTCTAGTTTTGAATTTTTAAATTTGTCATCTCAATAAAAACTATGGACATTTGAAAATGGGGTAAATATAGAACAATATAAAAAAAAATCTAAGCAAAATATTGAAAATCGAAAACTAGAGAGGCATAGAGCGAAGTTTTGGCTATCTGAAAAATAAAAATTTCATTCATTTTAATGTTGTAATAAAGGAGTTTTAAGGGTTCGACGAAACCTTGTTTAGCTATGTTTTGCCATGTTTGCAGCGGGTATGGGGATTCCTCTTAAAGAATAATTCAATTTCTGGTAGTTGGAGTTGTGGAAGCTTAACTGATAATTCTGCATATTTATTGCTTCCAGAAATAGAAAAAAATAGACTTCAGAATGTAAATTTGTTGTACAATGTACATCTAAATAAGGATATCCGCAATTTAATGACAATTTTTGTCTGGAATTTGCTAATGTTTCATTAATTAGTGATAATCAAATTATTAATTATGTTCATTTGCCAAATCTGCTCTATACAAAAAGCGCGTTAAAACGGTTCTTCTTCACGAATGCAATTCATAATGTCCTAATGAACCGTATTTGCACTTTTATGCATAGTCACCCTATTGAAATAAGGAAATGAATGTAGAGCCTGTAAGTTGAAATTTGTTCGGGTGAAAAATGTGTGTGTGGGCCACTTCAGATGTATTCAATCAATCAATAATAATAGAAGAAACTAACCAATATGATATGTAAATACGATATTTACAGTAAATGTTCGCACCGCCGCCTTTGCTCGGGCCCAAGGAATACTTGTGTGTGTGTATGTTATGTGGCTGCACACTGTAGCACTGGGCACTGGATGTTGTTGTGAGGTGCGCGGTGCAAACACACTTATCCACCCACGTGGAGTCCACGCAACTTTCGGATCGCAACAATAAGTGAGCGGAACAGCTGTATAACTCCGCCTTTCTCAATGAAAAACCCACACACACTCTCAAGTTATTTTTCGTTGATTAATGCAGTAAATCGAGACGGCTAGAACAAGCAACACAACACACAACATTACACATATAGAGAATATACACGGCATTTTCACAAAAATGCTGTGTTTCTACACACAATACATCGCATAAATCATATTGTGCGCGAATTTAACTAAATCGTTTCATTGAATGAATCGCTTCTGTGAATTGTGACAGTAATGAAAATATGTGAAACTATTTCATTCTTGTGTTTCTTGGAAATTACAATACATAACTATGGATGTTTTATTATATTTGGTAAGTTTATACGTTCTTACCATTAATTATGGCATGTACTCGGCGTTCTTATACGTAGTTTTCACTAGAAATATTTTTCCCAAACAAACCAATAAATATTCCACAGAAATACTCTGAAATTGTACCATTTAGCTTATTATTTTATTACGTTATCAAATACTATTTCTTTAATATAAAACATAGATTGTTCTTTTAATATTCAACCTTATCAATATATTCATATATATTATTTAATATATACTGTTTTTCAATATTTATTTTCAATAACCAATACGCTCGAAACACGGTCTCAGCCGATCTATTTGTGTAACCGATGACAAATGACAAATATAAAATTATTCCTTGTTTCCTAATACATGAATATCTATGCAAAACATAAATAAGAAATTTGAGATATTCCGTAGCAGTTTTTTACTATCTGGTACAGTTTTCAAAGGAACTTTTCAAGTAAAAATTGCGCGAATTATTAATTAATTAAAAACGAAATATCATTGCTCTGCCTTTAGTAATTTTTAAGTAATGCGATTCACACACACACACAGAAAGATATTTATGAGAAAATAGTCAAATCGTATTAAGGAGACGTCGAAATAACTAAATGAAACCATTAAAATGTAACAATCGATTTTTTTTTCATTAATTCTAAATAAGATAACAATAATATAAATATTCTACAAAAAATCATGCATATTTTTCAGTATACGTACAATTTTTTTTAACTAACTTCAGGTATTACGAATAATGTATTACGGAAATGAAGGTTAACGTGTGTCATTTTTCAAATAACGAACTTTTTATATTGCGGTTAATTGTGACAAATTTGAATGTTACCTAATTTAATTTGCTATATAAATGAAAATTATAATTGCCCATGTTATCAAAATGAAATATCAGTGAATATAACATTTAAGAAAGTTGAACGTAGGCGGGAAATTTATTTTGAAATTCGTTGCCAAATGAGAGCGCGCGCGCAAGTGTCGTGGCTATAAGGTGTTATCATTCTTAGCTAAATTCAACTAATGGCATTTAGAATTTAATAAAATGTTAATGTTTATTTTAAAAATATCATACGAACATAAATAACTATTTACACATTAGGAGAAAATAATATGTAATAACAAAAAATAAGCATTAAAATTAATTGATTCTACAAGTGAAGGCCAGTTTATTTTTATGCGTTTATAAAACTTTTCTGATATTTTACTAACTTATACGAATGTATATAAGGAAATTTGTAATTTGTAATTATAAAAAAAATCGGACTCGAGATTTCAACGGAAATACATATTTAGACCATCCCTGTATCGACTATTTTCAGAACGACGACTGTGTAAGTTGCGAGCTTGGTGCAACTCTGAGGTCACGTGCACTAAAAAAACAGATTTGGCTTAATTAATGTATTAATTATGTGATTTTATGAGCTCTAAAGTCAATTATAGGACCAGAACGATTTTTAGCTCCGTCGTACGTACAAACAGCTATAGCGTATTGTTGTGTGTCTGTAACATGCTCGGTTCAAAAGTTTCTTTAACAAAAAGCTCTTGTATCCAAAAATATATACATAACTCATATACGAGGTCTGTATTATTAATTTTACAGATTATTACGTTGCGCATAACCACCTCTGTAACCACATGTTCTTGGATTGTTGATATCTCGTTTAGTTTTCGTGATATTGTTATTAGAGTGCAACGTGTTGTGTACTTGGTTGTATGTAACTCGTTCGGTTGGTCGTAAGATCTTTGTAACCGGCTCTCCTCTGAAGATACCACACCGATTTTGACAAAATTTGGTATACATATAGTTTAATTACCTAAAAAGTTTCTGGCGCATTTTAAATCTAATCGTCCGTACAGGTCCAAAGTTATAGGACCCCAAAATTTGGAGCCCTCCTTAATACTGCTTTGAGAATACTAAAAAGTTCTACAAATTAATTGTAAGATATTTTCTAATTGTTGGCTAATAGGTTATACTATGACTAAGAAAGAAAAAACAGAAACAGACCAAATGAAAGATATCGCATAAAATAGTGATTGTTTTCTTAAATTACCCTAGCGTATATACTACTTTAAGTGATATGCAAATTAACTAACATACTTCCGACGTTTATTTTATTATTCAATATTCTGGTATTTTGCAAGAAGCATTCCTATAACATATATCAACAAGTACAGTGTTCTATTTTAACGATTTCAAGGGTACATGATAATAACTGACATCAGAACCGATTTTTTAAAGATCGTCTGCATGAATAAACTGATTATAATAATTTTTGTGACAACAAGTAACGTCTTTGCTTTTCTTTTATATTTATGTCATTGATCTTGTGCAGGTGTGGTATTTACATTAGCGGGAATGTGCGCAGAACCGGTGTCCAAGAAAGCATCTGTGTTCATTGGACCAGAGGTGGTTACACAAAAACAGAGATGTTGAAAATGGAACATATTTCCTATATACACTAGAAAACTGTCCTGAAAATTTCAACCATTTGTAAAATAAGAGATATTGCTACCAGAACGATTATAAAAATAAGTTATATTGCGCAAGGGTCACAAAATATATGAAAAAAAAAAAAAAACATTTGACTGTTTGATTGCAAAATATAGAAAGCCGCAAACTATTCTCTTTGCACGTATACACTCCCAACAAACTAGCATCTATTTTGACTATGAGGTCTGTGTATCTGTAATTGAAAGCTCTGTACTCGTTGAACATAAAAATCTTAATAAACTATATTTATTCCTACTATATAGTATTAATTTTACAACACCATTCGCATATATTCACTTGGTTATTGATTCTTTACAAATTATATCCGCCTCACGCACAATATTGATTCCCGCACAAAGATTGCCTATTCACATGTTTATTTCTTACTGCACACGACCGCTATTTATTTCTATCTGTTTCCGTATCGGTGAGGCCTGAGGCATGCTTATATACGGAACATAATTGTTCTAGAACACATCTGGAGACTCTCCACAAGGTTCTGGAACAATCCACGGCGCAGATTGTTCTATAGAATTCCGTTACAATATAAATATATTATTTTGGAAAAGTATTTTTGTAATATGTACCATTATATCTACGTTTCCCTAATTACCACACATACTGCTATTGTTTCAGGTAGAATGCATTTAAAACACAATAAAAATACATATATAGAAAAAGCTAAGTAATAGGTCGAGTGAAGGCCACTCCATTTTTTGTATTAATAAGAAACCCACCATTAATGTTATAAAGAAGAAAATCTAATGATAGAAACGATGGAATATTAAATTGATTTAGATGTTTATAAGAACTTTAGGTGTAACCATTTTATTTTATAACTTTATGTATAAAGAATAAACATATTTTTTAATTTGCAAAAAACTGTTATCGACGCCTTTGGTACGAAGACATATATATATATATTCTATATATGTATATTTCATGACCATTTAACTGGATTGAAAAAAAAAAAAAAATTACGGTGGGCGAGAATGGGCAGTGGGCGACTGGACATAGGACTCCTTTCCCCTATACTTCGTAATGGATCATTTCTTTATAAACAATTTGTAACTGATTTCAATATTCCTATATAATTTTTAGAAAATTATTGCTACACGTTTAATGTTATTTTTGACTAATTTTATTAATTATTGTGATATTTTGATCGATGAAATCAATTTCTGGGATACAAGAGTCAAAATAGAAATCCATATAAAAGCAATTGCATTTTAATTGTGACGGAAACTTTAGGGAAGTGAATAAAATGTATTGTTACGTACGACATACATTAATGTATAACATGATTTTTTTAAAAAGAAAACGATTTTGCGAATGTTGCGGTTTGTTACGGTAGGATAAATTAAAAATAATTAATGGATTATATGATCTGTCAAATTAAAAAATCATGCTTGATCAGTCAGTTTGACTTTAAAAAAAATGTTCGTTGCATGTGGTCGGTTTGTCGCGCAGATGTACATGTACATTCACTGTATAACGAACGTTATTTTCATTCATTAATTATTTCTTACAGTCGCCAATAGATATAGTTGCTTATAAAACGAAATGCCAAACATATAGCAACTATAGACTAGGTTACCATGTGCCTATATCATATACAGAATACAATATAATTATTCCCATTATGCCCGACTGGGGATCTAAACCACTGGAATATGGAGAATATAACGCGGATATATACATATAAATACTCCGCCTTCTCGCATCGATGTTTTTAGCGGCAGGGATAAGAATAAACCGACCACGTTTCAGAGAGCGAAAAGATCCAAATACGGTGCAATCTCGTGTTACGTGTCCGAGTACCTAAAAGTAAAAGATTATAAATGTATGTTTAAGATAGTAAAAAACCGCATGTGTATATTACCCCCATTTTGTTATTCACAGACGCGTTTGGACCAGCGTCGTTTATTTCGGTCCATGTTCACAATCGAAATGTTTCAGTGTATTCTATGGTTTGTTAAGAAACGGCGTGCATATTGTTGTTTTGAATTGTTCGAATTAATCAATCTTAGATAAGTGCTTTCAACTAGTTAAAATTAGTGGCGCCAGGGTGCATAATTGATGAAAATAAATATTGTTATTAAATTAAGTGTTATTATTGTATTAGAAATTTTCGAACTGGGCTCCGCCAAAAATATTTAATAAAACTTTTTTTAATTATTTATTTTAATAACCTACATATACATAATTTTAAAAATAAATATGTGTATATATATGTCCAGGCAAAAATACTAAACTATAAAACTTTTTAAAATAATTAAATTGTTTAAAACATACATATTTTTTCGAAGAAAGATTATATTATATTTAAAATATGGTGTATTTAATTATAACTTATCAAACGTTTTTAATAATTTCTGTTTTCAATAACCTACATATACATAAATAATTTTTCAAAAATGATCCTATAAACTACAGAAAAGAAAATTCTAAACTATTATATTGTAATATTTCGAAAAAAGATTAAATTGCATTTATAATATGGTGTAATAATTATATTAAGAAATTAAAAATGTATGTGATAACATGAAATAGTTACTTTATCACTAATTATTTCTTATTGAAAATTGTTGAGCATTTTACGTAATTTTAATAATGGAGTTACATAAACAATAAATACTAAAAATGGAATAAAAACACCTATTTCGGAAGTGAAACTGAACAATATCTGTAAACAAATGATCTAACAATTATAATTTATTATGTGTGCATTATAATATTTGTATAAATAATAATTTATAAAAATACTCCATGTTGCCTGCAACAGAATCTGAGAATCGTAAGTGTTAAATTCAGATACATTTTGAGGTTATTTATAACCGTGAACAGCAGACCCCATATATGGAACTTTTGAAACCCGATTAGTAGCCAGAAATAACTTATTATTTGCTCAGATTTCCCGATATTTTTATCCAGCATTCCTTTTACACTTTTGCGGTATACCAGACGATTTAGTTAACATAAATATTATAACAATTTATAGCTCAAATTTCGACACAAAAATACTACCGCCATATACTGTTATATTCCATTTAAATGATAAGTAAACTTCAATACTATTAGATGAAATAAAAATAACGCTACACTCAAATTGAATAGTAGAAGCGAATACTATTTAATCCATAATTTTGATTTAATATAAACCGAGCAATATAATTTTGCTCAAATTAATTAGGGCAAATAAATTTTCTTGCATTGCTCAATATGACCACTTTTAGATACAATAACATAAAGGTCTTTCAATTTGATCATTTACAATACAGATTAAGCTGAATTAAAATTAATTAGGGCATTTGTTCCATTATTAAATGTAAAACTATTTAATATATATTAAATACCATAGAATAAATAAAATTTTTACTAAATGTATGAAATTCCTATCTTCACATATTAATTTAATTATATTGGAATGTTCAATTATATATATATTTATAGAATTCACGCGCGATATTTTTGAACATATATTCACTAACGCAATGTTAGGTAATACAAGCATAGGTGCAGGCACCAATGCCTTCAACTGGTCTTCACCGCTATGTTAATAAAGAAAACATACTTATAACCATTCTATTTTAAGGAGATTATCTAAACATGTGCACAAACACAATTGAAAACACAACAAAGATACCAATCGCCTTATTAGCAATTATTTTTTTTAAATATTTTTATGGGTTTTAGGTTCACTTTAAATCTGATAACTTCTTTTTACATTTTTGAAAATATTTTCAAACTAAAGTTGCTAGTTGCACTTGTTCTTTATTTTCTAATCGTTAACTCTAGTAACGTTTTGTAGATTAGCTTAAAACATAATTTATTATTAAATTCCAATATTATTTGTTGCAAAATATTTTCTATTCTTTTTTACAGTTGTATTTTTTATTTTGCAACTGCCACCATTTAACTCGGCAATACTCATTTGTTAAGTTATCAATTATTTATCTATTTAAATATTTAATAATAATTTTATGGAAAACCATATATAATAAATGCATTTTTTTTGTTCCAGTGGAAACAATGCAGACCGAGTTAGAGAGTGGCACTCCAGCAGAGGCGGTGCCCAATATAAGTATGACCGTTACTAGAGATAGTCCGGAACCACGTATACTGCCGCCATTAATCATTGCTGCTTCTAGGTATTTAAGATATTTACATTTTTTCCGGGCAACTTACCAAAAAATAAATTTTAAGTTTCATAATTTTATCTTCACCAGTTTTTACTGTAGAGCATTAAAAAACAGACGCACAGACATCGTCTCATAGTTAATATCAATTCAGAGAAAATCCAACGTGTATTTCCGTGTACACCTCGAAAATATTCAAACAAATACAATACTTCCTTTTAGACTTCGTCCATGAAAGGAAAAATTCACTATGAATAAATGAAGTTTATCTTCGAATTACTTTTCTGTTTCGTCTTATCTCCAAATAATTAACGCTATAGACCTACTTCTCTTAAAAACAACTTATGTTATTCAGATTAATGTGTATGTGTAATAATTTTGTTTACTACTTAGGATAAAACAAGAGAATGAAAGTATCGATTCAATACCATCTCATTTCGAAGGAACCGTTTTGCCAGATGCAGAACCAACCCTACCATCACCACGTAATATTCAGCACCACTCAATCTCTCAGTCACAAACGGACGCAATCAACAAGTTCCACGAACAAAGTTCAAACGAGTCCGTACGAAGTTGGTTACAGCGAATTACTGCGATGCAGCACGACATTCAACACAAACAAAAATCACCAACTGATTACCACCAACACACAAAACTACAAAACATGTCTGGAGTCCAACCATTGGCTCACAGCAGTCGAATTGTCAAGTATCAAGATCTACCCTATATGGGTGAAATGACACTAGACAATTCAAAACCTCGGCGCGGACGTAAACCGAAAAAAGCAGATATTTGCCACTTAATTTATAAGAACTACGGAACAATCTTCCCTGGCACTCCAAAAAGCTTTGTTGGAACACAAAATGAACTAAAGAAGTCGTCAAAAGCCCACAAAGCTCAACTAGCGAATGAACCTATTCAAAGAACCAATGTTCAGAATAAAATTATATCGAGTTTGTTAGAGAAACGATTGACTCAGGAGTCTTTGAGAAATAAGGAGAACTTGTTGAAGCACGTTCAAGAAACCAGTAAACCGCACGACCAAGATGAACCATTGAATTTGTGCATAAGAGACTTAAATCAATTAAAAATTAGATTATTAAGGAAACATGGCAATGTGTACGCATCTGATCCAAGTGTACGTGAAGTTAAAACTGAGCCATTAAGTGATGACGAAGTCGAATTTATTCCAGAGTCACCGTCACCTGTGTCTGTAGTAAAACTTCCAGAAGCAAGTCCATTTAGTGAAACAGATAGTAGTATTGAATCGAAAACTCCTGATTTACCTGGCTATGTCTATTGGCCAAACGCAGGAGTGTTTATTCATCCAATGGCTTTGCAATCGCAATTAATGTATTACCAGCGTATGGCTGCCAATAACAACCTCAGCGTGCCATCAACGCCTGGATCAATACCAAATCTATCGCCTTTGGCATTAGATAGCCCTGTAGAAAGCGATGTTAAGAAACTTGTAAACTTGAAACCATCAGCTGTGCAGCAGGATAAACCACAAGAGCATGTTGAAGTTGTTGCTGGACCAATTGATTCACGGCTGAAACGAGTTGCAGCTCAAGGTAGCAACGCGCCTACCAAAAGAAAACGTTCCGCGATATTTATTCCACCAATACCGGCAGAGAACCAAACTAATCCGGCCACTGAAGTAAGATAATCGCCAAAATCAGGAACTAGTACCTGAAAATGCATTGCTTAGTACTAATCTTCAAATATCTCGTAGATAAAATAAGCTAGACTCTTGAAATCTTAATATATAATGATATCTTTAGTTTATTACTTATATCTATTTTCTGTGAATGCAAGTTGTAATATTTAATCCTAATTATTAACGTGAATTTCTTTAATTTCAGGTGAGTATTTGCAAGTTTAAGTTCACGGGGGGAGCAAAACCAAGTTTGCAAGAAAAGAAAATGTTATCAGTAGACTCCGGTGGAAATTTTCGATACTACAGCGGAACTGGCGATAAAAGTATGCGAGGATATGAATTTTTCCCTCGAGAAGCTTTACAACAACAAGCAGCAGCTGGAAGCTCACATGGATCCGGGACTGGAGCATTTTTACAAGTAAGTTACTTATTTATTTATGTTATAATAATGCACAAACAAAACATCATGTATAATCCGTCTCCTTCTTGCATGTCAGCCTAATACTCTCAAAATGTGTTCCTAATTATTTAAGGAGGTATGTACCTTCTTAATTAACTAACTCATTTAACGTACATACAAACGATTATTTTTAATGTTGCACTCATCCCTCATTTCATTCTATCTCTCGTAGAAATACTACAAATACCTATCAAAACATTGATTTCAACCATACAAAGAGGAGAACATTTTAAAATTAAACGTTTTTCTTCGATCGACCGGTGTATAAATATTGCAAATTTGATTTAAGTAATACTGTTGATAGGCTAGTGGCGAAAAAATGTCAATTCTACCACCTCATGGCGATCAGAAAGCGAGACAACCGGATTTCATGTTCAACCAGGAATCGCCACCTCAAACAATCGCACGGGAATCAGATCTGGCGACAACGACACGCCACAGAAAACGGAAAACAAGAAAATCCCTTCAACGTGAAAAACTAGAGCAAACATTTAAAGAAAAGGGGTTTCTTATACAAACGCAACAACTAGAATCTGCGGAGGGCGCTACTTATTGTAAATTTCGACAGTTGAGAAAGTTCACGCGATATTTGTTTAGAAGTTGGAAGGACTATTTGCCTGGCAATGTGCAGGACCTTCAAAATGGTGAAAAGAGTGACGAAGAGGATCCGGAAGCGATTGAAATTGCTGATTTGACTGATTCTAGAATAAATCCCAGTGATTTAACAGATATGTGAAATTAAAGTGTCGTGAACGATGCCAAAGATTTTTTAATTTAATGTTTTTAATATATATATATACATGTGGTGCAAGACGTGACATTGTTAAATATAAGTTGTTCATTTCCAAAACAATTAAAAAGTTAATTCTAATATTAGATTCGTAAGTAATAAATTTATATCTAGTCGGAAATTATTTTTCCAAATGAATATGTGCCATCCGTAATAAAATAAATAAAACTTATTCATTTGACTTGTTTTATAAATAATTTATTCTTGATATTATGTTCTATATTAATTTAAGGCTAATCAATTAAGATGAAGTTGTATCCATTCGTTAAAAATTACAAATGTGTAATTTAATTAAAAAATAATCTTAAAATTCGAATTGGAATATTGTTGTACTATATGTTTTGAAAAATATAAAAATTGGTTATTTTAAATAAAATTATTGATATGTTTGACGACAAACCTTCATCAGTCCCTTAATGCAAGCAACCAACATGTCATAACGCAAACTTGGCTTCTAATCGGGGCGAACTTTTTGAATTTTTCTCCGATTTATGTTTGTGTAACAATAGGTATATCAATTTAATATTATTTAAATAAAATTTATTTAGTGCAAGTCGACATATATTTACAAAACAATAAAGCAAAACCAATTATAAAACAATGCTAATATTACCATAAACAATAAGATTAAATCTTATGATAAAAATACGATCTGTAATAAGTGGATTTAACGAAAAAAAAATATGAGTATAAGTTGCGACTGCAATTATGCGCATATAAATATAGACCGCCATTATGGAGTCCATTGTCCATGTATTCATTGCTATTATATATGAGATTCAATAATTTTGCGTTCTAATAAAATATACAACACTTAAGTATCGATATTATTTTGCGAATGCCCAGTACTGTTGCCAGCTCCATCCGGTGCCTGTCTCGACAAGTGCACCGAAGACGTACTCGGCGAATCATTGCTAATACTACTATTACTTAACGAGTCGTGCACTAAACTCTTTAGAGTCGTACATTGAACACTTGAGGTACTATCTTGTGCACTTAATCGAGGCGTTGAGTCCAACGACGCTGTGAACATATGTTGAAACAACAGGGGGTTAAAAATTAAATCCGTATCCAAACTATCAGGCGACTTAAGATCAACGTCCTTCGGATAATCACAACGTAATTCCGGATTATCGTTAATTGAACATCCAGACACGTATCTCTGGGTAAACGAGTGTGCGTTTCTATACTGATTTTCAGCATCACCAGACAATAAAGTCAATTTTTCTAGTAATGAATCAATTTTCAATTTTTCTTCTAATAAATGGGAGTCTAAACCCGATTTGTTGGTTTGTTCTACATTAGTCAATGGTGTACTTATATCATCACTAACTTCAGACACAACACTGTTAGATTTTGTTTGAAAATCTGTTTCTTTTGAAACATCTAATACGATTTGATCTTCAGAATTTTTTGAAGACGTATTTTCATGGATCAATTTATCAATATCATGATCAAAAGTTAATTTTTCTGTTTCCATGCACTCAGTATTCAAATCTCTTTCGAACTCATCATCGAAATCATTCGATACATCTGAGTCATCGTTAGTTACGGCAGATAACCGCTGTCGTAGCCGTTGAGTGATTTCATCTAATTCGGTAAATTTACGTTTTAACGCACGACTGAACAGTTCGGATGGAACCGTATTAGGTTCTGTTTCTGAGGTAGGTACTTCGCTAAAAGAGACAGGTTCGAGTTTTTCGGGGCTGCATATGGGTCGAGATTCATGGAAACGGGTCAGAGTTTCTAAAGGTGTAACACTTATCTGTAAATATTAAACAAATTTATTTAACTTTTAGACTCGGTCTTTCCCCTGTTGATGTTTACCTTTATTTGGCCGTTACATTTACTGGTAAAATCAACAATATTGAACCAGCCTTGTACGTTTGGCAATCCTGATAAAAGGACTGTTAGATCTATAGCAGCAAATCCTAATACAATATCTGTATCATGATTTGGCTGCAAAGAAGGACCGTTGGATTTACGCCATACTTTAAGTATCAATCGCTTCTGATTCTGTAATTTAAAATGTTAAAGGTAGAAATATACCGAGTACCCGTATAAATACAATCTTAAATTATTGAATTTATCGACGATTCAATACAATACTTAAAGTTTTTGTTTTCACGTAATTAATCATACTATACGGTTCTTTACGGTTATTCCGATAGGACTTTATGCAGGTACCCGTAGAAGAAAACTTATTTATAACCACTGAATTTTAATGACATAATGTAAAAGATAATAATTCAGTCAATTTTGTGTTCTTGTCGAAATATTGACAGGCACAGATGATCCGATTAATGAAGCTACATTCGAATTTATGACAACGTAAACAAGATACTTATGATTTTTAGCAGCAATTTTCTCGTAACTGGTACATTTATTGAAGAAACTTTTCAAACAAAAGTTGTGTGAAATATTAATATCTTTCATTATGAATATAACTATTTTGGCCGGAAGTGCAGCCGTTCTACTGATATTGGAGCATAGAGTAAACATGATCTGCCGGTTTGAATATTCTTTTCAAAAATAGGAGGTGTACAACTAGACCATATACAAGTCTTCAGTTTGAAGTCTCATAATTTTACGTTAGACAGTTTCGGCTCTAGAGCGCTCACACACACACACACCCATACAGACGTCACTCCGGGAAATAGGGAAGCTCAAAACGTGTATATCCGTAGAAATACTTACATTCTGTAATAAATCAGAAGATAAGTAACTATCACACCGAAAATCCCAATTTGGACTAGTACTCTTTGGTACGACAGAAGTCATAAAATAATCTTCGGAATTAGGGTAACCCTTAAAAGTAACATAAGTCGATGGTAAAATTTCTTCATTGCACTTGGGATTCTTCATTTTATTTCGTTTTGATTTACATTTCTTTCTGCTAGGTAAATGAAGGGCACTCTCAATAACAATATGAGCTTTGAAACTATCTTTATTGTCAACGACTTTTAAACTTTTTGTTGACATTTGATTATCCTCATTTCTATTATCTACACCAAGTGCTTTTTGTAAATTGTCAAGTAAATCAGAGGTGTTACGAATTGAAGAAACGTTATTGAAATTATTAGTTTTTGGCGTATTTGTCATTTCTTCTAAAAGTGGTATTTTAGCAGTACTGTCAATGTCTTTAGTCACTTCCGGAATTGGAGATTCTAACTTTTCAGTTACTAGACCGGTGTCTGGGGTTGTATTTTTTTCCACATTCTTAGCACATTGGTTTAAATCTCTCGCAGACAGTAAATGCTCGAAAAACGAATTTAAGAATTCTGTTTGTGTAACCGGTGGAACAGCCACTGGGCTTTTATTATCTTTAGTTTCAGTATTCATGTCGAATATTTCTGATTGAGTTGATACATCAACTTTTCTACTTGTGTCTTGTATTTTCTCTATTCGAGCTGACTTCTCAATTTGTGCTATGCCATCAATGCGACAACTTGGAACAATTTCTAGATCAGGTTCTTGCACACATTTATCTGACATCAGTATTACTTTTCTTGACACTTGGTCTTTTGTACAGTTCTTGCAATTAAGATTCAAAGTTTCCTTGTTTTTACTTTTGTCTGGTATTGTTAATAGTTCTGGGATTTTATCATATTCGTCTACATGACTTCTTTTGGGTATTGGTTCAATAATATCACCTTTTAGTTTTAAATTACGGTTTCGTTCTAACGTTTCTATTTGAGATTGCGTTCCGAGGGCTACCAGTGCTTTTAGTTGACCATGGTCTGTATTAGAGTTGGGGCTAGAAATCGACTCCCACCAATCGACTGCAATAGTAGGGTACTATACATTTAAGAAAATAATAAGATTATGAGAAACTAAATCAAATATACCATTAAAATAATATAAATTAATACCGGATGCGAGTTAATTGTCCACACTTTAGCAAACACATACCTGGTTCTTTGTCAAATGTTGAACAATCGCAGGATTTCTATAAGCAATATAGAGTTGATGTAGTGACAATTTTGATAATCCAATTAACGAATCGACGTCATTTTTTTCCCACACTTCAATAATAATATAATTATCACGTAATCGATACACAAAATCTTCAGTACAGAAATTCGGAATCAACTAAAATATTATTATACATATACGTCCTCCAAGGCAATAACTTAATAATAGTCCGTTAACTTTTAGAAACGCAAACATACAATTAAACAATTCAAGACAACTCATGTTCGTTTGATGTACTACTTTACAAGGAATGCGTTTCTAAGACTGAACAGACTATATTTATATAAATAACTATAATAAGTTACCAAATTATTAGGAACACATTTATGTTTGTATGCAATACAGTTTGAGCCTAAAATAAAAGACGATTCCCGTGTTTTATGGTGATTTGCACCTTTCCAACTTAAAATCTTAAGCCTAACTTAACCAATGATAGTTTTGGCAGCAATTCTAATATCCTATATGAAATGAAATTTTAAGTTATGGTGCAATCGGCCATAAAACTCTCATTTATTATAAAGTTATAGATATGATTTCGAAAATATCTGGAGTGGCCTGCACTCGACTTCCTTTTACGCAGTTTTCACTAGATATATATATATATATATATATATATATATATATATATATATATATATATATATATATATATATAATCAAAACAAACAGTCAAACTAACCAATACTCTACAGAAATATTCTGAAATGTCATTTATCTAAATGAGTCTAATTTGTTTTGATATCAAAGACGCACATGATTCCAAAAATAGTCACATTCGATTCAGGTAAGGCCAAAAAATCGAAATTTTTCATGATTACAAGACTTACTTATTACTTCGTAAAAGAAAGTAAATATAATGTTTTAAGGCATAATAATTGTATAGGTTGTCTTTACTGTTGTCAGTTATTTAAGAATATTTTATTTTCACTTCTCAACGATTCGACACCACGTGTGTCATCATCAGAAGTGTGTATTAGTTATTAATACAAATATTATATGTAACATTTTATGTATTCCTAATAATTTGGCAACCTAATTAGTATCCCAAAACCCTTTGGGAAATACCTGATATAAGTTAAAAATTGGGTTCGAATTGTTATAAATAGTTTTACTAATGAAAGTATCATCTCTGCTAAATCCACGGCAAATAATATAACTATCAACCGATTTAGATAGAAGTCTTACTTCGGATACATAGATCAATGTGTACAATAAATGAGTCTAAAAACCAAAATATGTGTGCCTTTTATTTGTGTGTGTACAAGAAAATATTTTAATATTACATTATCAGTGTCAGTGCGTACAGCTTTATTTATTGTATTCTGTGGAATGTTCTTAGTAACAATGTTTTGCTCTTTTTCGTTGGTATGCTGCAAATGTTTGTCATAATTCGATTTAATAACGTTGAAATACGTGGTTTTTAATTCATTTTTATGAATTGAATCATTATCAGATAAATGCGCATTTTCTTTGGAACAATTGATGGCATCTAGAACATTTAAAGATAAATATAACGTTAGGTATATCGTTATATATTTCAAATAATAAAAACCTAAAATTTAGTCGTTAATTGCGTAATATTCTTATATTACCCAATCAACGGATTAGTTCAATTACCAATAAATTCTTTTCCAAAATAAATCTTATCACACCCAAATTGCAACCCTACTTTGAGATAGCCTAAGACAACCGGAGCACTTTCACTTAACACTTTGAGTTCTTGTTCCGAACTCAAAAATTGGTTTGTAACTAAGGTCCCAAAATTAACAATGGCTGTTCCGATTACGATCGCAGTTCGTTGCCTAACAGACCGATAGCTAACGCGGAATTCTAAAGTGATACTGTTCAAATCGATCATATCAATATGTTGAATTAAATGTATTGATTGTTGCTTGAAATAAACCGAATCTTTTTGAACCTTTTTCGAGCAAAACCGTGTAGTTTTATCAGGATTTATACCGGAGTTAACTTTTGCTCGGGAAGCCGGTTGCTTTTTTATTAAAATATCCGGGAGTGTATATTCCACAAAATATGTGTTATTGGTAGCAAAATATGGTTTATTTAAGCTGGCGCAGGCAGATATTTTGGTGTTACCAGCGTTATTAAATTTTAGGGAATATACGTGAATGCTTAACGAATCTACGTATTTTAAAATATTTGATTTTTTGCTAGAGGGTTTTTGTTTGTCCTGAATAGGTATTTGGTTATTTGAAACATGTTTTAAACCACAATTAAAATTGTGTTTTGATCGATGAGATTTTACCGGAATCAATGTATCAATATTCGGCGAAATACTACCCGAAAACACTCTATTTTCATACTCTTTACATATATCACAACAATTATTACGATGGCACTTAATTTCGGAAGTAGATCGCCATAAATTCGTTGGAGACATAGATCGTAGCGTTTCCAACGCCTGCATCTCCTCAGTCAACCCCATATCATCCCCATGCAAATATTTTTGCACTTGGTCATATTCACTGCGAGTCTTAACATTACACCGATGCACATTAGAACTCTTATGCCGTGTATTTATGTGTTGAGAATTATTCTGCAGAACCTCTTTATTAAAAGGATCGTTTATCAAAACCGCTTGCACCATCGAATTTCTTAACCTTTGTCCATGCTCAAGTATTTTCTCAACCAAACTACTACTCGACGCTGACTTTAAATTGAATTCTAACGATGACATTCTCAATTTTTCCGGCCAATTAACTTAATAAACTATTTATAAATAACAACTAGACATATAACTGTCAAACTCAAACTAAAATACGCACCTGAACAAACACATCACTATCCCCCCCACCACTTGTCATCATAAATTACTATTGCATTCTGGGTTATTACCGGTGTATATAAAGTGCACGGGCATGACTTTCGATACTGTTTTGGAGGTGCATTCGCAGCGAAGCTACCGTCCACAGCAACAAAATTTATAATCATTTTTGTTAACTTTTAGCATTGCTTGTCATAATACAAACTAGATTATTATTTGTAATCGACTAATTTTAATTACTATTCGCTGTGAATACACAGTTACCAGCCAAAATTAATGAAAAGCCCGTAAGGATTGTTCACAGCGTAACAATCAGTATTTAAGCTTAGAAATTATACGTAATAATTCCAGTTTGTTGTATAACATACAAAGTTAACGTTCACAGCAACAAAATGTATCATTGTGTTCATTTTGTTGCTTGGAATGCTAGCATTGCTTGTCATAATACAATAACTAGATTGTTCTTTGTAATTTTCTAAGCTTAATTACTAATTGTTTCGCTGTAAACAATCCTTTATGGTGCATTCGCAGCGAAGCAACTAGTAATTAAGCTTAGAAAATTACAAATAATAATCTAGTTTGTATTATGACAAGCAATGTTAACATTCCAAGCAATATAATTTATGTTAAATTTTGTTGCTGTGAACGTTAACCTTGTATGCCATATAACAAACTGGAATTATTTCTAAGCTTAATTACTAATTCTTTAGCTGTGACCAATCCTTTAAGGTGCATTCGCAGCGAAGCAACTAGTAATTAAGCTTAGAAATTACAAGTAATAATTCCAGTTTGTTGTATGACATACACAGCAATAATTTTTTTAATTAATTGTTTTAATGCTAGCATTGCTTGTCATAATACAAATTAGATTATTATTAGTAATTTTCTAATTTCGTAATTGGACCACTGTAACCGCTAACGAATAAAATATCGAATAACTCGAACTTGAAAAGCATTTTAAGGATAAATTAGCAGTAAAATGGTTTATAATCGTTAATAATATCGTAATAATATTATTTTAGCTCTTAAAGGATTGTTCACAGCTAAAGAATTAGTAATTAAGCTTAGAAATTATAAGTAATAATACCAGTTTGTTGTATGACATACAAGGTTAACGTTCACAGCAACAAAATTTTATCATAAATTGTGTTGCTTGGAATGCTAACATTGCTTGTCGTAATAGAAACTAGATTATTATTTGTAATTTTCTAAGCTTAATTACTAATTGTTTCGCTGTGAACAATCCTTTAAAATCAATTAGAAACAAAATATATGTGTAACCGGTTACTGTGATCCAAATGCGGAATACGTCTTTAATTACTATTTGGTTTGCTGCGAATACAGCTTTATAATCCAAAGAATACCTTTAGTTATAAATAGAATAAGATTTGATAGGGTTGGCAACACTGGCGTTAACACAAGGAAGAATGTTCAATAGAATGAAGTTAAACTCAAATAAGTAGAAATAATGAAATAAATTGTATTATGTTATAAAAATCAATCGAAATTATACTGAAAACATATTTTATTGTAATATATGTTAGTTGAATTTGTTAATTATGTATAGTTTTGATGATTTACAACAATAAAAAAGAAAGTGTAGTGTCATGTAGTGTGCTATCTTCATGGCACAGATGTTCTCCATGGTGTCGCATTAATGATGTGTCAAAGCGACCAGTCAGATCGTATGATCTCTTACGATTTTCTATTTTATCAACTTTCGAGTGAAATCGGACTTTTCTAGTGTGTGCTAATTTGAGATTCGACGGCAAAGGACGACGTGTGTTCATTTGTAATACAGGTCATAATCCAGTGCAAAATTTACGTGGTCACGGCTATTAAGTAATGTGACATATATATATATATATACTTGTTATATTATTCTGAGAGAATGCAGCATCCTATTTATTAAGAAGAAATTTGGAAATTTATATACATATATATATATCTATATATATATATTTTTGGTGTGTAAATGTGTTTATACTTAGACAATAAATAAAACTTATAATGAAACTGTATCGGGAAAGACTTTTAAGTGGTGTTCAACTTAAAAGATTAAGTGAACACAAATATTCGTGCTCCAGTATCAGCTTATTGGATCCAATTTTACAATATTGGTGGAATTGGCTAGTGGGACGAGTTCCGCTTTGGTTAGCACCAAATCTAATCACAATCTTAGGATTATTGATCAATATTATCACTACGTTAGTTCTAGTATGGTATGTTTTCGAATTTATAGGTTATAGTTGCTGTATTTGTTAATTATAACGTGTGTGCAGGTTTTCTCCGGATGCCCGACAAGAAGCGCCGCGGTGGGCTTGTGGCTTGTGTGCGTTAGGGTTATTTATCTACCAGAGCTTAGATGCCATCGACGGTAAACAAGCCAGGAGAACGGGAACGTCGAGTCCTCTAGGAGAATTGTTTGATCACGGATGTGATTCGATATCAACAGTTTTTGTTGCTCTCTCCGCATGCATAGCTGTTCAACTCGGCCATTATCCATCATGGATGTTTTTTCAAGTAGGTTCAATATTTCAACAAAATATTCTACACTTTCATCAAAAAATTGCATATTTACTTTCTATTACGAAGTAATAAGTAAGTCTTGTAATCATGAAAACGGATATAAACGTTTTGACCTTCCCTGAATCGAATGTGACTATTTTCGGAATGTGTGTGTCTGTGAACGCTCTAGGGCCAAAACTGTCGAACGAAAAATTATGAAACTTCACACTTAAGACTTGTATATATGCCCTAGATGTGCACCTCCTATTTTTGAAAAGAATATTCAAACCGGAAGTGCACATTTTTTGTTCTATCTCCAATATCACTAGAACGGCTACACTTACGGCAAATATAGTTATGTTCATAATGCAACATATTAATATTATGTACAACTTTTGTTTGAAAAGTTTCTTCAAAATATGTACCAGTTGCGAGAAAAATGTTACGAAACATTATAAATATCTTGTTTACGTTGCCATGGATTCGCGTGTAGCTTAATAAATCGGATCATCTGCGCCTTTGATAGGAAAACAAAATAGACTCAATTAGATAAATGACGTTTAAGGATATTTCTGTAGAGTATTGGTTAGGCTGACAGCTGGTTTTGGTTATATATCTAGTGAAAACTGCGTAAAAGAAAGTCGAGTGCAGGCCACTACAGATATTTAATTATATTGAAAGCGACACGAGTTAGAGAAAAAGTTAAACGTTTAAAAATTAAAGATATTAACATTTCTAGTTTATGTATGTTGACATTTCAGAGTATAGTTTTTATTTAAAAAAAAAAATGCTAAAAGTGATTTACATTGAAATTATTCAATCACATGCCTACAAAAATATTTAATATTTCTGTTTATCATACAAGAAGGTCGAATAAAATTTGCTTACTTTTCAAATATAGTGTAACTACAAATAAATTCGTATATTCAGCTATTTGCAATCATCAGTTCATCAGTTCGAAACAATTATATTCGTACTCATAAATGCCGAAAGTCGTACAGTTTAATTATAAATATTTATTTAAAACATTAATAACGTTCGCTAATTGGGTGTTCCACTATTTTGAAATTACTTTATAATAAATATATGATTATGAACCACTAATGCTTTCAATTCGTGGTGTAAAAAATAAAAAGATAACATTTATATAATTACTGTTATTTTTTTTAGAAGTGAAACAAATATGTGTACAAACGTTACAGAAAGTAATTCATAACACAACAATGAAAGCATTGGTTTAATTGAATATTTTTATTTGCTAAATTATTGGATTCATTCTGAAAAAAAAAATCAAATATCTTTTTTTTTTAATTCAAAATTTCATACATTTGTAACGGAGTATTGGATTTTGGTTTTAAAATTCAGTAACTACTCCTATATTTATCAAATTATTTGTATTATTCTAAAAATTATATATTCAAGGTTATAATTTCATTGTTTAATTTTATGAATATTGTATTTGACTCTAATTTATGTATAACATTCTTCCATTATCGAATGAATTTTTATTCTGTATTTTAAAACACGTGATAACCAATATAACATTGATGATACATGTTAATTTATACTGTACACATATTTTCAAAGAATAATCGTAAAAACGGAGTATTAAATTAAATAACTTTTTAGGACGAAGTTAAAATCATGAATTTATTTCTTGATATATATATATATATATATATATATATATATATATATATATATATATATATATATATATATATATATATATATATTTACTTATAAGCAGTAATTAGTCTTTTAATCATGAAAAATTTCGACGCAGAGCAAACGATAAAACCAACAAAAAATATAAAAACTGGATAACTAAATTCTATCTTTTAGGTTTATTTAAATCACAATTTTCTGTCAATTCGGGAATAGTTAAGACTATTTATTTTTCAGTGTTTCTGTGCGATGACACTCTTCTATTGTGCACACTGGCAAACCTACGTGTCTGGAACACTGCGGTTCGGAAAAGTTGATGTCACAGAGGCGCAATTTACCATCATGGGAATACACATAATATCAGCCATTTTTGGTTCAGATATTTGGACCTCCAAAGTAAGTTACATATCGTTTTTTATACAAACATAATTAATACAGTATCATTTTATATGAATATAATGAGTTATCACAACGAATGAACTATGAGTGTCTTGAATATTCTACAATCTTTGGCGTCCATTATTATTTTATTCTTGTATTACGTATTTTATTTATATATCTATAAATCAAACTATCTTTTGATCTCTTATTTTAAAAGTACTTTATAACCAAATACAAATTTGAAAATAAATTAAAATGAATTCTACTGTCTTAAGGTGTATTCACTGCTAGCCAATTAGTAGTCACGAATAAAAATTACACATAAGAATCCAGTTTGTTTTATGGCAATGCTAACGTTCACACCGACAAAATTAACGTATTAATTGATAAAATGTATCCAAACACACTGATTTGCAATATATTTATATCTGAGTTTCGTTACTAACTTAATGCATTTTAATGTGAAGCGTAGGTATAAGTATTTGAATTATATATTTAATATTAATATATTAAATAATAATGCATTTTTAGTTTTGCATTACATTATTGTTATTAAAATTGGATCGTTGTGAATACACCTTTAGGGTCAGAATTTCCATCTTTTACGATTTTTATATATAAAAGAAAAACAATATATTTTTGTGTTTGCGATAATTATGAATTAAGACATAATTTATTTGGTTTTTTAAACAATTTTGTTATTTCAAAACGTGCCCACCTTTAATTAAATTATTAGATCAATGTTGTGCCTGTATTTTGTGAATTCTTTTTATTTAACAATTCAAACGCAATGTAAATACACCAGCCTATGACGTATTAACTCAAGTTACTTGCATTATACCGTATTTTTGTTCTTAGAGCAATTTCACTATAAGTTTAATGTCAGTGACGCTCACAGCATGATTAAATATAGCTGATTGGTAGGCAGATATATATATATATATATATATATATATATATATATATATATATATATATATATATATATATATTACATTATCGCTTATTGTTGAGTTGAGAACGAATTTGTTGAATTATCCCTGTAAAGCGTTCTACTCACACATTTATATAAACGTATACATCTTGGTGATTATACAGAATAAACAAACCAAAATGCTGATTTCTAAACTACAACCACGAAAAAATAAGAAGCGGTTTGTAGTATAATCTGCCTACTAAACAGTTGTGCGGCGCCATGTTGTGTGCTGCACGAGGCTTATAGGAACTCGAGATGTTGATTTCAACTTTATATCATTGTTTTATGTAATATAACTGTTATAAATCTATAAATTATTTGTATGTATGATTTCAGAAGATTAGGATATGTTAAATAAGTAAAAAACCGCGTGCGTAAACTTAGGTAATTTTTATTTATATGTTTTTTTTTACAAAGTTTTTTAGCAACATGTTTAGTTTATGGTATTTAATACCAATATCCACGATGATTGTCACCATTTGGTCAATGTATCATACGATGACCGTTATATTCACAGGGGGTATCGGCAAGAACGGTTCAACAGTTGCAGTAAGTGTTCCGGGTGTGAGGGCAAACAAGTTTCGCGATTCTATGCTAGGCATGCCGATGCCGCATGCTCATCTGCATCCAAACCTGACTAAACCTGTGTATATGTCTGTGTCACTAACCCGTACATTATAGATTCATTAGTCTAAATGGGACGGGCAGAACATTGGGTGATGATCGCATGCTGATATACATGGGTACATATTATATTGTAATGCAATATAACTGCGATCAGTTCTATCATTGTGCCGTCTGCTTTTCTTTGTCAATTGACTTATTCAGTAGACAAATACGCAATCAAAATATTTAGAGATAGCTGAACCAATCTCAGGAAAAAAAAAACACAGTAACTTTGTACAACTGGGATGATGCATTCTTTTGCTATGGCGAAAAGAGCACATTATTATTTTGTACCATTATTATTAGTATATTCAAATTAATTTACATTAACTATTTATTCATATTTGAAATTTTGCAATATGTAATAGTTATTTTATATTAATTTCCATCCAGGAGTTAAACTAATTAAATCATTATACCTTTCGGACACCGACATCACAGACTACAGTCAAACACAGTCAAACTAACATTGACATATCAGAATTTTAAAACGTCTACGGCTATGATATTTAATTTTCATATTCAGTTCAAATGCCACAGCGACCAAATTAATGCATTCATTTGGAAAGTATATCCAAACTCCATTCATCAGATTCTTTTTAAGTCTTAACGGTCCAATTTCTATTCGTGATTACTAATTGGGACTATGTGAAAACACCTTAACTCGGTGTTACAGAAAGTATAAGCAGCCGTTTGTAAGTTTATATTCGTAAGAATATTGATATATGTACGTGTAATATTAAGTACCATGCGACAGGTTCCGTAATAGTTTGAAACAATCCCATAAGCTATAGTGTTTCTTATAGGTGGTCGGAACTGAGATATCATCAGCGCATTTTGTATCAGTCATTTTCTACATGGGTTATATCCAGGTCTTTATTTTTTTCTGCCGTTCCTTTCGTAAAGGAGGATGTGGAAAAAATGGTTCAACAGTTGCCGTAAGAAAAGCTCATTTCATTTGTTTACTGTTATTATTTATTTAAAAAAATCTTATTGATTCCTACTTATAACAATTGAACGCTTGTTCTATCTATATTTCGCTTATTGGTTTTTGAAGATTCATTTGAACGACTTCCAAGCTTAGCAACTGTCGTGTTTTTGTTGTTGTATCATATGGATTCATATTTACTAGGACGCTAGACAAATTTATTATTTGGAATGTCTATTGTAAGATGGTGTTTATCAACGCGTACTCCAGAGATTGTAGATTTAACCACTGTATTTTTAAGTAGTTTGGTTACATTTTTAATGGTGTAGGTTGTAAGGGTACGTAAATATTCTAGAAGGGTTGAGAAACACTGATTTACAATATTTTATATATTTAGTTTCAAAAATATCTATCGCTTAAAATAGTGAACACGAACTATAGATAGTTTACATGTACAGTAATATCTCGTTTAAGGCCCGGTATTACAGTCATGGTTTAGCCCCTTTGAATAACATTGGTACACAAATGGAACTATGGAAAATCTTAAACCTTAACTGTAATATTGGATCTAACAGTAGGGATGCGCTACGTTAATTAACGCTAACGGAGGTAACATGCTGTGCATGTAAACGTTACGGTAGAACTAATAAATTCGGGGATTCCCTAAACGTGCGCGCGTACTTATTCAATATACACAAAAGATATTGTGTTTCAGTTATGAAAACCGAGGTATTACTGTATATTCATTTTGTTATTACGTTGTGTTATAGTGCTTACGGAATGATTATAATTAGGCCTTTAATCAATTTTACTTTTACCAATTTAACAACATATTTTCTAAGTAATATAACGCATCAATTTCACATACTCTAACAATATATTTACGACTATTAATTGGTTTATTATATAACTGTAATGTAATTAGTATCTGTTATGCAAAGTAGACTACTGTCCACTAAGTTCTCTTTTATAGTGTTTCAATGCCCAATTTCTTGCATTCAGTGCCAATTAGAAGATTAATCCTAATGAGTGCAAGAAAGTGTGCACTAAAACCATAATAACCATATTGGGTCATACACACTACATGTGATTCCCTAGACATTTCAAATAATAGATTTTAATACGTTCTGAATAACTTATGAAATTTTTTGACATGATTCTCCTTATGAATCTATTTCATTTGATTATGATGAAATAATTCTTGAAATATCAAAACAGTTATCTATTACATATGACAAGAATCATTTGATTCCGCGGAATAATATCTGTTTATGCCGAATTTTAAAATGTATCCTTTTTATTAGTTGCACCCATAAAACTACGCATTGACACGTCTCAGCTTTGGGCGAAAATCATATTGGAACGAAGAATTTTGTATTGGTTGAATGCGCGCGCATATGAATAAACGAGTATTTGTGATTTAGGGTATGATGTATATTTGTATATAATATGTATCACTAATTTTAACGATTTGACGTCCCGCAAGCTGCCCGCTTTTGATATGGAATTGAAGTTGGTACCAATGACTGTCGCAGTGTTGATGGCGCTGATGCTGGCACAGGCAAACGTTTCCGTCATATTCACTGGTGGCGTCGGCAAGAATGGATCCACCGTTGCCGTAAGGGTGTTTCCGTTGTTTGGCCGACGGCACATTTTACACTAATAATAATCGCCAATTTATCAGTTTTATTATTTGTATGAGTTAAAATACTTCTTTAGAATTACTGCAAATCGCCTTTATTGGACACATTCCAATTATTTGAAATGTCCAGCAAAACATTAACTCATGATAATTTAAATTAAAGTAGCTATCGTACTAAATAAACCACCTAAATTAATAATATAAGATTGGCTATTATTATAATATTTAGTTGCTATGATTGTTAATTTTTATTGAATATTCTTCTTTATTTATTTATTTATTTAGTTAGTTTGTAATGTTAAGTGTTTAGAGAAGTTGCTGAGACAAAAGTTCCCAGTCAAGTGTGATTATGCTATACAGTAATACTTTGTTTAACAATAGGGATGCGTTCTTCAAACGTATTACGTTAACGGAGGTAACATGTTGCACAGATAAACTTTATGGTAGAGATAAATCCGGGATTTCCTAGACGTGCGCGCGCACTTTTAGTACAATATACACAAAAATAGGAGAATTACATTTGGGGACGCCACAAAAAATTGTGTTTGTCAGTTACGTAATAGCGAGGTATTACTGTATATTATTTATTTATAAGCCTGCCATTTGTCGATCATAGCCTGACGTATGTACGTACGTAAAAATTAGACTAGTATTTTTTATTTTCACGTTATTATTTTTTTTTAATGCGAATTCTAGGTAGAGACCGGATATAGGCATATTTTTAAATTGTGAACCAAATTTATGGAAGAGTTTAATAATAAATGTATTATTTTGATTAGAAATGAAAGATAACGTGTATATTTCTGGAGTATTAATTTTGTTTTTAACATATTACATTAGTCCTTTTGTTTAAAAAAAAAATTTGATCTTTCTCAAGATTAATCACCAAAAAATTACCCGACAAAATTTAATAGATGATTATTCAAAATATTAACTAACTATGGTTCGTCACGTAATGAATAAAATAATTAATTTTGACAGACAGCTTTGTTTCTTGTTAAAATGTTCTCAACATTTTTAATGAAGTTTGATTGCATTTAAATAACACAGAATCTTTAAGTAAAATATATCAGTGAATTGACGTACAACTTTGCGTTTATTACAAACATTATTTCGTTTTCATTGCATACACCACTACACTTAAATTACAATACTTAATTAACAGTTTTTATTTTTAAATTTCTGTTTATTTTGATTTGCAGTACTTTTTCAGAGGCTTTAGGTTTTATGCATGAGTAGGTACAGATTTCCAGCTTGTTTGGATGCATGCTAATGTGTATGTGTAATTATTTCAACAGCTACTAACATGTCTATTTTAGTTTGTGGGGTGTAGGATTGTATTTATTTATTTAAAAAAAAAACATTTTTGAAATAAATATCATATTTGCATGTATTAAATTCACAAAATCTTATAATAATATTACACAGTTTAATATAATTTTCTGTGTTGATTAGGGAACAAGTGTTTTATCGCCAATTATACCATTTTCATTAGTTTTGGTACCGGCTTTCATAATTTATCAAAAATCCATCGAAGAAGTATATGAGACGTATCCATCCTTATATATTTTAGCATTTGGAATGGTTGCTGCGAAGGTTACTAATCGTTTGGTAGTAAGTATTCTTCATAATGCCCTCTTCACACCAGGACTTTAAGATATTATGTTAAAGTGAGCCTGAGGCTATTTAATGAGCGATTCTTGATTGTATGATTGATTGATACAGGTGGCACACATGACAAAAAGCGAAATGGAGTATATGGACTGGTCCTTGTTAGGTCCAGCAATGCTCTTCCTCAATCAATATTTCAATACATTTATCAGTGAATATATCGTACTTTGGTTATGTATGGTAAGTGGTATTAAATTATTTCTCCCTTTATTAACTATTTAGGGCATATATGTATAAAAAATATCCTAAAATACATGTATGTTGATGAAAATGTTATAGATATGGGCAACGTTCGATTTAATACGATATTCGGCACAGATATGTTTGGAAATCTGTGATCACTTACGAATTCAACTGTTCAAAATCCCGTACGGTAGCTCAACACATCGTGGCTCAATGTCTCAGCAGTCATCTAGTACATCTACGGAGAAGAACGGAACGAATTTGCGTTACAACAAGAATCGTGCCCGCAAACACCACTAGTTAAGACGGTAAACAGTGTTCGTTGTTAAATGTGTTAAATTAACCGATACCTATATCAACTGCCATTATCTTTTCTGAATCAGTGGTACTGGTCATTATTTGAATTTTTGGATGAAGTATAGTTTATTTGATATTTATTTTAGATATCGTTGTATTTTGCTATGTACATTTGTGATTATGTTTGACATTTATTATTACTTTTTACAATACTTAAAGGCTTGTTGCACCTACTGTTATTACACAGAGAATATTATTTTAATTTCTTGCCTTCATCTGTCTTTATTTCAATTATATTGCAACTAAAACAAACTGAACTATCAAGAATTGTACTATGTTTGAATAATCCATTGTCAAATAATCTTACTTAAACAATATCAATATGAATGTATAGAAATGTTATAGCGGCAAAGTGCTTTAAAAATTCCCTGCTCGGTATCGTATTTATGAACTGATATTTTTAAATCTGTTTTCTCCATCTTATTTTAATGTATCAGTTGGGATGGTTTGTATGACGTTCATAAAATAGAATTGATCAATTCTAAGATTTAAGAACCAAGAAACCTGGTGGCCTTAGCTACCTAACTTTGTTTAACATTTAGAACTTTTTAGCTAGCAAACCAATAGTTTTCTGATTAAACTGTACGGGTGGAAAATATGTGAACTAATTTAAATCGAAAATTCTTAACGTTGGTTTATAATTGAAAATTTAATGATTAAAAAAACCATTTTTGTTTTTTTCCACAACAAATCATATTGTTGAGTAAGAGAGATGATATAGTCTCCATGTTAAATATTTATTACAATATTGAACAAATCACGCAGCATCGTTACTGCCAGCTTATCCGTACTTTTACTGAAAAGTTAGGGTTATTTAGATTTTCATAGATCGCATTGAATGACTACAATAGATTATTATTGCAATATATATTCGTGATTCCTAATTGGATCACTGTGAATAAGGTTTTAACAATGTATCTTCATTAAATTATTTTCTTGAATTACTTCAGTAAATTTTCAATTATATACCAGCCTGCAAGGTTTGAGAATAAGATGGTGGTTGCAGAATTAAGCGGTACCAGCGCTCTTTAGAAACCTACTTTGCCAAAGGTCGAAAAAGTATATCAAGTGTGAAATTGTTTGTTTTATTTGACAAGAAAATGGTGTTTTATAGGACTGAAATAATAAACTCTTGAACACGCCCTTATTTAGAAAATACATTTATATAGTATTATATTAAATATTTTGTCTAATAATTGTTAAATGTGTTATATCATGAAAGTAGGTTTTAAGAACTAATATAGAATATATATTTTGACGGTCGAGTTTATTGGTAACGGGTGAGTGATATTAAACTTACTTAAGTAAGAAATAACATGTGCGTTTTTTTTTTTTTTTTTTCGTCCAAAATATGTTTAAATATATCCCAGTGAACACATTCAATTGTGCTAATGCAACCGGAAGTATAATGTCTGTCTAATAAGTAAGCCACGTAAAGTTCATGGTTTGCGAGGCGAGCGAACATTTGATTTTACGTAATCAGAGCTATAATATACTATATTAAATAGTCTGGATGGGGGATATAGAACATTAATATATTCTGCCTAAATTAGTTCTACGTTTGTGAACTAGAGAGTCATTGGGAGAGAATTGAAAAACTGTGAACATTATTATAGTATTTGCACGATTTGAATTGATTCACGGCATCATATTTTAAAATGGATAAAATATGAACTTTAATTGATAATAGTTTGTATTGTTTTCAATAATGTTTATCGATGACGTAAATCAACTCTTATCTTGGATAGACTATATATTTGCAGGAACATTGTCGTAAATAACGGCAAAGGCGTTTAAATATATAAAAAACAGGAAAATCTGTAAAATATTACTAGCAACGTTGCTATGACGTAATTATAGCTGCATTATAGCAACTGTTAGATAAATCACATACAGAATTGACTAGTAAATGACGTCGAACAGGTCGGTAACCATACATTTCACAGGAAATAGGTTTTGAGAAAACTTTTCAAACTAAAGTTTATGAAAAATTTTAATACTAAATATATATTAGTTTTTCACGTGCCCTTTTCGAGCTAGTAAAAAGTAGCAGGAGTGAACTCTGTCAATCTAAATTTTATTTTCAAAAACTACATTTTTCTGGGCTATATATAAACCTTTAATTTAAAGTTTCATAATTCTATCTTCAACAATATTTGTTATACTCAGGGACGTCAATTAGAAATGTATAGTCAATATCAATTTAATCGTATGAATCCTTTCGTACAGTTGGATTATAATTAATATAAACTAATTTTAACATAATATATTCTTTATATCTATTTTATTACAAAAATACAACACAGTTCGGCATAAGTCGTGCAACTGGTTATAAATATAATTATCATTCCCATTTAATTGAATTATAACAGCTACTTGTGTGTTCGCTGGGATAACGATACTATTGGTAAATGTTGAAAACTTAAAATTACTTGTAAAAATATATGAGGAAAATACTAACTCGTAATATTTAATTTACCAAAATTTATATGCAATAAGACTCGTTACGTGCCACATGAAAAATAAGCGTAAACAATTGTACAAAGGCTATTTTTAGGAATTAACCTTTAAGCTTAACAAAAAAAAAAGAAGTAAAATGTAAACAGCGTAAGAGAATCTTACATTTATCTGTTATTATACGTTCTTTTATTATAATAAAAAATATAAACATCAGAAACCGATATACATGTTAATCACATGTTTTAATGTGTAAATATCCTTCGAAATAAGTCCTATGCCCGAACAGAATTCTACCTAAATTTCAACTTTTGTCACATTCTACAAATGTTCTTATTTAATTATTTACGTTGTATTGTTTTGTAAAAATATCATAACTGTTTAGCTACATTTAAAAACAAGTAGAAATGAAGCGACAATAGAATTCTATATAGCGGAATTTCATGACTTGTCTTGCATCAGATATTTGTATAATAGTTTTATGTTTATAATATTTTATAAAGAATACATTAAAAAGCATGCACTGACATTGCAAATTAATATTGATTACAGGAATAATATTTTATATTATGTGTAGTTGCAAATTACAACCATCCAGTTTTTGGTTGGCGTCTAGTAGGTGTACATCTTGCTGGCACCGCTGGCTTATCTTTTGCTGGAATTAATTGTTCAGTACTGGCCATTGATATCATATCACCAGACACAATAACCGATGGTTCATTAGTATCAGACGATGTGGACGCTATTGCTTCTTGAATTTTTTCAGATCTTGCTACAAGAGGACTTTCTGCTGCTGGAGTTATTTCTAATATCGGTACGGAAGTAGATATCTGGAAATAATGTTAGCATCAGTAAGTAATTTGAAGAGGTCTTCAAAATTTGCGGCCCTACAAGTCAAAAATAATTTGAGGAATGATTGTAAAGAAAGTAAAAATAAACATATCTCACTTTCATCTCTTGAGATGGCTGTGGAGCTGGTGATTTTGGTTTAGGTGGTGGCGGGGGCGGTATCATTCCTTGATCAGTTGTTCGTCCGGGTGGCACTGGTCTAGATATAGCAACATCTGCACCTGGAGTTGGAGCTCTTCGTTTAGTAACTTTCGTTGGAGACTCGCTCTTACTTGGTCCCTCGTCAATAAACATTACTTTTGTCTCGGGAACTGCGACATCTATCAATTGCTCTACGGGAACCTCAGTAGATTTACTTTCCGTCTCATCAATGCTTTCTTCTATATCATCAATCGACTCATTTTCTGGTGACAACCCACACATTTCTCTTTCTACATTATATTCCGGTGGTTCTGGAGTGGATGGTCTTGATCTTACTGGGCTATCTATATCCACACTCAATGACATATCGACTGCATAAGATTTACCTAAATCTGATACATCCAAATCTTGTGTTGACTCTTGTTTATCTGAAGTTTCAGGGTCTGGAGCTGCAGATTTCGCTGGCGAAGACAATATATTTTTTGTAGATTCAGAAGGACTCAAAGTTTCATCCTTTGATGTTTGTACAGGAGTTGTCGGTTGTTGAATTAATTCTGGTATAGGAGGAACTGGTGTAACAGATTGGCTTGGTTGTTTTTGTATTTGATTTATTATTGATAGTGGTGATACTGATCGATTACTTGTTGATTGTACTAACAGGTTATTGGATGCTAAACAAATTAGAAGACGAAATATTATTTTTTACTAAGGAGCGAAAAACTAAATACATAAGAATATGTTTTTATTGTTTCCCGGTCGGTTTTGGGTTAATCGTTGTGTCATTATTTTTAACTAGATTAACCCGTGAGCACCATGTGTCCATATCATATACAGTCCATTCTTCATCGATATAATGTAAATATTAATAAACACTGATACTACGATTATTATAAAACAATTTTTATTGAATTTCTTATAAAAATTCCCAAATAATTAATCGTACCAGTAGCAGTGGTTCCTAATTCATCTGCAACATCCTGTTTAATTTCTTTTAACAGCTCCTTAAGACTGGTCGTTGTTGTATCTGGCATGTCAATAGGAGATGCCGCTCGAGATTGACCTGGCAATGGACTCTTTAACACTAATTTACGAGCTTCGTCCATAGCTTTCTGCAAGTACTGTTGATTACGGTATGCATCGCGACTATTGCAATGTCCAATCTGTGAACTGAAAACATAATGCAATTAGAAATAAAACTTGTAAGTATACAATGTGATATACTTACGAAGCACATAATCCTTTTACAACTTGGCCCCATTTGTGAGTACTTGACGACATCACTGCCAGTTTTGCTATTCTTCGGAATCTAATAGATAAATCATGTTTAGGATATATGTGTAAGTTAATTTACAGAAGAAACATACTTCGCCAAGGAATCCTCATTTTCTGGTGGAGGATTAGTGATCAACTGTTCCACTTCTTCTTCAGCTGCAACGGGAGCTACTTGGAAATCTTTCATTAGGCGACGCTCCCATACTTTCATTCTTTTGCCCAAAACAGCTGTTCATAGAAATAAATTGTGTTTTGTTAATTTGTTATTAGTTCTGGCACTGCTCTCCTAAATACAAAATCAACTTACTCTTTTCTTTTTTATCAGTCATAGAAACGTCCATTCCATTCGCGCCCAATACTTCCATCAGTTCATAACGGAATGCTGAAATATCACCTTTGACTTCGTTTATGTCGTCCTCTGTCACAGGGTTTTCTTCAGTTTTGCGATGCATTGCAGATACATATCGCCAAACAAGTGCTCTCATTACAGACGTATATCGGTAATCTCGTTCTTTTTCTTCACGATTTCTTCTCTACAAGATTTATAAAAATTAATAATAAAACAAAAATAAAAAGAACCTTAGAGTATAAACCATTGTAGACATTCTACGTAATTTATCCTTTTTCCTTAATCCTAATAGTTTCATTATCAGTTTTGGTGTTGGTATAATATTGAATGGTGGCGGAAGTGTAGCACTTTCTTCGAAATAACTCATCCATAATCTTGTTCGTGCAAATTTCCATTCGGTATCTGAATGTTCCTGAAAACATATTAGTACGAATAAAAATACTTGATAATTTTTATATTTTTTTAAATCTTACATCGATATGTGCATAAGAATTTGACATCATGGCAATAAGTAAATTCAACAAGACTATTACGTTTATCACAGAATATGATCCAAACATTAATAATCCCCAAAAACGAGTATACGATTTAATCCCAGTTAGTTCGAAATTTTCCAAACCAACCATTCCAAAACTGGCCCAAAATAGGGATTGTGACGCCTCAAAAACACTAGAGAAAACAAAGTTTAACGGTTTCCTATTATTACTGAAATTAGTTAAGACTCACTTTCCAAAACTTCTCCATTTCATGCACGAATCGCCAGCATTATCCCAATCTGGTAGACCTCCAGGAAGTACATAGCATTTCTTTCGTTCCAAATCAGCAAAATACCATAACAGTTGATTTAAACCTGGAAATATAAATTTGACCACATGAATTTTATCTAAAAAGCAAATAAATTAGACAATTACCACAAGCGAATGCAAACAGTACAAGGCTATAGATGAAGAAGAACTTAACGATGTCAATGACCATACGCCCGAGAGATATTTGTAGTGGTCCCAAGTGAGGATTGATAGAAAACAAATGAACCAATTTTAAGGCACTAGTAACAAAAAGAAAAGTAAAATTATTTGGGCCTTAAAGACGTGTGGTAAACAAGGAAAAATACCTGAATATATTCGCGGCAGCAAATAAACCTTCTGCAATTAATTGTGGATCAAAAGCATCCCAGTTTTCTCTTGGTATATACGCCGTTGACGGATCTTTTGATATCTCGCGGGATTGTTGAATATATGCGGCAATACGTAATAATGCAACATCACAATAAAGAAAATTTCTCGTAAAGTCAATAAAATTCCACATGTTTTTCAAATACGAACGTATACCCTCCACGTAAATCTCATGTGTTTCTTCCCATACGAAACCTGTGACAAAAATGTATAACAATTATAATTTATCATTAACTACATAACTGTGTTTCACATTGTTTGAATTAATTAATAATTAAGAAAACTGGAGTAACCGTTACTCTACTTTCTTATCCTTGCTCTATGTGATATGAAACAAAATCAATATGTTTTGTAACTAGGGAAAAGGAAATATAAAATATCCATTTAATTAAAAAATACATTTCTCACCAAACACATACACCAGCACTAACAACTCTAATAGCGAAGGTGCATTTCCTCTTTGTCTCATCAACTGTTCTTCTAAATTTTTTCTCATACTTTCAGTCCCAATAAGCTCAGTTAATAAAACTTCGGCTCGAAGTGAAACCAGAATCAAAATAACTGTAATTTATTATGTATAGTTTTCACTTTCTTACAGATTTAATTTCAGTACGTACACAAAAAGAATAGGTAAGACGAAGCGTGTATTAAGAATTTCATGAATGGTTTCCTCATCAATTTCCCCGTAGACGTATTCGGCGCAATCATATACAGTGTACAATAAAATGGGAATAAGAAAGCTAATCGGCAGATAATCAGTATTTTCTTTGTTGTAGCCATTCGTCGAAATCCAGGAACACCTTCGTACCAGATTGCAGCTAAAAGCTGTTGAATATTGGGATGCGCTACAAACTATAAACAAAATGGCAACAATGAATAGTTTATGTTTTCGGCGTTTTATTTTTACCTTTTTTTGTTTGTAATCAATTGCTTGAACGAGACGAGTGAGTTTCATGTGTTCCCCTTCCTCATAAGGAGGATTATCGGGATCATGATTCAAAATGATTGCCAGCTCCTGAGAACTTCTAGATTGATCTAGTAAATCAACAGCAAATTGCTGACATTGATGCCGCAATTCTAGATATTCGCTTTTACATTCTTGTTCCGTGAATGCCAGGTTTCGGAGTTCCCATGATAATTGAAAAGCTGTTAAAAGGGGGTCATTGGACGATAGGGCAATTAGAGATGGACTGGCCAGTGCTCGGTATTCATTTACTCGAGACAGTGAAAATCGTAATGAATCCTCATTTGATTCTCGAATGCATTCGTCACAACCGCATCTAAATGCATTCAATCCAGATATAGTATTCGGTAAGATCGTTAGATCGACAGTTCTACTAATCACCGAATAACGAGTTATATATTCAAGCCATATAAAAAATGCGTCCAACTATGTTATGCCTATATATACATTCGGTTGAACTGAATAGTTTAATTATTTTTGAAAATTTAAAATAAAGAAGAGACAAAATAGACGACTTCCTCCGTTTTGATTTTATGCTAGATACATTTGAAAACATTTTCAAAATAATATTTAGTTTTGCATCTTTCTGCTAACATTAACAGTTATACATTTAATGCAATTTCTTTTGATTCTTATTCTATGTTCAATTCCTTCGATTCATCTACAACTTACTTTATATCATGAGGCATTGGTAATGTTGCACCACGATCAAGAAGAATTTTTATAATTTCATAGTTATTTCGGTGAGCTGCCAATACTAGCGGTGTTATATCAGAAGTAAATATACCAGTACTCATTTGAACGTTTTGCCAACTCTAAAATTATATAATGTTAAAAATTTTCACTATAATACAATATTTAAAAATAATCTTGCGTCAATAAATGATGCCTAAAACTATTTATATGAATAACTATCCAGTAGAATAACTAATTAAATATAATTATACATTTTTAATTAGGCTAATATATTTTCTTAAATATTAGGTTTATTTCGTCATGAATTAACAATGAAATATATTTACGTATAATTGTTTGGAAAAATTAGCCAGATTGTAAAGTATCTTACGTATAGTTCCCCATCCTTATGGATTAGTTCTTCATGTTCTAAAAGTAGTTCTACGGCTTCCACGAATTCCACGTTTATTGAATGTAACAATGCATCCTTCGTCTGTATTCCCAATATTACAAGTAATTCAACCATTTCCAAGTTTTCATTATCAATCGCCAATGTCAGTGCTCCTCGTCCAAGACTGTCCACGCAGTTTACATCTATATGCTTTTTTCGATAAGACTTTTGGATCATCCTGCATTTTTGAAAAAATTAACAACAAATGAACAGATACTTTTGTTGTTGGGTTTCTTTAACATTAGGGATTACTGACCTGCGAACATTTCCCATATCTCCACGTTCTACGGCTAGAAGATATTTCTTCTCTTCCAAAGTCAAGGCTTGCGGAAGATTTGGTAAGTCCAGGGGTTTTTGTGGGACACCTGGGGCTTCGATGTCCACCTCGATCTAATTATAATTACTCATACAATAAATAATTTTAATAATATATATATAAATGTTAATAATTACATCGTCCTTGTCATTCGCCATTGTGAAGGATTTTCTCTACGACGATAAGTTCGACACAAATACTTTTTTGTCAAGTCAGGTATTCTTAAATAAAGAAAATATGTGTATTCGATGTACTACATAGTTAGTCTGCAGATACACTGTTACTACCATTCCAATCTTTAAAACATTCAAGTGCTACTCAATACTATAATTAAATTAAGGATTATCTAGACCTAGTTTCAAACTAAAGCACTCACAATGTGATTATTGGTCTAACCTGATTTTTACTTTCTGGAACAAAGACTAAAAGGAAGTATTGTAATCATTTTAGGACACGTTTTGGAAATCCTTTCAGGCCCTGTCTATATCATTTTATCATCAACAGTTTTTGCTGTAGAGCGATCACAGACATAACTTCGAAAATAGTTAGAAATAATTCAGAAATGGTCAAAACGTACATATCCGTTCAAATCTCGAATTAAAATTATGCATGATTACAATATATTCGTATAAAGAAGCAAAACCTGACAAATATTGTGTTTTTTTTTTTTTTAGGAGAAGTCGATTTATAAGTGTGTAATATAAATATTGCTTTTATCCATTTGTATCAAAATAAAATTTAATTAAACATTTTATGAAGAAATTAAGATTTGATTTAAGTAAATATTTTTATTTATTTATTGATGGACGAGCCAATGATAATATACAGTGTTTCCTGTATTTATTTTCACATTTAGGCCCATTCATTAAATATAATATAAATCTCTAATTACAATTAAATATGTTCCCATTTATGTCATATTGCACTGTATATTCGAAGGATACAGAAGCCAGTGAATGCAAGTCTAGGTACTGACCGTAATATATATGCGGAAACATTTATTTAATTAGAAGTAAAGTCGGGTTTAACATGTAGACTGATATACAAGCATAGGTGCATATATATACAATTAAATATTTGCTGCAATTCTATAGACAATTATTATTGTCTATTACTATAGTTTCTCCAAAGTAAATTATCATGGAATTAAGGTAGTTGTACGCTTTATCAGTTTTATTTAATTAAATTACACTATTGCAACTTAATCCAATTTCGTTGGGTTATTTGATACGGGATCAAGGTTGATATTACATGCAAAATAGAACATTCTAAAACTAGCTGCAGACAAAACACGTCGTTAAATGCTCAGTGTATTTCAAAATGAAATTAACAGAATCAAAGGAAGAGTTAATTCAAAGTTCTGGAAGTATAGAATCATTCATCGACTCAAAGGATGAACGGCCACTTACATCCGTTGAAAAAACTTATTTGCTATTAGCGGACAGAGGAGATTGTGCATCTGTTAAGAAGTAAGAAATAATCGTAATTCATTTATTTATATTTGGGTATTCTTGATTGTTGATGAAAATGATTCAGTCTTGTTTTTGATATTATTAATTCATTGTCGAAGTCAGATTTTAAACTATTTCATGGGTCATCAGATTTATAAATATTTACTTATTTTACATAAAGAATTGTAGTTCTGTGATCATTTTGTTCTAAGCCAAAACGATGAGGAATTATTTTCATCTTATATGTTTTGTATTACAGATTAATAGCTGAACATGTAAATAATACCGATGTATTAGATATTAACTGTGTTGATCCGTTGAATAGATCGGCATTAATAGCAGCAATAGAAAATGAAAATATTGAATTGATAAAATTACTCTTGGAAGTAAACATAAGTGTTAAGGTAACATTATAAGCTGTACAAAATCTGATCATATTTTCTCCCAGTGTTTTTCTGTGAAATTAAGTGCACATATTTTATTTGTGTCCGCAGGATGGTCTGCTTCATGCAATTAAAGAGGAATATGTAGAAGCAGTTGAATTATTACTGAACTGGGAAGAAAAGCATCATGAATTCGGAAAACCATACGTAAGTGCAGCACTTGTAAATATGTTTATATTTATCTAATTATCTAAAAGTACTAATACTTCGTCCAAGAAAGTAAATATTATTTACAAATGCTGGAGAATAAGAAATTTTTATTTTAGAGCTGGGAATCAATGGATCATTCATCATCCACATTTACAAACGACATCACTCCGTTAATTCTCGCCGCACACAAAAATAACTACGAAATAATAAAAATACTTTTAGATCGGGGTGCTACCCTGCCAATGCCACATGATGTAAGGTAAGACTGAATTACTCATATACCGATTTATCCCGAAGATGCTTTCTTCCATTGAATAGTTTGTTCGATAATTTATCATTCTAATTGCTATAGATGTGGTTGCGACAATTGTATGGTGTCAAGTGAAGAAGATTCATTGCGTCATTCTCAATCCCGCATCAATGCATACCGTGCCCTGACATCATCTTCCTTGATTGCTTTATCCTCAGCAGATCCACTGCTCACTGCATTTGAACTATCTTGGGAGTTACGACGACTTAGCAGAATGGAAACGGAATTTAGAGTGGAATATAATGTATATTTTTATAAATGTTTATTACAATTCGCAGATATGCTTCTTCTCTGCAGTTTCATTTTTATAGGAAATGCGTAACCAATGCCAAACGTTCGCCACTAGCTTACTTGACCATGTGCGTACATCTTACGAATTAAAAGTTATGTTAAATTATGATCCATCCTCAAACGAATGGGATTTGGAAAAACATACTCTTGAACGGCTTAAGTTGGCTATTAAGTACAAGCAGAAAATGGTAATTATACTTTAGAACTATCTCTCAAGAAATGAATACTATATTTGTGATCACAAACATTGCTTCTTATAGTTTGTAAGTCACCCTAACGTGCAGCAGTTGCTAGCTTCCATTTGGTACGAAGGACTTCCAGGGTTTCGTCGCAAAGGAATGGTTGGCCAAATGTTGCAAGTTGGTAAATTAGGTACAATGTTTCCAGTTTACAGTACAATGTATATGATGGCACCCACGTCGAAAATGGGCCGATTTATGAAGAAACCGTTTGTAAAATTCATTTGTCACTCAACATCTTATGCACTATTCTTAAGTATATTATATTATTTATTTAATTGTGCATGCAAATTTCTTATTACTTGTGTTATTTTGAATATAGTGTTACTTGGACTTGCTTCCCAACGGGCTGAATTTTTAGTACTCGAATGGTTTGGAACACCTTGGATGAAATCTATACTAGCAGACTGGAAAGATAAGGAGCGTGGAGCTGGTCCAGGTTTTGCAGAATATGGAGTCATTATTTATGTTATAAGTAAATTTCTTTTTTGCCGATACATATGTTCAACTTTTTAATTATCTTCTTTTCCCTACGTAATAAATGTTAATTTTCTTCTATATAGGTTTAATATGGTGTGAAATACGAGCACTTTGGACAGATGGAATTGCAGAATACAGTTCTGACTTATGGAATATAGTTGATTTTATCACGAACATGTTCTATTTGATGTGGTTGAGTTTACGAATGTCTTCCTACTACATTGTTCAGGTACTTTACTGTATATTTTAAACCAAATTGAAGATATTACTACAAATATTATTTTGGTATACTGAATCCCGAAATTTCTTTATTTTTAGAGAGATGCTAATATGGGAAAAGATCCTTGGTATCCAAGGGAACAATGGGATCCTTATGATCCCATGCTTTTGTCTGAAGGAGCATTTGCAGCAGGGATGATTTTCAGGTTCTTTTGATCCGTTAAAAAAATGAAGACCTAATACATAAATATATGTTTATTTTATTTCTTAGTTTTCTGAAATTGGTTCATATCTTCAGTGTGAATCCTCATCTGGGTCCACTTCAAATTTCGTTAGGAAGGATGATAATTGATATTATCAAATTCTTCTTTATCTACACCTTAGTTTTATTCGCTTTTGGTTGTGGTATGTATAAAATGGCGTAGCAATATTTTCGGCACCCAAAGTACTACTTATTTAAAATATTTAAAATACAAAAAAGCTAGGGTGACCTTCATTCGACCTTCTTGTTCTTTAACTATCTGTATTTAAATTCCTGATTACAATACTTCTTTTTTTACATCGTTCGCGAAAGTAAAAACGTGTTTATACATAAAGTACCATAAAAATATTAAGAATAAATAATCTTCAGAGTCCCACACTAGTCATTCTTGTAGGTATTATTAATAAATATAGATATATCTATATATGTTCGAATTACAAATAATATTCGGTAAATAATAAACCGATTTTTGTTTATAGGTTTAAATCAGTTATTGTGGTATTACGCGGAGCTGGAGAAAAATAAATGCTATCACTTACCAAATAATTTACCAGATTTTGAAAACAATGAGAAAGCTTGCGGAATTTGGAGAAGATATGCTAAGTAATTTAGTAGATTTAGACCCTAGTTTAAGGTCCAAAATCATATATAAAATATGATTCACGTAAGGATAATTTTAGTTTATTCGAAACGTCTCAGTCCCTGTTTTGGGCCAGCTTTGGATTGGTTGATTTGATGACATTCGAATTGACTGGCATCAAAAGCTTTACCCGATTTTGGGCATTGCTTATGTTTGGATCATATTCTGTTATAAATGTAATTGTTCTTCTTAACATGCTTATTGCCATGATGTCCAATTCATACCAAATTATTTCAGTAAGTATACAGATTAAATATGATTATGATAATTATGACAATATATATTAGTCATCCTCTTAATACATTATTCGTTAGGAAAGGGCCGATATAGAATGGAAATTCGCTCGAAGTCGTTTATGGATAAGTTATTTTGAAGAGGGAGATACTGTTCCGCCACCATTTAATATGGTTCCCACAGCAAAAAGTTTCCGGAAATTATTTGGGATTAGAGAAGACGGCTTTAGCACTGAATCATTGCAGGTACGTAGTACCTCATTAATAATTGAACGATTCATCGTCACCGCCGCAATGAAAATGTTTTTTACTAACATTATAAAATTAAAAAAATTTCGCTTATATTTAGAATAGAACAAGAGCAAACGCTGCAAGATGGCATGACCACGTAATGAAACTGTTAGTCAGAAGATATGTAACAGCTGAACAAAGGAAACGTGATGATTTTGGTATCACTGAAGACGATGTTATGGAAATTCGGCAAGATATTTCTACGCTGAGATATGAACTTATAGATATTCTTCATCGAAATGGCATGTCGACTCCAAAGATAAACCCGCAGGACACTACAAGTACGTTAAATTATAATTTAAATTTTACCACTGCTGATCTAAAAAAAAAAATTAAATAAGTAACGGCTTTAATTGTTATTGCAAATATTTAGTACCTGGAAAGAAAGGACGTGTAATGGAACGAAGGTTACTAACAAATTTCAATATTGGCATTGTTGAGGGACTCTACCAAACAATGAATTCATCTAAGAAAACTACTGATGTATTCACACAACTTGCTAAGGTAATCAGTAAACGTGCAAGCAGCAAAAAGAAGAAGGATTGGAATACTTTAGTTCGAAAGAATACTGTGAAATGTGATCAAATCGGAAGTGCCAAAGAAGCAAAATTACGACAAAGTCGACGTCAAAGTCTACGCCATCATATTATTTCGAACACCGAACTTACTGGCTATGACCAAAATAAATTATTGGGTAATTATTATTTTACCAATAATTTATTAATACATTTTTCTCCTTTGCTCCTATTTAACAAAATTTGTGTATATATTTGTTTTTATAGAATACAATCCAAAACTGTCCGTTGTACCGCCAACGGCTCGATTGGCGTACGCCAAATTTATGACTACGAAAATCAAGCAAGAATATCTAAATGGTCAACAACAACCAGAACTAGCAATTGCAAATGTGCTAGAATCTGCAATTGTGCCAAATCAAGAAACGGTTCAATTTGTTGACACCCCAAAAAACACGGATTCTAATAACTTACTAATGGAAACTAGTGAGGTACCAGAACCTATTGGCAAAGAAATCTTGAATTTAGCGACACCAGAAATCCAAGGTAAGAGACATTTTTTGTCAGACTTGTATTTCAATATGATTTCTTGATTCGCATGAATGCAAATGTATATAATTAAAAGCAATTTTGCGTGATGCAAATATTAATATTTTTGAATGTTTATTTGAGTCTTATAAATGGGGTAACATAACACACAACCTTCTTTCGTCATTTCTCTATATCCTTACACACTTCACGTGTTTTATACACACAAATACCTTTCTCATGCATAATGAACACAACTATACGTTATGTTGAATAAATAGAAAGTTATTTCTGCCCTTCTTGAAGCATGCAATCTCTCTTGCTGTGGCAATATATTACTTAAATTATTATTTATCTGACTTGAATAATATGTGTAAGGTACTACATTACTTATATTTTAAAACAGTTGCTCTTTAAATTTTTTAACATTAAATGAATATTTATCTCTTTGTTTCCAATGTTTTCTTTCGTAGTACTTTTACTTTTAGTTACAGTACTGTACTTTTGAATAGACGCAATGGAAAGGCCCTTGAGCCAAAGCTTTTACCATCTCTCAAAATGGGCTTAGTTTTAGTATTCTTAATTTATTTGCTTCTAAATGGATAAATTAAAGTAAAATTATTTTAACAGTTTTTTTACTACTTAAAAATAATATAATATTACAAAGAATTTTCGAAACGTTTTGCATAAAAATTGTTGAAATAAAGATTAAATTTTTGAATTATTCCTTTCAAATATTTAATTTAATTATTGTTGTTTGTATATATTAAGTAAAATGTTTTGAATTTACAATTTCTTTTATAAATCTTTTTTATTATATACATATAAATATCCCTATCTTATATTACTTTTATTTTTTTAAGATATATCTTCAACTTCTATCATTTCTGAGTCACCCGATGACAATGTAATTGATAATGTACCTGAGCCTTCCTCTACTCCGGATCTGCTGCTCAATGATGCAGAACTCGTAGAAGAGACATCGTATTCCGGTGCACTTTTTGATATACCTGAAGAGAGCAGTAGACCTGCATCATCGGTAAATTATGCTCTTATTATTATTTTACAAAACAAATAATAATATACATATATAAAAAATATAAACAAATATTTTTAAGATAAATGCAACTTTTTACACTTTAGGAATTAACAATGAAACTTGTCAACATATTTAATTCAATACAACCAAGAATCAAATTAGCAATAGATTAAAGTTTCAAATTATGTAAAATATATGTAAATCTAGTACTGCGGCTAACGTAATTTAATTCCAAACTTTGCCTAAACTTTGCTTGTGTTTCGTTAGTAAAGCAAATATGTAAACAAAATCCCAATAACCTAATTAAATAAAATATTATTTCAGATGTCACAGAATGAAGATCGGAAATTAGATATCAGCGAAGAACCATCAACAAGTACAGCTAGTGATCCAAGTATCCTGGGTTTTCCTAGCAAACTTAAATCTGACGGCAAGTCTAAGTTATCAGGAAATGTTAGGACGGGCTGGATTTAAATACCTTACTAAAGAGCCACTTTTCTATTTCTGAATAAGCTTTAAATGATTATCTAATAAAGTAACTATAGGAAAACATTTTAAAGTTATTCAAGACTTCCAGAAGTGGAAAATTCTCCAAGAAAATAAATATAGGATTCAATGATCCAGTTGTGGTGTGAATAAGGTAAAAGGGATGAAATGAAAAACGTCTTTTAAATCAGAACAATTTCGCTTCTCTTAAAGGCTGCCATTTGAATATGATTTATTGGTAGAAACTGGTCGGGAAATTTATTTCTGATAAAGAATGACACTTGAATGTTGTGGCTAAGAACGTTTTTCATTTCACTTAAAATAAATATAAGTTCATAGGTATGTAATGAAAAACCGCAATTTTATTTTATGTTGCCATTATTACAATTATAGTAAATCTTATTCAGAACATAATCTTTCATGATAACCGGCAGTGTCCACATTTAAAGTTGTAGCCAATCGCACTTAGATGCAATAATTTGGAACAGGTGGTGTGACATTGCCTAATTAACACAATTAAACCAGTAAATATAAATTTGGATTTCGATTATTCATCATAACAAAGCAATTGTAAACATAAATTTCTTATATATTATTTGTTATTTTCAATTAGGGTCGATAATACAAGTCCGAACCCTCTGTATTTCGACTATATTGAAGTTTCTTTTAGAAAATTTAGGTAATGTTGGGTTTATAAAACAAAAAAATTAACGAAGAATTTGACTGTTGTGTATCACTGTAATTTGTATAATTGTATCAATTTTAAGCCTGTACCATCAAATAAATATCCAGCCAAAACATACACGAACAAATGAATAATTTAATGACCAGGTTTAAATTGAGACAAATATACCTAATCGTCAAATAATTAAAATATTTAAGGATATGGTGTAAACGAAAATCGAAAATGAGAAAAAATCGGAACAAACCTTCGAATTACATGTCGTAATCTAGCCAACAATCCGATAAATCTTTCTCATTTTCAAATGCAGTCTGATTTATTTTCTAAGTAAATTTACTTGTTAAATTATTTTACACTTATAGATTATTAATATAGAGATACTTCAAGTTTAAATAAGTACATGGTTTATTTTATAAGATTAAATACATGACATAGAGATTAACAATATTGTCATACGTGTTTATACATTGTCAACGAATTCTCATTATAAGTTGTCAATGCAAGTATCAATAACTAAATTGCCAGCCAAATATTAATTATGGTTTATATAACAATTCTTGATAATGTTCTGAGTAGATGATAATTATATACTGTTATTATATGATTACATTTACCTTATATTAAGTATTATAATATCAGAGATATTCAGAGTCAAATATGTTTTGAATAAAAACATATTGAATTGTAATAAAAATAATTGTTAAATCAATAAGTATTTATATTCGAACAGGTCTTTGTCTCTGAATAACTATTCTGTGTTTCGCTAGAAAATATAACTGTGGTAATTCATTTATTTCTAAAATATAAATATAACCAGCCACTTCCATTTGCATCAACATGATTTCTACAAGAACAATTAGTTAAGTCTACATCCATTACACCTAGTTTCATTTCGCAATCTCTGTACCAGTTGTTGCAGCAATGGAAATAAGTTTGGCACTGAATTCTCAAGTAGTTCCCGTATAGAACTCATATTTTTACGGCTTTCTTGATCATTCTCATACATTGGCATCCTTCCAAACCGCATAAAATTATCATTTCGTCCAAATCTAAACATATTCTTGTGATCCCGTTTCGGCGGCACATACGAATGGTAAACATCTCTGCGGGTACGCGTCGTCGGAACACTTCGGCCAAAACGAATGAAATTCTTGTCCTGACTTCGAGTATCCCTGTCCATGTAAGAACGACCAAACCGGATAAAATCGCCGGTTTTGCCTCTACCAAATCTTACGATGTTCTTATTTTTGTGATTCGTTCTCGCTGGACGGTTGAATTTATCATATTCTTCTTCGTCATTGTAAATTTCTGGCGGAAGTAAATCGTTGTCTCCTCTGCCGAAGCGCATGAAGTTTTTGTCCAATGCGCTGCGACGGCGTGCTTCTATTTCGTTATCGTCTGATGGTTGATCGTTTAGCGAACGTTCATCCATGTATAGAAGCGATGCATCATCTGGAATTTCTGGATATTCAGCGTCGACTGGTCCTGCGAATGATGTTATTGTATTTTTGCTGATCACTACTGCTAGTATTATCCAGAACCACATTTCGACTGGAACGGGGATCTGAAATGAAGAAAAAAATAATTAGCACTCAAGTTTGGTAAATTCCGATAAAAATTATGTTTTCTATTAATATTAATTATAGAGAGGGTCAAATCGTGTATTTGTTGAAATCTTGGGTTTTAATTTTTTACTATTACTAGACTTATTAGTGCGTATAAGAAAGTAATAATAATTAAAAGTGAATGAAAATTGTTTATTTTACAGAGAAGTGGGGCAAGTTTCTTAGCCATACATTATTTGTGATTCCATTTCTTTTCTTGAACCCTGTCTAAATTACTTACACCAAACGCCTGTTATGACAGGTCTAATGCGGACGACTGTACGTCATGCTCTTACAATAGCAAGTCAGCTTATCCTTGCAGCACTATTTCTTCCTTAAAAAATAACGACGATCTAAGTCTACTGGTCTTTCATATCAAGCTTATATTAAGGGATTAGCGTGCCATGTCAAATACATAAGAAAAGATTTTCCGTATATGGCCAGCTAATGTCTTGTCAGAGAACAAATGCAGTAAAGTAACCCCAGTGGAATTCAAAACATCATATCTTTATGTTGTATTAGCTATAGAGCGTTCACACACAGATGTCATTTTAAATGATAAAAGATTTTAAACCGAAGGAATGATTAATTTCATGAATTATTTATTAGTTAGTGGTGAAATAAAATATTCAATAACAAATTCCGAAAAATGATTAATACGTGTGTATCGTTTCGCAACTGCTGCCAGTTATGAAAAATAATACGAAATGTCCCATCGAATTAGTCCCCAGATTATAATAATCAAGTTTTAGATAATTATCGGGAAATAAGCGATGGGCGTTCCTAAATAATTTTGTGCATTTACGTGCGTGTGTGAGTTTTGCGTTTATTATATTAACTGGCGATTTTAACGATAATTTTGATCTGAAAATAACGATCACATTTCAGTGAGTGTATTACCGCGTATTTTAATGACATTCCGGAATAGAGTTACAAATTTAAATGAGTAATTAGCGGCGGTTGATGGCGGTGGCAGTTGCCGCTGCTGTTCTTGTATCTTGTTTATATGGGGAGTAAACTGAATCAGTTCAGCAACAGGGTCAATTATTATTCTACACAAACACCACACATTTATCAAGATTTTATTACAACAAAAAACGTATCACAATGCTCAGATCACGGCCGACGTCGTACACTGACTTCATAAATAATAGGATTTGCCATAAATAAATAACAACAATATCAATTATTCATTGGTTTGGTACGTTTTTGTATTCATTATAAATTTAATATTTTCTTTGCTAGTCTGGCAACCAAAATACTGTTCCAATATAGGCAAAGCTTAATTTAAAAATGTGGAGTGGCCTGCATTCGACTTTCTTATACGTAGTTTTCACTAGAAACATATATCCCAAACAAACTGTCAAGCTCTGAAATTGTACCATTTTGCGTATTATTTTATTACGTTATGAAATACTGTTTCTTCAATATAAAATATAGATATATTGTTGTTTTTATAGAATACATATAATGTAATCTTCCAATTGTGGATACTTTTGTGTTTTTAAATCTTGCAATAGCAATCATAAAACTGCTATAATGTTTGGTAATGGTCATTCTTGAAGCAAATAATGTTTTCAAGAACAATTTCTTGTCATATTTCACGTAAATTAGTAATGCCAGTAATAATAATGTGTGATGTAATTAAAATCAATTAAATGATTATACCCCGAAAAACTACATTATAATTGACTGAATGTAACCAGTTTGATAGTTGCACAATAGCATAAAACTGTAAATACATTCAGAATGGTTACAGTAGTGCAAGCCGACGGTCGTGTGTCCCATCTGGTTCCAGCAGAGTTGTTCGATACATCAAAATCGTGAGTACTATTTACGATAGTAAAATCGACAATTTAAAAGCGCTAATTCCTAGCATTCCTCCAAACAATCGCAATTGTTAGAATATGAGTCCGTTCTGTTTGATTGTCCTGAACAGGGGTGGAGGGTCCCTGCCGACGTGGAACCGACCTTGTCGAGGTGGCAGGGCTTAAGCATCAATCACTATTAATATTATGAATTGAAATAAAAATACTGATTGATGCAACTAGCAGGTTTCACAAAATGCACTCCTTTTTGTTTTTAAAAACTTCGTAATATGTATTGTCTTTTGACGACTCAAATAACATAAAGCGTACAGATTTTCTTCGAATAAATATATATATTTGTTTGCAAGAAAGAAATCATAAGGATAAAACCGAATATCTAATAAGTCAAACTATATTTTCTGTAGAGTCTGGAATTATTCTCAATTATTATTTTAAGTTTATAATCTGGAAAGTTTTATATATTGAAGTTCCTGTATACATAATTTATTTTATACCATACAAGAAAATAAAAAGGACTATGCATAGGAAGTTTTAAATGAAACGATGCAATATTAATTCGAGTATCTGCAAACGACCCGCATTTGATACGATGCATATCAGGTACAATGGTTTGTTCAAGCAAAAGTAACAATGTTTCCACTTCGCCAAAGAAATGCTTTTTATTAATTAATGTATATAAGAAAGTATTGTGAGCACTAAAGATATCAACCACTAAATTTTAATGGAAATATTCATTTTGACTATTATCTAAATGACTTCTGTGTGTGTCTATCTGTTGGTAACAGATCTACAGTCAATAATATTGAACATAAAAATATGTTGCTTTTGGATGTATGATTAAATACCCTTGGAAAGGAACCCTCCTATTTTTGAAATATGTATTTCAACTTGAACAAAGTAGTGTAATCGTGTAAAACTGTTACTCTAATCGCAAAAAAATTAAAAAATAATAATTTAAAAATGTGAGATATTCAATAAAACATTTGCTTTTTGTTTTGTTTTAAATTGATTTATGCCCGTCAATCAAGTTTGTACATGTTTGGATTATCTCTTCAAAAACAATTTGTATTTTTGAGCATTTAAAACGTTACTATAAATAAAATAACTAAAAGTAATAATCGCATTTCTTTTTGAGTTATTGATGCAGAAATTCACTGCTTATTGGCATGCATCTAATTGTATTTTAAAGTTACATAAGTTTGTAATACGAACATCAATTCGCATTGATTTTCTGCTTGAGCGTTGTCAAACACAACGCATTTTAAACAATTTAATTTAAAAGTTATCCAAATACGATTGGTCATCGGTATTTTAATATCATTGGACAAGTTACACATTCTTCATACGGCTTTAGACACTTTTTTACATTTCATTCATTTCTCAAGCTTTCATTCAAAATTTTATATTCACCTTAGATATTAAATCACAATATGCCCAGTTCAAAATTGTTCATCATTATAATGATTTCGTCAATGAAAGTAATAAGCTGGATTTTATAGTTTTATTAACAACGGTTTTTGCCGTAGAGCGATCACAGACACACACACATACATCATTTGGAAAATAATCAGAAACGATTCAGGAATGGTATATTTTTGATAATACTTCCTTAAGTACCTTCGTATAAGAAATGTTGCACGTAAAATTATATAATTATTATTTCATTAAATATTATGCCCGGTTTTCCTTATGATTATATATGTATATATATCTAAAACCCTCTTGTGAACATCTCTGAATTTAAATTTTAAATAATTTGAATGGGTTCAAATTTAGACACTCAATTAGTGTATATTCTAGCGTAAATAATACGGTAGACAGAAATGTCCAAATAACTGGATAGGTACTACCTACCTATATCAAAAAGAGAAATTTTCATTTTAAACTCGAATTTTAATTTTTTAACACACACACAGGCCTGCTATGATTTATATGCAAATAACATTATACCCAACTTCTAAATCATCATCAATTTTCATGGAGGTTCATTTAGAAATGTAAATTTATAAACTGTTATTATTATCATCTATGTATGTGCAAATTTAATAATAAATTGCCAACTATGAAAATAATACGGTTATGTTTTTTGAAAAAGACATTTCGGGGCGCACGGGAATCAGAAATGCTTTATTTATATGGCGTATCCATGATTAACTCTACGTTAATAAAATATGTAAGATCGCCATTCGCTAAATTTAATTAGGGTTAATCTAGTGAATTTATGATTTAGAAAACTAGACCATTTTTATTTTGTTCGACTATGAGTTTGCCGTAAGCTAGCTTTTTTGGAAATTATTCATAACGTAGGCATAGGTTTTTTGATTTATTCATTTCAAAGGTTGAACAAACAAAGCATTTTAAATTGTAACATTATTCAAATATTGATGGCTATTTTAAAATAACAAATAATGCAAACTACATAATATCATATCTGTTATATACAGACAGGACAGTAGTAAAACTAAAAAGTACATAGCATATATCTCCTATTATCCATTTTTCATAAAACCGATTTCGAGATTAAACAAAAATGAGTTATGAATACGTAGATTTAGTCTGGGCTTTAACAATTATTTGGCTTTAAATATTTATACATTCAATACAGCTTATGCTTTAGCTTGTCGTACGGTAGTGCAAAATGAAGTTATACAGTTATTACTTTCGTATATAATCTATAATAGAAAGTATTGTGATGAACGAAAATATTCGTTTTATAATCAAATTTATACTAAGCCGTAAATAAAACTTGTGCCTGCACTAATTATCCAGGGGGCTACATATAGTTTAGTCCCAGGATAACCTCTTTCCAGCATCGGGCCATTACAGTGGCTGCTTTTACGAAACTATAGGAATCGAATTTGCAAATGTATTATATACATTTTTATACTTATACTTTATAGCCCATTCTGACAAACAAACATTGGTATATTGGTAAACATTTCGCGCTGTATAACCTCCAGAGGCCCATTGTACGGTGTTTATAAAACTTTCTGATGTGGCTGTAAAAGTATAAATACACTATAATATATATATATATATATATATATATATATATATATATATATATATATATATATATATATATATATATATATATATATATATATATATATATATATATTCATTTATTACAAAATAGTGTACATATATGTAACGGAATATTAAGACTTTATATGAAACCAGAATTTCTCTATTTATTTTGTAAATATTTATATATGTACACAGACTCGCTCCAGAGTCACACACACGTTTGAACTAGTTCGTAGTGCTCTGAGGGTGAATTCGGAGTGGTAGATTTTAGATATATAAGCAAGAGTTTAATGCAGAAATGATAATCTTTTCTAAATTAATTGTAATCTGTGGATTTAATGTAATTGTCAGCGTGTACCTGGCTTGTTAATTTCTAAACAAGTTAATCAATTTTCAAAATAGATACTGATCTAGTGGTATTTATTGTTATGAATAAATCATAGGTGAAACTTTCGTATTTCAATATCTAGTGCTATAATATAAAATACAGTAACTGTTATTAATGGAATAGAATATTCGATGAACGATGTTGTGAACCACATCCGATATTCATAACCGCAGTTCAGGGAGGAGATATAGCTACTCCAGTAGGTAGTGCGTAGTAGCACTATTATATGTATCAGGCAATGTGCTTATTATATAGGAAACATATATATAATTATTGATTTTGTTTCATATTAATCGTAGGGTGATTTTAAAACAAAATTAACCATTATTATAAATACAGATAGTCGAGCGAAGATCATTCCAGCATTTGTAGATTGTAAAGCTAAAGGCCATAATAATTTATTATTATTATTTTTAAATTTAAAATATTATACACTATTACTACTTACTATACTTATAAGGCGAGCTGAAGGTATATATGCTACCTTATGTGCTAATTTATAATATTTGGTATACAAATATTGGCGATTGATAAATTAGAGATGAATATCAAATAAAACCATGGTTAATTATTGTTTGGATGAGATTTAAATTATGCAGGTACAGGTTCGGCACAGAAATACTTTCTGACATGAAGATAAATGGGCACAGTTTTTGAAGCAGTATCATATGTACCGGTAGAGATACTTAATTATGCAAGCAATCAAAATTTGAACAACAGTTTATCGATCAAAGATGTGTTGTATGAGTCTCGAAAATATATGTGCTTATAAGTTGACGCCTTTTGTTAGGAACAGTATACTGCAGAATATTATTAGTTTCAACTTGTTCTTCAACTCAAACAAAACAGCTCAAGTAGTCGAGACTAATCTACTTAAATACAAAATTATGAAAAAACTATGCGGATTTGTTCAATACTCAGCGTTGGTTAATTCTACGAAAAGTGCGTCCTAATTTGCTAACAACCTGAAGCCAATAGCGGCGAAAGTATAAGAATTTACCTTCTAAAGTTTATAACAAGCACAAGAGAGTTGATAAAAAACTTTTAATTGATGCAGAATGGTTTTGAATAGATTATGTGTGGCCTTTGTAAACCTATTGTATTTTGTATAATTTGGTGAAATATGACAAAGATTAGTCGCCTGAATACTTGCATATGGAATCAATGTATTTCTTGTGTGTTTTTTTCTCGTCTGGTTTAAAAAAATGACATGTTCTTTCATTCAATATTTAATCAAAACAAAATATTTCAAAAGTCAAAGGATATTAAACATTTCCGATATTTTAATGACGACGATAGCATTTATCAGATTAAATTTACCAAAGAATCACAAATGCAAATCTTACAAACGTATACACGTGCTTACAAAAGAAGTATTTATTTGTATTTCACAATAATTAAATTTAAATGTATTAATAATTAGTTGTGTGGTCATTAGTCGCACCGTTTGACGGTATATCCCTATTTTATATGTATCGAAATACCGGTATATAATATATGTTAAATAGAATAAACAATAATGCAAATTTAGCTAAACGAATTATGCAAATATGAATAATATATTTATGGTAATTTCCAAACTTATTTGTTGAACAAACCAGAGACACTAAGGGTGTACCTATATATTTTACCGTGTACGAGACATATTTATTTTGTACTTTTTCTGTACAAGAAATCATACTTTCGTATAGGCACAAATAAAAACAAAGAAACATAGTATTTTCTGTAATAGTTTTCACATTATGCTATATGATCCAGACATACGTGTTGAGAGTCAATAACTTATTGGCGAACCAGTATAAAATTTATGCGGACCAGCGGTTGAAAACCACTGCCCTAGAGGCTTCCGGTCAGGTTATAATAGTTATGTGTGTTAAAATAACAATTCGGTGCTTACTTACGTAATCTCATTAAATGTAAAACAAACACATGTGTATACATTTCACTATTGGATCTAATTTAATTCGTATTGACATACAGATTAATAATAATTACTATTTATTTATTTACTCCACATAGTATTTACCTACGTTCATAGAAATCACCATTTTGATAGAAACGTGGAATCATTTTGTCAGTAAAGTAGAATCCTAATTTATTAACAGCCTGAAGTCAAGAGCAAATAGACAAAGTATAAGAATGGCGTATCTACATTTCTACATATAACTTATTTAATTTAAAGCCATACGAATTGTCTAATTAAATAGTTTCGTGGAAAGTTAGTTATAATCACAGAGTGAACTGTGTCACCTCGTGGTCAAAATTTAAAAGAGATTACGGACAATTTATATACGCCGCTGCTCGTTTCTCTTTGATCCTTTTATTGAAGAGGGAATTCCAGAAATTAATGTATCCATTGTTAATGCATGACTACCTTGAAAAGGCAAGTGGATCGAACGGAAACATATAACATTTTTTGAATAACTCCACAAAATAGGAGTTTTTCCATCTATACTTGTCCCTTAAATTGATAGCAGTATCGAAATACACATAAGTATATCTAAAAATGTATGCAACTAGTTGCGAAATGGGGGTCTCAAAAATTGTCTAGTGCCTAAGAGACTTACTTTTCGCAACGTATTGCATATAAGAATTTATATACAACGGTTTTCAAAAACTATTATATCTGGTTAACATATAGTTTCAAAAATTGAAGGTTTATAGATTCTTATTAGTAAAAAGTGACATTTTCAATCATTTTCTATTTATTTGTAATGTCACCCTGGTAGTTGTTGTTACTTTTACGCACTAGGGTTATAATGAATTCATAAAGAGTCATTTCGACAATCAAAAAGTTAACTTTTCGTAACAGTTGTATATAAATATAGTTTTGAAACATCCAAGTATTTTTAGCTGGTCGTACGGTAGTACAAACAAGGTATATTTTGAAAGCAAAAAATGGGTTGTGGCCAACGCGGGACTTTCTTTTACGTAGTTTTCATCAATATTTATTGATTATAAAAATATAATATTAGGAAATAATAGTCCAACAGAAACAATATGAAAACCAAGCTTACCTTATATAAATGAATGGGTTGAAAATTATACCAATACCAATTTGTAATGGTTTCGAAGTACTAACTATCAAAACTAAACAATTCTCTACAGAAATATTCTGAAATGTCATTTATCTAATTCAGGCCATTTTGTTTTCTTGTCGAAATATTGACAGGCGCAGATGATCCGATTAATTAAGCTACATTCAAATCCATGACAACGTAAACAAGAATCTTAAAATTTTCGGTAGCTGTTTTCTCGTAACTGGTACATTTATTGAAGAAACTTTTCAAACAAAAGTTGTGCGAAATATTAATATCTTTTATTATGAAAATAACTATTTTTGCCGTAAGTGAAGCCGTTCTAGTGATATTGGAGATTGAACAAAAAATGCATAGAGTAAACATGCACTGCCGGCTTGAATATTCTTTTCAAAAATAGGAGGTGCATAACTAGACCATATACAAGTCTTAAGTTTGAAGTCTCATAATTTTACGTTGGACAGTTTCGGCTCTAGAGCGTTCACATACACACACGCACACACACACACACACAGACGTCACTCCGAAAATAGTCACATTCGATTCAGGGAAGCTCAAAACGTGTATATCCGTTGAAATCTCGAGTTCGATTTTTTTGGTGATCCCTATACTTACTTATTACTCTGTAAAAGAAAGTAAAAACCGTTCGTTAAGTTCGCAGTGTGGACAGATCTCGTATCATAGTACTATACATATAAACAGTAATACTATATATGAAGAGGTCCCAGAAGCTTTCCAAATCATACGCAATAACTGCGATTATTCTCGTTATGTACTAGTTGAACCTTGACCATATATAACACAAACAGTTTGCGTTCGAAGAAATATAACGAGCGTGCCCTATTGTAATGCAAGTATCGAACCTACGTAGAAAAGAATTTCAGCAAAAAACTTCCTGCTTTAAGATCGTTGGATAAAAATCTATTTACTCGACTGACATATCTTGACAACTATTTTTCACGCACACGATACTTCTTCATTCATTAATATGAATACTTTATGGAGTATTTGCACGACGGAGAAAATCGCACGTGAGGTGGTGAACACGTGGCTGACAGGATAAAGTCGAACAGACCAATCAGTGCATGTCAGGAAAATTTAGATACGCGGCCAATTTAATTATTCATTTTAATAAACATTTTGGGAAAATATAAATAGACCTAAAGTAGTGACACGGGCTTAAGGAGCTTATCTGCTGTCAAAATAAACTGAAAAGGGGGACCGGGGATTGTTTTAGTGTTGCCAACTCGTAGGAAATACCTCTGTTGATATGGAAAATTTTAATCATTTATACAGAACAAGCAATGCCGTATTATCTATTCAAAAATATGTATTATTATTATTCAAGTTATCAGCCACAGACTCCAAACTAATTTGTTATCAAAAATATGTGGTTACAATTAGGATTAGTAGGAATATTGGTGTATTCTATATAAATGTTTGTACATAGGTGGCAGGCACCAATGCCTTCAGCTCGTATTATCTATTTAGTGAAAGGTTTATTTTTTATTTACATGGAAAACAGTTTATTACCCACTAAGATTATTAAAATAGAAAATTTATTTAAAACCACTGAAATTTGAAATGATAAGAACATTGTTACTGATTGATTGCAACAATAGCCTTTTAATGTGATCGCTACAATTTTTAAAATTTCTTTTTCTGGCCTTTAGGTTCATAATATGAAGAAAATTGTTAAACATTAAATATCTTAGATTTTTTAAATATTTAAAATAAATTCCTAGAGACAATATTTAGTTCCAAATTTTAGGGCCATATTACTCTGGACCTGTACAGACGTTTGGATTTAAATTGCAACGGGAACTTTTTGTACCAAATTTTAGTTTGATCGACCCGGTATCTTCAGGGAAATATATATTTTTGAATTCAGGGCGACGAGACAAACAATTGTTAATGTTTTTTTGATCCGGTAATACTACAGACACACGACCGAATGCTTTAACTCTTATTTAATTCGTATTTTGTCCAGCCCGTGAATACAACCTATATGTTTTATACTTATAGTAATGACCATTTCAATTAAATAAAAAACTGATAAAGATATGTTATTTTTTACCGTACAAAAAAGTCTGACCCGCGGATATATTTTCAATTCATTATCCGACCTAGGGTCTTGTCGAAGTTGTACGTGCCTGGGCTAAATGATACAATTTCAGAGTATTACTGTGGAGTATTGGGAAATATATTTCTAGTGAAAACTACATATAATAAAGTCGAGGGCAGGCCACTCTACTCCAAAATTATGTAAGTTTTATGTTTGGAATTTCGTTTTCTAAGCAATTCGGGTGATTTAAAAAAATATTTAATGCAATGTGCCGTTCGTTATAGCGCATATTGGCAAATAGAGAGTTGCCTGTATTATCGAATATCATATATTCTGAATTTATGCACTATTACACGTTTACTGTGCGAAAGATTAGTTTTATATCTAGGTACCTTACATATTTATGTATAAGTTATTTTTTTCCACGAACGTGACTTACGGTGATTGGCTTCTGAACCCTTCATATACACAATGGTATAGCACCCTATACGTTGTGCTCGTAAAATTTTCGTATCCGTTAACGTCAGTATCAGTATATATATTCTAAAATAAAATTCAAGTCTTCGATATCTATCCACTATTGGTAAAACTGTGGCTTTATACTTATATTATATAGTTTTATGGTAATTACGTATATAAATAAATTAATATATTTCAAAGAAATTATTAGCTTACATTGAAATAATATTCGTTTCGCTATATTTAAAGAAATCATTCACAATGCAAGAAACCTTTTTCTCAGTGGTAATAAAACTAGGATAACCCGCGGGACCAAGTGCCCATATCATATACAGAATACGGTCCACTCACCGATCCATCCGTCTATTTGAGTAATTAAACGAGTGGCAATTTTTCATGTAATTTATAAATGGAGAGTTAATCATGGATACACCATATAAATAAAACACACGCACGCGAGCAGACAGTTTCATTGAATTGTATTGTTGCATTCTATTGTGTAATGTTTGTCAATAAATCAATAACAATGATATTATTATTGATTTATTGGCAAACAGCACACACCTCTTCAAATATGAGTCACTTACTGCTTCTATTTTGTATTTGAATAGATTATTTAATGCACATTAATAACCTGACTTAAATTACTAATATAATTTTGACATTTCATATTTTTACATTATAATAAACAACCTGTGGCGAAGCTAACCTTTGAATTTTGCAATAACACAGCATTTGTTCAAGTAATCAATCGGTTAATATTAATTATTTATATTACATAAATTATTACAGTTTATTATTAATAATTAGTCATTTGTAACTCGGTATTTTGAATAAAACACGAAAATGAGAAAAAAATATCGGATTTTTCTACCAATTGTATAAACATTATTTAATATTATAATATGCTATAATATTAAATAAACAATACGAATCATTACTGTCAGTCAATATTTGCGATACTTTAAAGCATACAATTCAAAATCAGTTCACATTTGCAAAATAAATTGAAACCATCCCACGAGACACACAGCTAAGAAACAAATACAAACGTATTATATATATATAAAAATCTGCAGTGCGCTACACTGAACTTTCTTCTACAAAGTAAATAAAAAACATCTATATGTAAATATTTTATGACGTATTTATATTATTTTATTGCAAACAGAGAGAAAGATTGGATATTCTGGTCAAACAAAGAGCGTGATTTTCTTTTAAAAATGCTACGATAATAAATGGAATTGGAAAAATAATGCGAATTATTTGTACAAGTAACTAGAAGTTGCATTCCACCATGTATATTACAAATTCACTTGACACTTATTTTCTTGTATTTAATTAAATATATAAAAAATTACCCTATGAACCAACTGTTGAGTTACAGTTTGAACATACTAACATTTAGTTAATTACTAATTTAATGCCTAATTATATCTTGTATTATTTCTATAGTATGCCGGGGAACCTCCACCAAAAAGTTATTCTTTAAATTACAATTGATTCATGTGTACTTTATAAGAAACTATACATGTTTATATCAACGCTGACTTTAACTAAAGAAACTTTAAAGTAACAATAATCTAGAAATAAAATAATATAAACATACCTCAAGAAATCTACAAATATTCTTGATTATACTAGTCCAGTTTTGTGAAATAATAAGTTTCACAAAACAATTGAAACACTAGGTATTATAAGTATAACTTAAGTTAAATAATATATCATAATTTTAGTTGTTTTAAAAATAATAGAAAGTTTTAAAAATTCGGATAAAAAAACGTATGATTAGAAGAATCAGTTGAATTAGTGGGGAAACTTACGGTTTGTGTCCTGCTGTGCGGCGTCTGTAGGTATAGAGAAGTATTCGGGAAAAAGCACAAACACAACACGGCCTGGTAAGCTGGGTAGCCAAAGCACAGGACAGGAACAATAACTGTTGATGCGAAGAGAGCAACAGATAGCTATATGTGAAGCCACAAGCGCCTACATTGGTGCTAGTGGAAGGGCTCCCTTGTCTGTTATTGGTCAACCCTCGACGCCTTAATATTGTCGGATAATTATATACTAAACAATATGATTTATACTCATTGCCAATTATAAAAATTTATTGTCCTGCTGAAACACTAACATGAAATTGTGTATAGAACTTTTTCACATATTTCAAATTTCATATAGTATGTGTGTATGTTGTAATATCACTCTTTCATTATTAGCTACCGACTTTAATGCCTATGGTAGAAAATGCATAATCTAGAACTAGAAGAAAATATAACCGATATCAGTTTACACTATATTTAGAGAACAGAACTAATAATGCTGGAGTGGCCACTAGCCTTAATTATACTTCCATTATCTATGTTTCTGTTTGATTGATTAATTTGATCAAAACGTGGTTACTTATTACTTCATAATAGAAAGTAAGAAAATAAACCTACACGTATTTTTAGGTAATTACAAACATTTTTAATATATGATACAAGTATAAGAAACACCTTAAAATAATAGCAATTATAGTGTATTAGGATTCACGTGTTAAACAGATAATTCCATTTCAATTTTGGGATACGGTTTATAATCCAACAAAGAGAAATCATCAAAAGTAAAATCTTCAATATTCTGAACCGCCCTTTTAATACTCAACGTAGGAAATGGTCGAGGAACTCGTTCCAATTGAATGCGAATTGCGTCTACATGATTTTTATACACATGAGTATCGCCAAGAGTATGCACGAAATCACCAGGCTAAATACAAAAAATAAAATAAACAATCGAATTATTTGAAAGTGATTTATATTACTTTTAATCCAGTAACATGCGCCATCATGTGCGTCAGTAAAGAGTAGCTAGCTATATTAAATGGAACACCCAGTCCAATATCTGCAGATCTCTGGTACAATTGGCATGATAATTCTCCGTTAGCGACAAAGAATTGTGCGAGACAATGGCATGGAGGTAGCGCCATTTTTGGTATATCAATCGGATTCCATGCGCACATGATCATACGACGATCATGTGGATTCGTTTTAATTGTTTCAATTACTTCTTTTAGCTGGTCAACTCCCTGATTGGTGTAGTCGGCATGCATGTCTTTGTATTCGGCACCGTAGTGCCGCCATTGAAACCCGTACACTGGGCCTAAATCACCTATGATCAAACATTTTGATGAATTGATGAAATTCTTTGATCCGAGATTACTTTAGACCTAATGCTTTAGCTCTTGTGTACTTCGTAATGCTCCTTGTATACATAAATATTATTAACTAAGATTATGCAAAACACATATAAGATATATGGAAATATATATTAGTACAATTAAAGAAACTGTGGAAACTCCCAGAAAGTTTTAAATTATTAAAAGCTTGGTAGACTACAAATAGTTAACAACAATCTCCATACAATTTGTAATAATCTACCCGGTTGCCTGAGAATAATGAATTAATTGGCCAAACCGGTGGCTTTTAATAAATTATAACGTCGAGAGGTTTTAAGACGTTTTCTGTCATTCCCCTAATATCCAGAACTGAGGTAAAAATATTTCTTATATACATTAGCTAATAAAGTCTGAATAAATAAAATGCAATAAATAATTGATGCATTCACCTTCTTGACGGTCAGTGAAACCTATAGAATCGAGAAATTCGCGTGAACTATTTCCATCCCATATGTGAATGTTTTTATCTTTAAGTTCATTTGCATTAGTGCAACCTCGAATAAACCATAATAATTCTTCGGCTACTCCTCTCCAGAACACCCGCTTCGTTGTTAATAACGGAATGACGCCATTGCGAAGAGAAAAACGCATTTGAGCACCAAATATTCCATAGGTGCCGGTTCCAGTGCGATCGCTACGCAGGACACCTAAATATATTTGAAATTAACCAATTGATTCATTATAATCATGTAATTATAATTAACTAGATTAACTCAGATTAGTCTAGTCGTCACCGATCCATCTGTTTAATTGAATATTTTAACGGGAGGCGATTATTCAAGTAAGGACCTAATCATAAATAAAGCATTTCCCTTACACGGTTTTCCCTTATGAACAAACAACGGCAATCAACAATATCTCTACGAAAATCAGTATTATACAGTTACTGCTTCTATTTTGTATTTGAATAGATTATTAACAATATTTAATGTTTGATTCGTTTTTGTCTTTGTATCATATAAATAACCAGTGGCGAGGCTAGACTTATTTAAAAATGATAAATGACCATATGTTAAAATACAAATATGTTAGTTTTTTCGATGTTTATGTTTATAAATTATGTTTCACACTTTATGGTGTAAGAATATATACATTTCATAATAACTAATAATTTTATTACTGTATAATGAACCAGGTAATATATTTAAAAATAGTAACTATACCATTATCGATAATATTTCGTGCGAGATTCAAGTATTGGTATTCTTCATGATTAGGTGTAGCGTTTTCCAACTTTTCATTTTTCTGTTTATTATTTGTGTCTTGCAACTGTATATTTTCCCCCACGTTTATTGTTTTTGTAGGTATTTCTTCCGTAAGTGTTTTTATAGCACTCATGTTGGACTAGAATTGAAAATATGTAACATAAAATATAACAATGTATTCGTTTTTAAACAGAGCTAGTTCACTTTCATATCGTAATATTCAGCCAAGGTTTTTGGTATGTAAAACGCTTTTTCGCGTATTTTAAACAATGTGCCAAGAATTCAAATGTAGTTTGTTCTAAAGCCCAAACTTTTAAATTAGAATATAATTCGATTGAAGTCTTTGTTTAATTCGTGTCGAATGCATGTCTAAAGGATTGTTCACAGTAAAGGAATTAGAAATTAAGTTTGGAAATTATAAGTAATAATTTGAGTTTGTTGTATGACATACAAGGTTAACGTTCACAGCAACAAAATTTATCATAAATTGTGTTAATTTTGTTGCTTGGATTGTTAGCATTGCTTGCCATAATACAAACTAGATTGCTATTTTTAATTATCTAAGTTTAATTACTAAATAATTCGCTGTGTACAATCCTTAACTCTATTCTATTATTGATATAAATAAGAAGCATTTACTAGCCAGCATTGTGGCATTTTTAATTTAAGGTTTTTCAATATAATAGAAGAGAACATTGACGATATAATGTAAACTCGAAGTGTAGGTTTACTCTAGTCGATCTTTAAAATTATCGCGAAATTGACGCAAGTATAGAAAAAATTAATAGTAGGTATATAAATAGGTCAAAGTAGTCTCTCCGAAAAACAAGCATAGGTCCAGGCACCTATGCTACCAGCTCGTCTTATAAGTATGTGAGATCAACGCGTTAGATACGGACCCCCACCTCTCCGCGCATACATTTACGTATATTTTAAATTTAAAAATAAATATTTTTAATTATTATGGCCTTTAAGATCTTAATTTGAACAAATTTTAAAGATATAATCTCATACAATTTTTGTAGATTTTTTGGATATTTTCAAAAAGGAAAAAAAAAGAAATTTAATAATTAATATATAATATCACAAAATATCTTACAATTTTACGTAAAATATTTGAGTTTTTTTTTAATTTGTTTTTCTATAACTGCAGAAATATACAGGCGATTGAATTTAAGTGTAGCAATAAATATGAAATAAGTGTAGCAATAAATGTGAAATAATTGTAGCAGCGTCTAATCCGAACTATATTAAAAAATCAATTATTTTTATAAATATTTATAAAAAAAATGGCGAATGATGACAATACATAATGACTATGACGCAACAGGTGTTTCGTGAAATTATTTTATTTTTTGTTAAAATACGCTTTATCATTTACGCTATAATATATATAATAAAAAAAAAGTGTATCATCACAGAAGTAAGATCAATAATCAATATAATTGATGTACCGGTAAATCTAACCTAAATATTACTTGGTAAATAATTATAAAAAGTTAATTTCGTGTTCGATTTTATATTAAAAACTTAAATGAAGTAAACTAGTTGTCATACCCAAATTTCCAAAATAATCACTACCTAAATCCCTAAATAATAGAGTTAACAACGCCCTCAATGAAATAATTTCCCGCTTTAAATACCGTTAAAATGTTTATTATCAGTGTTGCCAATCCAAAATATTTTACACCAAATATATTAGTTCTTTCGCATTGAGACAAAAAAGAAACTTTGGGTATCCAGAATAGAAAAGGGATTCATTATGTATATATGGGATTTTTTCCTAAATTTTATATATGTAATGCATTTACATAAAACATAATAATCAGTTAATGATTCATTCTTTGAGCAATATTTTTCTTTCGAGTGAATTCTTTAAGAACTATTTATATATATACTATTTACAACATGTTCTTATATAAAATTTAAATTTTGAAGAGAAATTTCGCTTGTAAAAGGAACAGTACGTAAAATGGGGATTTTTTCCCCGATCTGGGTGGCAACACTGAGTAGATATGAATATAACGAACTTTAGGACATGTTGAATCATTCATAGGTTAAAATTTCAAAATTTTGGCCAGGCTTATATTAAAATCAAGAAGTTACAACTTCTTCACTAGTGTTATAATGCCACCTAAACGAAAACGCGCTACAACTGCTAAAGTAAATTATATTAATTAAATACTGATAATACGTATTTAATAAATAAAATTCGTATTGTAGAATGCGGCTAAAATTGAAGAACCAATAATTAAGGAAGATTCAAAAAGGAAAAGAGCCACTAAGCAAAACTCAGATAACTCGAGTAATTCTGATTTAGAAGTTGAAACACCCAAGAAAAAAGTTAAATCTACTAAAACTAGTAAAACTGTAGAAAAAGCACCAAAAGCTGCTTCTACAGCTACTAAAAATAAAACGGCGACAATTTACGATGAAATTGATTTTTCTTGTACCCGCAAAAATAAATTGGGAAAAACTTCCAATTTCAAAATATCGAATTGGAATGTTGACGGAATTAGGGCTTGGATCAAAAAAGGTGAACAAAGCATTTGCACTTGAAATACATATTATCTTCTGTGTTAATATATTCAATTGTTTTTATAAAATAAGTATATGCGTAATTACATAAAAATATCTGGTAAACATTTTTTTTTAATACACAGTTTCGGATATAAAAATAAAAACCTCCTAAATATGCTCTTTCTTATAGTTATTATTTTTATCTCCTAAACTGTGTATAGAAAAATATATATATTAAGCATTTTTTATGCAATTACGCATCAACTGATACTTTTTACTTTCTTTTACGAAGTAATAAGTAAGTCTCGAACTCGAGATTTCAACGGATATACTTGTTTTGACCTCTGAATCGAATGTGACTATTTTCGGAATGACGTCTGTCTGTGTGTGTCTGTGAACGCTCTAGGGCCAAAACTGTCGAACGTAAAATTATGAAACTTCAAACTTAAGACTTGTATATACCCTAGATGTGCACCTCTTATTTTTGAAAAGAATATTCAAACCAGTAGTGCATGTTTATACATTTTTTGTTCTATCTCCAATATCACTAGAACGGCTACACTTACGGCAAATATAGTTATGTTCATAATGAAAGATATTAATATTTCGCACAACTTTGGTTTGAAACATTTCTTCAAAAAATGTACCAGTTGCGAGATAAATGCTACGAAACATTATAAATATTTTGTTTACGTTGGCATAGATTCGCATGTAGCTTATAAAATCGGATCATTGCATTTTTAATAGGAAAACAAAATAGACTCAATTAGATAAATGACATTTCAGAACATTTCTGTAGAGTATTGGTTAGTTTGACTGCTTGTTTTGGTTATATATATATATATATATATATATATATATATATATATATATATATATATATATATTTAGTGAAAACTCCGTAAAAGAACGAGTGCAGGCCACTTCAGATATTTTAATAAATCAGCTCGGGCCAATTTTTCTTTGTTTCATTTGTAAAAACACGTACGTAAATATACAATAAAATAAGTCTTAATTGATTTATAGGAGGCTTAGATTATTTTGAGTTCGAAAAACCGGATGTGTTATGTCTACAAGAAACGAAATGCGCCCTTAATAAATTACCAGTAGAAGCCAAAGAAGTCGATGGTTATAAAGCGTTTTGGAATTGTAGCGATAAAGATGGTTATGCAGGTGTTGGTTTATACAGCAAAATTGATCCAATATCTGTGAAATATGGTTTGGATAACGAGGAAATGGATACTGAGGGGCGAATGATTACAGCCGAATTTGAAAAATTCTATGTGATAAGTGTTTATGTGCCAAATGCTGGTAGAAAATTAGTTACTCTGCCAAAACGGTTGGAATGGAATGATATTTTTCGAGAATTTGTAGCGGATTTGAACAAAGACAAACCGGTTATTGTTTGCGGAGATATGAACGTTGCCCATTTAGAAATAGGTAAGTTGAAACTGTAACTTAAATTTACAATTGCAAATATATTTTTAAATAGATTTAGCAAACCCAAAAACGAATAAAAGAAATGCTGGATTCACACAAGAGGAAAGAGATGGTATGACCGAATTTCTCGGCGATGGATACATTGATACTTTCCGGAAGTTTTATCCAGATAAAACGAATGCCTACACTTTTTGGACTTACATGTCCAACTGCAGAGCAAAGAACATAGGATGGTTAGTATGACTCATTACTTGCATTTGTTTACAAGCCGTTATCAATTATTCGAATAAAAATTAAATAATTAGATATTCATTTTTACGTTTCGGTTTCCGAGAATTTATGTAATGCGTTATTTTATCATATTTATGTCTGGAAAGTGATTTTTACTTTCTTATACGCAGTAAATCGGCAGTCTTGGCTCTAGAGTGTTCACAGACACACATAGTCACATTCGTTTCAGGGAAAGTCAAAACGTGTATTTCCGTGTTTTTTTTTTTACAATACTTCGTTATGTTCATTGCAATTGACGTTTTTGTTCTTTAACAACAGTAAATATTTATTAATTTCTGACATATTAAGCTGTATATATATATAATTTTGTAAAGCATGTCGTTTAGAACCATACAATATCTACAATATGGCATATTTTTTGCATTGAAATTTTGTTATTGTAGCTGTAAAATGGTAAATAGATCTGTTTTTTTTTTTGGAGATTTCCCATTTTTAGCTAAAATAATTAAAAAAATTTGGTAAAAAAATATGCCATATTGTAGATATTGTCTGGTTTTAGACACCACGTTTTACGAAATTATGTATATAATATGCTTAATATTTCCAGATATTAATAGATATTTATCGACAGAGAACAAAATATAACATATGCGTTTTTATTACAGGAGACTTGATTATTTTATTGTTTCGGAAAAATTGATGGATTCAGTGTGTGATAATCTGATCAGAAATGAAATATTTGGTAGTGATCATTGCCCAATTACATTATTTTTAAGCGTTTAATTTATTTCTGTATTAATTTATAAAATAAATATTTCATTTATTTGCCATGCGCAATTTAATCATGAACATGTAAATGATATATTTCCAGATATTCCTCACCTTATTTGCTGGTTTTCTATTTAAATATTTTAGTGATTCTAATAAACGAAAATTTTCTCTTAATTTTAGAAAATTATTAAAACCTTTAGGTAAACTAAACATTTTTAAATTGAAACTTTATGACTTGTACTAGGTTATACACTCGGACAAGGCATTTAATACTCATTTAAAGAAACTAGTTTGCAAATTCTGCAGATTTGAAATGGTTTTATACACTTATGCGTTGCTCAACACGCTACCTGCACGTGTATAAACAAAATGGTATCGACATGTAGTAAATTAATGCTATTATATATTAATGATTATCATTTATATAAATCGAGTAGCGATAGAAGTCATATTTTGTTTAGCCATGCATTAAGTGTTTTAATGACAAGCAATTATAATTAATTAATTTAATACTTTTATAATCTAATCATACTACCCTTTTCACACCAAGACACCGGGTCATTTTAAGTTAGCGAATATGCAGTTCGTTTGACGCTCACACTTTAAGATAGGATGTTAAAGTGAATAATTGAAGGATTGGATGTTCAATCAAGGTACAAATTAGAAGAAAATATATTAAACTATTATTTATTATTAATAAAAAACTATTTATGACAAATATAATAATATTCCACTTTCAATTAAACACATTTAAAATAAAATATATCATGAAGTAAAATTTCAAACATCGTGATGTATAAAAAATATTTACTACTTTATGTAAAAATGCTGCCGTAGAGAAAATATATTGCTTTTATAGAATAATCATTGCACCGAATGTATATTATATATATATATATATATATATAGATATTTATATATATTTTAAGTGAAAACTTACGGCTCGACATTGCATTGATTCCGCGCGGCTTCGACACACTGTCTAGTACGTTTAAATGCTTCTGTTTTAACAAAATCAACGGTTTTATAAACGGTTAAAGGGCCAGGTGATTTCGGTGGCTGAGTTGTACTTAAACTAGCGTTGAACGAATCCGACTCTAAATCGAGATCCAAATATTGTAATTTGTCGAAATCCTTGTTTCCCTGTGGTGCGGCTAGGAATTGATTGTTGAATTGATAGAAATATATCTGTAATGAAAAGATTCAAGCAATAAGCATTTACATTGTGAACGAATATATAAATCAAATCAATATACTAACTTGCTCTTCAACACTTTCATCTTCTCTGTTAGAAAAACATGGCGGTGTTGGACTAGGTGCTGCCCGTTGGGATTTTAAAGTATTATGATCCATTTCATTTTCGCTTGTCTTACGGGTCTACAAATAAACAATACAGCTTTTATTTTACTACAATTTTATTTATTATTATTATTTTGCATAAAAAATGCTTGATATATATTTTTTTATATGCACAGTTTAGGAGATAAAAATAATAACTATAAAAAAGAGCCTATTTAGGAGGTTTTTATTTTTGATCCGAAACTTCGTAAAAGAAAGTAAAAATATTGGGTTCATCACTTACAGATTTTTGAGTATTTGGCTTCAATTTGCGATCAACGTTTGGTGCCGATTTAGGTGAGGATGGCTCCTGAAGCGAATGAATCGATGCCGAATCAGACGGTTTTCTTCCAGGCTTTAAAGTTCTATTCACTTTTGGGGGCTCAACAATGGACTGTAATTTAAAATATATATATATATATACAAACCGTTTCCCAATACATGGAAATTATAAATATATTTAAGAAGAAAATAAAAAAAAAAAATAGAAAAACTATTATTGTTATATATGAAGAATCATGAATTTACTAAATAAATAAATACTCTTCAACTACCATTGATTTTAACCGCACGATTTAGATTTAAGATTTACCTGCACATCTGATAATAATGGACTTGGTAAGTTCGAGTAGTTCGCTGTAGTAGAACACGAACTTTGTGAGCACGGCGACGCAGGTTCTTCATCAAGAATATTATCAAATTGTGTGGGTTGTTCAGTTGCTGCGATATTCTCTGTAGCAATGATGTCATATCGAAAAATATAGCCTTCAACAGTTGTCGGTGCTGCATTATTGTAACAATGTCGAGATGATAAAATACTTTTAGAGGTTTCACTTTCACCCACATTATGTGAACGAGGAAAATCATATGTTTCATCAGTTATGCCCTTCAAACAAACAAAAGAAACAATTGAAGACATTTTTTATAAACTCCAGGAAGAAATAGAAAATATAAAAACCTGTTGTTCTGTTTCAGCAACATTATTTTGGGATGATTTGTCGGAATGGTTAGTTATTTCATGTTTTGTATTCTCAAAAATCTCTTTATTAGGCTTTAGGCGCGCCGCTCTTTGTGAATGAGTTAACTTCAAGCTGGATGAACCATTCCCTAAATAAATGGGTTTTGGTGGGCGCGGTGGAGCGTCGTCGAGCAAATTACTAGTACTCGATGATTGAATACCAGGCGAATCGACAACTGTTAATTTACCAAATCTTTGTACTACACTCCAAGACGATGGCTCCACTTCCATTGAACTATCCGAGGGACGTGGTTCCTTTAAACCTAAAAATGTACTGTAATAACAATTCCTATCCTCCTTTTTACTATTTTATACGCAGTAAAAAGTAAACATTATACCATTTTCCGAGGGCAGCACCGGATGTGACCACTCGTCATCGGTGAAGACACTTTCGGAGTCCGTGGGACTTTGTAACGGGGGTGTTGTGGCTCTTTCGGTACTTGCATTTAAATTCGATTCAATCCATTTCGGAATACTTTTCCCTTCTGACGCAAACGGTTGTAACTGTCGCGGTAAATCATAAAACCGGGAGTCTTCTTCGTTCGGTTGTACAATATTCGTTGTGCTTATAGAATACTGTTGTTTTTTCCTTTTTTGTGGTGTAAGAATGAATGATATCACATCGGCATCCGATGCGTTTGTAGGTACATTTGAACAATTTGTAGCGTTCCGGTTAAGTAAACTTTGTACATTTTGTACATCTAGTGATAATGTAAACGGACGACCGGTTATACATTCGGAAATTGGTATGTACGGTCCTGATATCGGTGATAAAGGTGGGGTTTCTGTTACGCAGTTGTCAGATATTACTATGTCATTTAATTCATGGACTTCGTGAACCGGGGCATCCACTAGAAATTATAATTCAAAATTTATTTTTTACAACCTGAAGCTCGAATTATATGTTGTAATTACTCTGAATTTTGTAATTGGAATACATGTAAATGAAATTTAATATACTTACAATCTTGACCATCTGTTGAATAGGCTTTTAAGCCACATACTTGACATATGCTATCAACCCAACTATTCATGTCTTGTTCGGATTCAGCAGCTAAGTAATACACGCGCGATGGGGTTTTGATATCAAACATGAAAGGATATTTTAATTTTCGTTGTTCAAATAGAAGACCAGCGTCAACCTTAAAAAAAAAGACTTAATCCTTCCCATATTTCCAGAAAAATCCTCCACAAAATACTAAATCTACATATTTTTTACAAACTACCCAACTATTTAAGTTTGTAAAAATGTGATATATATATATATATATATATATATATATATATATATATATATATATATATATATATATATATATATAAACAGCTAGATGTATGTATTTGTATGTGTGAGTAGAACGCTTTGTGTATATGGTTACAACCAGTAACCGGGTCGTATTTACAGTGGCCGTTCTGGGTATTTATAAAGAATAAAGTCACGTCGGTTATGAGAAGAATTCAATTTTAATATACCGAATTGTGTTCATTTCCAAATTTGGAAATAAATGAATGAATGCGTACTTCATGGGTTGGGTATGTTAGTTCGTAAAATTTAGATAGCGCTCCGGATAGAAAGCTGATACATAGACGGATGGATCAGTGAGGAGTGGACTGTATTTTGTATATGATATGGACACTGGTGCCCACGGATTAACGTAGTTGTTTAAGAAATGACTAAAATAATTATGCAATATTTCAATATTCTAAGCTATTGTTAAATTGTGTCACTGAAAAATAAAGCAGTATAGACAGTTTTTCTACCAGACGAATTTCAAGGTGATTTTAGTATCGCTAGACAATTATTTACATAATACTATGGATGTTAATCACATTGTTTTAGATTATTCAAGCAATTTAAATAAATCGCTATTTTATATTGTCTATTGACGTTATATAAAGATTCAAAGAATCTAATGTAATATAAACATATAAAATGATATCTATATAGTATAATTTATTTTTGTCGCAAGTAGGTCGCAATATATAATTAAAATTTAAAAAATATATAAATGTTGACACTTTTTTTTAAATTATACGTAATATATTTCTAGCAACTTTTACGAAAATTGGAACATCATCTTTGAAATAGCCAAGTTACATGTACGGTTCCCTAGTTAGTACACATATTGATACTGTTTTATGGCAATGATAGAATTTAAAAAACAAAAAATGAGGAGGGGCCTACACTCGACTTTCCTTTAGAGATATATACCCCAAACAAACTATCAAAAAATACCAACACTCCGCAGAAACACCCTGAAATTGTACTATTTAGCTTATTATTTTATCATGTTTTCAAATGTGAAACATAGATGTTGGTTCTATAAAATTCACCTTATAAATATATTGAAATATATTTCTTAATAGTACTGTATTGCGAAATATATTTCAATATTTACAATAACCATTACAAACACGTCGATCTATTTGTGTTAACCGGTGGACAATGACATATAAATTATTTCTATTTTGTTTCAGTCTACATATTTTCAGGTAGTATATATTCTCACAAATGTATAACTATGGTTACATAAATAAGATTTTCCGTAGCAGTTATCTCGTAACTGGTACAGTTTTTAAAGAAACAAAACTTGTGCTAAATATTAATATCTTTCATTATGAACTTTACTATTTTTGCCACAAGTGCAGCAGTTTTCACTAAATATATATATATATATATATATATATATATATATATATATATATATATATATATATATATATATATATATATATATATATATATATATATATATATATAACCAAAACCAGCTATCAAACTAACCAATACTCTACAGAAATATCCTGAAATGTCATTTATCTAATTGAGTCTATTTTGTTTTCCTATCAAAGACGCACATGATTCGATTTATTAAGCTACATGCGAATCCTTGGCAACGTAAACAAGATATTTATAATGTTTCGTAGCATTTTTCTCGCAACTGGTACATTTTTAAAAGCAATGTTTCAAACAAAAGTTGTGTGAAATATTAATCTCTTTCATTATGAATATAACTATATTTGCCGTAACTTTAGCCGTTCTATTGATATTCCAAAAATGCGTAGAGTAAACATGCACTTCTGGTTTGAATATGATTTTCAAACATAGGAGGTGCACATCTAGACCATATACAAGTTTCACAATTTTACGTTCGACAGTTTTGGCCCTAGAGCGTTCACAGACACACACACAGACGACATTCCGAAAATAGTTATTTCCAATTCAGGGAAGCTCAAAACGTGTATATCCGTTAAAATATATTAGATATATAGTGAAAACAAGAAAGTCGAGTGAATGGATTCTTAAAATAATTTAGTCGATTAAATCGATTCTATACAATTTTGAACTATCGTAAAAGTGAACAGTCACCGCGAAAGCTAAAAACCTTCTGTCGAAAGGTCAGTAAACATCAGAAAAAATCAAGGATACATAAATTACCCAGTTGTTGAACAAGCTTATTTTTAAAATATGAATAAAAACAAAGTATGACTTACTTGTTCGCATTGATCCAAATCAATGGTCCCTTTGAGTTTGCGACAGTTACGATCTGTGTAATACTCCAAAAAAAATTGGCCAGGCAATTCTCCAGAGTGACGCAAAGTAAACCATCGTCTCCTCCACCGCTAAAACCCAAATAGTGCCCATATCACAAATATGACAACGTACAACGAAGAAACAACACGAAAATACATCAACGAAAAAACTTACAGCTCTCCATATTCGCTTTGTGGGTGGAGATTTGATTAACCAACCTTCATGAACCACTTCTCTATTTATTATAGACATTGTTTATAACATTTCACTTAAGTTTATAATATTGCTTAATATACAATGAACCCTTTAATAAATTGCTAAAACACGAATATTATCTTGTAATTGTTGTAAATTATAACAACAGATGACTAATAAAATTATCTTGACTAAAGTAACGTGAATATAGGCATTTATGGTAGTGTCAAAATAGCAAGGATGGACAATCTAGATTTCGCGTAAGATAGATTAAATAATTTCGTTGGGAAATGCATTAATAGGTGTATTAAAATGATGATAAATAGTATGAAAAGTACGCATTTGAAAGCAGAGATACTTGTTTTTGAGTATTTAAGCTTGCAAATCGTATCTTGTATACTGGAACAAATTTGGACGTCCTTATTCGAAAGTACAACGGTTTCGCAGAAACTGCAACTTCATGTCTGTTCTATAACAAAACGAGAGCAATAAGCGCTGCATTTGAATTTGTGTTGCTTTCATTTATTCTTTCTTGGACAGAGTTTAAAAGAAAGTAATCATGACATTTTATCTCTCCATATTTTAACATATATACACATATTTCCGGTAGAACGGATGCTCTACCGGAAATATACGTGTGAATATATATATATAAAACTTTAAATTCAAAGTTTGTCCCCCATTTTGGAACTGATTAATAAACTGCTACTTTTTACTTTCTTTTACGAAGTAATAAGTAAGTCTTGTAATCACGGATATACACGTTTTGACCTTCCCTGAATCGAATGTGACTATTTTCGGAATGTCTCTGTGTGTGTCTGTGAACGCTCTAGAGCCAAAACTATCCAACGTAAAATTATGAAACTTGAAACTTAAGACTTGTATATATGCCCTAGATGTGCACCTTCTATTTTTGAAAAGAATATTCAAACCGGAAGTCCATGTTTACTCTATGCATATTTTGTTCTATCTCCAATATCACCAGAACGGCTTCACTTACAACAAAAATAGTTATTTTCATAATGAATGCTCTAGGGCCGAAACTGTCGAAGGTAAAATTGTGAAACTTGTATATGGTCTAGATGTGCACCTCCTATGTTTGAAAAGAATATTCAAACCAGAAGTGCATGTTTACTCTACGCATATTTTGTTCTATCTCCAATATCACTAGAACGGCTACACTTACGGCAAATATAGTTATATTCATAATGGAAGAGATTAATATTTCGCACAACTTTTGTTTGAAACATTTCTTCAAAATATGTACCAATTGCGAGAATAATGCTACGAAACATTATAAATATGTTGTTTACGTTGCCATGGATTCGCATGTAGCTTATAAAATCGGATCATCTGCTATTTTTTGACAGGAAAACAAAATAGACTCAATTAGAAAAATGACATTTCAGGATATTTCTGTAGAGTATTGGTTAGTTTGATAGCTGGTTATATATATATATATATATAGTAAAAACTGCGTAAAAGAAAGTCGAGTGCAGGCCACTCCAGATATTTTGGCAACAGAAATATAAGGTTTCTGTCCAGTTTTGAGTACATATTTTCGGTAGAACGGACGTTCTACCGGAAATATACGTGTGAATATATATATAAAACTATAAATTCAAAGTTTGTCCCAGAAGAAAACCTCATTATTTTGGAAACGATTATTAAACTGCTACTTTTTTGGCAAGAAATAGTAAATCTCTTTTCTCAATCAAAATTTAAAGCGTTTACTCTTACAATTTCTTTACTATCTCAAAAACGACACGAGTTACCGAAAAAATTATAAATATGAAAGTTGAAGATATTGAACGTTTTTTAACAAAACTATACAATTTACTGAAAAATTGCTTTTGAAGTTAATAAATTTAAATGTATCCATGGTTACTATATAACCTAACGTGTTTAATAAAATATGCAGCACCCCTTTAAAATACGAATTCAACCCTTTTCCAACAAAATCATACAATTCCAATAATTAATATTTTAAAATCATAATTTATTTCTTAAAATTTTTAAACTTAAATATACTAGTACATCTGTAACTTAAACTATTGACATAGATACTATATTTTTCTTCTATATATATATATTATATACCATAGCATATGGCTTAATTAAACCCATACACCATGGGGATTCTTATTTGTTGGTACAGCATTTTCTAATTGCCGTGGTGACCCGATCATCTTTCGTGTGCTGCCAGCTTTATTAGGGCCTTCTAATAAAAGCTTGACTTCAGCTTCAGCTGGCGCTATAGTCAGACTTTTCAAATTCGCTTCTTTCATATCTGTGACCAGATTCTCTACTTCCCTTTTCTTCTCGTGAATGGCAGATTCGAGCGATGACACCTAAATAAATTATAATATATTATCGCATTGAATTATTAAATGTCAACATAAATATATTGTGAATTCAAAAATGGAAGCAGATGGATCGATGAGGAGTGAATTTAATAAGGATTATGAATAATTACGTCTTTTTTAAGCGAATCGGTTGTGATATGATGCAGTTCAGTACTTTGTTTAGCGATAACAATTTCGCGCTGCAAACGATCAACTTCCGCAATTAAATTCAGTTCTAGCTGCCTTTGAGATTCATTTCTCCGAACCTGGGTTCGCTGCTCCATTTGTAATTCTTCCATTACTAATCTGGAATTGAACACATTTTTACATATATACCATTTATATATTAATTAAAATAAAAAATTGTACGAAAGACCAACCTAATTTTATTTTTACACTGTAAAAGTTCGGTTTCGCAATTCGCTAACTTTGATCTTAAAAGTGTAATTTCTGATTTTAAAGTTTTTTCCTGCTGTTTTACTAACTCTTGTTCTTCTTCTACTGAATTAAATGTTTGTATCTAAAATTAATAACAATATTGTTATTATAACTTAAGATGAACAGATTACTAGTTCGTTCCGTTCCGACTGCGCCACTAATTTTTATTTATCATACCTGTTCCTGGTTAGTTTTATTAATACTGCTAACATTCTTTAATTCTTGTGATATGAATTCCATTTGATGATGCTGTTCCCTATTTTTACCCTCCCAGAACACAATTTCAGCATCATACTACAAATCCAATACAAACATATATCAACAATTAATGTTCAATTACAATAAAATTACCTTAGTGAGATCGGCTTCTTGGTTCGAGAGTTTCTCCCGTTGATAATTTACTAGTTTAATTAAGTCTCTGTACTGAACATTAAATTGCACATATTCGTGATTTCTATTCGTGGATTTTTTGTACTCCGCTTGTGAATTCTTCGTGAATTTCGCATCTAAAATTGTGTTGGGGGCTGGCGGATCACGGTATGGTGGGGGTGCAGGTGGGTCTTTATATGGCGGTGCATTTCGCTTAAAATGCTGACTAGAGGGTTCGGATACATCCGATTCGCATTGGCTTCCATTCCTAGGAGAGTCAGAGCTTTCTTTTACATCCAATACACTTTGATTATAATTTAAATTTATCTTAGAATTGTACCCGTAATTATTACAGAGTTGGCCAGTAGTACTGCAAAGAATTATACATTTAATTCTAGTACTACACATTTTATTTCAACTACCAGAATTACTCCATTTTTACTCTACGAAATAGAATCGGACATATAAATGCAGGATGATCAAAATGTGTACATCGGTAAATTACCTTAATTCTACAGGTTTTTGAGTCTCTCTGGGTTTGTCGGTGGCATCGACAAATATGCGGGAAGTCGATGGAGAGCTTGGCTGTGATATCGGCGTTTTATTCCTAACTGGTGCATTTGTAAAAGATTTCTGCAGTTCACTCCATTGTAATATAAACTGGACATCATTAGAATATTCGCCCCATTTCATTAAAATCTAATTAACAAAATATTAAGTTACACCAATTAAAATGACCAATATGTCGCATACTTTTAATGGTTTTTCATTCGGCGCCAGCAATCTTTCGTTACTCCTCCATCGTTCTATTAAAGTAAATCGGCCAGACTTTCCAGTTGCATGAGCCAACGCAAACACAACATCCTAAAATGTTTGTTGTTGTTATTATGCTATTATGGACGTGCAAATTTGTTTACAACACTTATGAAATTTTCTGAATCGTGGTGAAAAGGACATATTTAGAATGTATTACGTTGATTGGCAAGAACTTTATTATACTGGTGTATTTTCTATGGCCTAATTCAAACTCCTGAAGATGGCATAACGGATGCCGAAACGTTGTATAAAATTAATTAACAATGAACGACTGCTTTTCCCAAGAATCTTATTATTGTGTTTATTGTGTTATTATGGACGTGCAAATTTGTTTACAACATATTCCGATACAAAACATTATGAAATCTTTTGAATCGTGATAAAAAGGACACATTTAAAATGTATTACGTTGATTGACAAGAAACATGGTTTCTTTTCGAGGCGGACTGTATTAAATTCTTTTTCCGCGAGTAATTAATATAGATCGCGAATAGTAAAAATTCCTGTTACAAATGTTTTAATACTAATTGGCACTTAATTTCACCATAGAATTTAGTGTCTATGTTCATTTAATTCATGCAAAATTCAACATTTTAAATAATAATTTTTTTTAAATATATTTTTAATGTAATTTTGAATGTAATACAGGCTTAATAAGTGGGTATGAATAATATTGATATATAACAGCTAAAATAATATCATCTCAAAACAAGCATTATTATAGATGGTTACAGGTGCAATGATGCCGGTTGGTTGGCACAGTAATAAGGAAAGGACCATAGCGCTGTTAGATTAATATTATGATTTAATTAAACAACTAGACTCATATATATATATATATATATATATATATATATATATATATATATATATACATATATAATATTATTTTGCGAATATTTTGTAAATGAACATACATAATTAATAATAATATATTGAACTCACCTGGCAAGTAGTATTATCTGTTACACCACATACAATTCTTTGAATACCTTCCACCCATACCTTTAATTCCATGATATGTTAGCACTTTGACTTAGCACCCAATCTAAAGTAAACGAAAACAAGCAAAACACACATATATATATATATATATATATATATATATATATATATATATATATATATATATATATATATATATATATTTCGTATTTAAAAATTAACAAAACTATATATTAAATACGAATTCGGGATATCAATATTCATTAAAAATTAAATATAGATATATAAACACACACATTATTGATAAAATATATATATATATATATATATATATTTCGTATTTAAAAATTAACAAAACTATATATTATATAGAGTATATATTAATTAATTTTAAATACGACTTCGGGATATCAATATTCATTAAAAATTAAATATAGATATATACACACACACACACACACATTATTGATAAAATATATAAAATGGATTCAAGGACCCTCAAAACGGATATTTCCATTAAAATTTGGAGGTCGTCTCTTTATTTTGTGATCGCAATACTTTTTATAATACAATATATATATATATATATATATATATATATATATATATATATATATATATATATATAAGAAAATAAAAACGGCTCGTCCAAACGAAAAATTATTTAATACAAATTTATACATCAAATTTAATTTATTATTGCATGTTTTGATGTTTTTACAATAAATTTTCTAATAATTGCATTGAGAATATTTTGATTATTCTATTTGTACAAAAAATATTAAAAATATAGTTTCATTTTCCTCCCATTTGGAAAAATACAAACAGGCGCATTTTCTACAGAAGTATAAATGAGTATAATTTATATTACTGTACGGCTAAAAATGTGAATACATAAGAAAACTGTCGCTTTTTATAGGAAACAGAATAATGTTATGTATATTATATATGTACTCATACTATAATTATTTCGGGATTTTTATAATTGAGTAAGATTGGGGAGGGGTAAAGAAAATGCTAGGTCAATGTTATGTATTTATAGCAAAAATACACCTATTAATACATTATACCTAAAATACGGTATTGATTACTGGTTAAAATCCCAAATTGTGAAAAATATACGGCAAAATATTTTGACCTATATGTGAATAAATATTAAATGGTGATTTACCTTTTAAACGTGAACACTGGATTCATTGTAACGAAAATTCACTGTAAATAAACTAAAATCACAATACACATTCTATAAAAAAGGGAGGATATTGTCATAATTCCAGGAAGATAGGTCCCAAATATCACTTTGACACTTCGTTTAATTATAAATAGAACACCGCATTAATAAACACATTTCTTTTGTAAGATATTACAGTACTGGTAATATAATATTAAATAAAGCGGACGTTAAATACACAAAATGGATTAATAACTTTATTCATTATATGTAACCTAATATTTTTGACGTATGTGTTGTAACTATTTATATAAACCATGGACTATAAACAATGGTTTACTATGACTTAGATCGAGGTTCTATTTTAAACCGTGTCGCTGTGTGTGCTTATATATATATTTATAAATAAAATATAAATGTCTAAACTATAAAATAATACGCGTTATTAGTAATTACAATTACTTATATAAATATACAGATTTGATACATTTTGCAAGCATGCAATGGATAGTTAAAATTCGGGATTTTTAGCAGTACCATCTATGGACAATAAATAATACCAAAACTATAAATGATTTATACCTTCTTTCGTGGTCCATGGTAACGCCTAACGCGCCATCTTTTAGAAAATTTAGTATCTCACTTACAAAAAAAGTTTGTTCTTGTTTGCTGTGTTATTTGTTAAACAGAAAATCGAAATATAAGTGCAAATAAGCTATAGCAAACACTTAAAAACTATTTTATCTTTGCTATACAATAATCATTAATTCAGTTTATAATATATTAGTGTTTTTGTGTTAAGATTTTTGGCTTTAAATTGAGTTGTGTTCGTAACCTCTTGTTTCTGTGCTTCAAATTTTGTATAAATTGAAAATATTAGTGTATATGACTATTCGAAAATAATATCTATATATGTAGTTCGTAATATTTCACAAGAAAATGTTGCCACAGGTAGCCCAAGAAGCAGCATATTCAGCAACGTATGTTGAAAATTATTTGGATTGCGTTGAAAATCTACCAGATGATCTGCAAAGATTAATGTCTCGTATGAGAGAATTGGACGTGACGTACAGAGGTATTTTATTTTTCATTTTTCAAATTTTCGTTATACGTACATGACGTATACAACATAACCTCATTTTATACTGGGGAAGACGTCATTACTTACTTAGGTTGGGAAGACTGATTTCGTATTCAAATATAATTTTTAATACGTATTTTTTCCAAAATATCATCTGCAATTACCATTACAAATACGTTCTTAGTTGATCTAATTGCGTCAACCGGTGGAAAATGACATAAAAAAATTCTATTTTGCTTCTATCAAAATATTTATAATCATAGTTTAGACGATTTATTACACTTCTAGTATCTATAGCAACATAAATAAGATATATAAGAATTTCCGTGGCAGTTTTCTCCTAATTGGTACATTTCTTTTAAAAACTTTTCAAAGAAAAGTAAACATTATTAACGTGTATATCCGTTGAAATCTCGAGTATTATTTCGTAAAAGACAAATTAAGTTGCTATAAATTTCAATATCTTCAATTTTTACAAGAATCACTTTTTCTCTTACTCATGTCGTTTTCGAGTTATAGATAAAATTGGAAGACTAAACCGTTACTTCTGGTTAAGATATTTTTATTAATAGTAGGAGGTGCAGATTCAAACCACGTGCTTAAGTCTTAAGTTTAAAATTTTACCAGTTTTTGGCTTCGATTCAGGCATTCTTAAAACGTGTATTTCCTTTAAAATCTTGAAATTTCGCGTTAAAAAACTGATTAAAATATACTAGGAGCTTCTTTAAAAATTGCTTATCTCATGCGTATTCATATTTCAAGTATTTACTCTTGTTAATATAAGCAAGTTAATCAGTTTCATAACACACCAGTGTCTTTTAACATATATATTATTTTTATCATATATTTATAGATTGATCCTTTTATAACATTTTATTTCCAAGGCGTTTAGGCTTTTAAATACATATAAATATGTTTAGAATTAAAAAAATTATGCTTCGGAAAAGAACCTCCTACTTTTGAAACAGATATTTCAACCGGATGTGCTTGTTTATTCGTATCATTTTTTGGTATCTCGAAAACTTTTACGCAGTTTTCACTGATTATTGATTATAAAAATATAAAATTAGAAAATAATACACCAAGCTTACCTTATATAAATGAATGGGTGGAAAATGATACCAATACCAATTTGTAATGGTTTTCAAGTACTAGCTATCATAACTAACCAATACTCTACAGAAATATTCTGAAATATCATTTATCTAATTGGGTCTATTTGGTTTTCCTGTCAAAATAGCAGATGATCCGATTTTATAAGCTACATGTGAATCCATGGCAACGTAAACAACATATTTATAATGTTTTGTAGCATTTTTCTCGCAACTGGTACATTTTTTGAAGAAATGTTTCAAACAAAAGTTGTTCGAAATATTAATATCTTTCATTATGAACATAACTATATTTGCCGTAAGTGTTGCCGTTCTAGTGATATTGGAGATAGAACAAAAAATGTATAGAGCAAACATGCACTACCGGCTTGAATATTCTTTTCAAAAATAGGAGGTGCACAACTAGACCATATACAAGTCTTAAGTTTGAAGTCTCATAATTTTACGTTGGACAGTTTTGGCCCTAGAGCGTTCACAGACACACACACACACACACACAGACAGACAGACGTCATTCCGAAAATTGTCACATTCGATTCAGGGAAGCTCAAAACGTGTATATCCGTTGAAATCTCGAGTTCGATTTTTTTGGTGATCCCTATACTTACTTATTACTTTGTAAAAGAAAGTAAAAACTGACTGGATAAAAAACTAGCAAATAAAGAAATGGGGTCCTAAAGCTCAAATTTAATTCTAGCATATCTACGTGATGTAGAAACTCAAACGGAATGGCTGGGTTCAAGTGACGTTGAAAACGCTGGCCGTAAAGCGAGAGCTATCTCCCGTATCCAGCAAGCTCTAATCGCTGCACAAGAACTCGGCGATGAAAAACTAAATGTCGTACAAAATTTACTCGACTTAATTGAAAATAAAACTCGTCAACTTGATGTTGACTACAAACATCTTGGTGAGTTTACACGTTTTTGTATATATTTTTCAATACCTTAACAAGAATTTGCCTAATATCAATATCGACCATTTGTATAGACTACAGAAAAGAAGAACCTGTGCCTGAACCAAAAGAACAACAGACTGTCAGCAATGTATGCAGCACAGGAGTTGTAGCAAACAGTGGCGAACGCCAATCGAAACGGGCTCGCCGCACCCGTCACGACACTTTCACCGGCTTGGATGCGAACGTAAGCGAGCCAACGCCGCCAACGGAGCACGTATTACGCAGCTCGGTAGCACCAGCAGTTGCAACCACAAATACACAGAAGAAGACAACGGCCACTGGCAAAAAGAAGAAACGTAAATCGAAGGGCACAACGCAAGTGGCACAGCGAGAGGATTCGCCGCCGCGCGAAGAAGAACCCGCGATCGACCCCGATGAGCCAACGTATTGTTTATGCGATCAAATCTCGTACGGTGAAATGATTATGTGTGACAATGATCTGTGCCCCATCGAGTGGTTTCATTTCTCTTGTGTTTCACTTACAACGAAACCGAAAGGGAAATGGTTTTGTCCGAAGTGTCGCGGTGACAGGCCGAATGTGATGAAGCCGAAAGCGCAGTTTTTGAGAGAGCTGGAGCGGTACAATAAGGAAAAGGAAGAGAAAACATAGAAGTTTTTTTTAATTTGACGAATATTTATATATTTTTGGATCGACCACGATTAATTTACGATTTAAGAAATATATTTTTAATACTTTTTACCTTGTTTTGCGGGTAATTTAAACTAGTTCTTAATTTATAAAGCCCGTATGGAAACGATGTGTAATTTAATACATAATATTATCTTTTCAGGGAAATGTACTATATTTTTCAATTAAAATTAGCATTAGTTTTTATGACCACGGCATTTTTAGGGTTCTGCGCGCTTTTACCAAAGTTGTCCTAACATTTTACACAATTCTGAATATTATATACAGATAATCTAAATATAAAGTTCGAGACATATTTTAATATTAAATTATGCATCGTGTACAACGGGCTTAGCACTTATTCGATTTAATACTTATTATTTTTATGAAAAACCTTAAAATATATAATGCGGCAATATTATAATTCGATATAACGTGTTTCACAGAACAATTTGAAATTTTATCCATAATTAACTGGGAACTCATGTCTGATATGTTGGTGGTACCGCATTTAATAGGGCAAATATAAATACCAAACTATTCCCTTAATTGAGGGGAAACCGTCATATTTATTTTTATTTGATTATTATAAAAACTCTTGTCAATTGTACATATATTTAAATTTGTTTTTATATATTTGAGACGATTGGAGAAACACGCTGTATAATTCAAAGTATTTTATATTGGTAGACAATTTTTATTTGACTTATTGAAATTTGTACAAATATAAATAATAATAAAAATATATTTGGCTATTTTTACTTCTGAATTTTATTGATTGACCTGTCTATCTTTGGGTGTCTACAATTTGTAATTGTATTTAATTTTTAAATAATATTTAACCGACGGATTTTATATTTTTCGTATTTTTTTGTTGTAATGTTTAGGATTTTTGAAATAAATTCGTTTACACAATGTTTTTGTTTTTATCTTTTCAATTTGTTGATGCAGTTAGTGGATTGTTTGTTAGGAAAATAGGTTTTTAATCTTATAGGCTGTTTAATGAACAGATTCAGTAAGAACTCCTCTCTCAAATAAGCGCTAAATTAGAATAGAGGATAGTTATAGATAAACAGTCCATCTTTACTTGATTAGTGTTTGTTTCTATATTTTCTCAATTACATATTCAGGGCTTCCACAGCAATTTTGTATACAAACAAGTGAAATAGCGTAGTTTTTAAAGGATAAAAGTGAAATAAGTGACCGAAAAAAGATAAAAAAGTGAATAATAGTGAATAAAATATTCATTTTGTTGACGCCATTTTGTTTTTAGACCGATTTTGAGACCAGATTCGTAATCTACGACCCCAAAAACCTTGTGTTATCAAATTTCAGGCAATTGATTAAATAAATAAAGGAGTTATACATATTTTAATTAATTTGTATTAAAAAAAGAGTGGCCTGCACTCGACTTTCTTTTAAGTAGTTTTTACTAGAAAAAATCAAAATATTGACAGGCACAAATCATAATACGATTGATTAAACTATATGCAAATACATGGCCACATAAATAAGATATTTAAGATTTTCCGTTGCAGTTTTCTCGAAACTAGTATATTTTTTGAAGAAAGAAAGAAATCTTGGACAATGAGTTACGGCATTAGGATATTTTTAGATAATTACAGTCATTCCCCGCGTTTTGTTAATTTTTTTTGCGCGAACGCCCGAGATCTCCCAGAAAGGTAATTAATGAATCTATTCATTAAACAGACTGTAGTGGAATGGTATTGTATAAAATAAATAATGGTAATGAGTAATTTTGTAAATTTATCATTGTTTTTCGAAAATTCAAAATACATTTTTGTTAATTTATCTACAGATATAATATCTCAAAGCTCATACTGTAAATGGACATTGGCACATACATATTATTTAGTTTACCAAGTAACAAAACATTATTTTAGTTTTTTATTTAATCTAATTAAATTATAAGGTCCATTTCAACAGCTTACAGGGCGGTATGTTTACAATTACATGAAGCCCACAACCTCTCGTACATAAACTTCAAATCATACACTGAACAAAACTAAAATTGATAATATAATCTTTTACAATTTATATTGCTATACAATTATTGTTAACAAGACTAAATCATCACAGTGTTTTAATCATTATTTTATGTACAAAAAATTATTCAAAATGGGTGAGCATTGGCGACAAACGTCGACACAGCACAATTATATTTATATATACGTGAAAATTTAATTATATTCTAACATTCATTTACTCCACTATTTATGGAACAGTTATACATAGGCGTATATTTACAAAACAAATTTGGACCATCGTTTTATAAATATAAATACAACAAAATATCTAGCGAAGGAATATATAATTATAGAGGCGATATATTTTAAATTACATATATAAAGTTAACATTCAAATTCCAAGATCTCTCTTTTCTGTATATAGCTGTGAATATTTACAATATTAAATTTGTTTTTTAATACGATTATTATTTTGTTCTTATAGCTTTCAAATTGCAATTATTACATTATTTATTTATTATATGTTATAATTATTTGCTTTTAAACTTATGTACGTGCATGTGTTATCGTTTTATATTATTTGTTTAATTTTATTTACTACATTTAACTTATTCTAACCGAGATCTTCCATTGTTTCCATCCAACAACTTAAAATTTAACCTACTTATTAGTATAGTTTATTAACATTCGTATAGTGATAAATAATCAAAATGATTTGATTCAAACGAATACCTAATACGCCGAAAATAGCAAAGCCGTCTTAAGGGAAAAATTTGCAACACAATAAAAAACAGTTTATTAATTTACAATTAAAGTTAAAACAGTGTAAGACGGTTCTGCGCTATGTCAATAGAGCAATTAAATAATATCAATAAGGATATTTAAAGCACAGTTGGTTATTGCTGGGATAAATAAGTCTATTAATTTAAGTTACCCTTTGATCATTGAAATATTAATATTTTTGCTATTTACGCCATTATTTAATAGTTTTTTATTAGCTTTTTTTCGAACCTAAACATATGAATTAAAAAATAAAGTGAAACTTATGCGTATAACTGGCAAAAATAACTGAATTAGTTGGTCATTTAAGAAAATGGTAGTTCTTTACCTAAAGCCTCAGAAGTATAAATACACAATGTAATTTTAAGTTGGAATGAACTCTTATATAACAATTATTCTGATTGTTCCTGGAATAAGTATATTAGGTGAGTGAAAAAATACATTTTTCATAGGAACAAATCTACTATCAAATTTGTGCGCAGCTAAATCCTCATAATATATATATTTATTCCAAATTACTAAATATATATCCAAAGCAAACTGATTATTATTACAATTTTTTGGTTATTTGTACAATCGCTCTTATGTTAATTTTGTTATTTTATTGCAAAATATTTTACAAAAAAATGTGGATAAACCACCTTTGTACCCCAAGTGGATATACATGTAAGTTGAACGTGTTATTTTCCCAAGATTTCGACGTGATTGCATGTTTTGAAATTATATTAAAAGTATATCTGTTGCAGTAAATAGATATTGAAAGTAAAGAATATATTTATTTATTATTTAATCCAGCTAGATAAAAATGGTTAACCTTTAAAAATCTGCAGTGCCCTACACTGGACTAGTATATATAATCGAGGAATATATTCTTCGATTATGTATACAAATGCAATATTTTTATTAATTAATTACACAATGAGATTAAGAGAACAGATAAATATAATTTTGTTTTAAATTATGAAACAATTTAGTATATACTGCAACCATGGATACAACATATAAATTGACAAATATCAAAAGCAATTTTCCAGTAAATTTTAGGTGTTACTTTTCACTATTGTTAAAGACATTTTATCAAATGAGATATATATTAATTATAGTATTATTTTACATCGTACATTAATTAATTTATTCTAATATCAGTTTGCTTTCTGAATAAATGTTGTAATATTTGGATACGTAATTCTGATGCGCGATATTTATATCTATTTATCTATTAATATTTATATATTTCTTACTTGACTAGGCAAATAAGCGATACTTATAGTTCCCCGAGGAAAAGAAAAGTATTTATCATAGAAAAATATGTCAATAAATGGGTTTGGTAGTACATTGTTGGGTGGTAAATAAGAGTGCAGTCTTTTTGTTTATTGATCGTCTATAGTGACGCCAATATTTAGATTCGATACAGCCGTTGCTATGTGCTCGGACTGTGACACATCCTTGATCAATCCGGGATGATAGTAAGCGGTCAGGAAATAACATGTTCCTGGCATGTCACTTGGAAAATCTTTTGGTAGACAAGATCTATCCCGGCCGAGCATTTCGAAGCCGTCACTTGCTGCTAAATGTCTACGACACGATACAAATTATCATTCAATACAAATGCGATAATCCGAATTTGATTTCTAGACAGTAGACAAATATATTCCTTAAAAATAACTTACTCATGAGTTGTTGGACTAACGTTTATCTTGAGTGGTTCGCTTCCTGATTCGAATTTGTTTGCAATGGTAACATTATGGCCGAAGAGACAGTAGCGAGGCATTTTCTTGCCAACAACACCAGCAAGAACTGATCCTGTGTGGATTCCAATACGCATCTGTAAACAATAAAATAAGATTTGATATGATTTCATTTAATTATCCATTTTGTAATTACCCGTATCGGTTGACCTTGATGTGTCTGGTGTTTGGAGCATGTTTCCATCATTTTGAGTGCCATCCACGCTATCTGAAGAGCATGCGTTTGACTCCGCTTATGCAAGCCGCAGGCGACGCAATAAGCATCTCCAATAGTCTCCACCTTAGAAACCAAAACTGTATCACAATTCCTCTAAATGCACCCCTGAATTCAGCAATTAACTAGCACTTTTAAACTTTATGTGGCAATGAAACGGTAGTATTAAGTTTATTACCTTATAGACATCCAGCTGGCCACAATAGACATCGAATTGATTGTACAAATTTTGCAACATGTTTATAACCATCATTGGCGTTGCCGTAGAACAAATGGACGTGAAACCAACAATGTCGCTGAATAACATAGTCACATTTTCATGCGTTTTTGCCTCAATTGTTTCACCTATTAGAAATTAGGATCATTTAAATCAATTAGCTTAATTTGGAAGTGACATACATTGTAATTTCCAATCATAATTAGTAATTGGCTTACTGTTAATGAACTTTTAAAATCAAACATATTTAAAATAAACTTACCCAGCCATAAACGTTTGGCAATATCTGGTGGAAAAATGAGGTGAAGAAGACTAACGTTTTTCTCTCGTTCTTTATCTACTGCACGATTTGCTTCTTCTATCGAGCTCTTCAGTTTATCCATGCGACGTCTTAATCCGTCCTTTAAATAAATTATTTCTAATTATCAATCATGTTAAAACATTATTTAATTAATTATATTAATGATTGAATTTATTATTTATAACGCGTGTGACAATTTTTTAGGAACCCGAGTTTTCACTCTCCATCTGAGTATTGAAGTTAATTTATAAAGACAGTTTTTCTTTAATTATCAGTTTAATTAAAGGTAAATATGCAAAACACTTATATAACTTCCACAAATCGATCTCCTATATATTTAAGGGCTTTAATCATTGTATCGTTCGTGGGAATTCTGATACGATGAATTAATTATGTATGCAAATTTTCTTATATATTTAATTAATTTTCATTGTTTCATTGTTTATTAGTAATAATTGTATACTTTTTTTTTTTAAATATTTCAGGCCAACATGAAATTTATGAAAGTTATTCCTATAAATATAGGAATACATGTCCGCTTCCACCAAAATTTACATAATGAATATCGATTACAATCTGAAATTCACCATTAAAAATGATATTTTCGAAGCGAAATTTGCATATTTCCTCGCGATATTTATATTTCACATGACTTTGATTGCTTTTCAGGCGAGCTATAGGGGACAGTGGGGTCATAATGCGCGGTCAATAAATTCGTGTATTTATATTTAACCCCTTGGTATTGTTTGTGGTGTAGAAATTGCAAAAAAAAAAAAAAAATACAACAGTTATTTCTTGTTACATAAATAATACGTAAAATTTATTGAACAATGCAACTATTAAAAATGTAATAAAATGAAAAGTTATTATCACAATTTTATTCTAGATATAATATAGGCGTCGGACGTTCGTAAAAAATCAGGAAACAATATAAATTTGTGTACTAACTAGAGAAATATAATTGTAATTTAGCTATTTGCAAAGCCGATTTTAATATCTTTAACTTTTATAAGAATAACTATTTCTCTAACTTATACACACTAACATATGCACACCCGCGATATAAACAAGCTTACTTTTTGAATATCTTGGAAATGGCATGAGTTTATGAAAAAGTGCTTCTCATAAAAGTTGAAGATATTAAAATTTTTAGCAACTTTTGTTTGAAAAGTTTTTTCGAAAAATATACCATTTACTGAAAAATCGCATTTGAAAATAGTTGTTTTATATTTACGTTTCACAGTAACTGTAGGGTGATATTTAAAATAATGTATAACTAAAAATAGAGATAATGAAAGGACAAGAAAGTCGTGTTTTTTATACATTACATATAATAAAGTAAAAAACATTCACAAAATTAACTGAAAAACGCTGGTTTTACACAAAATTATATTAATAATTGTATATTACAATAATATGTTAACATAAATAGCAGGTTTCTACTCATGGAAGTGTGTAGCACATAATATGCATTAAATGCGACATCATACACCCGTACAGTAATTAAAAATGAATACGCTACGCAGAATACAAAAGCAGTGACGAGTTAATTAAAATATACAAAGTTTTGCGACAGTGGCTATTCGCAATTTTATTGATGTAGTTCCTTCATTTCGTTAATTGCTCACTGAAACGCAAATAAAAGTGGTGCACGCGTAGATGAGTATTTGCACTTTGTTATAATAAAAGCTACGCCATTCGTTGCTCTATTACTGCGGATGACTAAAGCCTTACTTAAACAATAGTTGTTTTTTGTCGTTGCTATCTGCACAATTTTCGACAAAGTAATTGGAAAAGGAATAAAAACGAGAATGCGCAAAAAAACCGAAATTTAAACGGACTCGTAATCTTTTGTTTAATTTACTAAGTGGCCATAAAATTGTACATTTTTTATTGCATTTTAATTTGGTTAACCTCATAACTCTAAATTATCTAATTTTTCCTACAATGCCTATATTACTTACCCTATATTTCTATAAGTAACGATTTTAATTTATGTTTCTTTATTTTACTTATTTATTCGTATTGTTTAAAAGAATAAATTGACCTCAAATTTTTTACTCTTTATGTTCTACATGTTTAAATTTTCATGCCGTAATTATTTTATAGTGAAATAGTATATTGAATAGTTTTTCAGATTTAAAACTGTGAGAGTTTATTTTATTTATTTTTTGTGAGCTCTTGATGAAGGATATCCGTCGGCAGATTATGTTTTTGCTGCCGTTTTTAATTCCGGACAAACTTTTTCCTGTGTGTTACGATAAAATAAAAATACTTTAAACACATTTACGTAACTTTCAAAACCTAACAAGTGACGAAGGTGTGCCTTGGATTAAGGCGTCACCAATAATAACTAATCTAGAACTTTCGAGCGTTACTTAATCTTAGCACAAAATAAATCTTTTAATTTCAAAATCAAATCTTCGAAACGAATTCTATTTCTTTATATATAAAAATTTGAAGTGGCTCTCTGATATTAGAACATGTTACTTCATTTTTATTAAATTCGATAAAGTACTAAAGGGCACTAAATTTAAGCATGCAGCAAAAAAGCTGGGAACGGCCCTGTTGTGTGTGTACAAAGTTTATCGTAATATTATGTAAGCTACGCATGTATCCAAACATTAATATTCAAAGTGGACGATGATTAATTTGGATTACTAAGTTCGCTCAACTAAACTAAAGTTAATATTATGTACAAGAGTGTTAGCTAACTCAGTCGCTGTGTGAATAATCTAACCGATGTTGAAAACTTCCCATACAGAATGTAAAGTTTAGTGCGTACTCAAAACTTTGCAACAGGTAACTTGTAACTGAAACTTGGGAGTCAGAGCGATGTATTATAGGAAAACTAAATTAAGACAGACAGTTTAACTTTCATCAGTTAAGACATCTCAGTCACTGAACAATTTGTTAACAACATTTACAAATACAAATTAAAAGTTTAATAGTCTGCGCGTATAGCTATATGACTATCTCAACTAATACGACAAGCATAGGTGCAACCACGCCGTTTTAACTATTCAGTGGATGTTTTTTTAACCTTACATTTTGGAAGAAATATAGTTTTATTTTTAAAGCTATTAACAATGAAACAGACCGAAATATCAAACAAATTCTTTAATATTTCAACATGACTCGGTTGCAAGCGCGGATCCAGGATGGGGGATAATTACCTCTCCTAAGATATTTTTCGATATAAAAAACATTTCTTTTAATTAACTTTCTTATCTTCTTTAATGTTTTAATTCTTGTTTAAAATATTTTTACTGCGTACATAATTATTTTTTTAATGCATTACCCTCCCTGACTACTGGATCCGTCCTTGTAATGATGTAGGCGGCTGAAATAAAACTTCCGCTACTATTTGGTAGAAAATCTATATTTGAAACCATATGGACAACTGCAATAAAATAGATTGGAAACAATAACAAAATGTTATACCTGAGCTCTGGCTTGTTCACCGACGAGTATCACGTCTCTCGTGGCATCATGCAGAGGGATGTCCGAAATGAAAAGGCCCCGTCCAGTGAGTCCTTCCAGTCCGTCCAGAAATGGAGAGCCAACAAATAAAATGGAATCTGATTCTGGGCAAAACACCATCTGGCCCTTTAGTTCCAGTCCCTGCAACAATAAATATTTATCTATGTTAATATTGACTTAAAACACAGCTGTCTTTCCTTGAAGTTTTCAAATAGAATTTCTTATAAAAATTGATATACAGATTTACGTGAAATATTTAGAAATGTAAGAATACTCCTTGAACCGCAACTGTAATTGTTAAAATATTATTTCCCCAAGTCAAAAATATATCATTTTTTTATGTATGTATAGTTGGTTTATACCCTTGCATATTTTACGCAGTGGAATTCTCAAATCACTGATGAAAATGGTAGAAAGTTAGATATGAACAGCGACAGTTCTGGCAACCTAATCAAACATGTCCAACAAAAGTCGAAGTTTGATTTCGGTACGCAGTTGTTGTAACAACTTTTACTTTCGGCTATATGGATGTCAGATCTCGTCTTTGTCGACTTATCTTGATGAATTTCTACTTCCGAAGTTTGATGGCTGGTTACAAGATTAACCTTCTATACTGCGAAATTTGGGATAATATTGAAAGACACACGACCGAAAACCGTAAGATTATGTTTTTTATGTATATTTATACCCTATCCCCGAAAATAAATATTGATATTTTAAGAAGATTTATTGAATAAGCTAATCTATGCAATTTACACGAAAGTTATCTCATTCGGCTTGATACATTTTTTGCGATGCACCATTAGTACGGATGGATATTGATGTATTTCCACTCACTTCTAATCCACCACGGCTTCTCACTGAAAGGTGTGACATCTTTGGGAAATACTGTAGAAAATTGGCAAGATATTTTTATCAGTTCCAGTTGGAAAATGCTAAAAAATTGGCGATACATCGGTAAACTCAACACGCACGTGGCACCCTTCTAGAATATTTGTCAATAAAACTTAATGATGTGACATAAACATAAATTTGCCGTATTTGAGAATATCGAACATATTATTTATACTTGTAATTCAAGAATCCCTAAATAAACTAAGCTATGCATAATGTAATATATATATATATATATATATATATATATATATATATATATATATATATATATATATATATATATATGTATATATATATATGTATATATATATATATATATATATATATATATATATATATATATATATATATATATATATATATATATATATATATATATATATATATATATATATATATATATGGTTGCTATGGATACTTAAGTTTAATTTTTTTCAGAAATGGTACACTTTTGGAGATAAATAGATGAACTATATAATTAAAATGATTTATTTATTATTTATATATGTATATATTTGAATGTGTGTGTTTATTTATTTACCAATTACAAATCTGTTATAATTCAAAAGGAATTGAAATCTTTTTGGTAATTAAAATCAATTTTATATTTATCAATTAGAATTTCTTTATATAACTTTTAACTTGAAATGTTATTTGCAACCATTCAGCCTTCTTAAAAATCTTTCCTGAGGACTTGATTCATATTGAGGGTTTGAAGTCATTTTGATGGTTTAAAATCTTTTCGATGACTTGAAACCTTTGATTAATCCATAATTCAATTAATATTATTCAAATGAATTTAATTTCATATCTTTAAGTCCTCATTATCAAAAGAGTTTCAAGATCAAATGGATTTAATTTTCCAAAATAATTAAAACCCTTTTGATTAGAATTCCTATCCAAATCTGGGTACATGGTGTTAACGTAGTTTTTTGATTTTTGTTTTAAAATCATTTGTAACTTATAATATCTTGTCTGATTTCTTAAATAACAACAAATAATATCCGATAAAACGAATCGGTATCTTACCTCAGCGACAAAATCGTCGACATCGGGTGGTTTCTTCAGTGTGAGAACAAACGGTGTGTTTGCCCTTTTGATAATCTCTTTAAACGAAAGTATGATACCTCTAGGCCGATAGAAGTCAAAATAGGTAGCCACCGATGTACCGTGACTGTTCAATATACAGCCAAAACAGCGCATGAAGCCCGAACCGAGTTGCACGAATTCAAGCCGTCGATCAACAACAAAATGCCACGGAAACGCTTTGCAGAAACTGGCAACGCTCATCTGGAGATCACACGTTAAATTCGATATATGCGGTGCATGTGGAATAGTGAATGACGATGCTGCTGTTATGATGTCCGATTCGTCACTGTCTTCTTCTACGCTGCATGTGGATCTATGAGGCTTTATTATGTACCTGGAACAGATAAGTGAATTTCACAGAACATAAATTATGAATAATGCTTTTAATCTGATGAATATCGATATTTATCAATATTGAGCAGTTTCACAACTCGGGGGGACTAGATAACTGGTGGTAGTCTAGTCTTGCCGGAGATAAATCAGTGATTGCAATACTGGTTTTTGATATACCGGTGTTCCGGTAATTTATTATATTTTTTATATATCGAAATACCGGTCTTTACTGTGCTGTAATACCGGCATTCTTTTTGATATATCTAAGAAATCTATAGTGGCTTCACTCGACTTTCTTAAAGGTAGTTCTCAATATTTATATAATATTACTTTATTGTGTTTTAAATTCAACTCTTGCTTTGAAATAATATTTATATCTACAGGGTAATTTAAATTACTATTTTCAAAGGCGTTTTTTCAACAAAAATTGCAATAAAATTTAATATCTTCAACTTTTAAGAATCAATTTTTGTCTTACTTATACTGTTTTCGAGATATTGGAATAGTAGGTAGATAAACCCGTTACTTCTGGTTAAGATATTGTTCTTCCGGGACATATACAAGTATTAAATTTTAAATTATTATTCAAATATAAAAATTGTAAAATAATTTATTCATTAAAAATGTCAAGGGTTAAATGTATTCTGAATTAATGTTTTATTGATTGTAAATTCGCCGTAGAGTGAGCTGAAGGCATCGCTTTGCTTTAACAACCATTACAATAGAAGGTATTTTTAAATGAAATTCTGGATATCTGGTCATGTGCTGCAGAGCCACGCAACCCATTTTTAATACCGGTTACGTTTCGTATATTTGTGCGATAATCCCAACCACACATACCAAATAGTCTATAAATCGAGTAATATTTTAAAACGTACGTAAATATAAGTCCATTTCATGATTACCGGAACCTGTCTTATTGTGCAAAAATATACAAGTTTATGGATTCATGTGGCAAATAATGTAAGTGGATCATAACAAAACTTGTACGAGTCATAAATATAGTTTTCTGTCCACAAAACAATTAGGTCACCATAGAGGTGAAGCAATAGGAGCAAAACCACTCTTTCCAAACAGACTCCTGATACCTACGATATTCGCTATTTCGAATAATAAAAGTTTAAGACAAAAATACATATCAACTTTTTCATAATGTTTCTATTTTCTGTATTTAAATTATACGTACATAATTCAAACAAATCATGTAAATTCACTAGCTATATATATATATATATATATATATATATATATATATATATATATATATATATATATATATATATATATATATATATATATATATAATATTGCTTTATTATGCACAAAATTGTATCTACGGTTTTATTTTTACAGCCTAATAATATTTTAGCTCACCTAAAATGTCTGGAATCATTTGGAGTTTGTTCCACATCAATTTCTGTGTCTGTATTATATAACGTTTTCGCAATTGCCTTGATGCATCCGACCAACAATAATGCAACCGCAGGCCGTTCGGTGGTGAAGTGTAGCTGTAGATAACCATCATCTAGAGTTGTGCAAACAAATGCAGCCTCATGGTCCGTTTCGTCAGCTGGGTCTTGTTGGTTCTGGAGAACATCGTGGACGCCATCTAATGTCGTTAGAAATTCGTGAAGATTGCCGCCAAGGCATCGAAATGCACGCTCTAATCGTCCCGTGCAGGAGGTTTTAATGAGCTCTTGACCAAGTTTGTCCAGAAACGCACTGGCTTCAATATCTGGAAAAGAAAATAATACATTTCACTAAATCGCATCAGAATACATGTAAAAATATTTGTACTACGCCTACTATTTTTTCATGGAGTTTAGTGCATATTTAATTTTATTTAATGCATAATTCATGAAGTTATTTATTGTAAAGATTGTGATCGACTAAATTTATAAATACGATGTGTATGCAATCAGGAATGCAGTCAATTTGTAATGATTTTTTATTATATTCCATGTTGCGATAATGCAATGCTCTTCTTCTTTAAATATTTTATTATACAAACAAAATCTCTAACTAACTGTGAGAATTTGGATGAATTTATTTAAAATTAAAACCTACCATCTTCTTCCGAGACGATATCAAATATGTCCTCCAAATATGCGTAATGGTTGCAGTCCGTGACGTCTTCAGGCAATTGTTTTCTGCAAAAGATAACCGAAAACAATTTTTATAATCTCCCTTTTAAAAAAGAAAGGTGCATTGGCCTCACTTACATTATAATATACAATCGTATAAGAAAGTAATTAACAAAATAAAACAAGAACCCTTTAACAGTTGACATCTACGTCAAACAATTTTAATTGAAAAATAAAGTATTTAAGCAAATCTCTTCCACGAGTTAAAAACATTTCTTACAACAATATTTGTATTTAAGTTTTTAGTCCCCTATCAAATTATTACCTTAGGGAATGGTCTACTCCACAGATATTTGTTTATAGTAACTTTCAGTAATCCAAATGTATTCTGTAAGTTTTATAACTAAATTAGAGTAAAACAGTTATAAACTATAAAATCGCTGGAGAGAAAATAAGGTTAACACAAGTTTATTAATCTATAAATTGAAGCGACAGCCCCACAAAGTTTTAAAGCTTTATTAGAAACTTGGCAATTGGCTTAGCTGTCAGCTGTTTCTGTTATCATCATATAACTGTCCGTTGCAGTAATAGATCATATAGCTATACATACGATTTGTGTGCTATCTATTAAGATAACATCGCTACTTTATCCGGATGTTTGTTGAGGATATAGCATACGATTGCACAACAGTGGAATATCGATCCCTAATTAACTGAGAACCTACCTTGTAATGTACATACAGGATACAGTAGAACACTGCCCGTAGACATCCCAGCAAATTGTAATGCAATCTATGTTTGGTGTTACATGGTTAATTAACGATTAAAAACAGTAAAACAGGATTTCTTTTAACAGTGTCTAAAAAATATTCTATTGAGATATCATTGCTTTAGCTAAAGCCAATCAAAACATATAGATTTGAAAAACACCATACAATGGTCGAAATATCTATATAAAACCAATTCTCGTCCGAGAGATAAAAAATCTGGGTTAACCATCACTCGATTATCTTATACTTAATTTTCACTAAATATGTATGCTTTATTGCGATTTAAGTTCATTTTACCATTGCCATGAAACAATATCAATGAGCGTGGTAACTAGGGAAAACGTAACATGATTATGTTCAAAGGAAACAACTTTTATAAGACACACACTCAAAGATGAAATAGTCAAAATAGATTCAGGGACACTAAGAACGGATACAATATTTTCTTTTATACATTACGTATAAATAAGTAAAAATGCCGCATGCTCATGATAGAAGTTAATGTTGACAGGATAAGAAATACGTAAAAGCTGTAGATGTACCCTGATAAAAGTTTGGCTTAATCCTACTGTGCCCAACTAATTTAATCAACTTCGGAACCGTAAGTGGTTCCTAAGATCATTAGTCGATGCTATCAAGATGTAATGTTTTTCGTATACTACCGAATAGAGTGGCTTGCGAATAAGTCTATTGGCCTTGGAACATAACTCAGTAATTCGTCTGATTAAAATCTCCTTCGCTAGCTTGTTGCCAAAACGCCTAACGGCAAAAGAATATAACTATTTATTATGAAAATAGCCCTAATAATATTTAGTGTTATAATCTAGTGAGCGAACCGCAAACCAATTTCCAAGAAACGCTCTTTTGCATATTAAATACTATGTATGATGAACGAATTGTTTTAGAATTCTAATCGATTTTAAGACATGAAAGAGGTGGTTTTTCTCAAGTAAAGATTCTGTTTTCCTATCGCAGTGTTATGCAAAGTGAACAAAAATATATTCCTGCAGAAGGGTGGCGATATTATAATACATATCAGACAGTCAAACTTTCCACTGGTATGGAACCGACAACCCCTTCTTGAATTCGATGCATTTTTAGGAACCTCTAAGGAATAAAAACGTGTATGTACGAAAGGGTTCACCAACAGAGAAACAGATTTAAATATACCGGGTTCTTTCTCAGTATATTCTTCATCCGAATTTCGTTCACAAACTATATATATATATATACGATATAACATTCTTAGCTCGTTGTACGATTGTACAGACAGCTATAGTGTTTGGTCGTGTGTCTGTAACATGCTCGAATCAAATAATGCTTGTCGGGTTGTGAAAATTTTACAAACGATTTTTTAAATTATATAGCAACATTTTTTTACTTTTATGAACATAAAATATTATAGTATCTATGTACCTTGTGTTATGTAATATATAATGTACTTTTTGTACATCACGTTTTGTATGGCAATGCAATAAAAATGAAAAAATAACTTACAGGCTACTGTAATTAGAAGAAACACTTTGATCGGCTTCCCTTTGTAGCAGTTGGGTCAGAGCAGTCTGCAATGCTTCATTCTGAAACAAAACACAATTTTTCAGTAATTTTCTAAGTAACTTATAATAAGGGAATGTTCACTTCACTCGACTTTTTTATATTTTATTATCATTATATATGTAATATAGTTTTATTGTCTATTGTATTAATTCTACGTTTGCTATATGAGTATATGGGTTATTGGATTTAAAATGTAATCGAAACTAATTAATTATTTGTGTACCAATTTTGAATGAAATCGATCCGGTACCTTTAGAGAATGCGTTCGCTAACCCATGTCTTGTGACCAATCGAGCAAGCGACATAATATAGTGGCTGGTTGCACAAGGAAATAATCATCCGTTAGGACATTCGCAATCCTTTGTTTTTTCGGAAATTTAATACGTTTTTCCAATGACACAGGAGGCAGAGATTGTCCTGGCAATTGATTATTTTTTTGTGCAACCAGGCATTAGGGTTATACTAGAGACAAGGGTAGTAAAAGAAAGTAAAAAGTTGTACAGATTAATATGTCTCTCACTTCCGGAGGTAAGTTATTATAAATGTCTATTTATTTATTCTGAAAATATTACAAGTACACCACATTGTGCACAGTATTACAATTTTTTAGATTGACTTTACATTGTGTATTAATTTGCCCAAAATAGTTCGTTATAAATGAAATTCGAAAATATATAAAACGGAAATTTTTAACCTCATTATTTTCTGTTATACAGAATTCTGTGTTCGGTGTATAACCTATTTTTATTTTAAGTAAATATGCATATATATAGAGAGTTCAGGAGTTCATGTATGGATAATATACACGTGTACTTTATATACAATTATTTTATTCTATACAAGTATAAAGTACATTGCATACCAATTGTTCTTAATCAACCACAAATGTTTATTTATGTAAAACACGGTAATAATAACATATACATGTGTGTATTTATTTTAGAATAACGTAATAGAATAGACATGTTTACATAATCATGAAAATTCAATTTAGAATAATTTCTGTATAACCATTTATGCAGTTTCATCAACCTACTGGAGAAAATATAAGTTTTGATTTAATTAAAATTTGCACAAAGAAATCTGGTAAACATATAATTTTTTATCATTTTCATATTCGGCGATAAAAAAGTTTTAGTATAATAATTAAATCCGTGTAATATTTTCAAAAATGATTTTTCATAATCTCACCATAAATAAACTAATGAAACAGTCTTACAATTAATTGTTAAAATAAGTATACAGACGTATAAGAAAGTAGGGGAGAACCCAGAAACGTTAGCGAATTAAGATAAAGTGCTTGGATTTCGGTTTATGTCAGGTTGTCAAGCAAGAAGTTACGTTGTGGTTTCTGTCAGAATCTTGATTGATTGCTTCAAAATATAAGAAAACTCCGTTTTTAATTCCCGAGGTACTCTTCAGTTACTGGCTCTTGAGGCTGTGTAAAAAAAGCTATTTTACTACTATCGTACGACGAGCTAAAACACATGAAACTTTAATTTTAAAGGTTGTAACACGGAAGTACACGTCAAACGTTTTATTATGTTACGGATGACTCATTTAAACTATACGAGGAAAAATTTCAATTATATTTTTAAAACGATATTAAATTTATAAATAGATTTGCTGATAAATTACACTGTCCAGCATAGTGTAATTTGATATTAATCCTCTCTGCATTTTATGAACAACATTAATTCATAAACTAAAAACTGTTTGAGCACAAACAAAATATTTTGAAATGAAATTTAATTTTTTTAAATGTATATATGAGATTGCTCTAACGGTGGCTGATATTAAATTCAATAGAATCCAAACTGTAATGCGTTTATAATAGAAACTAGTTTCTGTGAGTTCCGGATAAAATACGAGAAAGATACTCAGTTATAATGGAGTCGATTATAATAGACATTCAACAAAAGTTGTAAGAAATTTTAATATTTTCAATTTTTAGAAGAATCACTTTCTTAATATTTCCCAGATATTGAATAACTAGGAAGAAAAAACTGTTACTTCCGGTTAAGATATTGTTTTATTATTTTAAAAACAAAAGTATATTACAGACATCGCTCCAGTAGTTGCGTTACTTGAGGAGCCAGTACTGGAAGTTTAGCAACTTCTAAGAAATGTTTTATGAAACACATAAACATGTTCAACTCTCACATAGTGAATCATACGGCGGAGTTATGAACTACCACAGCTCGAAAAATGCGTCCTACCATTGTGTGAAACCACACAGCGTTATTTAATGTTCCTAAAAGTACATTCCACACAACATTATTTTGTAAAAAAAAATAGAGAAAATTCGTTGAAAATGTCTACAAGTCTTATGCAAATAGCTGTTATGCTCGCGTAATTTGATATATAACTTGACATAATGGAGAATCCAGAGTAAATGTACCCGTATGACGTCATACACAGTATATGCGTGTCTCTTTCTCTCTTATTTTATACGCGTCCCGCAAGTAATCACAGCTAACGACTGTGGCGCGGCCACGTCGGTCGACCGCTCTCTTTGAATTATCCAGTAGAATTGCGACTGGTGGTTAACAGAGTTCCACGGTTCCACCAGTGCTGATGCTGTCCTGGCCGCCTGGCCGCCTGGCGCGAGCACACAAACGGAAACGTCGTTCTGGTGATGGCGGCGTGCTGCATGACTAATGATATTGCTGCTGCCACCATTCCCGCCTATACGCGTACACGCATAGGCGCCTCTAGACTATTCTAAAAATTAGGTCGCGTAATAATAACCTTTGTTTATATATATATATATATATATATATATATATATATATATTTTAATAAAGGTGAACAACTGTAGTTAAGAAATTTTATTCATAAGCAGACGTTTTGGAGATGTATATTTATTTATAACCACTGATATCCAAACTTGATTGGCAGGTATAAAACAATTATTAATCAACAATTGATGTAATTATCTTATTGTATAATTTCAATTTCCAAACTGTTATAATGCCGTTTGGGTTTTATGTGTAGAGACATAAAAAGGTGCAGATTTTATGTTTATTCACATAAAACCCAAAGGTCATTAAACCAATTTTGAAATTAAAAATATAAAATAAGATAATTGCATCAATTGCTGAGTTTTAAATTGTTTTAAATCTGCCAATCAAATGTGTACACATATTTAGTTTATATAGGATTTCTTCATTAAAAAATAAACTTGTGTGGCTTCACTTCTTTGTCCTTTCATTATCTGTATTTTTAATTAGGTTTTAATTAGTTTTAAATTCAACATACGATTGCTATGAAATAAATCAATATGTATTGTAACTAGGGAAACGTAAATATAAAATAACCATTTTCAAAGAGTTTTTACTTTTTCGAAAAAATCTTTTTAACCAAAATTGCTAGAAATTTTAATATGTTACACATTTATAACATTCACTCTATCTCATGCCGTTTTGGAGATATTGAAAAATAAAAGTAAAACAGTAATACAAGTAAATAAACACTTGCGGTTGAAATATCCGTGTCAAATGTAAATTTTCTTTCACGAAATATATAAATATTAAATTCAAAACATTTTCTTTTTGTGCTGCAGGGCGTTCACAGACACACAGACGGCATTCCAAGAATCTCAAATATCTGTTGAGATCTCTGTAGATCGAAAATTTATATGATTGGAATACAACTTTTTCTTTTTCGTAGAAAAAAAAAAAGCTGAAATGTCAGGAGAGAGGACAAGCTATTCCCGGAGGGTGCTCATGGTGACACGTGAAAAAGTGGCTGGCTGTCCAAACCGATATTAGCCCTCTTGGAGTCTGCATAAAAAAATCCAGTTAATTTCACGGAAACGAATCGATTATTTTAAATTTGTCAGTGTCTTATAGGACAAAACAAGACCGACAACAACGAAGATATGATAAGGTTTCTACTTTAATTGATGTATAGGCCTTTGTTCGAACTATATGGACCATCACTAATGATTTTGATTTATTATTGCTCGTCATTTTTGCTATGGATGATGGATGAAATAAACGTATTGAGAAAACGTTTATCATTTTGCCACTTTCATTAATTACAAAACTAAGAGACACATTAATTGTTATTAATTTAAATAAAATTATTTACAGACAATTAACTATTTTCAATCTACAAAATTAATCGCTATTTAATAGGTAGTATAAAGGAGCTACACTGTTTGGGCGTGCATCTGTAAAATCACGTCTTTCTGATGCCGAAAATGAATATTTTCCAATTTTATATCTTTAATATCTTAGTTTTGATCAAGTGCCAAACTTGCACAGTTACAAAAGTTATAGATAATTTTGTTTCCCGTAACTTTTCTTCATAAACTTTATCGGACCACGACTTCGAACCAAATTTTAAAATAACAAAAGTAAAGTAAATTTCAATCGATAATAATTTCATAAAATCTCATTCACTGCGGTTCGCAGAAGTTGAGACATATAATAAAGATTGAAATAGTTTTTCTTTGCAATACTTGAGCAGAATTTATAAGTTTTAAAGAAAAGAAAAAAACCCTTGTTTTATAAGAAGAAAACTGCGTATTAAAGGGAATATAGAGGTTAATATTACTATTACTAACAGTATAATAGTAATGTATGTTATTTTACTTTTACAATATTTACATACTACACGAGTTTCCGACTAGAGGTAAATATGTGAAATTGCTTTCCTACGATTATGTAAATATACAAAATAAAATTAATTTATGACTACTATGTAATAAACTGTACAATATTCATATCACGTATAAATGTATGGTATAAATTCGCAATTTTATTAAAATATATGTAGACAAAAATTCAATTTACTAAAATAATATCATATAATTCTGTGGACTCGGTGGTGTCGTATACGCGTCCGTGGATAAAAAGTCGTAGTCTCTAATTATAATAAAACTTTGCTATTTTATTGTTTAAAAAAAAACCTATACTTTCTTGTTTGTTGACTACTTTTGTGTATAGCTTGAAATATATTTTTGACAATCACAAATAGTTATAAACAGTCCAGGAAATATATCCTTAGAAATATCAAAGTTTGAAGTTATTCAAAATTATAATACTTTTGTTTGAAATTCGTATAAGAAAGTTGCAAACTGCAGATATATATCTAAATAGATTCTTGGTCTGATAAACTTGCAAATCTATTATGTATAACTTCTTCGGTAAGGTTAAAACAAAAGACATATTTTTTGTTTTATTTTTATTAGGAAACTTTTTCATATATTCTTCCATATTCAAAGTTTTAGATACGTAGATACTAAGATATTTATTATGCATCCACTGTCAAAAATGGATAAAAATATATATTACTGCTATTTTTCTATTTTTACAGGAATACCTAGTACGTTTTATAGCTCTAAAGTACATATTATTTCCTTTAAAATCTGTATTAAGATAACCAATTAAATATAAAGATAAAAAAAAAATACAACTAATAATTCAGTTTGCTTTCTTTTAGTTTTACGCGTTAATTTTGTTGCTGTAAAAGCATTATTTGTCCTAAAACAAACTGAATTATTATTTGTAACTAGGCTACCACGTGGGCATCATAAGTGTTCATATTCATGTCTAATTGGTTCCCTGTGATTGCAGCTATACTCTGAATAGGCCAATACAGTTTGCAAACTATGTTTAGGCAATGTAGCAGTTGATTTTACCGACCAAAACTATGTTGTATTCGGGTTACAAGGCCAGTGTATGATGAAAATGTACCTTTGGCTATGTCTTATAGTGTTGACGGAACAATATCAAACAACCACTAATGAACTTGCAATATGAAGATCATATAGCGGTTGCAAGTAGGAATGCTGCTTTAATGGTGTGGAGAGAGACCACTATATATATAGTCTTCTCTTTTTGTATGATGTAAGGGTGTACATTGTATGTGTTTGTTAAACATAATCATTTGTACAGTATACCAAATATGTAAGCAATCTGATATACACAGGGATCTTCTTGCGAATTTCTAAATTAGCTGCGTGCATGCCCGTGTTTGCGTGTATTGAAATGCACCGATAATGACGTTGAAATTCGTTTAATGATACTGTGAATGTTTTTTTAGTTAATTAGATTAATTTTGCATGAATAGGTTAAGCCTACAATCAACAAACGATCAAACAGATATTAATTATATTTTTCCCAATGACATCCCTCTCTCTCTCTCATACTGTGTGTGTGTGTAGGTCTGAACGCTCTACAACTGAACCGTTATTTGCTGTTGAAGTAAAATAGTATAAATAAAAATAATTTTCTTTCATTATACGTCCAAAGCGAAGTCTAAAGTAGGGCACAGCAGTTTTTAGATTATAAAGTTATTTATTCCATTTCTCTTTGTTAAATATTTATCATGTATTTCATTTTCAAGTAACCACTCGCTGTGTCGACAAATATTGGTTTTGATATCGGGTTACTAAATATAACAATAATAGTTGGACTGAAGTGGTTGAATATGTTGTCTAAATTTATAAATTGTGCCAGCTGAAAGAATGTTTTTCTATTTGCAAGCATTAGCTATCTTAGTGCACAGTTGCAGCCGCTGGTGTTACGTTCCTTTCCGTTCCATTCCATTCCGTTGGTGCCCACTGAAATCGATGAATTATTCGGTTCCCGTAATGGAGTCTCAGGAAACTGGGCCACCGATGCATCAAAACAGCGTTGAAACCCTCACAACAGTCCGCTCCGGAACTCCTTCCTTTCTCACAATAAAGGGTTCTACTTTACCGCTATATAACGGCGTACACTCAGCCAGAAAGAACATCGCATGTCGTGACTAGATGCTGTGTTTACCATCATATGTTAAATACTACAATTTAATCTCGGCGGGGGCTTAAGTAATGGTACATTTAAAAGGCACAGCGTTCAAATTTGAATTTAAATAGGATTCACATAATTACACAAATGCGAGGGTAAGATTTGATACATTAAAGTGTAAATCTAATAAGATTATTCCTATCACTTTATTTGTTTTTATTTTATATACAATTTTGAAGTTGACACGCAGACGCTATTGATAATTTCTGATGGACTGCAAATGATATGGGCACATGTGCCTACGGGTTAACCTAGTACAAGATTCTGCTTATTGCAGAAAAAGCATAGCAATTTATGTAATTCAAAACATAATTAACAGTTTCATATAAATATTTTGCACCATGAACAAATATAATAATAATGTATTTAATTTCCTGACTGTTTGTGTTGTGCAAATCAACCCTACCGGTAATAACTGATGCATAATAGGTAGTAGCTATTGTTTGTATGAAAATTACGCTATGATAAACTCGAAAACGTTTTCGCATAAATCACAAAGCATGAAATTTAATACCGTATTAAAAATGCTACAATGAACCTAAACAATTCAAACGTAATATACGATAACAAATTAATAAGTTTGTTTAAGCTCGTTCATTGTTCAATATATACATTCATAATAATACTATTAGTGGAATTATGAGTAAATCTATAAATCTATACAATATTCTATAAATTATTGGCAACACTAACGTAAAAATAATTTTATTATTAAATTTACTTAACCAATTGAATAATATGTTCTGATTTATCAACAAATTTTGCTGCAAATCTTAATCATTTTGAACTATAAGCATTTAAATAATTATAAAATTGCCTTATAGATCTACAGAATTCCACCTATATTTCCTAAACATGCGTTGGAAGAGACAATCGACAAGTTTAGATTTAGCTAAAAATACTAAATTTAGTACAGAATACTTTTAAATATTCATGAATTTAAGTGGTCTAATGGAAGGTTAATAATATATGATTCGTTCATAATTTCCTTTCATTTATCCTTGTCACAGACTTTAGGTATGAGAATTTTCCATATCTTCTATATTGTATAAGATCAAAGAAGTTGGTTTGGTTATACTGAGAAAAGGTCGAGCGAAATATTGACTAAAACGATAAATGTATGGGTTATGAGAACGGAAAATAAAGTGGGTTTCTCCCTTCAACAATTCGTTGAAATGAAATAAAAGAGCATGTATAAATATAAAGGTTTGATTAAATTGAATAAAACGAGTGAAGTGTGTAAGGATTAAGTTAAATGGAGTAAGAATACTAGAATCTGGAAAATAAAGTTTGAGAAAATACATATGGATATCTTTCTGAAAGTTCTGAAATAAATTATTGTTGTTCCTGAAGATATGTGTATAAATAAAGTATTTTCCTGTGAGGTTCACTTGCTAGAATATGCATTACCTTCTTTGAAGACTACCGTCAGATAGGTCTCTCGGCGTTCATAAGAGTTCGTCTGATAAAACGGATTTGGCGAGACATCAATACTGAACTGTCTGCTACGTATATTATGTATGTGTTTGCTCGTCGTACTCAGGGACCACATATTCTTTATATAAAGTAAAAAACAAAGGTCCCTAGAAAATATTGTGGTAACATTATTATGGTACTTAAAATTCTTACATGCCAGCGCGCAAATAGTTCATATGAATCACAAGGCGTACAGTGCTTGCCGCAGAGGATTTATATATTCATTTATTCTGGAAACTTAACGAACAGTCGCGTCGTGGACTTAGAAATTACTATTGCAAATTATGATAATACTTTCGCAGCCTCAAGTGAACCGTAAATATTCAGGAAAAGTCCTAAGAAGCCGCATACATGAATGAGAATTGGAATTACAGTTACGTTTTAAGTGGGCATAAGCAATCCAGATATATTGCTATATGGGCTTACTTCAGATGTAATTGATCACCGAGACGTCATAATGTCTTTCGGTTTGACAGTTTGACACATGTGTTGTTGAGATTTAATTGATTGAATGTGGAATTAATCTTATTGCAGAGGCCATCTAAACCAATCTAATGGGTTCATATAAATGTCACAGGATATTGGTTTGCGTTTCTATTCAATATCAACTTTACTATTAATTATGACAAACTGCAAAAATCTAGAACGGTCTAATAATTATAATATATTTATTTGTCCTTTTGATCAATACATAGATAATAAGTTAATAATACAAGTACATAAATAAAAATACTTAGAACTAATACCATTACGTATTCATAAATAGAATAACATATTGGCATACTGGCATTCCAAAAAATCTCGATTTCGAAATACTTCCCAATATATATTCGTATAAGAAAGCAAAAAAGCATGAGAACGTATTCATGAACAAAACGTTTGTTCTATTTCTCATACATGCAAAATATGCCGTTACTTCAAAGAATTTTTTATTGACAATTCCAGCGAAAATATATTATAGATTCTACGAAATCTAAAGAACAAAGATCTGTTCATTTGGTATGCATAATACGTGCAAAAAATACGCGAGCGATAAAAGATTGGCTCGAAGGTCCAGGAGATCAAATACGGGTACATTATTGCAAGTCTTGATATACCATGGTTGGATTCTATAATTAGAAACTTTGATCTCAATGCCCACTTAGCGATCTTTTGAAGCATCACACCCATTTATTGAATGTACTTAACTGAGAGCGTGTTTTACATCCTAATAATGTAGATGAGTAGGGAATATCGGGGCAGTATGACTACGGAATGAAAATTGATTTTTAAGCTACCCCAGCAGCATATAAATTAGCCCAACGTAGAACCCAATATACACAAATATTCACCTAATTTAGAATCAATATTGCGCTAATTGGTGGAGGAAATAGTATATCTTGCTGGAAAATAAATTAAACAAAGTACACATTTTTTATCATTAACAGTTGGTAGTTGTAAATGTTTAAATTTGAATATCTAATTTTAATATTAAACTCTTTTTTCTTATACTACTATGGTATTTGTGATAGTAAAACAGCAAAACTTACACCACTAGTTTATATTTTGTGTTCAAAAATATGTAATTATATTCTGGAGTATATACAATCGTAAATCTTAAAGTTTTATATTTCTATGATGAACAGTTTTTGCTGAAGATCGTTCTCAGACGTACATGCACCTTGAAAATAGAGAATATCAATTAAAGGAAATTTGAAACGAAGTTTGAATATTTTCATGAATACAATGCATAATTAACCAAGTAGTAAGAAAGTAAGTATATATACATATCTTTGAAGTTGCAAACTGCGTCACAAAATAGTTGTGAATTGTCAACATTTGCCTTTTACCGTTTTAAGTATTCCAACGAGTAGACAAAGCACAAAGCTGAAACAACACAAGCACACGCGATAGTAGTATGTAGCAAGCAGTTGGTGTGAACAAACAATTCATTTCAACAAACCCGTTTGCAAAATAGCCACGGAGCGACGCGACGCCAACAACTGGGCGTTTAACAAACGGAAAACAGAATACTGTATCACCCTAAATGTGACACTATGGGATGAGATGCTGCTATCGTATGCGATACATTTGCAGCGAACCCGCTGACATTTCGCGGAATATACACTAAAACATGTTTATATAATGACAGTCACCTCTTTAACCTTATTTTTAAATCCCCAGAAATAGAAGTACTAAACATATTTTAAAGTAGTACACTTGAATTTCTGTCATTTGTCATATTTATTTATGATTTTGTGGTATTTTTTTTGTGTTTTGCCAGATTTTCAATTATTATTCTTATTATTTTCGAACTTGATGTTGCTCATCTTGAAAATAGTCAATACCAATTTAAGGAAGTTCGATACGTATATTTCCGATAAAATCTCAAGTTTGGAAATGTTCATGATTACTATATTTCTTATTAGACTTCGTCCAAGAAAGCAAAACTGTATATAATGAGTTTATTTCCTGTAATTTCCCCGAGGAAATAATCTTGTCACCAATCTAATGCATTCGATTTGTGTTTACTTATAGAAAAACCTACAGATTAGTCATTTAATCTTGTAAACACAGCAAAATAGATTAGCAAATAATGAGATCCTCATTTGTCACTTTGATATAATACCACAGCACCAAGCCCTACACATGCAGCAGAATGTAAGCTGATGGTATGTTAACCGGGTCTGTCGGATAAATTTAGTCGAAAGTTAATTTCCTGTCGCGCCGGATGACATCGTTCGTTTCTCGTACAAGTTTAATAATTCGTTTAAGCGCGCTCAGTGAAAGATGGCGTTTTCACTTCGATCTGAATATGATAGCATTTAGCGATGCATCAACAGCGACATAAATTGCCGAACATTTTCAATCTAGCAACAGCAATTTTGCATTTGTTAATAGTTAAACAAATGTACGCTGAAAGTTATTTCTCGCTTGGAGGTTCTCGCAGACAGTTTCACCTACCGAACTACCCTAGCCTAATAGGAGGCCAAATTGGATCTTAACTAGATGATTAAAGAGAGGGGTAACATGCCCTTGCCGAATAGATTGCTAACTGACGAAATATTGTGAAAATTGCCAAATTATTAAGGACACTTTAATTTTAGGTTAAATTAAAATTTTAAGTAGTTCTACTATGAACACGAAAATTTAAGTCACCTTCCAAAACTGTCTGAATTTACGAAAAACCATTCGCAACTTATGGTGTTTTCATTTCACTATCTGTTACGAAAAGAACATATCGAACGACATATCAAATTTAGTTAAAATCAGGGGAGATATTTCCAAGTATTTATGAGATATACATTTTCGGATTCAAGAACTTTTCATTCCAAAAATACTACACACGACCGAACACTATATAGACATTCTCTACGATGATTTAAAATCACAGACAACTTATAAAGCTAAGGAACATCAAACAAATGATTGTAATTTTAGAGTGTCCCGATTAATTTGCAACTCTGTACATATTAAATTGAGCTATATACATATAATTTATTTTCGGCACGGACATTTGAGGACGGAATTTCAGTAGAGAGAGAGAATTGTACGTGCGGAAAAGCCTAAATTGATGAAACCATACAGCATCGTGCACAAATCTAGCACGTATTCGCCTTGAGTAGGTATGTCCGGAAAAAGAAAGTTACGAGGTTTGCAAAAAGGATTCACAGTCATAATCCAGAAATCCGACGATTTGTTCAAACCAGAATGCCCAATGAGCCTGTCGTGCGCTAACGTTGTCCTTCTTTAGACGCACATTCAGAAAATCTGATTGTTGATCCTTATCCGACTACCGAAACGGTTATAACAAGCACACGTACTAAAGGATAATGGAATAATAAGTTTTAGCAAACAAAACGATATTCATTTCCCTAAACGAAAGAAGCAATATATGCAGACATCATTTATAAACATATGCTAAATTCTGTAATCCTATTCAAAGGCAAGCAGGAATTCATTAAATACCATAGTTTTTAAATAAATATAGATATAGCATCTTTAAATTTTAATTTATTATTTTTAATAAGTTTTTTTCTGGCTATTGAGTTTATGTTGATATTTTAATAATACTTTACGTGCTCCAAAATTTGGGGAGCAATAACTTCAGTAGTATAATGGTGATTGGATTTAAACTGCGATAGGAACTATTTGGGGGAACTCACAAACAAGTTTTTCTATGTTTGAATCCAAACAAAATCTTACATCATTGCTGTGCGAAAGCTGCAGCTTGAGAAAAACAAACTGAATTTGCAGACATAATTCCGTTATTATAGCAGATACAAATGTATACATTCAAAATGAAACAGGGTAGAGATACGGCAGTTTAGACATGTATTGCATTATTCATCGTACAAGCAAGTGTAATCTACCTGCCTTTCCATTTCTACGCTGGATGCACGTAACAAAATTATACCGTTTCAAAATAAAGCAAATAACAAAAATATATGCTGACGTTTCATCGTATTACATTCAAAGTTTGTATTTTATTTCATTGTTACAGCTATTTTTAGTTTTCATATCACTGTGGGTGTTCTTTTTATTCATCCCAGTTGTGTAACCGAATATTTATTTAGAAAATAATGGGGTTGTATAAATTGGGCGTAGCACGACTCCCCCCCACCGATTAGCCGCAACCCATCCGCCGCAATTATAAGTCTAACTAATATTTGTTGTAAAAATGTTTTCAAAATTATTTCTATCGCGTTTGATAATGTTCGCCACACGGCGAACTTGGAGAATTTATTCCTGCACTTATGATAGTTTAACAAATAGTTAGTATTTTATTATATTATATATATATATATATATATATATATATATATATATATATATATATATATATATATATATATATATATATATAATATATATATATATATAGTATATTATTAAATTATGTTCTTTGTACATATTACTTATATTCAAGATACACAAAATATTCCGTAAATATGACATTCCTTTCAAACAAGAACATCATGTCCACAACAGAGTAACATATAGGTCAACAATATTTTATGGTTGTACTTGAAATTGTTTCCATGTCGAGCAATTACTATGATCCTCTCGAGCTATCAACAATATCTCATATCAGTCGTTATATGGTCGTACTAAAATACCACAGACTCATGCACTAATGATCGTTTACATTGGAAAGCTCTCAGATCAATACCTACATGATAACTTGTATAGACATAGTACTGTATAATATCGCAATATGGTTCTAATTAATAAAATTCATAACTATAAGCCATCATTAGGCAACTTTTGGGAATAACAATGGAAAAATTTAATAATATATATTCATAATTCATAGCATTTACAACACAGCGAAAACTTCCCTGAAACTTTTCTTGAACCGAAGTCAACTATAAATAAATAATTAAATATCAACTAAAACTTTAGTAAGACTTAGATTTTCTTGTGTTTATCTTAAACTTCATCAAACATGGAGTATGCACATTGCATCCGAAGTTTTCAAGTTATGGCGTGCTATCTGTAACAATGGGTTTGATATTAGCAACAGAATCCGTACACAAAACTTTCTGAAAGCAACACTACACCTCGCAGAAGATATCATGTTGCAGTTTTAGTAGCTATTTCAAATATGGTATCGGTAGGAACAAATAAGAAAATATATAATTTATTTTGTTGCTATTATATTACATTTAAATTTATTATATAAACTTCCACCGATATTAAATACCGAAATCAATCTTTTACGTGTTGAAGGAAGGCGAATGCTAAGCTGAATTAATATATTAAAAGCTCTTATTCAAGTTTTACAAAATTATGTGTTTACAGTGGCGTTAAACTTGTGCTGTTGATATAATCGATTAGTTGCCTGATATAGAAGTTTCATAAAACTGGTAGCTGGCAAATCGAGATCATTACTGCATATCTCTGTCTGCTTCACTGGTATTTAGGATTCATATCGTATAATGCTTGACTTTGGCATGAAGTTAGTTCTGTTTGGCTACATGGGCGTGCCGCCGACAAGAACAGTTTTGGAACTTTATCAACCCATTATGTAACATTAACTTGGTATTAGTAAGAAAGAAATTATATATATATATATATATATATATATATATATATATATATATATATATATATATATATTAGAAAATAAAATTTCCAACTAATAATAATAACCTACCACTGAATAAATCTTTTATTTATTGTGCACTAAAATAGAGTCCATTTATCACTTTATAGAAACAAATGTATTTTATGTATAAAGCAAAATTGTCAAGTTGACAAAACAACCCGCTAAATTCAGATCGCTTTTGACATATAACGAGTATTTCGTAGTGCGAATATAAAAAAATATGTTTAAAAATTCCGTAATTTTCACAGTATTTTAATGCACCGCTGTGCAATAAATGATCTTGTCATAGTCACATCTTCACACATAAGTGCTTAAAGATAAATGACTCTAAAAATCATTTTGCAATAAATCTGAAATGTTTGTTTGACACTCGGCCCTGGAAATAGCGAGAGAAATCGGCCACTCGTAATATCCGCGCGTCATAAATGTGCTTGCACTAAAACTTAATGCTGTCTCCATTTATTTTATAGTACGACGCAGAACCGGCTTGATATTTTAATAAAAGCATTGTGTTTACATGGAAAACATACATGTATCCAAATTATTTCTAGAACCGGCCCTGATTTGATGAGTCTTACTGTCAGAATATGAAAGCTAAAAACTGAAAATAACAGTTTGGGTGGCAGCATAATAAAGTATTGTAAAGCTCCATATTTCTTTACAACTGTAACTGATTACGTTCACAGTTGTTACAAATGCCTATAGTTGGTGATAACACGACGAAAAACATTCGTGTCGTTAGTTTTAATTTGAATTTTCTGCTGAATATATAAATATTTTTTGTTTCATCAAATGTTTATGACCTGTGGCACAAAATAATATCTAAAATTAACAACGATAGCAAATTTTTGGATAACAAAATTTACCTGAACAATCAATTCAATCAACAATATTTTAAATTTCAATATATATATTTTTTTTTGGCCTGCGGGTTCACAATCTGAAATATGTTACTCCTAAAATTTATAATTTGCATTAAAAATATTAATGAATATTATTATTTCAAAATAATTATTATTCCTTGTTTTTGGCTTCACAATTTAAAGAAACCTTGCAAATATTAAATAATTCAAAGAATTTTAATTTTTTTAATTTAATTTAATATATAATTGCGGGCAATATTAAGGAGGCCCTATAACTCCGGACAAATATAAACGTCATTGCGAAAATAATCAGATTTGATTCAGGGAAGGTCAAAACGTGTATTTCCGTATACATTTATATATATATATATATATATATATATATATATATATATATATATATATATATATATATATAAATATATCTGTTGTGTCGTATACTTGAGTTTCTTGTTCATACAATTTTTAACGGTATATAAATCTATGTAAATTCTTTTTAAGCAAAAATGTATATTAAATCTGCGGAAGCAAGTAGCAAAAAATGGTTGCTCTCTCAAATTCTATAGAGTATACGTAGTTAGATTGATGACAGTAGGAATTCTTTTATATATAATATTTTTTTTTTTGAAAAAAACCTGTACAGCTTTTGATATTTCATATTTTGAATAGACCCTTTTTCAAGATAATCTCCGCATATTTGTATCAGCAGTTCAAATCAAGAAGCATCATAGTATCTAAAAACATTCATTTTAACATCAGCAAATATGCTTTCCTGCTATGCCCAACATTTACATTCTATATATCTACAGCGTGATGAATGGAATCGCGGATGTAGGCGTTTACATGCAATTTTTTATATATGCAAATATTATTTTTCCAGTACATTTTAGAACAGAAATATAAAAAAAATCAAATTTGTTCAGAATTTTAATTTGCGTAACCAAAGAATATTTGTAAATATTTTATTAAATTACTAGAGGAAAATATGGAGCTTTTCAGATATTAACTTCCATATAATATTGTTTTACGTTTGTTTTAAAGTTTGATATTCGTTGATACTGCGATTATTCTGAAACCATTACTAAAGTAATTTTTTTTAATAAATACAACGTTTTTTACTTTCTTTTACAGAGTAATAAGTAAGTATTGTAATCATGAAAAATTTCGAACTCGAGATTTCAACGGATATACATGTTTTGACCTTCCCTGAATCGAATGTGACTATTTTCGGAATGACGTCTGTGTGTCTGTGTGTGTGTGTGTCTGTGTGTGTGTGTGTGTGTGTGTCTGTGTGTGTGTGTGTCTGTGAGCGCTCTAGGGCCAAAACTGTCGAGCGAAAAATTATGAAACTTCAAACTTAAGATTTGTATACGGTCTAGATGTGCACCTCCTATTTTTGAAAAGAATATTCAAACCGGTAGTTCATGTTTACTCTATACATTTTTTGTTCTATCTCCAATATCACTAGAACGGCTACACTTACGGCAAAAATAGCAATATTCATAATGAAAGATATTAATATTTCGCACAACTTTTGTTTGAAAAGTTTCTTCATAAATTGTACCAGTTATGAGAAAACTGCTACGAAAAAACTCAAATATCTTATTTACGTTGCCATGGTGATACCTACAATTGTGACAAATTTTATTATTTTTAAAACGAATCAACCATGAGTTACATCATTTGTTTCTTGTTTATTGAGAACAAACAAGCATTCCTTTGAAAGTTATCTGTATGAATTAATATTTAAAATATTGATTTCTTATTAGAATAAATTGTATCAGGTAAATTATTATAGAATCAATTTATATTATATATTTGCTGACATAATTAATTAACAATTTCAGAGTTTTACTGTGAAATTTGACTGTTTAAGAGTGAATACGATAAGTACTTCAAATTCAGATCCATTATAAATTGGTATAATTATCCAGTTATTTTCATTATATATTAATATCTATCTATTGAAAACTACGTAAAAGAAAGTTGAGTGCAGGCCACTCCAGATATTTTTTAAATCGGATCAACCATGAGTTACATCATTTGTTTCTTGAAAACAAGCAAAGCAAACGAACCATAACATTGACAATTATCTGTTTGAATTAATATTTAAAATATTGATTTCTTATTAGAATACATTGTATCAGGTAAATTATTATAGAATCAATTTATATTATATATTTGCTGACATAATTAATTAACAATTTCAGAGTTTTACTGTGAAATTTGACTGTTTAAGAGTGAATACGATAAGTACTTCAAATTCAGATCCATTATAAATTGGTATAATTATCCAGTTATTTTCATTATATATTAATATCTATCTATTGAAAACTACGTAAAAGAAAGTTGAGTGCAGGCCACTCCAGATATTTTTTAAATCGGATCAACCATGAGTTACATCATTTGTTTCTTGAAAACAAGCAAAGCAAACGAACCATAACATTGACAATTATCTGTTTGAATTAATATTTAAAATATTGATTTCTTATTAGAATACATTGTATCAGGTAAATTATTATAGAATCAATTTATATTATATATTTGCTGACATAATTAATTAACAATTTCAGAGTTTTACTGTGAAATTTGACTGTTTAAGAGTGAATACGATAAGTACTTCAAATTCAGATCCATTATAAATTGGTATAATTATCCAGTTATTTTCATTATATATTAATATCTATCTATTGAAAACTACGTAAAAGAAAGTTGAGTGCAGGCCACTCCAGATATTTTTATTGTAGCAGTTAACGTAAAATTCACGGATGTAAAGGTAAATTATTATAACAAATCCGGTGCGTCGCTATTCAGGTTTTTGAAATTGAAATTTTGGCTTGGCATCAGGTGGTATAACAATATCTCATATAAATGTTGACAGACGGAGATACGATTTTCATGTCATCTTGTAACGATATTATTATGTTACAGGAATCACGTCAAACATAATAGAATTTCCTGAAACTGGGTTGATATTTTCATCTTCTTTTGTATACCAAAACACATGTGATTCATTTGCCATAGTCACGCACTTCCAGTCGAGTTTCATTGTGGGATGAAATTTTAGTAACAAAAATATTTTTCACGAAAAATAAGGTAATGGAATTGAGAATGTGTATTATCAAAGAATGGCGTGCTACAGGGACCATTTCCATGAAGTATACTAATAATTTGTAAGTAATACACCTGAAATATCTTTTTGAAAGACGTAGATATATTGTGACAAAAATATTCAAATAACAAGATTTATGAAATAACTTTGTTATTTATTTAAAATGTAATATACTGTAAAATAACCATTCGTATATAGATACTCTATCGCGTGTACCAAACCAGCTTTGATTTATTTTATTTTGGGAGATGAACACACATGGTTTTAGTATGTCATTTCATTCGAAACATCAAACAACCCAATAAACATTACTTTACACTTTGTTCATTTTATTAGTGAATTTTATGTAGAATTGTAAGCTGTAACAATGTTTTCTGCTCCATTTGACTGTAAACCTCATATATTCGCATATGAACGCGTGGATACCAACGATTTGCATTTTAGCATGTTGGACTTTTAAAACCAAACTTGTCAGTAAAGATAAATTAAACTAGCCTTTAGCTCACCGAGTATTCTATTTAGTGGATTTTAATTTATTTATGTACAAAACCATTTTGGAAGAAAACTTAATTGTAACCACTTATTTTCGAAGAGATTAAACCTTTCATGAAAATGAAAGCAATAGCAAAAATACAAAATTTATAATTGCAATCATCCGATCAATCAACGCAAAAAATCAACATTATAAATTTCAATATTATTATTGTATTATAAAAACGATTGGATTTAAAATGCGACGGGAATTTCTTGAGCACTCAAATTATATGTGTACTGAATTTCATTAAAATCAACCTAGTTACCTTCAGAGAAGATACGTTCACAAAGTTGGTCTTCTGGGTGAGTGATAGCGAGCGACATAATCCAAGTATATAAGTTATATACATTTTCATAATCCGGGTGACGAGACAAGCACTTTTTGCTAAGGACATTTTTCGATCCGAGAATGTTAGACAAATGAGCAATGAGCTAAAATCAGTAAAATGAAGAAACTTCTTTAAAAAAAAAGGATTTGTAAATAGTTAAATTACATTTACGCATTTTTAGTATCCTTAACCACACATAGATTTCATGGTAATGGTAGATTGAATTTAAAATACAATAAAGCTATATTACATATAAGATAGTTGAGTGAGGGATACTTCAGATTTTATTTGTTTTTTATACAATATAAATTGTAGAGATTCGTACGAAATATGACGAATAAGTCTTGGGTAGAGTATCCATAAGCGTATCAACGATGAATAATTTAGATGCTAACATTTCCTTTTATGATGTTGCTTCTTCGTCGTTCTGGTATAAATAATAAGTAAACTTTGAGTGATAACTCTATTTCCTTGAGCTATGTCTCTTTTTGCATTATGTTGGGTTATGTGAAAATATCAGTAGAAAACAATATTGCTACGTAATAATAGACTACTAGCACGGAACCGGATGCATTTTAGCGACTAAGCTCTCGGCAAAATTTGATCTGCACAAAATGTGTATCGAGTCCGATATGTTTTAGTGTAACATATTGTCCACATACTCTGCGATATCGTCGAATTACATATGTTCCATAACGGAGCTCTTCGAGTTGTCTTATATTACTCTCGTGAATGGTGGACGATGGAATATGTGCCATAAAATACATCGTAGTCTGCTGTGGGAATTTTCAAATGCACTATCTATAACTTCTAGATATATAAAGAATATTTTTATATCGCTCTATATACAAGCTATACATTTTGTCTTCAGTTGTTTTTGGCTTTGGCATTCATCTACGACAAATGTACCATTTACAGGAATATCGCCTTTTAAAATAATATTTTATATTTCCCTAGTTATAATACATTTTGTTTTATAGCAATTGTAGCGTGAATTTGAAACAAAATGTAACATTATTAAAAGTACAGATAATGAAAAGCTCGACTATAATTCAAAGCCTATTGAATTTAATCTGAAGAGACTTTCTATACATCAAAGAATTTATAATTTTATGTAGGTTCTATTTTATGTATTAAATAAATTTAAGGGTCTTATAAAGTGGGCCCCAGCAATTGGATTTAAAATGCAACGGAAACTATTTGGGTATTTACATTTATACAAAATTTGGTATAACTCGGCCTTGTACCTTCAGAGCAGATGCGGTCACAAACTCAGGTCTTACAATCGACTGAAACGTATTTGTGTTCAAATGTTACAGACACAAGTACAAACACTATAGCTCCTTTGTGTTACCGTACGACGAGCAAAGTTTATTTAATACATTTTGAACATCAACTTCCTGAAGAAGATATATATATGATGCGGGTACATCAAGATGAACGAATTACGAGAGAATATCAAGATTCTATTAAAATATAATAAATAACTTCCTATCGGTATTGCGTAATATAAACTGATATAATAATCAATATTTGAGAAAACGAAAGATTAGTTAACGACATTTTAAGGTATCCTTTCATGAATTTTATAATCCCCTTCATTAAATCAGCAAAAGTTTTTTACATTAGAAGTTAGGCCGAAGTTGTGTTTGCATCACAGCATCTGATGACGCTGGGACGTGCCGCGTTCAGTGTGCAAGTATCAAGGACCAACATAAAGTTGGCACGCTTCTAGACTAGCTAGTCTCACGCGTAGTGAATATTAAACAATTATCCGACACAAATTGAAGATTACAGCTATAATTGGGAGTCCACAGAGGAATTCGTAACAACAACCAAGTAGACCCAGGTACGTATCTATTAAGTATGTACTAAATGCATCGGAAAATTCACAGATCTTGATGTGGGTGTTTAGGATGTGCTATTACTATTATCTTCGTTGTCGAGGATTCAGAATTGCTTACAAGGGTAGAATATGAAATTGGTTTTAGTGACATAGTTGAATTGGTTGATTTGAATTCATCGTTGGGAGTAAGTCCTTATATAATTTGTCCATCACTCCAATTTTATAGGGGGCATCGGGTATTAAACTAGTACGTCTCCGATAGTCTGAAGATACCGTATGGTGAAAAATTAAAACAGTATAACTATATAAAGTATATATTTATACATTCTTGGCTGATGGTCTAAAAGTGCATATATTCCAAGTCTTTCTTAATCACCCACCTGTCCTGCTCTGCTTCCAATCCAGAAAGTATCAATGTTCTGATTATATGGGATTATATGTGATCCAATATCGGAGTTAGTTATCCATAGTTTACCGTGTATTGTACGTCACACATAAAGAATTTGCATATGAATATAGAATAGGGATATAGAAGTGAATATAGCTTAGGAAATGAGGGTTGCTCATTGTTGTATGTGTATACTTGATGTCCTTTTTAGCATTTTTCTTTTGAAAGTGCAGAACTATGTAGTATAAGAATAGAGAATAGGTCAATACAGTAGAAATATGTAAATATAATAATGTTTTCGGACATCAACAACGCAAACAAGACATTTAGTAAACGAGAATATATCTGTGCAAATATGATTATTCGGTTTCGTAATGTATGTAAATCTCTACAAGCAAATGCTATCATATTTGCGGACGTAATTCTTTCAATAGCTCGAGGCTGCTGTTATTTCAAAGAAAAACGTTTTATATATGAAATTTTACGATTTATAAGTGGTTTGTGGTATTTTATGCAAGGTACACAATGCTAAATTATTTTGTAGAAAATTTCCAGAAGCATCTCGGAGGGATTCTAAACGACAGATAAAGCTCAACTCGTATGAATAAAATCTTTTTATACCTCGAATATATTTTGCTCCGGGGTCTCTTTGCAATGTTTGGTATCTATTTTACATTTATATATATAACGAAGTGTTGCAATTATGAACAATATTGAAAAAGTAACAACTGGTCGTTAATATATTTTTTCAAAAATAAGAAGTATTTTTCCGGATTCTATATAGGTCTTAAGTTTATAGTTTTATAATTTTATCAATAACAGTTCTATCTGTAGAGCGATCACAGACAGACATACAGACATCAGTTCGAATATAGTTAGAAACTATTCAGGGAGGGTCAAAACGTTTAATTCTGTTAAAATTTCGAGTGATTACAATACTTCCTTATATAACTTTAAAAAACATAAAGAAAATAGCGGTATAAATAAACCACTAGATTGAATATATGGTGAGCTGGAATTATTAGTACTCGTTGTGTACATTGTTTCATATGTGCTCTCGATGGAAAATGTAAATACAATTGCAATATTTAAGTCTTTTCTTGTTCAAAGCCTGAGAGTGAATAGCTGTAGCCGCTAGACCACGCTGGCTAAAGCAATTTAATCGCCTGTTTCCAGCATTTCCAGATGATCTTATAAAGTTACATTGTCTGCTATTCCCTTGCAATCTTCTAATGTATTACACAGTGAAAATTCAATATAACTTCCCAGAATGAAATAGCGTAATAATTGAAAGGCAGATCTAATATGCGGTAGAGATTCGGATGACTTGTTATTACTTGCTTCCAATAATAACAGCAAGCGGATCTTGAGGTAGAGTTATTGTTCCAGGCCGTGTCTCTCGGGTAGAAGTCACTAGCGATACCCAGTATGCCGCAAGGTATCTCAACAAGGTTTATTTGCAACTAATAGGGTTAAAATTAAACCATTTGAGAGCGTAATTACATTACATTACTTGCATTTTGCATAAATGTTCAGAAGCTCGTTTTAGATTATTATATCGTTACACTTATTTATAGAAATACTAGTATATCCTTCTAAAAACGGAAGTGCTACAAACACATCTGGAGTACTCACATAACTAGAACACTAAATACACCAATGTGAACGCAAACACTTTTCTGCAGTTTAATAAAACAAACGATGGTACATCTTCATCTATTTAGCACGTTAAAACAAGAATGAATCCTCTGTTATTAATTGCAGGTTTAATTAATTTTACCGTGCAGAACACAGATACAAGGAAAATCGTTTTTGCACAACCAGCGCCGTCAACGAGACCTTTCCGAGACATTAAATTTTCTTTTGCTTACCCTGTATCAGCACATAACACGGGGTAACTGACTAGAAATATAAACGAATTAGTGGCTTATTGTTATAAATAGATGCGCACTATTCTAAATTATCGACTGTATTTCGCATTCGCGTTAAAATGTCTCGCACAACAATTTTGTACCATAAAGTCTCGACAGCAGCATTTTATGGATATATATTTTGCGGGTGATTTTTCATTGGCTGGAATTTGAAATGTATTTTCAATTTTTGCAGAACCCGCAAGATTAGTTTTATAATATTATTATATAACTATGTACGTTTCTAAACAATGCTGATCCGTTTTTCTTAATTCGCTGCTGTCGTAATTTACATTAAGTTAGAGGCTAATATCATCATTTTTACAGAATGATACCACAATTTTATTTTTTGCATCTGGAAACACTGCGTTGTAGACATAAATTTGATGAGGATGCCAGCGAAACGTTACCTTATTTAGTGAACATGTAACTCGTAAGTGCAACTAATTATTTCAACTTCGTGCAATTTTAATGCATGACTGATACCCTTGAATCCACTAGACATACATTTTAAATGTGTATCTAACTTTGGTCGGGCTATTTCAGAGATGACAGATGCGACCCGAATGTGATTAATGAAATATTAACACGAGTAAACCTTTACATCCGGTCCAGACTTCTCTACAAATTTTGTATAGGCTAATTTTTCTACCAGAGATAAACCTAGAATATGCATTTTATGGTTGAAAGGATATAATATAACTTAAACAGGAGTTTCTTTTTAATATTGCACCATTGGTATCTGAAATTGGTAATTGATACAGATATCTGTTTAAGATATTGGTAAACATATTGGTTTTCGTTATCGTAACGAGAAGAAAGCTGAAGTGGACACGCACAAATGCATTATTGAGAGAAGGTTAAAATGGAGCCAGGGACTCTCAGAACGGTTATTTCCATTAAAATTTCGGAGGTCAATTTTATTTTGTGATCTAAATACTTTCTTTTATACAAAACATATAAGAAAGTTAAAACATTGGGTTTCTATTTTAAGTATTTTATTTCATGAACGCTTTAATAATAAATATTTTGTTACTCAAAGTAAGAAGCACTCAAATTTCAATTATTCGAATTACAAGAAACATGAAACAGAATATCAATTATGTTCAACATTTACAAACGTTATTTATTAACATCAACTTTTAATTAACCTTTTTCGGCTACTCTGTGCGTGTAATTTCATTTGCGGGAAATAATACTTAAGCAAAGTAAACAGTTAAATATAATTATCACATGGGAATCAAAATAAACATGAATTTAAACGGAATAGTCAACCGCAAACATAGAACAATTTATGAACAAATAATGAAACGTATAATTCAATATCAACAACTTCACAGGATCCAACATATTATTCAAATATAACATGACCATCGTTTTCATTGTTTACTCTATTTTCATATTCAAATTTCAAGTATATAATCCGTTAAAATTATCCTCAAATAATAATTAAATTTTCTGTGTAAGTGGTTTTTATTTATATATATATATATATATATATATATATATATATATATATATATATATATATATATATTTTATTTGAAACTCAAGATATCAACAGAAATACGCGTTTTGATCCTCCTTGAATTGAATGTGACTATTTTCGGAACGACGTCCGTGTGGCAAAAATAGTTTAGTTCATAATGTATGATTTCGTACGACAAATGAATTAGAGATTATCGACCAGTGAAATTTTTGGTTCATTCGGTATATACGCGTTATATAGATTTTCAGAATCAAGCAAAACTTATATTTAAAATTTTTTGAATGCTTTTGGTTGCGATTGAAATAGCATTAACTAGAATTCTTGTTTGAAATAGAACAGTCGTTGATTAGCAATGTTCCCGAGTAAAACACCATCTGGTGCTAGTAGTAAACCAATTCCCAGCCGTATAATTTTGTCGTTGCGTAATCCTTTCCTGGAAGAGTCTTCAACCCTAGTCTAGCATCTCGCGGAACTAATATATCTTTTATAATTTGATCGAATCACGGCATCGTGAAAATCGCGTTCAACATTACATCACCGCTCCTACGTGCAATTTTTAACAAAGTTAAGAGTATTCTGATTACTATGAAAATATATTCATTGGCTTTTCTTGGCCCATTTCCTACTAAATATGTCAACTGGAATTGTATTCTGTTTATACATTACAAAATATCTTTAACGAAATTGATTAGACATGACAAAATAAATGATTCTGAGAATGTTGCAAATAGGCGACCAAGAACTAAATATCCAATATATTATTTATTAGGTCAAAAATTAGATATCAAATACATATTGCAAAAGAGCGAGGAATAGCTGATGCTCCGAGAATGTGCCGAAAATACCAAAATGATAGATTGACGAACGGAAACGTAAGAGAGACATATAGCTTGAAGCATATTGCAGATAGGGTCGGCAATACAAAGAATGAAATGATGTAAACAAGAATGGATAACAGCAGAATTACGAAAATTGCGCGGAACGAAAGATCAAGATTGGGGAAGTAAAATACATAAAAAAGAAAATGAAATAATTGTGGTAGCAAGTTTTGATTACAATAATCAGCATTGTACGTATATTGCACTAATATTTTGTGGTATAAGTACATAATTTCATTACAACACAGATAAAATGTAGATTTTAAGTTTCTTATACGTTATGAATTATTAAGTATTAAGAAAAAAATCCAACTAGAAAATTTAATACATAGTATTAAAAATATCGCATGTCCTAAACATTTTGTGTATTGACATGTGGTTAAAGCGACCCGGGATTTGAGGACCACTGAATAGAACGAAATAGAATAAAAAGAACAAGAAGCAAATGTAAGTAAAGTAGTGGACATTTGGGCCAAAGTTTCTTGGAAAAGCTCGAAATTCCTTTAGTTACTGGCATCCAAACGAATTTAGCAGTCCTTATCTCGCTTTATAGCACATTCGCAAGTAGTTTGAAAGTACGTACGCGTATCCGTGCAGCTAACGATAAAATGACGGACAGAGTAAAACCAATTTATCGAACGTTTTTAGATTCCGGTGTTTGAAAAGTCCGCAGCTGTACTCGCCACTCGGAAATGGTTCATCTATTCGTCTGTCTACGTTTCTTTCTGCTTTCAGTTCCGGTGGATGCCGAAAAGGATAATAAATTTGGCCGAATTCTTCGGTGAAAAATGAAACACATCTATCGTAGCGTTTGCCAACGAATCGTTCCCAATTGAAAGGTCAATGAAGACATGTGATCCTCCCTTTCATGGTATACAAAAAAAAAAAAGTTAGAGTGGCCTCCATGTCTGGGGTTTACTGCGAAGCGTTCGTTGGTGGAACATTGACCGCGTAAGTTACTCATTGAATCGGATCACTATAGATTATAATTTGACGTGGAACATGTGAAGCAATTTCGACCTTTTTTTAACTTTCTTATATAGAAAGTATATAGAGATCATGAACGGTTGATAGATGTAAATGGTTTTAGTATTTACGAGGTCTCTTGAGGACAATTTGACAATTTTCACAAAGATGGGTGTATCATCATGTATCTCTATCTCCATCCCTGTTTCGCTTCATGTATCTCTCTCTTTTTCTCCATGTCTCTTTCATCATGTTACTCTCTCTATGTGTGTGCCGAATTACTTAAATACTACTAAGTGCAGAACAGCGAAGTTATGATATTAATCCATATTTATAAATAGTATTACAACCCAGGAATTTTCTTCAAATTACATCGTGTACGTATTATATATTTCAGTTTTCTAGCACTTTTATTACAGCAAAAACTGCGATGTTTCTGCAAATTTTATATACACAAACTATATATCCAAATTTAACATACATATGTATTAGTTCTGTGCCATGTTGCCACAGCGTGTGGTGCCTCATGCAACAAGGTAAAGTTTAGAGCTGAAGATTTACATATCCAGATGTGTACCGGAGCGTCACCGTCGTATGGGGATTTGAATTAGTTTTTGGGCAAAATGTGAAAGCAGAAAAATGGTTAAGAATTAAAAGCTTAATTTAATAAGTATAATATTATTCATAACTTTTACGAAAAATTAGAAACCAAAATGAAAGTAAAAATTTAAAACAACTTTCAGAAAGAAATAATGAAAAGTTATTTATACTCTTATATACATATTAAAATAAGCTTTTCCACTTGTATAACTTGAAAAACCAGTGTTTCTAAAAAGAGATTTATTAATTAAATAGAAATCATTGGCTACATAAAAATCAATTTCTCGTCAATGCTGAAGCATTTGTGCTTGCACCTTTGCTTATTATTATTATGCATATATATATATAAATCACTCAATGAATAAATAATAAATTTGCACAATTTAGATGAATCTCGAAATTCGGGTTCATATTTTAAATCCTTTTACTAGTTATTTAGCTATGATTGAGTATCAATTGAACAGTATTCTGGCAATGGAACGGTAATGGATTTGGAATTATTGAAAATAATCTCCAAATCGTTACGTAATAAATACTGTAATATTGATTCTCCTATCTGACAATTCCAGTAATGTGGTGGTTGCACGACCGTATCGATATGGAGCGGCACAGGAGTTTTGGTGAATATTAATTATAATCCAGTGTGGTTTACTGGTAAACTGATTATAGCTGACAATCTGATGCCGAAACGTCTCATTACTGCCGGCCAATGATCGTGTCAGATTCGAATTGAATTTTGAGTGACGCCAATCGATTTTACCTTCATCACATTTTAAAGGTGTTTACACACACACATTTTTTTGGTACACAATATTTTGTATTTTTTAGATTTTTAAACGTGGAGATTATAAAAAACTAACATGCTTTCGTTGCTCAAACTAAAATTTAATTATCAATTTTTTGCGTCATAATTAATTGAGAGATTTATAATTATAAATTTTTAACAGTCAAAGTTTAACGTCAAACTTATTTAAAAAGTTATTAGCGAATTTAGAAGTTTTTTTAAATTTGTCTACTTCGGAATATACGGTAAGGTATAATTATATTGCAGACATGTTTCGCTAGGTTGCATCATTCGAAAATATACAATTTTTAGAAGTTTTCCTTTTTCAAAAAATCACCTTAGTTAAATTTACGTTTCCCTAGTTAGTTTCATGGTAATGGTAGAATGAATATAAACCCCAATAATGCTTATCACATATATAGTGAAAAGCAAGTATAAAGAGGACGAGTGATAGTTACTCCGGAAATCTTGTTTTTTAAAGTTGATATCATTAATAAATTCGGCCAATTTCATTTTAAAAGCATCTTTTTCTTAAAATTTCTTTAGTTCTTGTGATCAAACATCAAAATGTGAAATCCTGCTAATACACTTAAACAACAAAATAACGAAGGTGAAAACTTTTTTCCAACTTGATTTAATAAATTGGTCTCTTTGTTATTTGAAAGAAGTCGTACAGTTGCCATATAAATATAATCAGTTTATATCCAAGTTTTCTTATATATATTTTTTCCTTGTTACAATCCAAATAGAGAAGAAAGATTTTATCAAATATATGTGTATATGGAAGTAAAGTATCACCATGGCAATGTTGTGTCGCGTTGCAGGTATGAACGGGATAAAGGGGCAAATTGTTATTGAATTCGCGGAGCGTATGTTTCATAAATCAAATTGTGGTTTTTGGGTGCTGAAGATCTCGAATGAAATATGGCATTGTGTTTGTAATACCGGGTCTTATATGAAACAGAAATACGTAAAATGACAATTTCCTGCTCTTGGCGTTATACATAAAATACGTTGTTTTTGTGGGTAAAATACCGCCATTCACGGTCGCCGGAATTAATTATAGGTTGCATAATAAAACAATGTAAGTACCTATATTTTTAGAACAGAAGATTGCGTATCAGGGTTATGTTCATGTCGAGACATTTTTAAGGACACGGTCGACATTCTCCTGGCGGCAATCAGGACATGTTAAAATGTAGGGAAAATTAAATACGTTTTTCTTGCCATAGTAAATTTAAAATCTGATTTTCGTTTCATTTTTGATAAATTGAACTTAAAGCAGTAGAACCGCTAAATAAAATCAACCTTTTACGCATAAGGCATATTTACTGATTGCGTGTCGCTATAATGCGATGTATATTTCTTTCTCTATCAAACATTGCGAACCAATGAACATTGAAATCCCAAAAATGGTCTGCAGAGACGGGCCTATTAAAATATGGAATTTCCTACAGGTCAATTGGCTTTTGAAACCTTCGCATGCATACAAACATATGTCACATTTAGTCAAGAAGAACCTTTGTTGTCATCTTTGGGTTTGTGTATATGTTTCCGTTAATTCGGCCACTGGTATATACTATATATTATATATATATATATATATATATATATATATATATATATATATATATATATATATATATATACTATATACCCTTGAATGAGACAAGGGTGCAGTTTAAATAACGAGGCGTAATGAGATTTCACCAAATGAAATTTTAGTCCTTTATACATGTAGGTGTGTTGGGACCGAGAGAGATAGAACACCAACCACCCATATGTATTTACTATTCTGTACTTTCGGGAGATTCGGGAGAGTTTGTATGCTCATGTTTCTGAAAGGGTCGCAGATTCGTGATAAGTTTACGCACCCTTGCATCACAAAGGGAATACGTTCGAAATCATCAGTCGCGCTGTATTATTCGTCATATTTACATGTTTCTTCATTCAGAGAGAATATCAATCTCAATCATAATAATATGTGTGCGTTCAGATTACAAGTCATTTCCATTCTTTATTCTCCTTTTAAATTCATGAATTTACTTTGATGAAATTCAGTGGTATTACACATTGAAAGAAAACCGCCGGAAAAGCTTCTATGACATAAGCTTGACTTACAAATATTTTATATTCGATAGTCAGAGACGCTCTATATATATGCCAACAACAATAGAGACAACATATAAATTCACTAAAAATAATTGTTTCGCTTGGTATCAAACAATTCTATTATATTTAACAGGAGCATTAATATTTCATTAAAATTAGAAATAACAAATTATTATTAAATTTGAAATTGATTGGTATACATATATATGTAAAGAATCCAGCATGTCCAGCGTTTGATGTTTACAAATAAAATACAATCAAATCCCTGAATCGAATTTGGAATATTCCAGCACGACAATTGCTTTTGAAAATAGCTATTTTACTTAAGGAAATAGTCAGTTTTGTACAAGAAAGTTTTGTGCTGGCCACAACAAATATTTTATAATGAGACCAATGAAAATCTCGTGTAACTTTGAAAATTCAATTAAGGTTTCATCTAATTTAAAATTATTACATTTCATGTAAATAAAATTATCAATTTGCAATAAATCAAATCGTAAATCATAATATTATTTATTATATATTTAATTTTATACTTGTTCCAATAAATAATCTCCTAACTAATTACCCAGATATACCTACTCTGAATTAATTAATTTAGCTTGAATTTCTGTCAGAAGAAATATATAACCAAATTGAATGGGGCCAAGATGTACCAGTTATAATTAAATAACTTTGCATGCTTGAAGTGAAAATCGGATGATTATTTTAATTAAAAATATAATTAGCTTAATTTAAAACGATTAATTTTTAATCTTAGGATATTACAATTTTAACGCTGATCAATAAACTCAAGTTTATAAGCTAAATCCAGCACCTTCTTCATAAATTAGGTTCACAAGATTAGGTATGTTTTTTATATAAGTTGAAAATGGTATCACATGTTGAATTTAAAACACAATAAAGCATTATTATAAATATAGATAGTTGAGGACAATAATGTCAAGTGAAAGCCACTCCAGTTTTTTTATTGATTAAAAGCTGAACAAGGCATTGCTTTTAAAATAAGTTAAATAATTTAAATTCCAAATATGAAATTGTTCCTCTGATATTCATTTTACGAAATATAAATTGGGCGCTGGCACTGGCTGATATCAAAGAGATGGGGATGACATAGACATATTGAGAGGATGTCGAGCGAAAGAATGACAAAAACGATGTAGTAGATATATGATGCGTGATATGAATGGAGGGAGAATACAAGGTCGTCCGAAAATAAATGGATTAATATAAATGAGAAATGGCTTTCAGATTTCTTCATACGATTATAGCACCAAATTGTTTTCGATTGGTCAGATATTACTCGAGAAATAGATAATATATATATATAAAAGATATCTACAACATTAATCAATGAAAACAAATAAATACTACTTATAATTTTGTTGATTGCAGTAAACTAGAAATTCAATTAAATATAGCCGGATGGAAAAGTGTCAACTCGATTTTCTCGCAAATTACGAAATCACTAATAGCCCATGCCAAAATCGTTATCTTTGAGACTCGTGAAAAATGGGAATTTAATTAGAATCATTTAAAGCAGTGGCGGTCGAGTGTCAATAAATCCGTCCGTAATTGCATTAAATGTGAACGTCTGCAAACGCTGGAACTAGAGTGTGAAGACTTAGGGCTTCCAAAGACTGCGTCGTTACTTGGAATTTAAATATTTAAATTTGTTTGTTGTTTACTGCCCTCTAGAGTGCTATGAATATCCTATAAATCTTCTGGAGGCAGACGGATGTTACCTTGAAAATGGATAATGACTTCTGGTAGATATAAGGATATTTTATTTGTTTTCTCATTTTGAATAAAATATATTTTTTTAACATTTTGCTTATAGAAAAAGTATACGGATGTTATAGCTATTAATATCAAAATGTATATAACATATACTTGGATTTTGTGGCTCTGTCGCAATTTATATTTTGTTTGTTTTATGTAAATTGCATTAAAAATGTTCAAAGTGTATACACATATTAAATTGAATATAACATATGTATGTGGTCCCAAGTGTATATATACCCACGTATATGCTTATAATCAGAGTTGATTAGGCAAGAGCGGGTTCACCACCGGCACTGCCGCCCCTTTTATTATTTGTGAAAACGTCAGAAATTGTGCTTGCGTAGCGTAACCCCTATCACTACATTTTATGAAATTCTTCCAATCTGCCAGTTTTCCAGATGAATGGAATATAAGGGCATGTGTAACCAAGCAAGAGATAACACCAGTTTACTAAATTATCGACCTATATGTATTTTATGGTAGTGTGCAAAATTTTGTCAGCATCGGATACGAAAGACACATGAATAAAATTCAAGCATGTGTAAACTAGAATTTAATAAAATACGATATTTATGAGCTCAAACAATATACGACAGCTACACTGTATTTTATCAATTTCTTGTAGATATCTACTTTATTTGGCAAATATTATTCTTTAATAAAGTTACACATTTTAGACATGAATCTTCTTAAAAATTCTACAGCAATAGATGATTTTTATTATTTTACTACGATATTGTGCACAAAACTTGGTTTCTAATAAATTCCATATTTTATTAAATGTTGTTGAAATATTCCAATATATTCAAGTTTCGTCACAGAATTCTATTACCATATATTCAATATATTGGTTTTCTACAAGATTATTTATGAATCCTGGGTAAAACAGGTGTTTCTTTCTATTAAATTTGAGGAATCTAACTTATACAATTGCAGACAAGATTGATGGAAAAAATAGTAAAATACTGTATTTTTATATTTAAAGGATACTAAAATTTGTAGAAATAGTTCTGCAAAGTTCGTAGCATGCAACAATCACAATGTATAGATAGATATCGGTTGCCTGTGAAAACTTCTAACGGTTTCCTGTTTGTTCACGAACATTTTCATATTTTATATGTGCAAATTTTAGCATTAAAACTTTTTGCTGTCCAAATACGGAACACAGGATGTGTGTATATCGGTTACCCATAGATAACGATTTAACCGGTCTGTATTCTCACAATAGAATCATCAATCTTGTACCAAATGTTTAAAAGCTTATGGAAATTTAATTATTCCGAATAGATTTTCAAGCGGTTTCTGTTCCAATTTATTTGGATCCCGAGAATATTCCAAATACACGAGACATGACCAAACAATAAAGCTCTTTTGTACATACTGTAAATCGAGCTAATAATATTTATAAAGACTGTTATTAAGGAGCGTTGGTATTAATTTGAAACTAATTATTGTGTAAAGCTATATATCAATATACACTTACAGTTGATAATAAAATGTTGATGGGCCATTCATATTGACTATTCTTTGTTTTTCATGAGTCATAACTTACTCTAAAAGCTCTGTAGCAACGCTTACAAATAGGAACGTATATAAAAGGTGAAATGTCATAAATATCGACACATACTGTGTGAACATGCGACATGTAGCAACAAGGCATCAATAAACTATAGAAATGGATGTTCTAACAAAGAAGACAAATCGGTTCCAACAAGCATTATCGAAGGGAAGCAAAAATCTGCGCTGATAGAAATGTTCAAATCATTCGCAATTAATAATCATCAGGTACCAATACCTTCAGCTTGCATCATAATCAATTTGGTGGAATATATATTTTTAATATATATCGTTAATATAACACTGATGTTTTAAATAAAGAAAAAAATATTTATAGCCACTGATTTTTGTAGAAATAAAATAGGAGGTTTTCTTTCCAGTGATATTTTTATATTCAACTGAATTAGCTGTAGAGCGTTCACACACACACACGGACGTTGAGATAATAGTTAAAATGAATTCAAGGACGTATATTTCCATTAAAATTTTGAGGTTTATACTTCCTTTTATACAGTACAAATATATCAATTTATTTATTTATATATGGTATATGGTATATAGAATAAGGTATACTTTATTCTACTACTATTATGGTTCAATATGTTGTATCAAATTCAATATAGATATTAAAAAAGTTTAGAAACAATTTACAAAGATATTATTAGTACCAAAGTATCCATATAATTCGACAATGTAGAAGCATTCGCAATAAGGCAACAGAAACTCAATAGCGAATACTGTGAAATTGCGACGCGAGTAGACAATACAAATAGGTGTATGTACCGCTATATATAGTTATATAAGTGCGAATAGGTGGCGGTGAGAATGTCCTGAGAACCAGCACACATTGTCAACAAAGTTTTGTTTCCTCTACGAATGTCCTCACGTCCTAATGCTTCGCTTTTGATTTAAAGAAAAGATAATGGAATGGACTTTGTTTCGTTGCGAATAAATAGAACACAATACATATGTCGCAAGCACATTTATTTTGTCTCCTCACATTGTGGAAAACACTTTTTACAACATTCCTCTTTTATGAAAAATTGCAGAATACCATTTATAAAAAGAATATTTCCAACGAAATAATATACAAAAAAAAAAAAAATGTAATCAAAATATTCGCCTGAAGCCTGTAGTCACGAAATTTATTATTAATAAAAAAATTAATAAAATACGCAACGTGGTATTGGGAAATAATATGAATTTCCTAAGCAAACAGTGAGCGATATGTAAATAGGGCATTTTGTATGTTTAAATTTGGTTTTGTTGGTACGAAAACTAGGTTAACCCGCGGGCATCGTGTGCCTATATCATATACAGAATACAGTCCACTTCTCACCATTCGATCTCTCTAATTGAATAATTTGACAAGTGGCGGTTTTACATATATATTTCTTTGGCAAATATAGACCTAATCAGGGATACACCATATAAATAAAACATTTCCCTTACATTTATACACACATGTACGCGAGCAGTGAAACAGTTATTATTACATCCTCTATTCTGTATTGTTTGTCAATAAACCAATAACAACATTTCATCTTTCCAAAAATTACAATTATAAATATACTAACTGTTTCTATTTTATATTTGAATAGTATACCCTATGCTCATTAATAACTCCGCAATAACTAATTTAATTTTAACATTTCATAATTTTGATTAATAAATCACTAGTGGTGGGGCAAGACTTTGAATTATGAAATGGTACAGCATTGTACAAAGTGATCAATGGACATGTTTTAAAAGACAAATGGGTCAGTTTCCTCCTCGTTTTTACGCAATATTTCAAAATTTTATTTTGGCTTAGACGATTGTCACAGTGGCTCGAGCTACTGTAAAAAAGGCGTAGCCCCGCCGGTAGTAACCATAGTAGAAACATATAAACAAAGCGTTCTACACACACATTCAGACATTCGTACTAACAAAAGCATACATCATATGTTTACACACACACACACACACACACATACATACATATATATATATATATATATATATATATATATATATATATATATATATATATATATATATATATATCCTTTTTAAATTTTCCCTACTCATTATGTGACTTCAATGATCAAAGAGTCACATCAAATATTCGTTCTGAAATAATTGTGAACTATTTCGTACACTATGGATATCGATCGTGTCAATAATGAATGGTGTTCCTGCCTGCTAGAACGCAGTAAATTGTCGGAACGATCGCTGCACTCCAAGTAACTACCCTTTTCCCATCTTTACGTGTCTTCGCTGAAATCGTTGTTGACTCTCGTGTAAATTGCCTGTGAAGACCAGCAACGAACTGAATCAGCTGTTCATTGGTCATGACGACGATAACGATCGTACCTAGTTTTCCAACCGTGATGGCATTTTGTTTCTACCCCATTTTTTCCCCTATTTTTACTTTCTTATACGAATTTATATACGCAAGTATCGTGATCCCAAAAAATAACAAGCATAATTACAAGCACCTATACCTATAACTTGCCGAATAAATGCAAAAAGCACAGAGCGTATAGCATTAATTGATATTGTTTCATGGCAATTGTAGAATATATTTAAAACATAATATAGTGAAAGTAAGTATAAGAAAGTCGAGTTAAGGGCACTCCAGCTTCTTCTTTTTGTTCTGTGTCTGTGAGTTTTCGATTATTCGCCCACCATCGTGACAATTCCAATTTATTTTTAGCAAAAATGATGTACTACTGACAGTACATTTAAATTAGTAACGACGTAGAGTTTCTGGAGTTTTCAATGCGTAAATAAAACTGTTTTTCCGTTAACATCTCGAGTTTGAAAATGTTCGTGGTCTAAATACTTGCTAATATACGTAAAGTGTAAAATTTTTGCATAGGTGCCAATGCATCAGCTCGCCGTATATTTTATTTATTGACTTTAAAAACAAAATTTCGTTTTTAAAGAAGAAAACCTAATAATAACTACAGATTGTTCTTATAGATGTATAAACTTGTTCAGAATTGCACCATTAAACTGTTAAAATAAAGTTATGTTTAGAAGCACCACTTGGCAATTTGGAATATAAGGTTGAAAGTATGTTTTAGTGGGCCACCTATGAGATAAAAAGGTTTTATGATTTAAATCACGTGGAGCAAGGATGTTATCCTAAACTTTTGTGAAGTGTTTAAGTGCTTGCAGATGGAAGAGCTAGTTTAATAGCACGAACTAAAAAACTTTAAGTTGCGATGGTATTGCTGCTTCACCAAGTATAACGTTAAAGTTTCGAATATATTCGCGTTTGCTTCGTGTGATCAAATATGAATGCACACTTACTACGTTCAAATGAAATTGAACTCGAATCATTATTTATTTAACCTTCTTCCTAGTTGACATTTAAAATATTTAATTTAGATATTTTATAAATAGGTTTCCTTTTACTTTCTAACACGTAATATTCTTCAAAATTTTAATGGAAATCTCCGTTTTGGCACAAACAATACATCTTTATATACATTTGTATAAAAAAGTAATAAAGGTAGTTGTAATATCTGTAGACCATTTTGCATAATATTTAATTATTAACGTTCTCATAATGTGCCGTAATAACACATGATTAATTTCAAAATGCTATATCCAATATAGTTGTTATACAACCTTATGCGTGCATATGCCGTGACCGTAACAACTTTATGGGCAAACAAGTTAACCCATTCCAATGGTTTATGTGCCACTATAAATATTTAATGATATTCATCCTTCCTCACGAGTTATGGCCAGAACAGGTGATAAAGGCAACTTTAATACATAATGCTGGAACCAGTGTCTACACAGACACAAGAGAAAAAAAAAAGGTTATGATGTAGTTTTTCAAAAACAACGTGCTTCGCGTGAATAATGGTATGAAAGAGCTAATTCTAGTAAATTTGCTGTAGTTGTGAGCCATACAAAAAGTATCGACCAAACTCAGAATTTTTTCTATATTTATTTTGTCTTGGACGAAGTCTATAAGGAAACATTTTCGAACACGAGATTTAACGGAAATACACGTTTTGACCATCCTTCAAACGTTTCTCATTATTTTCGGAATATGTAGAACACTGTAAATTTTTTAATTAAGTTGCCAAGGAAATGCATTTTCGACTACAAACAAAATGTCTATCCTCTTCGCCACTTTGCCGTTTTATCAGTGATAACATCACTGGTATAATGTGTCCAATCAAAAATGAATTTTGTCTCAGCTGTACGCGAAGCATATTGTGCACGTTTGAAATTGTGCTATAGTACAAAGTTCCGGGTTGCAACTGCAAGTGAACATCTGGTTCCACAATTACCATTTCGCAAATGCTGGGTCATACTCATACGAATTTATAGTCGGAGCACTAGTTTTAGATTAAGGGTTAATATGTTAAATCCTCGTTGCATTTGTTGAGCCACGCCTTGTCTGCAACCACACTTCACTTCTCAACTGTGATTCATCAAACATGGAGGCATGCTAATCAGGCTTAGAATTATCATATAGCGAGTTTCCTACAATTCAATGAATCTCCGCAGCTGACCGTCGTCGTTTCCTTGCTAGTGTCGTGCCATTTCCAGTTCATGTAATTTAAGTTGAAATCTCTTTGAATGAAACGGGTCGCATCCATTCTCCATTCCAATGCAATTGTGCTTTGGATAGTTGGAATAGCTTCACAATGAATTCCAACTAATAGATTTAAAAATATAACTAGAGTGCCCTGCACTCTACTTTCATGTACATCAACTAAATCAATAAAGTATTAAGGTGTATTCACAGCGAATTTGTTATAAAAGACATTTTGTATTGTAAAATAACAGATTCTATAAACGTACACGAAAAGTAGTTCGTAGACGTTCGTAAATGCAGCGAGATGGATCTCTTCGAGTTCGTAATGTGAATCTGATCAGTTGGGCCGAGGCTTCCGTGAAGATTTTTTGAACGTTTGACGAACAGGGTTACTGTCATATTTGGTGCAAACTTCAAACAAGTTTAGCGTCATGTAATATATATTTTTTGATTAATCGATTCAATTACAACAAGTACATTTATAATCTTGATTTTTGAAGAGTCATAATGTTATTGATTCATTGCTATTGACCAACGATACAGAATAGAATGTAACAATACAATTCATGGAAACTTTTGTAATGAACGCATATTGTTTGTATCATTTGGTTTTATAAAAATTTACAATATTCCCCTATTTATACATATTTAGAAATAGGAGCATTTCTTGATTAAAATTCGTTGGATTAATCTGCGGTGGTAATGTTCGAAGGTGTACCAGTAATACCCGGATTAGGCGATGTTTTCTGATCCGTAAAAGTACATGGCATCTAAAGCCGCAATGTGTAGTTAAGACTATCGGTGTAAACACCGCATCTATTCGAAATGTTACGTGATAGTAGTAGCATCAAGACAACTCAAACAACCGGAAGTCACACAGATGTCAGTTTGCTTAGGTTAAACAATCAGGCGACCTCAGATTGGTAATATAATATTATGCATTAGCTATTTTAGGTTATGTAGGTACCTATGTAAATAAATCAATATTTCCCAATGTTGATATTAATCAGTCAATTAATCAGAGTTTATTATTGTAGACATAAAAAGTAGATACACGATCCTCAGCTAATGGATATTGGAAAAATAAAACTATTATAACGAAACAAGCAAATTATTGGGAAAATATTTGAAAAATTGCAGCAATTATTAACGTTGTACATTATCGTAGATATCAATCAAGCTATAAAATCCTAGTATTTATTTTTAACTGTTACTTTTATACATGAAAACATTAATATTATCACGCCATGTACCTGTAAATTTGGAGTATCGGAAATACTAATCAGTCATAAATGTACTATATGCTTTAAAAAAGCGGTAGAAAATTCGATTCAATATAATGACCAGTTATATATCAACATTTTACTAAATTAAGCTTTAAACGTGGCTAAAATATATTTTCTATATTATTTTATAGTGAACCAAAATGGGAAACTATAAACTTAAGATAATATAAGATATTTAATTAATTAAAACAAATGTGCCGTGGACCAGTGGATTATAGCGTGGTCTACATACATAAACAAGCTTAGTTACAACGCACCTATGCGTTCAACTCGCCTTATAAGTAATATATGCGATGCGAGCAGTGATCTGCAAACATTTCTCTTTTTGTTTTCTGAACCATTTCTATTTAGTTCCGTCCCAATTTTCACATAACTTGTGAATTTTGCTTGAAAGCATCTTATTTTATTGGTTTAGTTACTGATTATTTGCACGTGATACCCGCTGGACAGGATAGAGCCTGTGAGTAAAATCCCACTTGGCGAGTGTTCAAAAAGTAAAATAAAAGTATACATATATATGTAGTGTAAATCCCCCGCATGGAGACTCAACGTCATCGGGGATTTAAGGGAGTGTGACTATTGGATTTACACTGCAAACATGTCTTATATTATGTTACGGGCGACTCGGATTCGTACATGATTGCCATGATGGAGTGACTGCATAAAGGCGAAATATGCAATAGTGTTTTCAGATCGCGTTGACATTATGTAAATCTAGTTGTCACTGCAATGTTTTCATATAACATTTCTACAGTAACTTGAAATTTGTATGTGACTTTTATACATAAGCAGATTCAAGTTTGGCTGAAGTTTGATCGGATTGTATGAAAATACACATGTCTAGTAATTTTACTTTCTTACACGATGCACTACTGGCAGGACTTTGTACAAAATAAACTTGACTTTCTGGTACTTTCACTATCTATATTTATGTTTTATTAAAGGAGGAGGTTGTGAAGATAGTGGAGGAGAACGAAGTGGAGGTGGACAAGGTGTTGAATTATTTATTAGATATACTATATGTGTAAGAAAAACAGGGGGTAATATTTTCTTAGGACATATAAGAATATGAAAATGCGACGACGAACTATAGACGTTAATTTTATCTAGATGCCAATTACATATTTATTCAAGATCCAATGAAATATAATTATTTGAATTCAACTTCGTAATTACATCGTTTTTAACAGGCGCTGAGTAAATAAATTATGTTTCATTATTTTATATACGAGACTTTTATACATCTGTAAAAAGTTTGCAGTATACATTTGTATAAGAAAGTAAAAATAGCACATCATTTATACATATTCCTTAATTATGCAGTATGAATCCAATTGTCCCACTCTTCCGTATATCCCTAATAGCTGATATAATTAGATATAGCCATATGTGGTTAGAATAAAAAAAGGTTTTCTTGATCACAATACGTATATTATAATAATAAATGAAATTGAAGAAATGAATTTAGACGAGTGCATTTGAATATTTGATTGAAATTGTTTTCTGTTTACATTTGCATTTGAATTCAGCGATTGTTGGCGTTTGGAAAGACAAACAGAAAGGGAAACCAAAATGACCGATTCATATTTCATGCGGAACGCGTAATAAAAAGAGACAATATTTAAATAGCGTTCCTGAACGTGCAATCGTTATTGACGATACGAGCTAGTTGAAGCCTCACAGGGAAAACGGCCAATATTGATTGTGTAAACATAAATACTAAACTTGTTTCGAATGCCTTTGTTTCGAAAATGTGTATAATCAACGTTGGATGGGGCTACATCACTGTGTACCACATTAAATAACTTGAAAGAAGAAAAATACGGAGCGAGCCTGAATTTTATATACATATTTGCGAACGTTTGTTATAAAGTATCTTAATTTATAATGACACGGTATATTCAACGTTGTTTGCTTGCGCGGAGGTTTCTTGATATTTCTCATTTTCAATGTATATTTCAATGCGGTTCGTTTAGTTAGATATATTTGTTACGACAATCAAGGTTTTTGTATTATTTTCTTTTATGTACGGAAAACTTTTTCAAATGCTTACAGATTTTTAAATGTTGATAAAAATAAATGTTTGACATTAAATAGAATGATGAGCAAGATGTAAATATAATGGATCAGAGATAGGGATTGCATATGCCATCTGGAAATTCAAAAGGCGTAGATATTAGATTTGCATGATAAAATTTCTGCTCTAAAAGTTTATCACTCGTAAGTCAAAAAAAATCAAAGCAAATAATACATAAAGGCTAAATTAAAACTAAATAAAATCAAATAATTAATTTTATCAGTTTTAATTAAAAATACCGTCAAATATAACTATGTTTTGTTTTTGATTAATGGTTTTACAAAAAATGTGTTAAATACCAAAAAAAATATAATTAGGAACAACACTGTTAAAAATATCTAGAGCACCCTACACTCGACTCTCTTATAGTTTTAAAATTCATCCTATGATTACTATCAATATGTTTATAAATTAAATATAATATGGTTATTTTCAAAGTAAATATTTCAGTAAATGGCTACAATTATATTCTTTAGCTCATGTTATTTTTAAGATATGCACACAATGGCGCGAATAAACAAGTACTTCCTGTTGAAAAATTAATTACAAAAATAGAGATAAACAAATATTAAATTAATAATATCATTCTATTATGTTCTACCGTATTGATGTAGACCGTTCACACACAGTCGGCAATAACAAAATAATCTCAAACCGGATATATCCATTAAAATTTTCAGGTAATCACAAAACTTTGTTGTATACATTAGGTATAAAAGAGTAAAACCAAAAAATTAAAAATTATTTTGAATATATTAACAGTTCTTACACCTGAAATAGATAAAATGTATTTTTATATCGTATTGTGTAAATAAGTACAAATTTAATTAAAGCCATTGTAAAAATGTCCGATTATATGGCTTTACGTGTTCAGTGACACACATATGAGTATAAACAATGTGCAAATGCTGAATGCTGGATTTGTTTTACTTTTTTGTTTCATGTCGTGGAAATTAGCACGGGACGATGAACACACAAAACAAACACATGCGATGGCGATCCGATTGTCGAACTTAAAAAGCCGATCGCATTGGATAGATTCATTTATCGCGAATATACGCATACACTTCAACGAGTAATTCAGGGTCGACTCTATTCAAATACAAAAAAAGTATAGTTACATTTTACTTGTATTTTTTAACTATAGCCTATGTTAAAAATGTTTGCATAAAAATTCGTTACACGTTTCAGAAAATGTATGTAACTCATATACTTGGATAAAATCGCTCGCTTGTAAATATTAGTTTTGTAACTTGGCTAGAAGCGGCCATTTAAAACAGAATTCTGAATACGTGGTTATTGAGATTAATACCCAGTCCTGTCTACAATGAAGCACGGAAACTTTTTCGATAATAAACCAAAATATAAATCGTAAATCGCTAGTATTTAATAGGAATTTATTTAGCAGTTTTATTCCCGGTTGAACAAATAATCAGTTGTTAGAACAATCACATCTGTCTCTATTATTCGACAATGTAATGAAATCGTACTTCATTTCCGAAAGATAAATAAGATTGTGATTATCTTGGTTCATTATTTGGTTTTGCACCCGGCCATTAATTCTTCATGGGACCTAACGCCTGAATAGCATTCGATGCGAGTATAATGGCCCTAACTTTATGTAGCTCTTCGATTCGATATCGGAATGCGAAAATAATGAAATAAATCTATTTCTCCGTCTCCGCTAGATATGTATGACGATCCAAGTCTTCCTTTCGTATTATTAATTGTGCCATATGTTTTTATTTGTTAACATTGTATCTTTATTTTCGTCGTTGTGTATTTAACTATTTTTGCCACAACATAACATTTCAAGAAATATAATTTTCATACAAAATCGTCACCGTTATATTTAGTAAATGGTGAATCCTTTTAAACACATAAAACAACTTACTTGTGGTGCAGTTAGCAACTGGACGGCGGAGCTAAGGTGTTTCAAATTGAGGGTAATTTGATCATCGTCTTCATCATCGTCAGGAACTTGAAACGATGACTGCCGGGATGCAAGCCCGGATTTCCGTAGCGCGGACGTCACTGGCGAAACACCAGCTCCGTTCTGAAGGAGGACGTGCGACGATGCGCGCCGAAACGGACACGAAGACATACTGGTGCACGGCAACCAATACACCCACAGCCCAAACCGAACCGAACCGACTCGAACGAACTTGACCTTATTCCCTTTATATCGCGTTCCAGCAGTCCATCCTCATAACAAGATGATCCGACGAAAAACGAATTACACGTATTATTGAAATATGTGCCGATATTCTACGGTCATTCAATAATATTCTATGAATAACTTTACACAGCTATTTCATCATTAAATTTGAATAGTTTCTTGGTACGCTGGTTTGCTTGTTATATTTGAAGATATACGCGTGTGATTATTCCTTAGTATTTAAGTATGTCTGAAATTGTAAAATAATTAATATAATTACTTGATTTTGCATCCAGCAATTAATATGTAAGGGGAATATTATTGCAATGTTGCTAACTTTGGACTAACAACCTTTTATATAGTGGATTCGCATTTTCGATAGGTATATTTAAATTTCAAATCTATGAATATAAAATTTAGGGTAAGACATATTAAAATTTAACTTTAGTTTAAATTATTTTAGGAAATTGGGTATAGGTTAGATTAGATTACATTAGGTAATAATTAGTTAAAAGTGGAATATTATTTTTATAGTTGAAAACTATTATTTTGAATGAATCTATTCTTCTTTATTCTGGTAGAATTGAATAGAATTTTTACTTTCTTGGACGAAATCAAAAAGGACGTATTGTATTTATGAACATGTACGAACTCAAGATTTTAACGGAAATACACATTCCTGAATCGAATCTGACTATTTTCGGAATGCCGTCCGTTCGTGTGTGTATGTGTGTCTGTGTGTGTGTGTGTGTGCGTGTGTGTCTGTGTGTGTGTGAACGATCTAGAGCCAAAACTGTTGACGGAATAATTATGAAACTATAAACTTAAGATTGGAATATGCACCTCCTATTTTTATAAATAATATTTAAACCGGAAGTAACAGTTTCCTTTTGCTAGTTTTCAATATCTCGAAAATTAAATAATTGAAGATACTAAAATATCCAACCATTTTTGTTTTAAAATAAATCCAAAAATGTACCATTAACTGATAATTCGTTTTTGAAAATGGTGATATTAAAACCAAACTTAACCTAATCGCAATTATATTATTACTCATATATTTCAATTTATTATAATTAACAAATTATCTCGAGGTTTGTGTTAAAAATACCATATGAATTTACGCGAATTAATGGTTCATACATAATAAAATTATTTTGTTTTATTATTTGTATGTTCATTATTGTATTATATTAAAATATTTTATGATCAGTTCACTGAATGCGTAATTGTAAATACTATAGTAGATGTGGTAATAAAATGTTCAACAAGAATTTATATAACGAAATATTGCGAAACAACATTTTACATTTCCGTATTTTTATTCCATGTGTTTAAGGGAAACGAGAGAAAATTGTATATTGTGAGTCGATCCGTACCGTCGCCGTCGCCGTCGTACGAACTGTTGATTGACATGTACAGCTCTGTTATTACTTGAACGTGACGAACAATTCGCTAGCAAAAATAAATAAAGCTCCTCAGTCTGTCTGTGTGCACAGAGACATAGAGTAGCTGTTTAATTTAGTGTGACCCAGGGACTGCTATACGCACCATCTGCTCTAATGCCGTTTTCATGGAGATTGCTCTCTGGAGGGAAATTAAATGACCTTTCTCTATTCAGCAAGAACGCCTGGAAAGCTTCAGATTAAGGATTTCTCGAAACTAAACAAGCAGTTTACAAGAAACACTATAATTATTATTAAAAGTAAATATGTACTATCTTTACTGTGGTACATTAATGGTTGCTTCTTGTCAGGATATGATGTTATAAATTATAAAGGAAATTATTAAAGACAGTGCATGGACCAAAACATTAAAAGTTAATCCCTAAAATAACAAGAATAGGTACTGACACCTGTGCCTTTAGCTCGCCGAATAGATGCAAAAAGAGCAGAGCGTACAACATATTACATTGCCCGTTATGAAATACAGATCCCCACCCAATTCTGCGCATGCGTATAGTATACATATATTTTTTAAATAATCATTTTTTATTATTACGGCCTTTGGAATCAGAAGCTGAAACAATGTACTTGATATAAAATACAATTTTTCGTCTTTTCTTTTATAAACAAAAATAAATATTAAAAAATTATAATTATTATTTTTAATATTTATTATGGTCTTTGGGTTCACAATATGAAGAAATTTCGTTGATATTATATATTAATAAAAATTGTAGAATTTGGGAATACTTAAATTTATTCCTAAGGGCAGTATGAAGAGGTGCTTTAAATTTTGGGGCCCTATAACTCTGGAAGTATACGGGCGATAAGATAAAATGTGCGAAATTGGATACTAAAAAAAAAAAAAACGTATTGAATCAGGCAGATACATGTAGAAAATTAAATATATAATTTTTTCAATAACGTTTAATAATTTACTAATAACATAGTTTAAAAATTGAGTTTATATTGAATAATAGGTAATCAAAATTATTTGAATGTGTATTTGTCCTAATTAATTCACGCAATATTGTGGAGGATACGTTATGTTCGCTATAGGAAAATTACGCACTATAATGTCTGTATGTGTGTATATATGTATTTTAATATTAAAGCGAAACCATACCTAATGACTTTAACAAATATTAAACATTTAGATATTAAAATGTTTGTCACTACGGTCCCCCACTTTTATATCACACAGTATTTAAAACTCAATGATTGCAATATATGTTGGATCGCCGCTAATTTACAAATGAGAATTTGTTGTGCTGGCTAGTACGCGTTTATTGGCGGAGTTTCTAGGAACGCGATGTGGATGGCATACCCTCGACCGTCAACAGAGAACTAAACGCCGCCGCCGCCGCGTTTGGAAACGGTGCTCGATGGTTGCTGCGCGGAAAAGCGACGCCAAAGAATCGAGGACTCGTCGCGATTCCATAACTCATTCCACTGGTGTCCTCAGGCATCCGATGGTGGAGATGCTATAATGCTATGAGAAATTCTCGGTCGTAATACGTTAGCCAGAAAGTCTAAATTATGTCGCACTTCTTCTTTTTGCTGCGTAATTTCTTATTTTTTATCACTAATAAATTGGGTTTTTGCTGGGTGATGTAATTAAAAATATGTGCTGTGACCAGCACAAGACTTTGTTATAAAAAGGTAGAATCCGAAACCGAAACATACATACATACACTCACGGATGTTATTACGAAAATAATCAAAATGGATTTAACAACCCTCAAAACGAATATATTAATTAAAATGTCGAGGTTCTTAATTTTTGGAATCACAATACATTCATTTATACATAACGTATAATAATACACACACAGATACACAGACGTTATGCTGAATTTAGTCTAATTGGATACTCGGTTGGTCAAATTTGTATTGTCATAAAAATTTCGAGTTTTATATAAGAAAGATGAGCTTATTTTTCCTTCACCGCTTTTAGCCAAGGTACAAAACCAATATTTATGGATATTTTGTGATGCAACCCATCAAAATATTTCCATAATATATTGTTTTATTAGTTCGCCCTACGAAGTACGAAAAGCTAAAACATTGGGTCGAATGTCGCATTCTCGGATCACAACAAAAACTTCTTCTCTCGTAACCTTGAATCCAAATATATAGGATGTTAATCGTAAGACCAAATTTGTGCCCTCTAGTCCTTTAAAGGTACCGGAGCGATAAAAATCCGTTTGCAATTTAAACCCAATCGCCTGTATACTTCCGCAGTGTTACGGCGCCAAAATTGGAACCCGCTGCACTTAGAAAAATAATTACTCAAAAAATTTATAATGATATCTAAGATATTTTATGTCTACAAGCTACGAGCTGAAGACATAGGTGCTTGTTTTATAAAATAAAATCTAATGCAATTTTTTTACAATAAGTATTTTGATACTCATTATTAAATGTGTTTGTAATTGTTCAAATTGATAAACAAAATGAGCAAATATGAAAAACATGTTAACACATATTTATCTAATTCGAATACGTGGATTTGGTAAACAGTACCACGTTATATATAATAGATATCTATGTTAACCTTATTTTGCAATAGTATCACTTGATGATTTCTATTATCAATTTGATAGTCGATGTCGCAAAAGGTTATTAACACCTTACGTATAAAATGGATCACATTTGCATTTCAGATGCATACGATCTAGTAAGACGTTACTGTACAGATATATTTGTGCTAAGCTTTTACATTCGAATAGCTATGGTTTCCATAATACATATTGTAAGTAATTATTTTTATCTTGATTACACAATTGACGATTTTTATCAACTGGAATTTGTCATAAACAACACATTTTTAGCTCTTCGTACGTTACAATAATAGCTATAAAAAGTTCTTGCACAGGAATTCGTTTCACGTCTTCTTGATTCCGAAAATGTAAATATAACTCTTTCGTAAAATCATTCTTCAATAATTTTTATTTATTGCAGATTCTTTTGGGCCTGCTAATTATGCAGATTACTGATGCCAAACCAGTTGGAAAAATAAGATTAAGATTTTTGAGATTTGGAAGTGGAGGAGGAGGCGGTGGAGGAGGAGGAGGTGGCGGAGGAGGTGGCGGAGGTGGTGGAGGAGGAGGAGGAGGTGGTGGTGGTGGTGGTGGTGGAGGAGGAGGAGGAGGAGGTGGTGGTGGAGGAGGAGGAGGTGGTGGTGGTGGAGGAGGAGGTGGTGGAGGAGGAGGTGGTGGTGGTGGATAAATTAAATAAACTATATGTGTAAGAAAAGCAGGAAGATATATTTTCTTAGGACATATAAGAATATGACGACGCAACGACGACGAACTATCAAGCTGTCTATTACATATTTATTCAAGATCAAATAAAATATAATTTAGTGGAATTATTTCAATTCGACTACTTTATATCAACGTTTCTTATCTAGAAATCTAGAATCTAAACGCATTAACATATCGTACCATTTAAATCTCATATAACCTGTTAATCTAATTTATTTATTGTACTATTTGTGAATTAAAATATATATATATATATACCTAATTACATCTATTTTATTGTCGTATCTTATAGACAAAGTAGCAAAACAAATTCTTTAATTATAAAAAACAAGAAAATTCAGTGTAGGACATTACAAATTTCTTTTAAATGTAGTTTTTCACTATTTTAAACGCAGTAATAAGTAACTCTATAAATATGAATCCACAACAAATATAGGATATGCGAATAAAAAACTCAACAACTAAGCAAACGAATTTTGTGAGTGCAATAAAAAATGGAACATAATTCTCAAACTGGTGTGGAGATAATTTAACTGTCCTATGGGATTGCGTTATCTGTTTCTTTATTCGTTTATCTGTTGATCAACGAAATATTGCTCGCTCACACGTTTCGTCACGTTTGTTATTGGTAAAAACGAGAGATAAAAGACGAATATCGGAAAATTATCACGCACACCCAAATAAAATTGAAGGGGAATAAGCAATGGCGTGAATTGTGAATGTCTCCCGGCACCTTTTTCATGTTTACACCGATCGGAATTTCGGTCATGTTTGACCTTTATCATGTTTCGAGATATCTTAGAAATCTTTTTATTGCTTTCACCTATACAATTTTCGATTTATTGTTTCCACGAAAAGAAGAATATAATCCAATACATAGATAACATCAGTGACGTATCCGGGAGGTTATCCGTGCCTAGGGAGCACGAATTTATTGTTCTGGGACTTGTTTTCAAAATTAAATTTTGTACAAATGTCTATTTAGGGGATTGGTTTTGAAACCAGATTCAATTAACCATTGACACATTGGCCTATATTCCATTCTCATCTAATAATTATTTTCGCGTGGCCAAGGTCAACATTGTTCAGTGTACAATTAAAGTTTTTAATTAAAAGAACGCTTACTGGATGTCGAAACATAAAAATATTGGAAAGACTTCATTCTGGTTCGTCCGTTTTCAACCATTGCGTTGCCAAAAAACGACTATTATGAAATAAGTAATATATTTTTTTTCTAATAAACATTTTTCCGAAAAATGTACCATTTGCTGAGAAAACGCTTTTGAATCTCAGGCTATTATACATATTAGTTACCATGGATACTATATATATTTGATATGGTTTCATAGCTACCATTTTATTAATTTATAACAAAACCAATGCAATATTATGAGTATAAGAACACAGATTTTGTGTTACAGATATACGAGCGAATACGAAGGAATCTGTGTACATGTTGCACGGCGATGTGATAAACAAAAGAATGTTGTGCTAGCATTAAACAATGAGTGTGGAAGTCGGTCTGCAGGGATTGTATAATTAGTTCTTAGTTGTATTTGATCTAGCAGTGTTTACCACCAATTACTAAACGGTGCAGTAAATTACGTAGCAGTTCTACGCCAAGTGAACTATAGGCAATTAGAAGTTTGCCCACATGCTGGAATTAAAGAACGCCAATTAAAGATGTTGACATTGATTTCCTTTGCAATCATTAGGATTGTAGAAACAAATGTATTTCATCATTCTCTTTTATACTTTAATTTAATTCCACATGACCAAACCCTAACTTAAAAATATATAATATAAATTTGTGGTATTAAGATTCAGATAATTAGCATGCATCATTAAAAAACTTCTGGTCGACATGTAAAGAAGTATGTTAGTATAACAATAGCATGTTAAAACTACATTGACATCACTAAAAAAAATTCACTAGTATTACCAGGATTAACTGCACGTACAATCGCATAGAAACTCAAGCACACGTGTACAATGACATGAAGTACATAGGTGTTCATTACAGTGAGAACACACGCACACATATCGATTTACACATTGCAAATTATGTGTAGAGATCTGTACTTGTGTAGAGTACACGCGAATAATAATCATAGTCCACTTTTATTCAATGTTTTGTAAAGGAATACCACCGAATGTTTAAGCTCTTTTTACGGCGAGCTAAATATAATTTGGGATGCTGTTATTTATATTTATTTTTTATTTACAATAGATTTGAATAATTGGTAAAATTATCAAGAATGATCATTTAATTGTTGTGAGTTTTGACTTTCTTGGGTTAAATAATAATTATTGACAAAATGGATTGTTTGCGACTTTTATCCATAAACAACTGCTTGAAGTAAGTATACATTCTAAATGAGTTATTTTTAATACTTTAATTTTAAATTATACAAATTGTTGTCTTTGTGTTTATGAAAATTATTCCCATGTACTATTTATATATATAGTTACGGTAAAATTCATATCGCTAGAAGCATTTTATAATGTTCGCGTTTTTCAATGACGTCTTGAGCAAACAAAGCATCAATGTTCAATATTAAAGCGGATACGCCCAGGGCTTTCCAAGGAATATCTCACTTTGATGTCGTTCACATGTGAGATGTGCAGTTTTCTACTATATTATACGTAGCAAAACGAAAGAATTTTGAATAATAAATCCACGTTTTACATAAATAACATGCATACAAAAGTTTTATTTTATTACCCAACATACAAAATCTACAAAAGAACTGAGTCTCTGTATCATTCTCTGAATAATGCTCGATTTCGCTTCGATGTCATTCTGATCTGAGCTAGCTCACAGAACTGCTGGATTACGCCAGGCCTACCCCGTCAGAGAACGTATAGTTCCGACCTAGTTTATACGGCGCGGACTACAGACGCACAGTGCACTTTAGCCAACAGTCGTATTAGTTATGGAAGAAAACAGGCCTAAACGAAGATAAAAGAGAGTAATCCGATTACAAGATATATTATTTTAAAAGTAATAAATGTAAAAGTAGGATTGAACGAATAATTCCTATTTCGTGTGGACCATATAATAAAGAATAAATGAAGCATAATTTTGCTACGCACAATTTTAGTAATTTGGTTGGAATGCGTTCAGTTTATTAAAAACTTAAGGGGTACTTTATTTCCTATAAAATATCTTCCAACGAAATTTAATTAGAATAAATTTGAGTTACAACGACCCAAGCGCGTAATTTAAAATAAACGGTGTATAATAAGAATTTTATCACGTCGCGTTCAATCTGAAGAAACTTTATATAGGTACCTACATCATTTTTTTTTGTAGATTATTATAAAATTGGGCCAAATTGCTGAAATCGTACATTTTAATTAATTGGATTATTTATAATGACTTATTAATCATATTTTCCTAATATTTGAAATTGATGAGAAGTTACGCTTATGGTAATTGGTATCATAAATCGTATTAATGTACCTCCAAAATCGTACCGGTTCCTATAATAGTAAAGTTTGCGTCGGCAATCAATCAATAGTAATGTCAATATTATCTTTTAAAAATGCAGTGGTTACAAAAAGGAGTTCTGCTTTAAACATCAGTGGTTAAAGAAATGTTTTCTTTATAAATAAAATCATCCACTGAATATACAATAGCTAAAGGCATTCGTGCCTGCCACCTATGCTTGTTAGAAATAACAATTATTCTGTTTGTCCTGGCTTCCCCTCATAAATTTTGTTGCAGACAGTATCATGATTGCTAGTTTGTTTTCAATTTAAATTTTCTATCTTTGTTCTTCGTTAAAGTTCGTACATTTCACGCGTTCTTTGCAAGTTTGTTCGAACAATACTGTTTTGAAGTTGCGCCGCGGGCCCTAAACTGTATGTTATCGCATGGAAGATGTTAAATATCGTGACAATATGTTTCTACACAGACACGATTGGCATCTTTGTGTTTAACTTTTATTCATTTATACGGACGTTGGAAGACTGACACAGGCAGATTTATGCGGCCGCGGTTTACCCTGCCTCATGGCTCGTAAAATATTTTTACTACTCTGGTTATCGTTCCTTTACCGTAGAATTTATTCGTAAAATTTTAATGTCATTCATAAAACGGTGCAATGATAAATGTTAAGAAGCTTTTAGTTTTAATACGTTGATATTTTATGTAGAAAAATTCATATCAATCTCAAATATACAACTACAGAAATATACATATATTTTCGTTATATTTCTATTATAACGATTTTACTTCTAATTGATTCATTCATTCGTGCCATTTGAGTTACAAATAACCAATCTGGGTGGAAAATACATCTTTACCTCGTCGAATAAGTAATAGTACATATGAGTTATAGTGTACTTTACCAAAAGAAAGAAAATATGGAGTGCATTCTGCATTCTACGTAGTTTTCATTAGAAATATATATAACTACGTGAATTTTAAACACATGTATAATCGTGGCTTCTAAATAAATATTAATTAATAACCTTATTTAAATATTCAAAACCGTCATGTTGCCTGATAAGGGTTGATAAATGATTAAAAACGAAATAAACAAAGAATATTTTCTGCGAACTCATTACGGTAGCAAAGAAATCAGAATATTTACATAGAAAATTGCGCAAATTTGTATACTAGCAATATTTATATTAAAATTTCTCGTTAGCGATGAACTGCATTTTAATTATAAATACAGGGAAATCCAATGGAATTATTAATTGAGTTGGAAATAAAAACGTACCGAAAGTTTCTTGTAATGGAAGGAGAGACTGGGATGGGACTAGTATTGGGACCTACATACATAGATACAGACGGTAAAGTTTCCTCTGGACCGACAGAATAATCAATAAAAGCGAGGCCATGCTGGGACGTGCCAAAGTCAAGAAATCCATCCTCAATCTATCTAGCCGTCTTTGTTTTGCCCTCTTAATATCATCCTTATTCGTTCCACTATTTTGTATACAGTTCCAGCAGCACAAAGTATTGCCCCACTAAATTTATATATATATTATAGCCCAATATTGTTTCTCGGTCTTATATTCTTACTGTATCCAATAGAATGTGGGATTCTATTTTAAAATAAACATGGGTACCACATGCCTATATCATATACAGAGTACAGTCCACTCCTCACAGATCCATTGTCTAATTGTATAATGTTTTCTTTGTTAGTTATTATTTTACGACGATATGGTTTCTACTCCACTAGCCTTCTCTAGCTGAAAGCACTGGTGCTTTCACCAAATCATCTAAATTCATCATGACTCCGGTTGAGTACCTATGCGACGCGATAAATAAGGGGAAGTAGGAAGTAAAATAAATTTATAATATTCGATTTGCAATCACTATGTACAGATCATGGTATGACTAAATAAAATTTGAAATGAAATGCCATTTATATTAAGAGTCACTGCACAATATTGAGTTAAATGAATTTCGGGTTGACATATACGAGTACGAGCCTGCTTCAATTCAAATAACGATAAGAACGAGCGCGACATCACCACGATGAGACAGAAATGGGGTTGATATTTGGTTGACTGGTTAACAGTGAGCAGACAGCAGCAAGCGCCTCATTGCTGATAGATAATTGGGTGAACATAACCGACATACGATATGTAGAGACTACAAGAAAATATCGAGCAATGTCTCTTTTGTTTTGGTGGTGTTTATACGTTAACTACACCAACTTCAACCGAAACGAATGGAAGAATAAGGATTTTGCCGTTCATAAGCTATTATTATTGTACTACGACCCTGTCTCTTACACCTTAGAGAGCATCCTATGTATAATCATGCGATAATAAGATTTCCAAATATACCTTTTCACGTGACTACTTATCATATCTATAACTATAAACTAATGCAGATATTGTGACTACAAAACATCGTAATTAAATTTATATTAAATTGTTGATTTTTAATACTGTTAAATATAACAGCATTATTTTCCCCCATTGTTTCGTGTATTTAGAAACTTTACCTTGTTCGAAAATGGTGGAATGCATTTAGTAAACTGCAATAAATTATTTATAACAAAAGTTGGACTGGCACGAAATACCCACAACACAATTTTCATTATTAAACCATATGTTTGAAGCCACGTGTATTAATTAATAATATGGAAGAATGGATTATAATAAAACCAGGTTTCGAGTCACGGTATTTCCGTGTTTCACTTCATAAAACAACAAATCATAATTTATAATTAAATTTCCACAATGTCATGTTATTTCCCTGTAGTCATTGATGTAAGTTGAGAAACTGGCCGCTATATATTCAATTTAGTTTCGGGGCAGATGGCAGATGTCGGTAGACCTGAACTGGAATAATACGAGGCTAAGGAACACGATGAATTTTATTCGATCTACAAGCGATGCAGATTTGTTCGAATTACTTATACATTCCGTGTTTGATATATTGTGTTACGATTTTCCGGTTCAACAAAAGCGAAACAAATGTTGGTTTTGTTTTCGTAGGTAATATGTTTTCCTTCGGTTTCCACAACACGTTTTAAATTGGTTATCTGGCTTAACGGCACATCCGCGAACTCTTCCGTCGAATTAGTCAACTAACTTCATTTCTTTTGTTACAGCCATTTCCACGCTTTTATACAAAACAAAGTAAAATAGTAGTATATATATATATATATATATATATATATATATATATATATATATATATAAATATATATATATATACATACTACTATTTACTATATATATCCGAGACTTATACATACGCCACCAACCACATGTCAGACTCAGTAATTTAATATCGTCTGCAGGAACAAATATTTATGTCACCCTTATTCGATTATGTATCGTTATTTCGCACGATTACATTTTGTAACGTAAATTTAATATAACTTAAATCGAAAAGGAAATAAATATCATTCAATCCTGAAAATATGAAATACAAATCTTTTATTCTGAGAGCGTTCATTGAAATTTGATAGTATATCTTATCAATACTATAAATACTCAATTGTAAATTATAAATATATTTAAATTACTTTGAATACGCCATTTTATCATTTAATTAAATTTCAAAACCCTTCAACAGATTTTGGATAAAACAGAAACTTTTTCAGAACTCCGGACGTTCAATGTTTTCAAGTTCTGAAATTCATGAGGATTAACGTGTCACACGCGAACGAAGGACTACAGCGACGAGACTTAAAAATCAGTCATCTGCTAATTTATACGGCCTGAGAAATCTCCGAGACTCCACATTCCTAAATAAATTACCTCTATCTACAAACGCACACATCTAAATATCCTCCGTCAGGGACGACTCGTCGAAGAAAAGCACTGCGTATTTGTAAGTAAAACTTCATAGCCTGGACGCAGTATAAATATATAGTAGCGAACTTCTCTAAAAATTACGGTTTCAATATTTCTCTGCGCATCTAGTCGCGCATATAAATCTAGAAGATGGCTGAAAATGATTAATCAGGTCAGCAATAGATGGCACTACAATAAAGTGTAACTTTTCTCAAGTTTTACATTTATTATTTTGTTTACTAGGCTGTAAAACTGAAAAACTACTGATTTATTATTTTCTGTAGATCCGCACGAACCACCACTGCTACCGAAAATTTGTTCGCCAAGAATTTCCACAATGTCGGCCCAGCACAAGTTTTCGTATTAAACAAAAGTGGATTGTACGCATGAGCAAAGTTTTGGACATGCGGTGTCATTGTCAGTAGCAATATTTCTTCGTAAAAACGTTGTACTTAACAATAGAATGGAAAGAAGAAGAATGCTTTTGCTAAAGGTACCATGTTACCCCTAGGTGCCAAGTTAAAAGTGTTTTTCGTGTTTCATACATATACACTGTCATAATCAATAAATTATTTCTTGTAAACATGATCCGCTAAGTTGGCAACGGAACTACGTCATTTATCATGTAGATCAAATCATTTTTCTTTTTGAATAACCAGATTCTATATTTTCTTTTTATGAATGTAGCAAATAATCGGTTAAAATGGCATTGAGAAGACATTGTTCTAATAATTTAGCTCGCCGTACAAAGTACAAAAGAAGCTAAAGCATCAAGTTTTAATGAATAAAATTAATTTGTCGGTTATTTTGAATCCATATTGTTCTACTCGGTAGTGAACTAACATCATTCGGAAAAAGGGATTCTGCCCCAATAAAACCTGATAGGAAAGTAAAAAGTATAGTATCCTGCATGCAATGTTCTTGTAAAATCTATGAATATGTGTAGGTATCTCTCAATTCAAAGTTAATTAGGAACTATATAAGGTATTACAGAATAATCTACACTTTGAAATCCTTGATATATCAAGTGCAGGTATGCATATGTTTTATTTTAATTGCCAATAACATAGAAATTCGCTATCAAACTATGTTGACTGTACATTATGTTTCTTCAAGTATTTGCTTCAAACATATTAAACGTTCTCCACTTCGAACTACACTAAACAATTTCCAAGAAGAAGATCTGCTATTACCATAACATCAAACGGTGCAACACAAGTGCACATCAGTGAAAAGCGTAATTATAATTTTGAAAATATTTTACCCAACTATAAAGTGAACTGGGAACACATATTCCCTGTCGCTAAATCAATAAATTTTACTATATGAAACGCATACAAAGGTCCTCTTAGTAGACATATAATTCAATCATAGACATGGCTACGATAACAAAGATGAGAAACCAAAAATTACTAAATTTGATACATAGTAATAAGATATAAACAGGGATCTAGTAGATTTGTTTTTTTTCCTGCACTGACTGTTCAGTTCATGATTTGTCTTTCTTCCACGTATAATGAAGAAATAGGACAGATTATGATCTGAACTAGAAATGCAGGACAAACAAATATACCTATTACTGGTAGTAACCACTGAAACAACGCGTTCTACACATAGATTCATTCACACGAACACATAGTTGTGGGTATATATATATATCCTCTTACGACTCATAAATTATTTTATATAATAAAAATATATATTCCAAATGAACATTCTAATTTTGCTCGTCTTAAGGTCAAATCTTAATTAAGATCGCCTATAGTCATTCTCTACCTAACGTACCGTGATGATACAATTAAACCGGAAATGATAGCATATATTATTAACAGAACGCTGCTGGAATATAATAGGATGGTGTGTTGCCTGAGAAGCATTGACATGTCACACAAAATTAATCAATTTTCAAAATATTCCCATATGCAATCCACAATTTCAGGGATATGAATTATTTACGAGTATATGTCAATATTGCTATCTAAACTAAGCTTCGATGTATCTATTTTACCATATAATACCTAAATTGTGCCTATTTCTACTAACATAAAAGTACTATTCTATTAATTTTAATGAATCTCAGTAACTTATAAAACTGTGTAAATACATTTTTTGAGATAAAATAAAAAAAGTATGGAAATTCTATTTTCAAGACAATAAATGAAACAAGAAAACGCAGTGAGAATGTGTGGTAAATGTGGTTGAAATCGGGTAGCTAGAAGAGACCAGTTTACGAGCCAACGAGTCTTATCGTTAAATGAATAGAAACAATGGTACCTACACTGTACACTAACATATTGTACTTTGTTATTTCACTTTTCAGCAAACAACACCGAGCAAGTCTTACTAGAATTGTTCGAGGGGTTTTGCAATGTTACATATTGCATTTCTTTTTACCTCGTTCCAACACAAGGTAGTATAAATGAGTATGTAGTCTTGGAGAACGAAATCGATTGCAATGTCGTATCGTAAAACTGTTTGCAGACTCCTTGATTTCAATTTAAATGTTTATGATGTTGATGTTATCACCTATAACGAACATATTTGTGGAAATTGATTGGATTTTCATAATACATTTGCGAACACTACTCTACATGAATTAAATTGGTTTTCGGTTCGAAAACCAATTTAATGCAAAATTGTACATTATTTATCTGTTCGGTTATTATTTTTTTCCAAATATGTATAATTACTCATTAACTTATATTGAAACATTTATTTTGATATATATAGATAGGCAAAATATTCGATTATTATTAGAAAAATGAACATATGATTAAATAAATTCAATTTTTTTTATGTTTATAATTATAGGATGAAATTATATTAATAACTCCAATCCGGAAGTAGCATTGTTTCGAAAGATCATTTTTATTCGTGAATTAACTGACAGCTGTAGAAATTGTAAAAAACGGGGGAAAAAATTGTTGTTGAATCAAGTTAATGTAGTATACTGTAGAAATTAATAAACAGTATTTTTAAATTTTCGCCCTTTTTCTTTACAATTATTACAGATGTCAAAAGCACATTTTCATAAATCTTCCTTATTTATAAATGACTACTTTAAATTTAATGCTTTCTTAACTTCCAATTTAAACGTCTACATAGTAATTTTACTAATATGATAATACAAAATTAATGAAAATTCCGAGCAATAGTGATGGGATATATTAATTATATATCAATTTGACTTTTAATTATCATATCAAGGTTAAACTAGCCCTATACTTCAGTTCACATTTTTATTTAATTTAATGATAGATTAAACTCTTAGGGTCACCTAGGGATCATATTAAAAAAAAAGGAAACTGGAATGACTTTCTTGTCCTTTCATTACCTGTATTTATAACAATGTAGTATAACTAGGGATTCGTAAATATACAATAACCATTTTCCAGTACGAAAACGTCGGTCTTGCAAAACAATTTAACTAACAAATTCCAAATATAATTTGATTGAAAAATAAATGCCTCTCTATTATTATAAATATTTAACGAAATTTTCTCGCGCGCCAATATTACAGTGATTACGGAAATCCGTGGCAACGATGTTTACCGATGGCATGCGATTTGGAACGGACGCATGGACGGACAGTTATCACTGAACGTGCGACTAATTCACTTCATTAGAAATTGAAATTATAATTGATTCACTGGGTATATGATTAGTATAGAATGAACATGAAGCAGTTATTTGTGTTAATAACATTATGTTTAGTGCAGTGTAGAGCTATATGTGAATTAAAAATAAACAATATTACCAAATGTTCTTCGATACATGACTTAAATGAAGAGTCATCACAACCAGATTGGACCAAATTGGAAGTCACCATTTCCGATGGAAGTAATCTTGCAACTTTATTGCCGCGTGGTTTAAAAAATGTGCCGAATGTGGAAGATATAAAATTTGTGAGAACTGTGAATAATATTAAGTATAATGCCTTTAGAAATTTAAATAATTTGAAAACTTTATTATTCTTTGAATGTGAATTAGTTGTAGTTAAGCCTGGTATGTTTACATATTTACCTATAGCATCAATAGCAATTATATCTAGTAAAGTTAGATCGGTACAACCTGGAAGCTTTTATAATATTCCAAACTTGAAAGCTGTTTTGATATACAAGAATTCAATCTCCAATATTGCGGCTGCTACTTTTAGCTATACGAACATTGAAATTTTGGTTTTAAATGACAATGATATACAAACAATTGACGAAGAAGCATTTTATGCAATGGATAACTTAAAAATTCTTGGTTTGGAAGCAAATCAACTTTCCTCATTCGAACCAGAACTGTTAATTGGTCCAGATAGTCCAGAATTACGTATATTATGGTTAGAAAGAAATCAAATAACCAAAATTTCATCCAATAGTTATACTAACTATCCAAAACTGCAAGTGTTGTCAATGCAAATTAATTCTATAAGAAATATAGAAAAAGACAGTTTCAACGAATTGCTTAATTTACGATATTTAGATTTGTCTAATAACCAGTTGGAGTATTTACCATTAGATGTTCTTCCGGCAGAGGGATTGCCAGAATTACAAATTTTATTTCTACAAAATAATCGTTTAACATATTTGCCTAATGAATTTCTAGATAAGTTGCCTATTTTGCGAAATATCACAATTGGAGGTAATCCGTGGCAATGTCTTTGCTATGCCAACCTGCGTAAGCAATTAGTGAGAAAGAATATAGATATTTGTTGCGATGAAGATTATACTCATGGTGTTCGACCAGTTTGTGTATTCCCAGAAAAAATTTCGAGTGTTTGTCAATTACAAGAAGATGAGTCACAGACATTATTTGATATTTTCACCGAAGCTATTGAAGGTTATGTGAAACTACCACGAGTGTGCAATTTGAACTGTGATAACAACAAGTCCTGCTATACTGAACATTCTAATTTCGATTTTAATTTTTGGGTTGGCTCGGATATCATTGATAATAGTTTGTTAAGTTAAGTTTAACGTAAGAATTAGTATAATGGCCGTTTGCACCACTGTCTCTTAAATTTGTAGGCCATGTAAGAAAACAAAAAATGACATTTCTTCTTGGGGATGGGAAATTGGTATTGTTGTCTAGGTTAAGTTTAGCTTAAGATTTCAAAATTGGAGTCGAAAATAAGTCTCATAATATTTGTACCATTGAATATTTATTTATGTTCTATATTTTACTTAATAAAATGTGGTTAATTATTCCAGTGGTTGCACCTTATCTATATATTCAAATACAATATTTAATATCTACTGCAGTGAGCTGACGGCATTGGTGCCTGTATTGTACATCTGATATTAATATGTAGATTTTGTATATAAAATGTAACGCTGATAATACTCGTAATTTAAATTATTTTGTCATGGAAAATATGTATTTGCAGCCATGTACTCGCAATTTAATAGCATTATGAAATCTAATTATAATTTGACAAATACCCACAAAAAAAGTGTGTTTTTTTTCATTCCTTATATAACGCTAAAATATAATAGCGCTATATTAAATATCAGCTTTAAAAATCCTATTTAAAACAAAAAGCGGAGCCTTCTAACGAACTCGTTATACACGATTGCCGTTGTAGTATGACAGTGTCAAAGCTGTGCACGTGTCAAAAATAATCTTGTTAACAACGTCAAATAGTTGCGGCGAGTCGGAAATCTGGAGTGAGGAAGCGAGGAAGGTAGTATTGTGTCAAGGCAAACAAATTACTGACTGACGTTGGCTACAAAGTTCGCGTGAGTGAAACATTGTAGGAACCATGTTCTGGTGTTATTTGCTCGCCACAGAAACGAATTGGTACTGAATTGTTGATTTCTATGCCACAGAAAGACTTAGAACAAAGTTAAATCATTGGGTGGAATATATAAACTATTTTGAATCTTTACTATTTATATAACAGTCATCGAAATTGCCTGACCAATATGATTTATTAATGTATTATTATTTAAGGTGCTAGACTTGCTTATATCTCTTTTTTTTTTATACATAATTATTTAAACATCCACCCCAGAACCATAATCATATCTACAATCCCATTTTACGGCCACAATAATAGAATTTGGTTATAGAAACATATGCTATATTGTAGATATTGTATGGTTTACAAATTGTGCCATTGTTAATATAGCATTAGGTTTGAAAGGGTATACTTCGCAAAAGGAATGAAAAATAATGGCATCACAATAAGCTTAGGGACACGAAAGGTGTGTAAATTATAATTATATTCCAGAATGGGATGGTTTGCAAAGCTTCACACAAACTGTTGCCGCATTACTCCCTAAGGAATTGAACAACCTCATCAAAGTTACCAGCCTAATAAGTCAATTCGGATGCAAACAACGCGGTTTTGTTTTGTTTTGTTTCGTCCGTGTCTGTTCTGTATGTGTGAATATGTTTTCCACAGAGAACAAACACAAACCACAATGTACTTGCCATCTACTCAATTGCTGCCAGGTAATTTGAAACACAACTACGCCTCTGCATGCGTCAGAAAAGTGAAATGCAATTACTGGGTTTTCCTATACCTTACGTGCATTTCCAAATTGTAATTTAATTTTAGACAGACACACACACACACACGCACACACACATATATATATATATATATATATATATATATATATATATATATATATAAAAATTTGTGCGAGGGTTTCCGAGAATGTTATATGCCCGTATATGTATATACTTGGATGTATGTCGAGCGCTCGCTGAGTCGGTCATAAAATATGAGTTTATCGCTGCATCTCCTCTGAAAGTAATGAACCGGTTTAAACTAAATTTAGTATACATTTTTAATCCAATAGACTTTCGGAGTTATAGATTCTAAAAAGAGCTCTATTTTCATGAATTTTTTAGTAGATTGAAAATATATATAAAATATAAAACTATTTATGTCTATGTTTCTTCAGATTGGGAACTCTAGGGTCGTTAACAATTATTTTAAATTTATTATATATAATTAATCAATTGCTCATATTGTGTTTTGCATATTCATATGTCCGCTAATTAATATTGTATAAATGTATTAATATTCATCTTTTTTTGTTAATCTTCCAAACCCCCGCAACTGTCCATCTCTACGTACATTTCACTCAATGTCCCAGGCATTCCTCTTTCGGTCTCTTCTTGTAACACCACAAATACCTCTCAAAATCTTATCAGTGCAATCTACATTTATGCTTCGTCGTCCATACCCAACATTCACTCCCATACGGCAATGTTACCAACACGCCGTTGTATGTAATCTTAATTTTTCTATTTCTCACTGATTATAAGCTGAAAGCATTGGTGCCTTCAACAATGCTTTACTTAATAATTACTGTCTACCAACTGATTTATCATGTGAAACATTTAATACAGGTTTTGGGATTTAATGTGCATATAATTGTATAACTCGCTTTCCCAAACAGTTCTTGTTTGCATTTGTAATTAACTTTTGATGTTATGGTGCTGGTTATTAGGTTTTCTCTTATAACAACAAGCATAACCAGACCTAATTAAAAGCGAATTTCTGCTAAAATAAATATATGAATATTAACAGTATATATTTCCATCAGTTAAATGATTAAACAATAGGAAACCAGTAATTCATCGTCATTTGAATAATATCTAATTGGATAATATTATACATATAGACGTGCAAAGGAATAATTAACATACGTATATACAATGTACTGCGTTATCGATTTAAGCTCTAGTTACAGCCGCAGGCATGTGTTATTAACATGAAGACAATTGACACGACAGTATATTGATTTGTTATTTAACGCTTAAGGTGCCAAGAGACCACCACCCAAATTACTTATAAAGTTATATAAATGTATAAATGCCCAACTGTAGCAACATGATTTGGTCTATATTTACAAAAATCGTCAAATTATTCAGATAGATCGGTGAGATGAGGACTGTAATCTGTATGCCCTCGGATTAACCTAGTTTCCCAGAAATATTAAAACAATTGAATACACGATTCAACCGAAAGCGATTATTGGATTCTCACAATAAATTTGAGTGGTTCCATGATGAGATTTGTTGTTTTCGAATTCTTTGTGTACACCCGCATAACGAAATACAGAAATAAGACGAATTGCTTCCTCAGTATTCTTATCACGGATAAATATGGTAATGACATTTTGAAATATAAATCCGTCAGCGGAAGATTCAATAAAATGAAAATTTTAAACCAGCGATTCTATATATGTTTTTATTTATGAGATAATAACTCAAAGCGATAACGAATGAACACAGACATTTCGAAACGACACATATTACCATAATTCCTAAATTTCAAATTCGTTAAACAATTTCTGTTTTGCAAACAAAATAATTGGTTAAACAGTTTTGTGAATTTATCCCTTTTGTTGTAATGAATATTTAAGTTAATTGCATTTTAATTCTTTTGTCATAAATTTTTTACTGGAGCTTTACTAATTGCCACGGCGCCATACAGCTATTAACATAACTTACTTTAGTTGAAATTTATATCATCCCATAAACTCTATGAGACTATGAGAAAATTTTAAACAGTTTTAAATAGCTTAGTTACTTTCCTCAGTTATGTGCCAATTATTTATATGGACCATTCATTCCATATATCAATAATGCAGTTCTTGTAAAAGAGGCCTAACTAGAAACAAAATTATTTTATATAGATATAATATTTATTTAGTATTCTTTTCACACGCACCACTTTAAATAACCGAGTAATTATCTCTGTGAACGATATCAAAAGAAGAAAAACCGAGAACACTTTTTTGTGCCGGTACTGAAAGATAATATGAAACTTCTTGAATTTTGCTTGCTTTGCGATACTCCATTACATAAAAAGGATTTTTTTGGAAACAAACTGTTTTATGTTCGGTTTATGTTTCATTTAACTGAAAGATTGTCGGAACATAAAATTAGTATATTAATATTTAATATATCAACAATTTTTCATGTGAAATTTCCCCTCAAAATATTGCTGATTCCTGGATTTAAAATATTTATATGTTAATAAATTATTACGAAAGATATAAATCCACATTTCTTGTGTCGTCTTATCTTCAATAAAAAAAATGTGGAATGGCCTGCACTGAACTAACTTATACGTAGATTTCACTAAATATATATATATATATATATATCACAAACAAACTGTATATATGTAATTATAAATAAAATACAGATTCTTTCCTATTACATGTGGCAATTTTTCACATTCCATTTTCCACGACATATTTCTTATAATACTATTTCTAGAAAAAAAGGGAAAAGTAAAATGGTTATGCATTAGTGATGCAGCTCAGGTCGCCACTTGTGAAGTTGGGAAATTCGAACGATGTCACTCTGTTGTACGACTAGCTATTTCAGTTGCTTCGAAAAATTCTTTGCCTCTAGCAGGCACTGGCAATACGGAACGGAGTTGGGAGACCCATTATTATTCTGCAGATCTGTCCAGCACAGCAGAGCCGCGCAACATATTCTAATAACGATGGAATTGTTGTGCAATGTCATCTTTTAATGAAATTCTTTGTTACGCATTTAATATTCATTTACAAAATATTCTTATTTTCTCAAACGAAATTCTAAGAATTTTCGATATAAATATTAGATTTCCAACACAATAACACTTAGTTTAAAAAAAAACTCTAGTGGCCTTCATTCAACTCTCTTGTCCTTTATTATCTATATTTATAATAATGCATTTTGTTTTAAAGTTACCCTATTATAGCTATTAAACAAAATTAATATGTATTGTAACTAGAGAAACGTAAACATTAAATAACGATTTACAAATGCGATTTTACAGTAACCAAAAGTAAAATATTTGTTATGGCCAGCACCAATAAGTGTTTTTCTAATTTATTGATACAGTTATATGGCCCAAAAAACTGTAATTATTTCATTTCGATAAAATTTCCGGTTACACTAAAATTCTTTTAGCAAAATATCTTTTGTCTATTTGCCAAATAAATACGTATCACTAAAATACTGCAAAAGGTAAAGATGTAAAAAACAAACCGCACATAGTTCTGTGTTCCTGAATCCGGGGCCAAACCGTACTTGTACTAACCAAGCCAACTGTGTCAAGTACAATGAATAATGGAACAGTAACATAGATAAGATGTGTTTGTTTTTGTATATACTACATATATATAAGAAGAATTGTCTGTTTCTTTATTCTCTGCGATGTTTGTAACGAATTTACGAAAGAAAACCATACGGAAATGTTACTTATTTTAAATTAAATATATATACATAAATAATTCTATCAGGGCCGGCTTCAGACAATTTCAAAATATATTGTATATTAAGCTTGGTTACAAGACTTAAACTGTGGTCACAGTGAACCAATTAGTAATAATCAAGTTTGTATTATGGCAAGCAATGCATTTTCAGTAAAAAAATTAACACAATTTGTTGTTGCTGTGAACGCTAGCATGGTTTGCCATTCAACAAAATGGATGTATTAATTGTAATTGTTAAGCTTATTTACTAATTGCTTCACTGTGAATACACCTTTACTTATTACTGCGTATAAGAAAGTAGCAATATAACGTATTCATTGATCATACGAACAAGAGAGCCCAGTGTATAAGCATCCATTAATCGTTTCCTAAATGGAATACAAGAAGGTGTTATTTTTACTTTTGGAATTGTTATTTTTTAATTAACCTTTTTCATGATTTTCTCTGAAGACCTATTTTTACCATTGTACAACAGATGTGCCGGTGTATGTGGATGACTTTTTACGAATTTGAGTATTCGTGTGTGCGTGTGTAATTTTTTAATTTAGTTCACCAACTTGTCCTGAACAGTGAGATAAAGAGAATACGAACGTGTTATCTGTCACTCTCACGGGAATACAATGAAAATGAACCAACGCAATGCAACGCGACGCTGACGACACCAGACCCGCACACATTAGCATGAATGGGAACGCTGGAATTTAACAAAAGCCGGATTCGTATTCCCTGTGTGTGAATAAAGTGAGGCAGACATAGAACGACAAAACCTCATTTAGTCTGTCTCTGTCTTACCCTCACCTAAATACGACAGTGCTATATGCAATTTACTATATATTGATTCTTTTTACTTTCTTAGACGTAGTACTAAAGGAAATATTGCAGTCATGAATATTTTTTGCTCGCCGTTCAATTACTTTTAGTATTAAAAAAATTGTAAGGCTATTTATAATATACTTTCGTACATTGTTCTATGTGTGTATCTCGTATTCACAGATCGTACCGTTTATATTAGTAACCATTTTAAATTATTAAATCCATGTATACAAAATTATACTAGCTACATTAGTTTTATTTGAATACCTGCTCCTCTGGTTTTGTTATAAAATAATATAAATATACTACAAAATATCGATTATACGTATAAGAAAATCCAACGTAGTACACTGAAAATTTTTTGTTTTGCGTTTACCATTTTACGATCTTTTTGCAACATACATGTTAATTCTAAAGCGAACATTTTTCCATTAGTTAAATTTGGTTCGGTTAGGTTAGTGAGTGATATATCGTATGCAAATTTAAGTGAATATATTTATTTCTAGATGCTATAGTCGATTCCACTTTAATTCTAGAAATACGGGTGTAAGTATCGGTTGTGACCAGCACAAAGCTGCACACATTTGTTGATTTTATCGTTTGTTTTGCGTTGCTATTTACAATAAACAATACGCTCGAAACGCGTTTGCAGTCGATATATTTGTGATAACCGAAGTTAAATACAATCGTAATACTAATTAAATAATAATATTTAAAAGAAAATTAAACAAGAAATGGTGTCATTACATATTAATATGTAATTACTTAATCAAACAATTTTTATGCTTTGGTGCAATTTTAAAAAGTTCAGGCACTAAGCATCTAATGCGCAAGTGCATTGCAATTATTCACACACAAGCATATATATTAATATATTTTTTAATATTAAAGTTGTATGCTAATAAACATTATATTAATACATACAAATATAATGTAACAAATAATATTAGTTCATAAAGAATATAAGTAATTCGTAATACATGTAATACGGCAGTAATTCATTAGAAATACCGTATTACTACAAGAGCAAGTGCACACGCGAGTTACCAACCCCTCGCATAGGACAGTATTGCATTAAAAATCACTGACTGCATTAATTTTAAATTAAATTATTCGCGCTGTTATGTACATGACAATAAGCGGTAATAGTTAAAAATAAAAACAAAAAGAGATCCAGGTCTGATCATATCATGTCGGCTGTGACAGGGCACCACTCCCGATCGCTATCCCACTACTGCTCGACACGGAGACTTTTGACTGCTGAGTCACCCCCCTGGCCCGATTCGCCTCTCCTTAGCCAACCTGATCGCCCCGGACTCCTCCAGGACGACCATATTGATGCCAAGCTTAGTGCGGACGTCCAGTCAACATGGTGACTCCGTCACACAGGTCCTACATTCAAACCATCCTCTGAACCCGACTTCCAAGTAGCTAGATTACAGGAGTACGCCACACTCCCAGTCGACATATAAACGAGTAAAACTTCTACATACTAAACTGTCCACGGTTCAAATCCCAACTAGATTGATGTATTTTTTCCTTTTTATTTAATTCCTAGAGCCTCACTGAGGATTCTTAAAGGTGTTTTAAATGTCCATACCTAATATATAGCATGATTTCGGCTTATATTTTATAGTTTACAATAATTTTTGTACTCTAGAGTACTAGTCTACTCTAGAGTACACGCAAATAATGGGATACCTCGTTTATTCTTACATCTTAGTGAACACAATCCCCAGGAAATAACGATGTGTGATAAGAAAAGTTTCTGGATACACAAAGAATATAAGAATTATTTACGCATGTTAATCCCGAAAGAATTCAAAGAAATGTGCTTGTTTCCGTCACTATAACAACAAGCACAGTATATTTTTGTTTTTCATACAATTCGCAAATAAATATTATTACGAACAATTTGCGAATTTATACAATCCAAAAACAATTACTGCATTGTTGTTTTTAGTTCAATCAAACCAACAAAAAATAAGGCAAACTATGTAACATAGAACTGCTGTGTCATCTACCGGGAAAGCTTTCAACTAAAATGGCTGCCCTAAACGATCAATATTGTCCTGTTTCTGAAACTGTTCAGAAATTATTTCAGTCTTGTCGTGCGCCTGTAAGAAGAAACATTGCAACCAGTTATACAGTCAAGTACTGTATACAAACAAAGTTTAGGCGCTAATAGCCACTAATTAGAATGGTATTGTTGCGAAGATTCGGTTTCACCAAATGTATTGTTCAGATCTAAATTATATTGAATGAAAATGTAGTTTGGATTGGGGAAATTTTAATAATTCGTTACAAATATATTGGTGAAACTTGCAGTAAAATTTATTGTGTAATGAGTAATTTATTTATTTTAGTACGGATTTGTGAACTACGCGTTGGAGTTGTTAGTTGTGAAAACATTTGGGGAAGAAACATGGGAAAAAGTCAAGTAAGAAATTAACATTTATATGTTTTGTTAAAGTTAATAATTTTTTACATAAGGGACATAAATAAATTGTTAAAGCAAATCTACAGTATTCTAAACTGGACAATTTTCTGTACGTTAATACAGTTTTAGTATTCGTTGAATACTGCGTTTAAAATGAAATAATTTAGTAAATTTTGTAACTCCTGTCAACTTTAACCACCAGTTTAAACTTTATTTTCAATTTTTTCATAGTTTCATCTTCAACAGCTTTTAATATATTTGGTTTATTTTGTTATTTCAAAAAAAAAAAAACTACTTGAGTTTTTATATCTATAATATTTCTTATGATTTGAACCTGAAGGCTACATAAAATGTATTCAAATAATTAATTAATTTTTCTATTTTTGTTTCTTTACCCTTTAGTTAAAGTCCTTATATATTATATTATATATTATATAAACCGGTCCTAGGAGTTACAGAATCGTGCCAATTATCTTTAGGCATTACAGAATAGGGTTGATTGTTAGTTAAAAACAATATTTTCTTTAATTAGACTACTTGTTGATTAAGTTCTAGCGACGCCACTGATAACCGTAGAAGTAGAATATGGCTTCATATCGCCATTTTCGTCGGTAGACTTTTCCCATTTCTTGTTGAACGAAATTTCTATAATTTTACCGGCTTCTTCTATAGAATTGCTGCTTTATATGTATTTTGGTAGTCCATAAAATGTGATTCTAAATTCTAATTTATGACCTGAATTTCAAGGCGTAACCTACAATCTGATCTTAATTCGTTGCATGTTGAGATTTCAATATTTATATCGAAAGAAAGATACATTAATATTAATTTACACGATGTTAACTGTTTATCTGAAGGACTTATTCATAAAAATCAGCTTAGCATGTATCATTAAATTTAATATACAAGTTCTATGTTTATATATTGAAACTTAATATGTATAAGCTTGAATAATATGTTTTATTTTTATTTTTAGAAAAAAAGCAGATATAACTATGGAAGGCCAATTTCTAGTACGACAAATCTACGAAGATGAAATTACTTATAATCTAATCGCGGCAGCTGTAGATCTACTAGGTAATTAATTAATTATATTTATAGTTATTTGCTTGTAATTTGATCAAAATATTTGGTACGTTTACAGAAATCCCTGCTACGGCAATATTGGAACTTTTCGGTAAAATGTTTTTTGAGTTTTGTCAAGATTCTGGCTATGACAAAATTTTACAAGTACTTGGTGCCACACCCAGAGATTTTCTACAGGTTAGTTTAATTTAAATTATTAGTAATAATATTAATAATATAACCCAAAGGCCATAAAATACTTATATTTAGAATTGTCAATAATACAATATTTTCATTGTTGCGAAGTGTTTGATCTTTATAAATCAGTGTTGCAGTTATACAAAATATATGTTTTTAATATAGAATTTGGATGCTTTACACGACCATTTGGGCACATTATATCCTGGAATGCGAGCGCCATCATTTCGATGTACAGAGCGACCAGAAGATGGTGCTTTAGTTTTGCATTATTATTCTGATCGACCAGGACTAGAGCACATTGTCATAGGTATAGTTAAGGTTAGTCTTTATTACTATTTTTTATTGCCCCTTAACCACCACTGTATATTGACAGTTATTGAGTACTTGAACTAATAAATATGTAATATAAACATTGTCTTGTGATTATACATTAGAATTATAACAGTTAATTCAATGAATGTAAAATATAATTTATGTTTTGTTTTGATTTAGACTGTAGCAAGCCGTCTACACGGTACGGAAGTAGAGATAGAAATACTGAAGACAAAAGACGAATGTGATCACGTTCAGTTCCTCATTACGGAGACTTCCGGCCCTGGACGAGTACCGATGCCGGAAATTGCAGAAATAGAAACATTATCACTTGGTCAGTATATGTTTTGACTACAGCATTTTTAGCTCGTCCTACGATAATTTACTGCTATTTTTTCAATAACTTCAATAACTTTAATGGTTAAAAAGAATTATTTTACATTGAACTAATTCATCAAATAGATTATATGGCAAGCCGAAGGCATTGGTGCTTGTACCTATATATATATTTGTTTTTTAATGTCTTAATTACTTCATTGTTAATGCTTTACAGAGCCAAAAGTGAGTCCAGCGACATTCTGCCGGGTGTTTCCCTTTCATATTATGTTCGACAGGACCTTGCGTATTGTGCAAACGGGAACAACAATAACACGGGTTGTTCCCAGGACATCTACAGGCACATGTCTCGTCACAGACATATTAGATACGGTACACAACAAAATTCATATCTGAACACCGCATCTTATCTGATTTTCTATCCAGGTAAGACCACATCTAGATCTTACATTTGAGAATATCCTTTCTCACATCAACACAGTGTACGTGTTAAAAACCAGGCCTGGAGTCATGCAAGTTGCGGTTCCTCAAGAATATTCTAGTCTTCGATTAAAAGGGCAAATGCTATATGTTCCCGAGTCAGATGTTGTCATATTCTTGTGCTACCCTAGCGTTATGAATCTAGATGATTTGACCAGGTAACTTTTTACTTTCTTCGCCGTGGAACACTCAAAGACACATATTCTTTGATTATGTAAACAAGAAAGTCTTGGGTAGGGCACTGTAAATTTCCATTATTACCTAAGAAGTATGTATGCTACAATATGAAAAATCTGTATAATTGTCTAGGCAATTACTATATTTAACTTTAATTGTGTAACTTTAAACCATATAATTTATAAATATTCAATTATTCTTCGTCAATTGTTATTGCAGCATCACTACAGTGAAAAGCAAAAATTCTTATTAGGTAGATAGTAATTTCTTTACTTTCTAAATATCTGTATAAAAATGAAACTAAAGTAGATTATTATCATTTTTCACACGAGCTAATCTATTTTATGATAGCTATTCTTTAATATTTCATAAAATTACTAGATTCTATTTCTTCTTATTATAATAATCTGCTTATAAATATATTGTAGACTTACTATCTTCAGTTCTTCTCTGACGAAATTAACAACATGAGTACTAAAAGAAATCGTGTTTTATTATCATGTATATGCAATAAATAAACTAGTGCAATTAATTTGTTATAGACGAGGTTTGTTTATAAGCGATATACCAATTCATGATGCCACTCGTGATTTGGTACTTATGTCCGAACAGTTTGAAGCTGATTATAAACTTACTCGAAACTTGGAACTTCTCACTGATAAGTTACAACAGACGTACAGGGAACTGGAGGGCGAGAAACAGAAAACAGATAGGTAATTTTTGTCTTGTATTAAATTTGTTAGTAAATCCTTCTGATTAAAGATAATTTTAGACTGTTGTAATATTAATTAAATTGAAATTGTTTTTGTATGTTTTGTGCATAATTTGAATATGAAGACTGTTATATTCCGTATTGCCAATAAGCGTGGCAAATGAGTTGCGACACCAGCGACCTGTACCTGCACGCCGTTATGACTGCGTTACTCTCCTCTTCTCTGGTATCGTCGGTTTCTCCACTTACTGCGCCAGTAACACTGACTCCCGAGGCGCAATGAAAATTGTTCAGATGCTCAATCAACTTTATACAGCGTTTGATGTTCTCACGGATCCGAAAAAGAATCCAAATATTTATAAAGTAACTATCCTAACCACAAATCAAAATCATAGCCAAATTTATATATATATATATATATATATATATATATATATATATATATATATATATATATATATATATATATATAATAGATTTCATGCCTGTTAAATCTGTAGCAAAAATAATATTTTGCAATGTTTTAAGCTTTCGTGTGACGAATTATCATAGAATTCCCACAAATTATTATAAACATACAGCACATTTTAATATATGCTTACACAATAAAATCTGCGTCATCTCACGTATAGCAATGTGCATATATCTAAATTAATTTTCTTCAGTTAAATTACAAGTGATTTCACAACTGATCATTCAGGACTGGCAGCTGTTTGGAAACAACTTTTCTCAATTTTGCACTCACATATCCCAGCCTATGCTTATTAAAAATACGTGTGTAAACATGCACAAAAAATAATTGTGTGACGGTTTATTACAGGTGGAAACAGTTGGTGATAAATACATGGCTGTGAGTGGAATACCTGAGCCGTGCTCTTCGCACGCTCGCGGTATTGCACGATTGGCACTTGACATGATGGACCGCGTCAAAGAAGTACAAGTTGACGGCGAACCAGTGGTAACACGCGATTATTTATTCCACATATTGTATGTATATTTTGTGCTGTTTACGCAACTACGAATAAATTCATTTATAATAAATAATCGATTAGACATGAGTTGAGCTAGGCAAAATCAATTATTAGTGGAATTACATTCATAATTCGCAATTCACTACAATTAATTGATTTCAAATCAAAATTTAAAACGAACTGAAGCATGTTTGATAATTACAAGTCTTTTATGTGAATTTGTGTTATAAATCAACATTCAGAAGCAATTAAAACCTATTTACCAATTACAAATCTGTTATACTCGTAATTCAAACGGAATTGAAGGAATTGCAAGCCTTATAAGTTTTGTGTTATAAATCAAAAGGTTTATCAATTACAAATCATTTATAATTTGATTTTGTATTGTAAATCAACAATCATAAGGAATTAAAGTCTATTTTATATTTATCAATTAAAAATCATTTATGTAATTTTTAATTTAAAATGTGATTTGAAACCTTTCCACCTTTTTAACAATTATACATTTTAGTGGCTTGACTCCTTTTTGAGGGCTTAAAACTTTGATTAAGTTATGCATTCAATTAATTCTCAAATGAAGTCAATTCCAAAGACAAAATCCTCTTTACCAAAAAGACTTCAATTTAATTCCCTAAGAGAATTAAACCCGTTTTTAATTCCGTTTGATTTGAATTCCTGTCGAGCTTTGGTCATGAGTCAACAATTTCAATATTTGACTCATTCATAACTTAGCATTTAAAACCAACAATAGCTATTATTCAATTTCAATGACATTCAATTTATCTAATGTTAAAAGAATGCTGTAATCTACAAAAAAAAAACCTATTCGAAGGCCAATAAGAATATAAATTGGTAGCAAAATCTGCTTTCTTTTGTATTGCCCGCAGAGAATCACAATTGGCATTCATTCCGGAGAAGTTGTAACCGGGGTTATAGGTCACCGAATGCCGCGATACTGTCTATTCGGTAACACTGTCAACTTGACAAGCCGAACAGAGACGACCGGGGAACCAGGCCGGATAAATGTATCTCATGATGCTTACAGGTATATCTTAAAATATAATCATATTTCTTTATTTGGTATACCATCATAAAACATAGCATATATTAAATTTTCCGTCTGTAATTTTGAATATTAATCCGCGAACAAATCCAGATACTTATGCAAAGTTATCGGAACAGGCAGATGTTGAATACCATTCGGCAGTTGAAAATTTTGCCAAAGTCTGTACCTCACAGCACATCGACACAAATGCTTCAGTTCTGGTGGAGCGCCACCACATCTATTCTCGGGAACCAGTCCATCTTCCACAAAATATGGATAATTCAGCCTAAAACAATCTCTTTCAACGTTTGCTCCCTGAACAAATGTTTTTTCTTCATCATACACCCTTACACTAATCACAGTTCTTAAGATCAGTTTAAGACACGCCACTAAATTAAACGGATACACACGTTTGAAATCTTTTAACCGATTTAGTATTGACTCCAGTCCAGATGTTCTTGCGTCTTCCGAAATCACTGCTCCAAACCGTAACAGTATATGCAAAATATCTGGCGATCCAAGTTGAATAATTAGTTTTACGGGGGTTACTTTCCCACATGATTCAATCGGTACATCAATGAATCTAACTGATGTTGGTTCATCGTCTGGACAATATTCTAAACCAGCTGTTCCAGCGTGATCAAAAAAATATACCATAGCACGTATGTTTTCTTCTTGGTCTTGGAAATCGCTTTTCCAACCAGCAATGAAATAAGGAGCTGTGGTACCGAATATTGCTCCAATTAAGAGTCGTTCGAAAGTTCCTTCACATGTGTAAATGTTATCTAAAAGACAGGCGACGGTGGCACTATCTTGTAGCTGCCAGTCAAAGCAGAGTTTAGCGGCGACATAGAGAACGTTGTGGTATTTTCCCATCAGGCAAACGGAGCGGTTTTCAGTACGGAATTTTTCGTGGTATCTGATTGCTGATACTACCGCGTTTCGACATGCTTCTTGTGCATCGCCTGCTCCACCTTAACATGAACAGGAAGGACAGTTAATCACTTATATTCTTAATTCCAATTCAATTTGAAATCTCCAAATACTACATGGAAATTAAAATGTCGTACGAATATATTCATGATTACAATGCTTCCTTTAGACTCCAAGAAATTAAAAATAACTTCGAACAAACAAAAAAGAAAATCTCTATATAATTAAAATAATTCAACAATCGACGTGTAATAGCAGTATGGTATTTGTAGCAGCAAAGAATTTCTATTATAGTTAAAATCTAATTTAAAAGTAGCCAAATGTATTTGTTGTTATTATACCTCTAATGCAGCCTTCTATAATCGTGCTGAGATGATCAACTAATGATCGTCGTTTGTAACGTGCCAGCAGACAGCCACGCTCCATTTCCGAGAACACTTTGTCAAAAAAACAATCCAAAATAACCTCCATGATTAGTGCATTCGCATCAACTAGAACCCAAAAACTAACTGCTGTTGATACCCATGTCTATATGACTTTCCTTCTGTCTCTGAACATAATCAGATTATACTAGGGTTAATTTTTCTAAGGATTCAGGACACCTCGTTCCGTAACCAAATACAATATGATATCGATTTTGACACTAGAATTTTGTTATATCTTTAAAACAAATGCAAATACATTTATATAATTTGATTCATTCTAGGATTTTGTTTAATTCCACATTCTCTTGTCACACTTTTTAGAACCACCAATAAAAATAAATAATAATATAAAATCCACTGAATAGGTTATACGGCGAGCTGAAAGCATTGGTGCTTGTACCTGTTGATAAATAATCTATTATATTATATAATATATCAATGTTAATTTCCCATAAAATGTGTTATTTTAGATATCTAAGGTGAGCTTAACATTAACCTAAATATTAGGAGTTGGATAATGTTTTGTATGTTAGTATAACTTTTCGTCGAACATTTGAGATGATTCAAAGTATGTCAGCGAACAAGATAATGTTCCCACAGACATACATATGAGCATAGATCCACTTAAAATGGTGACAGTAGTTTCATAATAAATTCTTCTACATGCCTGTGCACGAAATAACAATAAGAAAGTTGACAATTAAACAATAAAGAGGCAGAACACTATTATGGTTTTTTTTTTTGAGATTAGCTGCCTCAAGTGCGACACATGTTTACACAACTGAAACATCATAAAATAAGAGTGGATGAAGCATCTTCTCAGCGACATCCATTATGTAACATAAGTTGCCCTGCTTTCAATCGCATTGATTGTTAGCCATAATTATGAACAAAATATCGCATTCTGGCGCAACCGAGACAAAATTGCCTTATCCTCATTGTTTTAATAATAACAATTTTAACCCAATCAGCAAAACACAGAACGGCGAAGTAAACTCGATTTATCCGATATAATTATTTGATGAAGTAGATTTTACTGTCTTATACGTATTATATAAGGGAAAGTATTGTATGAAAATTATTATAGCAAGTAACTAAATTTACATTAAAAATAAATATTAAGTTCCCCCGAGTCGAATTCATATTGGATACATTGTAATTTTTTTTTTTTAATATTAATGATTCATTGTACAGATATTTACAACGTGAAGAGAATATGGATGAACAATTTCAATTCGATAATCGTGGTCCTATCACAATGAAAGGTAAATCTGAACCAATGGACGTGTGGTTCCTTACCAGAGCAACGCAACAAGAACCTACAGAGGACATTGCAACTTAGACAGCAGCTATTTTATGAAGAGAATATTTATTGATTATAAAATATATTAATGTTATCAATGGATTAAATAAATAAATTATAAATGTAACAATCATCTATGTACCACAAAATTATTCCTATAGTAACAAAATAATTTAAAATTCTTTCCAAGGAGTCTAATTCTTTATCACGGATCTCACTAGTTTTAAATTATCATTTCTGATTGAATGACCTGTGGACAAAATACATTCCAAATAAAGATATATATCGATGAAGATCATGTTTCTTACCGAACAAATTAGAAAGTGAAACCTAATGTTGCCAATATGGGATTTGAAATGTTGCCCCGCCCTCATTGCAGGTGGTCCTTATGTATATGATTTAATACACCTGTTATTGCGGCTTTTACTCTTACTTTCGACGTTAATATTAGCGACAGTCTATCTATTACGTTTACGATTGAAAATAAACAACGCCAACCGACCATGCAGCACCATCCATGATGCCGGAGAGTAGCCAAAATGCCTAAAGGATGAGTATAAATCTTATTTGTTGCACGAACAGTCATTTTTTAAATCTAGTATCTTTGACAGCTATCGAAAGTTTTAAAAATAAATGTTTAATAGGATTGTGTCAAATTCATGCGGGCAGCATTTATCAATTGAGTTATAACTTTCGGTAAGTTAATTGGCTGAGTTCATAGATAATTATTTGGGCAAATCTTTCGACTTTTAGAGAAGTAGGAAAATATATTTAAAACTCATATTTTTTTACTAGCAAAAATGGTATAGATATTAAACAATTGTGGAATCAACAATTAAAGTAATTGTAATTATAATAATTATTTAATGGTTTTTGCGATTCTTCTAATAAAACTGTAAATACATCAAAACTCTAACATTCTGTAAATTTTTTAATACAATCAAGCTTGCATATGTTGAAGCTCGAAAGAACGGCCAAAACTCTTCTGCGAATACTATACCAAGTTTAGTTTAATACGCACCAGTACCATCGGATAACAGGCTACAATATTTGGTGTTATGAACGAGTGAGCGAGCGAGCGACAAGTATATGAGAGTTATATACTACTACCTCGTAGTGTGCAAAAGCGACAAAATGATTAAAGTTGCAACCTATGTAATGTTAATAATACTAGTAGATTGCTGGTATTGATTGTATGTGATGTTGAAACATCTATTTAGGTCCAAGGTGACAATGAATTTCGATTTAGCTGCGAGGTACACGTGCATAAAATTTGCACCACATAGTTCATCAACAATTTTGTCATGGAATTCAAACTAAAGTCATAATTGATCGAATAGCCAGATACCTAACTATTGAAACAGTATGGTTTTCAGCAAGTTTGTAAATCTATAAGGAAATTCAGTAAAATTTGGAATTATCTAATTTTGTTTCGGTGCATGATTTATAGAATAATATTATTATAGGGAATATATAATTTTAATAACATTGCCATAACCAGTATTTTCTTTACAACAATTATATATTTCTACATGTTTAGAATGTAGGTATTTTTTTAATCAATGTAATCAAGAGTTTTTTTTTACATACACCTGAGAACACACCTAGAATAATAAATTAGTGAAGTCATCCCAAGAAATAATTTTCTCTCAATCATAAATTTAAATATAATTAGATGCCAGAAAATAACATTCATGATACCTTTGTCTTTATATAATATAAACAGTTATTCTACACACAAAACTCCAAAGAGCAAATGCCGCTTTTAACGAGACAGATTTTATCAAGTTCAATTCAATTAAACTCGTCGTTATTCGTGTGGAATCTACTATTATATCAAATCAAGATATGCTACATTTAATTATGGCTGTGGTCGATATTTTCTTGACGGAAAACTGCACATTTTATATTAAAATGTAAGTAACTATAAAATACGTAAGATATCTATGACAAAAGGTGTTTTCGGCTTAGACAACCTTAACCACAAGTAACAGTTTACTCTGGCTACATATTTAATATCTATTTTCTATTAAATGTGTAGTATTGCTCTACTCTCCCCTAGACACACATACCATTACCCAATCTTTTTGATATGCTGTAATCGTGCTGGCTAGATCGTAAAGATTTGAAAGAATAATAACAAAAAAGAAAAATGTTGAAGATTAGCGACCTTGAACGACCTCTGCGCACCGTCGCATTACTAACGGATCGCAAATGTCGTAAATATTACCGACTAGAACCTATAATTTCCTCATGGCATCAGCGGATGTGATAATCTCTCCAACCAAAATGTATACCTATTTAGAGATATCGTCAAATCAGTAAATGCAATTATGGTTATTAGAGAAAAGTTATATTTTCTCTTGAACTTTGTGCTCAGCATCACAGGATATAGTTATTAAGTAGACATCAAGAGATTGAAGCGCGCGTTTACAATTTTAACGGCTCATTTTGTTTGTAAGTATTATAATTAGTTATACAGTTTTTGATAATAATAGGGTAATAATCTTTAACTAGATATCATTAACTTAGGCGACATTTTATACGTTCTTTCGGTGTACAGAATTAAACCTTGACTTATGTATATGTTTGAATATTTTCCCATGTTCACGGATGTTCAATAAATGTAAACATTTTTTAAATTCAACTCGTCCATAATATACATATGATAGGTACGATATATAGGTTAATATTCTGAAGGACAGTCTTTGTTTTAATAGTTATTTGATATAAAACGTGTAGTTGTGGATAAAAAATGCTCTAATGAATATTATTTATTCATAAATATTTGAAAGGCGGAAATACTTACCGAATAACAATTATAATATTTATTTGCATAAACATATTTAGCGACTAGTTTTACGTACGGTAGTAGAAAAGAACTATAGTGTTCGGTCATGTGTCTATAACATTATCGGAATGAACAAATTCTTACACGAAAATTTGTTTCACACTTTCAAACGGAGACGCGGCAAAAGATCTTTCAGGCGTTTTTCCATCCCATACGAAATGTGTTATTCTCGACGTTATGCCGTACCGGCTTTTGGCCGTTCAGGCGAAATACTTTATCCTCAAGTGTTATTCCCGGTATTTTGCCGTATCGATGTTTGGTATTTCGCTCAAATGAGCTTATCCTTCATTTATCCATGTCCGATCTATTTATATTAAAGAAAGCTTATCTGGGCCTAGCAAATATAGCATCTATTTAATATTACTCTACATTGATTTGGCTGTATTCAAATATTGAATTTATTTAATAGTAGTAAATCCTGTTCTTAGTGCACAATATTTTTAAGAAAAATTGTTTAAACTTCATAACTTGTGGATTCAGTGGACACACTTTTAACAGAAACATCCATATCTATTTTTAATATATGTAAATTTAACAACATAAATTATAATATTTAAAATAACTAAATATGTATTTTTATAGTAGTAATTATTAATGAATTATTATTTTTAAATCTAATATATCAATACTATTTAAGGAGCTAACAACATTCCAACTGTGTTTTAAACAAAAATAGCTTTTTAATTTCTATATATGTATGTATATATATATTCATTAAATACTTGTGTATACATACCATAATTTTTTGTTTACAGTTGTTCAGCTATATACATGCTTCGCTTTCTAAATGATGTTTCTTAAATTAAGAGCGTATTTTTAACATAATTAAGAAATATTTTAATACGGCCTCAAATAAACTCACCGAGCGAGCGATATATCAACTATAAGTATATAAGTATTCGTAATCAGGAAGACTTAATATACTTTTTTTAATTCCGAAAACACTATAGCTCTTTAGCTATCAAACTAATTGGACAAAAACAGCTTTTCTTTCTGTATTTCTAACAATTATAATATAGTTTTAATATTTGATTAGGAAAATTTAATCATAGTCGAATCTGTTTAATCAGTTTGAAGAACATGGATTGCTAGGAATCTAGTCAACGAAAATTTGTCTTTCAAGAAGAAACCAAACAGATTCATCGAAACGCAGCTCCGCGTACAAACTTGTTTTGGACGATTAAGAGGCCCCTTAAAAAATGTAGATATAACAGCATACTTTTAAAATTAATAATTAATATTCAGAATGGAAAAGTTTTCGTGTCATTAAATGGTCAATTACGAATATCTATTCATTAATTAATTTACTGGGCCAAGCTGAATGGAGAATTAAATTTAACAAAATAGATTCCAATATTTTAATATTTGTTATTCGACATCGGCTAGCACGGTTCGACTGAGAACGTGTTTCGAGGGTATTGTTTATTGAAAATAAATAATGAAAAATAGTACATATTTTATTTGAATATCTTAATAAGGTGAACATTAAAGAAGCAATCTAGATTTTATTTTGAAGAAACAGTATTTGATAGAGTAATAAAATAATAAGCTAAATGTTCAATTTCTGAGTATAACTGTGGAGTATTTGTTGGTATGGCATTTACTGTGAAAGTTACGTATAAGAAAATCGAGTACAGTACACTCTACATTTTTTAATTTTGTATTCTCGGTATTAGGGAGACGTAAAACGACGATTTGTAGCTTAATTGTATAGCATGGACCAGCTAGTTTAATTAAAGCGTTGATGTTTGCATCAAATGCGTAATTTTTCGTAGTGAGAGAAATATGTACGTTTCAGTAAAATAAAATGTGGCGACAGACGCCTAAAAAAGTTGCACGAGACTGTGAATGCAGATAAAATATACATGTGGCATTAGCATGTGAATTTTCACTGTTGGTTTGATAACGAACATTATTTCTCTGGCCGAAGCGTGGGTTTGAGCGACGAGTGCAATGGCCAGGTCATGTACTTTTTAGTCAACAGTAATACAGGCGAAAATTGGCGAATCCTCAATTTTGTATATACGGTGGAAATCGGTCTGGATTTGTTCAAACGATTATATTATAACTAAACGCCTTTGATGTTATAATTATAAACTTATCAACAAAGTCGAAACCAGTAACGATATAAATAATTATTAAGGGATGATCAAATGAATATACCCGTAAACATTATAGGTATACTTGATGGTGAATTAATAAGATATTTTAGATAAAAAATCGGATCATTGTGCCTCATTCTCCCCTACAATTATAATAAGAATTTATTTTCAAAAAAAAAAAACCAAATACTCAAAAATAACTTTTACTTGCCCATAGGTTATTTAACCTTTCGAATGTTGGCATTGACTAAAATTGAATTAATTGAAAGTAATTGTAAATTTTGATATATCTATCTATACATGTTCATCTTTAACATATTTACATTTTTTAACCTAGCACACATCTGGAGTGGCCTTCACTTGACTATCTTAGACTTAATTTAAACTATATGTATATATTTATAAATAACGTATAATAAAGTAAAAATAATTTTGTTAAAACATGGTAAATTGCTTAAATGGAAGCAACATCCATGCTTCATTGTAGGTTAATTAAATTTAAAAAGTGCAATCGAAATTAATGGCATCCATGGAGCAAATGCTAATTGCCCGCTGAATAATAGATATGTCACGAAGGTGTGTACCTACAGTGGGCTAGTGTTGTAGATAATAAGAGACAGTAATGGATTCAGTTGAGAGGAGGGCGGGGTAAAGGCAGTGGTACCGCATTCCACGGCTCGCGGCTGCCGCGCAAGGTAAACCGGCCCGTTAGATAGAACTTTGCCATACGTAAACAATATCGAGCCGAACGAGGTAGGTAACTTCACATCTCGTGTCCACTCTAAGGCACGATCAATTTGTGATTGTTTTTTGCTTGTGCTCGATCAAGGAAACAATAATGTTAGATTAAGTACCTACTTGTCTAATAAAGACTGAATAAATAAACAAATTAGTTCGATATTGGCGATCCCTTGAGTTTTCGGGAGGTTGACTATATATTTAGTCTGTGGGTGGGGGCAATTATCCCCGAAAATGTAATGGTTTTTACTAAAGAGTTAGTGCATTAAATTAAAGCTTACTTAAGCTAGAAATCTTAAGGGACTTTTTACATTTCATATATAACCATCAAAAGAACGTCTGTACCAAATTTCAACACTGGGGTTTTTTCCACAGTTTACATGTATTTTTGACTAAAGTGACCGGACTAATCTGGAAGTTTCACTATTAAATACAAGTTATACTTAACACAAATCACATTATAAATTATTCCCTTTTCTTAATCATGGAATTCAGCTTACATCACCAATATTAAAGCTTTATTTTGTGATTCGTTCAGCGAGCGAACATTTTCTCAGTTGTAGACGAAAGAGTAATTTAAGAAAAATATCACTGCTAACAAAAGTCGCATGACATCATCCCACGCTCAGGTAAAAAAGTCGCCGGGTATGCTCGCTGGGCGAAGAGCAAAGATGGGAAGATCACGACTAGGAAATTTTCCATTTCGCAGTTACGTCTTAGCGTAGACATCTGCATGTTGTCATAGCTGCCTGTCAATTTTACTTGCACTTTTATTTTACATCAGTTGTATGCTATAAAATAAATATACGAGATGAGAACAAATTTACTCTATTAGAAATATTTTGTAATTTTAATACATTTTTTAGTCCCTGTGGATTCATAATTTATTGATAGTTTTAGTTTAATAAAGAATTTTTATCTAATTTACTAATTTGAATACATGTTTACTTTCTTAGTCGAAGTCGAAATCATGACAATTTTCTAACACGAGATTCTAACAGAAATACACTTTTAACAACACCCAAAGTAAAATATTAAAAAAAAACTGTTAAGGAATTCTTGTACATTTGAATGAGATTAGTTACGGATAAAAAACAAAATAAGTCTGTCAATCATGAAAAACATGTTTCTTAACGTTCGCGATATGTATGTTCGTATAATATGTAACAGTGATTTGACACTAAATTTGTGTTGACACGTGCACGATTTAGCTTGCCCGCTACAAACTAAAAGTGAAATCGATTGTTTTCAATTTACTTTTTCAGCATTAAGATTTGTTTCCATGCTTCACTGAATTATTATCCACTCAAATACTATAACTATTCCGAAGTTTAATTGTGCGATGTAAGTAGAATAAATTACAACTATCGTTTTCATTTCTATGATGAAATGAAGTCTACTTTTCCCACACAGAGTATAATATAATGTCAAATGTAAACCTACATAAAAACTATATATTTTACTTTTCTATACTAGGAGGTATACAATTCATGCTCTCAATAAAAATATAGGGATTACGTATCTCGGAAGATTCGTGCGTTTCTGCGTACAAATAATACGATTTAACTGTAATGCTTGTTTTTCTTGGCCATTGAAACAACTGCATTTCCGGCGAATGCCAAGTGAAGTGTACAGAGCAAAGGCGAGCGATCGTCATCTGTCCCGTACGGTATATACCTCTACCTAGCTATATAAAAAGTAAGAACAATGTAAAAACAATGCCGATAAAAGATCCTTTCGTTTTCTCATAATTTTGTTGTTTTTATAAAAGTGAAATTTTAAACTTTCCATCTAAAATAACTAATTATTATTTGTAATAAAAAGTGTGTGATTAGACCTAAAATTTAATAAATATATACTATGACTTGAACACAAGGTAAATACATTCATAATCCTACGGCAATTATACACAGAGCGCGTGGAAACTATTTTTACATGGAATTATAGTACATCCTTTTAGCATACCGTCACGCTGATTCTCACCAACCGATCGACATGGGGTGGTACCATTACGCGTGTACAGAATTATACTTTTACTATGGCGAAAATTACAACTACACCATAATTTTAAACTATTATCATTATTATAACTAATTCTTATTTGCTTTCAAACTTCAACATTTATTTTACTATTGAAATACACTGCAGGCCAAATGTTGAAGACCACTTACAAAACATAAAATAACTTTTATGTAACTTGTTTATCATTAAATAATTATTTTTATCATTAGTGAGCAAAAATTATGTTATGAACTTTACATATATCAAATCACAATCCCAAATTAGCTCTACAATGCAATTTAGAAATTGTAGTTGTGTCACTTTTCCATCAAGAGGGAGACATCGTAAGAATCGTAAAGTTAGAAAATGGGTAATATATTACGCTGTTGGTGATTCGTATCATGACATGCAGCAGGTACCATTACTGGCAACTTCAGAAATTGAGTTGCGCAAGTTTTGCACATATTCCACGTGAAAACTTCCCTTAAAATTTGTCGGTGTTAACTCCTGCTATAACACTATAAGATGGATTACACTAGACACATATATACAGTCGATGAAACTTTATTCACTCTGTAATAGTCGTATTTTTATGTTCGTTGATTCGACATGTTTTACTTTCTTATTCGAATTTATATAAAAAGGTCATACAAATTTTCAAACTCCCTGAAACGAACCTAACTATTATCGAACTGACGTCTGTCATTCTGTGTGTTTCTATGTGTGTGATCGTGCTAAAGCCAAAACTGTTGAAGGTAAAATTATGAAACTTTAAACTTTAAATTAAGGCAATATTGTATGTAATAGATAAGTGTAAGAAAGTCGAGTGAAGACCACACCAGCTTGTTTTGTTATAGTTCTATATTGATAAATCATATTGCTAATTCTAATGTGTTTAAAAGTCAATTTTTTATAGTCTTATTCCGTAGCAGATCATCTAGAAATATATGCTTGTTATTATTACGCATGGTATGCGTTCTATTTCATTTCTTAACTTATTTACTGACAGATACTTTGAATTCCACTCAAAGTCAATGTCAATCAAATAAAACTTTAAAATATATATATTACCATTCTTTATTGTATTTCAATGTCATATAAAGGATTTGGAGTTGCGCTACGCTTTGATGTAGTTGCATTGAAATGGCGAAATATGTTAAATAGTGCTCATAAATATAAATTATGTCATTTGCATTCCATTGTGCTGACAATGCACGATTCGAAGACGGCAGACTTTAGCCGGAAATAGCGGACTTAAAAATGTTATTCATCTTTCAATTTCTCGGAATCCCTTCGGCGTAGAAAGTGTCTGTCTTGAAAAGCAGCTTGGATAATTTTTATCTCATTGTAAAAATTCCACATTACTAGCATATAGAAACTATTACTTAAATGTCTTTTACTTTCTTGATCTTAGTACTAAACGAAGTATTGTATCTTGAAACATTTTGAACACGAGATTTTAATGAAATTACACACTCTGAGCATTGAATAATCTAGTCGAATGTATAATAGAGGCAGCAAGCAAATTTAAAATTCTGATTTTCGAGATATAAAATTATATTGTTATTGATTGTTTGAAAAATAAATCCATAAAAAGTCGCTGTGTATTCTATATATGACATAGGCACATGGTGCCCACGGGTTAACATAATCTAAGAATATAATATATGATAATAAACTACATACGATATGCTGGCAGCAATAGTAATTGTACCATTGTTTTTAAATGTAAATATGATTATATTATATAAATATAAATATTATTTATTCTACAGGAACACGTTGCAGTAATAATGGTTATTTTTAATATAGGTTTTTATATAAATAAATGGCAACTTTTTATTTATAACAAATACACACAGATAGAAATAAATTACTATACTTTTTTGAACTTTATAAAAAGTTATTGTTCTCTAGTGTATATAAAATAAATACGTTTTAATACGTATATATTATGTTCAGTGTTCTATCCCTAGTTGAAGTATTTCCAACGGCTAAATTATTAAGAAATACCTATTATACTCAATAATATAATAACATCCAGTAAGTAGGTACTTAATTACGTTTTAAAAGTGAAATTGCAAGTCATTGCATGATGTATAATTGAAGATAAATCGTGAATAGGTGCATATAAAAATACGGGTAAATTTATGGCCGTGTAAATCCAAGATAATTGCACATTTCGACGTTGTAACATCAAATTTAATAGAGAAATCAAATTTCTATTCTATAATGTCGATGTAAATAATCGCATCGTCATAAAGTTCCTTACCTTTTATTTCCTCGTGAATTCTATCGCCTCGATTTACCCTCTGTTTGAAGAGGATAAATATATTCAATGATTATAATTAATTAATTTTTGTGTGTGTAAATTATGAAGGTGCAATTAAATATATGCGATGTAAGTAAGATTATGTTAGGCCACCATGAATTGATTTTACATCATTATTGCTGACAGAGAAAAATTTAATTCAAGATTATAGCTGATTCGGTTTTTTCACATAACTTTTACAATTTTATAAATGTTTGATTAATGACGTTTTCAATGTCAGATTTTAGATATTTAGTAAGTAACAAATAATATCCAATTTATTATTTAAATAGAATATAATAATTTGCATATGCTGTATTTATTATAATTTACAAAAACGTATGCAGATTTCCTGCATTAATTTTAATGACTTTAGTCCTTATGTCTTACTTCGTAATGTATATATGAATTCTCATATTAAGAAATACTAAAAGTATTTACATGTTGGCAATATGAATAAGATATTACAGTCGTTGTAAATCAGTGATGTTGTATTCATCATGTGTGCCATAACGGGATTTATAAGTCGCACTGTTAATAATTGAAGCATGTTGAATACATAGCTAATTAAACTAATACTTTGTATTATTCATATCAAATACTTTCATAACATTTATATATTTACATTACTATATAATCAAATATGATATTTGCTTATTTATTTATTTAAAATATATATATACAAGGATGGATTCATTATTCCACTCGTTGAGTGTGAAAATACTCGATATTAATGTCACTGTAATGGGAGTTTTACACGAATTTTCATATTAATTATATTTTGATCGATAATATTATTATAATATTGTGTACTAATGCTAATTTTTAAGGCACTACATTTATTAGTAGAGTCAAAGCTCGGTTCACGCAGGTCGTACGTAAATCGAAACTACTTTTGCTTAAGGATTTAATGCCAAGTCGAATAATCCGTTCCTGGATCCTAACTGATTGTTTATTTAAAATTAGACAACAGTACTTTGTGCACAATTCTAATGAACCGAACATAAACATTTGCACATAGACAACAGAATTTAAATTTCCGTTTCAGCATGTTTGGTAAGCAGGTGGTCCAGATGCAAGCCTCCCGCTATCAAATTAGTTATCTTAAACTAGAAAATCAATTTAGAATTAATACATTAATATATCTATCAATGCTGACAATGCATCAAATATATATTTAAATGATTTTAAGATATGAATGCTAATAGCCCAATAGAATTAGGATGCATTGTACACAATAGGAAATTCAAAGGTAATGGTCAACAGTAAGACTGAAAAGAAGATTATCAAAGAAGTAGTGACAAGCGCGATCAAGTGTTGGTTCGGTCAGGTGTTTATGTGGGGCACGGAAGGCCTGATGCGCGCCACTGGCTAGCCGCGGCCATCCTACCTGGCAGGAGGCCACCTTGAGTGGCAGAGAGTGAGTGTAGTGCGTTCGTTGTGGTCTTGTTGCTAGTCTTCGGTTGTTTGTCTCAAGTGGCACACCGTATGTCCTTCATTTGTTACTTACGGACAGTGTTCAACAGTTCTTTATTTATAACGAGTGTTCTTACGTAGTTACCACAACTTACCACATGTCAATCGGACATCTGGTCGCGAATGTAACTGTTCTCGCAACTGGGGCGTACGCGGAACACTTCTCGGTTACCTTGCTTACTGCAAAATACTTTCAAAATGTCACACGAATTGGAATTTCAACGAAAGGTCAACACACAAACTCCGCGCAGGATTCAACTCAAGCAAAAGTGATATTTTACTGCAACGTTCTGAAGATTTGTCCGCCATATTTTTATCTTAATTCTTTATGAACTAGTTTAAATAGTTGGTGTCACAATTCTACGAAAATTCACAAATTCTACTCAAAAATAATTATTTTACTTTGTTTTAGTGCAGAGCACCTATTAATAAAATTACATTTTTAAGATTGTAACATTGAGTGTAGTTAAAATTTCCCCCATTTGCGGTTGGTTTTATTGTGTAGTACCTTAATTTGAAGTGTCTATATATTATAAATAAACTGTCAGTGTAAAAACTCCATATACTGCGCCGCTTCTACAAATAGTAACGTAGCTATAAAGCAACTCCTGTAGCTACTACCGTAGCAACTGACCTTGCAGTGAACCACTGTTGTAAGAAGAAAACTTGCAACAGTCCCTGCGGCTTGTCCAAAATTAATGAAGAAAACGTAGCGTGAACAAAATTGCATATAAAACAGTTGAAATTTGGAGGTTATTAATACGGAACAGTGTAAATTACAAGACATAAATAACGGAAGTAAAATATTTGTTACCATTATTATTTCCGCGTGTGCAACATTGATTATGCAACTATAAAAACAGAAAATTATTAAGTGAGCAGTGAGTGATTGTTAAAAATACCGGTGACTGCAAATAGGAATATTAATTAATGCAACAAACACGTGTTTTATATAAAACTATATACACGTGATACCATGCAAACTTAATTACACAACATAAACGTCGAAGTGAGATTATACAAGTTTCATATAACGAATTCGAATAGGATAAACTATATAGCATTTTTTCACCAAATTCACGTAGGCTTCCTCGAATCTAAGGCTTCGGCTGCAAACGTAAAAATATATTCTAGTAATACAGAGCTTTTGAAATAAACGATGGAAGAGTTATTTGTGAATAGGGCTCCGCCGCCTCTACCACCGAAGAACCGCTCAGGTGCCATCTGTCCCACGGCGAATGGTGCCGGTGCAACGGTATTACTAAACCAAGTGATCACCCAAGTTCATTCCTCTCACACCAGCATCAACAGTGCAACGACAACATCAGCCAGCGATGGTGGTGGTTACGTGGTGAAAATCAAGATCAACCCAGAGAACGGTGAACAGAAACCACTTGTGTCATCGGTCCAGTTAAACGCATCAGAGCCAGTAGTGACTAGCAGCGGCTGCGTTCGTATCAGCGTCGGCGACCAACCTCAACCGGAAGACATGCTGCAGCGATCCACGACCGTCAATGATGCTTACATCAAAACCGACCAGCAGAATCCGTACTTCTTTTGCAGTTCGTTCCCGTGCGTCACAAATGTGAATACGGTAATGTCCAGTGGACAGTGCTCCCCAAGCGATACTTTAGATAGCGGCACTTGCAGCGATTTGGATTCAACTCCTCCACCTTTGCCTAAGAAGAAAAGTGTTACTGTTACAGTAATTGGCACTCAGCACAAGAGGGCGAGCAGTTTGACGAGCAGTGGAGCCGATGCGGATAGCGGAAGTGACAATGAAAGCAATATCAGCTGTGATTCCTTAAACAGTAGCGATCTAAATGGCAATTTGATAAGTGACCATGATAACAAACTAGATGAAGCGGAGATAAACAAGTTATCAGAAGTTCCAGTATGCCCGCCGTCGCCTCCGTTAATAGTTGAACTTAATCGAGATAACGGCAAAACAGAGAGCACATACTTTTCACAAGGTTTACTCCAAGACATCAGAGATCGCTCGGCGAAACTGTCACAGCAAGAAGCTGAGTCGCGTGTCGTCGAAACAATCATGACCGCGGATGAAGAACAATGCCCAGCCAAACAAATAGTGTTTGCTTCTGTTCGACCTTCAGCGGTGGTTGTTAGCGAGAGTACGTATGAGGAGCGGAAACTGGTGGAGCAACGCAAAGATGAGGAATCGAAGATTGCAACAGTGGAAGCATTCAATGAGAAGATTGGTGGTTATATGTATGAATCGGACAAGTATTATAAGTTTCATTTAAATGAAAATGTGGTGGATACCGATAGTATTGTGTCGGTGAAACATAACGCGGATGAGGATGGCTCGTTCGCCGGTTATCGGGATTTATTAATTGGGACTAATGGATCTTCAACTATTAAGAGTGCCAAAGGTACCATTCGTGGGGTTAAGAATCGAGTTCGGGCTGGGATTGCTACTTTTCTACAAATTAACTCTACCACTAAGGTAAGAAAATAATCCCCCAGATTTCATAAACAGCTTAGTATACTCTTATAAGATTAATATTGGCGAAACAAATCATAGCCATGGAGACCTAAGTCGTTAAGACTATCCCTTGCCGGTGCGCTAATCGATAAATTTCTAAATATAAGACAATAGTATATTAATTCGGCACAAGCAAGGAAATGTGCAGAAATAGAAGTACTACAGACATAAATTAATAATTCAAGTAATCTAAAGCTTTTGAAAATCACATAAGTCGCAATGGAAATATCTCTATACTATATAATTCCTTTAATTGCTTTTGAAGCGATATTAATAACAAATAATATATAATTGTACTTTCAAGTAATCACTAGTCTTCGTACATGTTTAATCTTGGTTAGGTTACAATTTTAAAGCATACGGCTATCGTTGAATAAAAATAGTGTTTTTACACTTTAATCTATAATTCAATAATTGTAAAGTAAAAACTGCTGCCATACTATAAACGATACATAAATTTCCCTACAAACTGACTTGAAAATTAAATAAAGTAGGCAAATGTACGATCGTCACATTTGAAATCGTATTTTAATGCATATTAAGTGGAAATTTAGTTTCTTTACATAAACGGTTAAATTACACATGCATAAGCATAAATAAATAATTTAACAGCACTTATATGAAAATAGAACTATCACGTACACAATCTTTCACTAATCAACTTATTTACAAATCTTGACTCGTCACTCGTAAACAAATCATAATGTATTACTCATTTAATTCATTCCGATTCACTAATTTTTGAATATATTTGAAATATACGGCATAATATTCGCTTAAAATCTAAACTTAAACAAGCATAGGTACATGCACCAATGCCTTCAGCTCGCCCTATTTGGTGGAATATATTTTTATATAAATGTGTCATATACTGTACGACGATCTAAGAAGTTTTAACGAATATTCGCAAAGCGAACGTTTGTAGAGCGACAGTTGAGACATATTCAAACATATGCTTATTTACTTTACATTGGTTTTACATGGTATAAATGTAATTCTGTTAAATGTAAAGACATAACCGGAATAGGTGATTTAAAACGACATACATATTCTATTGAGTGAGTGTAAAAAGCAATACGTATCAACATATATATAAATAAACAGGCTCGAATGTAATTAAGAGTAATGGCTGCTTAGAATTCCGTTACATTCTTCTAATTTTCTTGCTATCCGATTAAATTTCATGGTATTTAGACAGGAGACTAGCGGTTTTTTGATAGCTTCAACTTGAATGAATACCTACTATCGGTTCACTGCCGAATTCAAGCTGATTAGCTTAGGTAGAAGATACTAAGTACTTGAACAAGCAAACAAACACTTGCGTCAAAACATTTCCACTCTAATTGTAGCAGTTGACGCAAAACAATAGCACCTTACTGTTAAAAATGCCATGTCTAATCTCTTATTTTAATTATACATCATAAACTATTTGTTATCTTAAAATTTAATTTTTTAATTTATATTGAATTTTGTTCAGCAGGTTAATTTTATTGTTATACTGATAATGTTAACTGTGATTTTATCATTTATTTCGTTATTTCCTTACTTGCAATATGCAATATATTGAACCAGATAACGATATGCAACCTGTCCTAAGACAGGAGTGCCACTGATGTAATAAGGATCTCGTTACTGAAATGACATCGGATCACAGCCATATTAAGGCATATATTTATACGCCATTTTATGGGTAAAGAATTAGGCAATATATAAATATATATTGTCAAATTATATGTGTATTTGTTCGTAAATTATATGTTTTATTGCATTAGTTAAATTTCAAAATTATTATTTAAATAATCTTTTTATAGCCTTTGGGTGCAATCTAAAATTCTCACTTGACATTATTTTAATATGTTGAAAGCACTTGTCTTAACTGTGGCACTTAATTGATCTAAATATGTGTGAAGTATCGCAAATCAGAAACGTGGAATTAATTGCACAAATATGCTTATATTCTGCCAACATTCACTGTGATTTGCTCAATCGGCGATTGATTAAATAATGGTTTAGCAACATTTGGCTGTTTATTTAACTAAAGCATTTTTGAAGAATGTCAAATACCTTGCGAAACATGTTTTTAATTTCGCGCCGCTCGGTCGGACAATGGCCCCAAGTGCGATGTATGCGTTCTTTGGTTTGGACCGCGACTTGGATTTCGGTGACCCACTTTCTCTTTCCCGTCCCCCTCACCATCCAAGAACGAACCGATACCGCGATCATTCCTCACCGACAGTTTGTCTGGATTGGATATACCTATCTTGTACATATGTCCATGGCGCACCTGTTCAGAATTACACCTCATTTCATGCGTAATCTCTATGGATGATATTTCTTACAATATGGCAATCACTGAATCTTGAGTATTTGTTCCTGGTGAATGTGATCATTACTTAATCTTTATAATATAACGCGAAACTTCAATGCCTTGGACTCGATACATAAACTACTATTTTGTTTCTGTTATAATAACACATCCATTCGACAAATTTTGAATAATTACTACGCATGCGTGAAAGTAGATAGTTTCAAAATGATTATCGATTTATATGAAAGTTGTGTGAATATGTTTCAAGCATATTTGATATCGTATATACAGGATTTATTCTGGTTGAACGTAATTAAACTCATTTAAAATTCACATTCAATATAATAACAACTTCGAAAATTACGAAATAATTACCATACACTTAAAGCTAGCCAATTAGTAATCAGGAATAAAAATTACACATAATTTTGCTTTATGACAAATAATGCTAACGTTCACAGCGACAAAATTAACGCATCAATTTTTGAAGTATCTCCAAACTCCATCTGTTACGATTGATAATACGTTTTTTGTTTGTGATTTGCAATATATTTATATCTGTGTTATTGGTTAATATGGTTTGTGTACTGACAATTTAACATGTAAACATAACTGTACTTATATTTAAAATATAAGGTTATTTCTGTTGACGGGAAAACGGTTGTTTTAAAACGGTCCAATTGATTACTATTTGCAATTTCGATTCGTGAATACATCTTTAGTGTAACTTTATAAATATATTTTTTTATTATGCCACAGAAATGAATAACAGATGCATGAAAACTATTATTTATGCGCTATTTCTTTCACAATTCGGTGATTACAAACTTATTTTAAGTTTAAATAAAAATTCATAACGGTTAATAGCCATTCACATCAACGATAAAATAATATAAGCATAGAATTAACTTCTATGCACAACAAATTCATGGCAAAGAATCTGTTACTTATACGGCATTAACAGTTTTAAATTTACAGTAAAAAAGTTACCTGCTTTGAGTATTTTAATGTGAAAATATTTCCAATTAATTATTATAATTACAAGTATGATACACGGTATTCATTTTAATATTGATTCCTGTGAAATACGCTTTTGATTCTCAATCATATTACATGTACAGTAATAATTATAAATTGAAAGTAAATCAAACATATGCACAGACACCTATGCCTGTTGCTTGGTTTATAATTTACTATATTCAACATTTAGGTTCAAAATATGAGGAAATTTTATAAAATGCCCAATTTAATTTGAAACGAAGTTACAAAAGTCCATTTTCTCATCCTTATACATATTATAAAGCCAACCAACGTGAAGTTCGATTTACCATGTGCAAACTTCACGCTAATAATAGATGTTAACCTTCACGTGTCGTCCATAAATCAATTACCAGTTTAAATCAATTTTTGTGTCGCATAAAAACTTCATTATCGAAACAATATTTTAACGTCACAATAAGTTGTCAAATACACAGTGTGCTAATAATTGTTTTTTATTTTATACCTTTCAAGGCTGAACTACATATTTTCTAGTAGATCAAATTTAAGTCGGCAACAACTGTCGTTAATAAGTTTCACGTAGAGCATAGAACGAAGTTTTGTCGCTATATGTGTACTAAGGCATTCGGGCATGTGTCTAGATTATACTGCGAGCTGAAGACATTGGTACCTGTACATAAGCTTGTTTATACTACTTTTGTTTGTGCCACCAATACGGTATATATACTTGTTAAAAGAAAATCTTATTCAAATTTTCTACAAATAATTTTAATTCATTATTATATAAATATGAATAACAAATTAATTCAATTTAACTTTCTATTAAATCATAACAACAACAAAAACATGTCAACCTTATCAAATTAACCTTGAGTTTTTGTGATTGTGATTGTGCGCTATAACTAGCCTATTGTCCCAATCTATTTACCAATTCTGGTCCATGCACATCGACCAAAATAAAAATTAAGGTTAGGTATTACAATTAACAATCCGGTTTGTTTTATAATACATAATGCTAGCGTTTACTGTAACACAAATTCGTTGATTTTGTTACTGTGAATGTTAGCATTGTTTGTCATCAAGGAAACTGGATTTTTATTTCTAATCTTGATTACTAATTGGCCGTCAACATAGAATTTGCTGTGTCCTACACTGGACTTTTTTTATACGTAGAATCAATGAATATGTTGTCTTATATTTATTTTATTTTATCACAACTACTATAATATTGTTTTTGTATTTTACACACACAACGCATACAGACGACATTTTAAAAACAGCTAAAATTAATTCAAGACTAAACTAAATACGTGTTAAAATCTTCCACGAAACAATATTGATATCCTACATTAAGTTTTTAAGTAATAAACGTTGTCACATAATAGTTAGTGTGTAATTCGATTTAGTATCAGTAGTGGGCCGGGGGCAAGGTGGTCGTTGCCCGTTTGGGTTCGCCGTTACTTTCAATGCTGTGTGCATACATGATTTATTATGCAAGTACATTCCTGAACGGGCGCCTGCCTTACACGCGGAAACTGCGCACTCGCCCTAGGGTGCCATGCGACACTTAAACTGTAACTTTTTACTACACATAACAATATGATATAAGCCAAATAATAATGTCAGAAACTGTCATCTAACAACACATTAGAATCTACTGAATTCAATTGTATTTGTGGATGACTATGTAATCAATTTTATATTAATAAAATTTATAACTAAAGGTCTACGTTCCTAACCACTTTCGTACGCAGTCAAAAAAAGTGTCATTTATCTTCAACTTTAATTAGAAACTAGTGAATGTGAAAAAGCATGCAATTAGAAAATGATGCATCGCCTAACTTAAACGATACATCTTGAAAGTTTCAAGGAAGGATGGAACGAACTCGTTACAGTTTTTCATTAATGTTTTATTGTGAAATTTTCGGCCAAGGACTTTAAGTTCATAAACAAAATTGTGTCAAGCTTACAGCCGAGGCGACGACGCGTTGAAACTCGTTCCGGTAAGTAATCGAAACAACAGGTGGCTGTAAAAATTTCAGTAAGAAATCACCACTGCTCTGTGTTTGCCGACACACATACAAACCGATTCTTAATGCGTAATTGTGCATTTCCTGTCCAACCGCATTCTTCACCTATAAACACAAATTACATTTTATACAAAATAAACTAATTCAATTGTTAAAATCTGTTATTTCCGAGTGTTTTCATTTTAATTGGATTATACTATATTTTACTACAATTGCATTTTAAATGCCCAGCATCAGAGAACACTGATTTTAAATTTGTAAGTAATACATTATTCAAGTTATAAAGTGCAAAATCTAATATCGCAAAAAAAGAATTAAGAATGGTGAAACATCGAAGATCGAGTGTCGAATATCCGATACAATCTCTTTCATGATTACAATACTTCCTATTAGATTTTATCCAAGAAAGTAAACATGAGTCGAAATTTCAATCCATTGTAAACTCTCCATTTCCATGTATGTTATATCAATTAAAATTATGAGTATACAATCAACAGAATTTAACCTACAAATCTAAATGAGAACAACACAATAAACAATAAGTATTTCAACTATAAAGTGGGGTATATAAAAATAAATAATTGATATGTAATGCGTTCTAGAAATATGAATCACAGCATTATTCAGTTAAATATTATCGATATCTACCGTACCTACCTACCAACCTATAAGCATATAATACAGGTTATGAAGTTCAGGTTTGGATATTATATATATATCCTTACGGTACTTAGTGACGTCATCGCGATATGCACCGCTAGAGTAGTGAACGTGCACTGGAACAAACATGAATACCAATTAAATTGAAAGAAAAACAAAACGAAGACTTCAATTGCCATAACATTCTCACAGAGGCATATCATATATGTATTTACTGTATATCTATACATATATACTAACATCAGGAAAGGTTATAAATATCTGTTACATAGCGTATTACACCTAAGAGGCTTTTTAATATATATAACTTATGGGTTAACATAGTACGTAGTATTGAGCTATGGATATGTACCAAAGATATGGGCAAAAGAAGTGAAAAACACGTAAATTATTAATATCTGAATATAAACCTTTTCCTGGCCTTTGACAAACATTGGAAGACTTGTATTAATATTTATTAGAAGAAAACACTTCTCACAATATTTTTGTCTACAAAAGATATGGATTTTTAATAATTCTTAAAAGGAAATCTCAATACATCTACAGTGGCCCACGCTGCACTTTTTTAACTGCGTACAATAAAGTCGAATGAAGGACACAAAAACATGTTCAACCTTTTTAATGTTGCAGCAGTTGCAGCAAAAATAGTGTTCAGTGATTTAAATTTGTTGTTCCACTCGACTACAAACTTCCCACTCCCATAATAAAATGACACTTTCAAGAGTACTCTATTAAATAATTCTTAGGAATGCAATTTTAAAATTATTCATTCATTCTCGAGTTTGTGTATTTCTAAGAATCATTTTCGTCGTCAACAACTCGTCAAGAATAACAAAACCAACGTCAAACGATTTCAAATAGAAAATAAAATATGCATCGTTATTAGTGTCATATTTCTCATCATTACCGATGAGATAATCACTATAAGTTTATTCAAAGCAAGTTCAACACGAAGAAAAAATGGAACTCATTATATTTAATTGCAAAAGTTGTTCCAAAATATAAATACAAGATTTCTGCATAAACATGGGTGTATATCATGTACACTGCTTATCTATATGTATGTATGTTCGTGCAATAGCATATATTATGTATGTTTGTGTGTCTCAATGTGTTAATGAATGTGTTGAGTTGCATAATCAAATGTCGAAAGTCAGTGCTCAGTGCTGTGAGATAATTGGCCAGCAATTGACTGAACACTGGGAAAATACTTGTAGTTTCGCATTTAAATTTGTTAGACACGCCTGGATAGTGCTCTGGGTAGGTCATACAGGTGGCCCATTAATGGGCCAGTTTATCCAATTATGTTTATTATTATTACATATATTACGTTTTATAGCGAAATAGAAACAATATGAACTTAGATGATATTGTAGTTCAAAACAATGCCATTTTTTCTCACTATGGGAAAATAGTGTTTATACTAATAATATTTAGTTTTTTAAAAACAATTTATTTTTAAATGTAAAATATTATGCGCTAGCGTGGAGTGGGGCGATTTCGCATCGCTTATATTTCTTTTAAGGCCAGCGGAAGGCATATGTACTTGGACAATATGTATTATTTTTGCTAATATTATATTTTATTCTTTAAGAAAATTAGCACACACACACAGAGATAGGCACATAGAAACTAATGTGAAATTACAATTACGAATCTGTTTCTTTTTTTGTGTAATCGAATTGATTACACGCTTAAAAATGACATCCTGCATAATACTAGAATATTTTATGGTAAAGTTTTGACAAATATTACCAAAGAAATAATATGTGTCTTGAGTTATTTTGTATAAATATTACCAGTTATTTATTGTCAAAATGTGTCGTATATTTCTCAGAATTTAGTCAAGTATAGTCTAAATTAACTTGTTGTTTACGTTTCATTAATGTTTTTATTTTTTGAACTGAATACATAAGAAGCAAGTTCACTTTTAAAATATCTCAGTTTCATCGCGTTTGTATTGTAATTTGTGTTCGAAAGTCACGTACTTGCTTCCGAACAATTCTATCAAGCGACTCATCTTTTGCACAAGTATGTCAAATGCACATGGAATGAAGTATATAATACGGTAGGCAGTACCACTAATGTAATTTTATTACACCGGAACACCATATCAAAGGATATGCAAATCCGTGCATGGAATTAAATTTAGAATTTGGCAGAAAAGCAGAACATTATTATTAGCTCTTTGGAATTATTATTACTTTTTTGGATGAAATCTAAAAGGAAGTTTTGTAATCATGAAAAATTTAGAACACTGGATTTTAGCCATATACACATGTTGTGCTTCCTTCAATATTAGCAAGTTTTATCGAACAATATTCAAAAAAATCGCCTTATAAAGAAAGTCTCATATATATGAAAATAAAATCTAAGCCGGCAACTAACAGAGATTTGGTTTAATCTTATTACTTATTTATTTTCTCAGAAATGGCACAAGTTAGCAAACTTATGTTTTAATTAACGATTTAAAATGTTTCCTTTTTTTACGATACTATATTCGCATATATATATTTTTTTTATTATTATTGAGAATTCTTGAATCACAATTGCACAATATATATATATAATATATTATCGCACAAGTAACCTAGTTCCGTGCAAGTGGAATCCGTGTCAAGTCTTACATTATATACAGAAATCGTAATGTAATTATATCAAAGCAACGCAACGAAAATATGTCAGTAAAAAATAAACGTATTTTCATGGTTTCATTGCTATGTAATTATTTTTCTATGAATCAACAAGGTTATGTAAAATAAAATAGCGTGCGATAGTTATGTTAAATATTGTCTTTTCATGCTCAATTTAGATTGAAAGAGGTATGCCATTTGCGCAAAAATATTGCGCACGTATTTTTTCAATCACAATTCAAACTTATGCCTAGAGCAGAGTTCTTTTCATGAATACATTATATAAATAAAGCATTTCCCTTACACGGCTTTACTTTGTGGACATGTTTTTGTATTTTCGTTGTTTTTTCCGTAAGTCTAAAAAAGATACCTTTTCATTTTTACTATAACCACCAACTGATAGTAGTTCATTTTGGAAGCGTTTTGCCGACAACCGACGACCCCGACAGTGAACATAATTTTGACCGTAAAATACACTTAATTAAAAATAATAAACCGATTTGTTTGGGTCGATAATTTTTAATTCAAAATTAAGGCAAAAATATCAAATTTATGGGATATTCATTATACTGCTCGAAATAATTGACGGAAAGTTCAAATTTGTGCTTATATGTATAGTAACATTTCTAATTGAAGGGTTGGCCAGAATTGCATTAAATTATCAAATATTTTATGGAGATACAGTTCCGATGTGATACGTATAATTTTACATATACTTTCTCCCAGGTAATTGGATACTATCATTATTTTATAATAATCCGATTCAATATTCTACATATTTCAATGCTAATTTACGTTTTTGAAAGTTTCCAAATATGATCTTACATTTTCACAATATATATTTATAAATATATCACCCTGCACATTCACTAACATTAATCTAACTAATGCAAATTTGACAAATTGCTCACGAGATTTAGATATATTTTATCAAAGCCTGTAGTTAAATTATTGAAATATAAACACTTACACACATTTTCGGTAGAGCATTCACACGTATAACTCATCCTCCAACATTCGTGATTATAATACTTCCGTATAAGAAAGTAAAGGAACGCAGCATATTTGGTACCAGTACAAAATTCTTTCTACTAATTGGATAATTTTTTTATTGGTCACAATGCATGTATGTGTAAATAGCTACTAATAGATACGACACTGATCTTTCTAACAAGTTTCTTCTTTATAAAGTAGATTTTTTCCTGTAGTAATTTAAGACATAAAACCGGAAACTGTTTAGAAATCAGTTGAAAAGTGTGACAATAGCACAAACATTGTGGCAAATGAGCACGAGACAACCTAACATGAGTTTGTTCGACATTTTACTGTAATCTAGTATCCATATACGCATCATGGACATTTTACACTTTTTATCTAATTTTATTGATATTGCTTTTACACATAGTAAAGCAAATTGCGTGAATCGCGTTCGGGGTATACATAAGTTTATAGTTTCATAATTTTAATTTAAGCAGAAAAATAAATGCATAAATAGACACCCAATGCCTGCAGCTCGCCGTTTATTTAGGGAAAATTTTATATTCATTTTGTGTTAAAATAGAAATTGACTCTAATCTAGAAACATATAAATATATAGCTATTTTTTAAGTAGAAATAAATTATAGAGTTCATCATTTTGGTTTAATTTTCTCTTCTGTGACTATGACCCAATAAGTGAACCATAAATGTTAATGTAGCACACCTTTTAAATTTGAAAAACATTTTTAATGCAATAATTCTAAATCGTGGTTTTAAAATTCATTAGATTATTTATCCTGTGACCCAGTTAATTTTGATTTGTGAGATACCACACATACAGAATTATAGAAATTGATCGCATTCTTGTTTGTTGCTTATGGTCATAATATATATCAATACGAGGCAAATACACTTTACATTAATACATAAACTAGTATTATGATGCAATTTTATGTGTCAAAAGGCAAATATACTTATATTTCAACGCAACAGTTACAATAGTGATCGAAGGGGGACACTTATTTAACTTATACGGTATTAAGATCTATTTATATTAAAGAAAACTTACATGAAACATAGTTGAAGTGGTTTATATGTCCGTTTAAAAAAATATCTTAGATTAATATACATTAACGTATCAAAAACGTTTTTCGGAGGAGGAAAATAAATTAAAATATTTTTAGAAAAATACATTATTATAATCACTGTTTTTTTTTTAATGGTAAGATTCTTGTAACCACTGAACATGAATTTCTAGGTAAAACTAGATAAAATAAACTATTAAAAATGAACGCAACTATTACTATGCTTGGAGCATCGATTTCGCACAATTATCCAGTACATAGTAGCTGCGATATCATCACTTACAAACCACAAATGATAATTTAAACGCCAGCCACTATTATTACGTACCCAGCTGAACAAACAGAGGTCCCACGTGTCTATGTTAAATTCCACTTGACTATCATTTTATTTAACAACAAAAAAATATACTACATTTTATGTTCAAAAAGGTTCTTCATATTATTAACTGGAGAAGCCTCCACTCGACTTTCTTTTCCTTTCAGTATCTGTATTTATTATAATTCCTTATTTTGTATTTTGTAACTAGGGAAACGTAAATATAAAATTTTCATTTTTAGAAGCGATTTTTCAGTAAATAGTACATTTTTCGTAAAATCTTTTCAAACAACAATTACTAGAAATTTTAATATCTTCAACTTTTATAAGTTACTTATTTTCTTTAACTCATGCCATTTACGAGATATTGAAAAGATAGGAGTAAAGTGCTAGTTCCGCTTAAGATATTGTTTCCAAAGTTAAGAGGTGTACACTCAGGCTAAATACAATTCGTAAGTTTAATGTTTCATAATTTTTCCTTCAACAGATTTGACTGTAGTGCATTCACATACAGACATTATTCTGTACTCCGTGAGAACAGTGCAAAATTAATATGGAATTAAGTGTAGTGTAGATAATTCATTCGTTCCTTGACTAGGCAAACCATAATGGAAAATTATGCAAATAGAGTCCTGTCGCAATTCAGCAACCTTGGTCTCTGGTGGCGGAGATCTGGTTCACCGTGGTCGTGGTCACTCAACCAGTGCAGAGGCGAACCATTATCAGACGTAGGCACCTGATGCTTGCTTATTATACATACAACTAACGCTTAATAGTGGCAGAAATATGCACTAACGTTGGCGTATTAGCAGGCGTTTAACAGCTGTTACTTCTTACTGTTACTAAAATTGATTTAATCATTTTGCGATGCATACATTTAAATTGCAAATAAACTTAAATATTATGTGGGCAGGTACATCATTGATTTGTTTGTCAGAAGTCGTTTGTCAAAATGTTGATGATAGTATTAGAGCAGCTTGAAAGAAAAATCAAAATTACAAGCATAGGAGCAGGCACAAATGCCTTCAGTTAGAGGAAATTCATTTTATCGGTATAATTACTTATTATAAATTATGCAATTAATGAATATTAGATTCAACGAATTAATATAGTTATTCCCAACATGTTTGAAATTGAATATTCAAACGCGATAGATAGATGATTGGTTTGCAAATTGTTTATAAACATTTACACCTATCTATGCTGCTATATAAATGCTTTATCGCAGTATAGTTGTTATAAACATTGGGCCGATATATTCTATGTATAGTATTCATGATTCGTCTATTTGTATAGCTGCGGTATAGATATACGTGTTATGCATTTTGACACATAATATTCAAAGAACACATTCACAGCATCAGCGAGATATATAGTCACCGGCCAACCAAGCAAGCGCTACCTGTAATCGATACAGCGCGTTCGCACAACATGCCAACCAACTCTGTTGGCAATGACCTTGTGCTGTTGTTCGATACATGTACATCCTTATTGTTTTGTGTATGCGAAACGTTTGTCTTTTCACACATTGCATTACTTCATGTTATCTTTTGAATATGGGAATGAAATATTGGACTTGGATAGAAGATTGGACAAGGAACTAGTTTGTGAATAAGTATTTTGACGAAAAAAGCATGGCGCTTGAATGCATATTTTACACGTTTGCATCCATTTTATTGGCAGTGTACCTAAATATGCAAGTGTGTCTATATTTTAAATTATCATAAAATGCAATAGTAGCATCAGTTTGAAAGTTTAACATTATGCTGTGCACGAACTATTAGAAAATATGATCCCGGAAGATTATATGTGGGAGGGTTTAGAAGCAATTCAGTGTAGTTCTCATATTTTGCAAACAAAAGGATACCGCGTAAACAATTTGGCTTCAGAGAACAAATAATACGAATTTACTATAAAGGTACCTGGAGTTATATGGAGCAAATTGTTTTCTGAACATCTCCTATATAATAAAGTCTATTTTAATATAACTATAAACTTAATTTTATTTCGTTTGTTTTATATTTATTTATTTTTCTACGCTAAAGGTTAAAATAAATATGATTGTTATTATTAAGAGTCAGAGAATCAAGCTTCCATATTTTTATAATTATGTTTGTGGTTCCTGTCCTATTATTGGGTTTACCTGTTGGATAGTGTAGTAATTAAATAACTAATTCAATATGTCGAATGATAAAAAATTCAACTACATAAACGCATGTGTAGTTTAAAATGCACTTTGAATTTGAATTTGCAACTGTAATTAATTAGCAGAAACCAATTTGCCATTCATAAATATTTCATGATATTTTTAAATTTCATTAATGTAATTTTGTACCCCTGTGCATTTTGTTTCATGATTTAAACTTTTCGAAAAAAAATACTATTATGTACTGACAAGTCGACTTTGAAAATAGCCAAATTACATATGTTTCCCTAATAACCAAAAATGTTTCTATGAAAGTATTAGCTTTAAATATTTACTTCCGCAGTTAGGGGCCCAAAACACATATATATTAATCTACAAGATTTTTAATTTATATAAAGTATCTTCAGATATACAGAACACGTATGGAACTGGTAAAATATATGCTATAATTTTCATCGCCAAATATTATATTAAATAGCGATGAAATATTTGGCAATATCTCACCTCGCCTCACCTAAACTCTGGCGAAAATGTCAGAACGAGTGCTGGTATGCGTGTGATTTTTAAATACCATGGTTGTCGTTCGAAATTTGGTAAGAGTTCAAGGAAATCGCCGGGTGGAAAGGCTGGCTGTAAAACGACGAAACGAGATGCTGTCGGTGCTTTAGTGAAAGTGTTCCCACACTATACATTGCTAACTCTTAATCGTCATTATTATAATATTGTATAAGCAATCTTTGCCATATCATTTAAATTAATTTATATTTAGTCAATTTTTCTTTTTACTTTCATAGGACGAAGTCTAAAAGGAAGTATTGTACTCTAGATTTTAACGAAAATACACATTTTGACCATCCCTGAATCTAACCTTATTATTTTCGGAATGATGTCTGTATGTGTGAAAAATAAAACAATATTAAATTAATTAGATTCCATGCTAAGGGTTTACTAACATTATAATATCTACTAACACAATTTCGTTCCTTAACTTAAATGAACCAAGAATATACAGTACATTAGGTTGTACTGCAATATATAAGCTATTAACAATCGACGATGATAATTAATCAAGTGGAGTAGACGATCCGGCCGACAAGAGCGAGCCTCCTCCATTTACATAAAACGATCCTGTTGCACGGAAGTGCCTGCACTAATATTTAAATAATGTAATAACATCATTCGCTAAAACAATACCGATGAGAATACCATGAGAAACATTTTACATGTACAAGTACAGGGTAGACCTCCAAGTGCGTATATAGTTTTAAACTAATTAACTGGCGTACATACGCACGTATGTATATCTAGCAGATTATTATTGAACTAATTGCAATGTTCCACATTCAATTATTGAATTCAGCATGCATATGCCCGGTTTATGCATGGCGAATGGAAAGTTGATTGGTGACATTACATAACTGTCACTTATTAATATATTTTAGCTTTATATGTGAATGGAAAGGTATCATAATTACGTTACAATAAAGTGGTCATTATTTATGGAATTTTCTGTTTATACACACATACCAATATAGTGTTATCAAACTTAAAATATAAACCAATTTCGGAGTATTTTATGATTGCAATATTTTAATCACGGAATAATTCGAACTCGAGATTTTAACGAAGATACACGGTTTGAACATCCCTGTGACCAAATCCCGCCATATGGAATTCAATTATCGCTTTGTTTCGACTTATTCTTTAAATCTAGGTATAGTTAATTTTAAGAAATTTCGACTCATTTGTATAATAAGAGTGGCTATTTTTAAATTTTATTTATAAATAACTTCTAAATTATTCTCCACGCAAAGATATGTAAAAACATGGTGCACGTGTCCTATAACATGTGTATTTACGTAATTAGCTAACTACTTTTTATTATATTTATCGGCAACAACGCATAAAGTTGCAATGCATATTGTTCAGTAATCGAATAATAAACAAACAACCAAATAAACGTACAAACAAACAACATATTGCTAGTAGTATATGTACATATTGATTTCAAATTAGCGTTCTTGTATAAAATAAATATAGACACATATAATCGCTTGTAAATGGTTTCCATTATACAAAATGACGAAAGTTATTACCCAAGCTGCTATATATATTTTATTACGAAAGCGAATATTTCTCTGCCAAAACGCATTTATTTTTTTCGTGGATCCAATTAAAAATTGTTCAAATATTCACTGTTCAATTGTCTCTTATGTGAGAAATTAGCAGTGTTCCACCGAATATAAAAAAAACAAGCTTAGCTACAGACACCTATTCCTTTAGCTCGCCGAATAATTGCGATCGCAGAGCGTACTAAATTGCCCGTTTTAAGATACGGATCCCCACCACTCCGCGCATATTTTATATGTAAAAATAATCCTTTTTAATTATGGCGCTTGGGCTCACAATCTGAAAAAATGATATTAGTATAAAGATTCTTACAATTTTCTATACAAATAAAGAGAAAAATTTAAAAAATATGTTTTTATGGTCATTGGGTTTGCAATTTGAAGAAATATTTGATTGAATGTTTCTGTTACAGAGTTACAAAGAGAAGGATGCGGGCAAACTAGTTGTGTACAGTACAACGATGGGTATCGTTCGAAACACGTACCATCAGTGTTTGAAAGTGAAACAAATTTTGCGCACCCACTTGGTTAAATTCGAAGAACGTGACGTGTTCATGAGTACGGAATTTCAATCGGAAATCCGGGACCGAATGCATAGCGAGCATATTCTTATACCTCAAGTATTCGTTGATGGTCAACACATAGGGGTAAGTTGCATTTCTATATTAACAAAACATCCCGTATTCATAGAACTTCCGCCAAAAGTACTTTAGCTAAACAAGTTAAACTGTTACAAGATTAATTATTCAATAACTATTGCTGTTTTTCGTTAAATGTACCATTAACTGTAAAACCGCATTTGAAAATGCCTTATTTACATTTACTGGTTACGATACATATTCATATAATTTTTATGATAATTGTAATATGAGTTTAAAAGAAAATAAAGCAATGCCAATGTAACGAGATTCGATTTTCGTTGGTATTTTCTTGTAACCAATGCAAGTACTTAATTGGCGTGCAATTTGACTATCGCGGATCTAATGTCGTACGTCGTTGTTAGGCGAGACATATAATTAACTCCGCAATCTAAGTGGTGCTTGTATCTCTGGTTAACTAGTGGTTTGTAATCCACTTAACACGTAAGCGACCTAAGCGATAGCACGAAACAGTTTCCGTAAGTTGAATCACAAACATTTGTCCAACATTTCCAAACTCAACACATCCATATCTAATTCAAATTCAATCATCAAATTATTTGGGATTAGTAAATAAAAGATTATAGCATTTAAACTATAATTTAAATGTTGTAAACAACTATTTCATAATATATTGCTCCAATTTTCTATTTGATAATTTAATAAATTATGTACGTATAAAATAAGATGACTCCTCTTCGCAATCGATGCGAGTGTTTATTATGTTATTATGGAGGTGCATATTTATATAACACATTCCGACAGCTAACATTATGAAATTATTTGTATCGAGGTATAATGGACACATTTAAAATGTATTACGTTGATTGGCATGAACTGTCATGACACAAGCATGGTTTCTATTCGGATTATGTTTGAATTTTTGTCCGCTAGATAGCGTGTAATTAATCTTGATTGCGAATACTGTATGAAAACAAACTCGCTGTCAATGACGCAACATAACAAATAATATGCCATTGCTAGATTTGAATGCAATTGAAGTCATCGTAAATTCTTTTTCAAAATATAATCTAGAAATAGCTCTGCTCTCCAAATAACAACTGTAGGTAGTGGTATTAGTCCAGCATCAGCTTGCACATGACACATTATTGAAAACGTGTTGTGATATACGCACGTAGATACATCATATTTATCTGTTTTTGAAAAATCATTTTCAAATGACGTAAATTGTCATGCAGATGTCTACATTTTTCATTACAACATACATTGCTCGACTTCGAGATTATTCTTGCATATGCATCGTTAAACCAAATAATTTAAAAGCAGTATTCAGAACTATAGGTATTTGAATAAAACAAAATAAATAGGGCAGAGTTGCTGAAATCGCGCCCCTTAAATTGAATTTTCGGGCAAATTCGGTTTACTTATTTTAACATTCTAGGACAATTATAAATTATAAATTCCACCATTATATTTATTTAGTAACTAAATTTAAACATGTAATGACAGCAATATTATTTTTCCATAAGATATATAATTTTGATCCTATACTGTTTATTTTTACGAAGAAATACATTTAATGATGTATTAAATTGGCTCTTATTAATTAAATAGGTTAAAAATTATTAAATAGGTTAACCAGTACGCATTAGGCAACTCTCCCCTGTGTATTAAATTCAATTATGATGAGTAGGGGAAACCGGGGCGAAGTGACGATAAATTCAAATATTGACTCAAACTTAAGTACTATATGTACTAAGTGTAGATAACTGTATCCTTGTAATAAAATAAGACAATGTTCTTAAAAGTAATTAAAAGTTTTCTGTGGCATGAGCATCATATCCCGCTGTGCCCTACTTATAAAATAGGATAGAAAATAGATATAAAAATGGTTCAGTGCAAATTAATGAAATGTCGCGAACTCTAATTGCTCATTTCTTTCGTCGCGGAAAACAAGTTTTAAACGAATTTGTTAGCTACAAACTGAATTGGATTACAGATACCGACGGTGAAAGAAACTGTTTCAGTACAACTGTCGTATGGAATGTGTTACAATCCCTTTTTTTACTAATTGTCTACGGTATATTTAATTTCTTCATCGCGTAATATACCACGACATTGTATATCGCTTAAAAATATTTTCTTCGTTAAAATTCAAAATTATTTCTTTCACCTTGCTTTATTATAGCTCGTTGAGCTGCAGGTGTTGGTGCCTGCATTATTACAAATTTTTCAACTTGTAATAAACTATCATACAAACATTTCCACGTGTAACATTTTGTGTATGTTAATTAATGTAATGATAACAGCGAGGCCAAAATATATGTTAGTTTTTGCAAGCGAAAATATTTCCGTTGTTTCACTTTGCTTTGCTGTGGTGTATATAAACAGTAGCGCACCAGGATCATTCCAGGAACCACATGGCACACGTCTCAAATGAAATTCCAACACTAATTGGCGCGCTTTGTATGTGAACACTAAGCTAATAGCGGTTCTATGTACAATTACAAAACATTGTCTAACACAATCATATTAGTACATTCACACATTGAAGGTTAAATTCTAAGAATCACCACATATTTATCCTAATTATTTTCCAAACTATAAAGGAAATAGTTACAAACCTCAACCAAAATCCTACTACGATGCAATTCTCATTTTCTCTAGTATTGCATACTGTAGAATTGCTCTATTTTTAAATAAAGTTTATTATATGTTAGTGAATCCATACTTTTGAATATCTCTTAATATGCTGCTATAGATAGGTTTATTTGAATTCAATTTGCTTTCTGCTTTCTTTCTATATATATATATATATATATATATATATATATATATATATATATATATATATATATGTATATATATATATATATATATATATATATATATATATATATATATTTATATATGTATATATATATATATATATATATATATATATATATATATATATACATATATAAATATATATATATATATATATATATATATATATATATATATATATATATATATACGTATATATATATATATATATATATATATATATATATATATATATATATATACATATATATTCTATCGGGAATATGAATGTGAGGAACAAATAAGATCATGCCCACGTGGTAGAATAATCAGAAAACGTGTACCTATAGAGTATGTCTGTTGTTGACGCAGTCGAACAAATTAAAAGCGGTTGATCGTACAAGCATGTTGGCTGGATAACCCCAGGAGCAACCGAATGCAAATAAACGTATAGGTTCCGTAAATGCCGCTCTTGGGATTCTAAATACCATTTGCGTAGACTCTCAATATTGTTTCGAAGCTTTTAGGTATTACTCTCATATTTCCACCCTTTATTCGACACATATACGCAGCTAAATTGATCTGGTTTTTAACAAAATTTATATTACGATTCTTTTTACCGATTTTTAATTAAACTGGGTAGTTTAGGATTTTCTTTTACTGACCACAATGGCTTAGTGGCTAGACAGACCATCTGCTCAAACTAGAGACCAAACAGTTATAAGTTCAAGTTCAGGGCGACAAATAAAAAATCCGACCTTCACTCGATTTTCTTATACTTAGTTTTTACTGAATATATATATAGGAATTTACAAATCTTAAATTTAAACTCTTTTTTATGTTCAACGGTATTGACTGTAGAGCGTTCTCATACACGCACTGAATCACACACAGACATCATTAAAACATAATCAAAATAAATTCAGGGACTTTCAAAACGGATATTTCCATTTTAATTTCGTGGTTCTTTTATGCTTACAATATTTTCTTATATGTATATTTATATACCGTATAAGAAGTATTACAAGTTTGAAGAAATGTTCGTCATATAATATAAATTTGTAGGCACCTCCACCAAATAATATGGCAAAGATTTATATCAAACTAAAAATTTCTTTCGTATTTGAGGTTAAGCTACTGTGTATTTTACAATATAAATCTCAATTTGAAGCTTCATAATCATAACACAAGTGTGATTAATGTATAAAATTAATTTGAGAATGCAAAATAGCAAAGAATATATTATAGATGATGATTGAAATTTTTGAAACGAACAGTTGTCCTGTTATCTATATATATATTCAAGGGCATTGTGTGTGCATAAAGCAATAGTAAACGGTGTAAACACGCGCGTGCGACCGTAAACACAAGAACGTACTCGGTTGGGGATGCTGCGGCCGGCGTGCGCAGGCTCGGGTTCACCGGTGTCCTTGAACTGAGCAGCCGTCCCGGCCAGACCGGCGGCCGCCACCGCCTCTGTTCTAGACATCCGCTGTATTCCAACGGCCACACTGCCATATGCCTGTTGCTCCTACTGTGTGATGTGCACAATTATACCTTTGTACTTAAACCATTTACAAAAGGGGTCACTCGCATTTCGTATAACATCCTTAAACACATACACAATCATTGTTTAACATATTCGTTCTAATTGTAGTTGGCTTTCTAATTTTACTATACAGTATAAAATAGTTGGATAGTTCTTGATTTAGAGGAGTAATTTTTGGGTATGAAACTACTTCACCAAAATCTAAGTGGATCAAAATATAAATTTTATAGCTCGCCGTATAAAGGAGCTAAGGCATTTGGCCGTAGGTTTGTTACATTGACGGATCAAAAAATGACATTAATAACTTTGATATAAATATTTAAAATACGTTATTAATATAAACATGTAAAATAGCAATGCATTTTGCATTATTCTGCGCTTTTTACAATAAATGTTTATTTGAAACGCTAATTTAAAATCGGTCCAATTGATTTTATTTGAAATTTCGATTCCTGATTCTTAATTAGATAGTTGTAAATACACCTTTAGTGTCTATTTAAATACTTACAAATTGTTAAAATCTGGACTAGAGTTCATTTTGGAGACGTCGATAACAATGTTTTCGCACCTGTGCTTGGTGAGAAACTGGTAGCCACTGGTAAAATACTCTTGTTACACATGCTATTTTGGTATGATTTATAAGCATTATTATTCGAGGGAAAAAACCGTTATAAATTAGAAAGGGGAAGCCACCCGGGCAGTGACTAATAAGTCTTGTACCTAATATTTATATTATATAATTTGTTACCGGTGAAATCACAATTTGTATGTGCAAATAATGGAAATATAACATAAATATGTTGACGGTATCTTCCATATTAAAGCGGTAATATTATATATATATAAACACGAAGATATATATGTATTAGGGTGAATATATTTGAATGTGGCACTGGTTGTTTATTAACAAAACCAATACTATGCTCTTAAACTTCAACATAATTATTAAATGTCAATATAAATATATTGTGTGAATACAAAAATAGAAAATTAATAAATAACTAATTTTCATTCGATTTTAATCATCAATTGATTCATATAAAATCAAGAACGTGTTGCACTTACAATATTACAATTTTGTGTTTGCTCCTCAATATTGTTGAACTCTGAATGTTTACACCAAATCCCTTATTATTTTCCTGCAACAAATTGCTATTCTCTCGGTTTTGTTATTCATTCTCACGTTTACAAAATGTATTTTACGAAGGCCTATTATTTTATGTTTGGTAAGAATTTTATAACGAAGTATGTTTGCGAATCATATTTCACCAGTTTACGTCATTTTTCAATAAAAACACAGCTATGCACAAAATTGCACCTTGTCGGTGTACGAAATTGAAAAATTTAACCTTTAACACGAGACAGGTCGTTACCCTTATCGCTGGCAACGAACTATAAGATGCATATTATATTATGTAACACCTGTGCCTAAACGAGCTAACGCCTTGAAGCATTTAGTAAATTCGCATTGTAAAGTTTTCTAATTAATAGTTTGAGATGTATTAATTCCGGATTTCTAAATGGAAATTGAGATACGTCGAAGGCATTACATTTTACTGTCTTATTTGAATGTATGGAAGGCAGTATTGTAATCCTGAAATATTTTAAATTCGAGATTTTAATTTTTATATATATATATATATATATATATATATATATATATATATATATATATATAGTGAAAGTACAAGAAAAAGGAATGAAGGCCACTCCTGCTTCTTTTCAATTAATCTCACCGTGGTTATAATATGATAACATATAATATCGAATTTAATATGTTCACTTGTTATGACTCTATGATTTTCATTTTATTTATTTATTTCTTCCTACGCACAAAATTTATTTTCTGTTGGTGTTCATTTACATAAAAATAATTAACTAAAAGAACAGCAAACAAAAGAAATATGATTACCATTGTATACATGTGTGTAACCCGAGAATAAGTGTGCAGTTTCCTTTTGTTGTTCTGCTACGACAATATTATTGTTACAAGTGTGTATATACATGTTCAAAGGAAATCATGAGTTGTGTTTCACTTTACAATATTCTATACATTCAGCCAGTCCTGTGGGATTTGCAGGCAAACGGATCGTAAACAGAATGAAATTACTGAATCAATTTGTTCTTCAAATGCCACGTTTTCGCAAATAAACTATTTTCTTATTTTACATTATAAAATAAAAATTTCAATTTTAGCTCGCTGTACGAAGTGCAAATGAGCTGCATTCGGTCGTGTGTCTGTAACATTCGGTAGTCGAATAATTTCCTTCTCAAAAAATATGTGTCTCGTCGCCTCCGATAATAATTAAAATATATGACTTTTTAAAATACACCTTAGCTGCCAGTAGTACGCTCTACTCTGTTTGCATTTATTTATCGAGCTAAAAGCAATGGTGCCTGAACCTATACTTGAGTTTTTTATTATATTTATAATTTATATTATTTATTAACAAGAATACTGGGTACAGAAGTAAACGTGTATTTCAAACATTTCCATGTTTACAATATGTCGTATTAGACTTCGTTCATGAAACTAAAAATATTTAATTGAAAAATTGTATCCAGTATCATAAATTCAATAAAACAAAATTGAATTCTACAAAAATATATTTGTTTATTATCGCACAAAAAAAGAGAAAAAACTCGTCATGCTAGTTATTTTTGTAATTTCAACATCAAACGACCTTTGACAAAAAATGTCGGCACCATAACCCATAGTATACATACATCACTGAACGCAAACGAAACTCGAATAATCAAATGATCAAATATGATGAATGAGTATCATTAATTTTGCCTAGCTTTTAACCCCTAACAATATTTTGACAGCAATGCTAAATAAATAGCTGATATGATTAGATATCGAGTATTTATTCTATTCAACCAACAACGTTATTCCATCAAGGATGTCTGTTGTTAAATTTGGAAGCTGAAACACAAGACATAAAAGTATATTATTTTATTGTTAAATGAATCGGTCGAATATCTCCAGAAGATATGAGTCACAAAATCGGACTATATATAAAAAACATCAAAAGGGAAACTGGGTCTATTATATTTTTATCTAGTTTAAGAGCTAATTTTTATACCAGCTTTGAAAATTCCCTATTAGTTCAAACAGTACGTGTACATTTTAATTTTAGTTGGATAGAAAGCGGTTAAGCATTTATTTTGAAATTGTTCAATACCTTTACTACTTTGTGGTGACATTTCTTTATCTTTTTTGTTACAGGATGCAGAAACAATAGAAAGATTAAATGAAACTGGTGAACTTAGAAGAATACTGAAACCATATAAGGTAAGCACCATATAAGGAAACAACACCTTGCTTATTCATTATGGCATTAAAAATTATTGTTATGGCATTTCTTTAGCCATGTGCCGTTTGCGTTCATAATATTAAAAGATTACTTTAAGAACATTCACAATTGTACAATATTCCTCCATTTAACTCTCTATTCTTACAATTTTATTTTATTTTTTAATGGAGAAATCGGTTTTACAATTACATATTATTAACTCGCCGAACGAAGTACAAAATAGCTAAAGCAATCGGTGTCTGTAGCATTCAACTAAATGTATTTGTCTCGTCGCCCTGAATCCAAATATATATATATATCATGTATCACAGATACACGACCAAACACTATATATTTTTGTACATACGGTATGCCGAGCTAAAAATGATGAGTGTAACTCTAATACAACACAATTCAATTCTATCCGGTATATGTACATTTCAAGATTAATCCATTTTCCAATTAAACTTTGCATTCAACATAAACTGTATTTCACGTACGCGATGTTTTTTATTTTGTTCATGAAACTCATATTTGTATTGTAAATATCTGGTGGCATCACATCTATGTAGAGTAGAGGTACTCATGCCATAAAAAAATAGAAAAAGTTTGATGGTTATTTAAAAAGAGCAACCATCTCGATTTAAAAGTTGGCGAACACGTGAGTGAAACAAAAGGCCGAGTGGTCTTTATTAAGTTCTATTCGAGTGAAACTTACCAACAATGTTTCTCGCTTCAATTAACACACGGTACAGCAGTCGCTGGTGCGAACCTTTTACCTGTGTTTTATTTTTAAGTTGCTTTTCAGTTTTAGATTCACGCGGCTAACTCATATCGTCGGTGGCTGCTATTTTATTTATTCTTCTTTCACGAAGCAAAAGCCTCACTTTTATAATTGAGAATTCTCCAAAGTGTTGAATATTAAACACTGTGTATTCATAATTCATTTTTAAATACTTTTACTAAACGCTTCTATTAAAATATAATTATTTAACTCTTCGTGCAGTATGTACAAAGTATTAACTTTTCAACAGCAATAAGAAGTATTGAATAAGATAAAATAATTATTGTTTTTACTTTCCGGTTTATATGATAATTTCTTAAAAATTAATCACTTTGACCTTTTTATTTAATTAGCATTAATAATATTATTTACTTATATTTATATATATATATATATATATATATATATATATTTATTAAAAAGTTACCCAGTTTTTTATTATGGAAGCGATATCTTTACAAAAGCAATTTACGTATATTCTAAAGGTTATCTTCATTTGAAAACAATGCGAAAATGTTTCGAAAGAAAATTGAAAAACAAAGAATTTCAAGGCGCTCTAAAATTAAAATCAATTGAATAATTTATTGTGTGTTGTCATATCGTTAGTAATAGCAAAGCAGAAAGATGAGATAGATATACTTGAAATTGAATTTTGAAAGGTCGTGACACTTGAGACAGTTAATGTAACGAATCCGCGGAAAATAATAACGAAAGTTCAGCAACCGAGAAAGAGTGGGTAAACTCTTCTTGCGGTTGGTTTCTCTCTTTCGGTTTCATTTCATGCGACACCAACGCGAATTTCAGGTTGCGAATGAAAGTAATTCGACCACTTAACTACTGCTATAGACATTGCATTAACTGGGTACAAAATTCTATTGTACAAAAAATTACTACCGCCAAAATAATTGTCTGTAAGATTTTCGGAAATGATTTATTTATAACGTACGACGAACTTATCACACTGACGCAATAACAATTTGTATTTCTTCGATATGACAAATTATGTATTTTAGTAACGGTTCGATTTTGCAACATGTTTTATGACTACCATATATGATTAACACTTATATTATTAGCTTTAAATTTCCATTCTTAGAAAACATCACATACATATATATGTATTTCTTAAGATTTCAATAGGTTAATTAACACAAATACTACAACTTTGATAGCTAATTTCGCAATAGTACATTGCAAATGTAAAACATATTTCTTTGAAATTACATTTCGTATGAAATTCTTATTCTCTTATACGCAATAATAAGTAAGTCTTATAATCAGGAAACATTTTGAACTCGAGATTTCAACGGATATACATGGTTTGACCTTCCCTGAATGTGCCTTTTTCCGGAATAACTTCTGTGTGTCTGTGACTGTGGAGTATTGGTTGGTTTAACAGTTTGTTTTGAATATATATTACTTGTGAAAACTACGTATAGGAATGTCAAGTGCAGGCCACTTGTTTATAATGTTTATAATGACAAAACTTTTAACTAATATATACTCAATCACACTAACTTAGTTTATGAGAACATAAACTAAGATTACTTTCTGATCTCAGAATACGAATGTATCATTTTATTGCTAACAATATATTTTTATATAGAATTAAGATATTTTTCTTGTTTAGAAAATAAAAGAATTCTCTTGAAAGGCATAATGTTCTTCAAATGAAATAATAGTCGCTTTTCAATAATTTACCAGTAGAAAACGATAGAAATTTAGTGTAATGGGAACATTCTTGCATACTTAATAATCTCTATATAAATTATACTAACGAGTTAACAAGAACTGCAAACTCTGTATCTATTTGATGGCTTGATGCTAACATAACAAATAGTATTTCAAAATGAATCGCCGTTGAAATAATTAATTAAACTTGCCCTGCCAGAAGTTAAGACCGGTCAGTAATTATTGATTTAACGTAGTTTTCGGTACATGAAACTATTGACAGTTTCTAATTACAGATGTGCCACCTATACGTGTGTATGCCAATTATCTAAGTTTGAAACATCAGACGCAGATATTACTAGTACAAATGTTGCTTTTGCATGTTTCAGAGCCAGGATGCATGTTCCACATGTGCTGCATGTGGCGGATATCGACTGCTACCCTGTCCAGTATGCAGCGGAAGTAAGAAATCTCTGCACCGGAATCATTTCACTACCGAATTCGTAGCGCTCAAATGTATGAACTGTGATGAAGTTGGCCTCGTCAGATGTTCATCGTGTTGATCATGTCATATACATATTAGTACTAGAAATATATATATATATATATATATATATATATATATATATATATATATATATATATATATATATACATATATATATATATATGTGTGAAACTTACACAACATATTGTAATATTAGCTAAATAGAAATACGCTACGATGATGTTACGAGTAATGAGGGTACTTGTAAGTCTTTCGATACAATGCGTACTTATGGAATATGTATATATATATATATATATATATATATATATATATATATATATATATATATATATAACAATAATACTTTTACATTTCACCAATTCACCGTACATATTAATATTGGTACTAGATTATTTCAAAATTGTATTACCGTGTATAATAAACAAAAATATAATATTTTACCATTTTACCATCTCTCTAGTGACACAAAACTAAATTCTCAAAATATATTTTATAAAAAATAAGTAGTAATTTTCTGCTTGAAATGGTTTACAAGTACCTTATGGGTCGTGGCGTCAGACTTAAGTAGTTTATTTAAATGTATCGCTTCGAATGTCATGTGACAAATGTATATCTTATGATATTTGATTGTTAATTATTTGTAAGTTAGGTGTTACATAATATGAGAATTTGCTGTATGATACAATTACTGAAATAATATATTTTAGAAATAATAAAAATGCTTCAAATGGCCACCGTGAACCAGTGGTTAGAGCAAACACCTAATGTTCACAAGAAACGGCTATGGGCTCAAGAGACATTCCAGTAATTGTATTTAGAAATGTAGTGATTTTGCGCGCATCCATGACCTTCGTATATAAATTTCGGTTAAAAATTATCAAAATGGGGATAAAAGTTATTGATTCTTAATCGTAGATCTTTGGCATTTTGGGAAAACTTAATTTCCTTTCTATTAGTGAAAATTCCATTTTCAGACGAAGACTAAATTATAACCTCGAATAAACAATCAAATAGTTATCGTTAGTATATCAAAACAAATAATTGTACAAGACGGGTACAGACAGAAGGGTAAATGTGAAATCAGTTAGAATATAGTTAAATCATTTTCCAATAGTATAGACATTTTTATTATTTCGAATACTGATTTTATCCACTCACTTGATACGACTGCGTATCTTATAACTCGTTTTGTTTACTCTTCCAATATATGCTCAATGTTTTCGTCTGAATATTTTAATGGAAATGTCCTTTTATTATTTTTTATTTATTTTTATTTACAAAATGAAACAACATTTGATAAATTTTATCTTACATAGTATATGTATCATATACATACCAGCATATATAATGTATGCTGGTTTCAACCAGCTTTTAATGCTATTTGTACAGATAGAATTATTAAAAGGCTAACAAAAGATTATTATCAAATTGTTTGTGTGGTGAAAGTGAAAATGAGATTTAGATCGGTTCAACAGACATAAGCTGAACGTATGATTCGATACGCATGATCAAATTTCTAGGATTTTTTGTTTGTTTTGTTTTCTAAACCTAAGATTGAGCACAACCAATATTATTATAAAATATATATATATATATATATATATATATATATATATATATATATATATATATTTATATATATATATATATATATATATATATATATATATATATATATATATATATATATATATATTGGTTTTCAAAAAATTATATTTCGCCATATTATCTTTAATAGTTTTTGCAATAGAGCGTTCACACACACAGTCAATATTAATCAAATGTGTAATTAAATTAAATTTCCGAAGCATCGACATAAAAATAGCAATACATATTTAAAGGGAGACTGGCAAACCCAGGTCGAATAATTACCACACTCGAAAAATACATATCATCTTTTTGCTAATAATGTTTCAGGGCAAGAATGTATTGATGCGAATATTTGCAATGTTTTATGAGCAAAAAATTGTTGAAATTCCTAACATATTCCGAATCATCGGCAATAGATGTCCTGCCTGAACGTATACAATGTATTCAATCAACTTTTTATGTTGCTGGCCTTGTATCTCCACGCCAATGAATGCATTTGTCGCATAACAATATACTATTTCTGTTTTTGTCTCTGGTCTTTGTTTGAATTTAAAGCATTTATTGAAACAAAATTAAATTACTTTTGAAACGATTGGGACATGTATTGTAATTTATAGTTATATCGGTAGTGCCAACATTACGTTTCAGCGCATGACCGTGAACTGACAAATATTCTATGTTGGCTGAATAATAAATGCACATTAAATAAGGATGACTAATTAGCTGGATTGATTCAGATTCTAACCTTAACAACTGGGGCCAATCAAATGTCAGCAATCAGTTGATATTAAATGTCGAAAATGGTCTATTGGTTCTAAGTTAATAACTAACATTCTTTTGCCTTGTTCTTTTTGATGATCTTATTTCTTTATTTTGTAAATTTGATTATACAAAATGTGTAGATGTCTAGTTAATTCAAACTATGCGATATGCATGTCTTAAGCAAATGTAGAAGAAACATTTGTATTTTTAATAAATTCGGACATGTGCAATAACCGTAGACAGAATGTCTAAATACAATTATTATAAGTATATTTTGTAAAATGTAAAAATAATGATGACCTAATTTTGTGGTTATATTTCTACTTAGTTTTTTATAGTACTGTACATAATTTTAGGATGTAGATGTTAAGTTTTTTATAATTGTAAGTGTCAATATAAATATATGCTAAGATTGTAGTTTTATATGGACATTTTTGGATTTTTAAATAAATTTAAACAATTTAAATTCTGTATGTTTAGTTATTTCTTAAATAATTTTAATAAGATTTATGAATACGAGTGTACATTAATTTCAAATATGACGAATGAAATTTTTGATAAAAAATAGGCGCATGAATGAAGTTTTTAATATACATGTTTAATTAAATGATAAAGATATTCAACAGGGATGCAAATCTTTGTTATATATTTTATATTTTGACTTTCATTCGTGTAACTTTATTCTAAATTTATTTACGTAGTACTGAAGTTATAAGCCATCGAAAAGCACACTTATTCAAAACTTTTAACAAATTATTTACCCATGACAAAACACCTCAAAAAGTTCTTTAATAAAGAAAAAGGAATATATTCGTGATTATATTTCGATGAATCATCTTTGTAGAAAAAGATTTTTTATACAGAAAACCGGCAGTATTCCAGTTTACTCAGACAAAAGCTTTCATTGATGTGAATTTGACATCTGCGTTAGGTGCACTTATACGGCCAAAGTACACTAGACGACTAGTGAATTATCAATCGCAAGGAAGCAGGAGTACTGCAAGAGGCACCAAGTTTACCTCGAATACAACGCAAAATTATAATGGACACACAACTATTGCGTCTTTCAAGCTAAAAGCTCTTATTTAAACAATGATATATTGAAAACACGCCACTTTCCTTGTAGAACTTTCACACAGACACACGGACATTATTTCGATAATAATCAATATCAACTCGGCGAAGCGTGTATTTCCGTTAAAATCTTGAATTCGTCATATTTAATGATTGCAATACATTCTAGAGTTCGTCCAAGAAATTATGAATTAGGTGGTTATATAAATAAATAAATATTAGTAGTATGGTTTATTTTCCACCGGGATCTCTTTAAAAACAGTTCTTTTTATTATAGAAATTTATGAATATAATAATGTTTTCTTAATTTACATTTTTTATTATCCATCTACGGGTGACCTGACGTTCGACGTTACGTGTTGTTTTTATATAGAATTGCATAAAATTTTTGTGTTTATTCATTTATTTGTAATGCTTAAACAAATTCGTGTGTATCATTCGACTGAAGTATTCTTTAACGTACAATTTAACCACAATCGTTATTGTATGTTCGTGTCTATCGCAGCAATTTGAGAAAACTGAATCACAATGTTAATGTTTTATACTTTTATGTATTCCTATGTACAGTCGATACAGTAGTGAACAATGTACCTATTTAATATAAGATATGTATTAGGTATTTCGTCGTAGTTTGCATGTCGATCAATTCGATCGTACTTTGAATTTTAATTAAATATTAATGTTATGTATCATAGCAGGATTCTCGGATATGTGATTTATTATAATCCCTGGAAATAAGTTCAATCGTATTTATCCAATTATTTTACAAACTGAATTGAACAATAATAACACAAGTACCAATTGCACAATACTCCCCCGTACCTGTTAAATATAGTTCTGTTTATAGAAATAATTAATAATAATAATAACTCGCTAACCCAATAATACAAACAGCAAAATAATACAATTGCGTGCCTGCAACTTTCCCAGTAATTAGTTACTAGTTATCATCTCATATATAACTCATATACTTGGATGTATGTCGATCACTCTTAAGGCTGACGTGTATCTCAAATTACAAGTTTCAATAAATATTACATTTTTGCCAAATTGGTAGTCAATATTGAATTATATAAACTCCTAGTTGTATGTGTGTATATGTTTGTATGAATGAATGTGTAGAACATATTTTATTATATTATTTAAATTTAATTTTGACTAATTTATTATGACTTTTTGATAAATATAGACTCTAACAGCAGTAGAATTAAGTAAAGCAACCGTCTGCAAGTATAGATAGATGAATCCATATCTGGAAAACTTTGAATAATGCAATGTGCGAATTCCGTGTAGTGTAATTAATCAAAAAATAACAGTAAATTGACTTCGTGTGTTTGTTTCTATGGTTACTACAAGTAGCGAGGCCAGAGCTATATTACAGTAACTCGAGCCATTGTGAAAATCGTCGCTACTTTAAATTTTTGAAATGTTTTCTATGCGCTATAATATCGTCAAAACTGACCCATACGTATTTTAACATCATTTATCACTTTTAAAAAATGAAGAGCCACTGGTTATTTATTAATACAAATGACACGTTATAAGATGTCACAATGAAAGTAGTTATTGTGAGAGAGATTATTAATGGCATTAAATGATCTATTCCAGAAACAGTCAATAAATATATAATCCTGATTTTTGAAGAGTTAATATAATTTTGTTATTGATTGATTTACAAACTTTACCGAATAGAATGCAACAATACAATTCAATGCAACTATCTATCTAACTTGTCGCGTACGTGTGTGTGTCTGTAAATGTAAAGGATTTTTTTTTTATATGGTGTATCCATGATTAGATCTACATTTACCCGCCAAATTATTCAATTAGATAAATTGGTAAGTAGTGGACTGTATTCTGTATATGATATTGCAACATGGTGCCCACGGATTAACCTAATATATAATACATAAATGTGGGTAAAAGTTTCTTTAATTTAATTAATTTAACATTTGTAACATATGTTTAGACTCCCAGTAGCATAGCACCGGATTGAGCACTTTCCCCAAGGCGCTCAAACTTTTAAAACAGATCTGATTCCACCTATAAGCCCTTATAAAACTAACGGAAACTCGTCCAATTCAATCAACTGATTATACTGGTTCAGCTGTAATTTAGCTTATAGAGGACAAAGTTGTTGTAACGCGAAGCAAGATATATAATAGATGAGCAGCATGCGTTCATTGTTTCTTTCTGCGAACTTTCGATTTGTGGAAACCAGACAAAGGGCACTGAATCACGTCGTTTGGCGGTCGATGGAATGCAACGACCGTGGCGGCGGCGGCGGCAGTCGGGTACAACAGGTCCGGGTATACTGTTGGCTCCGTTCCAGTACGACAGCTGCTCCCTCTATATCCCCCTTCCCCCATTTACTCGCTTACAGATTTACTTTACACCCCCATGTAGAATGCTGCCTCTCACGCCTGTTGAATTCTTGCGTTCCTAACAGCTCCATTACAAAGATACCTAGTATGTCTGTTTTGTTTGTTTTCTGCCCGGTTGCACCACCTCACTCACCATTAAAAAATTTGAACATTCAGGGAAGATTAAAACGTGCATTTCTGTTCGAAGATTTACTTATTACCGCGTATAAGAAAATAAAAAATATGTCTATACACATTTTTTACGATTATAAAATCTATTTCATATGTGTATAAGCTGTAGAATATAACAAATATATAATACATGTATAAAACAAATTTACCAAATATTTATTTAGTGAATATCAGAAATATAAACTAAATAAATATTCAACAATATATATACATTATTTTTATAGCTTTTTTTGTTATCTTTGCATAGATACTGAGTACGTCTGAATCAATACATTTGGTATGGATATGCCCTATAGTTGAGATTCGATTAATTATTATATAACTAATAACTACAATTCAAATCATAACAAAATTTGTAAGAAAAATAAAATATCTTTACGTGATTCTAATGTAATATAGTTGAAAAAATTGTATAAACCTTGGGGTAAAAATACCAGTGATATCATATATTATATTTCTGGTAAATTGGTACTATTCATAGGCATTTCCAGCAACTTATTATAAAAACATGTGAAATTGTATTTATATGAAAGTTTTTTGTTGGCCACAAAAGATATTTTTTCCAGTTTTAGTAGTTGATTGTTTTTGGAATACAATTTATTGGTGGAGGTACAATTGTAATTATTTCATAAAGATGTTTATTCCGCACCAAATTTTTTATGTAATATATATATATATATATATATATATATATATATATATATACCGACACCATGTTGGTCGCAGGACCATAGTTAGCTTCTATATAGATATACCCAGGTAAGTATATAATATGGTTCTGGTCTTATTATAATTTATGACAAGCAGGATTACTGCAAATGACATAAAACAATTTAGTTACTGGTATTACGTTAACCAAGGAAACAACGTAAATTTACTAATTTCAAAAGTTATTATCCATCAAGAAAACTTATAAAATAATTTATTAACATCTAAAAATGCAATACGTTTCGAAAAATATATAAAATTACATCATTCTGTAATGAACTGTTATGCATGTAACCAATTAAGAAATGTTTCATTTTCTGTAACGTATGGAATGTCAATCACACGAGTTATAGTTACAGTCAGTTAATAAAAGTAACAATTAGAAAAAAATTACATTTTAACCTCGTGAATCTTATTACTGCTTAGATATTTGTTGTTTAATATTTATGGCTTGTATAATATTTAATTATTATAAAGTCTGTGGCTTCAGTATCCTGACTATATTATAAACTTTAAAGTAAAATATATCTTAACCGGAACTAATTGTGTATATCTTATTTCGAATATGCTTTGAGTTAGAAAAATAGGAATTCTCTTAGGCCAGGCATAAACTTTAAAGTGGTAAAGCCCAATTTGCATAAAATTATAATCTTGTGGTGGAGGTGCTACAATAATATATTCTTCTAATTACATCTAAACGCTCTTATCGCCTGACCTTGGCAAATATAATTTATAGTAGGTAAATATGCAAAAGTAAGCATCGCGGAAACTCATCGGCTCTGGTACCTACGACCGGGCAGAGCTACAGCACGGAGTGGCGGCGAGTCACCTTAACCGAGACCCAGTTAGTTCGCAAGTGACATTGGCCGTGGCCAATCCGGACCTAGGTCGCCGCTGACGTCACTGGGGTGCGCACGCTCCTAGAGGGACGCGTCGCCATCTGGTGGTAGTAACAAGCGCGCGAGACCCCGGTTACTATCCTCGTAACACGCGCTCCACCGACAACATTCGCCCTCGAGAAGAGTTCGAGACGACATGGGAGTCGTGAGGTCCGCCGATCCTAGTTATCCCCCAATAATATACGAACCGAGTATCAAGTATCACACGTCGCAGTCGCCGTCGCCGTTGCCCGTGGTCTTTGCCAGCGAGGAAGCGAACCACTCGGCCCAGGTGTCCAGCGACCCAGGTCAGTGCTGCGAACAAGTGATTTTTGTCTATTTTGTTGGTGCTGTTTGGTGCGCGCGCTTTTTTGTATCGCGGAACCTACCTGCTATACGCTGTTGCCCTGCCTACGGCAACAAGTTGCCAATCTTGCCTGCACAATGTTCCTTTATCAAGTCTATTAACTCATACAAACTTTGCGCGTTACTCAGTTTTGATCTCTTTGACATATTTGTCTATCTCTAAAGTTCGCTTATGACAATTGGCTCTTTCCCGAATTTAATACACAGATACACAGTTAAACTTATGTCGATTTTTTTAGGGTGAGATTTGTGTATTCTTTATTTTGCCTTATATAAAATAATAACTCTAGAACTCGAATTTTCTATATCCCAAAGTTCGCACTTTCGTGGTTCAGCTTACTGTATATTATATTGGTGATTCAGTGATGACTTTGTATTAAAAGCGAAGTTAATTGCCAAATATTTATCTTTCAGCGTATACAACTTTCCGGGATTATTAATTAACTTTTAATACATAAAGTTTGATCACATTAAGTTAATTTATATAATGTAATATTAAATATTTTACAAAATAACAATTTTCCTAAAATAGTGAACAATAAGCTTCAACAGTCTTTGTTTTATGAATGTTGAATTTCAGAAATTTTCTCATTCCAGAATATCTTGTAATTCTTTTCTTATACATTATGTATAAAACAAAATACTGTGATCACAAAAGAAATTGGCAACGAAATTTTTATAGGAATTTCCGTTTCGAGGATTCCTGAATCCATTTTTATTATTGACGCCTGTGTGTCTGTGTGTGCTCTAGAGGCAAGCCGAAGCAAAATTATGAATCTTTAATCTTCTAAATAAAATATACCATATATAATGACAGCCTAACGATTTTCAGCATATCTCGAATTTGATTTGAGTGACAGAAAAAGTTATTCTAAAGTAACAAATATTTAAATAGGTAATATAAAACATTAGTATAAAGAGTCTTTCAAAAAGATGACAATTACTTTGAAAATCACTATTGAATTTCAAAAATGTATATGCTGTTATTATTTGGTATTAATTTACTAAATTATTTTATGAATTCAATAAATGTTAAACAATAATATGAGAGTTCTATTGAAACATAAGAATTCTCATTTTACAGAATAAAAATAAAATGGTGGAGTTGATTTATATATATATATATATATATATATATATATATATATATATATATATATATCCCTATTTATTACGTTATCAAATACTGTTTCTCCAATATAAAATATAGATTGTTTCTTTAATATTCACTTTATTTATATATATATTTATATCAATATATTCAAATATAATGTACTGATTGATGATATTTGATGTATCTTCAATAACCAATACGCTCGAAACGTTCCCAGTCGATCTATTTGTGATAACCGTTGTCAAATGACAAATATCAAATAATTTGGGTCTATTTTGTTTCCCTATCAAAAAAAATATTGTCAGGTATAGTTCATACGATTTATTATGGCAATATAAATAAGAAATTCAAGATTTTCCGTAGCAATTTTCTCGTAACTGGTACATTTTTTGAATAAACGTTTCAAACAAAAGTTGTGAGAAATATTATTATTTTTCATTATCAACATGACTATTCTTTATATTTATTCGAAGAAATGATATCAATGTTAAGTTGAGATTATTTATAACATTTTTTCCATATTTTGAAACAAAGAACTCAAACACATGTATAAACTGTACTTATATTTACACCAGTGCTGGATGGCTAAATAAGTAATGCTTACATAGTCTTTGATTAGTCGTAAAAGTATATATAAATAATAAAATTGTATCTAAAAGTAGATATTGCAAGTGTCAGATCAGGTTGTGTAACTCATAGTAACTCACACGTCCATAGAAATTGATTGACAGAACATAAATATTGTATATCGAAATTGATATTTCAACGTACAGAACGAACTGCGTCTTGAATTGTCGACGTAGTATGGACCTAGCGTCATTTTGTATGCGCATATAAACTATGAATGTTGTGCGTGTTCGGTGGAAACAATTTTCTTTCTCTTCGTGTATATGGCACTTCATACAAATTGTGTATACTGAATTCATATATAGGTAGAATGAACTCACATATTCGAATAACGTACAAAGCTGAAAAACCACACTTGTCAGCCCAGATGCTATGGCGTGAATAGCTTGAAACAGTCACAACGCAATAATCATCATTTATTGAAACAAACACTCACATTCTAACACGTACATTTTATTTTCAGATTTTGAATACAAATTTGTATGAATAACTCAAATTAACAAACTATCATTAAAATATATGACCAATTGCATCAGTTACACTTAACGCTAAGCGCACTGATAAACATTTTTTGTAACCACCAAAATTGGCACTGTACAGCTCGCTGGAGAGGAATAATTTACTGTAGCATTTCGATAACACACAAATAGATTTATGTTTCTGAGAATCTGTTATAACTCGACGAACTAAATAGTCTGATATCTTAAATTGTATTAACCAACACAACCGAGATAAAAGTCAGGGACAAGCACATTAATCCCATTACTTTTTATACCGCCATTTGGCGAAAGTAAATGTTGAGATTAGAAGAAATGGTCAATAGAGTTCGCAATGTCTGAGGTCACCGAGAGCCATTTTTCGTTTTATCAAATTGGCAACAGGTAACAGCGACGAGGAAACCTAACTTGCGTTTATAGTTTAAGCCCTTGGGCTTGGTGTTGGCACAATTTACGACGTGACTTGTATTTCAAATCATGTTGAGAACTCATTTTCTTAACGCTAGACGACACTGTACAAAGTTTTCTGAATTTTATGGCCCTATACTTTCTTTATAAGAAAGTAAATTGCATATACTTGGATGTATGTCGAGATCTTGCCCATTACCTCGAACGGCGAGCTGTAGTCATTAGTGCAACTGAACACTTATACTTGTTTATTTATGCTATTATCTTAATAAGAATCTTGTTTTTCTAAGGGTAGTATTAATGAGGCTCCAAATGTTGAGACCCTATAACCCTAACTCTGGAAGTTTAAAGGCGATTGGATTTTAAATGTGAGCGGTTTCAAATGAAATACCAATAAATATGTGTAGCAAATTTTGTTCAAATCGATACTTTTTGTGAAGGATATTCTTTGATCCAAGAATGTTACAGACACTCGGCTGAATGCTTTAACTCTTCTGTACGTTGTACGGCGAGATAAAATTACCACTAACAGTTATGAATTAGAGGCGTAATAAATAAAGTTATCATGATTTAAATATTAAATGAATATTTTAATGATTAATGTCACAAATCCCAATCAAAATTAAAATTGATAATATCATATATAAATAATTAGCAACTGTAATCAATTTGAATAGCGTCGCATTATTTTATGCAATTTAATGTATTTTATTTATTTCGCCAACGGGTTATTATTAAAATAATATGATAATATTATATAGAAATTTACTTGACCGGCTCGATCGGTAAGTGGATATGAACTCGCTTATTAAAAATGACTGATAGCTCACTAATGATTTTAGAGTTTGAAGCCCTTCTGTGTTTTGCACCAGATGGCTTTTCTTATTAGCTAATGGGCAGTTCCTTATCGAATTTAGATTAAGATCTTAAAACTTCAATATTCTCTATAACTTTAAGCTTTTGAGTGCAAACTTACTTATATCCCTCATCAGAAATCGTCCCAAAACTGTCTCAAATACCATTTTATGGCATAGTACAGAAGAGCTATAGTTTCATACGTTCCTGTTTCTGAATATATGCTGTTACTTTATCATTATTTCGGAAACGGCATGAGTTTGAGAGAAACGGATTTTAATGAAAGTTGAAGATATAAAAAAAAAATCCTACTAACTTTTGTTGAAGAAGTCTTTCTAGAAACTGTACTATTTATAAATACAGAATGTCGAGTGATGTCTACTCCAGCTTTCTTTCTTCTTTGCAATTTATCAATCAAATGTAGAAAGCCAGTAATTGTTCTAGAAAGAATTTTTATTGCAACATAAATATGTCAAGCTATAATGCTTCGGTACGTAGAACTTACGCCCGCTTATGTATAGAATTTTAATACCGCTATTAATTTTCATGAAAACAATTGAACGGTTTTATGCAAGTCTTTAAGCATTTTTTTTTTTTTTGGAATGTAACAAAGCAATTTTTTTAAATAAACTATGAAATTTACATATTTATAAATTTAATACATATTTCACAAAAATGCCATTGCGAAATTTGTTAATGAAACCGATTAATTGGCGATCTTTATTTATTAAATTAATAAAAATAATTATTTTATACATGAGTCATGCAATCTCTGTTTGTAAATCGATTATCGATTCGGACGAAGCATCTGTTATTTTTTTAGCGATTCATATAGGATAATGTTTAATAATATTTTTTCACAACGCTTTTCATCCTAAGTAATGTAGGTGTTTAGATATCAAGAACGTCAATGTCCGCGATGAATATTGCTCGGTAGAGCAGCAAGCATGTCTTCTGAATCGAACATTATACGCATCAGTATCAGCTGATTAAACAACATAAAAAATAACTTGGAAATATTGTTTCTTTGAATAAAGAAAAATACGAAAATATATCTTTTCTCTTCAATAGGCATGTGTGAAGCTTAATAAGTGGAGAAATATATATATATATGTATATATATATATATATATATATATATATATATATATATATATATATATATATATATATATAATGGTTAACAAGTAGGCACCATGTGCCCATATAAAATATACATAATATAGTCGACTCCTCCTGATCCATCTACCAAATTTAATAATTTGTTTTTTCATGTATATTTTTTTGTAAATGTAGACTTTATCATGAATACACTATACAAATATAGCATTAAGTACATGTATTTGACTAAAATTATCTTTTATCGCTGTCAAAGACAATAGAATGAAACATTGGTTAGACGTTGGCTGCCGCCTATAACATATTAAATGGGTAAATATTGCGAATGCGGTAGTGGATAAGGTTGCATAAAATAGTGTGAGGGAAGAACAGGAGTGAGAACAACGTTGACAGGCCTTTTGATAAAGTGACTTCTTAGCCTGTTGGTTCCGTGATGGCACAGGAGACAAACGCTGACATGTGACGGATACTCCGTAGAGTCCTTGCTCGAGCGCGTTACTCCAAGGTTAACATGCCACCTCATAATTTATATACGTACAGTACTGTACACACAGAGTGCGAAAAGCTACATTTCTGACAACAGCGTAAAGAGATTATAAACTCCGTAGACATTGATAAGGAAAAGAGAACTTGATGACTTTGGGATGAAAAGCATGAATTTATAAGGCGTTATCATATTTTAGCTTGGATTACTAAAAGTTATCTATAGTAGTGTACTAAATACATTATAAAGATATGAATTTTTTTACCTATTTTGTTCAGTTCAGTTTTAAAAGAATCGCATCACGAAAGTAAACCACAATACATTTTAAATGTTTTGTTAATAAACAAAACGCATAATATTTTAAAAGGTTTTTCTTTTCGGTCAAACCTGGCTTTCACTTTTATACATTAACGTCGACAAATAGTAATTTTATTCAAAAAATAAGCCTGAATTGGATATATAGCCGGAGAAGGGCTGCGATTTTATGGTTTCGGTGGTACCTGATGGTCGATAATGTGAAAGCGAAATGAGATAAATTGCTCGTTATAGGAGCCACACGTCCATCCAGTTGAAAAGCGGAGAGCTTGCTTGTGGCATCGAAATTGACTCGTTACGAAAATATTGGTTTGTTATTTTTAGCATCGTTGTCGCTAAAACTGTGTATCTACCAACCTACGTTCCACCTACCACAAAGCATCGTGTGTGTGGGATCTTCCATACCTTCAACGCAATTCAATATTTACAACCTAATTTGCACACACGATCATTGTATGTATTTTTTAATAATTCCGCTGTTAACATATATTTGCTGATTGTTTTTTTTCCTTCAAATTATCCAATTAGCCAATTATCTTTATAAAATATCTGGAGGAGCCTGCACTGCCAAAATAAACTGTCAAACCAACCAATACCAAGCGATCACAGGAATACTCTGAAATGAAATTTATCTAATTGATTCTATTTTGTTTCCCCGTCAAAATAATGACAAGCACAGATCATATGATTGATTGTGCAAATCCATGGCAACATATATAACATATTTAAGAATTTCTGTAGCAGTATTCTCGTAACTGGTACATTTTTTAAAGAAACTTTTCAAACAAAAACTTGTGCGAAATATTAATATCTTTTATTATAAACCCTACTATTTTTGCCAGAAGTGCAACCTTCTAGTGATATGCACGTCCGGTTTGAGTATTATTTTCAAACATAGGAGGTGCACATCTACACCATATACACAAATCTTGATACATTTGATACATTTTTACAGGATACATTTGCAATTAACAACTCATAATTATTTCTCTCTCTCAACCCTATCACTGGCTGACTAGTTTTGCTAATATATACAAGCCTAGAGGCGAAGTTCATAATTTGTTTATACATTAGCTTCGGGTAAATCCTTAGACACATCAGAAATTAAAGGCAAAATGTTGTGTTTGTATGCGTGTGATGATGTCAGAACTCACCTCAGAATATCGTTTGATGTTCCGGGAAAATAATACAAAACTATAATATTTTCATTATTATTAACTTTTAATGATCGTGAGCCATGATTTATTATATTTATGAAAATGCATGTACATTGATAACATTATAAATCTGCACAAGAACAATTCAATTAGTTTGACTTGCTCATGCATAAGTGGAGCTTTAAATGGGTGAAGTAGTATGTGTGCAAATAAGGCATATCATACATAAAGTACATTAACAAAGACCTACATATTTCAAATTCTGTTTGCACTTAACTTGATATATTAAAAGTGTTAGTGGACAATCAAGTAGGCCATACCACAAGCCCATCAAATTTAATTACACATGACACAAACAGTCTAGTGGTTTCTCTCTCGCAAGCTCAACAATGTCAATAGCGTGCCCTCGGTCCAACCCCTGTTACTTGTTACTATATTATATCGATTTGATCTCTTCCGTTTTTACGACGCAACGATGAGGAAGGATCCGACACATTTTCATTTCGACTATAAATTGTATTTAGTGTAATAAATTTACGATATAATTGTTTTGACACTGTTTTTATTGTCAAAGACATCAGTGACATTATTGGTTTAATAGATTTTCTGCTGATATACGACAATTTTTTATTGTTTCTTACAAAGAAATAGAAATTTGTCGAGATATGTTTGAGGTGCTTAAGAGACAGGACCACTTCGATATAAATATTAGAAAATGCTGGAGAGGCCTTCACTCGACTATCTTATACTGTCAGTGTCACGATCTATATGAAATATTGTTTTATTTTATTTTAAATTGATTTGACGAATCACTATTGCTATGAAACCACGCCAATATGAATTATAACACGAAAAACATAAATATAACATGACTATCTTTAAAAATATTGAGTGTTCTGCGCTCGACTTTCTTATATGTAGTTTTCACTATAAATCCCAAACCAACCAATATTCCATTTGATTGACAATTTTTTCCCAAAAAGTGTACCATATAAACTATGTATGTATTTTATCAGTAGATTAATGGAGAATAAATATAAAATATGAATGTGTTTTCAAAAAAAAAATCAGGAATTGCGCGCTGGTCCTCTTTCTCAAATGAATCATTTACGAATGAAGTTATATATGTAAATCGAAGTTAAATTGAATCAACTCAAACTTAATTACTAATTAGTAATTAGATTCCATGTGTGCTTACACTTTCGTCAGAAGTTGTCCCTATAGACCTACGAAAACATGCCTTTCAATTCGTGTTTTCATAAAATTTCATTGGAATTGGAACTAAACGGCTTATCACGACCGTGTAACACCGAATGGCCTAATACACTCGACTCAAACGAAACAGTTTGTAAAATTTTTAAACTTTCCAAATCTGGTTGATAGTACAATTACGCATAAATAATTATTTTGTAGATATAAAATAGATGAATACAAGTTTTATTCCGATTTTAGTTATTCCTTTAAATTGGCAACTGTTTATAACATATTTTATTTAATGTTTTAAATGTGTTTTTCTTTAATCGTTGTAAATGTGTAAAATATTAAAATATGTTGAAAACAATAAGAAATCATGTCTTTTGCTAACCATGTCTATTTGTATGAGCTTAAGAATTTCATGAAATTCTAAATATTTCATTGAACGTAACCACTTGTATTTTATTTTTTATTTGTATTAAAGTAATTCTATTTTCAAGTTTAATTAGTTTGGCGAGAAACTAATTATCCCAGACAAAATTGTTAGTGAACCTGTGAAAGAGGACTAAATAGGAACTTCAATATAGTTACTTGACACGAAGAAATTAAAACCATTGCGAACAATCTCTCCCTCTCTCGCTTTCTTCTTTCCTTTATAAATCAATTTATTGCATTTCTAAAGCAAGCACAGGCACATCTTTAGATGGAATAATAATGAAATTGGCATAAAAAAAAATTATAAATTAAACATTAATTTTTACTTTCTTATGCGTAATGTATGTACATAAATGTCTGTTTAGATTAGAGGGTCCCTGAATCCATTTTAACTATATTCTAAACGACCTCCATATTACATTTATATTTTCCCAGTTTGCACACATATTGATATTGTTTCTTGGCAGTAGTAAAATTGATTTAAAACACAATGAAACTATTTTACATATAAATAGCCTAGATGTATATGAATGTGTAGAACGCTGTGTTTATAATGTTTCTATATTAACTACCAGGGGCAGGGCTTTCTACAGTGGCTCGAACCATCGTGAAAATCTTTGAAATATATCACTAATTATTTATAAAAACAATTATTATGTTATTAAACGTAAAAATAAATATATTGTGTGAGAATTGTGCATATAAATATAGAAACAGTATCTAAGTTTATTATTTATTGTATGAGTAGCAGTTAGTTTATTTATAATGATTTAAAATTTATTTAATAAGACATACGTATTATTCTTAAACCAAATATTCATGATGATAAACAATCATATCGTACTGTAATTACCATGAATCAACCAATTATGAATAATTCAATAGTTTTGTTTTGTTATGCCACGTGGCTCGATTCGGTGGTATCATGTTCGCCCACGATCATTCTCCAGTTGAAACACAATGAAAGGGAACGCGTAGGTGTCACGCGTACATGTGCGTAGACCAGTTATATGCGTGATGCGGATAAACACGTGAAGCCCGTGAAAGCCATTCATGCACGCGCCATTGTGTTTAGCCGTGAAACTGTTTAATCATACTATTCCTAATATATATATCATGTAAAACAAACAATTAAATTCTACTTGCACACAAATATTAACTATTATTTAACAAAGGATACACATAGAAAATAGTGTCAAACATATGTTTTGCAAGAAATTGGTGGCAGCGCAATACAACAATCAACGCTCACAAATGAATGCAGTGTTAGATCACGTTCGCTGCAAACCGAAGTGAGTTTGGCATTTAGATGGTGATGATTCGATCATACGAGTCGATTGCTGTACACAAACAAACGGTTCTCACCGCAGGTCACTAGATTCTATCAATATGGACTCGGTTGCGGTGCGATAACGCTACTCCACGCCTCGATATAACAATAATCACATTAGCATTTGGTTGCGATATCAAACGCTACTACCTACGGGGGGATTTATTAACATAGGATAGTGAACACATGAAATCAAGAGCATTCCATTTGAAACCATAGAATTCAATGTCTCACGAAACGTTTTTATTCGCTGCATAGAACCCTTGTGCTCGCCTTGTTTATTTCTCGTGCTCTGTCTAGCAACGGATCTATTGATTTCAGACTTATTAAGATTTAGACAACTAATCTTGTAAAGTAGAAGCCTAGAACCATACAATATCTACAATATGGCATATTATTTTACAACGTAATTTTATTACCGAAGCTGCAAATTAATGTATTATGTATAATATCAGAGAAATAAGCCTCAAATAGTGTTTTTATTATATGTTTATATATTCGGATAGTTCAATTAATTGTTGAATGCACACGTTCGTTTGCGGTCATGTGGCATTCGTCGTATCCCGTTTGTTTATCAGGCGTAGTAAATCTTTCAGTTTATATTACCGATTAACGTGTTAAATTGTATTTTACTGCTGCGCATGAATTTAGTATGCGAACCGTCATGGCTTAGGGGTGGGAAAAGTTAATTGAAGGTCATTTGTATCAAAGGATATTAAACCCGAAGGCATCCTCTATCCACGTAGAGGAATGAGATTTGTTTAATCGAATTTCGAACAAAACTTCTCTACAGCCACCGGGATGGGTTTATTGACTCCTAAATGCCACTGAATACGAGTAATTTTGTGTGAAACGCACTAGCTAGCTGCCTTCTAATACCAACTGCAAATTTATGCACGTACCAATTAACGTTGTTTGTGCATAATGCATTTAAATACCGCGAAGCTTAATTCTATTTTATCCAAATTAACTGGAAATGCGTGTCGTACACGTTCACTACTAGCAAAATATTCGGATCTAATTGCTTAGTATCAAATTTTACTTTCTTACACGCAGTTATAAGTAAGTCTTTAAACTTTGTTGAACCAAACTGCCGAACGTAAAATTATGAAACTTCAAACTTAAGACTTGGTCTATATGCGCACTTCATATTTTTTTGAAAAGAATGTTTAACCTGAAGTGTATGTTTACTTAATACATTTTTGCCCTTTCTCTAATATCACTAGAACGGCTGCACTAATGGCAAAAATAATCATGTTCATGATGAAAGATATCAATATTTTTAACAACTTTTGTTTGAAAATGTTTGTTCAAAAAATGTACCAGTTACAAGAAAACTTATTCGAAAAATCTAAAATGTTTTTATTTATTAAATAGATCCTATGAACTACGCCTGTCAAGTTTTTGACAGAGAAATAATTTCATATATTTGTTATTTGATATCGGTTATAATGTGCTGGCCACAACCGATTTTCTATAAAATATTCAATTTATTTTCATTTTACTATATATATAAAATAATTAGCGAAAAATTGAATAATTTTCAGCTAATGTAGATTAATTTTTGTGTGCTGCCATCTGAATAATGGTAATTTTGCGTATGAACATTGGTTTGACAATTACAAAATTAATGTTGATAAATAGTTATGTCCATGTATGTTAAAGTAAACAATAATATAGCATTACCGGGAAACACAATATTTACTAAAATAATATAATATATAAATTATAATTGTATACAATGGCATCGAGTTTCAGGTTTATGGGCGTCGCACCGAGACTGTTTTTGTGGTGGCATTCCCAAATTTATAAATTTATATATAATCATAAAAGTTACGCAAATTTGAACGCGTGTATTTCTCTGGGTGAGCACGTTTTTCGTAACATTTTTTTTGTAGACCATCTCAAGTTTTCCACAATGGCTGAAACACCCACCTGTGTGCATGGTATAACAAGCCAATACACGTGTGCTTTCGAAATATCTTCCATTTCAATTTACGAAAGAGGCATCTACATTTTGTCCCTCTACTATCACTTGAGACAAACCATTATGTAACGTTAGGTTACGTGAAACGTGTTCGAACCTGAACCACTCCCCAATTATTCTAATTGCAACATGAACATCGCCGAGCGGCTTGTGATCGATCACGTTGGTCACATACGTGCACTCTATAACGTATACACGTTATGTAAAGAGTCGCTATTTTGTTTCGCATTTTCAAAAAAAGAATTACAATTATAGTAATTTATTTTTACATAGTGTACTAGCTAGCTAAAAGTATCCCTCTCATGCACGGATGCTTTCGAAACTTTCTGTTTATATTCAGTTCTTCTATTATTATGTTTCCTTGATAATGACATGATTATTATACGTGCAATTGCATTTCTGTTGTTTGTTAACAAAATGGGTTCCGCTTTTAATTGCTGCATAATGTGACGCAACAAATTTGCATTCAACTTACTCGTATTAAAAACATTAAATGGGCGAAGTTGCACTCATGCACACGGAACTATATTAACATTGTTCCATTACCTAACAAAATGCATATCACTGGCGTACAATAACAACTTTATTCGAGAGACAGGTACAATTAAAATAGTAAAAATATGTATTTCGTTAAAATTGTCATGATTACAATACTTCGTCCAAGAAAGTAAAAATAAACTATATGATGAAATAAAATACTAATTCTGCTGACATTACATTGCGAGTATAATGAACCTACCAAGACCAAAATTAATAATTCTTTAATTAGTTTCATAATACAGAGTAACTGTAATTTGTCACCAAGAAACCCGTCTAAAAGTTTATTAAATACTGAGAAGATTTGAAAAATAATCCGCCACGTGGAACAAACGACGCTCTTTCTCACAATGAAGACAAAGTATACAAGAAAAGATGTGAAATAAACATGCTTGTTGCATTTTCATCTAGACGACTTTAAAGTTATAATTACAAGAAAACTAGAATCATCCTTTCTATTTTTATAAATTTTTAATGCAGTCTTACAATAAGAGATACATTACAGAAAACTGTTATTCCGATGTTTCCATATATCCTCAACTTTCTGTATTATTATTATTATTTTGCATTATAATCAGATTTACACATGGAACGTTAAACTTTGACACTATTTATCCATACAAACATTAAACTAAAAGCTCAATCACTTACTTTTATATTGCCATAAACGGAAATTTACTCTTCTCGTATCTCCCAAATGGCTGCACTGAAACATAGTTAAATTCAAAATGAACGACAGAACGAAGAGTGTGACAAGTTTTTTCAAAAACTGAACCATTTATAAGAAAAACGTTTATTCGTTTTCATAATAACCATATTTATATGTTATAAGATTTTATAAGAAAGTCTTGTTTTGGTTATAATTATTTAATAAACTTTGTGTATTAAACCTTGTATTTTTTGTTAAAAATTAAAACTTGGGTTTCAATATTATGAAATATTCAAGTTTTGTTTCATACTTTGATTCGAACTTTATATTATACTTATGAACTTTCTTGTCGAACTTTTTAGGGTTGAAACTTCTTGATGTTCGAAGCGTGATCATACATAGATGTTCGAACTCAATTGTCTGTTGAACTTTGCTAGCACTAGTATTAACTATAAAATTCACAGAGAAACAATGGCAGCGTATCTAGCGTCTTTGTCGCCTTACCTATCGATTCTCCTTACACTGTAAAATAATCTGCAGACATGAAGCACGTTCACTTCGACAGACATTGATCAATGTATACAGCATAATATATTATATGAAAAAGAAAAGCTGCAGTCCATTAGTTGAGCGGCGCATAAAGAGTTAATCTCAGTGAATCGTAGACACGTGTACGTGATGTACAGCCGATGTCACTGCCCTCCGTAAATCCCCGCCCCCGCACGTTCCCCTTTGCCGCCCGCCGTCTAACGCAGACAACGGCCGCTGTACGTTTTCGTTCGCTTGCAGATAACCGGATTTGTACGGAAGGATTTTCGGTGGTTGCTCTGCTCCTGCATCCGATGAAGGCAATTTTCCTCAACACGACATTTCCCCCGTGGCTTAGATGAATAGGGTATTTAAATGGGGTTATAAGTGTTATTTTACCATACGGCTAAAATGGCATTTTTTGTGTTTATCAATTTTTACTTTCATTGACGTAGTCTAAAATATATTTAACATTCATATAGAATAATAGTTTGGATTACATTTTATTTATTTCACTACCAATTATGTTTGCTCAATTAGTAATTAGAATCAGTACGGGGCATCCTTATATTATCAAAACAAATATGTGATTATAAAAATGTTTAATTTCTAAAATAAATAATATTCTTAAATATGTTTATTCTCTGCCGTGCTCAACGTAAAGCTGAATGCATTATTTTTTTTATTGATTGTACGGAATGAATATTAAAAATTTGATAAGCATATGAATAACATGAAAATTCATGAATTTAAATAGCAATTTCCCCGGTAATGGTAATATATTGAAAGATGCAAATGATGTGACATAAACCTGAAAAATCGATTTAACCAACGTAGTTTAAACACGCCCAACTGCAGTCATTCAATGATAATCCATCTGGATTTCCGAGAATGACAAATTGAAAACCATTTATTTTCCTTAACATTTCGAAGTTGATGTGGCAAGCATGACCCTCTTGGAATCAGAAAGAAAAATCAAAATGTGACAATGAAATTTAGGTTAAATATCGTGAGCTGACATCAAATCGCCTAATAGTATTGCGCAGAAGCAATTTGAAATAAAAATAAATACATATACAATTACAATTTAAGACTAACCATTAGGTCCATTTACAAGAAATACTGCCGTTCTGGGTAATTTCGGTGGGCGACTCCACCTTCTAATAAATACAAATTTTGTACGAGCAGTTTTTTCGATAAATGTACCATTCACTGAAAATAATATCCTTTAAACAAAGCATGTTACAATTAGGTTTCCCTAGCATGAATTTAAAGCAAAATAAAGCAATATTATATTAAATTATATAGAAATATAAGAAAGTCCAGTGAAGACCAGACCAGTAATTTTTTTTAGAAATGAGTTCGAAATTTAGGCGAAAGTAATGCTGACCTTACCCAATGTTTTTTATCAAGTCTATGGCTAAAAAAAATTAGCCGCACGCATTCCTACCATTAAAATGTAAATAAACCTTGAGACAAAATTACGAAATTTGAGTCGGCATGTTTTCCCTTAGGGAAATCGCTTTCATAAAACACGTGTGCAAGTAAAGAGAAGAAAGAAAAGCTCACAATAATAGCAAAACACTGATAAAAATATCTGATTGCATTCGTCTGTTTGATTATGAACACGAGCTGCCACGTAATACTGTACCACGTGACTGCATCCATTGTTCAAGACGATTGTGAAATGCCCTAAACCTTAGATTTTCCATTTATTATAGATTCTGGTTTGTAAGAAGAAAATTGCCATTTATTTAAAAGCAATCGAATCAAACATTTATCCTACAAATAAAATTCTATAATCTGAATAATGAAGATCAGAAAATTTTGCAACAAAAAATTTAATAATGTTTTAATAACATATTTAGTCATTCGGTACATCAATTAGTACGGTCATCTCACAGGAAACATTTGCACAAACATGTTTATATATCATTAATTTTGGTTGAAGCATCAGTTAAAAAGAAATATTTTCTATTATTTGTTTTAAAAGTGAATATAATTTACTACGTCAGACTCTCTTTAGGTTTGCTCGTTTGTTTTGTATTTCTGCTTAGATTATAATCTGTCCTATTTCTTCATTATAAGTGGAAGAGAAACAAGTCATGAACGGAACAGTCAGTGCAGGACAAACAAACAATGCTTTTTACTTTACTGCACAATGCTGTCATATATCCGGATGCGCGTCAGAAATGTTGTGAAGAAGAAAATTTGTTTCTAATAGATTATTAACTGTCACTTGTCAAAGTCAGTGAAGTTTATAAGATAATTTTCTTTATGTCAATATTCTTTTAATTTTTCTTTGTGTAAAAATATTATTGTAGTTGTATATAAACGAAATAATCCAAAACTAATAAATATTAAAACTTAAAAGCACTCTAATGTGTTTTTTTTTTTAATCTATTTTAAGAACAAATCTTTACTTTATTTTCTTACCAGCCTTGATAACATCTCATTGTTGAGCAAGCTTTCAATGGTAGTATAACTATCAAAGTATTGAATCTTGTGAATCCGGTGGAAAGTGTAAATTATTGACAATTACGTACCTATGTAGGTATTTTTCACTGCATATGATATTCGATTGACATGGATAGATTGGAAATTTCAATGAATCTTTTGTGTTTAACATTTTCATTACGTGTAAACAAAGCATTTTAATAAACAACCCGAAGCAGAGTGGTGCGGTGCGGGGCTGCTACAAAATCAGTCTGATAAGCTTCACATAACACGGATTATTAACAATCACTGAACGGCATCTATACTTTATTCCACATTCACGGTGTGCTGAATAGCTATATACAATAAATACATATTTATGTATATGTTAATTTCGCTATTCCCTATATACTAAATTATGACATTGTCTAAAAGGAGCAAATGAGCACAAGACTACAAAACAGAATATTAAAAATTCAGCGTGGAATCGAGTATATAAAATATAAAAACATGATCATTATTAGATGAACCCACATGGATTGGTATTCCAACAGAGCAATGGACCCATAGCGTGTATTACATGAAGAGACAAGAATATTGCTCTTCTCTTGTTTGTATTTTAATTGCATATTTCCTTTGTCATATACGTACCTATCTACCGCCACGTACGTTATATCCCTGGATTACGAAAACAAAAAGGGCCAAAGGATGATTAAAGTTGTCCTGTGCTTAGCTACCCTAATACTGATTTCAAATCCTTTTCTATGCATATACGCCAATATTACGTATTTAGTTGAGGAAACAAAAGCTAAAGTGGCCTTCACTCGACTTTGTTGTTCATTCTCTTACTTGATGGTAAACATTGAGCAACTCCAAACAATTGTTTTATTGAATAGTTTAAATTTCAAAGGTATATATTTTTAATAAGACACTATCAAAATACGGATTAGCGCAATTCATTAAATATACAAGCAAGTTTTTGATAAAAATGCGCAACCGTTAATATACTTTTTAGCTCGTCGTACAGTAAGTACAAAAGAGCTATAGTGATTGGTCGTGTGTCTGTAACATGCTCGGATCGAAAAATAATCTTAACAAAAAGTTCTTGTATTTTCGCCCTGAATCCAAAAATATATATAACTCATATACTTGGATGTATGTATCTCGCTCGCTCGCTCGGTCGGTCCGTCGTAAGACCTGAGTTTGTGACCGTAACTCGTCTGAAGGTACCGGGCCGATTTTGATGAAATTTGGTATACATATAATTTCCATGCCCGTGATGTTCCCGTCGCATTTTAAATCCAATCGTCTGTACAGGACCGGCGTTATAGGCCCCCAAAATTTGGAACCCCCCTAAATACTGCCCTTAGTCAACTTATAAAAATTTTAGAATTTTCTACTCAACATTCTAAGATATTTTATGTGATTAAAGTTTTTTCAAATTGTGAGCCCATAGGCTTAAAAAAAATAATATAAATATATTTTGAAGTATATCAGACATCGATCGCCATCTGTTAGTAAAATGAAGAAGTTATATTTATGTGACAGTAATTTGTTTGGTTATATTTTCCAATGTATAAACCATTTGCTTCTGTGTTTTAATTAATAAAATTAGGAAATGTTCATCAAATAATTATCAATATCCTTGGCAAATCACGAAACGAACGATATTAACGTAACCCATGTGGATGTGTGCAATTTTAAATGTGGGGTTTTTGGAAATTAAAACTGTTATGGTATAGGAATAAATAAATGTCGGGATCATAATTGGTTAGATTGGTTCAATGGGCAATGTGAGTATAATGTCGATGATTAAGAATTATATACGTAAACTTAGAAATTTATTCATTTCATATTAAATGCCGATGAAATATCATAACAACAATAAATTTTGTACTATAATAATTGCTATCTCTTTTAGTTTTGTATTTATTGATGTGACCGCGCTCGCCGGAACGGCGAGCTGATAGCACTGGCGCTAGCGCCAGTTCTTGTTTATTATGACATGGTGTTTGACATCGCTTTAGAATTTCACTTATATTGTGCTCCCAGACTTCTTTGTGTTGGCATGAATAAGCAATTTAAAGGCAAACGCCGAGACAATATTGGGAATTCTAAAACAATTATTAGGCACTCTGATAAAAATATGAACGACTCTTAAATTTCTACATCACTTGCTACAAAAACAGACCATATTACAAAAGGCGTTTTCGTTTCAACGCCCACAACAGCTCCAAATTGAACTAAACAGAACTGTTCCACAATTATACGTTTCATTCATATATAAAAACGTGATCTATTACATAGGCATCAGTATTTGGGTAGTTAATCTGAAATCAGCTTAGCTAAGATCATTTTACCTATGAAAGATACACCTAAATACAGGTCAACATCCCTTTAGGTTTTTTTTTTTAATATAGAATTTCAGAGCTTTCTGAAACCTAAGAAAATACGGAAAGAAAGTCGATTTCCTTTGTCTGTGTTATTTGTTATTATCTAATATTCTGTTTCCCATTTTTTAAAAGAATTTTCGTTCACTGTTCTAAAAAGACTAAAGTCAACGAACTCATATTTATATAAATAAATTAAATAGGAAGTTTGAAAGGTTTACATATCTCATTACCACACATATTGATATTGTTTCTAGGCACACACACAGATGTGATTTCGAAAATGATTAATATCAACTCCGAAAACGTATATTTCCGTTAAAATCTCGAATTCAACATTTTTGGTTGCGTTTTCTTTGTTCAAGCAAGTAAATAGTAATTAGTGCAATTTTTATTCTTTCCATGTTCTGCCGTCGGAACGCTTTTGTAATTTCTCATCGCATATCTTTAGAGAGAAATATAAAAAACAAGAATAAAGAGACAGACAAAAAAGGAGCATTGCTTCTAATTGCATTTTAAATGTTATTTAATTAATTACAGCATATTTTGTTTTATTTGCAAATATTTTTTTAATCTTATACAGACAGAAAATTTTAATTGGCTTATCATTGTGATTTCGGAAACAATAACAGCTACGAGGTCGTGTAAATTTGACAGAAGTTGCTTGGCTTAATGGTTAGTTTAGTGATATTTTTATTTATTTCGAAAAAATGCGTTGCTAATATATATATATATATATATATATATATATATATATATATATATATATATATATATATAATATATATATATATATATATATATATATATATATATATAATATTATATATAATATTATATATATTATATATATATATATATATATATATATATATATATATATATAATAACATATATATATATATATATATATATATATATATTATATATATATATATATATATATATATATATATATCTTCTATAAATTGACTAGCATTATGCAATTATTTAAATATTATTTGTAAAATTCTCCAACCTAATTTATTTCTTGTTTACCTTTTTATTCATTTCAGCGACCATTTGCCTTTCCCCCTCTATGTTTCTAAAAGATTGTTTGTATTGCTTCTTAATTGACAAGCTCCGAGAGGTCTGAAATAAGTATAATGTTCAAGGTACTATTTTGTAATCAAAATTACTTGGGCAATATGAGAATTCAATTTAGTTCTGCATTAATTTTAATGAAGCTATTCAACAGGAGCAGTTTTGAAGATACTAATATTCATATTACAGAGTATAATTTATTAATGTTAATTAAGCTATTATAAACAATTTGGAAAGATCTTTACTCGATTTTCGTGAACGATGTCTAAAAAGAAATATTGTAATCATGAACATTTTCGAAACCGAGATTTTAATGAAAAATCTCTGAATCGAATCTGACTAATTTCGTGAAAACGTCCTTGTGTGTGTAAACGCTCAAGAGCCAAAACTGGACACTTTAAATCTAAGAATTGCATATAACCCGGTTATGCCCTTCAAATTTTGAAAAAAAATATCTTAATCGGAAGTAAAGGTTTATTCCTATTTTTTGCATAATTCGAAAACACCACAACTTAGAGAATAAGTGAACCACTTAACAGTTGAATATATTAAAATTTCTAACAAATTTTGTTTGAAAAGTTTTATCAAAAACCATACCATTTATGACGAGAAATCGCCATTGAAAATTTTTCGATTTTTATTGTGTATTTCCCCTTCAATTTGAGATATTTCTTCCTTTTAAACCACGTTCAAGAAAGTAAAAAGAACGAATGTATGGATGCTATGAGATAAGATTTCCCAATAAATCCACTTTCCAGCAACCGAGAAAAGTCGTTATTTCCGCATATTGAGTTTAAAAGAAAAGTTTGTTTGGCGATAAATCGATAACTGTTTAGACTTGAAACTTTGTAATTTTTCTAAAAGAGTTGAACTTCAGTTGATATTGTAACGCTTCTTATTCTATAGTGTATACCTGTGACAAAGGAGGTAATTTTGCATCATTCGTAGCGGCCACGACAAACAAAAGACGGCTGAAAAGTTTCAAACGAAAAATACCAAAAAGAAAAGAAACCTATCTCAATTCTCTCTGAAACTAAAAAGTTTTCTCGTAAATATGAATATTATTAACTCTCTGAACCCAATGCTCATAAAAATGGATCACGTGTGAAGCCTTTTCATAGCTGTACCCGATTGCACCGAAATTAACTTCTGGCAGCTGGCAGATCATATTTTAGTTATATATTGCTTATACAGGTTATATATTTAAACTGCAATCGTAAAAGTTCACGTTAGAAAGACGATATTATGTTAATTCTATGATCAAACTTGTAGAGGTAACGCATGTCTCTAGCTTTAAAATTTTAACTTTGGCTTCATTTGTTAAAATATGTTTTAACGTTTACAAATTTAAACAGTTTTGGGAATAAATTATTATATATATATATGTATATTTTTGTGAGTTTGTTTGTATGTGGGTGAGTGAGTTTATCTATGTAGACGCTTTTTTGTAAAAAGAAAATGTAAATTGGCATAGACGAGAATCTAACTGCTGACCTCCAGGTTAAAGGACGAGAGTCATGACCATTATGCCATGGCCTCATATTTGATTTTCTGTGTTAACTCAAAAATACTGTCCAACAATCGAGACATTTGCATACATTTTATTAGCAGGCTTATTTTTAATGGCTTGGGCAATTGTATTTTAACAAATAGCCGTTTATCAAAATCTTATGTGAACCATGATTTAAAGAAAATTCGCCACCCGTCAAAATTGATCTATATTCTGTATACAATATGGGTACCTACGGGTTACCCTAGTTTATTAATAATTGTTAAAAATATATATATGTATATATTTTTAATATATGTAGTACCTATATAATTTATACAATATCAATATATATTTCAGCATAGCCTGAAGATGTTATGAAAGCGATATCGATCGTCATAAATAATGTATATTGTGTTATACGAATGTTTATAAGGAAGCATAAGTAATCTTGAACATTTTAGAACTACAAATTTTAACATGTTTTGACCACATCAGAACGAATCAGACTATTTTTGGAATGACGTTTGTGTGTGTGTGGGTGTGAGAGAGTACTGTGTGGGTGTGTGAACGCTCTAGAGCCAAAACCATTGAAGATAGTATTATGAAACTATAAACTTAAAATTTGTTTATAGCCCAGGTGTGCACCTTTAATATGTGATAACAATATCTTAACCAGAAAAAACGATTTACTTGATATATTGAATATTGAAAATATTATTGTTTCTAGTTACTTTCAAAAAATGTACCTTTACTGAAAATACGCTTTTGAAAATAGTTATCGTACAATTTATCCTTCCTAGTTATAGTTAATATATTGATATTGTTTCTTAGCAATCCCAGATTGAATTTAACATAAAATACAGCAATATTATATTTGTAGATAGTAAAAGTATAAGTGTATGCTACTCCAATTTCTTTTTTAATTATAAATTTAGATTGCTATTTATTTACAATATCAAATTTTTATACATTGCAAGCTGTCGCGCTGATGAATCATTTGTGAAGATATATATTGCAAATTAATTTTTTAAACTTATTCTGACTGTAAATTTTAATTGGATCAGCATTGGGATTTCGGAAGCAATAACAACTACGAGCCTACAAGATAGATTGAAACTGTTTACATCTCGTTCTTTGGCAAACAACTGTAAATATCTAATAATTTCTGACAATATTCAGCTTTACTTTTTGCATGAAGAATATACTTTTACTTTGGAAATATATAAAAAATAACAATATGCATCGATTAAATATATGATATTAAAGGGAATACATGCTGAAACTAATATCCTTGACAGTACCGACTTAATTAAGGAAACATATAGCAAGCATCAGATACGAAGTTGCGTTGTAACTTGTAATTTTACAAGAAACTTGGGACAGACATACTTACTCTGTGCTGCTATAATTTTGTAGATACATGTAGTACCTACGACGTAATATATTATATTACAACGACGCCATAACTAACAACAATAGGTGACACAAGCTCTAGAAGCATGCATTTGTTTTAATATCTTTGCATTAGTTCTCCGAAAACACAATCTGATCAATCGTGAATATCAAACTTGCTTTGTCGTCACAAGATGTTGGAGAACGTGGGAAATTTTAATATGTTTAAGTTAAATATAATTCACTATTTCTCTAAATCGTTTAACTACGAGCAAATAGGAATGTTTCATTAAATATCATGATCTTTCGACAAGATCTTTATTAAGTTTATCACGCAATAGCTGAACACGTTTCGAATAAATAAATTGCTACATTTATTTTAACTAATATTACAATCTGCGATCTAGCTAGAGTTTGCTCTTACCGCCGTAGCTAATTTATATATCAATGAATTAATGAATATGTGTCTGTGTGTGCAGGCGAGCAGTGGATTGACAGTTTCCCGTACCAATTGGCCGGCGGTGTCCTGGTGACAGCAATGGCACTGGGTCTCCTGGCAGCCGTCAGCTACCAGTGTGCAGCGACGTGGAAATGGTTGCGAGGACGAACGCACCCAGACAGCCAGGACAGCGACCAATGTTCCACGCTGTCCAAGCAAGCCGCGATTCGCATCAGCCATTCTCTACCCGATCTGCAAACGGAGCCCTTAAAAAAGGAGTACATTCAAGAACACAAGGAAACGAAAAAGGTTCGTATACCCACATTTTAGCTCGCTGTACAAAACAGAATAGCTAAAGCATTCTGTGTGTCTGTAACATTCTCGAAGCAACTGATTTCCTTGAAAAAGTTCTAACGAGGTATCATTATCGCGCACGAGTGTTTGAGAAATCCGAGTTTTAAAAATGATTCTAGTTAAACAAGTTTAATCTTGGTTTGTGTTACAAAACTTGTAAAGCCTCTTGAAGTACGTATAATGTTTTTATTATACTTGATTCCTTTGAACAGTAATTGTCAAGCGTGTAACAAGTTGTAATATGAAAGCAAAAAGTAATTTCTCTTTCGTATTGTACAAACGACTTCGAATTAATCCCTTTCATTTCGACCCACTCTTAGACTGTAGTTTACGGATACATTGATCTTTAATCTTGCTTGTCTAATTTGATAGACTTAAAAGGATGACATCTTTTGGAATCAAGACCCGAAAACATTTAGTATCTGCGTGTTTGTTTTCAAAACGGAACATTCTTGTATTGTATATGTTTTTGTGTGTATCTTGAAAATCATGAAAACACAAAAACTTTATATATATATAAATATGTCTTGTTTGACATCAGCTAGCTTATCATAAAGACAAGAGACATATCTATTTCTTGACACAGACGCAGCTGTTAGATGTAGATGGTATATGTCACATAGAAAGTAATCAAATTCAACCGGGACAGACACAATAAAACCAAATAGAAATTGTCATAATGCTCATATTTGAAGCACATCATATTTTCTCGGTATATCATATAGTCAACGTGTTTATTCAAGTTTGCACTTGGGATTAGAAGTTAATATGAAATTCGTGGAAATTGATGCTGGGAAACTAAATAAAATAAAAACGTTAAAAGGTTATTATTTTACCTGGGGTTGCACTGGGCCAAATCTCCGCGTAAACACAAGCTGACCTAGATTTCATATTATGATTTAAAATGTATTGCGTCATATATGATCAGATCAACAATATTGTTTTGATTTTACTTTTTCTTTTTTTTTGTACGCAGTCTAAATGAAAGTATTGTAATCATAAAATCGTAACGAATATACACGTTTTGAGCCTCCCTTGATATTGACTATTTTTGAGGTGAAAGCTTGGTGTATCTGTGTGTGAACACTACACAGAAACTATTGAAGTTAAACGTATGGAAGTTTAGTTATAAAGTTTTTATATAGCCTTAAGAAAACATAGTAATGCATATTCATACTCAAATGGAGATAAACTTATTTAACTATTTCTAATTTTAATTATTAATTAGATCGCTGTGAATGGATCATTAATCGTAGAATCAACGAATATCAAAGCCATGCGAGTTTTATCCAAATATTCGTTTATTTTGTAATAAAATGTAAATATACCACAATACATATTCTTTGATTACACGTACAAGTAAGTCCAGTGTAGTGCACTGCAGATATTTGTTCATTATAGTGAAACGTATAATACCTATTTAAACTTGGTACAATACGCAGTACGTTGTAGAGATAAATATTTCCATTGGATAAAATTGATCATTCTTGTTGTAGACTTTTGTTAAATATTATGAAATAACAAACAAAACATGTATTGCTCATGCAGTTTCTTTCTTGTGAATATAAAAGGAAATGATAAGAGTATTTGAATGTTTGTTGCAGGTTCTTCGACAAACAACTTTACCGATAGTCCCAACGCGTCATCAGACTTTTCAACGACAGTTGTCGCATCGATTAGATTTGCCCAGCATCCAGTTCAGCATATGCAGTCTGGAACATCGGAGCGATTCTAGCATTGGGCTTATCAAGGTATGGAAATATTGAATATTTTAATACTTACTTTATTTCTACTTCTAATACATTTATATTGCAAAAAAGCGGATAATACGGCGAGTTTTAAAACAATGAATTATTTTTTTACTTTCTTATACGTAAAATATCAGGAAATAATCGAGTTACGAAATGATAACATAATATTGCAGATCAAATTTGGAAAGTAAGGTATTAATAAATTGACTACTGAACTGTAAAACACCAGCATAACAAATAATGAACTTAATTTGTATCAAGCGGAATTCCGACGTAGACAAATTTTGAAATTCAACACCGGTAAAGTATCCTACACTCATTTGGTAGTTGAACTAATACTACGTGCATACCATCATGAAAACTGATTTAAAATAATCGCTATCCATATAGCTGAAGAAATTGCGCGAGATCTGCTGTTGATGTTTATCTAACTACTGACTCCTACGACGTTGTTGTCTTTCTTAGAAACCCTACCGCGATTTGTAAACAAAACACTTGAACTAGATATTTAACAACGCAATCAAAATCTACATTCGTATCAATTTATTTTCGAATATTTTTATTTACAGATCATTTGTAGTAATCTAACTCGGAAATAATAAAATGCTTGATTCACATAAGATATATAATAAAATATGTCTTAAATTGATATATACAAATCTATTTTTGTTTTCAAGAAAATATATTTATCTATTATTCCTTCAATTTAATTCATTTTCTTGAACGAAGTTTAAAATTAAGTATTAAAACCAGGATAATTGTCGAACTTGCCCATTACTGAATTAAATTCGCGAGTTTTTTTTATAAATGCTGTGCTTTCAAGATATTTGACTGGTGCAATACTTACAGTTCCCATTATTAAACATTATTGACAACTGATTTGATACCAGAATTGAATGGTTTATTTTTTCAATATTTCATTATTTTAACACAATACCTATTTTGTTTGTAATGTATTCATTATAAAATCCAATTTGTTTTTATCAATTTCCACTTCAGCCAATGTTTCGCAACTTCAGTAGAATCAGCGGAAAGAGCCTTGCTGACAGTTATGAACGCAATTTATTTATCAAAAAATTAAATCGTTCATTGTCATATTTTTGCTGGTGTAAATGCTACAGTTGTTGTTTTGTGTTTGAAGCGCAAACACTTTTAATTAGAAAAGTCGACAAATTGAGGTAGGAATTAATTTTGAGGAAGAATGGGTGTTTTAAGCTGGTGTTTGTACCCGAACAATTGATTGATAGGAATGCATTTGCAGTGGTTTTATTTGCAGTTCAAATTTCACTGTATATTAAACTATACATTGTGTGCTGTAAAACGCTAATTAAAAGTTAAAAGTGAGAATGTGCTGATAAAAATACCAATTAGATAACATTTATGCTCGTTTCACGTCAAACTTCAAAGTTACTATTCACATAGTGCTTGTCACACTAATTAAATAGACAGTGCCCCTAAGCTGTGTTTAAGCCTGTTTGACCCTGTCCAATATTACATTATATATATTTATATATACATTTCATTATAAAAATTATTACATTAAATAATAGAAACGTAGGCAATTCCATGTTAATTAGCTCGTCGTACAGTAAGTACAAAAGAGCTATAGTGATTGGTCGTGTGTCTGTAACATGCTCGGATCGAAAAAAAATATTAACAAAAAGTTCTTGTATTTTCGCCCTGAATCCAAAAATATATATAACTCATATACTTGGATGTATGTATCTCGCTCGCTCGCTCGGTCGGTCCGTCGTAAGACCTGAGTTTGTGACCGCAACTCGTCTGAAGGTACCGGGCCGATTTTGATGAAATTTGGTATACATATAATTTCCATGCCCGTGATGTTCCCGTCGCATTTTAAATCCAATCGTCAGTACAGGGCCGGCGTTATAGGCCCCCAAAATTTGGAACCCTCCTAAATACTGCCCTTAGCCAACATTTAAAAATTTTAGAATTTTCTACTTAACATTCTAAGATATTTTATGTGATTAAAGTTTTTTCAAATTGTGAGCCCATAGGCTTAAAAAAAATAATATAAATTTATTTTGAAGTATATCAGACATTGATCGCCATCTGTTAGTGAAATAAAGAAGTTATGTCTATTGTGACAGTAATTTGTTTGGTTATAATTTCCAATGTATAAACCATTTGCTTCTGTGTATTAATTAATAAAATTAGGAAATGTTCATCAAATAATTATCAATATCCTTGGTAAATCACGAAACGAACAATATTAACGTAACCCATGTGAATGTGTGCAATTTTAAATGTGGGGTTTTTGGAAATTAAAACTGTTATGGTACAGGAATAAATAAATGTCGGGATCATAATTGGTTAGATTGGTTCAATGGGCAATGTGAGTGAGTATAATGTCGATGATTTAGAATTATAAACGTAAACTTAGAAATTTATTAATTTCATATTAAATGCCGATGAAATATCATAACAACAATAAATTTTGTACTATAATAATTGCTATCGCTTTTAGTTTTGTATTTATTGATGTGACTGCGCTCGCCGGAACGGCGAGCTGATAGCACTGGCGCTAGCGCCAGTTCTTGTTTTTATTTGCTGTTAGACATATTTTTTGCTCAACGTCCAATTAAGATATTAAAATCACATATTAATAAAGCTTCCATTAGTGTAATTATAATAATTAAACAAGCATAGGTGCACACACCACGGCCGTATATTCTATTTGGCGAATTTTTACTTTCTTATACGCAGTAATAAGTAAATCTTCAACTTTTGTTTGAAAAGTTTCTTCAATAAATGTACCAGTTACGAGAAAACGGAGAATCTTAAATGTTCTAATTTATGTTGCCATAGATACGCAATTATGTTCAACAAATCATATGAACCCTGCCTGCCAAAATAGACTGAAACAATTTATATTTGTCATTTTCCACTGGTTAACACAAATAGATCGAGCGTATTGGTTATTGCAGATTGCAGAGACGGGACACACACTTTTTGTTAAGAAATTTTATTGGTCCAAGCATGTTACAGACAAAGGACCAAACACTATAGCTGTCTTGTACTATCGTACAGCGAGCTAAGACACAAAGAGCATTGGGAGAAATGTAGGTTGCACGAAATTCTACAAACATAAACGAATTAGGTCGTCGGAGCTAGCCAAGAAAATAAAAAAGTCATTATTCTACCTGTATCTTTGCGGTAAAAATACAACGAATTTAAAAAGACAAATTCTCTGCTTTACCTACTTTACTAATTTAGATAATAAAACATAATAATTGCATCCAGTATTTATATTACCTTCATTTTAATTAAAGGTGAACAAATAATATTCATATTCATGTGCATACAACAACGAATCTGAATAAGACGACTTTAGACTATATCTATCAAAATTATAAAATTTTAAGTACATACTTAGCATTAATAATGAATTCAATGTGTGGATTTGAAACAAGAGTACAGTCTTTTGCTTAGAAATATTGTCGAAACATGGAGTAAATTATTTTTAAACAAAAGATTGCATTTCTGTTGCAAATCCACACATTAAATTATCATTCCAGTAGAGCATTTCAACAATTTCAATAAATAATTAACATAATTAACAACTAAAATTAGCTATAATTAGTAAAATAACAATGGCCTTCCAGGATATTCCCTCTTACTGGTTATACGTTTCGGATGAAACTGCTTTTCGAATCAAATTGCTAACTATTAGTAGACCAATTATGAAACACACTACTTACCATTGGTGAAGGTATCATTACCCTAACTCGTTGTACGAGAAGTTAATCTAACATTTTCTTTTGAAATCAGATATGCAACAATACAAAAATATGTTGATTTTAAGATTGTTACTCCTGACTGAATACCATAGATCTTTTGTGCATACTGTACAACGAGCAAAACACGTCTGCAGTCTTGCCCTACAATAATTTGCATTGGAACTTAATCATTGCAAATGATATACAAATTAATTAACTAAATATAAAATTACATCTGACTAAGACACTTCACGTAATACAGCATTATTGAAGCCGTTGTGAGTATCGCACTTCTGTTCTAACTTCGGATAACTCTCTAAAGCTTGATGGTACAAATCAAACATATCTGCAGTCAGCTCAGAATCATAAATGCAATCATTTGTTTTCACCGATGGTAAGATACAAGTGGGTCGTTCTCCCAAATAATATACACTATCACACAAACTAGTAATATTTTTTGTTTCAATAATTGTTTTTAATTCCGCTAAACATGAACACTGTAATGGATTACCACCGTACGTAATATGATTTAAAGCTGGCATTCTGAAGAAGAGAGCTTTGTTGAGGAAGGTCAACCGGTTGCTGTGGAGGAAGAACTGTTGTAAGTGCTTCATTCCTTTCAGAGGAAAAAAATTTGGTAGAATTTCACACAATTCATTATTGGAGAGGTCCAAATATTGCAGATGAGGAGTGTAATCAAACACTTTGGTTTCTATGTATTTAATGTTGTTAACCTCAAAGTAGAGTTTTTCAACAAGTGGTAATCCTTCAAGGATCGTATGGTCAATTTTCGTTAACTGGTTCTTACTTAGCCAGAAAACTGTTATAGAATGGCTGATTCCAAGTATACGTTTCGATTCAAATGCTTTTAACAAATTGCCTGTAAAACTCAACTGTGTCAAACCTGGCATATTAATAAACGCATCATTTTCTATAGTATGAATATTATTACAATCTAAATTCACTGTATAAATCTCACTTCTGCTAAATATATTACTCCGTATTATTCCGAAATCATTATCTCGGAAATCAATCTGCCTAATATGTGGCATCTTCGCAAAATACTTTCCGTGCAAGTTTTTAAAATTTGGATTATTTCTTACTGTTAACTTTCGAACTATAAGATCTCCAAATAGTTTGGCTGGTATATCAAGTGATGTATTATAGATAATAAGCTGGTCCAATTTTTTCAATGTTCTAAATGCCCCAAGCTGAAGAACTTCAATATTGGATACTTGAAGAAATACTAGATTTGGCATTCGCTTCAAACTGTTTGATTTTAATATGAGCTCTGTTTTGTGATTGTAAACGTTTAGGCGTTCCCAACTTTGATCAGCTTCGGCAGCTGCTTCAATGAAACTGTTGCAAACGGTTCGGTTGTATTCTTTTGTAAACCAACAACATTGTGATTGGTGAACTAGTGCACTAATCATAAGAAGCTGGAGTACTATTTTGTTTCTGTCCATTGCTGTCATCATGGACATCCTAAAATCAACATGGTCTTAAGATCATGTAATGAAAGTGGTCTAAATTTTGATGCTCTGACAATTATATAAAATGTTTCTTAACTTCCTATATTGAGAGAATTCATTTTTCTTCAATATCCAGTTTTAAGGTTCATTTTAGAGAAATATAGCATTCAAGGTTATCAAGTATTTAAATTATATTAATATATAATATAAACATGACGGGAAATAATTGGAAAAACAAACAAAGGCGCAGACACCAATGCCTTCCGCTAACTGTCCATATTAAACAAAATTAAGAAAACATTAGCCACTAATTTTTTTTTTTCAAATCACTCCATCAGTAGCGACGTGTCTCCAAAGTTGAGAGAACTAGCGACATAAACCAAGCATTTAGGTTCTATTCACTTTCGGAATCAAGAAAACGTGAAACGGTTACCTATATCCATTGAAATCTAGAAATTATTTTTTATTGATATCTATACTTTATAAAAAAAAAGTTTGGCTATCACTGCCTTCTAATTAAAAATAATAAATATGAAAACACATAGCTATATTAGACTAAATACCGCACTGTCACTGATAGTAATTATATATAATTATAGCCATACCTAATAGAAATTGTAACAAAAACAAAATACTCACGGAACGTGTTGTTTATTCAAAGTTGCGATTCACAAATATCAACACATACTAACTACTAAATGAATGGTATGATTTTTAAACGAATCGCCGAAAACTTGTTCTAAAACAACTTTTGATCTAGAACTACATAGATCTATGACCTTACTTCGTCTTGTTTATGCTAAAATTCAGTCGGAATTATTATTTATCACGAGACTGTTGTGTCACCTTGAATTAATAATTTTTTCATGTACTTCTAAAAACTTATTAATTATGCAAAGAAAATCGGGAGTGCTCTTCACTCGACTTTCTTATACTTAATTTGTACTAGGTATTAAACATAGCTTTATTATATTTCAAATTCATTCTACCTGTGCTATGAAACAATATCAATATGTTTGGTAACTAGGGAAACGCAGATTGTAGCATGGCAATTTTATTAGTATTTTTCAAAAAGCTTTTCTTATTGCTAGAAATGTATATTCAAAGAATATGTTTATAGATTTTTTGGTTTTCTCATTTTGTTACTGGCATACATTATGCAATTATTCTAAATCTCTCACAATATTATTTTACATTAGTTTTAAATGTTTACATTCGTTCATACTGCAATTATCATAGGAAATTTTAATATTTATATCTATTTCTAACGATTTCGCTTTATAAGAAAGTAACTAGATTATTTTGATATTTCTCTTTTGTAAAATAACAATTGTTTTTCACTACTGTATTTATGTATTGTGTTTGTTGTCTTTATTCCAGCCAGAGTTATATAAGAAGGATCTCGTTCGCCAATCATCCAACGACAGTACTGGAGAAATGGAGTATTGCGGCAAACTACACTTTGCCTTACGCTACGACAAAGACGTGGAAGGCTTGGTTGTAAAGGTGCTCGAGTCACGTGATTTACCCGTCAAGGACGTCACCGGAAGTAGCGATCCATACGTGAAAGTGTATCTGCTTCCCGATCGGAAACGAAAGTATCAAACGAAAGTGCATCGGAAGAATCTGAATCCAGTATTCAATGAAACCTTTATATTTAGGTAAGTCATTCGTTTCTATCCACTATTACTAGATATAAGGGCCTATTCAGAACTCATTTGTTGTGACAGAATTTGGTATTTATAGCACTGCGCGTTAGGTTGTGATTCGGGCGAGAATGTCATTGTCACAAACTTGCAGGATTTTTATAGTATGGGCTCGTCCAAAAAAGTGTTGGAATTTCGCGAAGAATAAGTTTTTAATACATTTATTTGGAACTAAATTAAATTACAAGTTCGACGAATAACGGATATTTTGCGAAGTTGAGTCTTACTAGAACTTACGAGTTTGAGATTACGCAATTTAACAGATGGGCCTCTGAGAAAATCTGCTTCAAAACCATTTGAACCTTTTAGAGTCGCGATATTTACAGTTAATAACGTCGGAATTAAAAGTTGAAGGTCTCTGTGAAAAGGCTTACACGTATATGGTTTATAAATATATATATATATTTGAAGAATAAGATTTTTATGAATAGTTGTTGATAGGGTACAATTGAAGTTGGAATCGAGTTAAATTTGAATGACTAAAGAATATGTTTGTATGAATCCAATCGGCTATGAAAATATCTTCGTGTTCACAGAGATGACAGGTGTTGCAGATTTCAAATAGTCGTTGTTCAGTTGCTTGGGTGACAGTGATGGCTATTTTTGAATAACTATGACAAGCCTTTGTGAGAAGAGAGTCATTGTTACTGGTACGAATGAAACGATAGAAGGTACTCGTTACATTTATGCTGGTACTGTGTTTCAAAGTCCTAATTTAATGCGGTGTCAGTTTACGTTGAAGTCACTAGATTATTCAGTGATGTTTCATAGAGCTATATACACCCTAGTTGCTCTTCAATCTGTATAATGCTGCAAATCTGCAATTTGCGGAGAATGGGAATATATTATATCATTAATTTCTGAAATGTAAATATATAACTAATTTAATATAATTATATATTTTTAAGTACAAAATAATTGAGATTCTTTGGAAAAGTAGTAGTTTTTTAATAATATATTTTATTCAACCCAACGTGTCGGCATCCCTTAGGCCATCTTCAGTAGTTTGAAATAGTGAAACTCCTGAAGATATAAACTTGTGAATATATATTTATATAAAATGTATTGCTTCTATATTATAGTGTACCATATGAGGATTTACGTCAACGGTATCTACAATTCTCAGTTTACGATTTCGATCGGTTCTCTAGGCACGATCTGATCGGACATGTCGTCCTCAAGGGGCTGCTTGAAACGACAGATCTCCAACAAGAAATTGAGTACACGATGAATATACTTTGTGCACCACAGGTAATCCTTTTCTTTATATATATATATATATATATATATATATATATATATATATATATATATATATATATATATATATATATATAAATATATATACATTTCAATTTCGAATATATTGTATACTCTGCTCTCTGCCAATAGTTGGATTTATTTTAAAATGAATTCACTATTTGTTTAATATTTTTGTTGAACGATATTCGAAATTAAAAACAAAATATAAAATGCCCTATACTCATAAAATAAACTATCACATGAAATTTAAGATGGTATTACTCATATATACTGCATGGTCATAAACAATATTAAATAACGCTATCATAAATTTTAATATGTATGAGGACACTAGCCATTGCAGAAGTTTAGTAGGAATTTTTCTATTCCTACAAAACATTATTTTAAAATGTATTGCAGCTATAAATATGCAGACTAAAGAACGAACTAATTTGAAGATATTTATTAGCTACATACTTTCCTCGTTATGATCATATGAATTATTAATACTTGGAACTGGGAACACAGAAAGTGAATCAAAAGAGTTTCCGTTTTCAACGGAGAAGTTTTCAGGAAAACTAGATCCGTAAAGGATACTATAATTTCATATAAATTTGAACAAAGTTGAAGGAACTGGCAATCTTCGGAATGTCGCATTTATCTAACTCAACAAATTTACTTGAAGTCTAAGGGTGTGGTCTATAAGCAATAAAATTAAACCGTTGTTCAAAACTTAAACCTATATTTCCATTAAAATAACGAGATAATTTTTTTTGTGATCACAATATTTTCTTTTATACTTAGCGCATAAGCCAGTAAAAATTCTATTGTGGCTAGCACAAGATTGTCTTATGAAAACTGATATAAAATCACGTGAAATCAGCTATGGAAACTAGTATGAAAGGAAACAACGTTTTATTTAGAAAGTATAATACCTATTCTAATAAGCGAAAAATATAATAACAGCATAAATCCATAACAATCATGCACCTCTGAGCGTACAGCACATATATGTTTCCTGCGTTCTAAATATAGACCAAAGCAACAGTGTTAAAATATCGCGGCGCGGTGAAGGTCACTTGTTGTGTGGAGAATCAACAAGCGGCGTCGCGGCGCAGTGGTTGTGTCGTGCCGGTGTGGTGCTTGCAAAATTGCACGTTGTATTCTCCCGGTTGGTGGCGGTGACGGTGTCGGTCTCACCTTGGCCCACTTTTGCAAAATGCGCCAACAACGAATTTGGGTCAGGATCGGGACTGACTATCCCGGAGGAATCGATGCAAGAGCGCTATATCCATGCACATTGTGCGCCCTTGTTTTATCGTTTCAACTTCTTTTGCTTGTTTCTTTAGTATTGCTTCGTTTCCTTATGTTTCACGATAATCGGTTTTGCTCTGATCAGTTCTGTTATATCAATACGAATATGAAATATTTGAATACTAGGTTAATCATTGGGCACCACGTGCCCATATTATATGTAGTCCAAGCAGTGATTATACATAAACTTACTGCTTCTCATAATTCTTACCCAATATATATATTGAACTTAGGTACTGCTTTTAAAAACACCCTCTTTGAATTTTTTTGAATATATTAGAAATTTTTACAAGTGACTTAAAGATTATGTCTACAATATTTCTTTAAATTGTGAGCCCAGGGACTAATTAAAAATGATTATTGAAAATATTCATTTTTCTTTTTTATAAAGTGCCAATATATTATATTCAGTGTTTATAGGTTAAATACAGATAATAAATGAGACGAAACTCATATTTTATTAATTTCTGTTCTTGGAACCGATGTACAAATTGTAGAGCTGCATGTGACGCATATTGCAGATAAATATTAAATTATTGTACATCGCAAACATTACAAAGTCAACGAATTGATTTGCGTAATAAACGACGCTAATAAAATACCAGGGGCGCAGCATTATGTTTCCATAGAAACTCAAGACAGCGCTCTCGAGACACGCAACAATTTTCTAATATAATTCATATTTATTTAATATGACAAAGAATATACAACTTTAACGTGCTTTACCGAAACATGTTTTGTGTTTGAAATATATTTCGATTTAAAAATGTTATACAAATTTTACTTATATGGTTTTACATTCTATAACATTGGAAGTCTCATTATGTAACGTACTTCAAAATTACTTATAGAATATTAATTTAAAATGCACTTCTCAGCTTTCAGACAAAAATAAACAATTTAAACCAAAGTTTAATTAACTTTTGTTTGTGCATAAAGTTTCGCTATTACGTCTTGTTTACATTCATATTTTACATAAATAGTTGGCATATATTCCTATATATATTCTGATATTAGATTGGCAAAGTAAACATAACATTTGGTGGCAAATTTACTCTTTTGCCTGTACCAGTAACTTCATAAAACAATTTGTTATTAGTTACAAAGACAATTCTTTGGTACAGCAATAATAAAAAACTGGAATAGCCTTCACTTGGATTATTACAATCTGTGTTTTAATGCTTTATTTTATTTTAAATTCATTTTACGATTACTATAAAACAAAATCAATTTGTATTGTAACTAGGCTAAACGCGTAAATATAATATAATCATTGGAACAAAATTATTGTGAATAGATACATTTTGGGACAATTTTTACTATCGAATATTTAGGTTTCTAACTAGCTTCTGGTATAAATGTTGATTCAATAAATACCTTTTAAAATAATGTAAAATCGGCCACTACATTGTTAAATTAATATAATCAATGGCATAGCCCTATGGAAATGTATGTAACAGAACAAATAAAAATTTAAAAATACAATTTTCACAAAATGTCGGTTTACTGCTCGCTTTACCGCGTCCAACAATACACTTTAACGTCCTACATAAAAATAGTAACATAACTCGTTTACCTGCAACAGTTAATTGCGTAATATAACTACAAAGCAAGAAGAAAACTATATAAAAAGTTTCAATCTGAGTTTTATTACAAATTGTAGTGCACCACACCAAAACAAAATAAAAGCATTTGCCCCTACGAATAACCCTGAAATTTTAATACCATTTTTAATTTCTTTTACCTAATTTATAACAGCAAGTATTGGGATCACAAGAAACTCAGTCATAATGGGTATATTTTGCGGGTCTGTGTGCCTGTGTGTGGACGCTTAAAAAATATTTCTCAGTCTTAACGTTTGACAGTATATAATATAATATTTCTAGACTTCCACAAATTAAAAAAAAAAAACATTATTTTAAAGAACAATATTTGCAAATCCTTATCTAACTGACAAATTTGGTTAAGAAAGAATATATAAAGTAAGCCGACAGCAAATGCAATTGCGCGTTATTTGGATTTGGTAGACGAAAAAGCACTTCCAGTCAATGTTTGCGTTTCCTGCTAAACCAACTGTGAACTCTTACGGTTTCCAAACGAGCAAATATACCACTTTAAAACATTAAATACACCGAACTAGTTAAACAAATATAAAGGAAAGACCTTTGCATCACGGCAAAGTTATAGAATAGAGATTCTTAAAACTGAGGTTCGCGAACAGATCTTGGCATTATTGAATTTCCATCTATGTTTATATTTAAATTACCGGTAACACAAATTTAAGGAATTTGGGATGAAAGTAAGATCTTTAGACTATATAAGACAGTCGTTTACCTAACTTTTGTTTTAATAAAGAAATCTGGTTACTTATATTTCTTTATTAAAACAAAAGTTAGGTAAACGACTGTCTTATATAGTCTAAAGATCTTACTTTCATCCCAAATTCCTTAAATTTTGTAACAATCACTTTTTATTACAGGACAAAATTGATCTGGGCGAATTAATGCTGTCCTTGTGCTACTTGCCGACGGCCGGTCGTCTTACGCTGACAATAATCAAGGGTAGAAACTTTAAAGCCATGGACATCATGGGTAGTTCAGGTGAGTGCTTACGAATTCCGTCGGTGTCCTGAAAAACGCGCTTGTATTATCCGACTAAAACGATCACCGCTTCGATCGCTTCCGTCGTAAGATGACTAGAATTTCAATTCTTCAATCTATACTTATCTCGTTTACTTTTGAATATGTAGTTTCATCTAATATACTAGTGGCTCCCAAACAGTTTTGTAAAACCCAGTTTCTTAGGATCAGGGGATTGATTCAACAAATAGAAAATAAAAACGTAATATCCATCAGATTGCAAAATTAAATCAGTTTCTCTGGTTTTTAGCCGTACGAAGTGTTCGGTCATGCGTATTCTATTAGTTTATGTATTTTACCTTTTCTAAACATATATAAATGCATTTTATCAAGGATCAATTTACTTATGGTTACTTAACAATTCCTTTTTACAGATCCTTACGTGAAGGTCTACCTGGTATGTCAAGGAAAACGTATCAAAAAGAAGAAGACATCTGTGAAAAAATCGACATTGTCTCCAGTATACAATGAAGCTCTTGTGTTTGACGTCCCAGCCGAAAACATTGAAGACGTTAGTCTTATTGTCAAAGTCATTGATTATGACCGGTAAGAACACATATTTACTCTAGACCCGTTGACTGGTGGATTCTTTTATTAAACATTGTAAATCTAAACATGATTTTGTTTTGGTGCAGCATTGGCTCGAATGAGTTGATGGGTTGCACTGCTGTTGGAAGCAGTTTTATTGGCATCGGACGTGATCATTGGTTAGAAATGCTGGATAACCCGCGGAAACCAGTCGCGCAGTGGTACCCGCTGCTTGAATCCGTTCCTGGACACATACCCTTATCTTCGTCTGACACTGTGCCTATTGGACTCAGCTGTTTAAATGGCAGGCAAGTACTTTTTATATATCCCCATTTGTTCATTCGCTAATCCCATTAAAAGTGAAACTCAAAGGCGCTATTTATTATTGCCTTGAGCTTCATTTAAATAATATTGAGTATTTTGCTCGATTTTTATTGCATAATGAATATTTATGTAAAAGATGTAACATATTAATTTTGTTTACTTTTTGCTGTTGTAGGTGAAGAATTTAAGAAAATTTCTACGGAGTTGAGACCTTGGAAAATATATCATCTGTCATTTGAACAATAAGTGGCGACAATTCTCAAAACCTTGTTGGTGCTACTCGTAGCAGCGGGTTTCGTTGGCGAACCGCGTTGCCGATGCAAATCGAGACAAAATTCTAATTACCTGTTACTGAATCCAATTCAGTAAACAATTGGACAACACAATACTTTATAAAAGAAAAAAAATACATTAAAGTTAAGTATATCGGCAGTGTTCAGATTGTAAAAATCATAAGAGATTGTTAATTTAAGATACAATAACTGTGTTAAACACAATATTACGCATAATTAAATGCTCAAACGATGTTATTTTATTAATATATATATATATATAAATATTATTATTGATATTAGATGTTTGGTTGCAAAGAATTTCTCAATAATTATTACTTATATAGATCGATGTTGTTTTTAGAGTAACAAGAAACTACTTTTGTGGGCAATCATGTCGCACAAACTACTTACTTATATATATTTATATGATATTATATAAGTATATACCTTATACATACTAATTATATTGTTTCTAAATATTATAAGTGGTATATTGCGGACAAACAAACCGTGTTATTTTAATATAATTGATGTATATGTCCAGGTGTACATATATACGTATCTACGTGTTTACGTCACTGTTGTTATCAAATATTTAAACAATAAAAATATTAATTTATCTACTGAAAATTATTTTGTTGTTGCCTGTTATCTACTACTACTATCCTCAGAAGAAATGAGAATATAGAGTAAGTTGATTATACCATTTTGAATCGTATTCTTCATGCTAAATTTAAGCATGTTATTGGTAAATTTAAAATCATTCTTCAGCAAAATTAGTAAATCAATACAATGATACCAAGTGCTTATTTACAGTCGCCATAGTAACGTTCAAACAATTGTTACTGCACAAAATGTCAATGCCGCAGTAGTTCGTTTATGTTTGAATTAAAATTACGCATTCTTCATGACAATGCCAGAATATGAAGCTCCGATAGATAATTTAGAAGCGTCCAGTTCTCAAACATCGGTTATTGAATCGATTCAATCAGATTCTGAGTCGTTGACGCTCTCTGATGTCGACTATGAATTTAGTGTTGGTAATTCAGGATCAAGTTCTTCTGAATCGGAATTTCCAGCACAAGATTCGGGTTCATCAGGTTCTGGGTACGATAAAATTAGAATTCCGATAGACCAAGATCTGAGACAGTTATTGGTATGTACACTTTCAATACATATTTATAGTTTTGTGTATTTTGTCACATTGCACATAAAAAGTAGATTTATAGCTCACGTACGATTGTACAAGGCTGATATAGTGAAAAGTTTGAGAGCAGCCATAATTATATAAATATTTATAGATATAATATATTTTCAGGTAAAGGTAACAGAAACAGAAGACCTTGAATCAGTAACATCGATTCGATTGCGCGTAATTGCGCGTGATTTTAGTCTGCAACGACTTCCAGTATATATGCCACATCTTACAGAGCTGAATCTCGATGGCAGTTGTCTGCTGTCCTTGCGTGATTTGGGGTGTAACTTGAATTCTCTTGTAATATTACATGTTACTCGTACAGGGCTTCATTCACTCGATGGCCTTTTTGGTCTACAAAGCCTTGTTCAACTATACGCTGGGTCGAATCACATCAAAGAAATGAGCTCGTGTGCAACAATCCCTCTTCTAGAAGTATTGGATTTAAGAAAGTAAGTTTTGATTCAAAATGGACCTCACAGTAATACACTTGAAACATTTACTATATAAAAATATATATATGTGCACAAAGAATTGGGAGGTTCTTGGTCAAAGTCTTACAAATTTAAATGTTTGATTAGTTACTAGTTGTTTCATATTATAGAAATGCAATCACCGAGTTGAATTCGGTTAGTTTTCTGATGTTGTGTACAGCTTTGAAGCATTTAACCTTGGAAGGAAATTCAGTGACGGATATGCCGAATTATAGATCAGTTGTATATGATCTACTACCGGGATTGACATCTTTAGATGGTATCGATCTTCCTGTAGAAGGTAAAATAATACACAATAATATTTATTTAATAATTCATCCCAAAATATGATTTCTCCGAAGTTAGAAAAAATCCTGTTTACATGCATTATATTTCAGCGGTCCACCTTTAACCAAAATATCTGTATATTACAATCCAATCCACTTTCACTTTATATAAAAAATATTTTAGTGTCACTTGTTATTCTGTAATTAATTCATATCCATTTGAATACAGAAGAAGTACCCTTGCCTAATCGCAATCCTGATCCGGATAATACTCGCGTTGCATAAAGCTGGTTGCTGTCTACTTGATATCCTTAGCCTCTGTTTTTTCGTTCGAATTTGCAAGACAGTGAAAGTGATTCTATTTATTATTTTTTAAATAATAATGTTATGTTGAAATTTTCTTCGAATAAACGTTATTTTATTTATAAACGATATTATAATTATATTAAAACATATTTGAAATAATTGATAAGACGTTATTATAAATTTTTGAATACTTCTTTGGATATTTTAATCCCGACAGTGTTACAGATCCACGTGTACACGACCAAATGTTATAGTTCTTCTGTACTTTAGCAAGCTAACAACTAATACAAATTTTAAGATATTTTATATAAACATAAAAAATCTTTTTTTTTTTTTAAGTAGAACCCAAAGGCCATCAAAAATAATTAAGATAATTTAGAGAGTTCTTCTTGAAATTATTTATACTGCGACCTAAAGGCATTGGTACCCGTCCCTGTGATTCTACTCAGGAAATAATTGAGTAAAATCGACTTTAATATAAGTTTTCTTTTTACTTGCAAAGTTAGATCGATAGAGAAAGAACAAGCACAAACAAGATTACCCAAAATTATCAGTAGATTCCCTCCGATTCCGTTATCAGCAGGAAGATTTCATAAGGTATATTACATATCATTTTATTTATATATGTGTAATGTACTTTTTTGATAGAACATAATAAAAATTGTTGTGATTAATGTTGACTTATTTCATGTAAATTACAATTAAATTTCTCAGGGTGACCTTGATAGGAAATTCTTAAAACGTAGTGCACGGCCCGCTACGACTGGCTCAATTGGATTTTCGACTAAAGACAAGTTGAAAATGCTTCCGGTCAGACCAGCAACCGCACGAAATGCTTTACGAAATGACTTCGCTAGTAAGTTTATATACTTTACACCACTTCCTGTTTCATATCTGATTTAATTTGGGTTGCCAAACGTCTAATGCCAATTTTAACGTTCGTAAGTAAAAGATGTGTCAGATAAAATAAACTATATTTAACATTGCGCTACAAAAAGAAAGCATCGGTCAATCTGTGACTGATTACTAAAAATAATACAAACCTTATACCACACAATATTTTGAAAAGCTAAATACGTATTTCGACAAATCGACATCAGTAGCAAAAAATGGGAGTGTAACGTTTTATCTCTGTCTAAGGCAAAAACCAAGTAGAGGAGTACACAAGGAAAGTAATAACCCATAGTAATACACGCAAAATTTTACATTTCAGATGTGACAAATGGCGCTGCATTGAAATTAAATGATATACGAAATATGTTCATTCCAAGTAAATTAACGTCCGGTACACCAATCTGTGGTAATCCTGCCGTGGCACTATTAGAAAAAAGACGTACGATGGCTTGGGAAGATCCAGAGATACAAAATTAATATAAACTATACATACCAACATAATAAAAAACAAAAACTATTTACTTATATAAAACTACACATATACAAAACAATGTACAAATATACAAGTAATGGAAATAAAATATTCAAAAAGATAATACTGCATTATATACATTTATAAGTAATTTTATTTCAAGAATATTAAGGAATTATTATATATAAATGTTTTTATTACCAGGTCAGTTAGAACACATAACATATTTGTATGCGTAATAGTTTGGGACCCTTTTTAACAAAAAATGCCCGGTTCGTACGCCTCTACTGCTAAAACATGCATTTGTTCCAAACCGGAACAATATTTGACAGTAAAAATATTTATTTTGGCAGCGAAACTAATACATTAGCAGTAAAAAAAATATGACTAAAACAAAATAAGTATTTCAGCAGAAAAATCGTTTAGCAAAATTATAAGACTTTCATTTCTTATATACGCATGAATATTTATTATTATATTATAATCATGAAAATTTTAGAGCTCCAGATTTTAAAGAGTATATATCTTAACCGGAAGTAATGGTTAACTCATGCTGCTTTTTGTTATCACACATATTCATATTGTTGCACGGAATTGTAGCATGAATTTAAAACAAAATAAAGTAATTTTATATTAAATAGATAGTGGAAGTATAAGAAAATCGAGTGAACATCAACATATTTTCTACCACCACACATTTCTTTGGGAGTTTGGAACTTATTTATGAAAATATAAGTAAATATTAAAATTAAAAACAAAATTGTGTTACATCTAATTTGCATGTTTAAAAAGTAAACACCATCTTAACAATAACAATAATAAAATTACTAATACAATCACGCTTAAAATAATAAAAACACACATTCCTATATCTGCCCCCATTCTGGTATTGAACAGAGCAATTTCCTGCCTGAATACATGTGCACGTATTTCGGTAGTTCCTTCCGTATTCATCGCTCGACACAAGTAATCTGTATCATTCACAATAGTTGATTTCGCCACTGTTAAATTAAGCCACGAAATCAATTCAATGTCATGATTGAGATTAAATTCGAACTGAACACTGTCACTCTCCATAGTTGTCTCATTCTTGTAGATCCATTGAATTTTTGGTTGTGGACTAGCTATCACTTTACACGCAAGTTGCACATATTCAGCACTAACATTTGATTGAACTATCGAAACTATTGGTTTACAATCAAATAAATTCGGTGTTAGTGTATTCCAATTTCTATTTTTAAATAGTTGAGGTTCCGCACATTTTGTTGTACTTGTGTCTAATACAGGATTATCATATAGTTCTCCTAAGTGGCAGTCACAAATCCAGGGATTTCCTTGAAGATACACTTGGATTAATCCATGTAATTTCAATATAACTGTCGCATCTATTGTAGTGAGTTCATTGTAATCTAAATGTAGCAATGCTAAAGATGTAGGAAATACATTTGCTGCGATTTGCACAATTTTATTGTTACTTAGGTGTAAGGTCTGCAACGAATTTAATTCGTGAAATAAACTATCTGTCAACTCGGACAGTAAGTTCCAATTCAAGTTCAAATTTTGTAATCCTTTCAATTGATCAAACGTTCCTAATGCGATTGAGGTTATATCGTTATTTGATAAATCTAATTGCACCAATGACACCAGTTTATCGAATGTCTTATTTTTCAATTCTTTTATTCGATTAAAACTCATATCTAATTTAAGTAATAACTCTAAATCGTTAAATACAACATTTTCTATAGCTAATAAATTATTGCTATTCAAATGCAGTTTATTTAACTGTAAATTATTCTTGAATATTCCTGCAGCCAATTGTGATATTTGATTAAAGCCCAAATCAAGGTATCGTAATGAGATTAGACTCGAAAAAATACCTTCATCCAATGTTACGATGGCATTTTTCCATAAATTTAATACTTCTAATTCGTTTAGTGATAGAAATAGGTCTTCTTCTAGTTTTTCTATTTTATTTTCGGATAAATCTAGATATTTAACTGATGACAAATTAGCAAATAAATGTTTATCTAATTTGTTGAAATTGTTATTACTCAAGATTAATTTGTCTAAGTTTTTTAAATACATAAACGTATTCGGATGCAGTGTTAATAAACTATTATATGATAAACTTAACGATTTTAAATTTTTCATATCCCAAAATGTCCGTTCTTCAATATACAATGGTACTTGGTCAGTTTCTTCATTGCTCCATTTTAAATCTTCGTCACTTTTTTCCCAAAAATGTTCTTTTTCATGACACTGATACCAATTTATGATCTTTATATCTTCGATTCGTTCGTAGTCAATATTATTAAATATTTCACGTGATATATTTAACAAATGTGTACTATTAATCGTAATAGTATTAAACTTAGATAGAATCAGATTATTACTTTGAGCACTAATAGTATTTAAAATTAATAAAATAACTAACACAATCAGAATCATATTTAATAATGTTTACTTGATCAGGAAAATGTAAAACTAACTCCGAACGCACTGTTGTTATTTTAATGCGTATCTAGAAGTGATAAATTGTGGTCTTTACCAGTGGGCTGGCAGGCTTTTGTTACATCGGTAAGAGATGTAAATCAAAATTTCCCGAAAAAACCACGGCTTTCGTTCTGCGGTCAGCAACGAAAATTTAAAGCCAGTATTTTACGAGTGTACTTACTTATAAGTTACTTTTTGCATATAAAGGTTGAATATTTAATATAACAGAATGTTGGTAATTTATATAATTTCCAGAAATACAATTGGTAATTAACTCAATGTTAGTAAAATAATATTAGTAAATTGGGGTACAATTGTAAAGTAAAAATAATTAACAAATTAGTAAATTGATAAATAAATTGTTCTAAAAGAGGTGGGGACAAGCCCCCTTCCACGAACGCCCCTGAGCATACATATTATATTGAAGGGAAATCAAAAACGGATACAGGTTTAGAGATAAGCGGATAACATCAGAGTCGTTTCGCTATACTGATTATAAAATACAATTAAGATCTTAGAACTATAAGAACTACGAGGTCGGATTCATTAAACCAGAGTTTTTTGACTCAAGGGGGAATTTTGTGATGTACATATTTATTTTTCCGAAAAAAATCAGGTCGTTAAATATTTTATTTAAATACTGTTACATGTTCAGAAAACCTTGTATTTTTGATAGCGAATTTTAGCAGCTTCTATTTTCTTGAGTTAGTTAGTGGCCAGACAACATGGCGAGTGAATACTGAGTGAAGTAATCTTAACGGTTATTGTAATAAAATGCATTTGTGTAATTTACCTGAACCTGTGACCATTTAGTGTAAATTTTATGAAAGTATCTTGATTTGTTATTTTCTTGTATTACTCAAATGACCAAAATGCTGTTCAATAAATATATACAAGCTGGTATTTCTTTTCTTCTAATGCTTAAGGTATGTGAATTTTTAAAGTATTTTGTGCGTGTGAACTTATACCGCCGAACATAATATGACGTGTGTGTGTTATGTGTAAACACCTATTTATAAAATTGTTTCAATTTTCAAGTTGTATATCCCGGGAAAGAAATCCTCCTATATTTGAAAAGAATATATAACCACAAGTGCATTTTTACAAGTGTCATATTTGCACATCTCGAAATGGACAAGAGTGAGAGAAAAAATGAAACCTGTAAAAGTAAATATAAATATCAAGCAACAATTTAATATTTATATTTTGTTTATTTGCAGACATGTCGTTGTGCCGAGTTGGTTATTCAAATTCCTGGCAACTTGGGTCTTTTGAAGCCTAATGAATATACACTCAGTTTGTGTTAAAAGGTCCTTTTGCAGTAAATTTTTGGCGATAATCACAATATCTATAATTTTTTAGTTGTTTTCTTGAAAATGAGTGATATATTATTTATTCAAAATTCAGAATTGATTTTTCCATATATAAATCGTAATACAGAAACGGAAAATTAAACCACAATCGCGATAACTGCCGTCAACTGCATTAGTAATATTATGATTCTAATCGTCAGTTCAATAATTTCCGTTTTATGAAAACTTTCTCAAAGAAGATTTCAATTATATTAGTTATTTCTGCAACTTGAAAAACGTTTAATAAAAGATGGAAATTTATAAACAACAGTGATATAAAGCAAATTGAACAAGTAATATTGCCATTTAATCAGATATGTGTTGAAGAAACGTCATTCATATAATTATATTCTAAGAATAGAATATAATTATTTTACTCTCGGAGTGACCATCAGGCTACATGTCGAGTGGGTGCTGTGTCATGTTCTATGAATACTATTTCGATAGTTCCGTTGTTATAAAAATAACTTGTTTGTTCAATTTATTGTGAAAATAAACATTAAATTCAGTTTTCATATTTGAGTGCGAAAATAATTTTGTAGAATTTATCCGAATCTCTAGACAATTTAGTGTTAACTTGGTGAAGGTGTTTTATTTGTTATTTTCTTGGTTTACTCAAATGATCAAGATGCTGTTCAATACATATTTACAAGCTGGTATTACTTTACTTCTAATACTTAAGGTATGTGTATTTTTAATTATTTTGTGCGTGTGAATGCTCTACAACCCATACCGATAAACATATGACGTCTATGTGTAAACGCTCTACAACTTTACCAAAAGAATGAATAATTATTAAAAATTTAATTACGCTACTATTGTAGCAAAACGTATTCTTAGATTATTCTATATAAAGAATGTATTAAAAAATACTACAATTATTATTATTATATATTGGATTTTCTTGTGCGTATCCAAGAATATCAGTGATATTTACTGAGTATATTATGTTTATTTGCAGACATGTCGTTGTGCCGACTTGGTTATTAAAATTTCTAACAAATTGGATCAAGAAGGATCCACATATCGACTCGACTACTCACCACCGCACGGCTACCCGCCGCCAAACTCGACAATTGCCGCTCAGGACATTCGCGATGTCATAGAATTCTCACAGGCATTACCCGGCACCAAATATGAATTCCGGCTGTACTATTCGAACCCGACGCTCAATAATTGGCTCACATGGACTGCTAGCATTACAACAGGTACATCCAATCAGTTATACATACACATTTAAATCTTCACATCTATATACTGATTTATATCGAGTGTAAAATGTTTATTAACTTTGTTGAGATCAATTTAAGCAACTACATCCTAACGAACATGTCTACTGTAAACCCGATACGCGCAAATCATTCCCATTTCAAATCCGAAATTAAAAAATGAATTTTAATTTTCAGCTCCCGGCCCTCCATCTAATTTTTCCGCAGTAGCGCAGAATGGAAAGTCTGCGTTGATAACATGGAGTCCTCCACTTCAAGGTAATTACTCTAGTTATCGCCTGAAAGTAGTGCCGCTCTCTGAAGAAAACGCTAGCCCTCAAACCATCACCGTCGACGACGACACTTTTCAATATAATTTACGAGATCTGAAACCGGGTGCAAGTTATCAAATTCAGGCGTTAACCGTATTCGATTCGAGAGAGAGTGATACTTATGCATTCGTATATTTTACTACCAGTAAGTATATTTTATTTATGTGTATTCTACAATATAAAACGTGTATTTCTGTTAAAATATCGATTAAGACTTCAAATATTTTTAGGGATATTAATGCTTTTCGTATTTTTTCAGAACCCAATACACCAGGCAAATTCATGGTTTGGTTCCGCAACGAAACGACCCTTCTAGGCTTATGGCAACCCCCGTATCCGGCGGGTATTTTCTCTTCCTACAAAGTCAGCATCGATCCACCAGACGCAAATGAAAGCACACTCTGGCTAGAAAAAGAAGGTGAGCCGCCAGGTCCAGCTCAAGCCGCGTTCAAAGGCCTAGTGCCCGGCCGAGCGTACAACATATCCGTTCAAACAATGTCGGACGACGAATTCTCGGTTCCGACAACAATTCAATATCGCACTGTCCCATTGCGACCACTCAACGTTACATTTAATCAAATCACTTCTACGTCGTTTCTAGTTCACTGGGAACCACCCAGTGAATTTACCGAGTTTGACAACTATCAGGTGTCGTTGGATACGGTGAACGAAGCTGCACCGGTGACTAGGGCGAGGGATGAACCAACCTGGTTGTATGATAATTTGGCTCTGGGACGAAAGTATAAGGTTGTTGTGAAAACGGTTTCGGGGAACGTTAGCTCGTGGCCGACAAGTGGGGATATTACACTACGACCATTGCCCGTCAAGGCGTCTCAAATTTTTAAAATTGATAATGAAGATTTGTTTAATATTTCACGTAACACTTTCATTAACACAAATGTAAAACAAATAGCACAAATATTATTGCCATTTAACAAAATAATGTTTGTTGAAGAAACGACATTCTGGGATATAATTAATTTAAAAGAATTAAAATTGTCAGATAATAATATATCAACACTGCATCCCAAAACTTTTGTGCCTTTACAACGTTTAAAGCGTTTATGGTTGCATTCAAATAATTTAGAAGTATTGGCCACTAATTTATTTGTAAATTTAACGTCATTAGAACTACTGAATTTGGGAGATAATCACATTAGAAAATTAGATACAAATCTGTTTTCATCTCTCAGCAAATTAGAAGTGTTAGATTTGTCAGATAATATGATTGAATTTCTGGATGAAAATATATTTTCAAATCTAACAACGTTACGTTATATTGATTTAGGTTCTAATCAAATATCATATATGGCAGTTGGTTTATTCAAAAATAATCCATTGGAAACTTTATCTATAATGGGAAACAGATTAAAAGTAATAGAAGATCATATATTTGACAGTTTGAAAATATTAAGTGCCTTAGATGTTAGTGAAAATCGTGTACTGGAAATCAAAAATACCACATTTAATAAACTAGTGTTTTTAAAAATATTAATTTTGTCGCATAACAACATAATGTCAATTGAAAAGGGAACATTTAATAAATTACAAAAATTAGAAAACCTACACTTGGGTTGGAATAAATTAACTGAATTATCAGATGATTTATTTAAAGGGTTAAATTCTATAATAACTTTACATTTACGTAATAATAAAATATCGCATATCGCAGATGTTTTCCCTGAATCTCTAACAGAGCTACATTTAAATTATAATAATCTATCTACATTAAATCCTTCAATTCTATTGAATTTAAAGAAATTAACCGAAGTATCCCTGGAAAATAATCCATGGTTTTGCGATTGCCGCTTAGGCGAGCTATACGATTATCCAGTTTTAGATGAGGACCCTTTATGTGTAGAACCTCAACAGTTTAAAAATAGAGCTTGGACAACACTATCACCCAATTTATTTGCTTGTAAACCAAGTATTTTAATAATGATATCAAATATATCTGACAATATAGTGCATTTATCGTGTAAAGTGATAGGTAGTCCTGAACCAAGAATTCAATGGATCTACAAGAATGACACTACTATGGAGATCATTGACAGCAAAAATGTCGATTTCCAGAAATATTTTGATCCCGATGTGGACGATGTTTACGAATATAATTTTATCACATGGCTGAATATATCTGTTCCGCAATTAACTGCATATTCAAATGATTACTTTTGTCGAGCAACTAATTCGGAAGGTACTACAGAAGCACGCGCAATTCATAATGTTCAAATAGATACAATGTTAAGTCTAAATCTGCGAATATTTATTGGTTTGAGCATAACTGTATTCATTATTTTGTTTTTGCTACTGGTGAGAAGGATTTTACTATTCAAATATGTTACTACTTTCACATAATTGCAAATAAAATAAAAATAAAAAGAGATCCAGGTCTGATCGTATTGTATAGGCTGTGACAGTGCGCCACTCCCGATCGCTATCCTACTACTGCTCGACACGGAGACTTTTGACTGCTGAGTCACCCCCCTGGCCCGATTCGTCTCTCCTTAGCCAACCTGATCGCCCCGGACTCCTCCAGGACGACCATATTGATACCAAGCTTAGTGCGGACGTCCAGTCAACATGGCTAGCCCCGTCACACAGGCCCTATATTCAAATCATCCACTGAACCCGACCTCCAAGTAGCTGGATTACAGGGGTGCGCCACGCTCCCAGTCGACATCCAATCGAGTAAAACTTCTACCCACCAAACCGCCATTGGTTCAAATCCCACCAAGATTTTTTTTTTCCAATTTTTTTTATTTATTATTGTTTAATTAATATTTAACTAACGTGTAAGAATTTTTTTTTATTTGTTATTGTTTAATTAATATTTAACTAACGTGTAAGAATTTTTAAATAATATATTACTATTAACCATAGATATAACACAAAACAACGCGATTCAAATAACCGTAGTAAGTAAGTCGGAGGTCATATTATATATATATATATATTATTTATGTATTTGTATCTATAGTTCATTTTAATTTATAAGACTTATTACAATAATTTCTCATGGATTATTCGCCAAAATGTGTTCTAATATTTATTTCGGTTTATTGTACCATGGATAAATAAGACAATTATTTTTAAAGAGTATTCAATAATAATTACTAAATTATATGTTAAGCACAATAATATATATTATAAATAATAGAAAATTGACCGTATAAGCGCACGTAGCGGTGAAATTGTCTAACTAAATGTATAAAAGTCGAGTCGTTGTGTTGTTTCATTGCTTTTGATATCTCGAATGTCATATATTTTGACATTTGACGTTTACAAATTTATAGTAATGACAACTAAACATTAAAATGACTCCAAACTTAAAAATATCGCAGTCATTAATAACTGTAAGTAAATTTAATGAAAAATTATAGATGTTTTTAAGTGATCCTGCATTTTAACCGACTGTTAGTTAATGAACGTATGTTATGTTTAGAGGTTATCCTCCGTGACTGAAAGATGTTTCGGTTGCTTATATGGAATTATTTATGAAAATTCTATATTAGTGTTGGGATTTGTTTCGGAAAATACTAACAATGACCTAAATATACAAGACAGCTTCCCGGGTGAAATAGATTTATGTGGAATTATTGGCATTGGCGAAGAGGATTATAATAATTCACGAGCGAAGAAAATCCTTCAGGTAATATTGTTTCAGGATTTATATTCTCGTTTACGATAAATATGACTGGTTGTTTTTAGGATGTTGATGTCACGGACAACCCGTTATTTCTTAGTTATAAGATAGGCAAAGATTCCGAACTAATCGCAAATTTTATCGTGCATGGCAAAGCGGAGAACACCACGTTTCAAATTTATCCCGAAAATCTGATTTGGTCCCAGTTTTTAACTGTACGACTACAGACCCGAGTGCCATTTATGTGCAATTTTCAAAAAGATTTTGTTAAAGAAGCTTCGACTACATTACGCAAACAAGTCAATATACTAAAGCATCTTTAGCCAGAAAAAAATAGTTTTAAGTTTTAATTTATTTTTTAGTTGGCTAGTGGACAAGTTGCATTTCGCTTTCAAAAAACCAGCATTTATTTAATGAGTAGTTATAATGAAAATGGTTTAACGGGTTTGTCAGGTGATCCAAATGTCGGAGAACTTTGTGATTTTTCGTATAACTTAACCGAAAGTTGCATAAATTTGAAGGCGAAAAAGAAGTATAACATCGATATGGTAAGGCAATTTTAATTGTTTTTTGTGCAAAAAGAATTCTTCGCTTTCTCGTTCATTCCCTTAATATTCGTCATTCATTCTTATTTTTTCATGCGTTCTCGGTTCATCTCACTTTCATTCTCTTTATATTCGTCATTAATGTTCATCTCTTTTGTATTCTGGCCCTTTTCTTTGCCATACAAGATTTCTGCTTTTTTTTTTGAGATTTCTTACCCATCCTAAAATAAATTATATTGAATAAAAGCCGATTCATAAACATGTGTTTTCGTTCCATTATTCAAATTTAGCATCATGAAATATCAATTTTGTCTAAGATCTATATATGTATATATATATTCGTTATAGAAATATAGGATATAAAATAATAGAAAATTATTGTTATATTTTTTTGACATTTACTTTGACAGAAAAGAAATGCCTGTAATAGATAATTATAATAAAAAATGCATAGAGTAAACATGCACTGCTGGTTTGAATAGTTTTTCAAAAATAAGAGGTGTGCAACTAGACCATATACAAGTCTTAAGTTTAAAGTGTCATAATTTTACGTTCGATAGTTTCGGCTCTAGAGCGTTCACACACACACACACACGTCACTCCGAAAATAGTCACATTCGTTTCGGAGAAGCTCAAAACGTGTATATTCGTTGAAATCTCGAGTTCGATTTTTTTTTGTGATCCCTATACTTACTTATTACTTCGTAAAAAAAATATATATATATTTAAATTTCAATTTGTTAGAGAATGGACCATTTTCTTTAGGAGAAAACTTTTGAAATAAAAGTTATTTAAAATTAGAATATCTAAATGCATCCATGGCCAAGGTAGTCAAAAAATGACACGAGTATACTAGCACAACTGTAGAGCGTTCCCTATAATTACTTATTACTTCGTAAATGAAAGTAAAAATATATTCATTTTCTTATACATAGTATTGTGATCACTATAAAAACGAAATCGAAATTTTAAAGGAAATATGCGTCCTAGAATCCATTTTGACTATAATATCAGACTTTTGTGTGCGAGTGTGAACGCTCTACATACCGTTAAATGTAAAATGAGATGAATTGAATTTAAAATTTGTATATCTTGGGAAAGAAAACCTCCTACTTTTGAAAAGAATATTATTTACTAGTGTCATAAATGTGTCTCATAATAACTTAAACAAAGGAAATTTGATAAAATATTTTAATTAATCATATTTTAAAAATGATGTATCGTTTAGGTTAGCTTTTAAACAGTAATTAAAATTATTTAAACTAAATGAATTTACCATAAATGTTTCTAATTTTGTTTTTGGACTAAAATATATTATAATTTAGTTGAAATATAGCATTTTGTTTCAAATGTACATATTTGCAAAACTTTTGTATCCCGTTTTTCAACTATAGTTTAAAGCATTTTCCCCAAAATTAAAATACCCGACATATTTCAACACTTGAATAAGTAATTGTTCTTAGGATATTTTAAACGTAGAGATGTTTCGAAAAGCTACTAAGGACCATTTAGCTGATACGAAAAATCATGCACCAGTTATTGATGTTAACAAACGTAAGTTTTCTTAAATTATCTGTGTGCTATATTGTATGGTATCAATTTACAGCAAAATCCTCGCATATTTATCTAATTTCGTAAAGTAAGAATGTTAACTTTGATTACAGAAATCTATGAATGTATGAAAATATCATTAAAAGTGGACGCAGTTGCCATGGTACATCGTAACACAAAAGTGCTGCACTTGTACGAAATATTAATTGAAAGTCTGTGCCGCAATTTAAGGCAAATGGAACGCTGCTTGTTAAGCCAAATCAACGAAAACAGCAAGAAAAAAGATGGCGATATTGCACCAGTCTCATTACCTGAGCCGTTCCATTTCATGCCCGAAGGATGCGGCCATTTTATCACAAGATTTTATCCGAAAGAAGCGTTGGAGAACAACCTAGGTATTAATCGATAAAATAGTGAATTTTTTAAGAATTCTTTGTGGAGAATGAAAAATATGAATTATAGTTTTCTTTCCTTATACGACTAGATAATGAACGGAAATCATTGCATGATCGATTTCTGCTGCCGAAAACGTGGCCATATTTTAAACGTACCAACGCATTTCATTTTAAAGAAGAACACCCAACGAATGGACCTCTTACCAATCCTCATGAGCATTTGCCAGCTATTAACAATCCGGGTATTTAAAAAGGCAACATTCAAATTACAATTAATTTAATTCACTTGATTTATGGCGTAGATGTAGTAGTATGCGTTGTACGTGGACGATACAGTTACTATCATTACATGCAACAAGATTTTGACGATAATGGTTGGGGATGTGCGTATCGCTCATTGCAAACGGTATTTTCGTGGTTCCGTTGGCAAGGCTACACAGAAAAAGAGATTCCTACCCATAAAGAGATCCAACAGTGTCTCGTGGATATTCAAGACAAGCCGGCTAATTTCCTTGGGTCGCGCCAATGGATCGGTTCCACAGAAGTCAGCTTCTGCTTAGATACCATGCTAGGCGTTACATCTAGGTAAATTAAGGGTTCACACTATATTTATTACTTTCTTTTACGAAGTAATAAGTAAGTATTGTAATCATGAAAAATTTCGAACTCGAGATTTCAACGGATATACATGTTTGACCTTCCCTGAATCGAATGTTACTATTTTCGGAATGACGTCTGTCTGTGTGTGTGTCTGTGAACGCTCTAGGGCCAAAACTGTCGAACGAAAAATTATGAAACTTAAGACTTGTATATATGCCCTAGATGTGCACCTCCTATTTTTGAAAAGAATATTCAAACCGGAAGTGCATGTTTACCCTATGCATTTTTTGTTCTCCAATATCACTAGAACGGCTACACTTACGGCAAATATAGTTATGTTCATAATGAATCATATTAATATTTCGCACAACTTTTGTTTGAAACATTTCTTCAAAAAATGTACCAGTTGCGAGAAAAATGCTACGAAACATTATAAATATGTTGTTTACGTTGCCATGGATTCGCATGTAGCTTATAAAATCGGATCATCTGCTATTTTTACAGGAAAACAAAATAGACTCAATTAGATAAATGACATTTCAGAATATTTCTGTAGAGTATTGGTTAGGTTGACAGCAGGTTTTGGATATATATATATATATATATATATATATATATATATATATATATATATATATATAGTGAAAACTGCGTAAAAGAAAGTTGAGTGCAGGCCACTCCAGATATTTTACTATCCTTATAGAACATTGTTTATTATGGATTTTAGTAGTGAAAACACATGGCGTCATCAATCTAGTAACTTTTGACTACGACGCAAGTCCATACCCTGTATTTTAACTTTGATGAATAAATTTGAACTTTTGTTGTGTAGAATCCTTCATGCAAGCTCCGGAGAGGAACTTGGCACGAAAGGGCCGGAGTTAGTGGCTCATTTTAAGACCCAAGGCACTCCGATCATGGTAGGCGGTGGGCAACTAGCGCACACGATCATTGGTGTCGAATACAACCAGACGACCGGGAACGTTCGATTTCTAGTGTTAGATCCGCATTATACTGGTGGCGAAGACTTGCACACCATTAACGGCAAGGGATGGTGCGGCTGGAAAAATCTCAACTTCTGGAATAAAACGGCCTACTATAATATGTGTCTGCCGCAAGTTCCGCGATCCATATAAATCAGGTCATCAGAATATGCATTTTTAATTATTATATTTTTATTTATGTCCGCACAAATATATAACTTTCATTCTTTTCTTTTAAGGTTAATGGTTACATGCAATTTTATATATTAATAAAACATATTGTTTGAAATATATCAGTTTTATTCTTTAAATGTCCTGTCCTGGAATAGGCTTCAAGCCATCAAAATTTATATTTGGTTAAATGCCTTGAATGATTCAAACCACATTTCAAGTTAAAACTTACATAAAATAATTCAATTCCTTTTGTTTGTTGATCAACAAAACAAGGCTTGCAATTGTCAAAAAGGCTTCAATTCCTTGTGAGTTATAATTAACTTGTAATTAATAAACGGGTCTTAATTCCTTTTGATTAATAATACAGAATCACATATAATGCTTGTAATTGTCAAATAGGCTTCAATTCCTTTTGAATTATAAATGATTTGTAATTGGTAAATAGGCTTTAATTCCTTTTGATTAATGATTTATAACGCAAGTTCACATAAAATACTTGTTATTATCAAAAATGCTCAATGCTTTCGAATTGTGATTTGAAATCAATTAATTGTAGGAGATATGAGCTTGTGAATGATTGAAATAATTTTTAAGTTGAATTATGAATTCAATTCCAGTAGAATTGATTTGGCCATATTTCAAAAAGTGCTCAATTCGTTTCGAATGGTGATTTGAAATCAATTAATTGTAGGAGATAAGAGCTTGTGAATGATTGAAATAATTTTTAAGTTGAATTATGAATTCAATTCCAGTAGAATTGATTTGGCCACATTTTACTCAAAAAATCTACTGGAAGTTTACAAAAACTATAAATTATACAATTTATACTCTGCTGTGTATCAAAATAATGACTAAACTTCATTTGGGTATAAAATTTCGTCAAATTGTAAACCCAAAGACTAAAGAAATAATAATATAATAAGGAATAATAGAATAAAATCACACTTGGTTGGTTTCAAAAATAGTTTAATGTAACTTCATACGTATTTCGGCTTTTACACCGTCAGAAGTGTCGGAAAGAAGTAAACAGCAACGTCTTTCCGACACTTCTGACGATGGTGTAAAAGCCGAATTACGTATTAAGTTACATTAAATTATTTTTGAAACCAACCAAGTGTGGTTATATAATTTAATGTAACTTAATACGTATTTCGGCTTTTACACCGTCAGAAGTGTCGGAAAGAAGTAAACTGCAACTTCTTTCCGACACTGCTGACGAAGGTGTAAAAGCCGAAATACGTATTAAGTTACATTAAATTATTTTTGATTTTATTCAATTATTCCTTAATAAATAATCATGTTCGAACAAGTGCCTACAGCTCATACATTTAATCTTAATAATAATATTTTTGCAGTTTTAAATAATCAAGTTCGTACATATGGATTATCTCTTCAAAAATTACTGGTTAAATAGAAGTTTGCTAGTTATATTTTTGAAAAAATCTACCAAATTGATTTTACGGCGACCGAAGGTAAAAGGAAAGAGCTTATTGTTCTTTTTCCATTAACTTGCACTACCATCTAGTGGCCTCTAGTGTTAGTTGTGGCAATAGGGATAGCGTCTGCGTACTACAGAACCTGGCATTTTTCTCTCTTTGCTGTTTTGCTTTCTCAGTCAGTCAGTGACCAGACAACATGGCGAGTGGGTGCTGAGTGAAGTTCCGTGTGTACTATATAATTTTGAAAGTTTTTGTTATAAAAATGACGTTTTTTGTGCAGTTCATTGTGAAAACAAACCCTGTATTCAGTTATCATATTTGAGTGCGAAAATGTTTATCATTTTGTATAATTTACCCGAATCTGTGACAATTTAGTGTTAACTTTGTGATTTGTTATTTTCTTGTTTTACTCAAATGACCAAGATGCTGTTCAATAAATATTTACAAGCTGGCATTACCTTTCTTCTAATACTCAAGGTATGTGTGTATGGCTCTATGGGTAAAAATACATCCGCTTATGGCTTAGAGAAGTCCGCATGTGTTATACATCCTGGTCCTCACAGTTCTTGTGTTCAAGACACTTTTTGTGTTAACAATCATGAATCTAGTTCCCACACATACACATTACATAGTTTTCATCAAGAACCACAGCCAATAAAACGTAATCAATTTACTGAAATCGCTATTAAGTTATATGACCAATGTTTTTTTTTTTTTTTTTTGCAGTGAATTGTGCTAAGAAGTAGGTATGTCTGTTCCACATGAACAAAATACAAATCACCACTTTCTAATTTACACTTGATCGGTTATTGTTATTCACTATTTGGAATTTGGATTGCATTTGTTAACACATAAAAAATATATAGTTTATAGCAACATTTTCTTATTTGCATCCTCGTCATTCAAAGCACCATCGACTGTCTTTTCCGGTTTATTCTTTATATAACTGATGATAGTCAAACAATTATTTATCTTTATGTATTGAAGGGATTGTTATGTTTTATGTAAGCAGGTAATTTTTTGAATAAATTTTTTAACATCCGTTATATTACCATTGTTTTTGTTTTAGATCTGAAATTAAGTTTACTTCTACAATCAACTGATATTATTGAATATCATAAATTGATTTGTTAGATTTATTGCAATTTGCACCAAGAAGACTAAATTTTAAGGATTGTACATCGAGGAAAGTAATTTAGAACGATTGCTGGCCCTTAGTACATTATTGGTTTAAGTAATAAAAACTAGAAGGGCTTCGTGTAAATTAACATAATTACAATGTAATTTTACAGAAAGAAATAAATTTACTTCAACTATAATGCAATTTTATGATTTATCACTATATATATATATAGGAAATCTTGTAATTTTACATCTTTTACTTTCTTATACGCAGTAAATAGTAATAATTCGAGCTCGAGATTTCAACGGATATACACGTTTTGACCCTCCCTAAAGCTAAAGTTCATTCTCTAGTTTTACTACACTTCACTAAACACTGTTAAAGAATTTGGAATCACACAGGGACTATTTCCGGAATAACGTCTGTCTGTCTGTCTATGAACGCTCAGAGCCAAAACTGTCGAACGTAATATTGTGAAGCTTCAAACTTAAGACTTGTATATGGTCTAGATGTGCACCTCCAATTTTTGAAAAGAATATTGAAACCGGAAACTGTTTACTGCATTTCTCCAGTATCACTAGAACGGCTGCACTTATGGCCAAAAATTATGTGCATAATGAAAGATATTAATATTTTGCACAACTTTTGTTTGAAAAGTTTCTCCAATATCTCTGGAACGGCTGCACTTATGGCAAAAATAGTTATGTGCATAATGAAAGATATTAATATTTGGCACAACTTTTATTTGAAAAGTTTCTCCAATATCTCTAGAACGGCTGCACTTATGGCAAAAATAGTTATGTGCATAATGAAAGATATTCATATTTCGCACAACTTTTGTTTGAAAAGTTTTTACGAAAAATGTACCAATTACGAGAAAACTGCTACAGAAAATCTTAAATAATCGAATTTTGCTTGACAACATTTTTACAGAGAAACAAAATAAACAATTGGATATTTGACATCGGGTATAATAAGCCTACTAACGTATAAGACCACAATATGCATAAACAAAAAAGCTTAAACATTATGCGATATTTTAATACCTAGATAAGTTAAAATGAAGTCTAAAAAGAATACAGCTAATTACTGGACGTAAAATTCATTCATTCATGATTCATAAATTATCAAATTGCGCTAGATTTACAATCTGTAGACGGCAAATTAAATGTTGTAATTGAATTCATTTTCTCTGAATCAATGGAATTTAATAACTTCCGGTTTAATAATTAGTGTGTGTATATTAAATCGGTGACTGCTGCATTCACACGTAGCAACAGCATCGGAGAGGCGATACACAGAATTGCACTTACAATTATATATATATATTATTTGTATCACAGGTATTATTATTAATGGTGCATGTTCAAATTCGTTTTAAACTTTACTTAATACTATATATATAGAATATGGTTCTCCTGGCATAAAACCGAATCGCAAAACAGAATACTCAGGGAAAATAGTAAGAATAGGGAAGAAAGTACTTTTAGATTTCGTCCAAAAAAGTGTATATGTATAAAGAATGCCTGGTAAAAATATCAATTTAATTGAATGTTTATTTTCTGAGAATAAAATAAAAACCTTCAAAATATGCTCTTTTTATAGTTTTTGTTATTTTATCTTCGAAACTGAACATTTAAAAATTTGATATTTTAACCAAATAATGTTAAAGCATCGTCTGAATTAAAAAAAGCTTAGTTTAATTTTTTTCGAACTGGATGTTTGACCTTAAAAGTGTTCCTTAATGGCGTTTTAAAATAATACATGTACAAACATATATTTCACTAGATTAGAATAACTATAATTGTCAATAAGAACCAGAATTTATGATTAGTTGAAACTTCATTTATATCGTTGACAGCCCATTAATTCGTAAACGTAATTACTTATTATTGTGAAAGTAACCATGTGTTTGCATTACTTGTTATATTATAATATAAATATTTTAATCTAATTGATTTTCGCATACCTGTATTCACTACAAGTACATTGTTAAATGAAAGTCGACTAGTTTTCAAATGTTTCCTTCTCAGTGCATTCATTGAAATATTTTAATTGAACTTCTTTGTCGTCTGCAAACTTTTCTCTAGATTAGCGAAAAACAAAATTTCAAAAGAAAAGTCATTTTCAAATTTTATTATATTCGCTGACAACTGACCAGAGATACTCCAAAGATTTTATAAAATTTATTGGCGGGCTTAGAATGATTCATTACATTAGTTATTTGCTTACAAATAAATTGATGATATATTTAAAATATTTGGATAATAATAATACTGCGATTGCCCCAGTAAATGGTAATTCTTCTGACGTTCTTTTTCAATGATTCAATTTTCCAAATATGGGTTTGAAAATTACTTAATTAAAATCACCATTTAAATAATTACTTCTTTACCTTGTTGTTTATTTATGATAAATCTAAGAAAATATTCAAATGTAACAGATTACATATGTCCTCTTTACATAAATACATATACAATTCACCCAGCCTATTCTTATAAAGTGCTGTAACAAACTTAACTCAATTACAACAAATTTTAGATACGCAGAATTATGTTTAAAAATGGATAAAACCAAAGGAAATATTGACGGATGTAACAATTTATCTCGTAGTATAACTAGGTTAACCAGTGGGCACTATGTGTCCACATCATATACAGAATACTCACAGATCAACCATTTGAATAATTTGATTGGTGGCGATTTTTCATTACACGGAGGACGTTTTCTCCGTATTGTATAAAATAAATACACGATAAATTTGGTATTGGCAAACACCATCAATATAATATATCAGATGCCACTATTTGCAAACTCTACTACACACAAAATACACTTCAAATCATAAAATGCGATTTTAATTCATATTCGTATCTTGAATTGAAATGCACTGTAAAAAGCACTGCTTCTATTATGTAGTGAAGGAATTATTCACAATACTATTATTTAATTTGACGGTTGCTCGTTTTTAACTTTGAGAGAAGCATAGTATTTAAAAAAAAAAACTGACCATATGTTAAAATGGGTCAGTTTTCTCGATGTTTTGGCCCATAGTAAAGTTTCTTATAAATAATAGAAACACTTTTAATTGCGCAGGTAAGCGATAACATTGTGGTTCAGTTATTAAAATATAAGAGTCAACATGAAGAGTCTTCTTTCCCGGTATATATATATATATAACGGTATATTCATAGCTGATGAGATGAGGTCGTCGAGCTCAAATTGTTTGCGAAATTTCCGCGAAATGATACGATCAACATAATATATTTATGTCGCCCACGATTGCCTTGTTTTATTACAGCCTTCACAGCGGCAATCGCATAGAATATGGGTGCTTTAGCTAAATTCATAATGTTCCATTCACCATACAGAATTGTAGCTCTATTAATATACTATAAATAAAACAAGCATCGCCGCAAGAACGGCTCTGTATTCACTTTTTAGCTCAACTAACTAGTAATTAAAATTAGAAATTATGAATAATAATCCAGTTTGTACTAAGCTGAAGGCACAATGAGTAAAAATACTATTCTATCTTGAAATAATTGAAGAAATGCAATCTCTAAATATAATCAGAAATACACGTTTTGAGCGTCCTTGACCCCATCTTGACTATTTTCGTAATGATGCAACACTTTATTTTGGAGCACGGCTCCTAATTCGTTTCTTTACGCACTAAATATGCCAACTAGAAATTTCCTCGTAACCAATTCTTATGTATCGTATATATATATATACAATTTCGTTGAATCTTAGAAAATGTCGACGATATAATCCGTTTTTCGTTTTAAAATATCAGGCTGTGCAGTATACTGGAACACACAAGGCCATCGTGTGCATTATTGAATTAGTACGCGGAACGAATAAACTTGAATAGGTATATACACTTTTGTTGGGTTTTGTGTCAGTGTGCCTTCTACTTAAAAAGTAAAAGTGTGTTCAATTATTATGGGAAACTTGCTGTTGTTAAACTGTCAGGGATACATGAAATATTTACCCTATGACAACACTGATCCATCATTTATACTTTCTTGGATTAACTTTTGAACTGGAAGTACTGATGCTTGCACTAATGTTTGTCAACGTTAAAATTAAATTGTAAGGTGTAATATGAATGAAATATTCAAATATTTTGACCCCGTGAAAGAGTTCAGTATCAAGCGTGTTCGTATTGATTCAAATTAAATAAAATTGATTGAATTGTGCCTATGATCTCATGTCATATTACTGATTATATTTATAGTCGTTCGACAAAAAAGTAACCACAGTCCACTTTTACTTGGGCCATTCCATGTAATTTAATATCCTAATTGTAAAATAATACTGTGGGAAGAAAACAATAGTGCAAATGTTATTGTTGTACGAAATCCACAAATAAATAAAATAAAGTTAAAACTAATATAATCTTAACTGTTAAACAAAAAATAAATAAATATAAACCATTTGGTTAAATGATTCATATGCCAAAACTTCCCAGAAAACAAAAATGCATTTTATCCTTGCTGAGTCAAAACTGTAATGGATCAATTTACTGCTAAATTAAAACAACCTCTGCCTAATGATTCATTTAGCCATGTAGCTACGAACATTAATTACATTTTTGCTACCTTCAGCATATCATCAACCTCTAACAAAACCTTACCTGTCTCAGTACTTGCATAACCTTACGGTTTTCCTTCTATATATTAATAAAAATAGCATACACATATATAAAACCCTTTTTACTTTCTTACACGCATAAGTAAGTCAGTATCAACCAATAAGTTATAAATATTCCGTTAAACGAGGTGTAATTTGTAATTGGTTCACTATTTTGTTTGTTTGTTCTTTTATAGTAAGTTGATTATTACAAATAAGATTGGTATAAAATCGTATACAAAGAACCAAAAAAATGATTTGCTTTTAATCGTAGCATTAGACTCCAATACAGTAAAGCAAAATACATTAAAAATCCTACCTTAAACATTTGCAGGTTCATCTTCCTTCCAAAAGGACATCTTCATTCACAATACACTAGAAAGTCTTTTAATATCCACGAAAATCCCAGTTAAATCTCGGGAAGACACACAAAACCCCGAATATACCACAACACATCACCTCACCACACTGCGTTTAACGTTATAAAACTTCCCATGTAATTAAATATTCTGGTTGATGCATGTTCAATACATCAACATATAGAAAACTGTACAAAGACTATCCTATGCTAAATATAAAACACGCCCTTGTCTTAAATTAATTTGCGTTTATACAAGAAAAAACTTGTAAATTGTTCAATTTAATTTTAAAAGAGAATGCATTTATTCATTTATACGGTAAAAACATGTTCAGTTTATATTTGTAAACTAAATTAAAATTGTTTTTATAATTTTGTAATAATATTATTATTAAAAACTAATAAATGAGATTTCAACACGTTTTGGCCCTCCCTGAATCGAAAATAACTATTTTGGGATTAATGTCTGTTTGTCTGTCTGTCTGTGACCGCTCTAGAGTTAAAACTGTCGTACGTAATATTGTGAAACTTCAATCGTATGACTTGTATATGGTCTAGATGTGTCTTTTTATTTTTGAAAAGATAATTCAAACCGAAATTGTATATTTACTCAATGCATGTTTTGTTCTTTCGCCAATATCACTAGAACGGCTGCACTTATGGCAAAAATAGTTATGTACATAATGAAAGATATTAATATTTCACACAAGTTTTGTTTGAAAAGTTTATTCAAAAAATGTACCAGTTACGAGAAAACTGTTACGAAATATTATAAATATGTTTACGTTGCCATGGATTCGCATGTAGCTTACGAGAAAACTGTTACGGCAAATCTTAAAAGTTCTTATTTATGTTGCCATAGATACGCAAGTGGGAATTATATTTAATAAATCGTATGAACTAAACTATTGACAGGAATTTTGTTATTTAACATCGGTTAAAATAAATAGATCGACGTGAAACGAATTTCTATGCAAACATTTTACTATTTAAGGATGTTACAGACACACTCTTTTGTTCATACTGTTCGACGAGCTAAATAAACTGAGCGAGTTGTTTCTATAATTCTGAACTTTTCATATTCTTAGCGACGCATGTACTATTAAAAATCGCTTATTTATAATAACTGGTTTACCTTCAGTTTTTAACTAAAACATGATTTTTTTTTTTGTAAATTGTATATAACAAGTTTTTGTCATTAGGGAAATAACAGTGAACATCGTAGATTGTTTTTTAGTATTCTGAAAATGAATAAAAAAAAATATGCTGTATTATAAATCAGAGATACATTTCAGGGAAGAAATTATTTTCTATGCAAAATTTAAAATCGATTTAATATTGTTGGGTTAAAACATTTATAATTGAATAGATTAGTGTTTTAAAATTTGAATTTACTGCATATTGAATTAGCGTTATTAGAATAGCAGCTTTCTATTTCCATTGTTGATTAATCATAAAAGAATGTTTAGTATAAAAATATTTTTAAATGAACACGATACCAAACTGCTTAGTGTAAAACATATTAAATAGGTAAACGTTAAATAGGTATAGCAACAATTTACATCTGTTTATATATGTGAAACTTGGTCACGGCCAACTCACATTTTGAAATTATTCTCGACTAGAAAACAATACAACGGAAGTCCATACTAGATAAAAGATATATATGTACCTATAGCTAATCCTACCTAATCCGTCCATACATACATCATCTCAACTGTTTTCTTATCACAGTTGTCAGTTTAGAATTACACATTCATTTTGTGAATATTGTTGGTACAGTTGCATATTGATTTTGTTTCAACTTAGGGTGAATTTAAAACAAAATAAAGCATTATAATAATAAATACAGATAGTGAAATGGTAAGATCTATTTATAATCTGCATTTTTCAAGAGATAATCAAAACATGTGACCACAAACCCCAGTTGCGAAGGTCAAGGACAATGCGGGGATTTTTTTGAATAAATTTCTACACTTGCTAAACGTAATAAATTTGACTATTTTTAATAATGCGCTCATATTACGGACTCGAGGAATACCCAGCCATTGGTAATTTCCAATTCCACTTTGATATTTAATAATTATAATAAATTGTGTGGATTGCTTGGCACAGCTGCTTACGAAATTAACCGGCTGTTACACCTTTATGCCAGTTGCTTTTTTGTACATTATTTACTAATGTATTATTGTAAAGTAGTGCAAAATTGTGTAATATCAACTGATTGCATGTACATGCACGCACATGTCTGAGCTAGTTCTCTGGAACACGGTACAGCGCATAAATAGGTATTTATTCATTTATCACGTTCTACAAAATAGACACTCTTGCATTTTCTGCGCGCGATATTTTATTCCTACGATTTTTCTACTCGTACTCTTAGCTGAACCGTACGAAGTACAGAAGAGCTAAAGTATTTGGTCGTGCTATGTGGTAGCCAGCTCAGATCGGAATGAAATCGAGTCAACAGTTTTGACATAATTACGTTACACAAATTATATAAGTTTTCAACAAACCATCAAGGATTTTAAAATTCAACCAAGTGTTCCATGACGTTATAATCATGTTTACACTTTTATAGAAAATTATTGTTCTAGTTTATTAATAATCATGTAACTTTCCATTTGTATAAAATTATTCTTTAAATCGCATTTCCTTGTGAACGAATATGTAAATTATTCTTTGTTTTTTTTTTTTTAAAGCACATACATAATTTTCCGCGCGGCATTTTATAATTAACAACCATATTTAATTTTCTTTGTTTGAGGAACTTAATTCGAGTCTCGCTCAAGAACTTTGATTGATGTTGTTGTTGATTTGGTTGAATATACTAGAATTTTCGTACAATATTCTGCCGGAAGCTAAAGCTATTCATAAGAAATTCTATGGATTCAAAAAATCGGTAAAGTACTCCGAGTGACAGCAGACACCCTTGTCTACTGTATTCTCTTCACTTCCCCCATTTTATGCCTCTTCAATAGATAAAGAATATGAGTATTCGAAATATTCGCAATATTATGCTCTCACTGCCACGACTGGTTTTTAATAATAAATCTGGAGTGGCCTACACTGAACTTATACTTAGTTTTCACTATATATTCAATATATAGTTTTATTGGTGCAATCAATCAATAACAATAATGATTGTTTATCTCTTCAAAATTCGGTGATTATAAATATGTGAGGGATATAATTTTTGTGAAAAACTCTGATAATTGTTTAATTATCTGTTCAAGGGCAAATTAATAAATTTAATAACGTATCACATAAAAACGTAATCATTTCTGTTTTGTAAAGATTTTAATACTTCAATTACTCTGAAAATTGTATGTTGTTAAATTGTAATTTGCCAGTTTTTGCGTAATTTCCTCACATTAATTTGTACAAATTTACAATATGAATTTCTCAGAAACGTTATTGTCTATGTCTAATTGTTCTTTTATTTAATGTTTACTGTTTTTTATTTTTCTTCCCGGGAATTTTTCAATTTTTGTGCGTCATCGAATATAAAACAATTATATAGTTATTAATAAACTTATTATAATATGGCTACAAGTAAACAGTTTCCATATTTCTTTAGTTTGTGATACCATACCAAAGACAATTTATGCATTTTAATGCATTGTTGCAATCAATAACAATGATAATATCTTTTATCATATTATCTCTTCAAAATGCAGGGATTCTTCATTTATACATCACTGGTTAAGTAATGTTTTCTTTAGGTATAAATAAAAATAATTTAAAATTTGACTAAATAGATTGGTGAGCTGAAGGCCTTGGTGCTTGTTTGACTACCCAATTTTAATTTTGATAATCAAAGTAAATAAAGTGTCATAAATAAATATCGTATTAATATAGCACCTAATGACTGAAATGCACTTTCTAATATTTTCTCCAAAAATACAACACAAATGAACAAACATTAAATTGGTTTCCACGTGTTGTTACATTAATATATATATATATATCATTTTATTATTTGGACATTCGTGTGACTTTCATGTCCATAATATTACAAATTACAACATGTTATATTACTCATTAAGGGTTTCTTAATTTTTACAAAATAATAACATAATGTGCGGTAAATTTAAATATATTTTCACAATAATATTGCGTAGGATATAACAGTTAGGTTGGTTGGCTGTAAATAAAAAGCAATTTTGATAGCGCAATTATTCCTAAAATGGTTATATGTATTTGCTTCTATTTTAATTGTCGGTTCGTGAACACACATACACATTCATTATCTAAATGTGTGCAATTAAATATTATGCACGTTTTAATCTGTAATACGTGATATCGCATTTTAATCGAAACAAACATGTCAAACGTAACAATAAACTGTTAGATTCGTTGCCAATAAATTCGAAAACTATACAAGCATAGGTGCAGGCACCAATGCCTTCAACCCGTATGGTGAAAAAAAAATTACAGTGTATCTGTAGTTAGGACAATACCTCTGTTTTTCTCAAGTATGGTAGCTTCGAAACGATCAAAATTGCAAAACGGAATTTCAGGAATAAATGAACCTGGCATTTGGCCATTTGTTGGCTGCACAAGAATTATGAAAATGTAAATAAATATTACGATACTAGCCAAGAACGTTGGTCTGATTTACTAAATGAAATAAATCCAAATGTTTTACAAACGCGTCTAAAATGTACATATGACTTCATTGAATATAATAGGAATTTATTTGGCCGTGTATAACTCAACGTAATACCGCTGGTTGTGTCGTTTCAAAAAGAGACCACCGTTGTGGCGAGACAACTCATGGTTCTTGCACACTCATCTTTGTCAATTCATCAATTTTGTGCCATAAAACCAGATTACTGTCTTCCTTCAGCCTCCTTATTCTGATTTTTGGCAGTTTTACGCTAAATTTTACGTTGCATCGTTGTTGAAAATCGCACATTTGAAAATCGGCATTTACACTTAAACACGTTGCACTCAAGTAACAATATCACGAAGACTAAAAGAAGTATCAACAATCAAAGAACATGTGGTTACAGAGGAGATTATGCGCAATGCAATGCTCTGTAAAAGTAATAATAAAGTTCGGTTATTTTCAGACTCGTATACTGTTTAGAAACAGAACTGGGTAGGGATTCAAATCAAAGGGGTTTAATTCGTTTATGGTTTTCAATCAATGTAATTGAAACCCTTTTGACAATGTGGGCTTTGAAATTGAATTAGTTTGAAATGTTTTCAAACCATCAAAATTTATAATTCAAGTTAAAAGTTACATAACAGATTTCTAATTCCTTTTGATTTTTGTTACAAAGCTTGTAATTGCCAAAAACGTTTCAACTCCTTTTGAATTTTAAAAGATTTGTAATTGATAAACAGGACTTAATTCCTATTGATTTATAATAGAAAATCACAAAAAGGTTTCAATTCCTTTTGAATTATAGCAGATTTGGAATTGATAAATTAGTTTGAATTACTTTTGATTAATAACAACACAAATTCAGATAAAATACTTGTAATTGTCAAGAAAATTTCAATTCGTTTTGAATTATGATTTGAATTGAATTAATTGTGCTTGTGAATTATGAATTCAATTCCATTATAGTAATTAATTTTGGTCGCTCGGTTTACAAATACGTTTCCATGCGAATGAAATAGGTTTCTGTTTAAATGTCGTTTCAATGCCATGAACCCTAGTTTTGGAGAGTGACACTTCTGTATGTGGTACAAAAAACCAATTGGTCGGTTGCTTTCGTTTCGATGTGTTTGTTAGAATGTGAAGGATATACTCGCATGTCACAATTGGATTGGCGTGCTGTGCGAATTGCTACCTGACCATCTAATAAATTATTATTATAATTAACATTAGTTTGGTTGATTGTGGCACGTATAAGTATTTCACTGTATAATGTGAAGTGCGCTTTTATTAAAATCATGTAATATATAATTACAAAATGGCGGATACGTCAATCTGAACATGAAATTACTACAGGCTTCATATCAAATTATACAGATTACATTATTAAATCATAGAAAATTTGATGTTCATTGGCTAAACATTGCTTTTAACTAATGAGATAATGATTTCTATGTTACATTTTCATGGTTACCAAATTGATTACATTGTTTTATAATTATCATATATAGCAATCACGACTCAGATTTCGTATCCCCCTTGTCCAATGGCCCTAAAATAAACGTTTCATAATTTTATCGTAGTATATTGCTGTAGAGCGTTCACTAGCAGACATATACACACGTTAGATTGAATTCAGCGATGGTCAAACCTTGTATTTCCGTTAAAATCTCGGGTTCGATAATGTTCATGATACATTCGTATAAGAAACTAATAATATAAATAAAATAATGACATATATGACAGATTTAATAGGGATATTAATTTCATAATGACAAACGAATAACGAATACCTGCGAAGCAATATGGTGTGGATGGGATTTCACCTTGATGCGACGGAACTTCCTTGTCATTGCTTCATAATTATCTGTGGAAATTACGATGTCATATACGTGCCATATAATAATTTTCCCATCGTAATTTTAATTCATACATACGAAATTATGAATGAGTAACAAACAATGATTCTGAACAATACGATAGAACCGGATAGAGAGCATTGGTCTTCTAAATAAAGCGCCGCGTTAGACTTGTTGGCGGGTTACACTTTTTTTTAGCAACATACGTTCATGCGAAAGTTAATTTTGCAAAACGAAGAAATCATTTCTAATTTAATTTATTCTTTGCACACTTTCTTCGCTGCAACCAACGTTACTTGCGTGTTCTAAATGGTTACTTCCCAAAATTAATTCGTCTTTTTAGCTCGCCGTACGTAGTACCGAAGAGGCTAAAGCATTCGGTCGTGTGTCTGTAGCATTCTCGGATCAAAAAATTTCATTAAGAAAAAGTGTTCGTCTCGTCGCCCTGATTCCGAAAATGTATATAACTTATATACTTGGATGTTAGTCGTCGCTCGCTCGCTCGCTCGCTCGCTCGCTCGCTCGGTCGCTCGTAAGACCAAATTTGTGCCCTCTACTCCTCTGAAGGTACCGGAGCGATTCACTCCAAATTTGGTACACATATTATTTGGCATCCCATTTGAATCCGTTCGCAGTTTAAATCCAATCGCCCGTATACTTCCCGAGTTATAGGGCCCCAAAATTTGGACCCCCCCTTAATACTGCCCTTATAAAAATAATTGAAACACTTAAAAATTCTACTAAAAATTCTAAGATATTTTTTGTTTACAAGATTTTTTCATTTTGTTAACCCAAAGCCCGAAAAAAATTATTAAATATTATAATTTTCAATTTCAAAATTTGAAAATTTTTTTTTTTTTTTAATATAATCTTAAATTAAATGTAAGACTTTTTATATCTATAACATTTTTTCAATTAGTTAACCAAAAGGCCAAAATTATTAAAAACTGCTCGCATCGCATATATTACTTATAAGGCGAGCTGGACGCATAGGTGCGTTGTACCTAAGCTTGTTCCTTATACGTATTGTGAAGAAAGACGAATGAAAGATTTTAATTTAATAACTAATTGAAAATCAGTATGAGTACCAAGAGAGTACCATGAATTATATAAGGAATATTTTTAGCTCGCCGTACGTAGTACCGAAGAGGCTAAAGCATTCGGTCGTGTGTCTGTAGCATTCTCGGATCAAAAAATTTCATTAAGAAAAAGTGTTCGTCTCGTCGCCCTGATTCCGAAAATGTATATAACTTATATACTTGGATGTTAGTCGTCGCTCGCTCGTAAGACCAAATTTGTGCCCTCTACTCCTCTGAAGGTACCGGAGCGATTCACTCCAAATTTGGTACACATATTATTTGGCATCCCATTTGAATCCGCTCGCAGTTTAAATCCAATCACCCGTATACTTCCCGAGTTATAGGGCTCCAAAATTTGGAGCCCCCCTTAATACTGCCCTTATAAAAATAATTGAAACACTTAAAAATTCTACTAAAAATTCTAAGATATTTTTTGTCTACAAGATTTTTTCATTTTGTTAACCCAAAGCCCGAAAAAAAATATTAAATATTATAATTTTGAATTTTAAAGTATGAACTAAATTATTTTTTTATCAATATAATCTAAATTTGGTACACATATTATTTGGCATCCCATTTGAATCCGCTCGCAGTTTAAATCCAATCGCCCGTATACTTCCCGAATTATAGGGCCCCAAAATTTGGAGCCCCCCCTTAATACTGCCCTTATAAAAATAATTGAAACACTTAAAAATTCTACTAAAAATTCTAAGATATTTTTTTGTCTACAAGATTTTTTCATTTTGTTAACCCAAAGCCCGAAAAAAATTATTAAATATTATAATTTTGAATTTTAACGTATGAACTAAAATTTTTTTTTATCAATATAATCTAAAATTAAATGTAAGACTTTTTACACCTATAACATATTTTCATATTGTTAACCAAAAGGCCATAATAATTAAAAACCACTGCTCGCAACGCATATTTTACCTAAGGGCGAGCTCTGCGCGTTGGTGCGTTTTACGCGTACCAAATCCTTATACGTATTGTGAAGAAAGACGAATGAAAGATTTTTTTAATTAATAATAATTTAATAACTAATTGAAAATCAGTATGAGTACCAAGAGAGTACCATGAATTATATAAAGAATAATTTTTCTATATATAGAATGTAAAAAAAATATATTGGGTTTTCTTGTACGTATCCAAGAATATCAGTGATATTTAATATGTATATTTTGTTTATTTGCAGACATGTCGTTGTGCCGAGTTGGTTATTCAAATTCCTGGCAACTTGGGCCAAGAAGGATCCACATATCGACTCGACTACTCACCACCGCACGGTTACCCGCCCCCAAACACGACAATTGCCGCTCAGGACATTCGCGATGTCATACAATTCTCACAGGCATTACCCGGCACCAAATATGAATTCTGGCTGTACTACTCGAACTCGACGCTCAATAATTGGCTCACATGGACCGCTAGCATTACAACAGGTACGCATACACATATGCTTGCCAAATAATTAGCTACACTTTTAATTAAGTATAAAATATAAATTACGTATTTTAAACTTTCCACAATGTTTCATGTCTATATACACTTCCGAATTCAATTGAACTTTAAAGCTCTCTGATATGTGTTACTTAATATTAAACTTGTTGGCAGACAGTGAATAATTTTGTTTTTATTTTCAGCTCCCGACCCTCCATCAAATCTTTCCGCGGTAGCTCGGGGCGGTAAGTCTGCGTTGATATCATGGAGTCCTCCACTTCAGGGTCATTACTCCACTTACCGCCTGAAGGTAGTGTCGCTCTCTGAAGAAAACGCTAGCCCTCAAACCATCACCGTCGACGACGACACTTATCAATATAATTTACGAGAACTGAAACCAGGTGCAAGCTATCAAGTTCAGGCGTTCACCGTATTCGATTCGAAAGAAAGCGTTGCGTATACATCTAGAAATTTTACTACCAGTAAGTATATTTTATGTATGTGTATGTAGAAAACATGTAATTCCGTTAAAATCTCTAGTTCCAAAATTTCATACATTTAGATTTATTATGTTCACAATACGTATAAGTAATATTTTTGTTCAGAACCCAACACACCGGGCAAGTTCATTGTCTGGTTCCGTAACGAAACGACCCTTCTAGTCCTATGGCAACCCCCGTATCCGGCGGGAATTTTCACCTACTACAAAGTCAGCATCGATCCACCAGACGCAAATGAAAGCACACTCTGGGTAGAAAAAGAAGGTGAGCCGCCTGGTCCAGCTCAAGCCGCGTTCAAAGGCCTAGTGCCCGGCCGAGCGTACAACATATCCGTTCAAACAATGTCTGACGACGAAATCTCGGCTCCGACAACAGCTCAATATCGCACTGTCCCATTGCGACCGCTCAATGTCACATTTGATCGCACCACTGTATCTTCTACGTCGTTTCGAGTTCACTGGGAACCACCCAGTGGATTCAGCGAGTTTGACAAGTATCAGGTGTCGTTGGGTACGGTGAGAAAAGCTGCACCAGTTACTAGGGCTAGGGATGAACCTAGCTGGTGGGATTTTCATGATAATTTGGAGCCGGGACGGACGTATCAAGTTATTGTGAAAACGGTTTCGGGCAAAGTTACCTCGTGGCCGACTAGCGGAGAAGTTACACTGCAACCATTGCCTGTCCAGGTAATTTTTAATAAAAAAGAATTCTTTAATTCCTAAAATATTTAAATCAAATTACGCTACGGCAGGTGCTATCGAATTTACTGCTGTTATTTTATTATAAAATTACTAGCATAAATATAATAATTAATATTTAATTATTAAATAAACAATTGTTTTACATTGCTACTTATATTGAAAGCAAAGCATGATCAAACTAACACGTGATACTCATCAATTAAATCGGAATGCTTAATTATGCATAGAATTTAATAATGTTATTAATCTTTCAAAAATTTGACCTTTTCTTCATTAAACCAATTTAATAAGTAATTCTGACCCAATTCATTACAAAAATGAAAATTCGTTGAAGAAATGAACTTCTTTAATATAATTTACGTTATTTTAATTTACCTGAACCACACAAATCTGAATGTAATTTCATTATTTTCAAGAACAATTTTTTTTAACTTTACAAATACTTTTTTAACCTGCACCAATTTATTGTATTGTGATTCTATTTTATGTTTTTTTTTTACATGAGGCTTTCTATATGCCATTTTATTTGTGTTTACAAAAAATAAAATATTAATATGATTAAATATAGCACCTAAGTAATAAGAATATATGAATAGGGTCTGGTCGCCGTGTACGATGAAACCACCGGCTTCTTCCGCATCTCCTGGCGCGCACACAACGAAAGTTACCAAGAAAGTTACCGAATCTCTTACCATGAAGTTGAAGGTTCCGCCGGCGACAGTAGCACTGTCACCACCGACAAAACTAGTTTGCAACTAGAAGCTTTACTTCCCGGACGGAACTATTCAATATCCGTGCAAGCCGTATCGAATAAAATGGAATCAAACGAAACATCGATCAATGTCGTCACATTGCCAAGTGCGCCAATCATTGAAGACTTGAAACCACTTGTAGAAGGACTGAATATCAGTTGGAAATCAGATGTGAACTCACGACAAGACAGATATGAAGTGCAAATTGTTAGAAATGACACAGCTGAACCGATCACAAAGACAGTGTCTGATTTTAATTTAGTGTTGAGAGATTTACACCCGGGGGCTGGGTACATGGTAAAAGTTTTTGCTATCAGCCACGGATTGAGGAGTGAACCCCATGAATATTTTCAACCTGTGTGTAAGTATTCAATTCATTTTAGATATTTTTGTATAGAAATCATATTTAATTTTTATTATTCTAGTTCCTCGTCCACCTAAGAACATGACAATTGAGAAGACAACAACGAACTCGGTGATTGTTCAGTGGCAAGCACCAACTGGGTCGCTCGTATCGGAATACGCGATCCGTTATCGAACTGAAACTGAACGACAATGGGTACGGTTGCCTCCTGTACGCAACACAGAAGCTGAAGTCGCAGATATGACACCTGGGGAACGCTACACGATACAAGTGAACACTGTCAGCTACGGATTGGAAAGTAATGAACCACAACAACTCAACCATACTGTTCGTAAGTATCATATTCAAAGTATTCGTAAAGTAATTTAACTACCGCTCATGGCTACCTTTATACATTTTTACATTTAATTTTTTAGTTATTCCAAATTGTGTTTTTTGTACTTTTTAGTAAAATATTTAAATTTCCAACAATAATAAACCCAAATGTTTCCTCAAAGCAATGTAACTGTACACAAATGTTAAACTACGAAATGCACAACAAACATTAGAATATGTAAACTAGTAATGGTGGGCAGCGAATGTAATTTTATTTATAAGTAGACGGCGTTACGTTTAATCAAAATGTGAAAAAGTTAATAAAAATAAATACTTTTTTTGTATTCCAGCTCCAAATCCAGTATCAAATATTGCGCCGCTTGTCGATTCTAACAACGTAACACTGGAATGGCCACGACCGGAAGGTCGTGTAGAGACGTATGTCGTTCATTGGTGGCCCGCACTAGATACAAATCAAACATTAGATAAGAATGTAAGCCAAATCCAAAATGGTACTGGGCCAGTTCGATTACTTATCGGCGAATTAACTCCTGGTGTTGATTATGTCTTCGACATCAGAGCTATATCATATGATCTACGGAGTGATCGTACTCAGTTACATACCAGAACAAGTAAGTTTCAGAGTAATTATATTATTATAATAAGCTTAAGTTATCAATGGTTATTGTAAAATGCATAATCTTTTTCAATCCATAGTGCCACTAATACAATCCGATATAGTCCCCGTAAAAAATCAACAATCCACGGACTCAATCAGCCTCCGTTACACACCAACACCGCAAACCTCATCTCGTTTCGATCTGTACCGATTCTCACTGTCCGATCCATCTATTGCGGATCAGGAGAAACTAGCAAATGATTCCGATCGTTTAGTAACATTCCACGGTCTTGTGCCTGGCCGTCTATATAACATAACTGTTTGGACCGTGTCACAAGGGGTAGCGAGTCAACCGCTTCAACGCCAAGATCGACTGTATCCGGAACCAATCACTGGCATTAATGCCACCTACATATCTGATACTGAAGTGACGCTGACGTGGGCATCACCACGGGGTGAATATAATGCGTTCGAAGTGCAATATTTGACGTCTGAGAATGTTTTGGTGCAAAATTTAACGTTGCACAATTCAGTGACGATTGCGGAACTGAAACCTCACAGGTATAATTGTTCAGTTCAATTAGCTGTTTTTATCTTAAATGGTTTTTTTTTTTTTTCATAAACAGAAACTACACATTTACTGTAGTGGTTCGTTCAGGCACGGAGTCAAGTGTATTACGTCGTTCGTTGCCTGTTTCCGCCATATTTACAACACGTGAATCAATTCCGGGCAAAGTAGAAAAATTCCAACCGATCGACATCCATCCGAGCGAGATTGTATTCGAATGGTCGCTGCCAAGTACCGAGGCGCACGGTGTCATCCGTAAATTTACAATCACGCATGCACTCGAAGGTTCAACTGATGACCAGACGCATGACTTTAAGCCAAATGAATTCCGCGGCGTTATTAAACAGCTTATACCTGGTCGAGTGTATCTGTTCCGAATACAGGCAGAGACACGCGTTGGCTATGGACCTGTTACTATTTGGAAACAGTTAATGCCGATCCTACCGCCGCCGATACCTAGTGTGCAAGTTGCTCCAACTGAAGTTTGCAAGAGCTCTACAACCATACAGATTCGTTTTAGAAAGAATTACTTTTCCGAACAAAATGGACCGGTTAGTTAAAATTCAATGTATTTATATTATTGTTATTACAATTAATTGCTTTAATTATATGGCGGATTTGGAGATATATGGAGTATTACTGCACCAATGCTTGTTCTTTTTGTAATATTGAGAAATAATCTCACAATAAAATATGATTTTCAGATCATATCATACACATTGATAGTGGCCGAGGATGATTCGAAGAATGCATCTGGTTTAGAGATGCCTTCTTGGCGCGATGTCCAAGCCTACTCTTCAATATGGCCACCGTACCAAATCATGGAAGCATACTATCCATTCCAAAACAGCTCCGTGGAAGATTTTACCATTGGTGCCGAATCATGCGACAGTCGGCACACGGGCTACTGTAACGGACCGCTCAAGTCTGGATCGATTTATCGAGTAAAAGTTCGTGCGTTTACTGCGCCAGATAAATTCACAGACACCAGTTACAGTTTCCCAATTCAAACAGGTAAATATTATTCATTTAATACCTGCTATTTTAAATTAAAACTTAAATATATATATATATATATATATATATATATATATATATATATATATATATATATATATACGGTGAGCTGAAGGCATTAGTGCTTGTACCTATGCTTATTAAATAACATCATTGGCTTTATCTATGATCGATACTATAAATACCGTACTCGAATACCTACAGAAATAGCTAGACTGACACAAACACATGTTGCATTGCATTTATACGGCTTAGTTGAAGTGCGTTTCTTATTATGATTAGTTTGTTTAACGAATGATTTTAAATCTAATTCCGAATATGTTTTTCCTATGCATTCAGGATTATTAGCAGCTGGTAAGTATCTTCTAATTTAAATCAGTTCATATATCTTTTTTAACAATGTTCATATTTCTTTAATGACTTTATTCTCTATGCCGTAATTTTTTTACGTTCATGTAGTTCTATTATATATAAATATAAGATTTTTGACTGTAAAATGAGCTCGGTAACACATGAATGTAAAATTACAGCGATGTTATGGAAACTGTGAGAATAGAGTAACAAAATTCTTTTATTTTAGCTTGTTTACTTGTACTGAATCATATTCCCTCTTTACAGAACAGGATAACACGCCTCTAATACTCGGCATCACAATACCTCTGTCTCTTATCGCCCTTCTTTTCGTTCTTATCATACTAATCAGACGACGTCGCATGGCCGGTCGCAAAGCAACAGAAACACGTCCAAACGACAGCATGTCCCTGCCGGACTCCGTCATCGAAACAAGCCGTCCCATTCGCATAGAAAACTTCGCGAATCACTACCGCATCATGTCCGCTGACTCAGATTTCCGGTTTAGTGAAGAATTTGAGGAGTTGAAACACGTCGGTAGGGAGCAGCCGTGCACCTTTGCGGACCTGCCCTGCAACAGACCGAAAAATAGGTTCACCAATATTTTGCCGTACGATCATTCGCGGTTCAAATTGCAACCGGTCGATGACGAAGAAGGATCTGACTATATTAACGCTAATTATGTACCTGTAAGTTCCAAAGATATATAATATATATATTTTTTGTAAATGTAGACCTAATCTAATGGATACATCATATAAATAAAGTATTCCCACGTACGCGAGCAGAGAGACAGTTTTATTCTCTCACAAAGTAAAGGCTTTCAAAATTTAAGAATTAACTATTTTAACTTTGACGTAGAAATATGGTAAATAAATATGACCAATGTCATTTTTGTTATGTTTAATTTCAGGGGCACAATTCTCCCCGTGAGTTTATTGTGACACAAGGCCCGCTCCATTCAACCCGAGACGATTTCTGGCGCATGTGCTGGGAGTCAAACTCACGTGCCATTATCATGTTGACGCGGTGCATCGAAAAGGGTCGCGAGAAATGCGACCACTATTGGCCGTACGACACAATGCCAGTATACTACGGTGACATCTCTGTACAAATATTAAACGACAGCCATTACTCGGATTGGAGTATTACCGAATTCATGGTTTGTCGAGTAAGTGCATTTTTTTTTAATTCTTAGCACGTCGTACGATTTCACCAAAGATCTTTAGTGTTTGGTCGTGTGTTTGTCCCATTTGTGGCTATTTCTCCTCAGTTCGATTTTAACGAAATTTGGTACACATACAATACAATATATTTTGTTTAATAAGTTTAATATTTAGAATATTCAATGAAATAATTGCTTTCCTGTTGTTGTGAAATGCTTTATGCTCACTAATCAAGTGTGTACATATATTTGAATTATCTTTCTATGATCAGTGTAATAAATATAATTATTCCACCAAGTTGGTTATACCGCCGTATAACCAACTTGGTGGGCGAGCTGATTACATTGGTGCCTGCATCTATGCGTTTTATATATTGATTGTTTACGATTGAATATTTGAATAGGGTGAAACTCAGCGTGTTGTTCGACATTTCCACTTTACGACGTGGCCTGATTTCGGCGTCCCAAATCCCCCACATACGTTGATTCGATTCGTCAGGGCGTTTAGAGATAAACTCGGACCCGATCAACGACCGATAGTTGTACATTGCAGGTAAATATATCTTTACCAATTTTAGTTTTCGTTAAAAGTAATAATTTTCAAATAATACAAATAAGTAATACTATTTCAAATAGTACAAATAAGTAATACTATTTCAAATGCGAAAGAGAGTAGTATGGCGGCCTCTTATGTTGCACGCTGAATGGTTATCCAAGCGAGTTCCCGTTATATATATATTAAATTATTTTATTTCAGTGCTGGTGTTGGTCGGTCAGGCACATTCATCTGCTTAGACCGTATTCTGCAGCAGATCCTCGTATCTGATTACACGGACATTTTCGGTATTGTGTACGCGATGCGTAAAGAACGTGTGTGGATGGTACAAACCGAACAACAGTACATCTGCATACACCAGTGTCTGCTGGCGGTGCTCGAGGGTAAGGAAGTCACTGGGCCACCTAGAGAGATACATGACAACCAGGGATTCGAAGGTGAGTCATTTTTATTCACAATAATTATTTCGGTTTTCGGTCAATTTTATAGCACTTTGCTTTTTTCTAACTGTTTGAGGTGGATATGTGAACTGTAAGCTTATTTTTCTATGGACACATATGCACTGTAAACCTAATTTGCGGGGTTATGGGTTCTTATAATTAATATTTAGTGCCCTTTCGCAATACATAACAATGTGCTCGCCATTATTTAAAAACGATTTTTTTTTAAAGTATTTATTTTAGATGGAAAATTATTTCTTTAATTAAGACAATTATTTAAATTTATTATGATCGAACATGTTTTATTTCGATGATACATCACATGCAGACATTAATTACATCATCACCAATCATCTCAAACTCTCTGAAGAAGACCATATATTGGTCGAAATAACTTTTTTTTTTCTTTTCAAATTCTAATAATCAACTTAATTGATCAAAACAATCAATAATTTATACAGTTATGTTCATTGTGAAAGGGTGCTTACAATTTATATATTCAGAGATCAAAAATGTAAAATATATTTTTAACAGTATAATCTGAATAATATGATTGGTCAAGTAACAAAAAGTTACAGATTTGGTTACAAGTAGGTGTAAGGACTTCACTACCCCATTTGTACAGTATGAAATGTTTTTGTAAATTATTTTGTTTTGTAAAACATACATCGAGTACGATTTGAATATGCATACACTCCAGCCTATGTAAGTACATTGGCTATTTTCTAATTCCTTTTCCAGCTATACTTAGAGCAGTACAACACGTGACGAACCAGCTCACTAGATCTCTAGCGAACGTAAAACAGTCACTACTATCTGTCGGCAGCGACAGACAACCAAACAACTTTTACATAACGTCTGGCAACGAGTTTACTCCGTGTCTCAAACCAGTGTTAAAAGATAAACAAAAGATTGAATCGTAAGATTTCCACAAAACACAATATTATACATATTTCTATAGTATGATGTAAAATAATGAGTAACTAGATTTAAAAAGAACACTACGTTTCGTTCTATTCATATAACAACTACAATAATAAATAGTACCAAAATATCTGCGTAATATAGGCATATCAGAGATTAGTGTTTAGGGTGACCAAAGTTAATAATATTAGGCCCATTGCAAAAAAAATAGAACATTCGTATTTTTATATAGCTCTATCATCATAATGTCTATACATTCAAATAAGAAAGTAACTATGAGTTGGTATATTTGAATTAATAAATATGTAATTTCCACCGAATAATATTTTCAAATCATGATATTAAGTTTTATTTAAACTAAATACAGAATGCTAAAAATGACTTCGTCTATTGACAAATCTAGTTACTTGTGGCAACTTCATTCTGTAAAAATGGTATTTTATTTAATGGAGTTGAATCCCAGCCAGAAGTATGAATAATTATGGCCTACCAAAACATATTTATAATAATATTGATATTAGCTACTTTTTAATTTGTTCTTTAATTGAACGAAATATAGTGTCATATATTTTATATGAGTATACAACACATGAGAAGTTACTTTTATATACAACCTTTTTAGTACCTACATATATATATAATGCTAATATAACAACCCCATCCCCGTATATGCAAACCCCCAAATAGGTATAGTCGATGTCATGTATCACTACACGTAAATGTCCATCATATCATGTTGTGATATTACTTATTAACTGTACTATATAAGTTATTTGAATGATTGCATATTAAAATGTTGTTGCATACATCGAAATAATGACATTACTGTTTATTTCTATCTCGAAAATGAACAACAGGCGATCAACATCTTATGTTGTTGACCTGTTTGAATATAATCATATACTGTTCTGTTGTTTCTTTATACCTGTTCCCCGTTGTATAAGAATTTATCGTTATGTTTAGAGTACCTAATTGCTTGAATATTATTGAATGCTAGGCGCGCACTGTTGTAATGCAGATAACTGTTAAATGTTTTGATCAGTAGGCTATTGCTACAGAACCAAATATGCACAAGTTGTGAATTGTCTTCATTTTAATTATAGTGCTGCGTTTGTAATCATTTTATTATTGATACATTTTCGTATTTTATATCGACTGAATTATAAGTGTAATCGTTATGTATATGATGACCAATTTAATTACAATAAAATCACATTTTTCATTGTCATCGTTTGTTTTTTCAAACAAATTAAAAAAAAATCCTTCTCGTCTAATGAATCTCTAATCTTATGTAATACGTCTATAACGTGAAATCTACAGATACGCTCTATCGAGCTAGTAATATTGTATAAATTTAGCAATTAGTTTGTTGTGGTGTTACTGTAAAATATTTTACTTTAGCTGCGTTCGTTATTTCAAATCTGAGTGCCCAGTTTGGCTATGTGTGCTCTTAGTACTCAGTTACTTCTGTCTAGCAACAATAAATATCTATTAATTTCTGAAATATTAAGCTTTATACAAATAATTTCGTAAAACGTGTCGTCTAGCAACTTACAATATCTACAATATGGCATATTTTTTTACAACGAAATTTGATTATTGTTGCTGTAAAATTTACAGCTACAATAATAAAATGTCGTTGTAAGAAAATATGCCATATTGAAGATATTGTATGGTTCTAAACGGCACGTTTTACGAATTCATTTATATAAAGCTTAATAACTCTGAAATTAATAGATAACGAGGTAAAACAGGTGTAGCCTGATAAATACAATATTCGAACGATAAGTTTACAGACGAGTGCAAATAGATTCGAAATACCAAACGTAGTTTTTGCACTTTTTTTCTGTTCCTGAACACTTATTGAATAGGGAAGCTTTCTGGATGTCATGACAAAATTGAATGATAAGTATTTTAAATGAAACAGTAAGTTATTTCATTGGAATTTGTATCAAGAAAGTTTCCGAAATTGTACAAAATGCTTGTATATGATTTAGGCAAGAACGCTATTTGTAATGGTGCTGTGGATCTACCGGTAGAACAATGGGAAAGGCAAAGATGAACTATGATTCTCACTTATGGTAATATATGGTTTATTTCTATTCTATCCTGTTGGCTTTACTCGTTCTTTTTATTAACTTTTAACACAATCTGCTTCTAATTACCTATGTGTATTGTATACGTGTTTTAACCAGAGCTTCCTTTCAAATTTACTAACATTTTTCAGTAGTGTCGCCATTTTAAAATAGATAACAAACACATTTTTTTATGTTGTAAATTATAATAATCACGGGTTCAATCATATGCATTACTTGAACACAGTATAAATATATAACCAGTAGCGATACTTGAATCACCAACAGCAAAGCACAGACAAAAACTGCCGCTACTGTTTATATATTTGTACTGTTCGACTGCAGCGTAAGCAATTTTAGCCTAATAATCAATTGCGCATTCCTCTCGTAATAATCTGATTATTATATCTTTTCATATGATTATTATTTTATATTTTATAGATGACGAAGGAATCGCAGAATCTGGCATGTGATACGAAAAATAATGACAAACGACAGTTTTGTCGCAGAGATTTGAGAATGGTTTGTTTATTTGTGTAGCAGTAATGTTTTGTACATACATATATATTTAATGATATTATAGTGGATATTATATTTGTTACAACTACTAACAGTACTTTTACATTAGCTTCTTTATCTCAGTATTTTATACATTTATATGAATAGTTGCATCAGTATTTGTTTATATATTTTTTGACTCTCTTTCAAAAATTTGTTACAAAATGATATATACTCTGATTTGAACTACATGTAATGTTACCACATTACTCGAATAATTTTATATACCTCTGTATGGAAAATGTACTTAGTGTACTGTGATAATCTAGGATCTGGAAATACTTTTTTTTTTATATATATAATTATTTTGCAATTACAAGCAATTTTAGAGCGCGTGCAGAGATTCCTAGTTTTAAATAATTTTAAATGATTCAATAATAGTGGAATGTACATATAATGCTGGGCTCCTTTAAAAACAACAACTTTCATGAATAGGCACATTTATTTCTATGAAAAAAAAAAACGTGCAACGTTTTTCTAATAGTGCCAAAATTATGTAACTTTATATTTTTCATTGTATTATAAAGGAACTCGTAATGTATTTAAATTAATATGGAAGTAGATGTTATTGTACCCACAATAAATTTTACCAAGCCTACGCCACTGAATCAAGTAAACGTGTTACTTATTTTATTAAAATACAAAAATGTAATTATGTAATGCATATATTTTACCAATATGCAGTATTGTAAAAGTGAATTTTAGTTGTTTAATGTTTGTAACTCTAACTAAATAAAACAAACATATTTAATTACAAAACCAGTGTTTTTTTGCTTACTAAATCGAAATATTAGGTAAGCAATTACAAAATTGAATATAGTATTTCATAATAAAAATTCGCACAGTGGTTTGAATGCCAGTATTATTTTCAATGAACCATTAAATTGATACTTTCTAGGAATATTCATTGAATATTTAACTATGAAATATTTGTTAGTTTTGTTATATTTTACAGTAAGTGTTTTAGTCACAAACGAGGTATAAAAGAGCTAAATTAATAAATTTTAGTTATTTCTATCTCTTGGAGTTGGAAAACCAGTTGCACACAAAATACCAAAGTTATCTGAATACACGGAAGCCGAAAAAAAGGAGATGCTAAATCGAGGATTCGAAAAAATGATACAATTAGTTAATATAATTGGACAATTAGATACATTTATTTCGGAACGCACTAAACGAATCGTGAAAAAATTATCGCTTTTAGCTGATGACGATACACCTCAGAGGAAACGGAAGAAAATTTTCTGATACATTTCTACGATATTTACAGTCAACTAATTTAAATTTGTAGTGATTCTGTTAGTAATTTATTGTTTCATATTGTTATTTATTAAAGTAACGTATAAAAGAAAGTATTGCGATAAATAAATCCCCTTTGAAGAAGGTCCCTGAATCCATTTTTAACCATTGCCAAATAATATACAAAAAATTACTCCTTGCTACGGCTTATGTACTAGATTTTAATAAATTTTATATTCTGGATATGTAAAATGCTATTAATGTAATAATTTCGAGTGTAGTTGACCTTGAATTTAAACTCGCGCGTTTCGTTTCCCTACTAATCTGAACATACTCAATCTTCCTGTACGTTTTCCTCATGTTGTTCGCAAACAAAAGAAAACAGCTATATTCACAACAATATTTATTGACAGTTTTGTGCTATGATTGTTATATATTCATTGTTTCGACAAAAACATAATAATAGTGCAGTTTAATTATATAATTTCGATTGTAACATATGTTAAATACTTTCTAAATTAATAAAGATGTTTACCTTGACACATTTCGTTGTTGATAATACAAGGTTATTCTTTAAAAGAACCAAAAAGCATATTTATACAAAACAACGAATAATAACAACAATACGACGAAACGGAGGTAAGTTATAACATATTTATTTTAAGTGAATCAGGTTATCAATTATCTATCCCCGTGATAAGATATCAATTATGAACGTGTTTAGTATTATGCATTTTCGATTAGTTCACGAGACAAGTAGCCAATAAGAGATGCAAAGCATGACACAACACATACAATTAAGTCACTATAAACAAAGGTTCAGTTGGGACTGTGGGGTCTCCTGTGTACTAATGGTACTGCCTTTGCACCATCGAAATCACCTAGTCAATAATTTTGCCACTGTATGCCGGGAAGAGGGGTTCAACCGCAGGTAAAACAAAAATACTCGCCCGTATTCTGTAACCATTAGGTTTCCATGGTTACCATATTTATGTACTAATGTTTTTTGAAAGGCACAAAAACAAAATATTTTAAGTAGTTTTTAGACTTTTTTTTTATTTTTTTTTAACCATGGATAACGAAATAGTTATGAATTACAGAATAGGTTTCAATTAAAGCAAATGGTTTTACTTATGTTCTATTTTAATTTCAGCACGTGGACTATAGATTTATGTTACCTGTTGCACAAATATGGAGTTAGACACGAATATTTTACGATTACCCTAGGCGTGCATCCCGGGTATTATGGCCATTCCTTCTACGATAAAATTATTAAAAAAGTTAGTGGATTATATTTGATTTTCAGCATATTAAACATAAATCTCATTTTAATCTATTTAAATGTATAATAATTGCTTATCTTTTATATGTATAAACATTCTATTTTTACCCCAGTAATAATGTGTTAATTAGGTCAAGTTTTACAAAAAAATATTTATTTATATATATATATATATATATATATATATATATATATATTTCTCAAGTTGAAGCTAAATACCATAAATAATAATTATTTTTAAATTTAAAATATTCTACGAATATTTTCGGTGCATTGATGCTTTGGTCATATTTTACAAATAATTATCTATTTTCTAACGCTTCTAAATGCATAAAATTGTTATTTATTCTCCTTTAATAAATGGTTTTAGAAATATATATATATATATATATATATATATATATATATATATTTATATATATATATAAATATATATATATATATATATATATATATATATATATATATATATATATATATATATATATATATGTATAAATAATATTTTGTATGTATATCAAAGATTCTTCAATGCCACAAAAAAAATTAATCTATTTCAGGACGAAGAACGGATAAACCGGCGATTTGGGTGTGCCCGATCTGAAGGATTGAAGGTATCGTGCTCATCGATATCAGTGCAACAAATAATTGAGCATCTGGATACCGGTGGCCCGGTAATACTATTAACGAGTTCGCGACAGTTACGTTGTGACACGTGTAAAATCAATAAATTATCGGCGGAATTACGGCAATGTTTACCGTGGCCACCCTCTTACCAAGGCCATTACGTTGTACTATGTGGCTATGACGCCGATTTTCAACGAGTATTTTATAGAAATCCTTCATTAAACGATCGTTAGTATTCAAATATACTATAGTATCTCAAATTTCATATTAAAATTCTGCAATTGTTAAATTTAAACATATTTAACTATAGTAGTTCTTTTTTAACATTGTATGTATGATTTTTAATTTCAGATGTATGTACGATGTCTTATACGTCCCTGAACGAAGCTCGTCAAAGTTACGGTACTGACGAGGATATTATATTTATATATAATGATGTTTAATTTATTTATATATGTGTATTTTATTCCATTTACTAATAAAACTTATGAAAATCAAGTTTGTTTATGATAAATTACCCAAAAACCATTAAAAATTATAATTTTGTAATTGAAAATATGAACTTACAAAAAAAAAAAACATTTTTTGTATCAAAAAAATCTATACTTAAAATGTAACACATTCATAAAATATTCTTCAAATTGTGAACCCAATGGTATAATAATTAAAAATATCTGGAGTGGCCTGCACTCGACTTTATTTTTAACACAGTTTTCACTAGATATGTATATATATATATATATATAACCAGAACCAGCTATCAAACTAACCAATACTCTACAGAAATATCCTGAAATGTCATTTATCTAATTGAGTCTATTTTGTTTCCCTGTCAAAATAGCAGATGATCCGATTTTATAAGCTACATGCGAATCTATGGCAACGTAAACAACAACAAGGAAGTAAAAAGAGGGTCCTTTATGAACATTTCCCATTTGAATATATTCAGGTTTACCGCTTCTGCCTTGGTTACGGGGAATCCCCTAGTCAGAGCGCTTGGTTTTAAGCAGACATCTGTAAAATCCAACGGTGTATTTATTGTCAGTTTGACATCTGTCAAATGTATTTGATAAAAATCAGTGCAAAATTAATATTTTATTAAATATGTACTAAATAATACAAATTTAAATGTGATTGATCACTTTATTAATAAATGAAGGTTTACTGTTAAAGTTCCTTAAAAATAGTGTAAGCATGTCTGCTATGCATACTGCAGATTGGTTCCTCCTCGGACAGGATACTTATTATAGGTAATATTTGTTGTATGATTATTGTATTTGCCTGATTTGCTATATAATTTATAGAAAATTTGAAATCTATTCTATGGAATGGCAACAAGAGGTAAATATGGATAACGTGATTGCTGTAGGAGCTCAATTCGGGGGTCCTGTTGCTGTAATCCGAGATAAAAAGAAATTTATTAAGATTCAAGGCAGTGGCAAACCAGTTATTGCTATTTATTCAGGTTCGGGGAAACCAATTTCTTCGATTGTGGTAAATCAGAATTTTTATTATTGCATGGATTTTAAGACTGTGTTCGTATTCGTAGTCTTCTGTTATTTTTACGAATTTAATAAGCTCTAATAGCGATAGGTAATATCCAAACAAAATGAATTAGTGACGTACGAGTTACGGAGACATTGTTTGAATTGTAAATTTTAAGTTTAAGGGGAGTAGCATGTTATTATTCAATTTTTAAGTATTTAATATTAATAAGTGCCAAAATAGCGTTCAAAAAAAGGAGTCGATTTTTTCTTTATTATTATTTTCGAAACGTAGTTTTTAAGGTGCCGCAAATTAACTTTGAACAGAGCCTAAAATTTCGGAATTCATTTTAGTGGAGTCGAACCCCATTAGTTGCATTAGGTTGGTCTATGGATGAAGATTTATTGTGCGTCCAGGAAGATGGATCTGTGGTCATGTTTGATATGTTTGGAACGTTTAAACACTCTTTTAGTGTTGGCAACGAAAAAAAATCTAAGGTGGTAGATGCTCGATTCTTCAACAGTCCGCAAGGCAGCGGCGTGGCTGTACTTTACGCCTCTAACAAAGTGTATCTCGTTAATAATGTTAAAGAGCCTAAAGAACGCGAATTGAGCAGCGTACCTGGTAAGTATTTTTCTTCATTAGGTCATAAAAAAATTAAACATAATTCTAAAATATTTTATGTGTACAAAGTTTCTTCAAATTTGAACCACAAGGCCAAAAATATAGTAATTGTATTTATTGTTGTGTTTTACGTCCGCTAATTAATTTTCTACACATGTTTCGATTATCTCTTGAATAATCAGTGACTACAACAGCTTCTTCTTCATTAAAATAATCATTGATTTTTTTATTATTATTTCTATTATAAAGTGGAGCCTCCATAGATATATCGTGCACATCGCAAACCCCCTTTTTTTTAGAGAAGCTCCCGGAGATCGGTTATGGCAGCTTCAAAAATCATTATTTTTACAAATAAAAAATATCTATATAAAGTTAATAGCTACCACAATATGCATATATATTTTTACATTAATAAATTAAGATATCTATTCAGGAAAAATTCCTGATAAATCGCTTTTATTCGGCCTCCTGACTGCATATAACTCCTTAAGGGGGTATTACTCTTTCGACGGCCTATTTCAGACGGTTTTCAGGAAATTTTTTTGTGGGTAAACTAAAACACTTGGGACCTTGAGCTTTTTTGCATCTTGTTTATTAATTCTTGGAGTACAAAATGTATTTTTTTTATGTATGTGGTCCATGTCGATCCGTCTCAAAATGGCGACCATGTCCGGCGCCTCAGTCTGTGCGGCCGGAAAGGTTTTGGCACTTTCCGCTATTTGAAACATAAAATCGAGTAGGTATTATTAATCTGCATTAAATTCTACGGAAATTGAACCTCTGTCGTTGCAAAATATTGAAAATTGGATTTTTCAGAGCGCCTCAAAGTTGAAATAAACAGGCGAAAATTGAAATTTTTGTTCAGACGGCTGCAATTTTCTCATTTTTCGATAAAATGTTTCGCCCGATGGTCAATTTCCCTAGAATTTAATGCAGATTAATAATACCTACTCGATTTTATGTTTCAAATAGCGGAAAGTGCCAAAACCTTTCCGGCCGCACAGACTGAGGCGCCGGACATGGTCGCCATTTTGAGACGGATCAACATGGACCACATACATAAAAAAAATACATTTTGTACTCCAAGAATTAATAAACAAGATGCAAAAAAGCTCAAGGTTCCAAGTGTTTTAGTTTACCCACAAAAAAAAATCCTGAAAACCGTCTGAAATAGGCCGTCGAAAGAGTAATACCCCCTTAATAACAAGTCTATGAATTTAAAAAATGGGTTATATTTCGATAGGTTCAAATATCTCAGCAAATTGTTGGGCCGTTTTATGCTTCGAGCGACGCAGTGATGTTCTATTAGCACGAGATAGGGACTTGTTCCGTTTAGATGAACAACAATGTATAAGCGTTGTACCAGCTGACGTAGCTCATGAGTACACTGCCATCCTTGAAATGGCTGTCTCATTGAATGGCAAACATTTAGCATTATTCACTGATGCTGGATATTTGTGGCTAGGTTCATCAGATTTACGCAATAAGTAAGTTTAAATGCTCCAAAAAAAAAAAAAAAAAATCTCCGTTGTACCTACTACCCATAATAATTTACGACCTGAATACGTATGTGGCAAACCTTTAAATTTCATTACGAATGTAAATATTATTTTAATTCTTTATACGCAGTAATAAGTATGCCTTGTAATCATGAGAAATTTCGTACTCGATATTTCAACGGAATTACTAATTTTTACCGTCCCTGAATCCCCTGTGACTATTTTGGGAATGACGAGAAAACTGCTACGGAAAATCTTAAATTTCTATCATTGATTTGTGGTTGATAGATAAAGTATAAAAAAGTCTTGCCACGTCCTTATTGATACAATTTAAAGTTTTCCTACAATATTTATGGAGTCTTCATCTACGAAATCTCCAGATACCGTGAGATCCAAACCGAGTGTCGAACGCGTCCGCGCCAACTGGTCTGGTGCGACACCGAGGCGGTGCTCGCGCATTGGGACACCACTGTGATCGTACTCGGCCGCTTACACGGCGAATGCTGTAGCTACGCATACGACAGCGCTGTGCACCTTATTCCCGAAACCGATGGTGTTCGAATCCTGTCTGGCTCTCAGCATGAGCTCGTCCAAAGTGTCCCGTCTGTCGTCCAGAAAATATTTCGCATAAACAGTACGGAACCAGGCAGTTTCTTGCTGGAAGCTTCGAAACAGTATCAAAAGCGGAGTCACAGAGCCGATGAGTATATTTCGTTGGTGCGGGATAATTTGGAAGTAGGTGTGCAGCAGTGTATTGATGCGGCTGCGTTTGAGTTTGATTCGGATACGCAGAAAATGTTGATCAGAGCTGCGCAGTTTGGCAAGTGTTTCCTTGTTCACAATAAGCCGGAGCGGTATGTTAGTATGTGTCGCCTTTTGCGGGTGTTGAATGCTGTGAGGGATCGAAGAGTTGGGATTCCCCTTACCTACACTCAGGTAAGTTTCCCATAATGTTAACTGATTATAACTTTAAAAAACTGGAGTGGCCTTGACTTACCAATCCAGCAGCGAGAGTAAAAGTAAACAATTTTTTTATATATACTTAAATAACTACTATAATGTTGTTGTCTTAAAATATTAATTTTGCAATTTAAAAGAACAATAAAATATTCATTGCTGTTAAACACAAAATTGAAAAATAGCTAAATTGCATTAGAGAATCGAGTGATTATTAAGAGAAACTTTATAGGTACAAAAGCTGTCATATAAAGTACTACTTGATAGATTAGTCGCTCGGAAACAATATTATTTAGCGATCCGCGCTGCCGAATATTTACGGCTGTCAGAGAGTGAAGGAACCAGTCGAATCTTGTCACATTGGGCCGAGTATAAAGTAGCAACACGCACAAATAATGACGAAGATGCCGATGCCAAAGAGATCGCCGATAAACTTGGTCACACAAACGGGGTCTCGTACAGTCAAATCGCGCAAACGGCTGCAGATTGTGGTAGACGACAACTTGCCATTAGATTACTGGATTATGAACCTCGGGCCAGTCTACAGGTAATTCAAATTGTAATTAGATATTGAAATTGATTGGCTTGATTGTTCACACATGATTGCAACAATCACTTCCCTATACTAAGTTTGTCAATCAATCAGTTAGTTGCATTTTTATTTAATCTCTTCAAAAATAGCTTTTCTTCCTTAAGAACATGTTAAAAAATCCTACTTAAATTAAATATATATATATATATATATATATATATATATATATATATATATATATATATATAAATTCCACCAAATAGATTATACGGCAAGCTGAAAGCATTTGTGCCTGATTTATTCTTGTTAATTTACGTTTCAATGCTTTCTGGAGTGTAAGACAAATTTTAAAAATGTGTATAATTTAGGTTCCACTTTTGTTGAAACTAAACGAATTCAAACCAGCCCTATTAAAGGCGATAGAAAGCGGTGATACAGATCTGATGCAAAATGTCATACAACATATGCATGAAAATATGATGTTGGCCGATTTCCGTATGACAATACGTAACTTCCCCGTCGCTCAGGCCCTATACAAGAAACATTGCCAAGAAAACAGTCTGAAAGCCCTTAACGAGGTGCACATACAAGAAGATGACTTCAGTGCCCAAGCGCGTGAATCGCTCAAAGAATATTTGACTGATTCTGTTACAAAAGCTGCAGTACTTTCATCTACTCATGAATTTTATCGCAAGTACGTCCTTTATTGTAAAAATCGAGTCATCATTTTTAACTCGTCGGTAGTAGTTTATTTTAATTGCCCCTTTTCAGAGCACGGAACGAGCTAGGCGCATCGTTATGCGATGAAACGCAACGATTACACAAATCCCAAAAGCAATTTGAAACCACGTACAAACCAAACTCATTCCAAAAGCTTAGCGTTCATGATACATGCGCAAAGCTTCTCGAATTGGACGAAGTCAAAGCGGCCGATCGCTTTCGCAGCGACTTCAAAATACCAGATCGCCGTTTCTGGTGGTTGCGTATTCGTGCGCTTGCACAGCTAAGTAAATGGTCTGACTTAGAACAACTAGCCAAAACCAAGAAACCACCGATTGGTTTCGGACCATTTGTGGACGTCTGCTTAGAACACGATCAGTTAAATGAAGCAAATAAATATTTGCCACGGGTCAGTGAAGATTTGAAGGTAAAATATTATGTGAAAGCGGGCAAGTTTGAGGATGCTGCTAGGATTGCGTTCGAGCAACGGGATGCGGAAACGTTGTTGTATATACAACGCAAGAGTACTGGGACGCCTGTCTCTGATAAAGTTAATACGTATGTTACGCAACTAAATATACGGAAATGATTACTAATGTAAGCTGGTTTTTGTAACTGAAGAATATTACCAAATATATAAATACATATATTAAACCACCTAGATTAACTTTTTTTTGCAATTCTTAAACACGATTTACATGAGTATTTACATTGTGGATACTTTTTATTTTCTTTTACGAAGTAATAAGTAAGTCTTGTAATCAAGAAAACTTTCAAACTCGAGGTTTCAACGGGTATACTCGTTTTGAGCTTCCCGGAATCGAATGTGACTATTTTCGGAATGACGTCTGTGTGTGTGTCTGTGAACGCTCTAGGGTCAAAACTGTCGAACGTAAAATTATGAAACTTCAAACTTAAGACTTGTGCCTAGATGTGCACCTCCTATTTTTGAAAAGAATATTCAAACCGGAAGTGCATGTTAACTATATACATTTTCTGTTCTATCTCCAATATCACAAGAACGGCTACACTTACGGCAAATATAGTTATGTTCATAATGAAAGATATTAATATTTCGCACAACTTTTGTTTGAAACATTTCTACAAAAAATGTACCAGTTGCGAGAAAAATGCTACGAAACATTATAAATATGTTGTTTACGTTGCCATGGATTCGCATGTAGCTTATTAAATCGGATCATCTGCTATTTTGGCAGAAAAACAAAATAGACCCAATTAGATAAATGACATTTCAGGATATTTCTGTAGAGTATTGGTTAGTTTGACTGCTTGTTTTGGTTATATATATATATATATATATATATATATATATATATATATATATCTAGTGAAAACTTCGTAAAGGAAAGTAGAGTGCCACTCCAGATATTTATTTAATAAAACCAGAATGAAAAAAATTACGGTTCGAAGCCTTGCATTCAATAAAATTAAAAAAAATTGTTAGGGGTGATGAGTGAGGGTATAAATAAAAAATTTAAATTAAATGCATTATTTTTATTGTTGTTTAAAGTTATATTTATGAATATAAAATTATACATTTTCGTTTATCATATTCAATGTTATGTTCCTGTAAAACTTGTCGGGCTCTTTTGTCCGGCCGATTACCTTCATGCCAGCCACCGACACCAGCACTGTCTACCTCCCAATTATCAGAAATATTCGCTTCCTTTATAAGATGCACGAAGACCGCTTCAGCCATTGGTGATCGGCAAATATTCCCTAAATAGGTACAAATAACCGGTACTTAAGCAATTTAGCAAATAGCCGCCATTTTGGGTAAGTTTATTAGCTTATTTCAAACTATCGTGGATAAAATCTTCAAAACTAAGTATATATTGAATGTTTATGGTCAAAAAAAATTAAATACGATTTTATTTTCGTCATAACAAGCGTAATTAGAACTTTTGCAGTTGTACACACGCATGCGCGCGGACCATGCACAAACCGTACACGTTCGTGTAGTTTCGGTAGAGTTCGACAGTATACGATATTCAATTTCTATAAAACAATGGACCTTCGATGTCGTTCAAAATGTGAATGTGTTATATTTACAGATTAAATTGCAGGGTTTTTAGATTCTAAAGTAATGTATATCTGTTTATTTATATTTAACTTGAAACCGGAATGATATTAAATACTTTACTCGTGTTTTACAATATCATGAGCTTGAGTTGATTACAATTAAATACAAGAGAAATTGCTTTTGTTTTTAGCGGAACCTACCCAAACACACGAACAACACTTTCTTAACCATTGTTAAGCGTGATTTGTTTATTTATTTTAACTGTAGTTTAAGTTAGAAATACACGAATGTTAGGTTAGCTTGACGCTTCAAGGGCAAATATGTCAATTTTGATTTTAATTCGGTTCAATGCTAACTTCGCTTATTTGTAAAAGTTGATTTAAAATTTACACCTAATTCATGCAACATCCCTTAAAATAAACAAATGGCAAACAATATTTTCATTCATACAATAAAACTGTTGTAATAGGGGATTCCCGCATTTTTTAAAAGTATTTTTAATAGAATTAATGCTTACTGATGACATGTTTAGTTTTTTTTAATTCATTAATTAAAGGATTGTTCACAGCGAAACAATCAGTAATTAAGCTTAGAAAATTACAAATAACAATCTAGTTTGTATTATGACAAGCAATGCTAGCATTTCAAGCAACAAAATTAACACAATGTATGATTAATTTTGTTGCTGTGAACGTTAACCTTGTATGTCATATAATTATTACTTATAATTGCTAAACTTAAATACTAGCTATAATAAATTATTAAATAGCCGTATTTCGTTTTTACATTCATTTACAAAGTAATAAGTAAGTCTTGTAATCATGAAAAATGTCAAAATCGAAATTTCAACGGACGTTGAATACACGTTTTGACCTTCCCTGAATCGAATGTGACTATTTTCGGAATGATGTCTGTCTGTCTGTGTGTGTGTGTGTGTCTGTAAACGCTCTAGGGCCAAAACTGTCGAACGAAAAATTATGAACAATTAAGACTTGTATATGCCCTAGATGTGCACCTTCTATTTTTGAAAAGAATATTCAAACCGGAAGTGCATATTTACTTTATACATTTTTTGTTCTATCACCAATATCACTAGAACGGCTACACTTACGGCAAAAATAGTTATGTTCATAATGATAGATATTAATATTACGCACAACTTTTGTTTGAAACATTTCTTCAAAAAATGTACTAGTTGCGAGAAAAATGCTACGAAACATTATAAATATGTTTACGTTGCCATGGATTCGCATGTAGCTTATAAAATCGGATCATTTGCTTTTTTGTCAGGAAAACAAAAGACTCTATTAGATAAATAACATTTCAGAATATTTCAGTAGAGTATTGGTTAGTTTGATAGCTGGTTCTGGTTATATATATACCCACATAGCACCAAATCCCGTAAGACCAAATAAAGACGTCCAAAAATATGACGTCTTTAAGACTTTTAGTTAGGACGTCTTAATGACATACATAAATAAGACAACATATAACAAAGTCTTCAAGACGTCTTTAAGTTGGCCTTAAATAAGACGTCTTGTAAATGTCGTCCACAAGACAACTTAACGACTTCCATCCAGACAAATTTAGGTGGTCGTACAGACGTCTTTTTTTGGTCTACAAGACCAAACAAATGCGGAGATATGCTGCCACCTATATTAAATTTTCAGAACCTATACTTAGCTTTGTTCGTTTGTCCTGCACTGACTGATCAGTTCATGATTTGTCTTTCTTCCACTTATAATGATGAATAAGGACAGATTATGAACAGAGCAAAAAATGCAGGTCCAACAAACAAACGTTCTAGAGCATTCTACAAGTAGTTTCAGCTAATGCAAACAAGTAAGAAATGTAAGTATTTTACAAACAATTATTTGCTGTGTAACAAGTTTGTGCATTAGTTATTAATTTAAAATGTATATATTATGCATGTTCTACAGTTTTTATGCAATGTTCATAAAACAAAACCTCATTAAAAGTACAAGTAACAAAATATTATAGAACAAAGAGGATAACACCTTACAACGCTAGTGTTACATATTTAATAAATAAATAAATACATGATGTTACAGAAACAAAAAATTCTTAGTATTGGAGGAAGGATCAAAGAACGTGGACAGATGCAATATATGGCCATTAGGAAACGCCCCCGTAATGAAAATTATAACCGGTAACAATTGAATCATTCAATTCTCATTAATATTATAGTATAATTTTTGTATATTTCAGAAGCGCTGCGTACAGATTACTGTAACTGCCAATGATGAAACAAAAACTGAACGAGAACGAGAATGGATGAGGCATGTTCATGAGCGTTCAGCGAACGGCTAAACCTGGCAAATAAAAATACTATTTTGCCGTACACACTGTGATTTTAAATATGTTCTCTTCAGTTTCAATATTTTCCGTGCTTCACAACCGTAGCGGACAACCTAAATAATACATTGTATACATATGCCCAGACTTCTTAGTTTGAATGCTACGGTTGCGACGTATGTAAACTAGAAATCTATCTTAAATGAAGTATATGACTGTATACAAGCAAATTATAATTAATTCCAGTTAATAAATCAACTGCTCTTTATTTGTAATATTTATATGTTTAATAATGTATTATACTATTTTTTATAATTCGAATTTGTTGGTTATTTATAGAAAATTCTGATATTACATTTGTTTTGCTATCTAAAAACAACACATTTGGATGTACTATTAAGTATCAAACAAATGTGTATTTTGTGTAGATAGTAAAACAAATGTAATACCAGAATTTTCTAGCCTTATAAAAATCACTACCTATTCCCGCAAGACCACAAAATGTCCAATTTTGGACGTCATTATTTAGACCTATAAGAGTCTAATAGTAGTCATTTTGAACGACCTATAGACGTCTTATTGTTGACTTATAGTTATCCTTTTAAAGTCTTTAAATTACGTCTTTAAGACGTCTTTTCGACACGTCTTAAATTGGTCTTAAACGAGCGAAGTTAGACGTGTAGAGGACGTCGCTTTGTATGACTTCGGGCTTCATACCATTAAAGACTTTGACATCTTAAAGACGTCTTTCAGTTTGTTTTGTGCTATGTGGGTATATACATATCTAGTGAAAACTGCGTAAAAAAACATATTAATATTTTGTACAACTTTTGTTTGAAAAATTAAGGCATAGGCATAGGTGCCAAAACCTTCATCACGATTTTCTATAGGAGTGCAAAATTTTTGACAAATTATTCAAACTTCGCGGCCGGATATAGAGATTAATTTTGTTCGCGCGTTGAATTTCGAATCGACAACAGTGTATACATCCGCTATTTCGTATCTCACTTCACATTACAAGCTATGTCCGTTATGAGCGGGTTAATGTATTTAGTGTTTTAGTTACTACTTAATTATTTTGGTTAATAATATACACATAAGTTAAATGAAAGTGCAGGTTAATTGAAATAATTACTACAGTGAGAACATATGAGTGCAATGATTCTCTTATTTTCAGGTTAACAATGGAGGTTGTGACTGGTAAGTGTATTATATGCGAGGAATGCGACTATGTACTCTCCAATTCGAACAAAAATGTCTTTTTGGAGTTATTAAAGACTTTTAACATCGTGACCAAGGAACAATCTAGCACGGTAATTCACCTTTACCCACTTATTTCTTTAATCAAATTTAAAAAAAAAATGTTTTTTTTTTTTTTTAGTTTTCTACATTATACAATTTACAAAGTATATGCGTTATTTGTGCATATGGATTGAATTGTTGTACAATTAATTTAGACATAATCAAGGATAGATCAGCAAATCAAAATCGTCAGAACATTAAGAAATGCTGTTCCGTGTGTTATGATAACGACAATGTGATTCTTTGTACCTCGAAACTAATTAGTGATACTGCCGATTATTTGAATGCTGTTAAGGCCAAAATTCATGTTGATGCCAAGCGACTATGTATAAATTGTTTTTATTGTGTCAATATCCGCAATAAATTGGCCAACGCAGTACAAAAGTTAATGGTAAATTGCCTGTGTCCTAATTCACTATTTAAGAATCGGGGATTCCCAAATCCGGCTCTGGTCGTATCCCTAATGGATTCGGAAATCCCCATTCTTAACGTGTATAATTGAAAATGTAACTAAAATATATTCATTTTTAAATATGCTTTCTTTATAATAAAGGGTTCTGCAGATCCAGAAAATCCAGAATCTGACCCAGAGAAACGCTCTAAAAAAAATGTTTTACGTAATAAATCGAATAACCAACGTAAAAGGAGATTAAATAGTAAAGCAGCTTCACGACCCCCCAAAGCATCAGTCGGGGAACCCCCTTCAAATGATGCCGAAATTGGCAGTCGAGTGAATAAGCGGCGCCGATTATCAGTGGTAACACCATTAAAGAAAAATAGCAAGAGAAATGCAAATGAAGCACTGGAGCGAATATTTGCGCATCTAAATACTGTTGAAGAAGAAATAGATGAAAGAAATTTGAATGTCAAAGTCATCAAAGATAAACGAATGATGTATGATATATCATATGTTCAATGCGAAACTATCGAGAACATAAACCAATATGAATCAAATATACAAAATCAGTCGAAGAGGAAACGACAGAAAGTAGAAATAGAAGTGATTGAAATTTTAAGTGATCAAAGCACAGAAAGCATCGTTCCGATAAGATCTTCGGCCAGGAATAAGAATCGGAAAAATTATGCGTCTCGCCGACTGTATACACTCAAAGACAATAAAAAAGCAAAAATATTTGATTGTAAAAAATGTGGAAAAGAATTCCCGTCAAGAAACCAACAGAGATTGCACGAATTTGAACATGAGTCGTCAAAAGTAAATGAAAAGAAATCCAAACTGAGAAATAAAGCTGTTAACAAGGAACAAGAAAATACAGACAGCGATTCGATCAATCAATCTGTATCTGATTCTAGCAAAAAGCAGAAAAACACTAAGAGAAGTACTCGTTCCCAGAGAGACAAGCAGAGAAGTAAAATTACAAGAAATATATCAAATAAAAAAGATTCAACCGAAATAAAATCCAAATATTGTGATAGTGAAAGTGATACTTCGTCATCGACAGATAAAATCTTGAAAGAAACTAATAATAACTCAGGAACTGAAAGCGAAGAAAAGTCCGAACATTCTGAAACCGATGTTGCTGATTCAAACAAATCCAAAGGAGAAACTCGTCCATTAAAGAAAAAATCTAATAATAAAGTCTCGAAAAATAAAGAAGATAATTCAGGAACTGATAATGAAGAAAAGTCCGAACATTCTGAAACCGATATTGCTGATTCAAAAAAATGCAAAGGAGAAACTCATTCATTAAAGAAAAAATCTAATAATAAAGTCTCGAAAAATAAAGAAGATAATTCAGGAACTGATAATGAAGAAAAGTCCGAACATTCTGAAACCGATATTGATGATTCAAAAAAATCTAAAGGAAAAACTAGTTCACTAAATAAAAAATCTAATAATAAAGTCTCAAAAAATAAAGAAGACAATTCAGGAACTGATAATGAAGAAAAGTCCGATAATTCTGAAACCGATAATGATGATTCAAAAAAATCTAAAGGAGAAACTAGTTCATTAAAGAAAAATACTAATAATAAAGAAGATAATTCAGGAACTGATAATGAAGAAAAGTCCGAACATTCTGAAACCGATATTGATGATTCAAAGAAATCTAAAGGAAAAACTAGTTCATTAAATAAAATAACTAATAATAAAGTCTCAGAAAATAAAGAAGATAATCCAGGAACTGATAATGAAGAAAAGTCCGATAATTCTGAAACCGATAATGATGATTCAAAAAAATCTAGTTCATTAAAGAAGAAAACTAATAATAAATTGTCGAAAAATAAAGAAGATAATTCAGGAACTGATAATGAAGAAAAGTCCGAACATTCTGAAACCGATAGTGATAATTCAGAAAAATCTAAAGGAAAAACTAGTTTATTAATAAAAATTAAGACTAATAAAGCTTCAAAAAATAAAACCAATAAAGATCATTCAGGAACTGAAAATGAAGAAAACTCCGAACATTCTGAAAATGATACAAAAAAATCTAAAGGAAAAATTGGCTTAATAAAAAATAAGACTATTAAAGTTTCAAAAACTAAAACTGATGAAGATAATTCAGGAACGGAAGAGGAATTACAGTTCGAAAATGCTGAAATCGATAATAGCAAAACAAAAAAATCTAAAGGCAAAGTTTATTCAATGAAGAAAGGTATTAATAGTAAAAATAAAAGCGATAAAGATGAAAATAATTCAGGAACAGAAAGTGAGGAAGAATGTGAAAATGAAAAGAGTGAAATACCTCCTTCAGCGATAGATAAATCTAAAAGTAAAGTCGCAAAAAATAAATCTGCTAAAAATGATAATGCAGAAAGTGAAAATTCGGATAAATCTGACTATTCCGAAACCGATGAAGATAAATCAAAAAAATCTAAAGGAAACGCTCATTTACTAAAAATGAAAACAAAAAGGGGCTCGAAAAATAACTCGGATAATTCAAAAAGTGAAGCCGAGGATTGCGAAAGTGAAACAAAAGTACATTTCTCAAAATGCAAAACTAATAAAAAAGTGACAAAAAACGATTCTTCAAAACAAAAAATATCTTTAAGTAATCAACATAATAAATCTGTTACAATTAATTCATCAGACGAGCCTTCAGATATTGAAAATGAAAACAATTCGAGCAAAGACAATAAATCACCTAAAGGTGACAATAATAACGAAAAACTTGATTTAAATGAAGAAAACAGAAAACCCAATGAAGATTCTGAAAATACGCCTGAAGACGAAGAAAATAATAAATCGATTGATGTAGAGAGCAAGGATGATCAATCTTCTGAAACAATCGAGGTTCCTTCCGACGAAGAAATTAAAGAAACTGATAAAGCTTTGGAAAATGAAAATTTATCGCAGAATAGCGAAAATTCAAATGATCTTTCACAAGTCACATGTAGCAGTGACGAAAATGAAACTACAAATAATGACCAAGAAAATACAGTGATTGGTGACTCTGATAAAGTAGACGAAGAAACTCAAACGAAAGATGAAGAATTAGAGATTGATAGTGTAGAAGATGCAGCCATCCAACCGAAATTAGAAAACGATGATGCAGCATCTGATACAACTGAGATATTGTCAGGCGAAATTTTACAACACAGCTCGACTATTAAGAAAGAACATGAAAATGAAGAAGAAAGTCCAGTTTTATCGAGTACGGATGCAGTTGAAGGAAGCGATTCTGAGCTTGAATCATTAAGGCTCAGCTCAGCGACTTTGAGCCAGGAAATAATAGAGAAATCTACGCAATTAGAGGAAAATGTGAAACAGTCAATCGGGAAAAATAACCCGTCCGATTTCAATTATGTGGAGAAGATACTTGAAAATTTGGGGGCGTAAGTAAAATTGGGTTCTAGCGCAAAAATACTGATCTATAATTATAGGAACCATAAAAATAAAATATATTTTAACTTCTGGTATAAATTTGAGTTATTTCATTTGCGAAATGACTTGGACCTTAATTTGGAGTAACAGCTAATTGTTTCGTATTCAAATGTAAAATTACTATTTTACATTTTCGTACCTCGACTTAAATATTTTTGGTAATAACTAATTATATTAAAATAATTATCTTATACGTTTGATTCGATATAATTTCATGCTACAGTTTATATAGTCTGTTAAATTAAATGTACGAAAAATGAAATATGATTTCATTATATTTTCTATAATATATTTGCATTGTTATTAACATTGCTTGTCGTAATGTCTATAATATTCGGTCGTGTATCTACATATTTCAATTGAAAAAAGTAGCAGAAGTAAACTATTACTTCCTGTTAAGATATTGTTTACCAGGGCCACACAAATCTTACGTTTAAGTTTCATAATTTTACCTTCAACAGCGTTCACACACAAACCATTCCGCCATTCCGAAACTTCGATTCACGGATGGTTTGAATTTTTTTATGATTACAATACTTTGTATACTTTCATATAAGAAAGTAATAAATTGAGTACATCAAAAATCAGTAAACTGCACAGCGCAATTCTAGCTCCACCCAGAATAATAATTACTGAATCTGTTCATTAAACCGATTAGGCCGAAATAGGCGACTTTCTTATAACCATAACGTTTTTCAGTTTGAAAACCCAAAGACTAGGAAAAAAAAGACTATTTTTAAAATTTATGATAGCGATTGCATTAAAAGACAGACTATTGTTGCAATCAATCAATAACGTTATTATATTTTACATTATCTCTTTAAAATACAGTGATAATTAATAGATTTTTTTTTTCTTTAAACTATTGGTTAGAATCAATGTTTTCTATATAAATAAAAGAAATGAAACCGTACTGTCTAGATAATACGGCGAGCTAATGGCATTGGTTCTTGCATCTATATTTACTAAAATGGTATTAGTTTAATGTATTTCTTATTGTTATTCTATTTTACTCATTGATAGTGTTTCTGTATACTTCTTTTTTTTTTTTATTCTCTTTTAAATATAGTATGGCGAACGGAAATAAAGAACGTACATTTAAAATCCATTTAAATTCTGCCAAGGATAATTCTTAATCAAATGACTGATAAATAAGTTCGTGGCCACTCAACACATATGAAGAATCAATGTATGTCCGAAGTGTAAACATGCCATATTAAGGTTTAATTCACTCTATTTGTCCAACAATTTCGAGTTGATATTTTGGATAATAATAATTATTGCATTTTAATAAATGACTTTGAATCCATTTATCATAGTTCATATAAGTACCGTATTTTTCGGATAATAAGACGCACCCCCAAATTTATGAAACAATTTTTAGAAAAAAAAAAACTTTTATTTCACCTTCGGACCGTAAGGCGCACCACAATTTTAGGTCGATTTTGCTATGGTCCGAAAAATACGGTATGTGTTTTTATTTTTAAGATACACATTTTCAAGTAGTTTATTTACAGACATTTATTAATTATATTTAATAAGGCGCGTGGAGCTTCTTTTATTTTTTGCTAACTGTATATATAGCAAATTCATTACATGTGTTTGAGATTATTATATTTTTTATTGTGAAATTTGTGTAGGGGTCCACAGGCCTCCATGGCTCGCACGCGCCTTATGTAGTTGTTGTAATCAAAGAAAATAAACATTTAATTCATTTTCAAATGTGGGCATATTTTATTTAGTTTCTGGTAATATTATCCTGTTCTGGCACACAAGATGGACTGTTTAATTCGGCAATCGCCATAAACGTGATTATATGTACTTTTACATATCAACTTACGTTTTTGAGATCTTGCTGTTAATTAGAACTTCAAAAACACACCTAAACTTACTAAATAATAATAAAAAAACATTTTTTATTCGCATTCAATACAATTAAATGTGTGTTTTATAATAATAATATATATATATATATATATATATATATATATATATATATATATATATATATATATATATATATATATATATATATATACGGTTCAAATTAATAATAACCGGCCATTATTAATACTAACCAAATTAGAGGGACAAAGTATTATCACATAAACCGGTGATTATAAATAATTCACAATTATCTTCGGTAAATGTAAGGGAAAGGAGTGAAAAAATACCATGAATATTCCTTATCCCGTTTTTGGCTGGTTAGGTAAGGTTAAATTTGTTCATAAATAATAGAAAATAATACAAAAGAAGTTTTTATTAAGTGTATCAAACTACACAAGTAATTATTAATCATTATCGGTAAATATATATATATAAAAAAAAAATTACATTATAATATCTAGTATATAATAAAAAATACATTTACATATATATATAATATATATTAAACAATTATGCTTATTATAATAAATAAAAATAAAATTGACATATATAAGGAATGTTTACGATTAATAGAATATAATAAGTAGGGACAGACTGGTCGTGTAGAAATGCCCAAATTGGCATTTATATGTCCTCTTGTTTCCAAAATGTATTATATACGCAATACGATTTTTTATATAATATAATAATTTAAAATTAAGCAATTGATATTTTAATAATTCCACATTTAAGAGGAATCCCCATACCCGCTGCAAACATAGCTAAACAAGGTTTCGTCGAACCCTTAAAACTCCTTTATTACAACATTAAACTGAATGAATTTTTTATTTTTCAGATAGCCAATACTTCGCTCTGGCAAGCTTTTTTCATAATTCCATAAAATTTAATTAGCGAGAACTTCATTTATAGCATCTATTAGAACTTCCGAATTAGTTTTAAAAGAGTACATAAAATCAGAACTCGGATCTTCAAGAACTAACATATCTTGTTGCTTTAAAATGCGGCAGCCATGTTTTCGTAATATACCCACAAATTTAGCCAAATGTTGTACAGCCGAAGGATCATCAAACTTTTCCAAAAAGGATAAAACATTTGTCAATGCCCGATCTATAATCGGTTCTTTGAAAGTTCCCCCATTTAAGTTAGTTAAAGTGTTTATCAGTTCTTCGTCATCTGCTGTACAATCTTCGTTCAACATCTTCATATCAATAATAGGAATGATGAGCCTACATAATATTTTATTGCAATAAATGCGGCACCAGTTGAAATCATAGCCAATGTAGTGATTTATCATTTTTAGCATGCATGGTGTTACAACTGAAGTTCCTCTTCCCACCACAACACCAGCACGCTCAAGCAATAATTTCTCGTTCGTAATTACATTGTGAATTGGGTAATATAAGTTAATATAATCCACTGATTTCGGAGTTTCAATCACCATATCGTAAATTTTTTGAAACCTTGCATTATTTGTTGATTCCAAATTTAGATTAATATCTGAATAATAATGTTTTATAAAAATGCAAGCAATTGTATACTGTAATTCATCCAAATCATACAAATAAACTTCTATATCCTCAGAATTATATACGACTTGTTTAATATAAAGTAAATCAACACGTGGTGACACTAAACTTTGAATGTCACTAAACTCTAATTGGTTCAATGTTTTAAGCTTTTTCAGATAAATCCCAAATGCTTGAGCGATATTCTCTTCCACAACTTCGTTTACTAAGCCCAACGTGAAGGTTCCTGTTAGTTTAAAGCAAATATCCAGAGCTGATTTCATTAAGCTTATATTTGTTTCATTTTTGAAACTATCGAAGAGTTCAATGAAAATGTGAACCATTTTACAAGGAAAAAATCTGCTGCTTGATTTTCTCAGTGCCTGAAGATTTTTTAAAAATGGCGCATACTGGCTTAATTCAAGCGGTTTTAATATTTGCATTTTAGTTGTAATTGCAATATCACCGAAAATGTCGTCCAAGACAACAGGTTGAATAGGTAATTCATTCATTACGGCAATTGCTTCTACTTCATTCTCCATATTCATAGCTAGTCGTTCTTTATTGAAACTGTAAAGATATAACAAAAAATAGTAATTCATATTGCCATCTAGCTTATTACGAAGGTCATGGCGCTATTATCACTTTGCTGATGTGGCAATCTCATTTAATATTGTGCAACATTACGTAATTTTTAACTATATTGCTTCACTTTCGATTTAATTCAGCTTTCTTTTATTTGATTTATTATTTAAAAATACAAGTTTTGAATAGAGAAGAGAGAAGTTCTTTTTCTTTTAACATATAAGCATATCCTGTCTAGACAAAAATATTCAGTTTAACCTTGCGAGTTTTCAGCAATTTACTTGTGAATTGTACTGTTTTAAAAAAGCTTACTACCCAAAAATTATCACACTGCAATTTTTTTTTGTTGGATGGAATATAAGATTGTTGCATTGAAAGAATATTTTCGTATTTTCATATCACTAGATGAATAATAAGGCCATTATTTATCAGTTTCTTTTTAAAATAACATAAAATTAGCATAGAATATATTTAATCCAACTCAAACAAATCAATTAATTTAAAAGAATCTCGAAAAATCACTATTTTATGTAAAGTTAGTAATATTATTCACCTTCTTTGTATGATCCGTAGAATTAGTTCAACAAACGTAGAGTTCGAAAACTTTGTTTGCAAAACCTTGACTTGTTACGGATGCGATTAGACAGAACTGCTTATCTGTGGTTCCTACTAGGAAGTTCAGCGTGCAACTATAAATTGTTTTAATCAGTTATAATATTTATCAGAAAATAGTAACTTAAATAAATCGTATAATTAGTTGTGGGGAAAGAACAAACATGTTTGAACTAGCGCGTGACCTTGATGTCGTCGTTGGTGTCGTCGTAGTTGTAATAAGCTTTACTTAAGTTAAGTTCCAATGTGTAACAATAAATTGTTTTAATTAGTGGTGGGGAAAGAACAACCTTGAGGGTGTTTGTGGCTCTGGTGTAATAAAAAAGATTGATTCTTGAATCTTGTATTACAAATTTGTTTAAAATTCTTCGTCTACCCAGTTAATTTAAGATTTATACCGAACAAATGTTAAGAAAAATATCACAAGAATGACACACATTTTCCTCCATTTTTATTGAATTAAGGGGGCATTCACCTTTTGCGGTTTCAAAACAATCGATATTTCTTTTTTAGCAGAATAGGACACTTTGAAGTGTTGACTATAGGTCTCTGAAGCCATTTTTTGAAATTCGAATTTTAAATATGTGAAATTGCGAGTTAAACAAAACAATGTTTTTGCTCAAACACTGCGTTTTCGCGCGCGTCAGTTTGAAGTTGAAACTTTAAACGCGTTTTTCTCGAAACCATATTTTTTAAGTCGCGCGGTAGAATATCTCCACAACAAATTAACCGATTTAACTCTTGGGAAGCGCATCTTAAAGGTAATATTATTATATATATATATAAATTTTCTAGGAGTTGATCCTCGACGAAGTGTGTCCGACAATTGTTAATATTTTTTAAGGCCCGCCAAAGGAGAAAAAAAGTGGCAAAAAATAACTTTTTTCGTACGATGGTCGTCGTTTTGCTAATTATGGACCACCCGAGGATCAATTCCTAGACAATTTAATATACTTTAAAACCCTTATTTCTTTTTTTTTTTCAAACAACTGGGACCCGAGTTATGCTACCGCGCGCCTAAATTGAGCTGCCCAATTTGGACCTGGACATCTTCGCCGGGACTGAACGTACCCAACTTTAAAAATACCTTATGAAAGAGAAAAGTTGAATAAATATGATACAAAAAACCGCATGCGAATATCTCGAACGTACCCTGAGAAAAAAAATGTTAAAAAACAGCTTTTTTTTGGTGCTCAAAAGGTGAATGCCCCCTTAAAGATAACAAAAAATAGACCAAAATTCACATAAATACCTTAATTTCGTTATTCGCCAAAATAAAACAAAATGTTTAACCAGCTTCAACCAGTTTAATAGTTATATAAATAATGAAATTTCAAAGAGATTTCAACAAAAACCCTATTACTTTAATACTATTTCAATAGATTAACCACAAATGTATCCAATGTAAAATGATTTGAAACAACCAAGTAAAGGTTCAGGAACCAACTGCCCTTCTTTTACAAAAACAGGGCCTTTTATACCCAAATATGGACCACCAGCAGGGTGAGAATACACCGAATTCACCCGTAGTGCTCTAATTTATTAGACAATTTGAAACAAGTGTGTGACCTCGAACAAAATTCTAAGAATTACTAAAAGTCCCTAAAAACCAGAAGAACCCGTGTGGGTTGAAGTTGTTTAGTTTCCACCCTTGACTCAATATTTTAACAGTCCCAATACCAAATTCCTCTACAGTTTACTATGCGAATGGGTATATATCGGCAAGTAACACAAAGGATCAATTGATTGATGCATAAAGGTCTGACATCAACGCGACAAAAATGTTGGTAAAACGTGAAATACACCGAATTCACCCGTAGGGTTCTAGTTTGTTACACAAGTTGAAACAAAATTCTAAGAATTAAAAAAATCGCAGTTAACCAGAAGAACACGTGTGGGTTTGAAGATGTTTAGGTTCAACCCTTGGCTCAATATTTTAATAGTCCCAATGACAAATTCATCTACATGTAGATGAATTTGTCATTGGGACTATTAAAATATTGAGCCAAGGGTTGAACCTAAACATCTTCAAACCCACAAACTGCAGTTTACCTTGCGAATAATTAAAATGAGCTGTAATTCATTTAGAGATTTAAATTAATTTAATTGAAGATCTTTTGATAATGAGGACTGCAGGCTTTATAATTCATTTGGAAAAAATTAATTGAATTTATGAATTAATCAAATGCTTCAGCCCTCAAAATATATAATTTAATTCCTTTTGATTTATAAAGGTTTTGTAATTGATAAACAGGTCTTAATTCCTTTTGATTAATAATACAAAATCACATAATAGGCTTTTGTAATAAAATAAATTCTGCTATAATTATATACAGAAATAACAATTTTGAAAGAATGGTTGTTTTTTAATGCGAATAAACATGTTATGTAGTATCTTATTTATTTATAGTTTATAATTAAATTTGTTTACAATAAATAGTATTTAATTTGCATAAGTTATATATGGTAAAAATATCAATGAAAACAATTTTTCCTTAAATATAACAAAATCAATCTTATAAGGGATAACATATAACAATAGAATACACATAATTATTTATTATAATAGAGATAAAGCTAAATATAAATAAAATTTAAATATATAATTTTATTTGCGTAACTTATATAGTAAGACAATCAATAGAAACAAATTATTTCTCAAAAATATAAAGTCCATCTTGTAAGGGTTAACATTTATATATACGTATATATACATAAACACTTATTATAATAATTAAACAGATAAATAAAAATTTAATTTTAATATATAAATTCATCTTTCCTTAAATACATAATTAAAGATATAGATGTGTAAATTCATACAAGTAAAAAAAATAATTATATCTAATCTTATGAATTATTCTACAAATTTTATTAGATAAATGCAGTTCTTGTTTTGGATTTAAAACAATATCTATTCAAATTAAGTTAATTTTGGTTTTTAAGTAAACACACCCGCATTTATATATAGTATATACCCGAAATGGTACACATACGCGTCTTTCTTATGCGGAAAGTATTGTAATCACGAAATAGTAGGTACATAATATTTAAAATATATAATATTTATTATAAAAACTACGTATAAAAAAGTTGATTTCTATACGAAAATTAATGGCACAAGCGTCTTCGTAAGTTACATAAGTATAAATTTAAAAACATTTATGTAGAATTTCTTGTATAGCACCAATTAGAATTGCAGGATCAGTTTTAAAAAAATAGACAAAATTTGATATTGGTTCATGAAGGAACAACATATTTTGATTTTGTAACACAAGGCAGCCATGTTGTCGTAATAAAACGACAAATCTAGCAAGATGCTCTACAGCCAAAGGATCATTAAAATACTCCAAAAAGCATAAAACATTTTTAAATGCCCGATCAATAATCGGATCTCGGAATGTCGCACATTTTAAGTGCATTAAAGTTTTTCTCAAATCGTCGATATCAGCAACACATTCTTCGTTCAACATCTTCATATCAATAAATGGTATTATTAGCTTGGACAGTATTTTATCGCAATATATAATGGACCAATTAGAATCAGCTGAAATGTATCTATTTAAGATATCAAACATTATTGGTGTTAACACTGATGTCCCTCTTCCCACCAGAACACCAGCTCGTTCAAGATATAACTTCACTTTAGTATCTTGAGAATGGATTGTATAATTTGAGTTAATGCGGTGTATTGCGTCCGGAGTAATAACGCTCATATCATTAATTTTGTTATATTTTACGTTATTTATAGTTTCGAAATTCAACACTACGTTTGGATAAACATTTTTTATAAAAGTGCAAATAATCGTATATTGAAAAACGTCGATATCACACAAATAATTATACAACTTGTCAGGATTCGCAATAAGTTGTTCAATATTACTCAAATCAATACGTGTTGAAACCATATCTAGAATATCTTTCAAGTCTAATTGATTTTGTTGTTGAAGTTTTTTCAGATATATTCCAAATGCTTGGATAATATTTTCTTCGACAAGTTCATTTACTAGGGTTAGACTGAAGGTGCCTGATAGTTTAAAACAAATTTGCAGTGCAAATCTCATCAACGCTAAGTTTGTTTCTGTTTTAAAACTATCAAAGATTTCAATGAATATGTGCATTCGTTCTAGTGATATACGTCTGTTGCTACAATTTTCTAGGTTTTGTAGTTCAAATAAAAATGGCACGTAGTAGCTTAAGCTTTGAGTTTTGATTATGAACAGCGTGGAAGTGCCCGTGATATTAGCATTGAAAATGTCCGCCACTACAGGCCTTGACGGCATTGGAGCCTGGGTCTGACTGACGAATACTTCTGTTTTTATTTCTGCTGTATTGTCCATAGTGATTGTGGAATCTGCAATTATATAAAAAAAGAGAAATATTTAATATGGTTTCATCGCAGTACGAAAAGGTTATAATAAAGAAAATTTAAGATAACTTTTGTAAAATGTTCTCATTTTCTTTAAAAAAATTGTTTCATAGCAATCGGATAAATGTAATAATTATGTTTAGTGTACATATAAACCATAATATTTGCAGTAAAACCAAACACTTACTGATTTTAAACAAAATAAGAAGAGAACGCAAGAGATACATCTACAATGGTCAACATTCTAACAACGAATGATGTTAAAATCCACGATTGGGTAGAAAAATGCTACAGATATATTTTTACCCTTTTAGGGTAGCGTCAGTAATAAATTGTGTCAAGTGCCCTTTTCTGAATCTACAAAGGCACCGATACCGACTATATATCCAAGGTTATACCATCTTCCCTATTAGTGTAGGTCTACCACTTTACTATTTCAAATATAAGGATCGTAACTTTGAAGTTAAAAAAAAAGTATTGTTACCAGAAAAAAAGTGACCTCGAAATTTTAATGACAATATTCGTTTTGAGGGTCCCTGCACCCATTTTAACTATTTCCCAATAGGGTCGGTTCTACAACCTATACCGAAAAAAAAAAAAACTATTTATTTTGTAAATAATTTTTCAACCGAAAGTGCTTGTTATTTTTTGAATATCTCGAAAAGGGCAAGTGTTAGAGAAAAATGAATCTTACAAAAGTTAAAGATATTAAAATGCCTAGCAACATTTGTTTGAAAATTATTTTCGAAAAAAGTACCATTTACTGAAAATACGGGTTTGAAAATGGTCATATTACATTCATGTTTCCCTAGTTACCACACATATTGATATTGTTTCATGGCAATGGTAGAATTAATTTAAGGCACAATAAAGCTATATTACATTTATGTATATAGTGAAAACTAAGTATAAGAAATGTCGAGTGATATTTTTTCTATTTAAATCACGTTGTTTGATTATGATAGATTACATTGTATATTTATAAAAGAAAAATGAATTGTTTATAAAATATTCTATAAAAGATAGTTTATGCTGTTGAGAATTAAAATACATGGTAATTTGCCTTAATATGGATGTATGGAATAATGTAAAAATGAGCACTGGGCCATGAAATGGCGGCACCAATCACCGACGAACCCGATTGTCCCCACTACATTTTATATATTTACCAAAATTCAAATAGCTATCTTACAAAATATAGATGTATACAATCAATACAAATTTTAAATAAATAATAGACATTATATATAAAACTTGTAATGTAAACAAAATTAGCAATATGACTTACCTTTTTAAATAGTTCAACAACAGTTAGAAAACGTTTGTAGTAAACTGAACCACTTATTATGAAAGTCACAAGTGCAACTGAAATGAAATAATTCTGCAACAAAATATTTATTTTTATCTTTCATCAATGAGTCAATTTATTGTGGTGGGGGTAATACGTAGAACCTTCTGGAACCACAAGTATGATCTGGTGGCCTTGGGGTGTTGTAGGTGATGTTTTCTATGTATGAAAACGCATTTAAAATAATATCCCGTCCCTTAACTTTGCATAACTTAACCCTATTTGCCTAATTTTGTTGCTTCATCCATCCTAAATGCGCATAATTATAATTTGATAAATAATTGTAACCTCAATCGGACAATCTGTATCTCTTCACACTTGTCACAGTGCGTAATTCCCCTATGTTATCTAAATGAACTCGTCTGAAAGTAAATTGATTTCCGCGGAATTCCTTTTAAATACACCTCTTATGACAAAAATATATTTATCCTGTATTACCAATGAAATACATTTAAGAAAATAACAGTACATTGTCGGCATTAGCCGTTTATTTGAGGTAACCCAAAAGGTTTTACAATTCAGAGAATATTTAGGGGTTCATTTTATGGGGAATCGTTTGAGTAATATCGCCGAAAGTCAAATTAATTTTACATAAAACTTACTTAACTAAAATATTTTTATTACAAGAAAAATATCGTAAACATAAAATAATATCAAAATAGGCAAGAATATTTCCGTTACAATCTCGAGTTCAATTTTTTTGCGTGGTCACAGTACTTCCTTATTATTTCGTAAAAGAAAGTAAAAACACAATAAAGCTATATTAAATATATAGTGAAATGAAAACTAGGTATGCGAATATCGAGTTTAATTTTGCTAAAACTTGAATTTCATTTCAAAAACTGACTTTTCTTTACTAACATAAACAATTTAAAAAATAAACTATATATTTCCTCATAACATATGTATAAAATGGCGTCATATAGGGATTGAATTCCAGTAATATTTGTGATAGGATACTAGGACTGCATAAAAGATAAAAATAGCGTGAATGTTTCTCTCTGAAAAGAACCTGCTATTTATGCGTTCCTAATACTATATTCACAAAGAACGCATATAAAGTTACTATAATAAACAAGAATTATTGCAACTTTTCGTTGCTAATAAATCCACATTCAACGGCATCCTAATTATTTATAAGCAGAAGAGAATTACTATTTGAGATTAGTATTTCAGCCTGCGGTAATTGTGGCACATTTTGGCCAGATAAAAAGAACATGTTTATACAAGTTACTTGTGTATATGCTTGTTGTCAGTTAATTGATAAGAATTTATTGTGTCGCTAATTTGTTTCCTCTTCGGTAGATAATATTTTATATGACATACATTACCTTCCGTTTTGGCACATAATTTTACATTTAACACTAGGGAACGTGCACAAACATTGAAAGTGACACACCCACACAGAGACACACACATAGACGGCATTCTAAAGATAGTGAGATTTAATTCAAGGAAGCAAAAAACGATATTTCAACTGCGAAATTTTTCATGAAAACAGTTTTCTTCCAAGAGAGTAAAAAAGTTGCCATTAGTCTGAGAGTAACGAAGTTGATGTTTTTGTAAATACATTATTATGGCTAAATTACGCATAAGAATAAAACGATTTAGGTGAAAGCCAGTGAATTCAAAAGAAGTACTTACTGACGCTATTAGTTATAATTGCAATGGGCACGCTGAACTAACAAAATGCATTAGATAAATAAATATAGTTTATCGTTTCTATGAATATGCTTTGTTTAGCATTAACAGTATTGGCAGTCTCCGTCTGGACTGTGTTTGCAACTTTCACCCAAGCATTTTTAGTATTTATCCCCTTACCTCCGGGGCTCTAAAGAACAGAATACCACTTTATTCTTACATTAAACTTATATAGTCATATATATATTAGATTTTGCAAAAAAGAAACAGTTCCTCAGATTCTGTACCCAAAGACCATACAAGAAAAATAATTTTGAAATTTGAAATATTCAACAAAACAATTACGTTATAGTTATGTTTTACTCAAGGGCTATAAAAGAATCATTGCATTTTCTTGTACATATACATATTTTGTGGTATATTATTTCATTAAAATTGCTATAATTATGAATTCCTATATGCCTAGAACACTCAGCTATGGTGAGAACTGAAACTAGAAAGTAATAAAGAAAATTTCGTCAATTCAGTCAATAAGCTAGATGACTCTTTTTCGAGATTAGTCTTTCCTTTGACAGATGACACTAGTGGTATCAATATTTCTAAATTACTAGATATTATTATAAAATATAAATATGATGGATATTGGATACCTACTGCCACTTTAATTATAGGTTTTAACCTATCCTATTGCATAACATTAAAATGAAAATGTCATAACAAAAATGTAAATGTAAACTCATATTCTAGATATATTAGCAAATATTACAGCTCACCCTCTTAAAAATAAAAAATACTATGTATGCCAAACATATACCTACTCTAATTTATTATGATGTATCGCGGTTATAAAATAGGGGTTGAATGGTTGAAATATATTAAGGGTGGGCCGAACAGAGGGCGAGAGTGGATAAGGACACCTGACACGTGACACTTTATAGGGAGTTTTATATTGTGATGTTGTTTCTGTTTCCTTCGGGCCGATTCATACGCTCGAATACCGTAGTATGTTTAATACAGAGCCGGATTTACCATTTGGCCAAGGAAGCTTAAGGCTCCGCCATATAAGAGGCCCTCAAACTGAGAGTCCAAAAAAAGGGGGGCCAGTCTATTCTTGCAAAAATAAAAAATCTTTTCATTGACGAAGTATTGTATTAGCTCGAAATTTTAACGGATATCCATATATCTTGTAGCTTCCACGATAACTAAATCCGGATCTGTTTGTAAATTTGATACAGTACATGTGACAGCCGAATGGTGTGTTATGTCGATACACACAATACCTATCAGATTTAATCGGAAATATTATATGACGTGGATGGCTCGGGTTAGGGTGCTTTGCCCCCTCTTATCATTTTCCTTTCGACGTTTCCAAATACGGAAGCTGTTTGGTTATCTCTTTTATCGTTGGATATTCGTGTATATATATACGTAAAGCGTGAACGATAACTTCATATTATACGATTGTCATGTTATTGTTATTAACAGTTTACTAGAAACTTATATGACAGAGAGATGAAGATTATGTATGCGTTTACATATAGAATAAAATTGAAATATATTACTTAAACAGTCCACAGTAATACTCTGAAATTCACTATTTAGCTTATTATTGTATTATGTTATTAAATACTGTTTCATAAATATAAAATATTCGACAGTTTTGGCTCTAGAGCGTTTACAGACACACCGACGTAATTCCGAAAAGGATTCAGGAAGGAATTTTAAATAATTTCACGACTTATTACTGCGTATAAGAAAATAATAATGTTGAAAAGAAATCAGAGTAGATAATTAATTTTTAATCACAGAAGAAGCGAAGAACGTGCACTATCTCTTATTATATACAATGCAAGAGGATATTTTAGGCTAGCTCGTGTACTTCAAAGCACCACTTATTGTATGTATCCAAGAAGGTTGATGCTCTTAACTGCCACAGAGGGGAGATTCACAATAAATTCACATTTAATTAATCAACGTTAACAGTTGCGCGAAATAAATGGCTCGAAAAATTTCACATTATACTGTATGTATGTATGTAACTCTTTTCAGTGCGGCTAATGTATTTCAGTGTATCATGCGGATGGCATTTCCACCAGATTCAGAAAATTATTTGATTAATTACTACAAAAATCTGAAAAGTTATTCTATGTTTGTTTTCAAATAAAATCTGTATTTTTCATGATTACAATAGATTAAAAGGGTATTATTCCGTAAAATCTTCAACTTTTATAGGAATTACTTTTTTTTCTCTAACTCATACCGTACATAAAACAGACACAAACACTTTCAGAATTAAGAAAAAGCACAGCAGGTTGAAAGATATTATGTATTTCATTTAATTTGATAAATCCGAATTGATAACATGGTACAAACGATCACTACAAGATGTTTATTTTGTTTACCCGTTATAAGTAGTTCTTACGTATATCGTATATCACGCTTATCTGAGTTTCAACATGCCTGATTCCGAACTTGAATTCAAACTAACAATAGCATAAAGCCGTATGGGATTATTGAAATCGCATTTCCTAGCTACTGTTCTTTTTAACAATACAAGATTGAATCTTTTGTTCGACACGTATCGATACAAACATCTATAAATACAATTGTGTATCACAATATAGATACTAGAAAGTTACCAGAAAGTGAAATAAATATTTAAAAAAAAAGCAGTACGTAAATGTATAATCTTAATTTTTGGAAAGAATAAGAAGATTGATAAACAATTCAGAATAGAAAGTTTTTCATTTTTGGTCGTAGTACTTCGCTTGTTATTACATATAAGGTAAGACATGACACTATATCTTTGTTGATATTTCGTGGAAACAAAACAAATTTCGCCAGGCGAAATATACACAAGTTAATGATGAAAGTAACAGAAAATAAACAAGAGTGTTCGTATGCAGCAATCCGCATTGAACTTCTAAATACAAATATTTGTTTACGAACCCATTGCTATCTAACTAAATAAAGTACAAATACCTACACAGAGCCTGGAGTTTATCAATTAATATGTAAATGCAAGTAGATACCTACGTAGGACGCTGTTAAATAAACCTCTCTCAGTTTTGTTTTGTATTCAGCGCGTATTTTAAAAGTTTTAAACGATTGTTCCATTTACTGTTTGCTGGTGTTGCATTCTACGGGAATTCATTATGCGAAGGACACACAAAGATAAATGCCGTATTGCTCTTTAGTTCACCGTACGAAGTACGAAGCACAGAATAGATAAAACATTCGGCCGTGTATCTGTAACATTCTCGGGAGAAAAATACATTAACAAAAAGTTCTTGTCTTGTTGTTCTGAATCCAAAAATGTATATAACTCATATTCTTGGAGCGATTTAAACCAAATTTACGACACATATTCTTTTGTATTTCATTTAAATCCAATCCTGGAGAATGAACGCACCCCTAGGTGCCGCTAGAGTTAAAGAGAAGTAATGTGAAAATATGTCGATCTTACATATTCGTATAAGATAAAAATATGTAATTTCACATAGTTTATTTTACAAAGCAAAAGTCCCCCTTTCGCAAAGCGGTAAGGGCTTACTGTATTTAAGTTATGAATCAATTTGTAAAATTGAAAGGCATAAGGGTTGGTTGGTTTAAATGACACTGGGCCGTCCAGTAGACACACAAAGTGGTATAAACAGTAGCATTTTTAGTGCAAATGAGGGTTGCAGCTGTGCACAAGTGATAGTGAAGGTAAACGATGTACGTGCCATGAATATACCAACTCCTGGTTTATACATACATACAAACACCCATTCTCAAACAAAATGGACAAAATTATTCAAAATATTTGTATTCATAAAATTATTAACTATTTAGAAAGATAAACAAATTATTTTAATAACCTTTTCAGCCCGCCGTAAATAAAATATAATATTAATCCGCGTGTCTGAAACTCTTCGTTTGGTCTTCTTGATGCAGAAAACCTATATAACGCATATACTTAGATAATGGAAGAGAATATGTTTACTTTCTGATATGTATAAGGAAGTAGAGTAATCATAAGAAATTTCGAATTCGTTATTTTAATAGGAATACACGTTTTGACTACACAGTAAAAAATTTTTACAATGATAATCATTGGTTTAATCATGACCCTCGATAATCATAGTAATTTTACATAGCAGTGTATCTTTACTATTTGGATTTTATAAAATGTAATATTACAAATTGAACAGTATATTTACATATCTAGATTTATGTTATGTAATTTTACAGATGTCGTAGTAAAGGAATACATCGCTAAATGTAAATTTTACATTAATGATGTGTAACATTAGTTTTGAAATTGTAAATTTACTAATATAAGATGTAATGTTTACATATGTAAATGTAAAACGTTTACAAGTGTAACTGGGAAAATTAACTATTGCAAATGTAACTTTACTAATTGAAGATGTAAAATTCCGTGATTATATAGTATATTTTACATTAAATAATGTAATGGTATTCTTAATGGAAGTGTAAATTTACATTTAAAAATGTAAATTTACTTTTGCAATTGTAAACTGAGGAAGAAAGTATAGGTATTTTAACAAGTTATATTTTTTTGAATTGTTTTTATTACAAATATAAATAACAAAGAATCGAAAACATTTATGCGAACTTAATTTATGTCATTTGTTTACAAAAAATTGTAATTAAAACAAACTTTAAACAAAAAAATCATCCATATTTCAACTAAATATTTTTAAAAAAATTTCATTAAAATTGTTAATAAATGATATGACCGACCTCACACAACATCATTTACTTCTGCTCCCAACGTCAGGATTTATTTTCAAATATAATCTAATCGATTAATTCCATTGTTAGGAATAATCCTATGGTGTATTCGTGTATTTCATTTTGAAATTAAAAAATATAGCGAAAATTGCCTCCAAAATATGTTCGGTTCCTTCATTTATTGTATTATCTTCAATGCATATATAATTGTGGCAGATTACATTTGACCCTGAAAAAAAAAAATTAAATAAGTTTAAATTGGAAGTAAAATAAAAAAGGAATTGTTATTTTGTTTTATAAAATGATGGCTGAAAGGGGTGCATTGAAAATATAACGTACCAGGTACACTGGAAATGTTGGACTGTACCGATTCTCCCTTTAATTTTTATTTGAGTGCATCTTCCTACAAGAAGAATACTGTAGAAATTTTTATTATACTTATACTATATTTTTGCTAATCTTACCTCAACTTCAAATAAAGGAAAACCAAATTCTTCGTGAAAGTATTTTGCTATAACCTTTTAAGCAGTTGAATAATGGTGTTCTGGTGCCTCGATGTTGGTATCTATTTTTATAAAGTAAATGTGATCTTCAGCATTAATATATGATATGAAAATACAGTTACAAAATGTAGAAAAACATTTTCAAATATTAAATTTACCATTTAAAATATAAAATTCCTCTAACTTCTGTAAATTTACCATCAAATTTTGATAAAATATAAAATAACAGATTCAAACACTAAATTTACAGTTTAAAAATGTAAAATTCGCTGTAAATGTAACAGTTTGTTCTAATGTAAAATGTAAAATATAATTTTCCAATCCTAAATTTACAGTTTGAACGTAAAATTTCAACAATTCTGTAAATTAACTATCAAGTTCTAATAAGATAATTAATAACCCTAAATATACAAGATATTATACATGTTTAACGTAAATTGCTTTTAAGCAAATGTTAAATAACATATGTATATGTTGAAAGTTTCTGTTAATTTTACTTGCATAATTGGAATAAAAATTTAAATGGTAATTAATATATAACTTCATTTAACTTACTTGAAAAAGGAAACTTCTATTTTCAATGTTCAATTAGATATTAGAAACACCTCTTCTTTATATATAAATATATTCACAGTTATACATTAAACAAATATACGGCCTGCTCAATATGATGCACCATACGCATGTATAGCCTAAACAGGTCTGAACTCTGAACACATGCGTCTGTTCAACAGAACAACGCAAACGCAAATTTACACAAACATGTAATTTAACACAAGATAATCTAGATAATCTAGATTTAATTGTAAAAATACCATCGATTATATATTTTATGTAAAGCTGCAACATTGTCATTTTCTTTTTTTTTTATTAATCATTGATATAAATTAAAATTACATATAATGTCTACATATATATATATATATATATATATATATATATATATATATATATATATATATATATATATATATATATATATTATATCATATATATATATATTATATCATATATTATAGAATATATTATACCTACCTTAAATTTTGATATTCATGAATAAACAATACCATTTTATTTACTATGCATATATAAAAACTTCAAAGCATTGCGTACCTAATACTATAATACTTTATTATTGCGTAAAATAACATAAAAACTAATAATTTGCACTCCGATTTTGTAATATCACAACTTTTCCGATTATTTCCAAGTAAAGTTACATCAATTTCGTATTTTTACAGATCAGCCTGCGAGAATATGGAATTTTACTATTGAATATTTAATTTTGCAATAGAAAATTTAATTTTACTGTAAAATATGTAATTTTACAGTGAATTATTTAAGTTCACATAAAATATATTCATAGTTGGTAATATTACATAAAAATTGAAGAACACATGTAAAATTACACAGATATGTAATATTACGCTAATTTTTAAGGAAAAATACAAAAATAATGATTGTAATTTTACATGTATTTTTTACAGTGTATTAAATGGATTATGTGGGGTGGACTTAAAAGATATATACCTCGGATAGAATAAATTATCAATCGTCTGTTCAAAGAACGTTGAAAGTTTAAATAAAAGCTGCGAGTTTCACGTAATCTAATATTCTATTATTTATCAATTGGCGGAGGAATGACGGTAACTCTGAAGTGGATTGTTCAGAACATTTTCTGGTTGTTTACAAACGGATTTTACCAGTGCTACATATAGGTATACTACATAGTAATTTAATAGAGATTAATACTCGAGAGAATTGTCGCAGGTGCGTGTGGCACCTACGAAACAATCGTTACGCTTAAGAGCTTTAAAACATGTGTTACGTTCCAAATTTTGTTGCTAGACTTCCATGTTATGTTACCGGATTACATTCGACGTATTTCTTTTTCTCTGTAAAAATATTACAATACAATCATTCGTATTTTATTTCATATGCATAGACAAATTTTCTCAATAAAACAAAACGATCTCGTAGTTTTATTATCAACATTTTATTACAACATTTCTTTATTATAAATAGAATATATTAAAGGATTTGTATTACGTTTTAAGGATCCGTTGTTCGATCCCTCGATCTTCGGCGTTAAAACACTTTGAACCAAGTTTAAACGTTATTCTGATGTAGTATCCTGAAATAATATATATTTGTTTGCATTTATTTCTGGTAATAATTAGAACTCACATTCGATGGCTGTGGCTGGGGGTTTGGGATATTGAAAATTTTCCTTATTAACCCAACGGGCAACGGGAAGATCACAGTCGAATTTCTTTCTGTAGATATTGTGTGTAGTGTTTGTAGATATCGTAGCTGCAAAAAAATATGGAAAAGTCGAAGATTTATATGGAAATGAGGTAAAACAAAAATTAGCATCTTGCAGACGAGGGCATATTTATATAAGAAAATAGACTATGCATTGCAGACCTGTATTGCAGTTGAATTCGAAGCCATGACATCGGCAGCTTCCTTCAGAGACCTAGAAGCTTTAAGTTCTCCTTCGGCGGCTATAACTTTGGCCTTAGCTTCTCTTGTAGATTCTCCCTCGGCTGCCATAGCACGTTGCATTGACATTGGAAGCGCTACATCTTTTCTATATCAATAAAAATAATACTCAAATAATTGTCATTTATTTGTTTCCGTAAGCGATCGCATTGACAACAATATTTTGTAATCCTGTACGAATCAATTAAACATTTGCCAAATTTCGTATTGGCGACCGAATACTGTAGCTCATTTGCATATGATGTCGCAACTATAACGCCAGGTGAGTTGTAGTAAATTTACATTTCAACTCTATCCACTTTAATCCCCCAAGCGTCAGTGGCTTCGTCTAGAACAGATTGCATCGCCGCCGATATACTCTCCCTATCAGTAAGAAGTTCCGACAAATTTTTTGTGCCCAATACGTTTCTCAATGTTGTGGCACCCAGAATTTCCGTTGCCTCGCTAAAACATAGACGATTTGGTGTTACACCAAAGGTGGAGTATAGTCAATAAAAGATTTGTGTTCGTACATCGAACGTTCGTAAACCAAAAGTGGTATAAATAAGAAATATATCAAAATGGCTTACCTATAACTGCTTACTTTTGTGATAGCAAAAAGAGGATCACTTATTTTATAATACACCACTGCGTTCACACTTATTGTTACTGAGTCTCTTGTCAATATCTAAAAATATTCTTATACATTATGTAAAAAGGAAAATATTGGGACTACAAAATAATTCGTTTTTGATGATGATTGATGTCTGTGTGTGTACACATGCTCCCATTTTTGGAATCAATATCTTAACGGGATCTAATTATTTACTATTGCTGTGTATTTCAAAAACTACACTAGTTAGAGAAAAATTGAATCTTCCAAAATTTAAAAATATAAAGAATTAAAGCAACATTTGTTCGAAAAGTATTTTGACTAATGTACCATTTACTTAAAATTGCCTTTGAAAATGGTTTACGTTTCCCTAGTAACAATACATATTGCCTTTGTTTCGTAGTTATTGTAGGGTAACTTTAATACTAAAGTATTATTATAATTATAGTGAGAGTACAAGAAAGTCGAGTGAAGGCCACTCCAGGATTATTTTATTTGATCCTTTGTTGAGCCTTAGTCAGTGGCGTCGCTACGTGTGGGCGAAACATTTCAGTAGAAATTTATTGTAATTATAGAAATCCTTTCCAACAAGACGTTTATGAAAAAATATTGCAATAGCGAAGCCACTGTCCCTATTTCTTCAACTTAAATTTACTTCTTGCGGTGGTATGTCGAACGTAACAACTCTTAAATCGACTCCATAACAATGATCTGTACACGGTAGTATAAAAATCAGTCCTGGTCCTTTAGCTTTGCCAGATCTAATTCTTCCTAATCGAAATACAACAAGTCGTTGATATTCGTTAACTCTCTGCAAGTAAAATATTTGCTATTTAAATATATTTCATTAGTATAATGAGGACTTTAAAGGAATAACTAATACAGCAGGATTAAGAGAAATATGTATCTTTTTCGATTTATGTAATAAATGCTTGTAACTTCACTACCTTACCCTGAAGCAGAACCAAATTGTTACAGGACATGTTAGAAACAAGAATAAATACGCCACAAACATAATTATACTTGTGGAACATTTGCTAATTTCTGATACCATCGTGAAATTCAACTCACACTCAAAATATTTAAAAATTAACTGTCATTATGATAGACAGCATTTGTTATTCAAGGTGACTAAGATGTTGAAGCATTTTTACTGTGTTATAACGAAAGTGTAGAAATCATAAAAATAATCAATTACGACAGAGTTCAATTTGACGTATTTTTTCTCAGACGAAATCTAAAAGGTAATATTGCAATCATGAAATTGTTCTAACTCGAGATTTTAATGGAAATACAAGTTTTGACCATCCCTGAATCCAATCTAACTATTTTCGTCTGTGGGGGTGTGAACTTATTTTTTTTGATCTAAAAGAATGTGTATCTTAATTATTACTAATAGTGGAATTCTCTGTACATATATCTATAAATCTATAGAGGATTCTATATAATATTGGCAACACTATAACAGCTACATTCATTTAATCAATAATTTTATTATTGAATTTGCTGCAAATCATATTTATTTTGAAACTATAAGCGTTTAAATATTTATAGAATAGCCCTATAGATCTACGGATTAGCTCAGAATTTAAATAAAGTCTGATTATACTGCGGATGAATAGTTAGTGAACAATTATATTGAAAACGTTTGAAAATAGAACATTATAATTATCAAATAATATCAATGGGTAGAGGGAATATAATAGTCGAATTCTTCTCGGCGGATATCGTATTCAGTGTTTGTAGGTATCGAAGCTGCAAATAAAGCATGAATTAGAAAAGTACATGGTAGTGATATTTGCACTTCGAATAATTTACCTGTAATGCGGTCGGGGTTTGCACGATCACATCGGAGGCCGCTTTAAGTGCTCTCGAAGCTTTCAGTTCACCTTCAGCCGCAATTACTTTCGCTCTGGCCTCCCTTGATGCCTCCGCTTCTGCGGCCATCGCCCGTTGCATTGCTGCAGGTAATTGTATATTCATTCTGCACAACATTAATAATGCACGATATTAATTAACTGATCGTACTTATTCGCGGTCACAAAAAATCGCACTACTTATAATTTTAATGAATACAGTTCTCCAGAGATAAGAATAAAAAAGAAGGAATTTTAAAAGTTAGTTTGTAATCGATAAAATTTTCTAATTATTTATGTTCAACTATTTTTTAGTAATGCTAGTAATATTTATATAAATAATGATTAAAAATATTATTCAATTAGACAGACGAATCGGTGAGGAGTAGATTGTATTCTGTATATAATATGGGCAAATGGTGCCCACGGGTTAACCTAGTACTTTTGTGAATAAAAATGATGGAATTTTTATGACAACGGCTATAAATCTAACATTTCTACTCTTTCAACTTTCACTCCCCATGCATCCGTGGCTTCATCCAACACTTCCCATATTTCCTTTGATATGACCTGCCTGTCCGAGAGTACTTCAACCAGTCCTCTAGTACCAAGGATATTTCGTAATACTGTGGCGGCCAGCAATGCTGTCGACAACCTGTTATATCATTTTGAAAAATTTACATGTAGTGTTTGCGTACAATAAAAGAAAACATGTATTATTACTTGAGTTCCGCAATTTTAAGCACGGAGTTAAGTGGATGAAATATTCTATAATAAATGATGGCATCCACGCAAATGGAGACAGAATCTTTTGTTAGAATCTGTAATATAAATGATTAATTTTTAACTCTTTCCTTTCAATAATTGACATAAGAGATTAAAAAAATATACACCTCTTGCGGATCAACGTTAATGGTAACAATTCGTAAATCAACTATAGTATAGTCGTCAATGCAGGGTAATATAAAGACAACGCCAGGCCCTTCTGCTTCTGTTGCGGATTTCAATCGACCCAAACGAAATATCACTACCCTTTCGTAGTCTGCAACTACCTGCAGCAAGCATATTTGATACATTGAGAGGCGTGATAGCGGTTGTTGGCACAAATATACCTGAATTATGAAATACTAACCCGAAGACAGAAAAGTATTGCCAATGGAAACGTCAAAATAAATAACAGATACGAAATAAATATACTGAGTAATTCCACAACATCTCCTTTTTCAGGAGGAGATTGATTTATATGAACATCTACCATTTAATACTTTAGCAGTATAAATTAAATTAACACATATTGGATGTACACTTAAAGCTGTCAGAAATATAAGAATCTTTCATTTGTTTCTGACAGGTCTGATCGAGCAATCCTCTTTCTACGATTTTAAAATTAATTTCGATTTTCTCACTGGAACATGTTTAGAAACATGGTTATACATAATACAAAAAATAAAACAATGAGCCATTATATTCTAAATAATTTTTTAGATGCTTCCTATTTCTTTGTACGCCCTTTTATTGCAGCTATAATTGTTAAATTCAAAGAGTCTGATATCGTTCTAGAAATAAACGGGTAACATCTTAAGTGCATCATCGAGTTAAAATATTACAAATAGAATCGTTTTCTACGGGGTACGTATACACCCTCAGTAAGTAATGAAAGTCGAGCTTATTATACCCTCACGGCTTGTCGTACGTAAGGGGAACTTCAGCTTCAATCTGCGGCGAAAGTACAATTTCTTTCCTCACAACATGTAGCTAGTTGAATTAATTTTATTACGCTTCTTAGACAAAACACACTTTGTTCTCCATTAAATTTTGCAATACAATTTGAAATAATGCTTGGATATTTAATTTCTTATTTGGAAAAACAAAAACAAGAATTTATTATTCGTTCTGCGATGCTGTGTATGAGAATATAATATTTTCATGACCAACAAACGTAAATGTTATTAAGAAGTTGACCAGTATATTTTGTTGGTCGTTACGAAGACGTTGAATATATGTATTTTTAGAGATTTTGAGAGCTGTTCAGTTGCAGTCAATGGAAAAACATATAATTGAATGAAAATATTTTGAACACCGAAAGAAGGATGTTGTTGGTTGTCAGTGACTACATGCGCGGAAATCCCCCTTAGTCGTCCGAACTCTGTAATGTCAATTTGGTGACTCCTCATCGTCTCCGTCAACATCTCCGTCGCGTTCGCGTTCGGACTCCTTCAGCGTTATTGCTCAACTGAAAAGTGGGGTGATATTCAACGAACTGAAATACATTTGATTATTCCATAGCTTAACAGTGCCTTCCTATATTCTTTACAAAATTTTGTAAGCCCCTGATTATTTTCTTTTGAAATACATGTTCTACATACACAATCCCAGTTTCCAAGTTTATTCAACAAACAATTTTATTTGAGTTCATTAAATATATATTTTTATTAATTATACAAATAATTATTAGAAATAGTGATATTTAAGAAAATATTATACATTACGTATAAGAAAGTAATAATACAGACTTATACGGCTCAGGAATAAGTTTAGAACAACAAAGCAGTATGCTACTATATTTCTAATCTAATATTTCGTCCCTAAGTATTTGATAATCCACTGAATATATGCAAATATAAACGAGTAATATAAAATATAACAACGCAATATTTATACAATACGCTATATATAAAACAATGTCATTGAGGATATTTTTCATTTAAATTCGCGTTAATTTCACTTAACGTTAGCCTTTTTTTACGTTTTTAATTATGGCCTGAACGAGAGCATCATGTAAACACATAATATATACCACGAAGCGAGCAGACGGGCGCCACAACGTCGCTCGCTCTCTGTCGCATGCAATAAAGACAGCATTTTTTGACGTAGTCTGCAATCCAGGCCAGATCTAACCACACAATTCAACCTCAAGATATTTATCTAAAAGATGAAAAAAAAAACTTGCAATTCACATACCTATTTAGATCACACCGTCTATTATATTCAAGATAGAAATTTGTTCGATGCAAATTTAAGACACTAATCAATGAAATTAAATGCTACTTCTTAATTTCAATATATGAATGATGCGTATTCTTCAGGGAATATATTCTGATGTTGTCAAAAACTGCTTTGAAAATTATATTAATTGCCAACTCCATCCCAGATTAGGCGAACATTGCGGAGAAATACACTAATCGACGCACAAGGCACTTTAGTCTACAAACTAACAAACACATCAACATATCAGACCTTAATGGGAAAAAGTTTTGGGAATTTATTTGTTATTTCGTTATTTGTCATAAGACAACCCCAGCTTACGAATCTATGCGTGTTCTAGATGAACTTTCGTTCTTATATGTAGATTGAATCATCGAATGAGTCTTTGGACCTGATTTTATGATTTATACATTATTTAAAAAGGTATTTCCTGCCCACTGGCAAGACAATGTTTTAAACATTGACTATGTTTAAAACGCTTTTGAATAAAAATGTTTTAATCAAGTGTATAAAACCATGTTCTTTATGAATTATTTAAAACAGACTTTCAGGTACAAATAATAAGATAATTATTGCAATAATATATTTACGCCCAACAAACAACAATACAGGTTTGATCGTAATTCCCCCCCCCCTAGGATAATAGATCACATTATACCCATTTATCGAATTTATACATTTATATGTAAGGAATCTTAATAATTTTGAAGAATTCGCCCTAAACTCTCGTTCAATATCGAATTTGCCTGACTTTAATAATACCGGGCACTAATCGCCAAAGACCGTGTCATTGCCTCTTCATTGCCGCCTTATGAGATTTCTGTTCAGGGCGAAATAGTGATTTTCATCAAAAATTTGTACCAAGAGAACAGAAATCGCTGAAAATATACCTCTTACGATTTCTGCTGGCTTGATGCAAACTTATTGCAGTTACCTGTGGCACTTACGGATTGAACCAAGCTTACTACAATTAACTAAATTACTACATATGATTGTATTATTTCCATAGAAACTGTACTTAAAATCACTCATATGAGAAAACATTTTCACAAATAAATCATCCCTAACATTAAGTTTCACTGATAAAGTAGTTGGAGATAGTTAGACAGAGTAGGGGCGAAATGTTGCCATTCTTTAAGCAAAAATTTATTTGCACTTGAGATAATTTTTTTAGGATGAACAAAAAACTACTTAAGATTGCATCTTCCCTCAATTGGAATGTAGCGTTGCCCCCTACGCTACATTACCGTAAATAACTCTGCGCAACGAGTGCAAAGATTGTGGAAATTTATCAATTTATTTTATCGTCGCTTCATTGTTTAATTGCAGCAAGACCTGTTTTTATTTTTAGCTTGCCGCATTTGGCTTTAAAGAATATTTTTAAATAGAAAATTAAATCAAGCTGGGAGATAATTCCTTTGCCCTATAAATCGAGAATGTATTAAATTAAATTGGAAATAAGTATATATTAGGGCTTAATCTTCTGCTATCAGTAATAGTGTTATAGATTAAGCATTATCAGAAATTAATCGATTCAATAGTTTTGTTGTAAAAACGCATTGGAAATTTGGAATTGGCATGAGAGATTCAGTTATGTGTGTGGAGCGCGAGCGGTTGCGATCCAAGCGAAAGTGGCCGATCGCGTCCGACGTCAACGTGCGCTACTTCGGCATTTTGTTTTCGTTCAGTAACTGTTCGTTTGCGAGTGGGAGTTGTTCTCTTGCAAAGTAATGCAGTGTTCCAGTATCGTGTTCTGTTCGTCTTTATCCAGGTGCCTTACATATTAAATTCCAGTGGTTGTGCTGTGTTTTTGGACAATTTGTTCGGCCATAGACTGTCGTTTTGCAGTCCCACCGCACCATAAACACAATGTGTTACTTGCCCAGCAGTGTATGTTTTTACTTCACCTTCACTCTAACAGGTGAGTCAACCGAGCGACACGCTTATACCAACCTATAAAAGTTTTTGTTTCGCTGGCGCGTCCGTTGCATTCGCGGGATTTAACCGGTCGCTTAAAATATTTCTCTTATTACACTGACCGAAACTTGTTAATAAACCCACATTATAAATTGTATGTCCTAGAATAACATTGATTGTATAAGTGTAATGAGAGAAACATAAAGTAGTACGGTTATATTTTGATTTATGTTTGTTTTTAGTAATATTAAGAAACATATATGTGTGGGATATATACCTTAAAATAATAGCATATATAAACAATTTTATCTTTATAAAAACATAACACTGTTGTGAGAAAAGAAATTGTTGATCTAACTTAAAATTGTTTGTATATAATAGCGCATATTTTTATTATATATAAAATAAATAAACAATTATTTATTGATGCAACCAAAAAAATTGCATTTTTATTTTTAACACAGAAATAGGCAGGGCCGTTTTACGACTTATATTGTAATTACTAAGGAAATACCATTTTCTTTTCAACAATGAAGTCTAAAACTCGAAATATTAGCCGGTATTCGACGGATATACACGTTTTGAGCGCACAGCAAATGTTTTTCCCTTATTATCCCAGGTTTAAATGTATATAGAGTTGCATTAACAAAGAAACCTGTTTTGCACAATAATTGCAAATATTTGCTATTGTTTGTATTTATATATAAAATAAATCGTATCTAATTCTTATCTGTTGGCAATGATAATGTGATTAACCTTATATACTAAGGCATTTGTATACTTTTTATGGTATTATGAATCATTTACCCAGACCATTTACGAATGTATTTCCTAGACAGCTCATTGAAAAACTATAAATAAAATCGGTAAAAAATGATATGAAAATGAGTTCATTATATACATATTATAAATAAAATTAATCGGTTTTTCGTCTGGATGCAATCTAAAAATATACCGCTGAATATTAACCAAATTAATTAATAATTTAATTTTTAATGTATAATTTTATTGTTATAGTAAAAAAATATTTTTAATACCGTAAGAATTGATGCAATCATCAATGCATTCAGCTGTGGCGAATTTTTTTTAAATATCGGTTAATTTCTGCTTGAAGTTTGTGAAGGCAGCAATAGGTGCACTTCCGTATTAAAACAGTAGGTATGGGTTTGTGTGAATGTGTAGAACGCCCTGTTTATATGTTTCTATGGTTACTACCAGTGGCGGTGTCAGGCCTTAATTTACAGTGGCACTTTGCCATTCCGAAAATCTCGGCACTGGTTCATTATAAAATAACGTGAAATAGTGAACACAAAAATAGAAACAGTACTTAAGTTTATTATATATTGTGTATGAATTGTGAGACGCAGTAAATTTATTTATAATCACTGATTTTTGAAGAGAGTAAATGATATTTTGAATCAGAATCGAATTTAAAATGTATTAATATTTACATTATTATTATGTCGATGAAAAATAGACTGTATATGTTATGGGCACATGGTGCCTACGGGTTTACTTAATATTTATAAGATTTTGGTTTATCCAGATTGCGTCTAGGGCCCCTAAATGTATAATTCGGCACTGTATACTTATAAATACTTATGTTAGCATAATATATATATATATACATATATTAACAAGCATATGTCTAGGCACCTATGCCTTCAGCTCGTCTTATAAGAAGTATATGTGATCAGCGCATATATGCGTATATTTTAAATTAAAAAAAATATATGGCCTATCTGCAAAATGTTATAGGTATAAAAGTCTTGCAATATCTTGTAGATATTTTGATTTATTAAAAATAAACAAAATAATGCATATTTAAAAGTTCATAATTATTATATTTAATATTTTTTATGGTTTTTGGGTTAACAATATAAAGAAATGTAGAATTTTTGAGCATTTTTTTAAGAACAAATAAGTGGGTTCCAAATTTTGAATCCCTATAATGGGATTTAAACTGCATTCACATGACCTTCTGTACTTCGTACAATTTGAAATTACATTTCACATAAATTACATTTCTCAAAGCTGATATAAATTTTGCTAAACGACAATAAAAAATTAACTACATGATCAGTAACATAATTTGCAATTTCTAACAATCTATTGATTGCAGAATTCCCCCTCCTCCAATTTATACATTTTTGTGTAATTTTGTGCCTGTGATACTAATAACTGTGCCGTAAAAGAAAAGTTATAAGAGTTTAAGTATAAAGATGTCACATTTTATTTTGAGGTAAAGGCCTCATTATATGTAGTGGCGCTGGTTGAAAAACAGATGTGTTCAAAATGATGTTGTTTAAGGATTAGAGGTAGCATAGCATCCAGCGACACTGCACTCCGGAGGGGGCAGGCAGAGCCAACCAACCACTTGTTTCTCACATGTGCATTTTTCCGAGTTCAATGGCCTGCGGCCTATTTTAAAGTTTACACTGTCACAAATACTATTCTGTTCCAATAATACACGTAACACACCGCCTGCAGAGCACACTTGTGACATTTGGCGCACAACCTAAGAATATCTGTATCCACGTTCAAATATATATCTGTCGCAGCTGCAAGTTAGCTGCAATGGATTATAAATATTGACACACTTGTTTTTGTTTGTTGTGTGTCTCATGCCGGCCGGCATATTGCTGCACCAACAAATATTATACTATAGACGTACTATTATTATACTATTTGCCTAGATAAGAGACAAATCATGAATAAGTCAGTGCAGGACAAACGAACAAAGTTATACAAGAACGTGTTTCGAGCGTATTATTTATTCAAAATAGCAACGCAAAACCAACTATAAAATCAACAAATTTGTGATTGATACCTAAAGTATAAGAAGTTGATTTATTGACAAATAATGCTAGCGTTCACAGCAACAAAATTTGTCATAAAACAAACTATTATCTGTAATTTCTAATTGGTTCGCTGAGTATTTAAAAAATTAAACCTGTTTGGCACTGTCGAATTTTTTATCAAATCATTCCTTTTTGAATGTAGTAACACTGAGCCGTTGTTTGTGCGCGAATTGGATTCGAATTTCACAATGAATGAGTTATTTGTTTTGACTGGAACTGTATTCGTTTGGTTTTAGTTTGTTATTATTAGCCCTATGTTACATCACAATCCCAATTGGCAACATAATTTATTTAACCCTCCAGTGGTGACGTGGGCTGTCACTGTTTTATTTCGCTATCGTGAACCTCCATCAATTATTAAAAATTTTGTGGACTTTTGTTTCATGGCATTTGAATTATAAATGAACGCAATTTGATCATTTTGTATCAACGGCGAGAAATAATTGGAACATTGTAGAAAATTTTTACACAATTTTGTAACTTAAAATACTACAGAAATTACCTATTTATGTAATCAGTTAGGAAATGCCTCATTTTGTGTAACGAGATTTTACTAGATTATTCCTAACTTGCTTCAATAAAAGGTTTTTTAAAGTATATTAGAGGCCGTATAAAATGTGTTATCATCCGTGATTCCAAATTAATTAAGTTCTTCTAATAATACTTTCCTATCATTGCTAAGAGTCACAATTTTTTTATAATTATTTATAAATGACTTTGATAAATTTGTTTTAGATTTAAATAATAGTTGTTTTTCTTATTTTTGTATTTCTTCGTAACAACTGGCGAAATTAACTTTTCTCACCAGTTACAGAAACATTATTAATTTGCTAACTAGTTACGAAAAGTGTACTACTTCAACTGTAGTCAGTTTTGAGAAATGACAGTTTATGAGTTTATATTTAAAAATTAGTAAAAAGTATTTTGTTTATTATTGGTGTAATTTTTTGCTACAATATTGTTTCAGTTCCTATTTTTTGCTACAATTGTAGTTATGTTTACAATATTTTGTGTGAATACATTTTTCACTAATGTCCATATTCCTACAATATCCTCAATTATTCGAAATGAATTAACTATAACTTGGGTCTACCAATATGTAATTGGGAAGTGATATAATTACGTTATAACGTAATATTCAATCGATACAAGCCAGTCAAATTTGGTAACTGTCACCAGACACGAATTAGCGTAATTGTGTTACAATGGAGCAATTTAGCATCCGATATTCCGATGAATTATTAATTTTTGTCAAATACTACACGTATATTAATAATTAATAACGATGGTTTAAAATGCACTCCTATATTCGCGATCGAGATTAATTGCTCGCAATCTAGCGGAGAAACATTCAAACACAGTCCGCCACGAGTAGAAGCCATGTTTGAAATACATTTAAAATGTGTCCTTTCACTACGATTTAAAAGAATTTATATTGTTTGCCGGAATGTGTTGTAAACAAATGTGCACGTCCGTAATAACATAATTCACACTCGCGTCAAATATAACCAACAAACTTCAGTAGTCAGTGGCTCTTATAATGGCCATCTTACGACGTGAGCCACTGTTGTAACTTGATGATTATTTGAAGATGAAAATTTAAATACAGTTTAAGATGTAAATGAGAAGGGTATGTATAGGCTGATGTATTTAAAGTTGAAAGTGACTGAATTTCGAATTACGGGCTATCATTTTAGCGAACAGCAAAGAAAGTTCGTCATTGCTCGGGGCTTGGGGCTGGGCTGGGCTGGGCTGCGAATGCCCGCTGGGAATTACAAAATTCCAAGGGTGGAAACGACCAAAGCATTAATCCGTTACGCTGACGAGTCATAAGTCTTTTACTTTCTTGCTGCTCCGTTCGTTATGCTAGAATTTCTATAAAATTACGTCAAAATATACTGTATTTATCAGCCTGATGGGATTTGCTTGTTTATTAACTGGAAAATTCTTCATTAACAATTACATTCAGTCGCTTAAAAGATCTATTCTATACGATATTCATAGAGGCGAATCTACAATTTAATCTACTTTTGCGTTACAAGGAAGATAATGATGATATACGTATTTTTATTTTCTTGGATTTAAATATAGTTAAAAATATTTGACAAACTCGATCGAAATAAAATCACACGCAAATGATTCCTATAAATGCCAACAATTAAGAAATATTTAACCAATTTGATTTTGAAAGGCAATTACAGAAACGAATCAGGGGACAAGTCTAATGGCATTTTAATAGTTACGTCGATTGTGTACCTATTGATAGTATAGGGGGAGTAAAGTAGGGAATTTTATTAAAACATACATATGTACATATATAAGTAGTTCACGTATATAGTTGTATATGGAATGAGGTATGTATGTAGTTCTCAATTTCAACTTATAAACTTGACCTAATTATCATTACGCCAAACGATATTGATTAACATAATTATCATGCAAGTTTCGGGTTGGTGTAATTAGTGTTGATACGAATCTTCAAATCAGTTCACAAAAGTTTCATAGTTATTTCCTTGTTTTATCTATAACTAATATGGTTGCCTAATGAGTTTTGTTTTATTTTCACATACCTATTAGAGTTTTTAGACAAAACTTCTTTGTTGAACACATTTATTTTCCACCGACGTAGTAGGATTTTATTACTGTTGGTATTTATAATATTTATAAGACGATCTAAAGGTATAGGTGCCTGTACCTGTGCTTGTGAATACATGTTGATGTATTGATATGTAATAAACACCTTGGTTGGAGTATAATTATTTAGTCATTATAATGGATTATCGATTTACTAACAACGAAAACGTGATTTTTATTAAAACATTATATTATCATTTGTACCTATACTAATAAACTTATAATTTAATGTAAATATATGTGAACGCATATAAGTCCATTGTGGTTTTCTAATACCGGTATGAATTACATGTTGATGTAGCACGATTGTCGATAAAGTCAATATTAAAAGACACCATACATATTTGTATTACTATCTTATCTTCCGGCGATAACATTCAAAATACGTAGATAAAACAAAATTAAGTGAATTATGAATTGTTCGCCTTTTACATTTTTATATTTGTTTTGTGTCCAGTGTAGGGCATTGCAGATTTTTTTTTATCGACGTCTGAAAGACTTATTGCTTATTGTCAATTTAAGTTTTGTCGGAAATTTTCTATAAAAGGGTATATAAAGTAGTTTAGTTGAAGTTGTCGGAACACTACATGAAGAAATCGCGTTCTAAATAGCTGGCTCATTTAATTTTCAAATTCAGCGAGCACCGTTCGTTTGAAATTTTATTCGGTTGGGGGCATCCCTTGATCTCCGTGCATCGTGGACGTCTGTTTCTGTTTCCGACTAGACTTGACGGCGATCGGTCAGAGGCCGGCTTTGAATTTAGATTGGTTAGTTTCTAACGAAATTGCTTTGTGATACTCACACCGGCCCAGACCACGGCCACGGCCCAGGCACTGGCCACAAGGCAACCATATAACTTCGCTCTAGTTTGCCCCCTATATTTAGGTTTCACATATCTGATATTCCACCATGGTACACATTGCTTACATCCCTTTCCCTAACAATGATGTTTCACTATAGAATTACCTCGGAAATGGCTTTTGTTGGAACCTTTTTTTTCACCTCCCAATTCCTCTTTTTGAAGGCTGATTTGTATCTAGTTGACGTTATTCATGGCATACATAATGTATGCCACTTTGTGTTTGTGAAATTCTGGTGGTTCTGGTAAAATTGTATCTACAAGATTTTTTTCATATTGTAAACTCAAATTTAATATAATTATTTTTAAATTTTAATATCTTGCCAAGCGTGGAGTAGGAGGGGAAGGCCTCTGCTCGCATCACATATATTAATATAAAGCGAGCTGACGGTGTAGGTACCTATGCTTGTTTGCATGCATTATAATCAGCGGAATCTTGAAATATAAAGCAAAAAAATTCTCAAGATAAGAAGTTTTGTTTCAAAGCAAGAAATTTGTGTCAAGTTATATCTTGTCTTGGTGAAACACTAGAAGAGCTTATTTATGTTTACTGCCCAGCGAGCTGGATGCACCGGTGCCTGCTATATAAATATTGTTCTATAAAATGTCAAGAATATGTCCTTGCATTAGATTGTCAATTCATTATAATACGATGATTAAAAGTAATTTATTGTAAGACAAAAACAGGCAAGGACCAGTTATTTAATTAATGATAGAAAAATGCAATGCAGAATGTGTGTATGTGAAACCGAAGTGGGAGCTGAGCTGGGCTGGGCTGGGCTGGGCTGGGTAATCGTGGTGTTAGGTTATGGAATATTGCCACGTCAGCATTATAATTAATTGTGCGAATACATCTAGCATGAGCAGCAGCAGCATCATATCCGCAATTAGGGACGCTGCGATGAGAGATCCACTAATTAATACAATATTGACGCAGATCTATTTGTAATAGTCTACCACCGTGCGGAAGAACGCCCTCATCTTACAACTAAAGGGGTGACTTATAAGTGCTGATTCAGCAAAAATGTTACTTGCACATCTGGGGTTATTGTGTTGTACCAGAAAATCAAAGGCGGCACCCTTAAAAAATAAGTAATATCTAATGAATAGAATCTGCTGCCTACGGAAATTCACAAGACAAGACAAAATATGCAAGCTAGAAGGTTTGGTTGTCTCGTCGCCCTGAATCCAAATATATATATATATATATATATATATATATATATATATATATATATATATATATATATATATATATATATATATATACCTATATATATATATATTATACTTGGATTAGTTAGTCGTCGCTCGTAAGACCAAATTTGGTACACATATTATTTGGCATCGCATTTGAATCCGTTCGCGGTTTAAATCCAGTCGCCCGTATACTTCCCGAGTTATAGGACCCCAAACTTTGGAGCCTCCATTAATACTGCCCTTATAAAAATAATTAATATACCCAAAAATTGTACTAAAAATTCTAAGATATTTAATGGATGGCACTATAGTTCCCTATATTATTATGCACGCTACTTGATTTTGACAATTTCAAAAATTGACTTATTTTAACAATGCGTAACTTACCTAAGGCAAGCTGGACTCATCGTTGCGTTGTACGTAATGAATCTTGATTTTTAATTCATGAAAATGAAATTGTAGATTGTTTAACCTTTCAGTTAATTTGTTGACATTATTTTTCTGTTTAGTTCTGATTTCTAGTTAATATAAAAGTAAAAGGTATGATTTTAATTTAATTTAAACTATGTTGCGGAATGCATTAAAAACATTTCCTGCGGAAATTGAATCACGCACAAATAGATTTACACTTTCCTTCAACATAATAAATATATATTATTATATATTATTTGATAAATCGAAATTCATAGAAATCAAAATATAATAATCTCATTGTTTTAGCATCCTGTTTGAAAACGGTGTCAAATTTAATGTACATATATCAAATAAATGTTGCTAATAAAACAAGCATTAAAACAGCCATCAATGCTTCCAGATCGCCGTATGAAAACCTATTAATCTCGAATTACTAGATTTCAATGGATATAATAGTTTTGACGTCTCCTGAGTACGATTTGACTATTTCCTCAATACTGTCTGCTTGTCTGTGTGTATGTGTGCATAATTCAAACGCTAATTGTTTTTAAAGGTAAACGTATAAGCTATATACGAGGCATACGCGTATATAATGTAATCTTATCAGACAAATAAGTCCATTAGTTCAGAATAGGAAATCCATTGAATGCTAAATTCGGTGTTTGTATCAAATGGTTTGCTGAAGCGAGTCGACCTAATTCAGCGGGAGAACGGCTCTCGGGCCGGCACTAACCGATGCGATGGTGAGCAGGCGGTGTCCGGCACTGGCACTGGCACTGGTCAGCTACTGCTGTGCTCGGACTGCGGCCAATTAGGATATCCGGTAGACCACGGACACTGCCCGAACGCCTGATGTCATATGCAAATACCAGCGATGATATAACTGTTTTATACGTAAATTAATTGTTTCTGGAAAAATTGTCACACTATGCTTTTAACTTTTTTTTTAAAGCGACTTTTTATGTGACCTATGCTAACTGCTAAGGTCAATTAGAATTTAATTCGATAATGAACAAATTTGTTAGCTCAGTTAAATGCCGGTTCATTTTTTGGTTATTTATTTTTTACATTGGCGTTACCGAACTTTTTTATGCAAGGTGCAAAATAATTATAATTAAATTTAAAATATCTGTATCTAGGAAAGATGTGTATATATGTTTAAAAAAAGAGTATATTTTTTCTTTCATGGACGCAGGTTAAAGGAATAATTAATAATATAAACGGAAATACAAGTTTTGAGCTTTACAGCTAAGACTGTACACTTATTAGATGCTGTATCTTTAAATATTTGTGATTTTCAAACTGTATACTTCGTATAATTAATAATTATTGCTAAAAACAGGTTTTTGACCCCGTGATTGACAGAGCTCGCCGTAAGACAATTCTTAAGTAATATAAATCGGATAGTGCACTTATTAGATAAAACTGTACTTCGTATAATTAATAATTGTTACTAAAAAGGTTTTTTTGACACCGTGATTGACAGAGCTCGCCGTAAGTTGTCCAATTTAAAAGTAATATACATATTTATAGGTTGCAACCGGAAATTGTGTTAACTGTGGGCCACTCTAGATGTTAACAACATTATTATTATGCGAGTATAGATATGTGCCTTTTGTCTAGTGTAGTTTGAAGCATAATGGAAATATCTGGACGACATAGTTAAATTATGCACGAGCAAATGTCTGTTCAAAAGTTCTTTTGTACTTACACTATTATAATTAATTTAACGTGAATAACCATATTATTACAGTCAACTATTATACCTACATTGTAAGTAATATAAGTTCTTTGAAAATTTAATTAAAACCATTTCCTTTTCCTATTGTTCTATTTCTAGTACATGCTAATTAACGAACCAACTTGTGCTTCATATCAACAATTTTCTGTATTATTCATATTCATAATTAATGAGTGATATTGTTAACAAGTCTTAATTTACTGGTAAATAAACTATATTGCATTTATTATACGCATCGAATGAAATAAAATTAACAATAATATTATTACCATTATAAATAATTTTATTTTGGCCTTGGAGCGTTCATCCCAAAAACATTTCTGTAAAATGTATACTTGGAAGTTAATTGCATATGGACGCCTATGCAGTATGTCATTCTGTATACAGTTATTATGTGTAATAAAGTGTAAAACCGTTCAGATATTTTGTTGCACCGTTTTGAGTAAATTGCGCGGAAAATTGGTCTATTTCCGTGCACTTTCTATTCCGTTAATATGGATTTTTGCGCGATCCTAACTGAAGGAGCTATCATCTACTTATAAATGCATAAATAAAAGTAAAAGGAACTAAGCTGTACTTATGTACCGTGGTACGTGAAGCATTACTTCTAAAGATTATTATTATTAAAATGTGGGTGGGATACTTATACTTAATTATAATAACTGATATTCAAGCAACCGTTATACATATTTTGCTTGTAGTATATTTGAAATTATTTACACTTATTTTAACGGTTCACCAGGAAGTTAATCCAATGTTGCACGATTTACATATTTCTGTTTAACTCAATTTCAAGTTAACAAAACTCTCACGGCCTCCTAATTTTATTTGACCGAGTTGAGTTCATCACTGCATTTATAGGCATTTACTTTTTAATTGCCTAATGAACTGCTAAACTAAACGACTCTTTCTAAATCACAGCGAAATTCAAATATACTGAAATATGCCCAAAGTTAACTTTATGAGTAATTTGCAATCTTGAAATAAAAATATTGCAATGTTATAGATTAAACATTTATGAAAGGAAGCTTTATAATTTTTTGGAAACCAAGAAAATACTTTTATAGTTAAAATTTCAATATTATGCGTTTTAATTATTTTATTTTTAATTATATGAAATACATATTTTTGGAATCAGGAATACGTGGAACGAATCCCTGTGCAAATTTTCATGAATCTATTGTACTATCGTACAACGAGCTTAAAAAAAAAATCCCGAAACATATCACGAACCTGTTGCAAGAAGCATGCCGTACAAAGTAGATATTTAAATGTAGATAAGTAAAATAAGTATCCGTCAGGTAGTTTTATGAATGCATCGTTAGCGTGTGTGTTACTGAAAACGAATCAATCTTAGTCTTATTAAACGCGTCGGAGAACGTTGGAAAACGAAATTAAATTCTTCGCTTAACAAAATGGCAAATAAAAATTCAACAAAACGAACACTACACCATTTATCCGAACGGAATTGTACAAGACACATTACGCCTTCACTGTCACTACACAAAAACAGTTATCAAGAGCAATTACTATAGCAGTGGCTATACGAAGAAATGCAGCAACATTGCAACATTACTCAGTCCCTCTAATAAATCAAACAATGTACATTTGGAGATGAAATTCCTAAGATGAACGATGGTTACATACTACACTGACATATATTTAGCCAAGTCTTCGGCTGTGTGTCTGTAACATTGACATTGGTTCTCAGAAATTCCGAAAAAATAAAAACCCGTTTTCAATTGCAATTGCTTTCATTGTTTTATGGTTCACAGTGAGTCAATTACTAATTAAGATTAGAAATTACAATTAATACTCCAGTTTTTTTATTACAATGTTTGCGTTCACAGCATCAAAATTTATAATGAAGACATTAATTTATTAACAAAACAAAGTTATTATTTGTAATTTTTGATCTTTAATTACAAATTGGTTCGCTGTGAATTCCGGTTTGCTCTGAAGTTATGTCTGTTTGTACCGCCACTGGCAGATCTGGTTGAAGAGATACATCTTATACAAATGCGCATCTCTGTGCTAAGGAGGACGGAATTTCAAACAGACAACAACATTGTCTGTCTTGTATAGAATATGACGTTCCTAGATATCACCGAGCACTAGAATATATATATAGTGTATAGTCAGATTTCCAAGCATACAATGGCCCAGCATCGCGTCACCATTGACAATAACGAGTATTACCACGGTATAGCTTTAGGATATTCAGTTCTGCACTTGGCCGCATTAAATTAATGACGGAATTCTGAGCTATAGTCTGTGAATTATGTATATACTTGAAGATTCAACTTGGCGTGGATACTAAGATATTTAAATTTATCTTTGTTGCAGCAGATTGCCTCAATTTTACAAGTTTCGTCTTGCACATTTAAATAGTACATAACCATTCAGTGGTGACGTGCGCCTTTAGCTACGAACATCATATTGTTCGGATTCGATTCAGGAATGGTCAAAACGTGCATTTCCGTTAAAATATCCACTTTGAAATTTGTTATGATTATAATAGACTTTGTCCAAGATAGTTAAAATTGAAAGTTTAAGAAATGTTGAGGACCTCATATAGTAGAATTAATTGGTATAATTTGTTCGTAAATATACTTTGAATCACAAATGAAATAAGTGCATTTAAGTTCTCGTTACTTTGAAAGGTTTAAATATAAAACACATGATTCATTCGTCTATCTTTTGTTAATTAATAGCATTTAAAGGCAATGCAGATGAAGCGGTTTCATCTCATTAGTTTCATGCGTTCCAAATAAGCCATGTGGGTTGAGTCTGCGTGTGGCCCCATCCACCAAACGAACTACTGTTTATATAAAGTCGCCTTTGTTATTGGAACGTCGCATCGCATCGCGTCGCGTCGTGTCGGTCGGTCGGTGTCGATGCTTATAACGTTTTCTTCAACCCGATTCCGATCAGTGTGTTTAGCTAGCAATATCCTACCGCTACCGGTCCTATATGTTATCCTTACTGCCCTAAGAAACTGATATAATAATTCGTTTATATTTTGATGTTTTTTATATCGAAGATTTTTTTTAATTTATTCAAGCAACCAAAAATATTTGTTTTTCCTTCACCGCGAATATACCCAAAAAGTGTCGAAAGTCTACGAATGGATAGAGTATCCGTGGCTGACAAACTCATGTTTTACCTCGTAAATCGTTACTCTCCACAATGAAGGCATTGTTGAATTGGTTTTTCTTTTGTGTATATTTATAATTTTTCAAATCGCATTGTCCATAAACAATGTTTGACAGGAACCGACTAGTATTTTAATTAATAAATAAATCTTTGGTAATATTTGTTGGCTCTCATTTTAGTCACAATTTAAATTGACCGTAAAACAAAGGATAAATGTTGCAATGAATTTGATGTAGATGTCATTTTACTTGCAAATAAAATTGTGGCCATTGTAGTGTCAAGCAATAAATTTGTATTTATTCCTAATAAAAAATGTATATGCATTGGTAGCTGTTGATATTTTCATCATTTGATGGCTTCGAATTTATGACCTATTCATCAAAAGTTACTGCATATGATCATCATAAAACGGTCTGTTTATTTGGTAAACACATATTTATTTTATTATCTTAATATTACGATTTCCGGAATACTTTGATGTTCCTAATTTTTTTTATTGCTCTAGGAACTATTAGCCAATACTATCGTGCCGACATAATTTGATATTAAGGGGGATCATAGGCTAGCGCATACATACATACATATATATATATATATATATATATATATATATATATATATATATATATATATATATATATATATATATATATATATATATATTTTAGGTCGGCAGACAACAATAATTCGTTAAGGAAATTTTTCGATCCGAGACACAGACAACAGAATGCTTTAGCTCTTCTGTACTTCGTACGCCGAGCTTAGACTTCGCAGAATATTTTTATAACGTTTATCGTTTTGCCGCTCGAGGCGACACTGTGCGTTCACCAAATATGTGATAAAACAGATAAAATTGGTTTGCAATTTTACGAAATAAATCATCAAAAACATTGTGTGGCACAAAAAAAAAAAAAAACAGGCTAATAGTAAAACCATGTATGCGATGTAATAAATTGCTTATATATTTGTTAGGTATAATTGGAGCTGATTTTTTTTAGTTTTTATCGCATGAAAACAAAAGCAACTCATTGATAGATTGAATAAGATATAGCAGGGGTGGCCAACTTGTTTGCCATTAATATCGACTTCGTTTGATATTGTAATAGGAACACTATGTAGTACGAGAGTTACCCGATAACGCAGATTGACTAAAAATCAGTTCGCGATCGACTTGTTTGTCTCCCTGAGATTTAGCATCGCGAATTGATTTGACTTTTTTTTTAAACTATTAGTCATTGGCTTGTGTTGAGTATAGTTATTAAATTACAATAAAACGAAAAATTCGAAGGGTATTTCCAGTTCTTGGCGCGTTAGTCATTGATTGTCTTTAAAAGGGATAATATTGTGTTAACTTTGCATATTAGCTGGAAAATTCTTGCATATTAACCGATTTGTTTAGTCTGAAAGATTACAATGAAAATAAATGAAATCTACTCTCGAACGATTACGCCCGAAAATAACAACTAACGAATATAAATGATTCCTAGAATCCAGTATGTACGTACGTACGTCTGTATGTATGAATAACAAAAATGCCATAGTGATATCGTTTTGACAGTGTGCGGTGCGGTGCGGTGCGGTGTTTTTCATAATAGTTCAGCAGTCAAGAGCAATTCATTTTACAAATTTGCGAATGTCCTGTGATGAATCATGACGTATTTTTCTCCAGTCAGACATACCAGCACAGCACAGCGCAGCACATGACTCGCAAATACTCGTTTATATTGTTCTCGCTTACTCTTGCTCTTGCTATCGTATTTTCCTGTCAGTTCGCTTTTGCATGAATCGCGTCTCGGGTCTCGCCTGCGTGGCGTCGGTCGCCACTCTTTCCGCATCCTCTTCGCATCACTTATTGGCGCCTCGCAGCTTTCAATATCAACATACACTTGTTCGTTAACACTGTTTTTGTTGTTTCGTCGGGAATTAGTTGACTGCGCAGATATTCATCGGTAACATATATAAATCTTGTTTCCTGTAATAGCAGTTTACCAGAAACTAAATATATATATATCCTTTCAATTTCCTGATGATGACATAAGTGATGCCTTCATTTCTACCTAGAATGTATATAACAGGGCCGGACCAGCAACATTTTGTTTCTTTCTTGTTACCACTTTCCATTCCAGTAGCGGAAAGGTTCTTTTTTTTAGAGGCCTTTTATGTGTGTGTTTGGTTAAGCCGGTACTGGCATATATATAACACAAATAGTAAATAGAACAGGAACATATTTCTTTTATTTCCTGTATTAGAGCGCACGCACGCAGTTGGCTGTGGCGTAACCCTCAAATCCACTCTGAACGGGGGTCCCCTATTTAATTCAATCAACAAACGAAAGCCCTTTGTAGTAGCGAAGGTATAGTATGTGCGTCTGTGGTTGGTTGGCCATAGAATAGAATCCCATACTATGCTATAGGTTCCCTGCAACACAGGACAGACGCACAGAAGGGCTTGTTTGCTTACCGCTGTCCATTTGACAGAACATACGTCTACATTATGTGACGGTCGTATTGTCCCTGTCGATCTCATTCTTATTCTACTGCGAATTTCGTTTTTGTCGTTCCAAATAAAGTTTTTTTTTAACTTAGGTCTTTCTTACACGTATTGTATAAAACAAAGTAATGCAAAGTTTTTGTATTTCGTAAAAATTACCATTTACTGAAAAATTGCTTTTGAAAATAAACATATTTAATTTCCGTTTATAGCTCCGGATAAGACGATACCAATACGAGAAATGGATCGTCTTAGTCTTAATTTAGCCTCGATTTCATCAGTCTTCTCTTGGTCTTGATTTTTCAATTCTTGGTCTTGGGGTCTCGATCGCGAATTTAACATATTTAGTGAAAAGTATATGAAATTCTAGTGGATAGGAATTAGATTTTCAGTGCATCCAATTTTTTTAAAACTCTTTTTTTAACCATTGCCAAGGAATATTTTTTTTTATTGCATTTAGATTCCTTTTACTTTCGTTAAAGTGATATAAAATACGAGAATGAAGCAACTTTGGTAGGTAGTGTTTATTGATCATATTTTAATTATAGAAATCTGAGAATTGGTCGATAGCGCAAGCACATAATTCAAGTGCGTTGCTGCAATGCAACATTTCTTCTTCACACACAGTAAATTTATTATTGCCAGAGTGCATAAATAGTGCTCGAAGCAGCAGCAGCAGCGATAACAACATGCTACTGTTTATTTTCTCGCTCATCTTACGTCAGCGAAATCAGGCTATAGCTCTACGCAGTACTCAAGATTACTTACTCGCACCAACAACTTGATTCCTAACATGTGGTGCTCAACAATAACACCAGACAGTTGCAACATGCACACGCATGCGTAGACACGCACAAAAACAATCACACACACCCGTATGCTGCTGCACTTATCAAAATAAGCGATTCTGATTTAACACCATAACATCATTCTGATTTCACTAATGGATGACCGACCGTCTGCTGCGATAGTTGCGACTGTCAACGATCACTTCATATTAGTGTTCGCATTTGTTTTCGCGCCTGAACATGTCTGTTCCAAGTAATATGTTTTTATCGCCGTGCTGCAACTAGCTAGGGTGCACCGTCCACGTTTTAATGGGGACGTAGGGAAAGATTTCTAAAAAATTGTTTTCATACTGGATATCACGTAATCGTGATTTATTTTACTAAAACAGGGGTTGCATTTTCGCCTGTTTCCCCTATCTGAGAGATTTAACGTGACGATACAAATAGGCAACAAATGCTTACTAGTTTTTGGAGCATATGTGTTTGAACATGTTACTACTCGAATTCTCTATAATTAAGGATGTATAAATTATGTTTTGTTTGACGCTTTTTGTAACGGCTGCACTTTCATTAATAGATTTATTTTTAACTTTCTTATACGTAATATATGAAAGTATTGTGATTACAAAAGAAATAACTTCGGCATTTTAAAATATTTGAGCAGAATTTTTAGTTATATCGTCGTAAAAGATGTATTTCTGTTTACGATCAGTTACGCACGAAGCCAATATCTTTCCTCACGCCCTCTGTTGATTCTTAAATAGAAATTTGAACTTGACTAATAGTAATGTATATATGCACTCAAACAGCTATTTATGCAAAGAAATATAATATGTCCACAGAATTTGAACAGCTGTTTAGCGTCATACACGCTACACTGCTGTCTTACATAACGCTTACCGACTAAACTTATTTTCGTAACTTGATCTCTTCCTCTAGTTTTTATATTATTTTATACTAATAAGTATCATCCATTTTTTACAGAATCTTTTGTTTTATTTTCATTCAATCTTCGTTCAGATAATCTAGCAACATTTTCTAAAAGGAAGGTTAATTTCGAAATCAAGATTTTAACAGAAATGTCTGTTTAGAATCGCAATATAATGTTCGATTTACAAACTATAACATGCAAATAAATAAACTAATGATGGCAATTTGCAACGCATACAAAATTAATAACACATTGATAATACACCTATATATTAAAATCAACATGTTTACACATGTTTTTGTGCCACAAATCAAGCAACGAACAGTACAGTACGTACACGCTATGTATGTTGTACTATATGGAAAATTGCATTTGACATTAAAGCCAAACTTTATAATGCAATCAACATGTCGGTGTTATCGCAACGTAAAATTTCATTATGATCGAGATTCTGAAAGCGTTTCCAATTTACTTTCAGACTGCCCCCTTATTGTAATCGAGTCAATTTCCGTCGAATTATTGATCCTAATTTAATTGTTCGGAAGTCGCTAATTAATAGAATGTACTGTCGCCGGCACGTGGATATGACGTGCGACACTTAAAAATATGTGTTGGATTCAAAGATAAAATTAAGTATATTTTAACAGCAATAAAAGTCAGTCTATTTCGAAAGCAATTCAAATTAAATTAAGCGTGCACTTCCTCTGTAAATATAGTAATCCTTTCGCTCTCTAATATTGGCGTTGAATATTTCATTAATTATTTATATGCTGTGATCATTTAGTGTAATGATGCATACATAAACCTTATAATTTAGACATGTGGTAAACAAATTGCTATTTTAAATATTATCGTTGAACTTATTGTTGTATATTTTGGTTTAATAATATTTGTTTTCATTCAAAATAACAAGAAATAATATACTTTACTATATATATTGCTGTTTTTATAATTTTGAGAGCTTTGATAAGATTCATTTTTTCCTAAATTCGTGCCATTTTCGAGATATACAAAAAATGACATGAACAAACAAACACTTCTAGTTAAAATATCTTTTTCAAAAATAGGAAATTTTCTTTCTCGAACTATACAAATTTATAACATTAACGGAACACACTATAGAGCACACAAACCCACACATTCAGGCACCTTTAAAACGGATATTTTCATTAAAATTTAGATTTCGATTATTTCCTGTGATCACAGATCTTTCTTAGATATATGACGTATAAGAAAGTAAAAATTGAGGTGTGACTGCGTAGAGAGATTCGGTTGTTGATGTTAGCGACACACCCCATCTGCGTTTGCATGGCTGTCTGTCTGTTTGTGTTTGGGGTGGCCAGGAAGTAGGGAGCTACCACAACCGACTCACTATGTATACATTCCTTCAAAATTGATACCGCTTTTGTGTACACACCTAAACGATCTAGTCGCTGAAGGATATTTCCAAAATAAATTAAGAAATATGCTCCCAATATATGCTTAGGTCTAATTGGATAAATATACGTACTAAAGTCAATCAAAATTATGTTCAGCTGGGTTAGATATTTTCTTTTTAAAATAGACATACTGAAAAATCGCTTTTAAAAATGAATTGTTTCATTTACGTTTCTCTAGTTGCATACTGACATTGTTTCACAGCAATTTAAACTAAATAAATAGATAGTGACACTATAAGAAAGTCGAGTAAAGGTCACTCTAGCTTATTTTTAATCATTTATGGCAATATTTACTCAACCACAATACATTTTGTTCAAAACGATTATAACTTTATTACCAGTAAAAATATCTACGTCGTAGCTATTGCTGTATAATTCTGATAGAAGAAGAGTTGGGTTGTTATGAAGAGAATTGTTCATATTTTATGAGGATCTGCCTGTAACAATCCTAAAAGCCGCTTATAACTCTTTCTGGATATCTTAAACTGAAATACAGCGACATCTGTCGCGTCTAGTACAAAAATCTCTTTGTTTCATAACACACATAAGCAAAACGTGAGCCGGCAGACACAAACCACAAGCGCGGAAGGGATAAGGGGCATCCGTGCATATATATGACAACGCAGATCGTTAGAGTGAGAGAGATAGTAACATGATATAGTGCAGTACGTATATACAACGCACTATTTCTGCGGTTGTATGTTTGAGTAGATGCTTGTGTGTTCCCAATGTTGGAATGTATTGTGAATGAGGAAACGGAAGCCACTATGAAAAATATCAGAATTCACGAACAACCCGCACTGCCACTGCCACTACCACTCGATGCTACGTTTCCCACGACATTTGCCTGCCCTATATAGCTATGTGTGCGAGAACTGATTCTACCTTACCGAATGCCTAATTTACCGGAAAACTATTTTCAATAGGTGTATGCTGTCTTTCATATCTGCAGTGGCAATAACAACATATTTAAAAAAACATGACAAATGGAGATACAACATTATTTCCGTTAAACAAAATCATGGTTCTTGATCTCTCATATATTAATTATAAAAATGTGCAAAGAAAACATTATCGGAACCATTGGTTTTTCATAACGGAATATTTAATTGTTGTACGATTTATATTACTGAATATTATTAATATTTCGCACAACTATTGTTTGAAAAGCTCGTTCAAAGAATGTACCAGTTTCGAGAAAACTCAAATTGATTTTTTATGTTGCCGTTGATACGCAAGTATGAGGATTATGTTTAATGAATCGTTTGAATTATACCTGACAACATTTTCACAGGAAAACAAACATTTTTTTTTCCAGTGTACGATGATGTAAAGGGTAAATGAAAATGGTCATGTAAATGCAATAACAATTCGCTCATAAAAATTATCTGGGTCTCAGTTCAGAAATACTTAGTGGAAATGTGTGTTGTAACCCAGTAATAATATTTCTAGGTTATGAAAGGATTAGACATGCGCGTGAAATCGTCATTGCATGGTGAGTCCCTTTTTCACGTGTGTGCATGTGTGTGTGTACGATATGAAGAAGGAATTTCCGTGTTGACACATTCTACGCGAAATGAAATATGACAGTATTAAAGCCGACGATACCAAAACATATAGCAGCAGCAGCCTTGGCATTTCGCTGTTCACTTGCTTTTATATGATGCGTATTTACGTTACGCCCGTGGGACGGTGTACACCATGTTAAATATTATGGTTAACTTGTAATGTATTAAGTTGCTTAATTTACGCATCAAAATATTTCAAAGTTATACTCGCCATTAGCAACACAGTGATGAGAAACGTGTGTGGTTGTATTCCTAGGCGTCCACATTAATTAATTTCTAGTTTTGATACATATTTTACTACTTCATCACCATAATTTTGCTGTGAAACTTAACCCTTTTAACTCATGAATGAAATACGTCTGTAGTGACACATCATTTATATTAATAAGCATTTCGGATAGACCCGAAACTCCGAAACTGGATTGATCATTGTTTTAGCCCTCGATTTCCTCACTATAATATTTCTAAATATTCCAAATATAGATATACTACGAATTATTAAGTATTGAGTTCTAATTAAATAAATAAAATTTAATTATCTACGTGAAATTATAATAAATGAGAACGCGATACTTCAGCTGACGTGGACTCGATAAACGAACCCACTTCTGATTCCCAGTAAATAGTACATTTTTGGAAAGAACTATTTAAACAAAAGTTGTTGGAATTTTTAATATCTTTTGTAAGATTCATGTCGTTTTTAAGATAATTAAAAATAACACGAATATCAACCCGATGGGGTTGAAATATTCTTTTAAAAAGTAAGGGGCTGTATAGTAAATTCGATTCACGTAATATATTGTGCAACAATGTTTGAGAGGTATTTCTTCAATACCTGTGTTAAGAATTCATTTATTTCTATTAATAGTATTTCAAGTATATACATCAGCATAATCTTAGGCCACTTCCGAATGAATGAATTCGGTTCCCAAAGAAACGAGGCTACGAGCGCCAGCAAAACATGACTGACGCTTTTATATAATCACAGCAGCAACAAACCGGTGGTATCTATCTCACGGGACTCTGTATACAACAGCCCCATTTCATTTGTATCTAATTAATTATCGTCAAATTCTACGCTGAACTAGTGACGTCCGCGAATGTACGGCACGTCCCAACAGAGCCAGCGAAACCGAGAATCACAATACAGTTGAATAAAACGCAGAACGTAATTGGGAAAAAATAGAATACAAAGCGAAGCAAAGCAACGATAAAAAAATGTACTCAGGCAAATTCAAGATTTAATTACAAGACAAAAGAACACGGGTAATGAGAATACGAATGAAATAATACAATTTGCGATAGCTTACAGGTTTAATAATGCTTCTTTTGTTTTTTGTCTAAAATTACATCAACGTGGGCTGTATTTGACGTTTTAACATTTGGAAAATCGACGTATGTATGTGTGACCTTATGAAAATGGCTTATTTTAAGTATTTATTTCGTCCATACAAATGCGTTAGTGGTAGAAGGTTATAAAATAAAAATAAGAATTCTTTTTGTTTGTAACGCTGTCAAATTCTGCAATAAATATGGTATGAGAATCTGAAATATTTATTAATTAAATATCGCTGTAAAAGTTATTTTTGAGTGACATTTAAAGAATTTATTAATTTCATAAAAAATATAATATGCTTTTACGAAGTACTAAATAATAATTAATTTAATTTTTTTGAAGAGTGTTAATTAATATTACGATAAGCTATGAATAATTTTACTTTTGTATTAAATCTTGTCATGCCATGGATAATGCATTTATATATTTCAAAAGTAATTTTCCCGTAAATAGCTCCTTAGAAAAAAAAAAAAAAAAAATTTAATAAATGTATACGTGTATACGCTTTTATAAAAATGCCTTTTTACTTTCTCTAATATCACAAGAACGGTTGCACTTATGGCAAAAATAATTCATAATGAAACATAATAATATTTTGCTCAATTATTGTTTGAAAAGTATCATTAGAAAATGTAGCAGTTACGAGAAAACTGCTAGTGAAAACTGCGTGTATGGAAATCGAGTGCATGCCATTCCACATTTACATGTGTGAAACTGAATATGTAGAATTTTGAAATGTCACGTTTATTTCAAGTCGAAATTAACAACAGAGTCAGAATTGAGAGTCTGGGTCAGTGCATAAGAATGTGTTCATTTTCGTGCACCATAATTAAATAATAAAATACAAATTACACGACATATAAATGATACGTAGCCAACTGAAAAATATTACTGAAACAGAGCAATTCCAAATGTCGTAATAACATGTTGCCAGGATTCATGGAAACCTTTCCATGAATTCGTCGGTTTGTGAGTGCGTGGCGCTGGCCGCCGTGACGCATAGCTGTGTTGTGGCTCCGTTGTGTTTAAGGAGTTCTAGATTCCTGGAATACTTAGTGTATACTACCAGATTTTGCCGTTGTGCTCGTTTACGAATTCCATAATGCGCTGAAAAATGTGCGCGGATACTATATAGGTACTGTGAATAAGGAATACTATAGTGCCTGTCTGCCAGAGAGTAGCAGTAATTTGTGCAACATTAAACGGGCCGCCGTGTCCGCCTCGCCGTAAGATTAATGGCGGCCGCTTGTATATTTTAGTGTGAAATTGAATAACAAATTGATTTAGTCAGTCCGCGCTGGAAATGGCAAACTAATTTATTTCTGTATTATACCCACTTTACGGCATACAATTAGGCGCATGTACAACGGCCGCCGTATGTTGCCAAATAAATTACTTTTAACTTTTTACTAAATATAAATTATCATCATTTATAACAACAGGATCATTTTAATAATCACTAATTTTTTAAATGAAAACATAAATATTATAACTATTGAGAGGTGAAATGAATTTATATGTGCAAAATAAAAATATAGTCGCAATAAATAATATTACGGATAGTTCTACTTTAATAAAATTTATTTAATTGTGTAACTACGCAAATGTGACATTGACCTTGTAGTGTTTCTTATATGGTGTATAAAGAATCTGAAAATAAAAACAAATAACGTATTGCGTCGTCCGTGCATCAGAACCTTCTGGCAGCATTTGATAAAGCAGCTTATTGGTGGAGTCTCACGTATTTGGGCGTTTGTGCGGTGGACGTGCTGCAGTTCGCAATATGAACCGATGTTATTTCAGCAGAACAAAATAGAATAGAACGGGGCTTCGTTTCATTCGTTCTCATTTTTAGCACGTGTTGCCCATGAAACGTTAAGGCGCGCACACCACGCAACAGTCCACCGTTATTTGACGGATAATTTAATAACCCTACGGCCAGTGCCCGCTCTTACTTCTTTTGACATTCGATATTAAATCAATCAGTTTGTAAACGCGGTCCACCGGCATCAGTAATTAATCATTTATTATTTCATTAGCTTTATGATATTCTGACATCGATGACGGATCCGATTCTCAAATTTTCTCATTAGTGAGGGTGAATATGCACTTTTTTGATTAGTTATTCAAGTTTTATGCGCTGCGATGCGAGGTTTTGATGTCTATATTTGTATTCTATGAACAAATAAAAACATAACGTATTGACTAATACGTCATTACTTTGACATTGTGACTGATGGAATTTTTTATATTTCACTATTTCTACCTTTTTAAGCTAATTAACCCTTTTCCAAAATAAGTATGCATTTGGCAAGGGTTAAATAATATAAAATATCTGGTGTGGCCAAAACAAGATATGTATATAACAAACATTCGTACAGGCACCAATACATTCAGCTCGCTGTATAATCTATTTTATACATTTTTTTTTAATTTATATAGAAAACGTAAGTATATTGTTTACTGTAGTACTTAATTTATGCTGGACTTATATCTTATATTAGATTTTGAGGGGTTGCAAACTAAACAAATTCACAATGCCCAATGCACTTAACATCTTTATACGTGTAAATAAACAATATGAATGGCTAATTTCTGGTATATTTATAAATATATATTATTTTATCAAAAAAGTTTCCTCAGCTCTTTTAATATTTTATTTTAAAATGTATTCGTTTATTAATTAACATAACTATTGTTTATATTAACGAACCCTTAAATGACAAACGTATTTGTCGAGCTTTTAGGTTATGTAAATCAAACCACAGATTGGAATGTCTATGCACCCACAAGAGAATCACCCCACGCAAGGGAGCGGTGGCGATCTAATAAAAATCAAGCCAGTCTTTAGATCCATCAGGCCTATTGTCTAACGACCCTCCTATATACAAATTAATAACACACTTTGTAATTGGTTTGTATTCTGCTTTAGTTAGGGACGTACAAAAATTAGTGTATGTATTCAGTCTGGGGCCATTTTGTGATATATAGGGGACACCGGGCTTAATTAACACGTTTTTCCCCTGAAATTTTTACTTACTTTTCGCTATGTATAAAGGGAAATATTGTGATCATAAAAAAATAATCGATTTCAACATTTTAATGGAAATTTCCGGTTTGAGAGTCCCTGAATTCATTTAATATTTAAATTTCTAGTGCTGCCATCTAATATAACATATTTATTCGTTGGTACTAGTGGCCAAAAATTCACTGATTCGATACATTAAATATATATATATATATATATATATATATATATATATATATATATATATATATATATATATATATAAATATATATAAATATATAAATATAAATAAAGAAAACCAAGAAACTGGTTTCTTACAAAGGTATTAAATTTTCTAGTTTCTTTTTCAATTTACCAAATTTAATCTTATGTGGCAATTAGCCCCGTATTTTCCTATTACTTAACTTCTAGGGATGTAAACAAAAAATGAGTGTACAACTTGGGGCAGGGGCCATATCGTATATTTATGATGTATAATACGGAAGTTGGTAAACTTTTTGCAATAATCACAGCAGGCAAAAAGAGCGTCTGCTATGAAATGCGTTACACTTGGGTACTTTTGTGCCGCACCGCATATTCTTCCTGTAAATCAGCACCACCATGTAACCGGTGCCGCTGATGACGCCCAAAATCTGTTCGAAATACGCATCAGGAAATTAAACGACCAACAAAAATTTATTACATACGTTGTGCTTTCGTTTGAAATGGTCCACCGACAACAATTGCGATTCGTAAAATTTGTCTCTTAAATTACAGTTTTATGTACTGGAACGGAGCACTAAACCCGAACACATACCAGCTATCATATAGTTTTTTGCCTGTTTTGTCTCAAGGAATGGCAAAAATCTACTTTCATTATTGTTATTGCAGTTTATCTGAGTTTACCAACTTCATATCAGTCTCAAAAATAGGTTTTCTTTCTTATTTAAGAACCCTCAAAACGTATATTTCCACAAATAATTTATACAAAACGTATAAGAAAGTAAAGAACTTTGGTAAATAATTTTATATGCGCAAATCTCAAAAGTTCGACTCAAAGAAGTGGAAGTTTGGCTTGTCTTGAATTTTCAAGACAGAAACTGCAATTAAAACAAAACTTTCAATTGGAGAATGTATAAGAAAGTGAAAAGTTGTTATGTTTTTGTTGTTCATAGTTTTGCTTCTTTTTGTTATAAATTAACCTAGTCGTAACTTGCAAGTAACCGGGAAAAAGAAATAATACGTCCTTAAAATGCGATGTGTACTTGTACCTACCTACCTACCTACCGTTCACGTTTTTCTTCGTAAGTGTTCCGCTGAAGATTTTCAACGTAAATAAATTTAATCACCGTCTTGTTACAAAGGAGGAAAAGGAAAATATACTGGTATATGTGTGTAGAATTTTCATTAAAAAGAAAACGAACTCGCACAAAAAATATACCAACGTATATAAAAACAGAACAAGTCTGTAGTGAATCACTGTCGCACGGTGTTCGCAGTAAATTGTAATTAAGTAAAAACAAGTCATTAGTTTCTATCTCCGGTGAGTTTGCTGTTTAATTATCACCGAGATAAAACACCTATATACCTACTTCGTTTCCCTGAAATTATTTCTTATCATTTGATAATGAAACGCGGATTTACGGAGACTAATTGCAACAATTCTAAGCATTTGTGAATTATTCCGAATTTATCATTAACACTGCTAGATAATAACCAAAGCATAATTTTGTAATCTGACAATCTTATTTGCAAGGTTATATTTTAAGTTGGCAACGAATACCACGTGAGCGCACTTTAAGACACAAATCTTTTCTTCAAGATAGATCCATCTGTCTAATTAAATAATTGTAAATGTAGACCTAATCATGGATACACCATATATAAATAAAGCTTTTCTCTTACGGAGGGCGCTTATGGTTTCACAGGAGGCGGAGAATAGAAAGAGAAAAAATATAATACACTCTCTATATCATTCTCGTTGCCTGAGTGAATCGTTTGGATTCCAATGTATTATTTAATTTTTCTGGAAACTGTCAGAGAATCTCGTCATTTTGGAAATGTAAGACAGTATTTGTGGAATGCTACACAACTTTGAAACTTGTTATCCTGTCAGGTACTGCAATATTGAATTTAAGTCCGCTGAAATAAATGTCATTGTTTGCCTATGTAGGAATGTTTGAAAAAGAAAAACTAGGTTAAATGTCAAATAATATATCGATGTCAAGTTATATATTCGATGTTTATAAAAACAAACATATATTAACGTGAAATCAATAACATAGCAAAAGTGTCACGCGAAGCGATCCTTTAACACAGTTAAATGCATGAAAAATAAATGTTTTTGCTTGTTGAAGGCGATCGATTCAACTTCAAATATGTGTTGTTTAGGTATGATTTTATAAACTTTCTTTTATACATAATGCATAAGAAAGGAAACATCGTATACGTTAAAGAGATATAACTCTAAATAAACATGAATTTGGTTATTATTATTTCATATAAAATGAACAGCAGTTTTCTTCACATAAAAAAGATAATTTGACAAATTGATTAATATGTTTTTTTTTTATTCTTTAATGTAAGAAATTGACGATCCTTTTAAGTAGAAACTATAATTGAAATCGGTATCTAAGAAAGCCAAGTACATTTGTCTTTTGAATCAAGTGGGTACCTGTCAAACCGTCTGTCTGTAATATATCAACCTGTTCAAACAAGTTCCACCAAAGTACCAAATACACGAATCACTTATCTGTTGTATAAGGGAATAAATGAGCTAGTTAAATCCCGCTGACTTATTTGATTGATAAAAGTAGCACGTTGCTCGTAACTCCTCCATCAATCGTAACAATTGATTGCCAGAGTTTCGTACTCTTCTTCGTCAATTCCATTCGTTTCACAAATTCAAGGTGAAATTTCGCTGATCAGGAAAGTAAATTGTAATCTCTGTGCTACAATGGAGATACACTGGAGATAATTTAAGGGAGGCTATACTTGCCATGCGTATTTTATCAAAAACGTTTGTTGTATCGTAACTGATTTATCTTTTTACTGTGTTGTTTGTGATTAAGGAAATTTTATCCTACAAAAACATCCCTCACGACTACGAGGGTTATCTTCTCTAGCCTGGACTGGTACTGAAAACTTTTTTGATAAAATTTATAACATCAATAAGAAAGTTCAGTGATGTTTACAAAAATTCACTTTGGCTTATAAATTTAAAGTAAAAAACTTTATTGGGTGCTGCAGCAAAAAACACGAAGAACAATAAACTTCGTAATGACAATATTTATTAACCTCCAATTATTTTTCGTGTATGGGGTTATTTATTCTATTTTCTATTTATGCTTTTTTACTTTGGTAACATTTGTGGCACCAATGAGTCCAGCTTGCTATACGGCGAGCTTTAAATCTAATTTGAAAATAAATCATTTTAAAAGTACTAATTCGTTTTAAGAATAAAACATGTTTATAGCCACTAGTCTTTGCAGCGATCTAATTATTGTTTTACAATGTTAAATCGCGAGCACCATATGTCCATATCATATACATAATACATTCGACTTCTTTCATAATCGCAGTACAATGAAAGTCCAAAATCGAACTGGATATCCAAATTCTCTTTTAGAAGCGTGTAGAAAGGATAATAAAAAGATAACTTCGTATCCAAGCTGAAATTTAAAAAGCTCAACAATATAACGAATTACGATTAAAAATGCCATGTCGTGCGTTGCATAATCCGTCGGCGAAATAATCTGTTTAGTCTTCTGCTTAATATTACATAATTGTAATGCATGGCTTGCAGGGATGTCGGCGCAGGCACATGTCAGTGCTGGAATACCGCTATGTTACTGGAGCGCTAACTATGCATACGGCGAACGATGTTGCTGCAACCACGCACTGTGTACAGCCGAGAACCGAGTACGATGTTATGTATAGTAAACAGCACACAGGACACACAAAAAGAGGAGATTGTATAAATAACGCTACGAGTGGAAATATATTACGGAAATCTGTGAACCCATAAATATTGTTATTACAAAGTTTAGTTTTATATGTTCTTTTTTGCTTCCCGGTGACCGTAGAGTATGTTCAAAAGAATTATAGTCTATAGTGTTCGCTGTAGGTATTATTCTCAGAATCAAAGAATGTTTGCTCACAGCTTTCAAAAATGTTTTCAATAATAGATGGTGTACACTCAAATTATCACAAACACACACACACACACAGACGTCATTCTGAAAATAATCAGTTTTAATTCAGTGAGTTGCCGAATTTTGGTATCAATTTTAATAAGCCTTTGGCTGGCCACAACAGATATATTTATCGTAAACATGTTGAATATTTCGCTCACGTAATTCAGTACAGTAAGATTGTAGTGCGCGGAATAAGTTTTTACCATTAACCGGTCGAAATGGTGTAGTATTTAGCAGCATATTTCATAGCATTATCTAAATGTGGTGCGAACGAACGCTGGATGCTGGAAGCGGGCGCCGTCTGGTCGCCATTGCACGAATCACTGCATTTCGCGCAGTTCGTTTAATGAACAAAACCTTGTCTCTCTTCAATCAAGACTCGACCCGACCCGACCCGACCCCACCCGACCCAACCACCGATTGCAATGAAAAACACTCGCTATACATATACTATGATTATACCGCGAAATATTAACGCTGATTAATGAACGCATTCCTCCTATTCCTTGTCTGAGAGATACTCGCTTTTATAGAGTACATTCTTGCTTGATTACTCAGTAAAATGCAACATTTTCATACAGAATTTTTATTTATTAAGAGGTTACTTCACAGACAAGATGTTTAAATTATTTACAACTTACGGTACAATAGAGCTATAATGTTTGGTCGACTGTTCTTCATGCTTTCTGTTTAGATAAATACATTTTATTCCCCCCCCCCCCTAATAATAATATGTACGGCAAACTAAAGAGATTAGTGCCTGTACTTTGTTCAATAGCAAATATAGATCGAATGATAATATCTGATTGGATTCAGTTTAGAGGTAAAGTTTAAATTTGGATTCCAAATCAATCACTATTAGAGAGTGATGCCATTATCTTAAGCTCTCTTTCCGACGCCGCCACAGAAACCAATAATTACGTAGAAATGATGAAGGATGTGCATACACAGAATGGCCGCCTGATTGCAGTGTGTGATCTGTGACTGGTGCATCCGTCCAGATACATAATATAATCCCGGCCAGTTCTAAGCGATAACAGCATTGCCATGTATCTCGCCATCGGCGAATGAAACATTGCTCCATATTTAACACTAAATCCAACGATGATACGATTAGGCCACTGAATTAGGACATGTTCGATATGCAATTAGCTATCACAGTGGCTAAATATAGATGCCAGTGACGTGGAAACTGAACGGCACTATTGGGACACTGATGTTCAGCAGTTTTGTCAATAAGCTGGTCACCTTCCAATTCAATTGCTATTGCATTTCTATAAGGGAATATTGATATTATGATTCATGACACTTATTTTTAGCTCGTAGTTTGTTCAATAGAACTCTATTTATTTTACATTTTATATCCTTGATTCTGACATGTAAGACATCGTATATTTTCATGAAATTACACAAGTTCGGTCGTACATCTGTTGTTTCAAATTTAGTACAATACATACTAAACGTTGGCGTCATTGTATATGAACTTGGGGCTCATAAGTTACACGTAGTTTTCTCTCTCTCCCTCATTCTGTCTGTATCTCGAGAGAAAACGGACTTTAGGGCCATTTAATCTCGATCACATCGACGCTAGTAATATATGGTTATTGGAAGTTAATAGAAGCGATAGGTTGGTCGGCTCGAGTGCGGGGTGCGGGGACCACTTGTCCCAAAAATATTCCTTGTCAACAGCACAACCAACCCTCATTAATCAGTCTTCGTTTCGTGGCTATTGAAGATGGCTCTGCCACTAGCTACTCAACCCTACAAGATTAAATATTCTAATTTGCAGTTTCATTGCCTTATACGTAAGTCTGACCAACTTATGCGTAGACTAGAATGGCATTAGCATTTTGTTTAAGATTTACTTAATTTGTAACTCCGTTATGCGATCTGGAATCATTGGTGCTTGTAACTCATTTTATATATTATAACATTATGTAAAATTGCATCATGAATTTACGACACAATAAATATAATTTTAGTGGGATGTTTTATGTGATTATTCATCAATATGCAAAATTTGTAGCCGTATGTAATATTACATTGAACATTACGAATAATGTTGGCAACATCGGTTTTCACTCTGTTTTTATAGAAATGTTGTGTAGAGTGTATTTTGCATTATAAGTTAATTAAAATGCTGGAGTGGCATTATTTCGACTTTCTAAATTAATCTTACGAAATCCATAAAATAAAAGCAATATACATTGAAACGTAATATAAAAGTTGCTAGAAATTTTAAAAACCTACACTTTTATTAGAATAACTTTTTCTTTAATTCGTGTTATTTTTGAGAAATGCAAAAAGTACCAAGTGTAAATCGTTACTTCCGATTAAGATTGTTTTCTAAAATTAAAGGTGCACATCCACGCTAGAATTATAAAAGTCTCATAATTTTGCCTTTGACGGTTTTAGCTCTAGAGCGTTCATAGACACACAAACAGCCGTCATTTCGAAAATAGTCGATATAGGGATGGTCACAACCCGTATTTCCATTAAAATCACGAGTACGTAAAACTTTATACTACCTACAGTAAACTGTAGATCACCCCAGATATTTTATTATACGCATAAAGGATAGGAAACAAAAACGTAAAATCGCGTTACTATACAAGATTGAGAATCAGATGTGATTTGATTTGGGCCAAGGAGACAATAAAAGAAACCAATCTTGTTGCCTACAACATAATCCAACGGTCATTTCACCATTAACAGGACTCACCAAAAATTAGTGACCACGCAATTGTTTCATATAAAGGATAGTTGAGGTCATAACAGTGTTCGTTTGTTCTGCACACTCAATTAAGCTGTGTGATGCGGGCGTTTCGGCAACGGCAACATTGTTTTGGTCAATAATCCAGTCGGCGGCAACGCGCGGCGAGGATTGCACGTCGTGACACTGTGGCTGGTGCAACCCTGAAGACAGATATGGCGTCACGTCTGCAGGGGACGAAAGGTCCTGCACGTGACCAACAGACAAATCCAAAATTAAATTGCAGAGGGATGCAGGCATTCGCTTCATTTTGTCGTCTGCATTAGGGATTCTTTTTGTGTTGCAGTGGCGTTGCTTCAAATTGAAATTCTAGTTTCTACACAGAATAAAAATAAACAAACAACAAGTATACAAGCACCTATGCATTTAGCTCGTCGTATACATAATTTGGTTGAGGAAAATTTAATAAATATATTTTTATTACTACGAAGAAAACATATCATCTATCTATTGGCGGCATAGGTACTATTGAAATGAAGAAAGTAAATTTAATTCCTTTAACTTTTATAGAGATAATTCAAATTATCTCTTTAAAAATCAGTGGTGTTAAATCTTTCCTTCATTAAAGAGCATCACTGGTTATAACAAGATCGAGTTCACGCACCAATGTCTTTAGCTCGGCTTATGGGAAATACGATATAGTCGTATAAAATAATTGTTTTTAATTATTATGGCCTTTGTGTTCACAATTGTTACAATCTATAACAAATGTTATAGATGTAAGAACTTTTATTACAATTTTTTGAATATTTTTTTTGAAATAATATTTAATTAAAATTCAATTTTATAATGGCCTTTGTGTTATCAATATAAAGAAATCTTGTAGATATAAAATATCTTAGATTTTTTGTAGAATTGGTCGATGTTTTAATCATTTTTCTAAGGGCAATATGGAGAGGGGCTTGTTATTTTTGTTCGCCGCCACTGCACTACAGCCTGTACGAAAAATAGTATTCTGTACACGTCTAGGGTATATGTTTCGGACGAAAATAAAGTAAATTTGATAATTTGTGAATTGTTTACTTCGAAATGAACTTTGAGTTTAGGATTTGATACGATTCCAAGTTTGTTATTTAATATACCTATACTTTATTTTTGCGTGAGTTGTCATCAGTTATTAATTACTTTGAAAAAATAAAAATAATTCTTTTATGACACTGTCTGATTTATATTATTAATGATAAACAGAAAACGCAATTTCTGAATAACCGGAAGAAATATTTAATTGTTGTGAAATAACCCACAAATATTTCGTAAACACGATACCAGAACTGCTCGCATCGCATATATTATTTATTAGGCGAGCTGAAGGCATAGGTGTCTGTATTTTTTTTTCTAATTAAATTAATAATTTTTAAAAGTATAATAGTAAGAAGTTTATACTAGAAATGACAAAAATATTAATTTATTTATATCTATCAGGTATGACCAATTAGTATGTTGTTAATGCAATTGTGATTTATTTTTCTATATTTGCCGAATTATTATATTAACAACGCAAAGTTATTATTTCGTAATGATGGTACATCATCTTCAAATAATCCAGAAATGGCACAACTAAAGGCAATTAGTGTATTTGTGCCTAATTTGTTAGGTTAACCCAGCAACAAATTAACGAAATAATTATTTACACCGTGATACATCGCAAGTGTGAACTTGCAAACTCGAGCAATTCCGCCTGAAACATGTTCCGCCAAGTTTAGGAGCAATGGCAAGGGTGTGTGAGTGAGCCGACTAGTAAAATAGTGGCAGCAGTGGCAAGATAGTTAAGCCTCCGGGTGGCGCCAAGGTCACGCGCCCACATAGTGGCAACCGTGCGGTGCGGTCTCGCCATTTTCTTCCTTGACACATTTATCACGTTACTCGAACGGATCTGCGGGCAGAAACACCGGAACGTTTTATTTTATCGTGATTCCTGCGCACGAAATATTGTTTACGTGTTCCGGTTTCAGTTTGAAGGATTAAAACTTGAAGTATGATGTGAGATTTCATTCTTTAAAGACATTTTACTGCTGTGTGTTGTTTATATTTGAAATTAGTTTTCTTGGGGATTTAGCAACTGTTTCAACTTCAGTTACACAGTTTCTATAAATTCTAGGTTTCTACTTTAAAAGTTTGTATTTGTCATAGGATATAGTTCAAGTATTTTACAAAGCCTGGTTTAAGGTCGTAGATAGTTTCGGTCTGTTTGTTCTTTATCTCAACGGCTGATCTGTGTGTGTGTGTGTGTTTGTGTACAAGTGTAAGCTTATGTATGCATGAACGTTGATTCACTCTGAGAATGCCACAGGTGTTCCTGTCATCTCTGAGACATACTGTACCATTGCAATTTAGAACTCTGGTTGTACCAGCACTACAGATACACCACATTAAATGGATATAGTGATCCTAGATCTATATGTGAATGTGTAGAACGCTTTGTTTGTATGTTTAGTATTAGTGGTGGGACCAGGCATTATTTACAGTGGCTCAAGCCATTTGAAAATTGTCTAAGCTACTGTAAAATGTAGAAATATTGAACTAAGAAAAATTACCCAATTTGTATTTTAATATATGGTCACTTATCATTTTTAAAAAAATACTGAGCCACTACTAAATTCAAAATTTAGCCCCGTCACTGGTTATTTATTAAAACGGCAAAATTAAATTATCAACATCAAAGTAGTTACTGTGAGTGGGGTTATTATATTGCTTTGGCATTAATTCAAGGATTCTGGAACCGTGAAAACGAATACATCCATTAAAATGTAAACATTATGTATTAGAAAGAAATAATATAGTAGTTATTTGTCGAAATAAATGTTAATTAAACGACAATATTAATTATTTGTAAACGTCTATCCATTTATGATAATATCTGTGGCGCCATGAATGTTATGTGCGCCCTATTATTGTCGCGAAGGATTGAATATACACGTTGTTCTTGTCGTAAATGTTTCAAGTCCCACCAACTGGCGTCCGTCGTATGTGTTCTGTTACGAAGCAGGAATTATCACGTTTTGTGTATTTCATATTCAGGTTTATTATTCAACGTGTTTGTTTTTCTTAGTTTTGCCGACAAAATTCAGCATAGAGCCACTTAAAACATTGTGTTTATGTCACTAGATTCCATAAAGAGTTTTATGATTTTAATATGTGTCCACCGAAGCAAGCTTTATGTCAAGTCAAATAAAAATACTTTTCTACGCATTTAACTTTATTGATATTAAATTGTTTAATGCACTAAAGTTGGTTTCTTGATATCCCAACCATATTTTCTCTTTAATATTCAGTGGTTATAAACACACGAATGAACGTATTATATACCTAAATAAACATTCAAAAGTTTGCATGAATGAATGTGTATGTAGAACGCCTTGTTTATATGTTTTTATAGTACCATGGTCAGGCCTTTATTATTATTATCACTGGTTGTTTATAAAAAACAAATATTTCTTTCTTAAACATCTAAATAATTATTAAATATAGAAGACATAGAAGCAGTACTTATGCTAAATAATATTATTAGATGTGATTACACTGACAAAAATTGGATATATTTAAAATTAAAATATATCATATTATTCAATTAGACATATAGATCGGTGAGGAACAGACTGTGTTCTGTATATGATATGGGCACATGTTGCCCACGAGTTAACCTAGTATATTTATATTTACCGAAAATAAATTTAGGCATGGTGTCTGACGCTCTTCATTGTTGTATGTCATGGCTGTCAATTTGTTTTACAACCCAGAACTAACAAAAATTCATTTGACATAGATGTCAGAAGTCTCGAACCTTTATTAGTATTTTTGCAGCAATCAGCTGTCAAAAAGTTACCTTTTTCGTTTCACATATTTGTTTTCCCCAGTTATTTACCGTCAGTGTTATTCAAATGTGACCGCGAGGCGTACAGGAACAGGATATGTCTCGCTTGACCGACTTTGCACCCGCTAGCACACGCTCATAAGTTTGTTTAGTCCTTTGATGTGTTATTCATGCCATGCTATTTATTCTCACTACGAAATTGCATACTACCCCCCTCCACCTCTCTTCGTTTTGATATCAATTTAACACCCTCATGTATTATTTATCAATGGTTAATTTTAATGGTCAACCGAATCCGAGTGTATTTGTTATTGACGCCAGTTCATTTTGGAGTTACGTGCTTTTGTGTATCTGTGTGTTTTAATCAGTGGCGCAGTGGGCATCAAATTAATTTGATTCACCAAACTATAAAATAATTCTTTTTGGCAAATATATATATATATTTTTAATGTAGTAATAAAAAGAAGATATTACAATTAATAATCTAGCATTCACTACAACAGTATTTATAAATAATACGTTAATATTGCTTATCACAAAACAAACTGAATTATTATTAGTTATTTCTATTTACTAATTTCCTCGCATAGAATAAACCGTAACAGTAACAATTATAAGTATAAGCGTTGCATTATTTAGCATTTTATATACATAATATATACATAATCGATTGGTCAATACAGATATCTATACTATATGCAGGGCGCGTAGTATTGGAAATTAGAGTGATATAAGTACTTAACGCCTAAATAAATAACATATTTCCTGTAACTAACGTAACGAGTCGCTACAGTTTATATTATACGAATATTTATTATGAACTACGACATTATTTAGGTATTGGACAAAACATTCGTTTTCATATTAAATTGGTTGATTCGGTTTTGTGCCTTTAGTCTTATAAGAAATCTATGCGATGCAAGCAGCGGAAATAATATAACTCCATATGTGGACCTCTACTCTTCTGAAGGTACCAAAGTGATGTGAACCAAATTTGCTACTCATATTCTTTGGTATCTCATTTTATTCCACAATCTAAATTCAATACCCTTAGAAGAAAATTAAAATACCCAAAATATTTTATATATCTATATAATAATAATGTACGGATCTTTTTTCGCGACGCACCTGCTAGTTGGGAAACACTGGTTTAATCAATATAGCTCTCTAACAGTTGTTAGGAGAATCAACGTAATGGAAGCAGAAACATCTGTATTGGTAACAGCTCAATTAGAGTATTGTGATAGAAAGAAAGGTAGTACATACCAGTAGTATAGAGCATGCTATGTTTGGCTGGAATCTCCCCTATAGAACATCTCCCTCATTAAAGTCTTAGGCAATCAGTTGTTACAGGATTAGTCTGATGATGGCATCAGGAGCGGTAGCTTCTCCAGTGACACTCCCGTAGGCTATCTCATTTAAAAAAGTGCGTATACGCACGTAAGAATAGAATCCCAAATAGGTATGCTAAGTGGTGTTGTTTGATCAAGTATAATCCGGTTTTGTTCCGGCAGCTTGCGGCGCAATTCGATTATAGCGTACGCATTATTAATGCATAAGCCGTCGGTTTCGCTACAATAATATAACTGCTTCCGCATATATCTTTCCACTCTGCACTGTCGAAGTAATCCTTTCGTTACGAAGGGGTGAGCTAGATGCGCTTTGTTAATTTGTCCCTAATTAGATATGAATAGATACTGACTCATTTGAATGCGGTGAATCGATTCAAGGGATGATTTAATTGTTTTGGAAGACTTTGATACGATTGCCAGCAGGTTTGTAAAATAATAAATAACGAAATTATGTATTGTTAATTACATTTGTATTTACGAAATGAATTGTTTTACTAAAATTATTTTTTTCTTGGTGGAAAATTAAACTATATATCGGGTGATTTATTTTTAGCAGAACGGTCAACTATCGGGCATCATAGGGATAGCGTGTTCATCGAGCATAAGTCAAAATAATCTCAGAACAGAATTTAAATATCTTAATTTAGGTTGGACTCCAATTCATTTGTAGCTAACACAATTAACATCTTATCTATTACAGCAGATCTCATTACGAAATGTTTTCTTTTATTCTAACAATATAAAAAAGATAATGCTCGACTGACATTCACACACACACACACACACAGACGTTATTCCGAAAATAATCAGATTTGATCAAAACGTGTTTGAAAACACAATACTTCCTTTTAGACTTCGTCCAAGAAAGTGAAATTTCATCCGTAGATTATTCTGTTCGTATAGCAATCACATTTAAAATGAATATGTAGGTTGAAGCAGTCGGAGCGGTGATTCGATGATTTAACAACACGGAATCTAATAAATTAGTGAAGAATTCGCATTCGTAGGGAAAATAAAGCAGTGAGTTCTTATTATTCTTGTGGCTCCATCATCAATTATGTAGCGGTGACGTGGCTCATATTTCTGGCTGTATGACGGTGGGTGGCAGTTCTAAAGTATATTGTGCACGGCCCACCTCTGCAATTTCTTTTATAATGCAACACAGTGTTCAGGGTTCGTTGACGTTTCTTTTTTTTTTTTGGGTTGTTTCGTTTGCCTTTGAAATTGTGTAATTATTTAACTGTCTTTTGAATTATGGCCAGAGCGTTTACCTTTTAAGCGTTTCGCTGATTAGTTTATATCGATTTCTCATTTGTATGTGGTAATTGTCTTTTAATGTGCATTCTATTTTAACGCCTAAGCCTTTTTTCTTTCGCCTTTAGAAATGTCTGGATATATTTATGTGTTATCATTATGTTATTTTCTTACTGGTTAAATTAATAACAAGGATTGTACAAACATCAATGCCAACATGAAATTTTAATACAGTGTCGCGAGTCATTGGGCAAACGGTTAAGTGAACAATATAAAGAAAATTAGAGAATCTAAAACTCAAAGAGAGTAGATATATATATATATATGAAAGTTTTTCCTTTCTAAAATTGTAGACTTGAACAGTTGAGGCTGAAGACGACGACACTTCAGTGTATTCTCCTAATAACAATTAAGAATCAAGTGCTTGCACTTTGTGCACAAACGCTCCGTATATCTCCGGTTGATTGTGCGTGTGTGATTGCGTCTAAATTGTGTGAACGTTCCCAAACGCGTACGTACGTACGTTACGTGATACGGCGTCATATTGCGTCGCGTGTGCTTACAACACAGACGTCGCCGCCGCCGCCGGCACGACTTCTATCGCCGAGGACGCAGCGCAACGCAAAAGAAATATATGTCTACACTTAAATTGGCGGGTCTATACGATGGCCTGGGTGCGTGCAACGCATTCTCCGGTCGTTGGTAATTGCAATAAAGTGGAACGTAATTCCGCTGTGTGAAATCACCTTCTTAATTAGCTTTTTTACTGCATCATTCAATGGCTGCGGGCGTGCCTTGTGCGTCTGTGCTCCATGCTTTGAATTGCCGTCTATAAAATATGAATGTTTTATTATAGACGCTACACGCTAGACAAGAGCCTCTGGGGAGTGCAAATGATTTTATTATAACATGTTTTATTATCAAGATTAAAATTTAATGGAGGGGCGGATTTTTAAAATTTGTTTTTCGCTTAGGCTATGGATCATATTTTTCGATTTAATTTTTTAGCGCTTCGCAAAAGAATACGACTTGGACGAAAACTAAACGGGAAGTATTTGTAAGTTTTAAAAAGAAATACACGTTTTGACCATCCCTGAATCGTTATTTTCGGAATGCCTTCTCTATTTCATTCTGTCGCTGTCTGTGGGTGTATGTGTGTGTGTGTGTGTATGTGAACACGCTAGAGTCAAAACGATTGAAGGCAAAATTGTGAAACCTAAATCGGGTATTTGGCCCCGGTGTGCACTTCCTATTTTTGGAAACAATATATTATATTAATTAAAAATTGTATTGTTTTCTTTACCAAAAAGTGTTCTGGCGTTATTTGGGTTAATATTTTGAAAACGGCTTTTAAAATAAAATATGGTATATGGTATAATAATAAATACAGATAGTGAAAAGATAGGAAAGTTGAGTGAATGCCACACCAGCTTTTTGTTTCTACGAATGGTACAAGCACCTGATAAAATACTGTAGCTCTTTTGTTTGTACTGTACTACGAGCTATACATTTTTTAATTATCTTCTAGATTAATATGTTGAAACTCGGATAAAATTTAAATTTCGAAAGGGATATTTTAGATATGCATATAAAATATTTGCATTCGTAACCCTTATAAAGGGAATGTTTGAATATGTATGTTTGTAGTGACATAAAGTGTCATTAAAGTTATCGTCAAACAAGGAAATGAAACTAATAATTCATAAAAAATTCAAACTCTAGAGCGAATCATCATACTTCATAGAACATTATAAAAAGCAAACTTTTAAAATATTCAAACCGTTAAAACTTCGATAATACGATTAAACTTTCCCAACCTTTAATTACATTCTCTATAATATTCAAAACAGATTCGGTATGATCGACTCACTGCTGAAAATAATTTACCGCAGAACAAAATAAGAAGATTGTCACTTTTGTTTTACTACAGTTATAAATGAGTAATTTCAACAAAAAGAAACTACAAATACCAAAATCATTAAAAGTTCGCAAATAGAACTTTAACTAAAAACTTTCAACTAATTTGCGTGCAGTTGCAACAGTGAATTATTCAATTCAATTTGAAATTTGTTTTTGTTTAATTTTCTTTTGAAATGAATTGGGAATTAAAAATATTCAACAACGTAAATAGCAAATACTTTGCAACAAACAAATCAGGTAAAATCGTAAAACCGTTGTCTGGATATTTCAATAAACCTCCACCATAAAATTTAGGATAGTATTTTAAATTAAGGCTCACTTGCTGAAATATAATAGCAAGTTGGAAAATAAAAATACTTTTAGATTTGGTCCAAGGAAGTAGAAATTATTAATTTCATTGTAATAATGGGAATATTGGGGCAAATATGACAATTTCAAATAAAACAGACTATATATTATAAGAAGGTAATCTAGTATTCTTTTAGCATCATTTTATAGCAAATATTGGCTGTGTGGTAAAACGTGAACCCATATGTTCATGGAGCTGTAACTGAAACTTTGGCTGTAACTCATACGTGAAGTGAATGTATGTGTCTTCATTTGTAGCCGAGATTTCAGCGAACGAGTATGAAATATGGGTTGCGTCGGGGCATTGAAAAAAAGAAAAAAAAAAAAAAAAAGAAACAAGACCCAAATAAAATGAGATGGCGCTACGTACAGTTTGTATGCAGTAAAATGAGTTTGGTTGCAAATTTTTTACTTTATTGCACCAACACACACGATAACTCTATTACGCTTGGTATATTGGATGCAGCGCGCCGTATTATGGATATCCCTACTAAATATTTCAGGACCTCATTGACAAAATTTCTTATTTTTCTTATTCGATCGATTTCTGGTTATTTCGTCCGTACATGACCGGTGAAATATTTGCATAAATAGGCAACTGTGCTTTGAGATATATATATATACATAATTTTATTCATTAGAATTTATAGCTTGCCGAATATTATGTAGAACACTGAAGAAGGTCGCGTGCAGGCCACCCCAATTTTTCACTCGTCAAGCATTTTGAAACTTATGATTCCATTGTGTTAATTGTTTGACGAAAAGATAATTTGCTGTTATTGCCAATCTTCTTCTTCTGTAACCAATTTGCGCTGTTGAAACACCACATAATTTTTGTTAATTCCCACTCAAATGTTGCATTAGGCAAAAGTTTCTCCATTTTCAGTAGCTTTAAAATCAATTTCTTACAAATAGCCCTAAATATCTCTAGAAATAAAACCGGCCGTACACTAAATACCCAAGCTTCTCATTGAGTGTAACAATGGCAAATTACACTTAGGAAATAATCATTGTTATTAATGAATTTCGATTAAATTCGTGGTTAATTAGTTCGGTCCAACGTCGTAGTAAAGCATCCTAAATCCAAGTTGGCTGGTATAATAAATTTTATGTAGTAATTTTTTTAGATTAGAAGAGCTCATGCCGTATTTCTACGGGTTAAATGCCTCGTTTTCAACGCACTAAAAACATCATATATTGTCTGATAAGCCTTTTTCGTATATTAAAGTTAATGATAAATTTTGGTGAATTTTCTCTTCTAATTTGCATGCAAAGCTTTAAATAAATGGATAAATGTCACTAACTGAAAGCAATAACTAACTGACTTTAACAGTAAGCCAACTGCGAGAAAGAGAACGAATTGCTCATTAACTTCACAATTTTATAGTTGATTCATAAAATTAAATATATATATATAATTTAATCTTTATAAATATCAACCAAATTTCTATTTTGATCAACAACTTTGTCTTTTATTATCCAAAGCTATATTAGTTGCAATATTAAACGTTGAAGCACAAAATAGTGTATTAATGAAAAGTGGAGTAAATAACCGACGATATTAGAGAGCTAATTATACCAAAAAGAAAGTGGCCAAAGAAAATAGGAAGCGAATTTCGCGAACGTAAGGGCCATAAAAAGAAAAGAATAACCCTTTCAGTAACATTTTTTCGGCCATTCTGTTTCTGAAGAGGGGAATGTTTCTAGAGCCACCGCAGGAATAACCATTCATTGGCACTCTCGGCACTCGGCTAATGAACACCGACACCGCTGCGGCGCTACTGCGGTCTGCTGAACATTGTTAGTTTTATGAAAACCGTCATTTTGCGTAACTGCTAAAAGCCCAGAGCTAAATGCACATTATCATTGCGGTTATGCATATTATTTTAATCGTTTATTCATTTTTTCAGAGCACATTTTGTTTAAATAATTAACTTTTATGTTTTGGGGTCATTTTTGACTACATTCATAGCCATTCTTTTTGAGTTTATATTTTATTGTATATACAGTTCAACAGAAATACACGTTTTGACCCTTCCTAAATCGAATGTGACTATTTTAACCACAACCGATTTTTAAAGGATTGTTTTTCTTACATTTGTTCTTCGATATAGAAATTATTCAATAATGTTAAATTAATTAAATATATTAAGTTGTAAGACGAACTTTAATCAAATATAGTCATGAAACGAATTTATCTTATCTTTGGAAAGGTTAACACACAAACTCACAAATTATTTTTCGATTATGAACATATTTAAGTTTACACCAAACCAGATCTAAAAGTAATAGTAATAAAATTTGAGTGAATACTGTCATTTGTGGTAAAATTAATTTAAAAAGTAATTTAAATATAATTAGGTTTCTTATTCATTCGTTAAATTGTTCCTTTGAATAAATTTCCCTGAATAATTACATCGTACTTTGATGTAGTCACAAAAATAATAGAAAACTGAAGTTTGTCATTGAAAAAATAAATTTAATGGTTTCTTATTTCGGACGATCATTTTCTTCTTTGACGGAAACCCTCTTTAAAATAACAACCCCTACTGCTTTCCGTAAAATACAGTGTTAAACAAATTCTTGAATGATTTCACTAACAGTTGGGGCGAATACATTATGATTTTTAGTGTACGAGTAATCACGAAAAAATACTTTGAATATTGCAATGTTGTTGGGCGCGATTTGTTGGTGCGTTGTTCTTTTATTTTGTGTGTCTGCGGAACAAATGAGTGCTCTGACACAAAGGTGCTGTGATGTGTATTCACGTCACACAAATGTTCGAGGTATCAAAGATGGAAAAGGAACGAAGAGTGCTGAGCAGGCAAGCAGGCAAGCGCCAGTGCCAACAATTGTTGAAGTGTGAGATTCACGAACATCCGAAGCATTCAATCGCATAATAGAGAATTCCGCTCGCTCTACTTAATCAATACAACATGAACGTTCGTTCGACACGTGCGTGCGTGTGTGCGTATGCATCGCTCCTCTTCATGCGATGTATTCAATATACGTATATATTATTATTCTATTTTTCACATGAATCAACATTGTACCTGTCCTGATTAAGGCAATGCGATGCACTGAAACATTATTATAAATTAAGGATACACGAATTCAATGATACAAAATACCATTTTCCACTTCGACTTCCACTTCCACTTCGACTCACTTATACTTCTACGTTACACAGGACCACACATATACCAGTCTTAATTTTTAAGTTTCATAATTTTGGCTCTGCGGGTTCACACATAGAAACACACACACACATAGACGTCATGCCGATATAGTCAGATTCGATTCAGTTATGCTCAAAATATGTATTTCCTTTATATTCTCGAGTTGGAAATGTTTCATGACATCTGTACTTCCATATATGAGAAAATAAATGTTTAATGGTTCCATCTATAGCAGCCATCGAGATAATGTTAACTTTATAATTGATCCATCACCAAACTACGTATAAGTGTAACATTGTATTATACATGTGTAGTAGTGCTCCAGAGTATCATGGCACAGTGTGCAGCAAGAGTAGATTTGATTTCGATGTGGTATTATTCAAGACGTTCGTAAGTGAACTAGGGACTGCATACTAAATTTTGCATGGATCGCTCGATATCTGCTTATGTACGTTACAGTCGATTAGCAGGTCAAAGTTCAATCGATGCGTGTTGAAAACTTTATAGTGGCGAAACACTAGTATTAGCTGTGAAATGAGCCACCAAGCTTTGATGTTTACAAAATAGTTCTTTTTTTTTTTTTATTACAAATTCAGTTGGAAGTTGTATGCGCGCTAACGATGCAAGTTGTAGGGCTTGTTTAGTCGAAGGTGTTAGCACAGAATAATAAACAAATCTAGCATAGGTACAGCAAAAGCTTCAGCTAGCCGCTGTCGATCTTATAATCAATGACATAAACATGAAGAACTTAATGTTATATAGAATATTTTAAATATTAAAATTATATTTTTTAAACATTCCGTTGGCTTTTTAATTAAAATAACTTGGATGTATATCGCTTGCTCGCCTTGTCGTATCCCAAAAGATCTTAACCAAATATGGTGGACATATATAATTGTATAAATATTTTGGGAGTAAAGTACCTGCTGTAAAAAAATACACGAGAACAAAAATAAATCCCTTTCGTTCTAACAACACACTGGGTGAAATCTCTTCAAAAGTTAAAGTTTCTTTGTATATGGCAACAATTCTTTAGCTTTCTGTTGGACTTATGGAAGTGAAACTACTTCACTCGTTTACTCACTCACAAAAGAAACAAGCAGTTGCATATTTTGTTTACTATATATATATATATACATAAATGTATTCGTTCTAGCACGATATTGGAAACTGGTTTCCATAGCACAGATTTGCTCAAGTTGATGCATAAAACGCATATGTTGTAATTTCCTCAATACAATTTCTTCTTTCATCCATAAATCCATTTTATATATCAAAATATATATATATATATATATATATATATATATATATATATATATATATATACATATATATATATATATATATATATATATATATATATATATATATATGTAAATATGTAAATAAATCTGCTGTGCCCTACACTGAACTTTCTTGTACCAATATGTAGATATTAGTACACATATTTTATTTTATTACAATAGTAATAAAATTAAATCTCAGCTTTATAAAATAATTTAGAATACATATTGGAAAATAGTTAGAAACGATTTAAAGATGATTATAACGTACATTTCCGTTAAAATCTCGAGTTTGAAAATTTTCACGATTATAATACTTCCTTCGAGACTTGATACAACTACTACACTAGTACAATCAATGAATATGAATGTAATTCTCGTTGACTGGTTATTGATTATATTTTTGTTGAAAATGTATTTGAAATTATGTTATGCGTTCCATGTATTGAAGTACTATATGGATGAAATATTATGCACCCTTGTATATAAATAAGTCTGCTCTATAGGTAATACAGTACCTACACAGTTTGCCTTTGTTTTTCACATTTGTTTTCCATTCCGTGTTTCGTAAACTTTTGTCACCTTTGTTCAGTCGTTCGTAGCGCGAGTGTCGCCCCTGTCGTGTCTGCAAGGAGTTACGCAGTCTCGGATTTCGGCCGAGTTGTTTTGATGCTGCCAACTTTTTCCTAACTTGATTTGCTCCTGGGTACAATGTTATTCTATTTCCTAAAAGTATATACGACGACGTGTGCAACATCAATGTATACAATTTTATCGGCTGTATAGTCAGTCAGCCATGGAGAAACCCGATATAATTCCAATTTTGTTCCCTCTTGACATAAGGGTGTTTCCATTCGGTTTTCTTTCTCAAGTTTGTCTTCGATGTAAATATACTTATGGCATACGGGCAATTTTCGCTGATATTTACAAAACCGGTGCGGACACAAATAGAGAAATACATGATTCAACTCGGTTACGGTTATTACTTAGATAATTCCTAAATTCTGTAATTTGAAAAATATTCGATGTAAGTTTCGAATCTTACGGAATCGAGACTATCATTATTTTGTATTGGTTCTAGAAATATAAATATATACTTACTTCCCTTTCCATTGTGTGTCTTAAAAGGATTAGCGCTTGTAGTAGGTCTTATCTATTGCACACATAAAACTGAATTGCGATACTTTGTATAGTTTCAAGTAATCCATTTAATTATTTATTTCTATTTTTTGTTGTTGTTGTTGTTGCAGGTACGTCCCATTTACATATTGTATCCCAGCATCTGGAAAACGAACCGTACGTAAATCCAAATATTTATAGTGTTTTATTTATAGTAAAAGCTAAGAAATCCTTTTATTATTTCAATATGTTTAAAACATTTCAATATTAATTGAAATTTAACTCTAAGAACAGACTATATAGAGCGACTGACAAATCAAAGTGTTTTATTATACACCTTAAATGTATGATTATAGAACAGTAAATTCTATGGCATGACATTAATTCGTGCTGGGGAATGAGATATTTATCCGATTTGCATTTTAATCGGATAACTCACTCGGAATATGCTCTAACGATGGTAAAGTGAACAATGGAAAAAGAAATCAGCAAAATCAGCATTTGTCAGCGTGAAATTTGCTACACACCTTAAATATTCTCCATTCAATGACGACTGAAAATATTTATTGAAGAGCAAAACCGCCCCAGAAATATTACGCGGCGGATGTAATATAATTCAAGATTATTCAAATATGATAATAATTTTTGTTTTTCTAATTTTTAAGTAGCAATACAATCGACACTGCGAGAAATGGTTTGTGCTAGATCATCTTAAAAAGTATTTGAGTTATATTCAATAGGGAACAAAATTAGGTCAATTTGGTGCTTGTTTGCGGACGCGAAATTTGTAATTTGTTATAATGTTCTAAAATTTTTGCTATCTTATGGGAAATCCTGATGAATTTTGACCTAATAATTATTGACGTACTTATAAGTGATATTTTAGGGAACTTCCCTTGAAACTTTTTCTAGTGTCATTCTTTAGTTACAACACAGTTATCAAGAACATGTTAGAACATGCGAAATAATGTCGTTATTTCTGTACAAGAATTTTCTTGCACAGGTAGATCACTGACAAATGCAAATAATTAATCTATAACCTAATATTTTTTAGTCAAACATTGTAATCTTTGCGTGGAAATTATAATAGTATTAGTAAATATAGTAGTTGCTATAGTTGCAAAATTCGGAATTGAATATTCGTTCATTAATCGATGGCAAAACAAAAGCAGGAGTTCATGGCTGAAGCACATTCATGAGTTTAAATAGAAACTATTTCACGTACAATTTATTGTACAAACTGTTTGTGTAAAAAGTATTCAAACACATGCACGAAAATTGCAATAACAGAATTTTAAAAATACCTGCTAAATTCAACCAGTGGTGGCTCGTAGATTTATAAAAAGGCTGGTGAAATATAAGCTACATTTAAAAAAATATATATGTATATAGTAGTTTTTAATTTTTTTTCATTATCAGCTTTCAAAACAATCACCGATCGGAAAGTAGTAGTTTCTTCATAATTACAATATTCCCTTTTTAGACATCGTCTAAGAAAATACTACATTCTAAAAAATTGTTGCAAATTTATGTAAAATTAGACTTCAAAATTATGCAGTATTTTTTATTAAACTTGTTAAATTAACATATTACCTATTAATATAAATTTACAATAATTCTTTCTAATTACATAATTTCCAATTGCAAATTTAAAAAAATCCTTAAAAAAGATCAATTTATTTTGAAAATTGACATGTTACATATACGTTTTCCTAATTACTACACATATTGAATTGTTTTACGCCAATCTAGCATGAATTTAGAACAAAATAAAACAATATTATATTAAATAGGTAGAGGAAGTACAATGAAGTTATAGTGTGAGTTTGAAATGGTTGAATTGAAGTTATAACGAGTTCGCAAAGTAACTGGTGTTTCATGTAAGTAAATAATAAAATGTTGCTAGCTACTATATACAAATATACACAATGCTGTCAGTGGATAAAACAAATGAAATGAACCAGTTAAATTGACGCCTCAAAGCGTATACAGAGCATTTACTTTTTCCATAAATTATAAAATGTACAAACACAGCGCGAAACAGAGTGAACGCGAAAGGCTTGCTCGGTCCCCCGGTATGTATGTTATGTTTGACAGTCAACAAATGCGGTATACTTTGTTGGGAAATTAAACGTAACTGACAAACGAGAGTCGCTTCTTTATGGAATAGGAGGCGCTGCATACAACAACGTAGCGTTGCACACGCACGCACGCCACACTAAAAGGTAATACTACTACTATACGATATTACGGTTGCATGATGCACTACATTGCTAGCATGCAGTCACGGAATTAATCTGCACACCATGCCAGGCCGATGCCGATGCCGATGCAGTTGCAATATATCTAATTTTTATGAACCTAAATCTAAAAAGATTTACAAGAACACACAGTAAATTAAACAAGCAGAGCACAGGCACCAATGCCGCCGATTATAAATCATAAACTATTGTTATTTCCCAACCTAACTTTAAATCCAATTACTTTCAATTCAGTGTCTGTAAAATGACAGTTTACCAGAAAGAGTTTCACAAACGTATAGATTATTTAATAAAACAGGAAAATGTTTCATATTCACTGCAGAATAGTTATTTCAAAGTGAATACAAATCGTACGGAATTTGACATCCACCTAACGGTAATACGAGCAGCTCCACGATACTATATGCATACAAGAAATACAGTTACTGACTCGGATATGCCATTTTGTACAAAATTGCTACATATACTCACACAAATGTGTATTATATTGGCATCCGGACATCAATTCGGAATTCTATATAGAATTTCTATATAACCTACTTTTCAACGCAAAATGGAAAAGCTCGTTGGATACATTGGCAGCCGTGCCAAAAGATGCAAATAATCTTTAAAAAATTATAAGTCTTTTCATATATATATATATATATATATATATATATAACGTTTGTCAATGGTTTTCATTATTATTAATGTTCTCAATCATTTTATGTCTTTTAAAATCAGTGATTTACTACCTTGAAAACATCAGTGGTTAGGAGCTGAAGACATTGGTGACATCCTGTTTGTGGAAATATATGTTTGAGTAAATTCTCTAACTTGTGAAATGAACTGTATGACTTATTTATACGCTATTTCCGGAAAATAATATGGCTGTAACATATAATTACATATTAGTCTATACGGCTGCTTCTATGTATGGAGGAATTAATACATATTCGGCCTTTGTTATTAATAGATTTATAAAATATTCATGATATACATCGGATGTCAGGTAGGTACCTGTAGCATGTTCTAAATTTCTATAATTACCTGGAGAATATAGGTACCTACACTATAATATATCGTACACATACTGACTGATGGTGAAGAATATCAAACTGAAAACAATCTGCATCCTGACTACTCATTATACTTTTATTTTATAGAGTCCATGGGAATTTTTTCATTTTTACCACGCATTTTATTGGTATCATTAAATATGTAATTAAATTTTATTTACTTATTAAATAATTATTACATATAATTGGCTATTGATTTACATACTTAATGTCCAATATTTTCCCATGGATAAGGTTGCTCTTCTTAAAAGATACATGATTTTATAATCATTCCACGTAATTCTTACGCACTTTTTTGGATACTATTAAGAATAAACTTTATTGTATACATATATACATTTATTTGTCAAAAAGTTTTCAATTCTTTTTGAATTATTAACGATTTGTAAAATGATAGACAAGTTTTTTTTTCTAATTTAGGTGATTTGAGCTTGTGAATCATCGAAATAATTTTTAAGTTGAATTGTGAATTATGAATTCAATTCCACTAGTAATTCTACGGTACAAGCGAGTTACATATACTTTAGATATGATTATCCCAGAAAATAATATTTGGTTTGACAAATGCTACAAACGTAGCAAAAACGATACATTTTGTGGATATTGTATTATGAGCTAAAAAAATAAGGGAAACATTGTTGTGGCCATTTTAATCCACGGCGAGCATTGTGTCCAGACCATCGCAATTTGACGTAGACCTATTTTGAAAATAAATATAGCTAGGTGTAATTTCAGAGTGGTAGTAGTGTAGCAGCCAAGCCAGTAAATAAACAAACATGTCTATCGCCACAGCTGGATGATTTTGAGTGGTCATTGATCGCACTCTTGGGTACCGTTTGCCGCTCGGGCCAACTTTTTCAAACACATGGGCTTGTTTGGCCATGTTTTCATGGCAGTGTCTCCCGTTGAACTCCTCCCTGAAATAAAGCTACGTTAGTTTGTATGCGACAACGTTACTCCTGGCGAAAATTAAAAAATGTTCCCTGGCAAATACATGCACTAAAAAGCGAATGTCTCGTGTTCCAGTCAACGATGAGTTTGTCACTTTTTAGTTCACATTCATTTCGTCGTTTTCATTTTACTTTGTTTGCATACTTAATTGCTAATTAATTTACGCATTTTTTTTTAGTTGTTTGTTTGTCTCATTTTTTTCATCGCTTAATATTTATGTTACTGTTTTTCTTAATTTAGGACCTGCTCGTACTGTACCCTTTTTCGTAATTTATTTTTTGTTCATACGAAACCTGTAAACATTTTTATAAAACAAACTGTGGTGGCCTACACTCATTTCCTATACTTGTATAATTTATACTCTAGCTGGAATTACGGGATTAACATGAAACAATTAAATATACAAAATTTTCAATCTATTTAAATGTAATATAAACAAAAAGCACCAATGCCTTCAGCTCACCGCATTATTTAATAAAGAAAATTAGGGTTATTGTATTGAATGAAAACTACGTAAAAGAAAGTCGAGTGAAAGACACTAAAGGTTTTTCTTCTATTTATTACAAGAAGCATTGATTTTTGAAGAAATAAACCAAGCATGTACTCGGATATGATTGGTGAAGCTTAAACAATTCAATCCCCAACCATGCAAGCAATTGTTTTATTGTATATATTAAATATCAAATTTAATTTGCAATATTTTCCCTCCACAAATCAGTTTTACGAGCGAAATAGTGGTATTAATCCAAGCGTATATAAACCTTTCAAGAATCCGGAAGACGTTAAACGAATTTCTGTGTATTTTTCTTTTTATTTCGAAAATATACAGACACACGAACACTAACGATCTTTGTAGACACTGTATGACGAGTGCATGACATATAAATTGATTTCCATAGTTTGTGATATCGATACAACTACAGATAATCACAATATACAATATAATTTGATGAAATTTATTTATGATATTTATATCATTGGAATTCTTTTCAAATATATTGTTTTTCATGTAATCATAAATGCATTCAGGCAGGCAATTTTTCGAACAAATGTCATTTGTATCGTGAACATTATTTTGATTAGATCAACATACATTGATACAAATGTGTTTGTAACAAATTGAATATTTATGAATAAAAGTCCATACATCATGTTTAAGGTTAATAGTTTTGTTGTGGTTTTATCTACTAATAACTGTATCACAACTGAAATATACTGTTTCATTTCAATAATATTCAATATACAGTCTGCATTACCGGCGTTTACCGCACTATGTTCATTTCCAGGTTAATACCATTTACTGTTGATTTGTTTCATTGATTGCCAATAGATGTAGACACATTTGCACTACTAACTAATATTTGTTGTGCAATATAACTGATAATTTCCGTAATTTTGTCATATAGCCCAGTGTTTCCCAACCGGTGCCTCCCCACATAAATTTGCCAGAGAATATGGTTCGAGTGTGTATCTCCTGTTTTTGAAAGTTGTCGAAGTAACGGCCACCCCAGCTTCTTTTGTAAAGCAGTATAAACTGAAATTTTGTATTCGTCAAAATATTTACCTAAGCGCTATTATAATCGCTTTTAATGAAAATAATTTTGTATCGCGGTAGTATTTGGCTTTTGCGATATAATTAATGTGAAAATCTGTTCCGGGTGAAACCACATGATTCTAATCGAATAATTTGAAATAGATTTTATAAGACGGTTACTGTTAAATTTCAAGCAAACGCTTTGAAATATGTAAATTATGTATTTAATTAATAAGCAAATCAAATTTTAATTAAATATCGGTTGTTAATATTTTGAAGATGTTCTAGGAAATTCCAATCAGCAGTTTCGGATATTCGCTGTGAGTTCCGTGTCTGCATCAACTTGTAATGTTGTAGCGATAAAAGTACGCGAGTTGAGCGTAGAGAGAACTATGTACGTTTCATTTGGACTGAGTGAAAACTCGACAGTTGTAATAATATCAGTTACACTTTACTTTTAATTATTATGTGAGTTGATGATGAAAGTTCGTTCATTTTACGAACTGCCATTAAAATGAGATACACTAAAGATTAACTTGGTAACTATTAATTATCGTATGCAAATATTTGGGTTCACATATTGGATGTGAATTCCTGTTGGTCCACTACATATAGTGTGAACCAGATATGCCTCTGGCCTAATCATTTCCATACATTTGTGATCCCAAATTTATTGATGGCTTCTCATATAATCAATTGGTAAATATATGATAGCTATATAGCAAGCATATAGAAATACAAATTTAGTCAACATAATAACGAAAAACGAGTTGAACTATAGGTAGCTTTGGTATTAAATTTGTTTCCAAATGATTTAATTCTGCGCCAGTTGAAATTAATTTTGATTCGTTAGTTATTCATATATTGCTCTAAATTCAAGTAGTATTTTCCAGAAGCAAATTCAAACCCTGTCGGAGCTATACCAGAGGGTTACAACTGCTGGTATGTTACATATGAGTAGTTTAGAAAAGTGTTTTGAAATCCAGCGAAGTAATTGACATTGATACAGTTACCACGCAAATTCCTACTTTGTTGATTGTTGCAGCAGAATGTTCTAAATATATGATTAATTCATTATTTGAACTTTGTGTTTAGAAAGGACACCAGACGCATTATAGTTTAACAGATTATTGACGTTCGCATTCGTCGGTATTTGGAACGTTTCGATTTCGATTTACTATTGTTAATTTGAAGAAAATATTTATTTAAAGTTTACCCGTGATCACCATGTACCCATATCATATACAGAATACAATCCACTCTTAGCCGATGCATCTGTCTAATTGAATATTTTGACGGTTGGCAATTTTTTTTGTTAATATAAACTTAATCATGGATACACCATATAAGTGAAGCATACACGCAATATGTTTATTTTGATATTTAATAATTATGTTTACGCTTACTAACATAGCATTTGTTGAATTAGTTAGAAAATATGGAATTTATCTTATCTAAAAGTTTAATAATAGTTTAAAAGAAATATTTAAATAAATTGTGCCAAATATTCGGGATAAGAACTGGCATGCAAAGGAATATTCAGTTTTTATGGTTTTAGTTTGAATATTTCAGCAAGTGTACAGGCTCAATTAATACCTCAGTAAATAAAATGTTAAAATATAACGAATCACTGGTAATTGTAGTTGGACACGCAATTAAACTCTTTAAGCATTCCCTTGTGTGGCTCATATCACATCGATCTTTAGGGGAATATGTGTGAGCGTACGAGATAAAGCAATAATAAGCTGCGTACGAACGAACGGCTTAATGACACACCACTGTCTGAAGCCAACGAAATATGAGTGGATAGGGATTCGAATGAACCGGAATCATTGTGTCGTAATGAAGGGTTTCCATCATTGTTCACGTACACTTCTTCTAATAAGTAGAATGAGTGACCATCAGACAGTTTTCGTAATGGTAAAAAATATAACTTGTTGTCACTAAAGATCTTGGTCGATTAGTACATAATATTTGTTTTATTTTTGAATAAAATTATCAAATATCTCATTAGCAAATAGAGTAATTATATGATTTAAGCGAAAAATAGAGTGGCGGAATTGGGGTAACGATGTAAAAAGTACGTATAGGTACTTACAGAATATGCAAAGGTTAAATATTTTAATGCGTTCGTACATCAAAAATAATTAAAAATGTAGACGAAGATAACGAAGTTTGGACTAGTTCATTAGAATGACGGGCCTTGCATTTGCATATCTATACGCTTTGTCGTGTCGGTGTGCGGTTTACTCTACATTAGCGAAATCACTGTGTAGCCTAACCCATTTTGGCCGCCTGGCAAATATTCACCACCAACACGTTGGCCTAAAAACTTCACCATTATGCGAACCACCTGTTTTATTAAAATTACTCAAGTTTCATGCCTTTATTTACATAGAAATTTGTAAAATGTGCCACTGGAGCCCAATATTATTAACAAATTTATGTCTGTTAGAACGAGTGACAGTGAGAAACATACTGGGATATAATTTTTTGATTTCCACTTAAATTTCAACTTTCCTTTCTTTTACAAAAGTAATACGCACACATATGTATGTCGGCATGAAGGAAATAAAATATGTAAATTAAATACTAATTCAAGAAGGTAAATATTAATTATAGCCAACAATAAAAAATGTATACAAAAAATTAACCGTTCAAATTTTGTGTGAATTGAGACAAAAAAGGAAGCGGTGTTTTCATCGTCGTGCGCGTCAATGGGAATTTGTTCGGGTCCTCCAGGAGTTGTGTACAATATGATATATAATATCGACACGCTTATAAGATAAAAACAATCATAAAGAAACAATCTCTGAACGAGTTATTATAGTTTCTTTTAGTTGAGCCAACTTCTGCGCCAACTTTTTGTACCTTCCTATCAAAATACAATAAATATTATTCCGTTTTATTTCACGGACGAGCAGAGTATTTCCAGTATTATCTTGCTTTGAATATTAATTTGATTTATGTGATCGGGGCAGCCGTGAGCCTTTTAGAATAATTGATTCCGAGCGAATTGAGATTTTAACTTGTGCATGCGGTGGTGGATAGAGACTTTCGTATTTGCCATCTGGCAATGGAGCGATCGTTTTTCACGTGGTCAGTGAACTCTTCTTCTCTTAGTTGGCGTCGCGACGCCGTTATTTTATGAAGCCAGATACGGCGCCAGCCCCATGCCAACGCAGCGTGGACAAAAACGTACTTATCTTATAGTCTGATGACTTCGATTTTTGTTGTGTTTTTGCCGAACAATCGTTGCATTTCTCGTCGACTGCGAAGAGCGGGCTCGTTTTTTCATACAACGAGACATATTTTTCGGATACTGGCGAAAACAATCGAGCCATGCTAAAAACAAAGTTTGCATTTCAATTCTAACCCCTTTTAGACGAGTTTTTCCCCCATTTACAATGCATTTATTCTGTCATTATATCGCTACATATAATTAAAGAATCTGGAGGGTGTATTTCCTATTCTGCTTTTTAGTTGGGAAATATCAATCAGATTCCGGTGGGTTATATGATATTTATTATTTCAATGTTCCACTAAACTGACATGTTTACCCGTTGATTCAGGCAAAAAGTGTGCAACAACTGTGTCTAACCGAAATCTTTTCTATCCCTCCGCACACACATATGCATTTCAGCCCCAATTTTCGGTGTGCCAAATGAGGCGATCCAACAAAAACAAGCGCTGCCGGACATCGGGTAGCATGTGTTGAAACGCCCGCTAAGCCCATGTACATAAGGCTGACGTGAAATAGATTTAACACAAAACATAGACAATGTACGGATTTTCACTTAGTTTTAACCGTAAACACCAACATTAATAACTATCATCAACAAATCCCACTGCAAAAACTACACGAAGAAGGAACGATATTGCTGAAGGGTCATTATGGCTTGTTTTTCCACTTGATATGTATATACACATAAATAATTAAGTGGGATTTCCATTTATTTATGTTCTTTTTTTCAAATCTTAAAACTCGTAAAACTTAGGGTTGATTTTGTTTTATAAATATAAATTCAATGGTTTATTTTTTACCGCCAGGTTCATGGGTCACCGGCATCGCTGTAGGCATTAATACTTGCTTCTATGTTTGTTAATTTCCGAATTGAATGATTTCGTACATGTGATTATTTTTAAATAAATAAAATATGTATGTACTAGATATCCATTTGCAAATATGTAATACACACGAATTATTAAAGGCAAATATAAATATTTTATGAATACTACATACACTACCAGAAATGAACGAAACTTGTTTACAAATTTTTAATAGGGTCGTACAGGTATACAAAATATTCAAAAACAGAATTTTTAATCACATATCATCATGTATTCAAATTTGATCAACCAAATATATTCAGTTGAATTTGTAAAAACACACATAATTTAATGAAAAATGAAATCATATTTTCTATATTATGTTTTATGAATAATTCAAAGCTTAACAAAAAGCTATGAGCATTCGGATATTTTTGCGGCTTATACATAATTTATTAGTAAATATGTTGGATACGTTATTACCGCAAATATTTAAAATAAACATGGGTGAAGGCACCAATGCTATTAGCTAGTTGTATTAATGAATTTTTAATTTTATTTATTTAGAATTCATGTTTTTAACCACTGAGTGTTTAATGACGAAAATCTATTTATAACTAATGCATTTCAATGAATAAAAACGTAATTATACTTGCTATACTATATAATTATTATTTTTAGTTTTTTTCTGACCTAATGTTCATAATATGAAACACGTTATTGGTTAATATAGGATAAGAAAGTCTAGTGAGGGCCACTTCAGGAAATAGAATATTATTGCTAGTGCAATGTAGGCGACTGTACGTAATATCGTTTGTAAATGTATTGTTAATCTCATAAAGCCAAGAAATTGATCGTAAAATATTGATTTGTCTCCCATTGGGACGGTCGTTGCATCGTCACCCTATGTAATAATAATAATAATAATATGGTATATGTTCGCTATCGAAGTATCTCAACGAGATAGGACGACCGACGCCTTACTTTAGGAAGTGATCAACGCACGTTAGATGGGCCTACAGACACACACAACGGACTCGCTCCGCTGGGACACGGCAAAACTAACTTATTCGCTTGTCAACTTAGCACCAGCCGTTACGTTACGTAAACGTTACGTTACTAATGCTCCTACACGAAAACTCTTCCAAACTAAATGTACACATACACGGCTACAAACAAAAACAAAAATGCACCAGCAACACATTATTATAAAGTTAATTAAATTTAAAAGGTATAATAAGGAAACAAACAACTTATTGTTCACTATATATGTAATATAACTGTGATTAAAATTCATTCTACAATGAAACAACAATGTGTGTCAGGTTATAGAACAGTTTACAAATTTGATTTTACGTGTAGATACAATGATAGCAAATTATTTGATTTTATGTGGATATAGTATGAATTTCGTATGAACTCAATCAAAGTGAATTATATTGTTCCGCTTGCTCTTAGCCAATATTTATCTAGGAGCAAATACAATCATCCAGTCAAGAATCAATTTTAAATCCCTAGATACTCTTGTTGTTATAAAATATTATAGGATAGGATTTAAAATTATTGGCGTATCCTCTTAAGTAAAATATTATAAATAACCACAAAATTTCAATACATGAACAAACAAGCATAGGCGTAGGCCTTTTTTAAGTATGTCATATGACTATATAGTTGTGTTGTGTTGTAGTTGATGGGGTATATTAATATTGGATGCCAAGAACCTTATGGTCGTATAAATATATTCGCATTTCGTTTCATTTCACTAATACATATCGCATCATGAATTTATGCATTTCATATCTGCGAATTCGTGTGCAGCACGTGCGCAGTTATTGGTTGCTTGTTTGTTTGCTTGTGCGTTTCATGTGCCATTTCATGTTATTCGATTCGGATTTCGACATCGGGAGTCGTCCGGGCCGCAGATGTCGCTACTTTCAACAATCACTCACTCACTCAATATGGATTTGCTTCGCTCAAGCTGCGTACAAACATATATAAATACGTTCGTGCCGTGCCACTGACAACACATTGTTTATATTACAACAATATGTTGTTTGACTAACGCAAACACGAAATTATTTCATATACATCCACAAATCTCCGCTGACACATAAAATTACCTGCATTTAATAAAAATTCGTAAATGTCTGTCATGTCGTGCTGAATATCATATTTTAAACTATTTCATTGGCCTAGTAATTCAATCTTTAATGGAGGATTATGTACTAACTTGTTCTGGTGGCCCGCGTAATCAGATATTATAAAACCGAAAGAGCAAGTAATCCGACAAACAGTATTTACTATTTTTTAATAGGATAACATTATAAATATGTTTATAACAAACTTTACGTTTCAGAACTAACATCGTTATCCAAGTTGATATGTGAACAACCTTTACATGTGAACGACGAATATTGATTACAGCTAACTTCATTTTGTGTAAAATGTCATAAATTACCAAAAAGCATTACGAAAAGTACGCAAAGTTAAATAAATGTTCGTTCATTTAAAGAAAATGGATTAAAGATGTCCCTAAAAATTTCTTTTTTATAATCAAAATGTCAATCTGGATAAGAATTATATAAAATTGATGATTGAAATAATAATTTGTTCATTACATTATTAATTGACCCGTTTTCATAATTGACTGCATTCAATATTAAAATACAGATTTCAATATTTAGTAGAAGTGTCATATTGTGAAATATATGTTTTAAAAAATCGTATGTGGCCAACACAAAACATTCTTTTACGTTTTAGTAGTAGGTTTATTTTGCTTAGATGAGATAGAAACATATATATTTTTTTAATTCAACGAAATTTCTCGAGCGTGTTGATATATGGAATGTGTTTTCGTTCCATTAGTGAAATTTAACTTAACGAAATTTCAATTTTGTCAAAGCTTGTCATTTCTAGACAAGATTTTAATTCTGTAACAAACTAACGGTCTTCTTTTAAGAGATATTTGGGAAAATATGAAAATCCAGGCTTACTGCAAACTGTAGACAGTTTAACCAAGTTCACAAACTGAGCCACAGTTTCATCGAACTTCTCGCCAGACTAGAGTTACGATGTAAGTTACAGTAATAGCACAATAGACAGTATATAGATATGTCGCCCTATGTATGTAACAAGCGTCTCTCAATAAGTCCAGCTGTATCGAGCAGGAGATAGGATATACGGTTGCCGATTTGGTCGCTGCTATCATCTCTTCCCCTATTTGATGGAATTGCGTGAAATTGATTGGTTCACAAAACTTTTGTCAATGCAGTCAGTAATATTCGAGCGAGCTCTCCATAACTATTGTCAGTCACACTCCCTTTATCGGATACCAGATAAGAATATTACATTTTTATTGCAATATCTCAGATGGAACAGTCATTTTGTGAAGTATAACAGGATCGTGAGTCGAATGGTGATTCATACTATATTGATTGGATATAAATTTATGTTTTATTGTAGGTCAGTGAATTGTTACACTGATTGAATCTTATCTGTTGTCTGTTCATTAGATTTAGGAGCGGTGGTGGACTTTTATAAAACCGTTCAAACCAAAATCTTAAACTTTTTTATTCATCAGTTTTACTTTCCTGGACGAAGTATATGACGAAGTCTAAATATTGATTTTGTTTCATAGCAATCGTATAGTGAATTTAAAACAAAATATTATTATAAATACAGATAGTGAATGAACATGATAGTCGAGTGAAGACCCCTCCAGGCGTTTCTCTCTAACGAAGAAAGTAATGAGAAAGCATAATTAGGATATTATTATTCGTGAAATTATTAAAACTTTAGTCAAGTATTTTAGTTATAATATATAAACTTTTCATATCGTAAACTCCTTAGATTTATGAGGGAATTTGATCGAATCTTAAGTTTTGCAAAGCGTTAGTTTTCCTGTTCGGTCGATTATCCAATATACAGTAAATATTATGCGTCTGCCTGATGTAATCTCCGTTGTGTTATTCAGGAGAATCGCTGCGTGAAACACACGCAATGTTCAGGAACTAAACCATCTACTAGTGTCATTTATTTAACACTATACTTAAACAGTGATGTGGCATATGAAATAATTAATCTTTTCTGTACTTATTTATAGATTTACGGTTAAACATTATTAATCATTGGTTACGGAGGCGTTGCTCCTGTTGTTTAAATGTTCGAGTATATATATTTTTTATACATATCTTTTAATGTATAATATATATACTTACTTTAAACAATATGTTTGTAGTATATATAAGCTCGTGTAATTCGCTTAATTTTAAATTATAGTTTAGTTTCCGACGTCATTATAAGTTATGTCTATTGTCAGAGAAACTTTAAATCATATAAATCACATTTGCAACATTTAAATCAGTAGAAATTCCAGTGTATTCCCTGGAGTAATATCGAGTCGTGCGCTTGTAAATCCTCCGTTTGATCCACGCGTATAAGCTGGACAACAAAACAAAATCGAAATGCGATAAGACCGATTTAAAATGAAACTGCTGCTGCAGGCCGGCCGGAATTAAATGTGTGTGTGTGTGTGTATTTGATGCTGGTGGCATTGTGTTACCACGAGAAAAATCAATTCTCGTCGGTAAGAAAGAGTGAGAAACAATGTATTGTTTGGATCACGTACCACAGAGCACTTGATCGTATATACACTGTTCCTGTAAACCAGTTCAATTATTCGGTAGAGATGTGCCTTTTTCGCTTCAGTTACTTGTCTGGTTTAGTGCAACTCTGACGTCATTGACACATCGCACAACAATTGTTTTCCGAGCATTACGTTTTTTTCTTCTTCTTTTGTTTCGCTAAAGTGTACGCGATTGCCTGCATTCTACCTCTATCTGACGAGTAGGTGAAGTGCTGAAATTGTATTTACGGGGTTTCTCTGACATTTCAGAATGTGTAGACATATATATGAATTTTAGTTTATTATTTCGAGTTTTATTTTTATTTTATTGCCTGGGTTTCATTAAAAAAATAATAATTCATAATACACTAAAAATATTAGTGTGTTTTGTTAAATATAAATAAATAAAAAATTGTAATAATTATATTTACCGACACTTGGTACATTCAATATTTTTTTTTTTTTACTATTTATGAACAAGTTTAACCTAATCTAACCAATGGAAAACGGTTTGTGGAATATACATGATATTATTTCATTTCTTTCCTTACAAAAGAGATGAATCCGAAATAGTGCACGATTAGCTAAAAACACGAAAGACTAAATGGCTCAAATTTTAGCCTCTATTGATTCTGCAGAATGCCATATAATTATAATGTTATAAAAAGTTCATTTATCGGTGTGAACACTATATACTTATAGTACAAAGCGAAATATGCATTTTACAATGCAGATATGTGCTGTCATTTTAGCATGCAACCTTTTGAAGTGCAATTTCATTCTTAACAGCTGCAAGTACTATGCAGGGCAGGAAATGACGTCATATAACTGTTTAAAAAATGATTGATTATTAGAGTAGCGTGTATTCAAGCGGCCACTACTTTTGTATTATTAATGATCCGATACCGAACTATTTTTCACATCGGATCGTTGGCAGCTAGCGACGTGACGCGCGCTGCGGTGAATGAGAAAATCATAGGTTGCATTCGACGTCCAGTCCATATAAAATATAACGAAGGTCTCACTGCGCTGCGCTGCGCTGTGGAGAAGCTAACGATATGTGACGAGACACGACACGACAGTTAACTTATTGGTTTGTTTCCGGTATTCTGAATATCGAAATCTCCGCGGCCATAAATTTTATCGATGGCTCTCGCATCATGGCTACTTTGGCACAGCGTCGTATCTCCCCCCACAATCCACCCGCTTGTTTCGCCAATTTAATACTAAAACAATCTTTTCTCTTACTGATCGTGATTTATATGTTCGTATACTTTGCTTATTCGACTGGAATCTCGGATCTAATGACATCGTTCACTGATATATCCTAGGTTATAGCTTTGAAATAAATAAAAACTGATGGAAAAGTAGTAATCATAAAACTAGAAGTACCGAAATGGATACAGTGATTGAAACCAATTCTACAGTTTCATACACTGGACATTCTTATACCTATTATCAAATTGTACATTTACTGTATTTATACGAATTTATTACAAAACAAGAGAAAATATATACTTCAATTAGACTCATCTTAACATATTATATAATTTAATTTTATTGGGAGACCTAAATATAAAATAACCAATGCTACATGTTCAAACAAAATCACACAGACGTTATTCCGAAAATAGATTCGATTCAGAGACGGTCAAAACGTGTATTTCCGTTAGTCACAAGTTGAAATTGTTCATATGATTACAATGCGTCGTTGCTTACATTCGTATAATAATGTAAAGATGATTAATTTCAAAGACGAATATATTAAATCGTAATGTCATCACTTCATCCATTTGCTAAAAATGCCCCTGTTTACGTGTCATCTACATCTGTTAATCGAGTTTGGGAAACGGAACAATTTAAACCTGATTACATACAGACAGTTCCTTGCTCCCCTAATATTTGATGACAAAGAGTGGATTTTCACTTTGACAAAATAAGTGATTCAATAATATGTATATGCTCGTTTCAATAGAGTAATTATCTTTTGAAACGTTTTCATAAATCCTATAGATTATTGGTCGCGTAATTTAGCCATAACTGGATAAAGTGCTATATGTGTGCAGAATTATTATTTGACGAAATGCATTGAATATCGATTCTATAAAATTAATTACTATTACTAACCTAACATAATAACAAAATTTATTGAAATACATCAAAATTCAATTTGGGCCCGGATACTCAAAATCACGGTTCAGAGGACTTTAATAATCGTAACAAATTTCTCCAAATTGCTGACAATTTAAAAATACTTCCAAAAAGTAAAATAATTATTTTTAAAGGTAATTTTTCCTTCTGAGTACTTTTCAAATAAAACAAAATAATTATTCCAAGTGTAAAAACACGTTTATTGCTAATAAAACGCCAGGAGAAATTTATAATCTCAAAAGAATCACAGTTAATTTGTAACAAAATGACAAACTTCAACATGAAACTTATATTTCAATACCATTTATACTTGGACTCTATAAGTAAATATGGCAATCATGAACATTATTGAACTCGAGAGTTTAGCGGAAATATACGTTTTTATCTCTCCTGTATCGAATCTATGTGTCTGTTTGTGTGTGTGAACGCTGTCGAGCTAAAACTATACGCAAATTTAAGATATCTAAAACTTATGATCCAGATATGGCTTCGTATCGTATTTCACGATTAAAGCATCTTTGAAATTCATCCATGTGATGTGGTATTTATAAATGGCATCGCTTTAATCTCGTCTACCCCTCCGCGCCCCTGTGTGCCTCATGCATTTGCTCAATTGTGTTACTTATGGCATTTAGGGAAACGATCTGTCATCTAATATTAGTGTTCACATTCACAACGTCGTGCTAGGGAACACGCACGCACGGTAATTCCATTTTTGGGGTTAGGGTGCCAGGTTGTATTCGAATCGCAGTTAGTAATTGTGTTAAATGCAACGTCAGATATTGTCATTTATAGCAAGTTTGATATTTGTATTAATTATGTATACATTTATTCGGAAGTAGTTCTAGAATATACTTGGTGTTACGTATACTTATCGTCATTCTATAATTGATCAAGTAAAAGTCATTGTACCATATACAAAACCTGTGTTAATTTTAATGGTAAATAAGTTTCAGTTTGAAAGTTCGTAGATGTGGGAGACCCGGGCAAGTAGAATAATGCTTATTTCTCAGAAGTTAGAATTATTAAAGTCATATTACGTACATAATTTATAAATATATTAAATATTTCTGCATCATTACTGATTATAGCATTATTTTAGTTTTATGATTATAATACATCCTTTTGTCCAAGAAAGTAAAAAAATCTACAAAACTTTACATTTTATATCAATATCTTTTTCAAAAATAAGGTTTCATTCCCGGGGTATGCAAATTTCAAATTTGAAACATCTTGTATTTATGTTTAACGGTGTAGGCTGTAGAGCGTTCACACAGACGTCATTGAGAAATACTGGATATTTCCACGTTTTAATTTATGAATATCCAATATTGCGAAATTGAAACAATATATAATAAATCAATGAATGCGTTAATCCATATAATTAGTCAACAAAATAGAATTGTGTTATTAATTGTAGCTAAAGCAATAAAATTGAATTATATCGAATAACTCGTAAACAATAATTTTAAATGGAATCGAACGGGTACCGTGTTTATTACATATACTACTACACTTCCAATAAAATAAAGCGATTTCGTTCAGACTTTCTTTTATTTCCGATATAAAATTTGATTTACTTTATATCACATGAAACTGAGTAACATAAACCAGAACATTGAAATAGTTAAATTATTATCAAATCGAATATCGAGTCTATACAAGAGAATATTGTGATCACAAGAAAAATAGCTTTTCATTATCATACATATTAATATTGTCTCATGGCAATCGTAGCATGCAAATTTATTTATTGATTTCATGTCCGGATATAGAATAGCCATTGTGGTATCGTTATAAAATATTTTATGTTAATCTCGACTCGACTGTCAGTGTTAAATGAGAATTCCTTAATTTACAAAATTAATTTAGACATCATTGTGAATATTGCAAGGGCTTTTAATTTGTCAAACTTCCACCAACTGAAATATTAATAAGGTTCTCGTGTTTTTGGGTGGAGTCGCTCAACGCTGCCGCTGTTTAGATTTCATTATCTTTATATTCTTTTACGTAATAAAGTAAAAATGTTTCTTTGTGCACATTTTTATAATGCGTCAAACATGCTTTTATAATGAGTTCGTAAAACTGATGGCGGTAATTGCAAATTAAATTTGCACATTTCGATTACGACCAAGCAAGGTATGAAAGGGGATTACCTTATGTCAATATTTAATTGGATTGTCAATTTTAAATTAAGAGACTTTGTTTTACGTTTCAGGTTTACCAGTTTAGATTAAGATTTTTAAATTAATTTTTCATAATTAATTTGTGCTATATTTATATAATTTTATTACATACAGAGAGAGATAGAACGGATATTTCCATCAAACTTACAAATGAACCATAATGTTTGCTTGTGGTTATTCTTAAGCAATGTTTTCTCTCACTCTCGCATATTTTAATATCGATTTATCAACAAACATCGCCGCAATGAAGTATAACATATTCCCTAATTGTTGCCGGTGATCTGTAACCATGAGTGAAGTAACATGCCGGTGTCGCGTTGACAACCAGCACATACAGGGTGTACGAGATGAAATATGTATTTGTAACCGCGTGACAGTATTAAACCGCCATGTCAGTAGTCGCGAGTTGATTTGATAGTTCCGTGGTGTGTGGAATTCGCGGTCCGTTCCTGTTTTGCGCTAATATAATATGTTATGTTATGTATGGCATGGTAAGGCGTGGTGTCGCTTTCCTAGTTTGCCGAGAACCATGATGAATTGCTCAGCGAGTATCAACGAACCGTTGGCGCTGCGTTCGTTGCCTCCTTCAATTTCAACAAGCATCTATTACATCTTAGATGCAAAGTTCTACAATATAGATAGAAGGATTGGCGGTCGGACAAATGAATTACATACCATTTACGAACAGCAAATTCATTTTATGTCTACTTAACACAAGTGCCACTTCACTGTAAATTATTTGCTAAAGCTATTTCAAGAGGTTCACAATTGATATACTCAGGAGTGGTGTAAACTTATACCCTATTATAAACACATGACTAAATACTAATCAACAAAATTTTATTAATAAATACACAAATAATTCTATTTTATGCAATGATCATACAACCATGAACTTGATCCATCTAATTCGGAAAACGTAATCTGAATTAATATTTTTAATAAGCAAACATTAAATATAGTAGAATACATTTTTTATAAATTTAAGCAGAAAACAGTTTGTTTCACAATCTAAAAAAACTTTATAGACATAAAATATATTATTTTTTTAATATATACCCAAAATAGTTTTATTAAATATGTTAGATTTAATTTTATGGCCTTTCGGTTCACAATCTGAAGAAACTTTATAGACATAAAATGTCCTACAATTTTTTGTAAAATTATTTGATAAATTAAAACCACGCCTAAGAGTCGTATTAAGGAATTTGTAGTACCCCAGATATCAATGCAACACTGTCGCTTGCAAAAACAATATCTGGGTGCCAATTATTTTTAGTTTTACTTGTGGTGTTTGTTTTGAAGCTTGCCATTTATATTTAACGGCACAAAAAAGTGGCATACACAAAAAAAACGGCGCATTTGGAGAGTTCATCCATCTCTGCAGATGCTTCAATGTCCAATGCAGAATAGCATCAAATTGTCTTGATGTAAATTCTATGCAAAATAATTTAGGTTTTTTATGTTTGCTTTGAATAATCGATGGAATATTGATGATCAATTTTGTTTGAACAGATTGCTTTATTTAGCATAGTTTTATTTAGTAACTTCTTTTACTAGGTAATATATTAGACAGTGACCACATTCGTTTTCTTCGTCTATTTCAAAATGAATATCTATTTATAATTTCATTATAATGTAGACCACTTATTGGCACTGTTAGACTGGATTAAATTGGAAATACTATACTACTATAGTAATAATTAACGTAGAAACAAGGAATATCGATTGTGTGAGGCTGTTTTACTTACATAGTACCGATTTGTAGATAAGTTGTTGCTTGTGTTTTAGTGTAGTGCAGCCATTTGCCTTTATTGGATTTTCTGGTTAATGCTTTTCTTAATACCTTCGACGTACTTAGGCTATATTGGTATTCTTCCTTACAAGATACCCGTTCTGCTAAAACTTTGTATAGCAAACGTATAAGGCTTTTTTATGATCATGCCCTGGAAGTGCTGCAGTTATTAGAAAAACAAAAGAAAACTTTTGGCAAACTTTAAATTTATGCATTTCCTTTCAAAATACACACAAATAAACGTCAACATAAAAATAGCATGAATAGTTTTAGACGATAAAAACGTACATTAAAATGTATATACATACATTCTTTTACACCGTTACTTTATTATCGTAGCTGTTAATTGAAAATTGTTTTTTTTTAAATCTACCATTTAATAGCTACAATAATAAAATTTCGCTGTAAAAAAATATGCCATATTGTACATATTGTATGGCTTTAGACGGCAAGTTTTACTAAATTACTTATGCAAAGCTTTATATGACAGAAATAAATATATATTTATCGTTGCTATATTATATACATCAAAATATGCATTTAAATAGAACTGACATTTAATTTCTAATTAAACCAGTTCGTAGGTACAAGCCGTTGGATAATAATATGTAATATAGATGTGTTTAGTCCTAAGTCATCGGTAATCGTTGCTTAGCAACACATAATTACAAATTTAGCATGTCAGAGTGCTTCAGAACTAACTGTGACGTAATACCAATTGCTCTGTATTTGAGTTTGAACTATAATTTCGATTTGGAAGCTTACTGACCTCCCACAGGTAGATAGGTACCTATGTTTGGCTACCGCAGACATAATTGATAAGATCAACAGTGGTTAACCAATATTTGATATTAACTATGCCTATTGTTTCTCTTATATTAAGAGGCTACATCTGTTCCTGTCTAGCAACAGGAAATATTTGTTACATGTTGATTTATTAAGCTTTATGTAGAAATTGTATGGTTCTGGAAGGCACGTTTTATAAAATTATTCGTTATTCTTAGACATATAATTTATAAATCTTCTATACTTTTATTATTTTATTACTAGAAAATTTTCTAGCAATAAAGAAAGTAAGAATACAATGAACAAAATTTATTTCAAAACTAATATGAAAAATAAAAAAATCGATTGCATATATTGGTGTTCCTGTCAAAACGTATTGGAAATCTGTCAGAAGAACAAAGAACTGACATACTGGTTTGCGTATAGTGTAAACTGAACTTTATGTTTCTTAACTTTTTTTTTTGCTTTTTTTCCGCGCCACTGAAAAATGTAAGATTGACGAAGGATACGTAATTTTCAGATTGAAATATTGACATTTTATCAGAAAGGAAAATTTAATCTTGTTGTCGAAAATGTAAACATGTTATATATTATATAACCACATACAAGATTTATTGAAAACATTGCTTGTCATTCATTGTCAGAGTTTTACCGAAAATAGTAACATCGACATTTTTTGAAGCTTCGATATTAAATATTGGCAGCGAAAATTTTAAGTTAGCGTGAAATATTTATTATTTTGACCTCTATAATTTCATTATTTTTTTGTTGTTATTTTTTAATTTCTTATATATAATCAATATAATTAATTCGTACTATTTACCCCGTTCCTATAGATGTATAAATACGTTAGTTTATGTGCGAGTTCAAGCTTTGAACTGCTTTTATATCGGGCACTAATATTATTTTTATATATTTTTGAAATGTCTGAATTCAATTTGTTTGAGCAAATTGAACTTCTTACCGTTTGCTGATTACATTTCGTTGATATTGACGTGAAATGCTTCGAGTCGTTTTTCACCAATTTTCCTGGCCGTCAGAACGCTGGATGTTACTAAAGAAACATAATTATATTTTCATGGAGCTGTTATAAAAATAAATTACATTTTTGACATCACACACATTATTTACGCTTTTGAAATCGTATACATACATATGACTGACTGTATGTTTGAAGGCGTGACGTTGCATTCAGTTCAGATGTTTTTCTATACATCGAACCAAATGTTTATTTTGGACAGTGTTGAATAATGGATGATCGTTTGTCAACTCTGTGTTTATTTGGATGATATCGTATAACTGTATTTATGTTTCAACATTGACCACAATATTATGCATTAAAAATACGTTATTTATATTTATTTTATGTATATTGCCACAAAAAACTAGCCAAAATATGCAATAAATTGACAAATAAACACATATCGTTTCTCACTGTGATTACTCTCTTGTACGAAGTTTAAAAGAAAATATTGCAATAATGAAAAATTCAAACTTTTAATATTTCCCAAATAGGCTTTGCATAATACAAGATAAAAATTAAGTTGTACTTTTCTATTGTTATTTAAATTTGTTGTTTACAAATTGAAGTAACAATAGTACCTTGACTCAAGTATATTGTATCTACATATATATATGCAAGATTATCTGAACCACATTGAATATTTATTAGTTATTGTTAAGTAGTTTGTTAACCCTATTTTGTAAACAAGACTAAAATATAAACTACGCATCGCATTAACATATCTTAATCACGTTTAACTGAATCCATTACATATACGTCCGTTGATATAAGGCCCCAAAATTTGGAACCCTACTTAATACTTCTCTTATATAAATTTGAAAATAGATTTACAGAGATTTCTAAGATTTATTTTATTTCTTCAATAATATCCATATTTAAATATATATTTTTATTATATATATTTATTCCATTTTTCAAGTTATTAACCCAAAAGCTAATTTTGTTTTGTAAATATAGTACTCTTGAAATTAATATATACATATATAAATGTTGGCAAAGTTTTATCTAATTTTCAGTATTTGTCTGTTCATAATTCAGAATATTATAATTATCTTTTTTATATACATTTAATACGAATACGAATGTCTGTGTATGTATAGCAGTTTCCTGAGTATGCAACCACATACAACGCTCTAAATTAAGTAATTTACATTGTAAAAACGCTCTGGTGCACCCCTAAATAGTCGCATTTTAAATATCTTTTAATCCTATTCAAATTCCCCTCGAACTACTATCTGCAATAATCCCGCCTCGCAGATTATACAGTCCGTTGCACGGAAATGTGCAGTATGTTATCAAATATGTATTCATATCGCTCCACGTTGCAAATGTTTGCGAAGTTTCAGAGCAAGCTCTTTTCAAATACGTTTTCGGTTTCAAATTAGCTCATTTTTTTTCTCTATTATTGGTTTATTTGTATAGAATTAGGACCGAATATTAAAACAGAATTATATAATCTATTTTTTCTAGAAATCTCTAACACATTAAATATAATAGCTAATTGATTTAAAATACGATAACTAATTGGACAGTAAAATTATATCTGCATCAAATTTAGCTGACTGATCAAGGTCTTACGAGCGAACGACCGAATTCAAATATATAAATAATGTAAAATTACAATTAAATGCAAGTAAATTTGATAAAATAACATTGTATTTAGATGTAATTTTTTATTTTTTTTTACAATGCATAAATTTTTGGAATGAAGATTTTTTAATTTTTATTAATATACAAATACGACCGAACACTGTAGTACTTATGTACGACGGGTTAAATCGCCATCCTATAAGTAAATTGAGTGGAGTGTCAATACCCTTTAAGAAACTGTACTTTGCGATGTGATTAAATACTTGAAATTATGAATGCAAATTCAAACAGTATTCACACCTCTGTAAGAGCTTCGGCAAGAACTGGTGTAGCTGGCGCAACGAAAACGCATACTACCCAACGAACATGATTACCCAATCTCTTTTGAAGTTAGCGTCTATTCATTGCGGTGATACCGCGTAGATATTTTGACATTATCGTCGCACTACTCGAACATCTGTTCAGCGTGTTTGATGGCGCTAAAGAGAATACATACAAGGGTTGATGCAACGCTTGCAATTACAATACATTGTCGGTGAATTACACGTAGCTTGCGGGGATAGGGGGGGAGGGGTGTACTCCCCCGCCAGGCCTTGAGGAGTCCGGAAGCGGTGCCGGGGCTGAGTGTATCACTTCCTATATTCCGCGGTATGCAAAGGATGGTTGCGAGAGTGCGAGTGGGAGGGACGGTCGTTTTGTCTTTGTTGCACTTGCCGTGGTATTCGAAGCACGTGCATCATTTATTTTGTAGTGTCGCATCGTCTGTTCCTACAAATTTTCGGCTCTTCTGCATTATTTATGTGACATAATTTTTCAGTCGCATAAGTTATGTGCGGTCTGCTATGTCTGGACAACTACTCATTTCTCCCAATCTGTTTTCAGCGGATGCTTTTGGGGCGGACCATATGTTTGGGCTGATCAGAAAATTTGTCACATTCATCACCAAAACTTGCGGTATGAAAACATACTTACGTCATCGACCTGCAAAACCTGATGAAATACAAATGCTACAATCATAATACTGTCTTTAATACAATACGTATAAGAAACTAAAAATATAATTATAACAATATTCAGTGTTTTAGTTTCTGGTGCTTTTATAATAAAATAATGTTGTCATTGTCCCATATACTAAAAATAAATTATGCAGCATAACGTGAACTGTGCATATAACTGTGAGAACTGTCCGTTTTAATTAGCCCACTTTAGCGAATTTCCATTGCAGTTTCGCGAATTCAACTATGCAATTTAATTTGCAACCCATACATTTTAATATTTAAAAAAAAAAATCATTACTGTTCACTAAACCGTAACAAGACAAGAGTGGTTCATATTCGGTGTATAAATCATAGGGTATGCCAAGCATCACTAGAAAAAGACCAAGGAGGAATATCGGTCATACTTTAAAATTTTGTGTGTTCTGCAAAAAGCTCGTTCTCACTTGTTTCCCCAGTGGAAATTATGGAAAGTTCTCTTATTATAATTTTATAATAAATGTGGTGTTAAGCAAAATACGAAGGAAAGAAATTATCTTCCCCTGCGAGTATTTCGCTGATGTAAGACCGTTATACGAATGCGACAACATTCCCGTGCTGGCTCTGCCCGTCGACACAAAGAACAAAAAAATATGAGCTTGAATTTTTTCATGGTTTATTAAAGTGCGATATTTTAAAGCTATGTTAATATTTTTTGTTGTTCTTTTAATTCTTACTTTCTTGGACGAAAAATTTAAATGAAATATTTTAGACTTTGTCTAAGAAAATAAATATTGGTGCTTGAAATATAACGTTTCAATGCAAATATTCAATGTTAGAATTGGTAGTATTGAACAATATATATGTGGGAGAAAATGTCTCTTTTAGTTTATAATTAAATTTAATTATAATTTCAACAGGTATATGTACAGTGCAAAGCTCATTACAGTATTTATGTTCTTGCATTGATTTTCACATCAATATTGACAGTTGCAATTTACTTTACCAAGGCTGTACTCTACGAATACAATATTGTATATTTCATAATGATGCCAGACAAACAATAATTTCGAAACTGATTCAATATATGGTTGCTGTAACAGTACGATATTATAATTACTTTAAAATAATGATGATTATGTCGTAGTCACATCAAATAATTTCGATTTTGGTAAATTAACTAGTTTTCCATCTTGCCATTACTACATATAGTACTACATATAGTACGTTTTTCGAAATAACTTTTCAAACAAAAGTGGCTAGGAATTTTAATATCTTTAACTTTTATAAGATTCACTTTTTCCTCTAAGCCGTGCCCTTTTTAAAATACTTAAAAGATGACACAAATAATACAGGTTGAAATATCTTTTTAAAAAGCTGTAGTGTCGTTTCGAAAATAGTCAGATTTGAGTTTCACGGATGGTCAAAACGTAAATTTCGAGCTCGAAAATTTTCTTAATACAATACTTCAGTTTAGGAAACATAGAAGGTTGAGAAAATTGACAAAATTGATTCAGTAATCCTTTATTTATTTTTCTTCTTTTCTACATTACTTATAAGAGTATATTGTTCGGGATCTCATGTCAGTTTCAATGTAGTATTGCTTGATCCAATTACTACGCTGTTATTAATTTAAACGGGTAATATGACTGCAAAAAGGATTACAATGCATTAAGGGGAGGGGACCGAGCACTAAACACATGCCAGTTAACTAGTACACGATACACGTATATATATATATATATATATATATATATATATATATATATATATACATATTTCATATAGAAGCTCTTGAACACACGCAATTTCGTTTCATATCACTTTTGGCTTAAATAATTTCCGCCTTTACAGTGTGCCACGGAAGTTACTGTATTATTAGTGAGAATTTCATCAAGATTCTAAGTTTTCAATCTACAATGTCTTTAACTTGACGTAGTCAATACATTACGGACGCGATTCTAAGAACCATAGCGCCGAGTATATTAATATATATCGCTAATAACATATACAGTAGGGCTCACTTTTAACGTAACCGTTTATAGCGAACTCTCGGCTATAACGAACCTTTCTGGAAAACACAAACGATCTTTTAATACCAGTCGATCTATACAATCTTGTTTTTTATTACGAACCTCGAATATAGCATACCATATTGTGTTCGTTATATCCGGACTTCACTGTATGTATATAAACACCCAAATGTATGTATGTATAATATCAGTTTATGTATAATTGGTAGGTAATCCGCTTCCTTAAAACTAAATAATTTTCCAAGTTATATATTACACATTCTCATATCATATCAAATATAACATTTGTAACCTAGTAAGAAGAGATATTTATCGCTCAAAATACACGGCGAGGTAATTAAGGACATTACATGTTGTTGGTATTTTATTACAGAGATGTCAAGGCAGATAACCGCGAGAACGTGCATTTATTTGGTGTTTATTTAATGAGACCACTGTTTTTCACATGTAATTTATTCACATTGATTCCATTATTCATGGGAAATACGGTAAAGTATTTTATTATTACATGTGAAATTCAAAGATAACACGATAATTTAACCAGAAAGAAAACACATTGTTATGAAACCAAAGACAATCATTAGTGCAGACACCAATGCCTCTAGCCCACATTTGGAAGGCTTAAAATGAATGATAATGAGTTAACATTTTTAAATTATTTGTGAACCAACGTTTTACTGTATTTTAATAATTAATATTAATTCAATCTTTCAACGAATCATAACATAGAATAATTAACTACGATTTGTATGTAACATTTTTAATAAAACGGTAATTGAAATTTACCGTGATATAATGTTCAATTAAGAGTACACTGTATACATAATATAGTGTTTTTAATAATTGTATCTTTAGAATTAACATTCTGGTTTTTCTGCTGATGAAAATAAACATTTCTTTGACTTTCGCTTAGCTAGGTACTACGTTGTTACGTAGCTTTAGAATGCCAGATGCACAACTACACAACTTTATGCATTTTGACGTTAACATGAGAAAGTAAAGCAATAAAAACAAAGTAGACTTTTACAATTTAATGTAAAACGTATTTCTGTGACTTTTGGGTGGCAGTTGCACTTTGAAAATTTTCTACAGGAAGTTGTCAAGTTTAATATAATTTCTGTTTTTACTCTTTTGCGACAATAGTTCCTTCAGAATATACATGTGTAAAATAATCATACTTAGCCAATTTGTTTTGTAGAAATCACAGATTATACTGCATGGTTTTGCAATCTGCTATAGGCACACTGAAAAATAATTATTACGTATTAAATCGTCCTAAATTTATGATGCGCCTTAAATTAATGCTTGTCCTTTTCAATTTAACATAGAGGAAAATTTGAAATGATTTAATATTTTTAATGATCAAATCATTTTGTTTTTATATTTGTTGAACCTAATCCGCAATGAATATACTTTGTAATTTATGTAAAATTATTCAGTGAACAAAATAATGTTCTCATTTACGTCAAATAAAATGCTATGCTAAATATTTGTTTGAAGCGTTTGATAAAAATCAAAACAACATTATGTAAAGCAGATCAAACGCAATAAAAAAGGGTTTTAATTTCGGTATAAATAACAAAAATTATCGCACCCACAAAAGTGCTGTCTGCACCGCTCAACCGAGCCAAATGAGATTTTATCAGGGCGAATTCATCAAAAGTGCTGTTCATAATTTGCGAATGTGGCTGTCACCGCAAAAACACAAACAACTCCCCTACAGCCAACACCAAACACGTGTGTCTGTGCGTGCGATTTTTTGTTTGTGTATATGCCACACTGGATATAGACTGTAGAATCACACAAACAAATCAAACGCATAAATGTTGGGTTCCTTTTTTGGCTAAATATATCATTTTGTGTTAACACGCGGGCACATACGAAAACATATGGACAAACAAACACACATGCACAAATAATATACGCATTTCAATAAACACTTACACATTTACATAAACATATTCATAAAATACACATATATAGGGTCGAGGGGGTAGGTAGTACTTGTAGAATAGTCATTAAAGTTGATCCTACGAATAAGAATACAGTCAAGTTTGTTATTCAGAGATCCCATTTCTGTGCAATATTTTTTACTTAATTCTGAGAATGTTACAGACACATGACTCAATTTGAATTCTAAAAACAAAACTGATACTCTTTGCGATTCAATATATGTATATAAGGAGGAAAGTACAAGCATGAGAATGTAGTAGATAAATGTTCCGTGAGGGATCAACGGGCATGTCTTCGATTTATCAAATGCGATGACTTTATAATGGCTTTTTCCAAACTCCACGACCCGCCATTTCTCTTCGAAAGGAGCGATTCCCCACTCTGCTTTTTACCGCATTATTGAATTTCTGTCCGGCCAAGGAACACAGGTAGAAAAAATACTGACAGTTTTATATACTTTTTACTCCTTCTTACTACTGCCTCCTTTGACCTTTCATCTTGCCTTTGCTTGCTCTTCTATTTTATATTGCCTGAATCCTAAGGCATAACTTCATGTTATAATAAGAAGAAGTAGAATCACTCACCACAAAGCACCAGCCAAAAAAAAAAAAAAAATTGTAAAAAATATATATTTTGACATAAGGCGATTTTTTTACTTGACAATCTAATACAGTAAGGAAAGATGGTGGACATTATATTTAGTTTAAAAATGCGAAAAGAGGGAGGGGGTACATATATGTTTAAAATGTATGAGCTATCAGATGCGATAAATATAATAATACACAGATACGCAGGCATCATTTCGAATATTGGCAATATTGATTCTGACAAGCTTAAAACATGTATTCCCGTTAAAATCTTCTTCGTAATATATGTACATTATATGGGGAATAATGTTGTTTTTAAATATTAGACGACTTGTTAAAATTCTTTGAAATATATATAAAAACGTATAATTTATAATACACATAAAATAAATGTCATGTTATAATTTAAAACGTTAGCTTTGTGTATTTCCATTAAAATGTCTGCATATTTTATCATAACTTTTATTAACTTCATACATTCCTTTGTTAAATCTATTCCCATTATTTACATGCTTGTATAACGTATTATTTCACGGATCATTTGAAATATTGTATTTGTGGTTGCGACTACACTAGTTCGGTATTGCTACTGGTTTTCCTTTTCGCAAACCGATCGTTGTTGTTTTAAATTCAAACCGTAGTATCAAGATATTCGGTGGGAATTTATGTCGTCTGGTTGTGGTTGTCCGCGTAAAGGCACCACATATTTCCGGAACACGTATTTCAACGAAACGGCATCGGGACAAATGTTACCAAATCGATGTATTCGGGGGGGGATTTGTTTGTGTTACTACACGAAATACAAACTATGTGTTTCTGTTCTTGGTCTTGCAGTGGTTACACGGGCTTCGCCTGATATATTGTTGTACTTACATTGCCTTATACTTTGTCTCCGGGGAGAAAATGAATTTTAACCAGTAACAATAATTTGTAGCTGATTTACGAGGGATTCTACTTTTATGTTTATGACATCGGAAAGGGATCTTCAGCGCCACCAAGCTTACTTAAACTAATATTCAAACTAAAATACCCGTATTCATAATGCTCTCTTCACACCAAGACATTAAGACAGGATCATTTTAAGTATATGTCGTATACGATTGTATCGGCATGTAAAATGATATCTTGATCATTTACTAAAGTAATATAGAGAATGTTGTTGAAGGCCTGAACTGAACGCGGTGGCTCGAGACACGGTCGACATTGGCATTTGTCGAGGTTTCCACTGCCTTGAATATCTTGTCACTCGGTGTCGGTTCGGCCTTTCCTTTCCACGGCTTGTCTATGTGTCTGTAACCCTTGTCACACATTGTAGGGCCGGCCCCGGTCGACGTCCATGTGTTATATATTTGCCACATATACAATACCCGCCCATTGATCTTAAATTAGTTTAGTGACAACACGATGTTGCTTGTTTCAACACGGTATTATTAGTGACAATCGTGTATACCGTTTTAATTATACGTATATATTTCTTAATACACTATAATTATAAAATATGCCAGTTTGTGTTTGAGATGACGTCAAATTATTTTGCATTGTATTGAGTCATGTTGTAAATTAGGAAAATTAATATCACGAAACACGACCGAACTTGGCAGGAGGATTTAGATGCGGTATGAGAACAATCAAGTAGTTTGTTGAAAAGTTCAACAAATCGTGGAAGGAAAGAACGACACCGTGTACGACATCAGGGTCGAAACGAAACGAAACCAGACGAGGACGAGACTTGACGACAAAACAAACAACATTAATTTAAAGTTGGGACCTCGTGCGCGTGGAACTAATGATAAAACTTTATTCATCTGGTTTTAATTCGCTAGTGCTGGGATTGTCTAATTACACATTCCATCAAAAACTATAGACTCTCCGGAATTTTTCAATTTATTCACCTCAAAGCCAATTCCTTCCACTTTTTTAGACTATTCTTTATTGTCGTTTTGGAAATCACAGTTTAACGGCTAAGAAATCATTCAACTAGCAAAATACTTTTGGAACACTATTGCAACTTCAAATATCCAATTAAACATTTTTATTTCCTTTTGATTGATGTAGTGAAAATATATTCAATTAAAATCTCAAAAGAAACGCGATTTGGCACTGCTTTTACTGATAAGTTTTAAACAATTTTGAACCTGAATATTACGATTTCCAATATTCAATTTAAATCACTTATTGGTAGTAAAAGAGAAATCTATTTTCCTTTGACTTACGGAAGAAAGTATTCGATTAAAATATCAAAAGAGTTATGAAATATAATTTAAAAATTTTATGCTGAGTATTATTTGTTTTACACTATGTATTCACTGTTACGTTGAGCTTAAGTACTCGGTTGTGTATCTAATACTCTTAAAATTGTATTTTAAAGACTGATTTCGCACCGTGAATCAAATTTAAAAAGAAATATTGTAATCATGATAAATTTCGATCTCGAGATTTTATCAGAAATACATGTTTTGAGCTTCCCTGCGGCTCAAGTAATCAATCAGTTTATATTCATAATAAAAATCTTTATTTTTCAATTAAAATGCCCAATATGAATGAATAATTTTAACGGACAATGTAATTATTAGTCAAAAACTGATATATCAAGTGTTATTTGTTCTAGTGTAGAGAATGCAAACTATGGCTACACCTTTGTTTGAATACTTTTTGCTTTATGTAGTTGACGTAGAAATAATTTGCATTATAAATAAAACGTAAAGCATCGCACAATACCCAGTATATGAATGTAATGTATGCGTTCGTGTTATCTACTGTTGCATAATGTTCTGTTCAAAGCAATAGGTACACGTACAGTACAGGCATATAATGTACATTTAGAAATCGTATCTCCTCAGAACGGGGGCATTGTGCTTCAATAATTAGTGACGTTTGTGACAATAGCATGATCACAAGTACTCGGTGTGTCACTGGAACAAACCCTGTTTCGATACAAATACCTACACAATATCACACACAGGTTCTAGCATGTTTGTTGCTCAACATGCGAGAATACCCTTATACCTGAACGAACATATTATCAACTACCGTCATGTCAAATGAATATTTGCTTTGTTGGTACCTCTGTGTTGTTGATATTAATATAAAGTATGTTGGTTAGTAATCTATGTAATTATCATTTGATCAGTCTTGATCATGGAATGTTTACATCCAAGTATATATGAGAGTGATATTAAAATATAGTAGATACTATAAATACAATGTTGTATGAATTAAATTGGTTTAATATATTTACATTAATTAGATTTAATACATTAGTTTTTATTCATAAATTTAAATTGGAAATATGCCAAACTATCTTTATTATTGATTGTTATAATACGAAAACGAACCATAACTAATATTTAGAACGGAAAAATAAATCAATGTCTTAAAATTATATTTTCTACAAGGGTATTTGAAATATAATATTTCATCAGTTCGTAAACAAGATTGGATAATTCCAAACAAAATGTAAACGTTTTTACGCGACCAAATTTAATCAAATCCAACTTCAGAACACAACTGGCAGCGTTTCACTACTTGATCATTTTTTTTTTGTTCTTTTCAGCAGATTAAATTAAAATATCTTGTATAATACTGATATTTTTCTTTTTGTGAAATCTAGATTGGATTCTATACAGCGATATTTGAAACTCGCAAAAAGGTAGATTTATCCTTATGAAATTGTAGTGCGCCAAAGCATTTTGTTTTTATTAATTAAAAGAGAATGCAAAAAAATAGCAAACTGCTAAAACTATTCTAATATATTAAATTAATCCACGAATGTGGGCCATTCTATATCCGCACTGTAAAGGTCCGACTTAATCCTATTCGGTTCTGATGCATTTCACTTGTAAGAGTGGGAACCTCAATTAGCGGAATTAACCTCTAAATGTTTTTAAATCCGTTACGGTTCTCGCATTGCCGTATCTACGCGAAATTTATTACGGAACATATTGGACTTTATATATGTGAAATTAATTACTTATATTTTCTATTCATATTCAGTTTCATCGGAAATGCAACCGTTCTATTTTTTATTTTCTTTTACGTTATGCATAAAAGTAAGTATTGTTTTGTGGCTTCTGAATCGATTTTGATTCTTTTTTTTTTTAATTACTTCTATCGGTAGAAGTGTGTGTGTGTGTGTTTACAGTTTACAAATTATAATCACTGTAATCTCGTGGAGACTTAGTGTGGTGTTTTATAGAGACATCCGCAGTACAGCAATGGAATTGCGAACACACCCTCCCGTTCAATGCGTATAAGTTAAAATTGCAATCTCATCATGGGGAACCAAAACAATCTCTCTCTCTCTCTTTCTCTCCATCACACACACATATACACACACAGACAGACACGTGTGCTTATACAATTGGAAGCAAACGAAGGTGACATTGCAACTGGATCGCGGCGCTTGGGGTGTTCTCAGTATCGCGCTCGATTCCACGGAACAATCTTGATACCTTCTGCATTCTCTGACATCCCTCTATCCCAAAACGTAAAATCCCTGCTTCTTCATTCGCTTCCAGACATAATTACACGACACGCACGCAATACAAAGTTAACCATTTCAATACCTCAAATTTCACTTCCATTTATGGCAATTTGACGTTCTTATATCTAAGCGCACTGGTTGGATGAAGGGAAAACATTCCATTTTTGAACATCTCCTCATCGACTAAATGTAACTTTTGCTATAACGCAATGAAACGAAGTTTAAAGTCGAGCCGGCAAATTCTGTGCTCGTCAAATGAAATTAATGAAAACGGGAGTAATCAAGTTTATTCTGTCGCCGTTTGCAAATTTGGATAAGCATATAATAGACGAAATTAGGGCAATTCCGCTCCAATTGAAATCAGGATTTCTCAGCAGAGTATATAGAGCCACTTTGATTCAAATCATGACAGAATTTTATGTATGATACATGTTTATAAATCAAATGCAATATTTCCATATATTTCGAGGAATTTTCCAATTTTATTGCTTCATACATATCACAATATCCGACTCAATTTCAAGCTATTTTAAAAGTTGTGTATTGAATTTTATTTGTATAGATTGTAAATATAATAAAAAAAACTACTAGAACTAGCGCCAATGATTACAGTTCTTTAGTTCATTTGTAGTACAGTTTAATAATTATTAAATTTATATGATGTTTAATAATGAAAATAACAGTTTTGCCATCACTCATTTTTGAAGAGATAGTCCACGTATGTCTACAACCTTGCAATTGTTTTCTAGCTTATTAAAAATTTTATAATTATTATTTTCTATAACTTTTGGATTCAATTTGAAGAGACCATATATGCATAAATAAATATTTTAGATATATTTAAATAATTTCATATACCTTTTGGGAATCGGAATCAGAAAGACGTGAAATGAATTTCTGTGCAAATATATCTAGAAATGCAACTTAGTTGACGGCATTTTAGAGAAACGTATCTGTCAAACCTTCGTTTAATAATTCGTGTAGCACATTTTGTTTTGATGGATACGCCTGTTCGGCTCGGCTAGGCTCGGCGGTTACTTAGGCATGTATGGGTTTTATATATCGATAAAAATGTAACGGCCGCCGTGGATGGTGCGGCTGTAAAAGCAATACAATAATATGCGATGCGGCACACGTTTTTTAAACTCATATATTTTGTGCCGGTGGGCGAATTTTTATTCGCCCCTTCCTTGCTGCACGGTGAGGGTGCGCACCAGAGACTTGTGTCTCGTGTACTTTTTAAAAAGTCACCACTATAAAATATTCGACACGTACTGTCCAATTTTATTACTGCGATCAATATGGCTACCCGATTTTTTATAAACTTTTTTTTACATGAAACAAAACGTACGAACGAATATATACTATGTGACGAAATGTAACGCATGCGTGATACAATTATAAACAGGAAGGCTCTACTCTGAAGGTACTGGGTCAAATTTTACCAAAGAAATCGTTACATATTTTATATAATTATGTGTACAAATTGAATTGCTTTTATAGCCGTGGCTTACATTGTTTTATGCCTGCCAATCAAGTTTGTGCACAAGTTTGGATTATCTTTTTAAAAATTCAGTGGTTATAAAACTGTTTTGAATTTTCTTTTTTTGTTGCCACTTACTCTGGAAATATTGGACCCGTCAGATTTACAATGCGTACAACTTATATTTGTAAGAACACTGATTCGGTTAAGCCTATTATTCTGTATTTCATTGTGAGCTATAACAAGTGATAACAGAAAAGAATAATATTCTTACAAAAAAGAAACACTTTTTAAGTAATGTCTAACCAAGAGAATCGAAAATGGTGAAAAAGATAAAACCCTGTAAAAAATAAAGAAGCGCTTGCTCGTATTTTGTCACATATACGGTGGGTGTATCGAGAGACCTTATTATTACTCAGGTATATATATATATCTGTATGCTGTGGCGCTAATTTCCCAGTGGTACAGACCTGTGTTTAACTAGATGGAAAAGCCACGGTTCATAAATTACACTGCAATGTGTAAAGTGTCTGACGACCGCCTACTACGCTTACGTTTCGCCTCTTTTTTTTTTTTTTGTTCTTTTATTTAAAGCCATACGAGTGGTCGTTATGCTTATTTTATTTTTTTGGGGACAAAATTTAAAACAATATTTCGGCTAATGAGAAATGGTTCATTTTATTTGCACAAAAACTCTTGTTATTTTTGTTCACACTGTTTATTCAAGACTATTTTAAAATTACTTCTAGTTCGGTTTTGCTTGTTTATGTAGAATAGTTGAGGAACACATTCCACTATGATGACAATGCTTTGTTTACACTAGCAATATTACATGTTATTTAAATTATTAATTGAAATTACGGTATTTCATTACATTATTATGATAACCTACAACTTAAATATATATATATATATATATATATATATATATATATATATATATATATATATATATATTCAAATTTAGAGTGAACTTCACTCGACTTGCTGGTCCTTTCACTGTCTGTATTTATAATTATGTTTTAAATTCATCCTACGATTACTATGGTACAATATCAATATGTATTGTCACTAGGGAAAAGTATATATAAAATAACCATTTTCAATGTTGATTTGTCAGAAAATTGTTTTTTTTTTTTTTTTTAATAATTAATCTTAAACCAGCAGCAACACAAACGTCGCTGAGAAAATAGTCACAATTCTCACAATTCAGAAAATATGTAATATTGAAATCATAAATACAATTTTCACCCGCCCCGTAAGCTTTTTGATAACTGAAATAGCTACAGTAACTCAAAAAGTTATACCATTAGTACTGTGTATTAGCACCCCTTGTAAATCATAAATATAAATTATATGTGGAAGTAAAGTTCTTTATGAAAATGGGAAAATACGGTTAATTTTCGATTTATTTTCGCCGAAAAGATACAAGCCTGGTACACATATGCCCCAAGGTGAAACGTACGAATGTTACAGTAGCGAACGCGGAATAGGCGGCAGCAAAATAAAGCAACTAATGACTAAAACCCATGCGTCAGTTTGAAATAACATCGTTATTGCGCCCCAGAGTCTAATCAATGTTGAGTCTAGGCTTGGCATCGCTCGAACTCGAGCTTCGGGGCCTTGGTTCTTGCTGTGCATCCCAACACATGTATATCTATGAGCACCAACCAACGAACTGAACGGAATCTAATGCAACAGCTACTGTCTTCCTTCCTCATCCTGCCTTCTACCAATTAAACGCTTTAGTATGTTGTGTGTGTGTGTGAGAAATTTTTGGCGAATGACAAGGACAGAAAAATGGGCACAATTAAACTGAGATACAATCTGATGCCTTTGAGGACTGGAAAAATATGAATATAATTAAAGGGTGATAGGAAAAAGTGAGTGGTTTGAATTTGTGACCAGTTATTATCTAAATTATTTTAATATGTTCAATCGACTGGAAAGCATTGATAAATCAAGCATAGGTACACGCACAAAGCTATAAAGAAATATATAAAAAATGTAATTTTCGAAATGGAAATTATTAATTTAAAAAAATTATGTTCTTTAAATGATTATAAGAGTCAATGACAAGAAAAATGAAATTTAGAAAGATATTTTTGAAATTTGAAACATTGTAACAAGCGCATTAAAAGAGTGGCTATTGTTGCAATCAATCAGTAACAGTGTCATTATTATCTTTTCTAGAATTACTGGTTATAAATAGGTTTTCTACTATAATAATCTTAGTGATTAAAGAACTGTTTTTTATATAAATAAAGCAATTAAACCATCCACTGAATAGATAATATGGCGAGCTAAAGGTCCATGGGTGTCTGTTTCCCCGTGTTGGGAAAACACGTGATGATGTGTGCTTCGAAATATAGATAATGGAATAATTAATTATTTTCCATAAATTAAATATCATCTCATATTGATTGCTACACCAGTATGTACATACATATTTTAATCTAACGTTATTCATAATACATATATTATTCAACATCAAGCTACTAGTTATGTCATATTGATTTATTAAAGTGGTAAATTATTAAAGTTTCATATTTATTCTATACGAACTAGTTAAATGGTTCTATGCATAATTAGACCTATTGGCATTCATTATACATGTTCATGAAAGTTTCACAAGTATATTGATTGTGTATTTTCTTTGTTTCAGGTACGGTTCTATTCATGCAATCAAACCGGAAATAACTCTGTTAACATAAGTAAGTTCTAGTATATAATCAAATTGGATAATATAAAGACGGATCTAATTTTATTTATAAATAGAATAAATTTACTAGATAATATATTTCACGACTGCGTTAGTTCGTTTTAGGCCTATGTGCTTCAAAGAGAAAGAGGGAGATAGGCTGTATGGTCATCTGCATTTAGTGGTGGCAGCTCTCTGGTCGGCTATGCATACATTTGTATATAATCCGACAACGTAGACTCCGAAATTGGTTCTTTGCACTCTGGGATTTGAGGGCTTTTTCACCGAATAAAAAATGTACTATGTAATGCATGAGGACATTTGGGTGAACTGAAAAAAAAAAGCTAGAGTGTCCTTCACTTGATTTTCCTATACGTAGTTTTCATTATAAATAATTTTTATTTCAAATAATATGTATCTACTTATATTTTTCAATCTTGTAAATCTCACAGCAAAGATAATCAATAGCTCAAATCGTGTATTTCCGTTTAGATGATCCAAGTAAAAAGTATAAATATAGAGCATTCTGAAAAGTCCAGTTAAATTGAAAACTAAAATTGAAATTGATTTCTAGACAAAGGAAATATCCCCAAAATCCTTTGATCTGCCCGGCTTTAATCTTGATTTAAGATTCAAATCGCGATCAGTGTGTATTAGGTCTATATAGGAGCGTCGAAGGGTTAGCAAAGGATTCCAGCAAACAGATCCAGATGTTCAGTGAGGTCAAACAGGACATGTTCTGGGTAAACTCATATAATTTAGTTAGCCTATCACTAGGGCCCTTGGTTTGGCGTGCGACTGCGGGTGATAGGGTTAGGTGCGGGAAATGGGCGCTTTAAGTTGAATAATCGACCAGACTGGAATGTCAATTAAAACCGTAGGTTTGAAGTTACGTTAGTGCCGGTCGCACATACTTGATCATCCATCTGCATTTTGTGGTGGCTGCGTGGCCCGAATATGTTCTCCATACATTCTACATATTATACAAACGATAATGGCCTAAATTTGATAAAATCATACAAAAATATTAATTGATAAGGAAATATCTAAATATAATATTGCTTTATTTTGTTTTAAATTGTATCGGCTTTGAAACTATATCAATATATATTGTAAATAGAGAAATGTAAATATAACAAATCTTTTTATAAAGCAAATTTAATTTAAAAAGTTATTTTTTTAAATGTACCATTTACTGTAAAATCGCTATCGTTTCATGGCGATAATAGAATGAATTTAAAACAAAATGAAGTAATATTATTTATAGTTCGTGACAGTATAACAAACAATTGAAGGTAAATCTAGCTTTTTTAACTATATTGATTATCCTGTAAGCTGAAGACATTGGCGTATGTGCTTATACTGGTATAACTATGGTTTTCTGATACAGAATAATATTTATACATTTTTCCAAAGAAATTCTCAAGGTTTATTAATTATAAAAACAAGTTTTCTTCTTCAGTGTACAATAATATAAAATGCTAGTTTAATAATCGTCTGGAAGCGAGTAATTTACGTGTGTATCATCATTGTCATAGAGACAGAGTTCATGTAAATGAGTCATTTTCAACCGCTTTATTCTGTGTTTACCTCCGTATATCTGTAATGAATTTCAAGTACCAACCTGGCAACACAGCAAACTACTACTACTCAGCACTTCCGTTTTGCAAGCCACGCTTCCGCCCGCTAACCTAGTCGTCTACACAACCCATTTAGTGTTTGTATCCTTTACCACGGGCCGGCGTGGCGCTGCGAGACGGCGCTGTTAACGGTACGACGCGAAACTAGTGAAATATGTTTCTCGGCTGCTGATGATATGATAACTGTATCATATTTCACGAATATAAAAAGTTGCTGAACATATCACAAAATGAGCAACTGTCAACTTGGTTACCAGAACTTATGTTATAGTTTTTTATATGTGGCAGCAATAGATTTATTTTTTCTTTTAAACTTTAAACGAAACTTGAAAATGGTTACAGCTGCCCATCCTGCAACGCGGAAACGTAAACGGAACAAGTCTTATTTAAGATGCAATTTACAGTATATGACAGATTAAAAGAAAAAAAATATTTTTTTTTTGTAACTTTTGGGTTCATAAGATGCAAAAATGTGTAGATATAAAATATATTATTCTTTATCGAAATTATATAGTACAAAAATGCCATCAGCTCGCCGTATAATATGTGCGTTAATATCTCTAGACGTATTGTGCTTGCAATTATTTTTGAAATCACTTTCAAATCCATCTGGTTTTAGATTTGTTTATTTGACAGCTATGATTGACGTTTAACGTCATCAAACTATTAGTAGATCACACAAAACCGACACTCAATTACATATTTCATCATGAGTTCTGCTAATCGATTTTGTAACTTCAATATTTGGTTTAAATTATTTTAACAGCAATCATAACATTAACCGTTATATTAATCTTCAATTTACTTATTTAACAGATATAAAATAAAGAGTACTTTTGCAAATGCCTAGAACATTCATGTGATGACAAAGGAAATGTTTCATCCTCTTAGCAAAATTCTTGCTCGCATTTAATTTCCCCTTTAGACTGTACGATATTAAAACAGTATTAGAAACACGAATTTGCATTACTGTCATCAAATAATATGAAGCGATCTGTAAATGAGAACAATGGAATCTGTTAATGAATCTACCACAGCAAGCCGTGTACACGAATTAAGATTTAGTGATATTCAATGTTCAATTATTCATTCTACCGTTACTGCTAAGAACGTAGAAATTGAATAATGGTACATGTTACCTGTTTTAGTCGTTATTTAGTAATGTCACTTTGAATAGCAGTGTTAGCTCGTGATTTTACATCCAGATTAGGCCAAATTTTAAATGTAATGTTACTTTTTTCTCTCGGCAATTTTATATTCGCTCGTTCGGCGATATTTGCAGACGAAATACTTTGAATATATAAAATTTTATGATTATTTTAGGATACTGTCCGGATTTAATATCGATGCATATTCATGTATATATCGGTGTATATATAAAACATAAATCAAGCTAATATTTTAAGAATTAGGAAGGGGGCGACACTAGTAGACCGTGGAGCCTATGCACTCACATATACATCTGTGTGTGTATAATAACTGGAGTTAATGGAGCATCCGCCACTGGTAGGTTTACAGCGATCGATGCAGTAATGAAGTTCCGCAACGCGAATAAAAGTGTACATCTGTTTTACATAGGAAATAATTAAAACAAAGGATAACGAAGTTTGGTACGGGCACATCACACATACTCGCACGTCACGCCATCAGTTCATTAGCGTTCCCTTGTTTACATTTGCATGGTGGCGGGCAAGAGTGAGCTTTACTTATCCCACATTGTGTGTGTGTATAATATCCCTTCGTTTCTCAGTCGCACAACAAACGCACCACCGCTTGTCGCTTTATTTCATCATAGCTCAACCAAAGCTGGATTCGTTTATGTAAATCTATCATCGTTATGAACATTGCGCCCTAAAAGGTGAAATTGTGTTGGAAGAGTAATGCCATTTTACGCCATGGTTATGGCATTATGTACAGATTATTATATTTCACGTTACGTTTTAAAAGTTAATTTTCATCTTTAGAATGTTTGGCAACTTTTTACTTGCTTGAACAAAACCTAACAGGATGCTTTGAGATCATTAAAAAAAAATTGAACTCGAGCTTTTAATGAACATTTGAGTTTTCAGCTTGTTTTTGGTCCCAGTAAAACTATAATTATTAGAGACAATATTAATATATATATATATATATATATATATATATATATATATATATATATATATATATATATATATATATATATATATATATATTGTATATAGTCCAGTAGAAAGGCTCTAATTACTCTCTTATACGAATAATAGTTTATTCCTGCATCTTTTTCAATATCTCGGAATTGGCATGAGTTAAGAAATAGTTGAAATACGTATCATTTGCTAAAATCTTTTATAATTTTAAATTTAAATAAATTTATAAATAAAATAACCATTTTCAAAGACTTGAAAATAGTTATTTTATTTTACAATACGTATTGGGCTCGTTTAATGTCAATCGTAGGGCGATTTTACAACAAAATAACGCGAAATTATTACAAAAACAGATAGTGAAAGAACAAGTGAGTCGAGTGAAGGCACCTTCAGTTATTTTTCTGTTGTTATTCCGTTTAACGCCAATTTAGTGTTTCCTAAGTAGAACAATGCACAGCTGTCAATAATATTAATTTACGTTTACTGGAAGTTAATTATTAATCCTGATATTACATCGTATATGACAGAATTGTTTCGGACAAGTTTTCGGGTCAAACAATACCCGATTGATTTTGACGTATTAGTTATTCGGCACATTTGGTTGTATTGTATATATGTATCTATCAAACTAGCGTTTTATTGAATATATATATATATATATATATATATATATATATATATATATATATATATATATATATATATATATATATATATTGATATTGACAGTTGTTGTTATTAAAGTGTTGTTCATGTAACAGCGGTCCAGATGACGTTCACGAAATTGAATCGTATTTCCAAACCAAATTTACCCAAAGTTCAATTAACTATTTGTTGATATTAAATATGGAATATACAACATATGTGTACGTACATGTCACAATTGATATTACACATAATTTGAATAAAACTCAAGTTGTGTTTACTGTTCAGTGTGGTAGATTGTTGTATATTGTTGGGGTACAGAATGATGAAAATAAAAGTAGGAATTGATTGTGTTGCGGTCAAGTGAGAAATAGAAGTGTGCGCAACAGAAGGCGGTTGAGAGAGAGTGACTGATGGCCGTAACCCTGACAATGCGACGGGCGACCGACTGGCCGGCCGGTTAAAAAACGGATTTTCACTTGGGCAAAGTCGAGACCTCAGACCGGGCCGTTCATTGTTAACCGCGATATAAACGTCACGAAGATATATCGCTCTTGTCAGATCGTTAACACAAGCCACAGTGTAAACATACACCATTCGCACAACAATATTCACAATGCTAAGCAAAGATAAGAAATACATATATTGTGTTTTCTACAAAAAAAAAAAAAACATGTATCTGTTTCTCCTATTTTACACTCAAACTGAATAGGGTATCAAATTCTATAAATAATCCTCTCAGCGACACGTGCAAAAAATGACACGAGTACACAAGTACTTCCTTTTCAAATGTCCTTTTTTGAATTAGGAAATTTTCTTCAAGAAAGTGAACAAAAATGTTTGGTAATATTTTGCTGAAGTTGCATGCTCGTATATTATATGGTTATAGAATATACAGATTATTTATGATAATTGTGCGCCATAGAATTGTTGCTTACTCGTCTTAAAATGAAGCCCTTATTCGCGAGTCCTTTGATAGATACGAGGCATACAAGAGCTTTTGTTAAGTAGGCTTCAGGCTAAACGTATCTTGGCTTCGTTCTTGTGCAAACGCACGAACAAAACCCGTCCGCCGCTTGTGGTGTGTGGCGGCGGTTACTGCCCCTCGCTACCGTTTAAATTCCATAAGCAACGTAAGAGGTTAAGTGAAAAGTTACAAATTCTAATATCATTCACGGAAAAATTTATTTATTTGTTGACAGCCAGAATTATAATTAAATGTAACTTTTCTTTTATTACGAATTTACTTCTTTTGCATGGTAAATAAATTGGGCTGGCCTAAATTCGACTCACTCGCCATTTTCTTGACAGATTGTTCGCAATGTTCAGTTCATATGACAGTTTTGCTTTATTTTTAGAATTACGACACATGACACATATTCTTATGTGTGAGCGAAATAAAACATTTACAATTTTGACATTTCAAATAAGAGGCATATATTTTGTGTGACAAATTACTATAGCAATTGTAAATATGTGGAGAGACCTGCATTCGATTTTCTTATACGTAGTTTTTTACTAGAACTATATATCCTAAACAAACTATCAAACCTACCAATACTCCACGTAATTTTATTACGTTATCAAATACTATTTTTTAATTTTTTCTGCATTTAATAATATTATTACTTTAATTGTTGCGGAAATAATAAGAATCTTTTAGCCATTCATGTTTGCTCAAAGTAAATTGGATATACAGTAATATCACAATAACTATAAAAGTCAGTGGTTATAAAAATATTTACTTAAACGTAAAATTAATAATTATAATTCTCCGTTTCCTATACGTCAAGCTGAAGGTATTGGTGCCAATGTTTGTTTATAGTAAGGAACATGTTCTATAAATCGATATTTACGTGTGCGAAAAATAATATACTATATGCGGTTAAAGATATGAATGTTCAGTCTATTTGAACGAAACAATTTTATTTCTGGATTCACTCGAATTAATAATTCAATTTCAACACAGCGGCATAACGAATTTTTTATATGGTGAAACCGAAATGGAAAATAATGAGAATTAAAAGGTATGCTAATATGGCTGATGGGACTTATGGAAGTTAAAACGTGAAATTGAAAAATTAATTTAGTGTAAAATATAGGAAACAGACATTCCATTTCGGGCTCATCGCAATGAATAAATCAACGAAGAGATGGAGTTACTACTGAGACCAGATAACACTGAGAATGATTAATTTTACACAGAACCAACTCGCGCTCGCAAGATAAGTTCTTTTGCTACAGATGGCGCAATAGATAACGAAATTCTTCCACAATATTAACGAGGAAAAGATGTACAATTATTAGATATTTATTCAGTTGCTATTTATATATATATATATATATATATATATATATATATATATATATATATATTTAGCCCTATTGTTGAAAAGGTTCACATATAGACCATGTAATTTTTACTATTTGTATACAAAGTCTTAAATCGATATCAAAGAATGTAAAAAAGAAAAGAAAAATGTTTCTTTGTAATCAGTTACTTATCTTTGCGTTAGTGTGAAAATTAAATTAATTTCCTTTTAAAATCGCTGTAAGTTATCTGCAATTTACTAAGCCAACATTACGCCTGCTGCGTACGGAAAATGGTATACTATTAACTTATTTACGCCCAGTTACGTGTACGGAAACTGTACATTGCGTTAGAAAAATTTGTTTTCTTGGGAATAATTTAACATTTTCAGATAAGAACTGTCTAGGAAACAATGTTTCGTTTTAAATAAATACAAAATATATTTTTCTGATGAAACTTTATAAGTATATAAATATATTTTTTTAGTTATTCAAAATTTAATTTATTTTATGATGGATTGATATTTATAATATTCAAGTTTGTTAAGTTCTAAATAAATAACCAACAGTTTTTCAGCTTAAAATAAAAGTGGAGTGGCCTATGACTTACGAAGATATAGTTTTCAAAAATAATAGGCACATACAAGTCATAAATTTAAAGATCCGATAATTCAAGTTCAATTAAAAACGTGTATATCTGTTAAAGTAACGAGTTTGCAATATTTCATGATTATAATACTTTATTATTATATGGTAAAATTATCTTCCCTGTAAATTCTCACCTAAATCCGACATTTCTGGGAATAAAGCAAGGGCGCTGAAATGCAAGAGAGACACAAATAGTCGCGTGGAGTATCGGATGAAAACTTAATTCAAGCCCCAGCTGGCGCACCTACATACAGATATCCTCATCCGGTGATAATCTGACCAGCGGAGCAACTAAATAATTAATGTTTTCCCTAATAAAATCGCGCACTAGTAGCAGCAGCAGCAGTCACAAGTTCATACAGAAGCAATAATCCGAATAGTGTACAAAAGTACATATGCGGTGGAGAACACTATAAAACCCCTTGACTTTAATACAGAAACGTGAGATGGTTGCGCGATTCTATGTGGAAGTGAAGTTTATATCCTAACATGCACTTTACGTGGCAGACTTTCCAAGCTGAAAGTGATAAACGTACTCATATATCGTATCTTGCTTGCCCTGGCGCAACTACAAAGTGCTCATGTCATACCATCCGATTTTGATACAGAACACTGCAAAGCGACTTCACAATACATATATATTCTTGTTGTCACTTGTCCGCTTGCTTTGTGCATCTTTCCTTTTATTTATTGTTTTCAAGTATATATTATATATGTATGTATGTACTTTGAAAGAACTTTTAAAATACACAACTTACTCTCCTAGATGAATTAAAAGAATTCTTAATCGCGAAAATAATTATTTTAAGACTTCAAAGTAATAACTTCCAAGAAAATAAAAACGGATTAACCTGTTCTAGCTGATGGCCATTTCTAGCAACCTTACACTTCATTGCGAACATCATTACTTATTTTAAAAGGGATGATATAACGAGTATTCAAATTTTAAGCGAACTAATATTGCACGAATGAAATGAACGATGTAGGAAAATTATCTCCTAATGCCGTAATCTGTTTGTAGTTTTATAGTTATTCAATATTGACAATCTATGTGCCTAAAATTCAATTATTATTTAAAACAGCAACTTTAGACACGCGGCAGCTTTAAGAGGTATTCGTGAATGTGTTTCGGTTTGTTTCTAATAATTCGATTATCCTTTGTATGTAATCCAATGTAGTTCAGTAACAATTCTATTCGCTATCTGACTCTATATAACCACACCAAATGATTGTATTTGAAATTCCCTGCATCAGTATATCAGCATCAGTAACTCGTCGTCCTTACAAGTGCGTCTGAGTCTGCTCCACTCAAGATTGAAGGGTGCGTTTACAATTCTCTGTCGAATGTAATTGCCAGTTCTCCTCCTTATTTCCATCTTTGTTTACAAGAACATCCAAACATGTCGTCCAATTTTAACATATCTCTTGTTATTGCTCTGTCTCTGTTAGTCTTTCCTCCTCTGCCTGTTATGGCTCTTGTTGTTCAAGAACACGTATAATTTACCAACTGTGGATAATAATTGCAGCGCCCCCCCCCCCCCCCCTCCCCTCCTCATCACAGATATACACTCAGGACAGGCATATATATGTATATATATATATATATATATATATATATATATATATATATATATATATATATATATATATATATATATATCTGCGACACACCTCGCATTTTCCATTATAACAAGAAGCTACACAATATTCTACTCTCATTACACAAACAACATACATAAGGTCTTCCACTGAGGGACTTCATGTGAAACCTTGCCTAAATATGCCTATCTTCACACGGCAATTCGTATATGATTATTTACGCTCAGGCTATTTCATACGTTCGTATAAGATTTTGTCATTATACATACAGCTTATGTCTTACTTAGGGTTACATTTCATTAAAGATTTATGCAAATAGTAGGGTTAACTCGACAATCCCAAGTGAAAACTTTTGCGTAAAATAATGCAGTCGGACTTCCATAGTTTAAATCTCCAAGGAGTTCAACTCCTTCCAAATATTTAAGTTTAGTTTAGAGATTAAAATTAAAAAAACGACTTATAGAGGCTTTGTTTTTCAACTATAAAAGTGCCATATTTGAAGAAATAATGTATTCAAATCAATAATGAAAGTAATATAAATATATTTTAATTTTTGTAGAGCATAAATAATATTAAAAGTTCGCAGCACAAAAATTCAGTAATACAAATTTGTGAACCATGTTAATAAGCAAAACTTTCCCGAAAATACCAATTGGTACACATGAAGTCAGCAGAGTGTAAAATACTTTTATAATTAGGCGCCGGTAGCACAACGAAAACTCTTCAACGGTTATTTTTGCATAAAAGTTGCATTTGTATTTAATTTTAGCTAACGCGGTTTTTTGTTAGACATTACGCTACGTGCTTTGGCTCAACATTTATTACGTGAATAAAGTCTGTGAAATTGTTATTTATTATTGGAAAATATAACTAGTGTATTCATTAGTTTTCCACGCGGTGCTCATTAAAATATGAAACTATAGTTTTGCAACTTCTATTTCGTTATACGTTATGTATAACAGAACGTATTGTGATAAATAAAAATAAAAAAAGTCTCAATAATTTAATGGAATAATCCGTTTTGAGAGTTCTTGAATTCATTGACTATTTTTTAAATTTCGTGTGTGTGTGTGAACGCTCTACAGAAAATAGTATTGAATGTGTTGTTTTATATTTAAAATTTGTATATCTCGGATTAGAAAATGAATATTTTTAAAACGGATATTTCAACTGAAATGTTAGAGTAAGAGTACTATTATATAGATAGTCGAGTGAAAGGCACTGTAGATATTTTATATCTAGTATAAATAATAAATAAGGTATGTTGTGAGCGAATTGCAGCGTTGTTAATAATAAGAAAACACAATAAACAGTAAAAACACAATAACTAAAATAGGTTAGCAGTGGCAGTAATCATGTTATCCAGTTACTGTATACCGAAGGATCATCCGTATAGTTACGTCAGAAGTTTCCTATTCTGCGCGCTGGGAATTTAATGGCGTCGTTCCGTTTCTTTGGGACGGAGGGCTGCTATCTTGCGCCACCCATAAAAATACACAAGTGTTTGTTCATGTCCGTTAGGTGTAAGGTACAACTAGTCTCTAGGCCAGGTGTTCGACGACAACTGCTCTCTTGGCCAGGTTCACAACTTCACCATACGTGAAACGACGGCGCCATGCATAAAACACGAATGAACCGAATAAAACGCTCAATGCTCTTATATACGAATTTTACGGCAGAATATATTAAATTCAGTATATATTTTTATTTAATGAAGCTGCACATCGTTGACTACATTAAATATTAAATTGCTGGGGTGGCATTCACTCGACTTTCTTGTTCTTTCACTATCTGTATTTATAATTTATTTAGCTTATTTTATTAAGAAAGTCGAGCAATTATCTGCCTGTATACAAATGTCGACTTACTTAAAGTAAATAATGATAAAGCCATCTTAAAATAAATCACTGACTCATAAGTGGCCATCTGGCTACTAAAAATATACTGTTATATCGATTCCTGGATATACATATAAAATCTGCAAGTGCCAAAAAAGTGCATTATCGGGGGTTGGTATAGTAAAGTGTTCCGCAAAATGGACTAGCGCGCTTGATCGCTTACATTACATCGCACTTCGTCGACGTAATGGAGACATGTCGATCGCGCGCTCATATCGTATCTATAATAAAATATAACGTGAGTACCGGACCGACATAGATGACCAGACGAATATTGCACTAGTATTAACGCCGTTTAAGGATTATAGAAAACTGTTCTTAACATCTTGTAACGCGTACGCATTCGCTAAATTGTGCAATCAATTTCTTTAATGTATTATATTATATTATTTTTTAATAAATTGTTATAAATAGGCTTTATTTAAATACTTCAGTGGCTAAACAAAATTTTCTAAATAAAATATTCACTGAGTAGATTATACGACAAGCCGAAGGCATTGGTGCTTGTATCTATGCGTGCTTAACTTTGTTATTTCATATTTTTGTTAAATTGTTAAAAAGTTATGAGTGGTGCTTCGGTTAACCTTTTCCCAGAAAACGAATTAAGGTTTCTTTATTATTTATTATTGGATAGATGAATAAAGAATGAGCCGTCCTCGACATACACTGAAAATAATGATTTCTCATCAGCTTACGTGCAGTTGGCTTCAATGGGCTACCATATTATTTAGGGCACTTTTAATTTGGATAAATTTTCATTGAATATTTAGTAGAGATATTCAGTATCGGTTAGCTACCGCCGATACTGGCCAAATTCCGACATCATCAGATACAATATCTGAAATTCAGATACATTTTACTATTGCCGATCGCTGTTTCTGCTCATACCTGTGCACGTCGCCACTCTCCTCCCTATTTTACGTGGTCTGTTGTAACTGCGCGCAAGAACAGGCTTATCCACAGATCATGTCAAAGAGTTATATTTTTTTTGAAAATAGAAATTTGTAGGTATGTTATAATTAAAAAATATGTTTATGCAACAATGTAATCTACTTAGTATGGAGCAATTTTCATAATTAATTTTTTCCCCAAAATTATACAGTTATTGTCATGTTTCTGCAAATATATATTTGAATTTGAGGGGAAGAAAATGTAAGAAATTCAAACTTTTTTGTGCAGTTATTGACCTAAATTTAGCAAAATTTAATTCCAAATTTTGAACAATCATCTGATAATCTGATACAGTATCGTGTATCGGATTGCGGTATCAGAAGTATCGGTATCTGGAATTGCCCTAATATTTAGTGTACTTAATTATCCCGTACGCTGCCTCTTGATAATTCGTTTTTCCAATTGCCAGAATGTACAAAAAATATGATTAGAACAAAGAAATAGAAGAAACGTCAACAAGGACGATGAAAGCGGTAGTAGTGAGAAAGTCCGATAATTATTTTTATCACACACGTTTGAAAAATAAATCCGTCGCAACTAGCTGCGAAGCGGAAATCTAATCTCCTCTGATTGGTCAATAATCCGAGAGCCAACGAAGGAGCTGGCGACGTCGCTTGGGCCGAGTACGTGATAAAACAGATATTGGCGTCTGCAAGAGCCGCCACGACACGAAAACGTACAAGGCGACGCGATGCGACGCGACGCGACGCGACGCGCGACTGCGAAAAATGTATAAGAGAGAATAGATGGAGAGATAAGTGTACGAATGTTGCAGCTCTGTGTGAGCTGTACCGCGCGAATGGCAATCTAAAAAATTGCCAGGAAATGCGTTCCATTCGAACAAACACAATCAGTTCATCTCGACGGCTGTACGATTCAATGTTGTCGTCCAACGCCTACTACGTCGTCAAGCGAGCCGTATTATTTTGTTTTTAAGCGATGAGTTGTTTAGGAATGGCAGTTTAAAGCCGATAGCATCAGCAAATAAATGATATTGAATTGAGAATTGACAGGAAAATGGTGAAGCCACCCCAATTATTTGCGCAAGAACACTGTCTTGGTGAACGCACCAATTTGTGTTGTTTCTACGGGAGATTGAAGCAATCAATAACGTATCTATACTAATGATGGATGATACATTTTTTTCTTAATATTATTTTAATTGCATGAAGTCTAAAGAAATTATTGTAATACACGTTTTAACTCTCTCTGAATCGAATGTGACTATTGTCTGAATGTCTGTCTGTCTATTTATCTGTTTGTCTAAGCAAAACAATTTCAGATGATATATATAATTCTAGTGAAAACCACGTATAAGAAAGTCGAGTGCAGGTCACTACATATTTTTTGTATATTAATAACCTTAATTGTTCGAGTCTCGACAGTATTAATTTCAAACTAAACTTTCCTAATTATATCTTCTAATATTCGCTTGCCTTTGATGTTGTATTTATAAATTTTCCGTATGTCAATTAGTATTTCGTCATTTCTTTTGTTGTACTTTTGTTAAACATCTCCTCTAAGCTTGTCTGTTCGGAAAATATTATTAGCTCCGTACTTTGACTTAAATTTAGATACCTAAGAAGTCAAAACAGGGTCGCAAATCAAATTATTTAAATTTTTCATATATTTTTTTTAATTCATACATTTAAATCTCATTATGATAAATCTATTTGCACTACGTTGGCTCTCTTGTAGAACACTGAAGATAAAAAGAAGAACAGAATGCTGGATGAATTCATTTTGCTACAGTATGGTTTCGGTTCCTTGGTTTTCGCGTAGTAATTGCGTATTAGTAGAAGAATTTCAAGAAAAAGTTAGGATCAGCATTTATATATTGATACCAAAACCGATGTGCTATGCAGAACATTATTAATATAACGGGACGCGATTGAACAGAAAATTAATGAACTTTTTGCATAATAAAACACGGTCGAAACTCAAATAATTAATTAAATTCAGCAAGTTGCACCAATGAACTGTGAAAATATAACTTTGCTAATTAAATAGCACATAATGATGAACTAATATCGCTGGCTAATCATATTGCAGCAATATCGGGCGATCGTATTGAAATTGCCTGCAAAGGATTATGGAAATAAAGTCATCATGCGACGCCAAAAAGGACGAAAAAATTGAACGATAAAAGCGTGGCGCAAAATGAAGATAAATTGCGCGCAGATAAGTTGTGTTATATTCGATTCATTAAAAACGCCAGCAGCATAATAGATTTTGCAAGAGGCCGAAGAGTTATTACACTCATTTTTGTTAAGTATTGAATTTCTGTCATCGACAACTTAAAGGAGAGACCGCTAATTATTTTTCATACCTTCCCCATTCTATTATGAAAATGTGCTTCACAGCAATCGATTGCAAGGCAAACAGCGGACATGTTCGCTGCAAGCACATACTGGCCAAATTGACAATACTTGTTACATCTGTATTTTCAACGGTATTTCTCTTGCATTTATCTGTATGTACTTAGGTACTTGATAGTGTGAAAATGTTTCGTTTTACAGTCGCTTTTCCTACACCACTTTTAGGTGATCGAACATTTTGTTTATGCTGGATTCAGTAACAGTAGCACATTTCCCCAATACGCATGTGGCAAGCCTTTATATTAAGTTTTACTCGAAAGGATACAACATTTTAAACTATACATATTTTTTTGTTTTACTTAAATAATGATGTTAATCGAATACCTATGTTCCACCTATGTTTTCACGTACTATATACTCAAATAATTTTCAAAATTCGTTTGATACGCTCGCGGAATCGGGATTCCGTGACAACGTGCCGTTTTTTCATTTGACGCTAGAGCGACACGGTACGATACGGCACGGAGTTAATACTAGTGCAATTACCCGTGTACACCTTTTGCTCGTACACGTACAAACACGTTTGGTAGACCGCATGACGGCATCTCTATCCATTCAAGCAAGCGCTTGTGCAAGTTTACTTCGCTTCAAATGCAACAACTCCTCGTTTCAGTTGCATGGCAGTCCCAACTGACTTGTGCAGTGTTATATCTTACGGAATTGGTGATGTGTGTATCTGCGGTTGGACTGCGCTAATGAATCCATTTGCTTCGTGGCCTCACCTAAAGGGATTATTTATGTCAAACACCTTGCTAAACTCTACAAGTTTGTTGACTGGCAGTTAGGTTTGTTTATTACTTTAAATAAATGGTATTGATAATTATTATTTTTAATAAATAATGTTTATGAATTTTGGTTCAATCTGAAGAAATCTACTACATCAAGTATCTTATAATTTTCAATTTTATTTTAGAATTTATTGATCATTTCGTAAAAACAGATGGTCAATATTAAGAGGTGCTTCATTTTTAGGGCGAATACTCGTTGTATAGTTCATAAATACTAAAAATTTAATGTAATATAATATATTATTAATAAATGTCGTATAATTCCACGACAAAACAAAAACATGTCGAGTGAATTAATATCAAAAGAAGAATAAATCTACAAGCGCATGGCGTATTACGTACACAAAGCAACTTGTTTATCATGAGTGGATCCCATATCCTAATCCACTTACAACTTACACTACATGGAAAATACGATACGCGGATGTCGCATAAATGTCACAACCGCACACAGGAATAGTAAGCGGGTGGGTGGGGGTGTGCAAGAACGCTCTAAAATCTATTAAATAGAGGAGTCGTGCTTACGGCGGCCTTGAAGGGTGCTGCACATCGAAAACCTCTGGAGAGGCGTTCGTATTGCTCCGGGTTAAGCGTTAAGTGCTTTCCGGTGTCGGACGGTTACTGCCCCCGCTCCTGCCCCGCGCGTCAGACCAGACAAAACTCAACAACACTACGGCTTGACGCCATAACAACAAACAGCGTTTGATTGGAGCAGGATTCGTTTATTTGCCCTGAGCGGAAGGGTGATGCAATCGTAGAGATCATAAGTGGTAGAGGTACGTGCAACTCAGTACACAGGAAAAGTGCGGTTTTATAAACGCCATCGATTGGCAGCAGGAATCAATCAATAAGAATTGAAATATACAAACCTTTTAGCAAATTTAGCTAGAGGAATCCTGGGAATCAGGCATAATATTTATTTCATTCCAGACTGATTTAATTTTATAAATTTGACAGTTTTTTTTTTTCTTTCTTTATTATTGCTATCTATATTCCTAATTTCATGCCTGTACCTATGCTTGTCATTATTTCTAAATTTGAAATAATATTGTATTTTATGATATTCGTCAAATCTTTTAAAAGAAGATACAAAAGTTTCTCTACAACTTGGTAAATTTTTAGTTTATTTATTTATTAGCTAAGATTCGATAGAACTTATACCTGTCATTTCTATGAGCTTCCTCTGGTGTTTCCGATCTCATTGAATGCGACTTAGCGAACACCGTGTTGAGAAATAATTCTACCCCTACGATTGGGGGATGCACCGATACTTGTACCCTTTATTGACGCCGCGAGCCTGCCCCAGAACAGACAAACACTCACAAAGCCGACTTATTTGTTCAGGTGATTAAAGGAACGATTTATCACAGAAAGGGTTCAGCTTTTAACTTGTTTTCTGTGTTTGTCAACTAAAGAACGAATCAATCGGTAATGGTCTATTGTAGGTATAGAATAATAATTTAATGCCTTTCATGTCAATGCTTAATGTTTAAATTATTTCTTATTTGAATATTTTTCGTCTGAATATTTTGACTTGGATCCTTATCAGTTGTATTCATAAAGTTGATTAGCTCGTAGATTTGATAGATACTCAAACTAGTTTACATAAGTAGCAAAGTATTTAGTGTGTGTTCTATTAGCGTGAAATATTTTGTTTAGTAGAATTTTTATTTTAATAAATACAAACTGAGTTACAATATAACTTATATATTATAGCGAAACTTTCTACGTTATTAAAAAATAACAATAAAAGTTTTTCGATAAACCCATAAAACTTCGCGTAGTTTTTTTTTTTTTACTACGGTTGTTCTTATAAATCATATTTCTTGAGAAACTTGTATTTCTAACTGAAATACTAGTAAATTGAATATTTTGTTCACTGGAGCATAGCAACCAAAAAAGGTCAAAACAATTTGCACCAGGGACAAAGTGACACATCGAATTTCGTCTATAGATTTAATATCTTTTAAAACTATTATTTAATGCTGGTCTCTCAAAATGGTTGCAAAACGAAATTAATTACACATCATTTGTCTCTCAATCAATTATTATTCCAAAATGTTAATATTACTATACATTTATTTCTGTTCATGTAATCATAATTACTATTCAAGTAATTCTTATTTCTATTCATAGTCATTATTACTATTTGAGTAAGGATTATTATCAATAAAATTATCATTATTACTATTCAAGTAATTATTATAATACATGGAATTATTATTATTTTTCATGTAACCATTATTACTATTCAAGTATTCATAATTATTATTGAAGTAATTTGTATTACTATGCCAAACATTCATTAATACTATTTATGTAAGCATTATGACTATTTGAGTATTCATTGTAGAAATCATTATTATTGAATTAATCATTAATTCAGCTAATCATTATTATTATTATTTAAGCAATCATTATTCAAGAAATAATGATTTTTTGAATAATGCTCGCATATGTAATGAAGGCGGCTTATAATACCAAATTTAATTATTTTAAATGAGACCGAAAATTATGATTTACACAGACTGGTTTCAGATTAGTTTACAGGTGCAATTTTCAGCGTGTAACTATTGATTAAACATAGAAAATTATCGTTGGGAAACTAGATTGAAACATTTTCGATAATATCGTAGTGAACAGAAATGTATGAGTGGAATCGAGCGAACTCGCAATTCCATACCTAGTACTACCTGCCTGTGTTTTCCAAACAAAATTATGCAATTAAAAGTTCGTATGAATCTAGTTGTAACGATAAAACTTTGTTCATCACTGTTTCATTCGCTAGTGCTAAATTACGTGATTATATGCGGCTTTAGAAACACTCGTTAGTGACATTCTTTTACCAATTACTCATTTGCTCTTCTAACTATTAATTATTATACATCAAAGTTGTTTGTTACTTGTTTTCAAACTTGTTTTGCCGTGTTCTTTGGATACTTAGTAGTTTCGTTATAATATAAAGTTACAGTGAAGTTTATTAGTTAAAAGAAAACACGGAAATTGTATGAGTAAATTAATTTGTTTTCTACATTATTTATGTAGTTTATTCAATAAGAAATATAGGTCATACTTGATGACTTTTTTGTAAACACTCAATTGAATAATAAATGAATAATATTTTCAAAAACCTATGCGCAATCTGACAAGCAGAAGAACAATACTGTATTTTCTATGTTCAGTATTGGCATCCAGTTTAAATTATGTATGTTCACCCAGAACAGTAAAAGTGCGAATCGATTTCGAATTAGATTACAAAACAAACTTGTTATATCCTGCTTATATCATTTCAACATAGTCACACGCAGTTTAGCATATTGAGGGATTTCGTCGCGGTAAACCCTCAGGAAGTCAGAATTAATAATAAATATATTAAAGAGAAAACGCGCAGAGGGGCATTTTGCAAGCGTGGGTAAATAACTCTGTCCCAAGGTAGTTTATGTATGCAAGTTTCCGATACGCGTGTTAGGGAGGGTGGACGAATGAGTGAATCGAATGGGGGGTGAGTTTTGATGACACTAGGGAACGAACGAACGTCACCTTCGTTTGGCTTCACTTGTGCAACGCAATGCGCGCCTCCCTCTGCTTGCACCATCCCGTGAAATTGGAATGTGAACTGATGGCTCTGCGGTCTCGTACGGTGGCGTGCCAGCCACTCCACCAATGCCACCGACAACATTCTCCAATGCCCACTCTAGGTGAACTAATTTTTTAATACTGCTCTTTATTATTGTTTAATAAACCATCAAGTACGGCTCCGTTTTGAGGGCGTCACCTATCAACTTCGAATATTCATGTAACCAGTATTACAAATTTTCTATTTTTACAATACAATCCGTCAAATAATGCTTCTTTTATGAATAAAAAGATATTTCGGAAACATTTATATGTATACCTTTTTATGGTTTTATAACACAATTGAAAATGGGTTCCGTATCAGTCGATATTTTAACGGAAATACACCTTTTGACAATATTTTGACAGAATTTGAATGACGTGAAATAAATTTTGGTGCAAAAAATAATGTATTCCGAGATTGACAGACACATTAAAATTTTGTGCGATGAACTAAATATACATTTATTTCAAATGCAGTACATTTTCAGAGCTCGGATCAGAAATTGCTTTTCACATTCCAATCACACAATAAGCATAAAACCGCGTATATGTTTTACATAGGTAACTAACCCATCATCATTTGCAAATGTTGACGCATCAATCGTTAGTTTGAAGTACCATTATGCGTACGGCGCGGCGCCGGTACTCAAATTCACTTGGTGGACAAAATTTCAATGTGTATATATATATATATCGGGCTTTCATTCCTCGCGCCACTTTGATGCTGGAAAGTGAGAGAGAGAGAGAGCGAGATAAATACGAGAACACGGTAAAAATGGCGCTTCTCATTCGTTTCGGTCAGAAGCTTTGAATTTATATTGGTTCGTTTCCCGAAAACTGCTTTTCGATTATTCTCCCCACGCAGCAGAGGCGGCAGTACGGCAGTACGGGCGAGCCCTCAGGCCACTCGGATCGAATTCATCGAGTTGCCTAAACACTTTTCTTTTATTTGCACTGCACTACACATGGAAAGAAGAACGTTTGCGTACAGCGGACGCTCCTATGCTCGCTCGCTCGCTCGCTCGCTCGCTCGGCCTTCTAATAATGAAAACACATTTCCCATTGTTTCTTCAACATTGCTGATTGCCGATTGCGTTGATGGATTCATTTTATACGTGGATTAAAGTTGTTTCAATCAATTTGTATTTTTAGATTGGCCCAGGCACTGTTTGAAGTGCTTCAGTTTTCCACAGAAAAATATCCATACCTTTGCCAACATTTGATGAGGATATTACGTTTTCAATCAAGATTAATCTTTGCAGGATTCACGCACGAAGTTTAGCTTTAGCTTAAATATTCGATCGTGTGTTGATTTTTTCGCTCGCCATACGAAGCACAGAAGAGCTAAGACAATCGGTCAAGTGTCTGTAGCAATCTCGACTTTAAAAGAAATTATTGTCTCGTCGTCCTGAATCCAAAAATATATAAAACTAATATGCTTGAATGCTACTCGTTGCTCGCTTTTTTACAATAACAAAAATATTTACAAAACATTGTAACACATTTTATATATGTAGAATATTTTTTCAAATTATTATTCCAATATAATTATAAAATCAATTATTCGCTGCTCGCATCGCATATATTACTTATAAAGCGAGCTGAAAGCATAGGTGCATTGTACCTAAGCTTGTTTATCAATGTAAAATCTGATAGCTTTTATGATATTAAACAAGGCACTTTAGAGACATTTATATGAGCGATGTGATGCACTTTGCATACAAATTCAACATACAAAGTTCTAAATAGTGTTCTAGTCACCAATTACCCTCAATCAACCTCAACGTCAATTAAATTAGAAACTAAATTGTAAATAACACAGACTTTACTGTTATATGTGTATACGTTTTAATATAATTTCATGTGGCTGCTGCACTTTCAAATATCAATATTGAAGTAGATACACTTTTCGTTTGAGTTGCATTGTACGCTGGAAAAGTTTTTGAGGCTCTGAAATAATGAGATTTCGTTCTGCTGTTTTCTAATGAAGTTCGTTACTGCTCTAATGCAACATTGCTTCTTTTATATTGTCTATATCATAGTTTTACTTCGTTATATTTTATGTAACTATAGCCAGGTTTCATTATTTATTTTATTTTGTTTGTAGAATAAGCCAAAAGTTATTATTGCAGGATATAAAGTTGGATTTATTCAAAATGAAAGTTTTACTTTATACAGTTCAGCATATCTTAGTCCAAAACGTGGAATAATTCAAATAAATTGTATTATTAAACAAACCTGTTCTTTTCCAAATATATTAGTTGACTCCTCTTGTTGGATAATTTCATCTACAACGTGTATGTGTGTGAACGCTTGAATGAAGTATATTCGTCCAAGAGTTAAAAAATATCCGGGAATATTTGAAATTTGATGTTCGTGTAAAGATTTGCAGTAATCACATTTGCGAAGCACGTTTCTTTGTTGGAAGAAGTAGTAATACGTACATACATTTCAGTTAGCACGGTTTTGCTGATTCCACTAACCATGGCATGGCATGGCATGGCGTCACCGGTCGCATACGCTTTTCACACGCCGTTTTTACCGTTGATATTTTGATCACGTGGCCCAAAAGTTTGTCACTCGGTCCCAAGACGCGGCCACTGATGGCCCGATAAAGTTTCCGGCAAACTTTCATTATTTTTATCTATTGCCATTTATAGTTTCCGTTCGTTTTTGTCTGTGTGGCCCATGGAACTTGTTCTCTCTACAACTTGATTGTGTATCCTAATTGTTTTTCTCTTTTGTTTCAGGTATGTTACTTTCAAAGTTTTTCCTTTGTCGAATTCACAAGAGAAGGATTGTAAGTAGTAAAAGAGCCGTTGCTAACCAGGTAATCTAGTCAAATTCCCCATGGATATTTTGTTCCTAGCCCGCATCTGGTTAAAGACCCCATTCTAATACCCATGTTTTATTGAATTGTTTGGTCGGTTAACGTGCTGTCTAGGAATGAAAGCAAACATTTCAAATAGATTCAATAACGAAAAGCAATTTATAATTTTGTTGAGAATGATTAGTGGTGTAGGTTGACAGCGAGCGCGGCCCGGCGACATTCGCACTTGCGAGTTTGAAATTATAAATTCGGCTCACAGTCGCCAGTATAGGTACACTTGATTTGTATTCTGTACAATAAATTTAAGTGCAGTCAAGCGCGTTTCATTCGCCTTTGTTAATCGCGAACGTGCCTCGGCTGTGGTGACGATCGGACACTCCACCCACCTTCCTCTATTGCCATTTTTTGTTTTGTTTCATTTCATTTGCATCCAATTTCGATCAGGAACGCCGCTAGCTGTGCGAAAACAAATAACCCCATTTTTTTCACATGTATTGTTCACGTTTCCATAAAGCAGGTATTCCATTGCGTCACTTGACTAGTACTAGTTGAACATTCGTGCATTCAATGGAACCTAGAGATTGTTTTAAATTTCAATTGGACACAAAATTATTCACTTGCTCATCAAAATTGTTAATAGCAATTCAGGTAACGTTCGTCCAAGATACTAAAAAACACAATATATAGTATCAATTTTGGTTAAATCCGAGGAATACTCATAACGAAGAGTATTATATATGATATATAATTTATTTACAAATGTAAACATTTTTGAAGCAGTGTCAATAATAATACATAAGTATGTTTTAATGATAAGGAGAGTGCTCGAAGTGCATGTTCAATATACCCGACCAATGAAATGCTATTAAATTACTAGTGATATAAACTGATTGATTCAATACATTGGTACAATACTTTTGCCATTACAATTGATATAATGGAGTATTTGTAAGATTATCATATTCCAATCAGATAATTATAGAAATTGTAATTTCTTGATTGGTTCATGTAGAAGTTCATTTATGCGTTAATATGTCAAGTCTGGACATGTTTGTAGCGACAGTTAAACTTTACATTAGTTTTATAAAACCTTATTGGTACAAAAAATGTGCTTTCTGTAAAATTAAACACTTTTTCCACAACATTATCCAAAGTAGAAGAGCCTCTTAATATTTCGGTTTAATATCCTTTGTGAATGCGACTCAAGGGTTCAATGATAAGGATACCTTTAAGATTATGTATATATTTTTGTTTTGTACCAGTTATTTATTTGTTACGTCTTGATCATCTGATGGTTCCCTATAGTATTTCCTAATGGCTTCGTACATTTATATTGTTCGCAAAATTATTCAAATTTTATTCACTGTATACTAAGCTAATTAGAATAATCGAACAAATTAATATATACCCATAATTCTAAAAGTTAAAAAAATGTTGTTGTTGAATATAAACTCTTTTCATTTGAACGTCTTCATTTAATACTTTAGCTAGGATCAGGCTTAAAGAGAATGTAAGATTAATAGCTTAATTAGATAATCTATTTAAATCTACATTTAAACAAACAGGCGTTAGTCATAGGTCCGAGGATTGAAGCCATAACATATAGTATTATTTATAGGAAATTGTACCCCTGACAATTAATTGAACAACGTATACAAATAGCTTATTTTATTTGCCGGAAATCACTTTCTACATATGATACGTTTATTGTTATCTTCTATCCTATACGCAGTAATAAGTAAGTCTTGTATTCCCGAATATTTTCCAATCCATTTTTGACCATCCTTCAATTGAATCTGACTATTTTCGGATATCAACAACAGCAAGGGCTTATATTATATTGATTGTCGTATGAAACAGTGTTAATTTAAACTACTTTATTTACTAAGAAACTTGTCAAAGTGTAGTTAAATATACGTATGACGATCCAGAGTGGTAGTCGACTATCTGGCTGTAGGCGCCTCCATTATTTAATATTAATGAAAATTTAAGGCCTCAGGCTATTAATCGTGCAAGTTAGAACAGGACACTCGAGCTAGCCAAGGCAGAGTCCAAAACGAAGTCTACACTACCGAAATTAATTAGCGCTAACCCGGATATTAATATAACGGGCGGGTTTTGGTGCACCATACACTCCATTCCACTACACTGCACTTCAGCGTTCACGCCGCAAACCAAATGGACTGAACTTGATTATCAATTCTGATACGCCAGATATGTAGTTAACTACACTCTCAAGTTTACCGATATCTCCTCGGCTCCGAAGCAAAACACTACAAGTGTGTGTTTCACGAGAATTATCGAACAACATAATTGACTAGAGGAAGATTTGAATTGGGTTAAATATGACTTACCGTGCAACTATTTATTTACTCATAAGAATAAAGTATCAGAATTTAAAAATAAAAAGACTAGATAGAAATGGCGTTATAAACTGTTTAGTATGTTCAATAGTATTGAATGTTAAAGCGTTCACACACACACACACACACATAGAAATGAATGAGAAAAATTAAATATTATTGAATATTAATTTCAGTAGAATATTACTTAAAATTTATAGTATATGGATAGTAATTCCGTAAAATGGAATATTTGGCGTTCTTATTATCGCATTAATATTTTAGCAAGAGCCTTTAATAATTCATATATTTAGACAACTTGTAAATTACGAAGTTTCGACATTATTAAAGCAGCAATGTAGTTAAACTTAATCGTGCGAGTAGCACCAGCATAAACAAGCCACAATTTGTATCCAGACAAAATATGTATGTATTTATGAATACAGCTTCATAAATTATAGATGCAAGTCCCTATTCTGTGTCTAGAGTACCCTCTACGGCCCTATCGAGTGTATTTTCACGTACGGTTATTATAGTGTCACACTGAGGGTGATGAGACGCTAAATTTCCATGCTCTTCTTTGTGAATCCAGCAACTTCTGGTTACCGCGCCACACAAATTGTTGTTGTTGTCCTTTTTATCTCCGTACAGACAGCCCCCTTCGATATTCGGTTTTCAAGTGCATTACATGTTTTATAGCCAGTTATACGATATGGGGAAGAAGATAAGTTCACCCCGATACTGATCGCAATACTTCGCCGTCTAACTTAATATTAGATGTTTTATTGCCCATTTCTTTAAAGTTATTACCATACAAGACATGTTGCATGTTTAAGAAATCGATTGCATCTTTTATGTCTGAACTGCAGCGAACAACTTTTTCGTGTCTGACATTGGCCTTGATATCCCCCGTCGTTTTGTTCCTTTTATTAAGAATATGAGGAAAAAAATTCGGATTCTGTCCAAATTAGGAATTTTAAACTCGAATATAAATATATGGAATTCAACAGTTCTGGCTTTAGGGCATTCACACAGAAAATAGTCCGATTTGATTTAAGGGATGGTCAGACACACAACCAATTAAGCTCCCTACAATGAAGCTAAGAACACGAACAAGCAAAACAAGTAAATAATTTCTTTTAAATTCTTTAATTAAACGGTGGAACGCTTAATTGAATAACGTCTAGAAGCCACTGAAAAGAGCTGACAACGCAGCTTTTGTAAGGATTTAGTTTCCTGATGAATCATTAATTACTAATTAGTATGGGTACACCTACATCGAAATCAATTATTTACCATTTTTGCATATTAGGTCAATGTAATCAATGCGCGCGCGTTTTCAATCAGTTTATTCGCACACAACCTTATAATGGGGTGGCATGGCGTGGCGATCGCTTGTATGTTCATTTGGTAATTAACAAGTGCTTTTTTGTTTGACAAAAGCGGCCAATTTTTGTTTGGCAGTCATAGAATTTGAAAGTTAAGCGATGTGGGAATCAAATTATTAAACATACATTTGGCTTTTTGTAATCAATACTTTTGGTATTCATTGGCGTTCAAATTTCAATAATTATCGTTTTTACCTTCGTTTATTTGGATTGCTTAATTTTACATTTATGTAATGTACAATTATATTATACTTTATATATAATTATATTTTAATTCTGTACTGCCATTAATAATTATTGCAATTTTAACACCAGTGCATTATAAATTATCATATCACAATTTAATTAATTAAATAAACACTTAGATCTACCGGTCTATATTTTATTCGTGGCACATTTTATTTATATGTTGTAACCATGATTACCACATTTACAAAATTGTTTCATGATAATCGCAGTGATAATCGAATGATAACATTTAAAACATAATTCAATATTTATTTCTCGTTTGAAATCTATATATTAATAAAATTTACATTAATATAATACTGTTTTTCTAATTAAATAATTTGACGAATGTCGATTTTTAAAAGATTATTAAAAGAAACCTATTGAAGGTGCAACATGGCTACAGCGGGTTCGTGTAAGTGAGCCGTAATTCTGATAGGTCGTCTATTTCTCACGGGACATAAATTGATAAAAATCGTAGTAAATATCGCAAGTTAAATATGTTTGTGGGTGTCAACAGTAAGTTATTGTGACGCTGATTTAAATGTGATACGTTTGAGGTTCGATTTGTTCAGTTTTATTACTTTTTCGGTAGACTTTTGTGATATGTTTGACGATTGACGAGATGGGCGTTGGCTGGGATTTACAAACTTGCACCATCAGACAGGTCAGTCAGTATTGTTTGTATTATTGATTACTGTTTTAGAAATATATTCGATTGTGATATACATGTCAATTGGCGATACGAATGACAGATAATCGTTGATCAAATTATTGTAAATATATTCGAGTCTTAGAACACAAAGGTGATATATACAGTATAATTTTGCTGTTCTTTACCATGTTTAAGATTATTTATTATTGGTTAAATATGTGTTCCTTAGGGTACAATGGTATTTATTATGTGAACACTGTATAATTTTCAAAATAATTATTTAAATAAAGATTGGTAATTGATCCATGCAGAGCAATGGTGACATGTCCTGAATATTTTCGCAAGTTTACAATATTTTTAGTAGAAATATTTAAATATTTGTTCCTAGAAGTACAGAGGTGATATGTCTCACTGTAATTTGAAATATGAATTGATGTAGCTGTATTCAAATATGCAATTTTTTTAATAATAGTAAACCTAAATTGATTCTGTTGTTCGATACCCAAACTTATTGACTGATGTGTGTAGTCTAGGGTCTAGACCAAGCACTTGTCTGAGATTATAGATTCTGAGCCGTAAATTTGGTCTGTTATCATTAGCATCGCTCTATAGTGCTCGGTCGTTCATATTCTTTACGTGCTTGTTTCGTTGTTTACCCGCATTAGGCGCTCGTGCCGTACTATACGTTTTTCGACTACAGCGCCACGCCGCGACGCTCTGTTTTTGTTTATTCAACCATCTGGTGCACATGTTCATTCCACCTACCCGCACCCATCGTCTCGCCCTCGTTTTATAGCGCTTCCTGTTTTGTTGCATTCTCACTGCAAACATTATAAGGATTACCTGTTTTTTTTTGCACCGTTTGTTCCGAAAATCCGCTATAGTGGAACGACTTAATCCTTATGCACTTGCATTTGGTGCAAACTAGCAGTAAATGTGTGAGTTTCAAGTACTGAAATTACCGTTCGAACGTATACAGCGCGATTCTGTGTTTTAGCTCGCTGTACGTACTGTACAAACAGCTTACGTGTTCGGTCGTATTTCAGTAGCAGTTTACACGTTAGAATTCTTAAAACTAACAGTAAATATTTTGTCTGAATATATTGTTATACTATGTTAACATTTAATAAAAAAGCTTTAGTGCCTTTCACTCGACTTTCTTATACTATTTCGTCGTTTCTTTATCGAGATGTGCAAAAATTAAACGAGTAAACAATCACTTTTGTATGGGCGAACTAATATGATTTTAGGGCTTCTATCGATTAAAATATTTGCTATATTTGTCGGAAAGTTTATACATTTATAGTCTGCATGTATTGTTGAATTTATGTACGTTCGTAACGGCGTACCTCATAATGTGTTCGCAAACATGAACCAACCAAATCCGCAGTTGTAATAAATTGGTGTGGTTCTCTTCTTCTCTGGACGGGCATCGTTTGCACAGGTGTGTTCTCTATAAAACAGTGCGCACGACTTGACGTGCATATAATAATGCTCTCTGTGCATCTGTATCTTCTTTCTCGAATTTCCATGTCACTCTAACAAATATATATTAATATTAACACAAGTATATTTATTATTCCTGATTTATTCAACAAGCAAATTTAGTCATATTTCAAAATCATGGTTTCACAATAGTTTATTGGTATATGGTAGTCAAGGATGCCTCGATTCCATATACACAATGCTATCCAGAAACACACTTAAGTGAGGAGAGCGGGGGGAACCAGTATACCCAGTTCCTTGTGGTTTTGGATCGATCAAAAAATGTATACTCATAAAATTTATATATAAATATATTATAATGAATATTAACATTGATTGATTGAGAAATATTTATGTGAATACGCCACCATTCCATAAATAAAAAGCAAGCTTTATTTGGATATCGGCATCGAAAAACTTTTCTTTTTCTCGGGAATTGTTTTTGTGCGAAAGTATTTCTATTCAATGGGCCTTAAATTCGACCGAAAGCGTCTAGTGTTTTTTAGAAATCGAAGTATATCTATATGTAGTCCAGTAAAAACTTATACTAATCCTCGTAGGATAAGTTTATCTACAGTTTTTATTGAATTTAAGATTTATACGAATTGTTTTTAATCCCATATATTAATTATTTTAAATTCTTATTTAAAATAAAAAAATCTAGAGAGCCCTTTCCTCGATATTCTTAAAATTAGTTTTCAGTTTATATGTATAGCTTTATTGCGTTTTAAATTCATTGTACCATTGCCATGAGACAATATCAATATATTTGGTAACTAAGAATACGCAATTCATTTTTTTTTTAAATTAACCTATTAAACAAAAGTTGCTAGCAATTCTAATTAAGTATAATTATTACTTTATTTAATTTCTGAAAATTCTTCATGCCAACTCAATTTATCCAGTCGAAAAGATTGTTGAAATAATTTAGTGTATGAAAACGAAGGAAACCCCCATCATTTATTGAATTCGGTACACACACAATACTTTCGTTTCCATGGCAAGAAAAGCGAGATATAGGCGCGCTCGCACGGTCGGTACTGTAGTACTGAAGTGAAAAGTGCTCGCGTAGATCGAATATCTGTGCTCCATACAAAGTTCACGTCTATTGAAATCTTGAATCTATTGTTGTCGCCCTTCTTTGACGCAACGTCATATCGACACCGGAAAGCTATTATTATCGGCGTGTGTGTGTGTATAGATGACATCTCGGAATGAAAGTCGGCATATAGGTGTACCTATACCTACCTACCACCACGGACAAACATTTTCCCTTTTTGTTTCTCGAGAAATGTATGGCCTTGTTCTGTCGATGCTTCTTTCTCGGTTGCTGCGCGTTTACATGACGTATTTCTTCAATCTTTGTTTTGCTTTTTCTTTGTTATTGACATCATTTCTCATCGAAGCCAACATGGAATTGGAACTGGCCAAGGCTTGATGATAGCTTTGTTGCTTTCACAAATATTAGAAAGCTGGGGTGGCCCTCAACCGACTTCCTCACCCATCCACTCTCTGTTTTAATAATAATACAATATTTTGTTTTAAATTCACCCTACGATTGCTATGAAACAAACTCAACAAGTATTGTAACTAGGGAAACGTATATATATAAAATAACGAGGCAATTTTTCAGTAAATGGTACATTTTTAAAACTAAAGTTGCTAGAAATTTTAATAGCTTCAACTTTTATAAGAATAACTTTTTTATAAGTCTTGTTATTTTCAAGAAATGCAAAAATACAAGATCGCAAATATCGAAATAGGTTTTATAATAATCGCTAAAATTAGCGACACAGTTACAAAATAATTATCTAGTCGCATTGCTACGTTGCACCATTACATTCAAACGGTTTTAATTATTATTTGGGAAGTTAAAACACGTAGTTCTATAAAGTGCCGCCTGAGGATTTTGAACTTTGCAAGTTAAAAACTAATGGTGCAACTGGGCATAAGTTTCATTGCTGACTTCCAAATAATGATTTTTAGATTGCGGTCCAAGATATACATTGCTTAATAAATTTATAAAGGTTGAACAATTTAACTGTTAAAAATTGGTTTTGTTTTCGCAATCCCTAACTGATATATTTATTAAATAAAGATAATGTTTTTAATAGTTAATATAGATATACAAATTTACTGGGAATCATAACAAAAATTTATCATTTCCATGAAGATGATAAATTGCGTATAAAATAGTTTCCAATAAAATGTTCTTATATCTTTGCAGATTTTATGTGATAAAGAAAGATAATAGTTGGTAAATATATATCTGCAGTGACTTTATGGTTACTAGGACCGGCATATATAATAATTGAGGTTTTATGATTCGGAACAAGATGGGTTCTGGTTGTGACATCTGACACATACATTCATATAGATCAGTGTGTAATATTTGGACAGTCTTTGTGTATTCACAACTATTCATCCCCTATTTCGGAAATAGTATTTCGTTCTGCAATTTGAATTCTATGGCCCGCATAATAGCCCTGACAAACCACTCTTCTCTGCCCTTATATATTGGTTTAGAAACACTAAATCCTCATATATTGCGAAATATTTACTTTATAATAGCTTCCTAGTTACATATATTGTTTCATGGTAATGGGAGAATAAATTTAAAGTACAATAAAACTATATTAGTTATATAGTGAATACATAGTATAATTCGAGTAAAGGTCACCAACGAAAGTATTATGTTAAAAAGAAATATGTTTATAATCCCTTCATTTAATTTATTTTGTAAAAGTATGCATCTATAATATAGCATTAGATATGTTTGCTGTTCCATTCGTATAATGGAGTATACCTTCGTGATGTTTCAATCTTATGGCATGAACCAACCTAGTTTTTGTATAGGTGCTATAGTTTTCGCGATATTTTAATTTCGCATTTCAATCACGTAAGTGGTATGTCGCCATCGAGTCGAATAGATTTATCTTGTCTGAAGATCACACGGACGCAGACGGCAACATTGAATCAAACGTATTCTTTAGTCGTACTTATACGGTACGTACGTATGTATGTCGTTGCGTGATTGATGTTGGTTCTTGCGATGCGATGCGATGCGATGCGACGTTCCCGTTGCTACAATCGGAATCATGTCGAATTGTTCGTGATGTAATCAAACATACGTATATAGCTAGGTAACTACTCTGACTGCTGCATCGTTTTGTCTACTTTTTCTTATCGATCTATTTTCCTTTGATCTTTCTCATTCAATTACACTTTTCAGACGGAAGACGTGAAAACGTTATTCCAGTTGGAATATTACAATTTTTAACGTTCTTTGTCAGTACTAAATCTAATATTATTCTGTCGCCTTTCACGAATATTATATTTTCAATAAAGTATTCGTCAAATGCATAGAAGTAGTTTATAGCTCGTTGTACGGTACTACAAAAGTTGTTTGACATCTTTAACTTATACAAAATTCACTATTTGTGTAACTCATCAATCATAAATTTGTTGATTTTATCATTTGTTTTGCTATTTTTAATCATTCATACGCTAGAAATACGTTCTTAGTCGATCTATTTTGTAATAACCGATGTCCAATGACAACAAATTATTTGAGTCAATTTTGATTCCCTGTCAAAATGACAGTTATAGTTCATACGATATATTAATTATAATCCCCATATATCTATGGCAACATAAATAAGAACATTTAAGATTTTCTGTACGAGTTTTCTCGTAACTGGTACTTTTTTTGAAGAATTATTTCCAACAATAGTTGTGCGAGATATTTATATCTCATTATGAACATTTTTACTATTTTTGCCATAAGTGCAGCCGTGCTAGTGATATGGAATAAAGGAATAAAAATTGATAGAGTAAACATGCACTTTCTGTTGCAAATTTCATCTCGAAATCAATGCGACAAATCGAAGGATTTGGATTTGGTACACGTAGCTACATATCGAGATCTGAATGCTTCAGGCCATCAAGATATTTGTATAAAATACGTTTTACAATGTAATAGTAAACGTCTTTCGTGGTTTTGTACAAATTTCAAAATTACATTATTCCTAGTATTCATAAAATATGATAAAATCCTAATTAAGATTTGGTTGAGATTCCAAGCTTTGTTAAATTTTTACGGCGAATAATTTTATCATTAATATAAAAATCTAGTAAAATGCCACTGGTTATAATAATATGTCGATAGAAGAGCGTGATCAGAATACGATGGTGCTGCAAAAATGTTCTCCAGCAAAAGTGTTTTTCTTTCTATTTTCCTTCTATATTTGCCGGTGTGCCAAGTCAATATGTGTATGTAGGAGGTCAATGGTTATCGCGTATGGCTTCTCTTCGTACGGCAATATTCCGAATAGAATTCCATTAACAATATGGAGGATGACATATATGAGAAATTATGAACGCTCAAGAATCTGCGCACTTTTTAATACCACGGTTCTATTGACCAAGTTGCCTGTATAAATATCGTCATGGTCAAAAGCATTTGTCATCTTTGCAGTGACGCTTCTCTGAGTACACAGGTTTCATCACGAACACATTCATATCAGTTTTGATATAATTTCCTATTGCATTTTCTGTATTTTACGGATACATAAATAAATATCGTCGGATATTTTCTATAGTAGTTTAAAAACTCTGGAAATATCTTGAGTTGATTTCATTATTGATTATTACATTTCAAAATTATTATTTTACTATATAAATACAAACCCCACGACGTGCTTATAACCAATGGAATCAAAATTAATTATAACCCGTGTTTTTTCTTTCTTGGACGAAGTCTAAAAGGAGGTATTGTAATCATGATAATGATAATTTTCGAACTCAACATTTCAATTGAAATATACGTTTTAAGCATCTCCGAATCGAATCTGACTATTTTCGAAATGACGTCTGTATCTTAAGGCTTGTATAAGATCCGAGTTTGCAACGTCTATTTTTAAAAACAATATCTTAACCGAAAGTATCAGTTTAGCGAAAAAGTAATTATTATAAAAGTTGAAGATATTAAAATTTCTAGCATCTTTGGTTGAAATAGCTTTTTTCGACAAATGTAACATTTACTGAAAAATTACATTATTAAAAATTTAATTAAAAAAAAAAACGTTGTGGTAGAAGACATATTCTCTTTTATATCTAACCATCATCCAATCCACAACAGGGTAAACACTTTAAATAGTTTTATAAATTATTAAAAAGAATTATGGTCCCTTTGGGTTCAATTTGATTAAATTATATATACTTACATCAATTATTATAGGTGTATGTCTCAATGGTAAAACAAATTACACTCTGTGTGTACATTATTTTTCAAACGTGTTGGTCTATTTTTTTTACGTGGAACTTTGAAATAACCCCTATAGAAATAAAATAATAAAAATAAACCAATATACGTGTGCAATTAATTTATACGGGCAAATATAAAAATAGTTCAAGTTGGCTGTAATAATTGGTGAAATGTTGCTTTGTGTTAGGACTCGTTAAACTAATAGGTGCATTATTTATATTCCTCTGGAGAGCTATTATTCTCGGGTAGAGGATTGTATTATACTAAATCATTTTGTTACTAGCATATTTTACATATTACCATACACGGTGAACATACAATATTGGTGGTGGAATTAGGGACTGTTGGGTACTGTAGAAATATGACCGAATTATCTCAGAAACACAGCATTCAGAGCGATTTATTTAACTATAAGTTCACTAATCATTGTCATATCTTTCTCTCTCTCTCATGTAACGACATCTAAATGTACACTCATTGTTGAGCTTTTGTTTTCTCATGGACTAAAAACTGAAGTATCTATTATAAATTGAAACTTAGTGTCTATAGTTTTTCTTTTTCTTTTTTTGGTTAAAGCATGGGATCCATTGTATATGTCAGTCATTTTAACGAATTTAATGCGGAAATAATGTCGTTCACGCTTAGTGCGTTCGCTCTATTAATTATTATTACTGCACTCACACCACGTGACAATATTTTGTCAGCTCCGAGTCGGGACACGGGAACCATCATACAATTCATTCGGCTTATGATGCTGCTGCATATCTCGTGTTCACAGACGAACATCAATGCAGTCATCCAGTCATAATTCTCAATTAACATTCACTATGCATTCCTACACTCTAGTTCTTAGCAGTACAAAAATGCTATAGTATTTAATCGATATTCTGTAACATTTTCGGAATTTTACAATTTGCAGACATTGCTGTCCGTAATGCTTGTTTTTTATTTTCAGTTATGTTATAAAATTTAACAATCGTAAAATAAAATTTTGGCGCTTATCAAGTCGTAACAGTTATAAAATGTATATAATATTAAAACCAAGCAAGTTGGTGATGTAGATATAACGTAAAATGAAAATCCAAGATGAATCCACCCAAAGACAATAATGTCTGCGGAAAAGAATAGAAAAGAAAAGGCAAGCCTCGCCAGCGTTCTGAAGCGAATCAATAGTACAATAATCTGTGCGGACTTTTCTTTCGGTATAATACCAGCGGTGGAGTGTGAAAATGAAAGTTGTACGTAAGCAGCGGCAGAGAAGAACGACGAAGTCTTTAGGGACTGTTCAGTTCAATGCTTGCCGCGTATTTTCTAGATATCACAAACCAAAAAAGTTTTCGCCGGCAGCATCCCACCAGATAACCAGAATCGAAGAACAATAGGCCCACTGGACCCTATACAGATGTCATTTTTAACTGGCAATGCTTTTTTTGCAGCGATTATTTTGAAGATATGAATTGTGTTATTACACATTTTCGGGGTCAGAGATACGGCTAAAATTGGACGTAGGCCAAACTAGGTCTAACAAAATTCAATTATTCACTGTTACTTTCTTGGACGTAGTCAGGAACCACTAAAACAGATATTACATACATACATACATACTTATCGTCACGCCTTTCCCATGACTGGGGTGGCAGATAACCCTTTTTAGTCTTACAATCATCCTCCATTTAGGTCTATTCATATAAATCTTTTTTGGTAATCTTTCATTCAACATTCTGTCCACATGATCAAACTATCGAATTTGTCCAATACGTACGACATTTCGCACTTCTCATACGCCACAAATACCCCTCAAAAATCTCATTATCACTGTAGTCACTTTACTATTATGCTTCGTCTTACGCCCATACGTCAATGTTGGCACCAACATTGTTTCCACATAATCGTGCATCCTCAAAAATACTAGTATTCCTAGCAAACATTCCTACTGCACCCAGAATATTCCATAACCGCGTACAGCACTATCGTACGCCTTCTTTAAATAGAGAAAACAATAGTTTTGCACATGCTCTGTCAGCATTTATTAAAATATTCTCGTTTAATTTTAGCGAATTATGGAGTTTTTTCCCATTTTCCACTTTGTGCTTCAATTGTATTTTAATTCCTGTAAAATATAAGTAGCATCTTCAGATGTGAGCATCAGCAAGTGGCATTTCCGTTTAAAGAACACGGTCCGTATGCGGTGAATCGAAGAACAATAGGCGTTATGGGTGTGCGGCAAATATCAACGTAGAGAAGAAGAGTAATGATAGAATATGAAAAGGAATGCCGTATCGCGCTGGAAAGGCAAACTAACTCTCTTGAGTCACCCTTGTCGTAGCGGCCGGCGGACGCAGCAAGTACTCGAACAGACGTGACTGCACACAATACATCTTCCATATAGTATGGCCGCCATAAATCTCTTTATGAGGCCGGCTACTTTATTTTACGATGAGAAGTGCATTGACTCCTCTATACAATTTCGCTACACCTACCTACTGTTGAACTTTGTAGGTTATGAACTACCATGCACTAATTACAAACGTCTATGATGTGATTTATCTATGTCGTTAAAATCACACAACTTTGCCAGAGGATATTGCTGCACTACAATGGATACACTGTACTATAGGTACTTGTGTGATACCACTAAAGACTGAACTATTTTACGAACAAAAACAAAAACTCTTGCCATAGTAACACAAAGTATACGACATTATGGTAGTAAATTTTAATTGGATCACCATTAGGAACTCCTAAACTATAGTCGAAATAAGGTCGATTAGTTTAGACAAAAGTTGTTAGGTTGAGAAGTTGAGAAATACTTAAAAAAAAAAAAAGTGAAATGGCCTTTATTCGACTTTCTTGTACTAGACATTACGTATAGGTAAGTATAAAAGTAAAATTATAAGAATGGTTCAAAATACCCGGGGTGCAAGAGTGGGTGGGTACTGCGCAAATATAATTAGGATATCCGCCAGACACGACACTGCGGTTGCTTTCAACAATGTGATGTCATATGTAAATGTTCTCACAAAAAGAAAACATTAATCTGTTTTATTTTCAACAAATACGACCTAGCATTTTGTTAGCTTTATGGACATATAAATAAACAAAGTTAATTGAAATCATTTATGAAAAAAATACCATTGTCAATATGAGGAAAAACAAATACAGTTAATTTATCAAAAGCAAATTACAAACATTTGTTTTTAATAATTCATATTTTACATGAAGGCTACTACCAACGAAAAAAATTACATATATATATATATATATATATATATATATATATATATACCTAATATTTGGTCGTATTTGAAGTAAACGTAGATGTTAACAGATGGTCTGACTTATTTTTAAAAATGAGTAAAATAAACATTGAATCTAAAAACAAACCCAACTGCGATGTATAAAAAAATATTTATTCAACAAGTTAAGGCTAAAATAAACAATATAATATATTTGTTTAATTTAGTTCGTTACAACCCCTTCAATTGTTCAAAATTGAAATAAAACAAAATTGAAAATAAAAAGTGTTTATTGTTATAGACATAAATATTATGAATCTAAAAATTGCAAAATATAACAAAAGTCGATATAATTATCAAAATTCCACTGTCAATTTATTTTCAAGTGTTTATACTAGCGCTTTCAATTTTTTGAAAAAACTATCCTAGATTCAGGCACCAATGCATATAGCGCAATGGTTTAAATTTTATTTTCAACAATAAGAGGTTCTGGGGTTCGTACAAACATTATTTGTAAAATTTCATAATTTTAACTTCAATATCCAATACAGGGGAGCTCAAAACGTGTTTTCTATTAAAATGGCGAATTTTCTTGTTAATCATACTTCTTTTTAGGCTACGTTTAAGAAAGTAACAAAATATCAATTTGCAGGGTATGTAACACATAAAATAATAGTCGCAACAAATAATAATAATGTATAGCGTTGTTTACGTATCGTATTTAGAAACATGTCCGTATTTTACGACAGTTATACGTGGCAAATAGCTCCGCGGAATGCCAGCGACACCTGTGGCACAGTTATGGAATGGCACGGCACGGCACGGCACACTCACTGACATTAACCTTACAAAATATCTGTGTTTTGTGCGCTACCAGAATGTGCTCGCTCGTATCGTCTTTGTGACTCGGCGACGTTCTAAATTAAAATAATTAAAATCCTAATTGCCCTAAAGAGAACAGCTGTGTGAATTCCGTGCCATTGTATACATATCTCTGCGCTTTAAATCGCTTTTTGTTTTTATATTTTTTCTTTTTACGTACTTAACAACTGGTCTAATTAGGCACTACGCTGCGAAGTGGACCAATTTTCAAGAATTATGTCTATTGTTTTGACTAGTTCACATCTCACCTCAATTTGTTGAGAAATACTTTCTTTTGATAACTACATCTAATCTTAGTCCTGTCTTTATGAGATGATGCCTTCATATAATAAGCTGGAGTGGCCTTCACTCGACTATCTTGTCCTTATCTACTTTTTTTTTAAATTTTAACATTTCATGTACCTTTTTGTATCCATTCGTACAACATATAAATATCATGTTGTGGATACATCATACACATACTTCTGGTTGTTTATATATACAAATATAATTACATAAAATTTGAAATAAATTATATGTTTACGAAGTTCTATATTAATCCTGGAAACGACTTCCTGGTTCCAATACAAACATAGTTCTTTGATTTTTTAATATTAACTTTGTGAAACCAAAAGTTTTGATTGAAAAATTGTAAATACGGAAATGCATGTACAAATTGAAATAGTTATTAGTTTTCTTCCATGCATATAAAACATTATCATGCAATAGAAGTATATATTCTGTCGATATTAAAATCGATAGATTTCATATGGTTATATGCGCGTAGTCAGTCGTCAGTCGTAAGGTAAGCAGTTGCAGAAAATATTTCTTATTTCAACAGGTGGCGTTGACGATGTATTTTCTTCAATATTACATTTTTATGTTGCAAACTACATTGATTTTTATCACATACTATTCGTGTATTCTTGTTCAGTACATTTACTTGCAGACATTTTTATTACTTTAATTTTACTTGGTACATATGAAATAACCGTTTCATAGCTAATGTAGAAACTTTCCTGTAACTACTTCACTGGAACTATAAGTCTACAATTATTTTTAAGATTACCCATAAAAAATGATCAATTTTTCATAGTTCATTATGACAGATTAAAAAAATTGGAGTGCGCTTCACTCGTCGCGTTTTTTATTCATTCTACCAACATAAATGTGTTATGGCTATTTACAATAGTGATTTTTCAATAAATTGTATAAAAAAAAAATATTTTTTAAAAATGATTCCCTTTATCTCTGATTCGTGTCGTTTTCGAGATATTTAAAATATTTCACGGTTAAATTATCTTTTTTTAAAAGAAAGTATACACATCTTAAAATCAAAACATAATATTTTTATATTCAAATGTATAATTCCATAAAAAATTCTAGGTCGATTTTTTTTTGAGCACATTAAATTCTTTTATCCCTTACATATAAGAAAGTAAAAACACACGAGTTATGTAGATAATCAAGTGCTACAAACAAGACGTTCTTTTCTTTGTGGTGTTATCATCAGTGCAAGGGTTCAACGGCAGTGAAATTTCTCGCAAATATATGTTGGCGACTGCATGTCTGTCTGCAGTCATAGCAATGAGAATATCGCCCCTACTCGTCGCGGCGCCACACTATATTGTCAAACAAAACGACGATAGACTGATGAGTATTGTTTACTGATGCAGAAGTGATCCATCCACATTGCACACATGACATGACTCACTCCGGTCTCTCGATTTGTACAGTCCACTGTTCAGACATAGACACACATTCCATTCTAAAGATATTTTGATAGAATTATAATTCTCAAATATTTAAATATAAGATATTTCCTACAACGGCAATACATTTTCTGATCTGAACATGAAAATTAGTAAATTGATAATTTCAAAAATATTAATAATCGTGTGCTGGTCTCTGGTGCTATGTAAATAATTACAGTATCAGGATGTATGTAGATAAGTTCGTATTTATTTTGTAAATGTTAAGCTTATAAAATATGTAAATCATCCGAGTGTGGCCGTAAACGTTCGCAACAATATCACAAATTGTATGTAGGCCGAAATAACAAGAGTTTAATTAAACGCGTTTAGCGAACGATAAATATAACAGACATTTGTGCAAAGCTAATTCCTCTAGTGGGATTTGCGATCATAAGCCGCCTACGATATTATAATTATTATTATATTAAGAATAGCTTATACGAGGTCCACGTTACAAACAAGCTTGCATTATTTATTCATGTAGAAGCCAACCAATGTTCCTATGCTGGACTCACCCACTTTTAATACTTTTAATTTTGAGTTGCAAACGTTTTTGCAGTTGAAACATTTTTAATTAATTTTTTTATCAATCACATCTAATTACAAAATTGTTCGTTTATTCATATTATCATCAAATTTATGGTTTCGACGTCTTTGCCATTTTCCAAGAATATTATATATATTTGTATATAAACACCTATATATATATGTATGTATGATTGTGACCAGTGGCGAGATATTTTTTTAAATAAAATTTTAATAATGAATATTATTCAACCCTATATTTCGACATCCCTCATGCCATCTTCAGGAGTTTAAAATGGCATAATGGCGAAACGTAGGATTGAATAAAATTAATTAGCGAAACGACTGATTTTTTAAAAGAAAAGAAAATTTTATTTACCACAAATCTAGTTAAGAAAATACAGTCACTATGATTTGGCTATTCAATTAAAATTGCCCCTAATGATTTGACAAGGATACTATAGATTAAAGATAAGCCAAAAGTTAAAGATTGTGAGTGTAGAAGTAGGTGAAAAATTGAGTTGTTATTTCAATTTCTAAACAAGACGTTTCATAAATAGCTTACAAAATATGATGGGACATTATACCTTATTTTCAGCGCGGTACGTGATGAATATTAATTGTTTTCTTTGTTAACAGAGCTCGCTAGCATCGCCGAGAAAATACTGTTTACATTGTAGAGTTGTACACTTCATTCCACACGCAACGTATTACCTTCTTGGTCCTTTCCTTTATCACGTCCTGCAAAATATATATAATGTTCGATGCGTGTGTCATTAAAAGAAACATCTGGAGTGCCCTTCACTCGTCTTTCTTATACTTGTTATGCATTTCGTTTGTAGGCAGCAAACCAATTATTAATTAAATTTAGAAATAATAAATAATAATCCAGTTTGATTTATAACAAACAATACTAGCATTCACAGCAACAAAATTAACGCATTGATTATAAAATTTTGTTACTGTGAACGCTATCTTTATTTATCATAAACAAACTGGTTTATTTATTGTAATTTCTAATTGGTTCGCTCTGAATGGACCTTGATGGCCAATGCATATATTATTTCATATTCGTTTAGGTTTTGTTCTGCAAAATCATCGTGAAATAAACTATAGTAAAAGTGTGTGTACCCTATTAACACACCCTTATACATCACAATAACTATGATGTATCGCCAAACATGTCTGCTGCCACTGTAAGCCCACATTTATAAATCTTGTGTTTTGTCTGCCATTAATACCGTAACCGTGGGATACAGGAGTAGAGGAGGCAGGAGGGAGCAGAGTATGCAACCCACAATGCAACGCACTCACCAACAAAAATAAATTGCCAATTCGCGCTTTACACCCAGTAAATGCGTGGGCAAACTAATATCTTTCGAACGACATTTCAAATGGGGGTGATGTTGCATGTATTCGAAATGATTGTTAGTTAGTGTCACCAGTAATTATATAGAGCGCTAATCATTGTCAACGGTAGATTTATTGAAGTTGCTGTTTCAAATTAATTTCCCTTATACGCCCCCTCACTAAACTCCGCTATATAATTTTAAACTTGTTGCACTGCTTGTAATTCTAGGCTTAAGTTATTTAAACTATTCTTCAAAGTTTGGGTTAAATATATATTGAATTCTTCAAGAAATACTTATTTACAAATAATTACATGAAAAATTGCCACCCGTCTAATTATTCAGATGTATCGGTGAAAAGTGGAGTGTATGTTGTAGTTGGCATGGGCATCTAGTATATTAGAGTTGATCTATAGCGCAATGTGAATTAATTGACACGAGAGTGGTGGCCGTGGCCGCGGTTGGCGGGAGCTGTGGTCAACGCAAACGGATCGCACTTGATTTATCGCAAATCCCTAAGAACACGGAAACCGGCGGCACACCACACTAACCGGGCGACCGAAAGCGCCGTCAGCAACATTTAAACTCGCGTCAAACGTTGCTACGAAAGCTATTTGAGTATTTCGATGTCAACCCTGGACACATCTAATGCACATCGTGCTCATCAGCTTCTTGAAGAGTCATCGCATATATCTGGCAATGCCATGGATTCTTAACCAAATATCAAATAGACTCTAAACTATAAATTGAAAAGTTGTCTTATTCAATTCGATCCGAAAACATCATTTATTTACTCGTAAGACTTTATATATCCTGATTAACTTTCGTAGCATGTGGGACTTGGGATACGAATGGTTAAAAAGTTTTATTCATCAAATATGTTTATTAAATTTAATTTTATCCTTGATTAGTTATAGAATATATATTTAATATGTCAACTACATTTTATTTGGAAATCCATAATTGATATATTTGCCAATGTGTATGATATCACTTGTTTTTATCCATGAATGTATATTTATTGAAACATGGAGATCAACTGTTTTCATTTAAAATATTTTTATGCAAATTGGCAATGGTTTATGTGAATTTATAATTATTTAGTAATTAATTAAAATATCGTATAATAGAAATATAATTTTAGTATAAATAATATATACAGGAATTAGTATTGTATATGCTATATATACTACGTACACGGCATTCACTGATTCCATAATAAAATCACAGTATACATATTATGGAAACAAAAGGAATCTGCATATTAGCATAATATATGAAAATGATGGTAATGCACGTCATCATAATATAGCTACCCTAATTATTATATGAATGTTATCTATAAATTATGCACGCTGTTGCACCATACATTACGGAACGGAAGCTAAACATCGTTTTTGAGATACATTTATTATAATCATGCCAAATATCCCGGAACACATGCAATTATTTGTTATTACCCTAATACTTAATTATTATAGTATCAGTTTGCGAATTAACCAAGGTTCAAAAGTTGAACTGCGGTTATTCTATCGGGCCAATATACTCTATACAATTAATTAAATATTCACATTATATAAAAACTCCTACATGCATATTTAAGCAATTTTTTTATTTATATGGTTCATCTGTGATTAGGTCTAAATTTACAAAATAATTACATTAGAAATTACCGCCCATCAAGTTATTCAATTAGAGAGATGAATCGATGAGAAATGGACAGTATTCTGTGCCATGGTGCCCCCTGTTCAACCTAGTATCCTGTATAATTATAATTAATGTTCATATTTAAAAGAATGTTTCGCTTTAGCTAAGAAACAAAAGTAATTTAGTTTGTAAACTGCAAGTGAAGTACTATATTATTTATTTTATTATTCTTGCACAACACTGAGTGGCTAATAAAATTCACTTGGTTTCTTTTTGTTAAAGTTTTAAATATCTTTAAAGTTTTGTCGGGAATGAACGTAACGTTCTGTCCGTCGTGACTTAAATTTGAAATGGAACCTTTTTAGTGCATAGTGAAATGTAGTTTCGAATTTAATTTCTTGTTTTAAATTAAGGTTGTTTATATGCAAACAACTAGACGGTTGCCTTGGTGATATTCAAACTATATACTAGTCTCTACGTTAGTTTTAAACTATAGTAGCAAGTACGTGGCTTCAACAATATATGTTCTTATGTTAATTTGCTATTTTCTTTCAGGTACGCTACACCGACTGCATGAGTTAGAACCAAATAAGGTCTCTGCGCATCTGTCGGATCAGCGCAGATATCTTATTTGGTTTGTATGCGGTCGTGCGTTGCGTCAGCGTTAAGAAATCAGCAGAAAGCGTAATACGAAAAATAAATGATTACATATCGTAGCTTCATCATTTCTGTTTTATAAGTAAATATATAATAATATGCTATTATAAATTCGAAACGTAATGCGAGGATTCATTTGATTGGTAATTCTATATTTCGACAAATCTCAAATAACACCAAAAAGATTTTTGCTTAGAAAGTTTTTCGCAAAAGTTTTGATAAATATTCTTTTAGATTTCTAGGGTGGCAGTAGATATCAAGTTGTGAGAACTGCGTATACCATGAAAACAAAACTCTTAACCGGTCCCTGCCCCCCTGCGCCCGCTGTTGTTATGCCTGTTTCTGTGTAATATTCGTTTGCTTCTTTTCTTGTACGAACAAGCGGTTAGGATTACACAATGTTGGGGGCGGCTAACAGGATGCCGTTACCCCTATTTTATTGCTCGCAGCTATGCGTTTCTCACACGTTATTAAATCACTTTTACATCGTGAAAAAAAAAATGCAGAAATTTGAATGCATTATCATATTTTCACTGAGATGCCTAAAACAGCCAATTTCTTTTTTATTTCGAAATTTTGCAGGACTATCTTATACTGTTTGTTCAAGAAAGGCCAAATCGTTTAATTTCCTCCGGAATCGAGTAATACTTAGGCACAAGACGAGCTGGAAACATAGTAGCCTTCACCAATATTTATTCTAATATGCATGACATGATGAGAATAGTATAATTCCACAACATATTCTTATAAAAGAGAATTAATATGTGGATCTGCTTCATTACTCATTTGGTTTACTGCAAAGGATAGCTAAATATAAGTTATATACAATAGAATGAAATGAAAGATGGTGTTATTTATGAATACTGTGTTTTTGTATATTCTCCTGAAAACTAATATATCCCTTTGTGTATTTCATATGCAATATCATTAATTCTTATCCCAAGATATAAACTATCAAAAGAACTGGGTTATATTCAAATATTTATTGTAATTAATGTTATAGATGGTTTTTCTTACTGCATATTCAGACAAATACATCAAGTTGCAAACTCAAATATCATAATACGTTATAGATTAACTATCACCTTCATCTCACATTCACTAAATTGAAATACTAAAAATGGTTACAGTTTCTGAAATAAAGTACTTACATAACATCCTATTTAATATACGGATATAGTTAAAAGACACATATAATTAGAACACCAACATTAAAATATGTACTACATAATAAATGTAACCCTTAAATTTATAAAATGGGTGTTGTGTGAAATTGTAAAGAACAATGTTACCAGCCATAGCTTTAGTGTAAATGTGTTACAGAAACTAGTGAATGTTTACTAGACCAGACAGACATATCAAGACGTGCATTGAATCGGGAAAACCATTAGGTAACAAGACCAAAAACTATTTGAAAAGAATAGAAAATTGAACATTTTACGATTGTATCGTAGAGTGCAGACCAGACAAACGTTAGTATACATATGTTTATGTATTTTATTGGTTTACCATGAAGTACTTCTGAAGCGATGCGCTGAATTCCAATCAATTTAACAAAGTAGTAAAAAGGTCGCAGTATTGTATGTATACACAAACATGTGTTTGTGTGAATGTGTAGAACGTTTGGTTTTTATGTTCTCAAGGTTACTAAGAATCAAAAACCATCGCAATACAAGACAAATCCTACAGAAACAAAATTATTCAATTACTGGTGCTATTTTGTAATCTATTAAGATTCATTATTTGTTATTATAACATTGCGTAAAACTTCCGTTTACGCTTATCGAGCCACTACCGGACAATAATATTCGACAGTCTGTCGCCGATACTTGCATCGCCCAGATAAAACTGCTGCTGTGTTTGTTGGTGTAAATCGTCGTTATTATATTTGTTAATGTTTAATTAACCTCAGTGCTACTAATAATAATAATGTTTTTTTTTTGTGCGAATGAATGTGTGTAATAAATTAAATTGTGAAAGGTAAATAAATTTAATATAAATATATTAAATAACAATGCATTTTGAATTTTGCATTACATTATTCTTGCTCAATTCAATTACAAATACGCTTTCGCGAAGAGAAACATAACCATGTTTGTTTTGTTCCACAGCTACTCATAATGTTGAACAAGTGAGATGAAAAATAGTCTCCATCTTCAGCACATCTTAAATAATTTTGACAATATTAAACAAATCACCCAACATTGGTTATTATTGTTTGTGTACTGTCAATTGGTCAGGTCAACTTAACCGTACTTTTATTTAAAATTTAGAGTAACTTAAATTTTCATAGATGCGCCTTTTTAACTAATTTTGATTACAATTTATAATTTTTATTCGTGATTACTAACTTTTTCAGTATATGTATAAGTTAGTAAAAGTATATCTTATATTTCTGGCCCATTTCTACGCATTTTAAATGTGCAAAATCTGTATTCTATATTTGGATATTTAGTTCGCTATTATGAACCTGAATGTACACATGTGTAAATTTGGGTCGTTACAGTGATTATTATAACTTTATTAGGCGACCATAACGAAATGTAATAGAAGTTATCACGTTATATGCATGTACAAATATTTTATTAGGTACTTGGCCGCACAGATAACAACAATTACAATTTACTGCCAACAGTTAGAGCAAATAAATTTCATTTGATATTCAGAGGGTATCGCCCAGTTTTGCCGTTAAATACTTGCCAACAAATTCTACAATTTACTGGTAATATAGACACTCTATAAAGGCAGCCAAGAGGTCTTTGCTTCTAATATACACATTGTTATTATTATACTAGTTCATAAATCGCTAGCTATCTATCTAGTCAACCAGTGCCGTATACTCAAAAACATATTATGATAAAAAATAACAAGTCATACGGTTTATAATTTTTATGAACACTGGTTTTATTAAACAAGAATATATGTTTATAACCACTAATTTTTTAACAACTGATCAAAGATTATTTGTTTACTATTTTGGTTTTTGGGATTCTTCTGACGAAACATTGTACTTAATAAAAGTAAGGTAATCGACAGTTATAAAGTTTAAATCATATATTTAACGGGAACGTTTTTCTTTGAATAAGTGTTAATTTGACTCCCTAATTGCCTCAACATTAAAATCTGTGTAACGCCACTGTTTCTAAATTGCACGGGTGACAGGGCATGCACAAAATAATACCACATTAAAATTGACCATCAACATCATGTGAGAAACCGTGTCCATATTTCCATGGCGTGCACAAAATAAATGACCGGTCTATCTCTGTTATTTCCGGTAATACCACCATTCATTCCCACCCTCGTCATTTGTGACCACTTCCCTCCGCCACCCTGGTTTCCGTTTTGCTCTCGTAGTATTTTGCTCGGGTGTCGTGTGTGTGTGTGTGTGTGATTTCTGAATAGTGGTGTGTACTTTTGCATGTTGACATCAAATGTATTTCAACTGTGAGTACGATGTTTAATGAAATATGCTGTAGTTCTCAGCGGCTGCAATTGCTACAGCAGATGTGCTGCAAATCACTTGTTTTAGTATACTGAACTGAAGGAAAGGGGTTTATGCTCATATGATTCGGCTGTTGGAAACTTTAAACAAAAGTATGGAAACAATCGATTTTTTATTTTGTAATCATAATTCTTTGTTAAACTGGCTGTCTGGAAAATGTATTTTAACCTCATTTAATATTCCGTCTGACAGAGTAGAATCTTTATATCATAATTCATGATAATATGCATAATAATTACTGTAAAAGGTGGTGAGCACAAATTACTCAAAAAGGTTATAATTCTTGCGGTTCCCAGAAGATTTAGGATCTCATTCTAATTTCCCGCCTTCGAAATTCAAATCTTGCGGATCCGCAAAAGCATGAAACGAATTCCCGTTTACATATATTTTCAATTTCCAACCAATGAAAACCAAGAAGTATAAATATGGTTCAATAATTGTTCAAATTAGAATTTCAATTTGATAAAAAATATCTGCGTTTTTGTCTTTAATTCATTTTAATTAATAACACGAAAACATATCGGAACCACTATTTTCAATTTAATTATCATGTATACGAGTATATAAAATATTATTCAATGTTATATTTTATGATGAGGAAAATATGTAACTTGCAATAAATTATTGACAGCAAGCAGGCATGAGTTCTAATTAAAGAAGTGTCAGTAGGGTAAATTAAATTTATGAATATAATAGAACATAAAATCGATGAAAATAATTAATTTAAAATAATTATCATTAAAAAAAAACCTTGTTTGTTCCGTATATAATAAAATTTACATAGAATTACTTTTATAATTAGTAAATTTGTATGTTGTATCTATAATTATTCCATATTTACTAAATTGTTTCTGGATCATTGCAATATTAACGAATATTAAAATTTAAAATAATATAATATACAATAAATAGTGGTAATATAAGAAAGTCAAGTGGAGGGCACTCTAGTTTTTGAAAGAGCTAAATTATTCGGTTGTGGGTCTGTAGAATTCTCTCTCTTAAAGAATTATAATTTTGATTTTTAAAATTTGCACTAATTTTGTTTTAATTTATCAATATAATCTTCAAATAATTGTAAAACTTTTTATATGTATAATATTTTTTCAAATTGTGAACCCATAGGTCATAGTAATTAAAAACAATTATTTTTAATTTTGAATATTATACCAATTGTGGAGTGGGGCGGGGGAATTTTGCATAAATTACATATTAGGCGAGCTGAAGGCATAGGTGCCTTGTACCCAAGCTTGTTTTGAAAGCTTTCGTACAATAAAGACAACAAAATTATAAGTGCATTTGTACAAAAAAGTACTTTAATTCACGACAGCGCTATTATAAATAAAAGAGGCCACGAACAAGTGGCAAGTTGCACTTATTTCCCGGTTACTTTTAATGAACATTTCTAAATCTGCGTTGAGCAGTGCGCACCAGAACCCAGAACAGATGGCTCCCGAGTGCACAAAAGGGATGCTGCGGCCTCGTGTCTTTCCGAACTGCAATTACCACTGGTATACGGTATGTTCGAGAAATTACACGTGCCCTCAAACAATTAAGTGAGTTTCCCCGACTGTAACTGTTATTTGTTTGTTTCTGTCTTCGCCACCCTGTATTATTCATGCGATTGTTATGCAGGGCACGTTTGTCGCTTAGTTTTCACTATCGTCGCGCTACATTGGAAACTTCTGCTATCAATAATAATCCATGCGCAAACATGCGATCAAGTCTCGAACTTTTGTCTTGGGTTTGTACATTTATAACAACTTTAGAGGTTTGCTGTGGTCCCTCATTTTCTAGCATAACGGAGGATTTTCACCCAAGATAACCTATTTTCCATCGCATTTTAGGAGATGAGTAATATCGTATTTTTCATATATTCTCTAGACTTTTGTATGAGCCATAAAACTATATAAAAAGGTCATAGTGGTTAATTTGTATGCATTTATCACATAAATCGGTAATGTTAAATGCATATTTATCACATAAACCGGTAATTATTAATAATTCACAACTATCTTCGGTAAATATACCAAACTACACAAGTAATTATTAATAATTAGCGGTAAATATAATTATTACAATTTATTGTTTATATTTACCAAAAGACGCGGTTATTGCACACCATCAACTTCAGTACTGTATTAGTTACAATCTCAAATAAGCAATATAAGCGTGTCGCCATAGCGACAACGGACTGCAAAGGGTTTTAATAATAATAGTTATATACATTATTGAAACCCAAGGAGATAATAATCCAATAGACGGCGAGCGTAAGCTTTTAATAATACAAAAATCATTACTTATTAATAGATATGGAAAATATGCAATTACAATAATTATTCATGAGAGTGTTTACGTTGAACCATTACCAACAAAAAGTGAATTAAAATCACATTAATAACCCAACAATTCAATCGAAACAATACAAATGAAGACATGAATAGAATCGACTTGTCGAACTAGTTCAAACATGTCGAGGAAAACAAATTGTAGTAATAACAGCGAGACAAGGGTGCGCTGTAAATAATTGATCTAGGGCCTTACTGCATGCAAAAAGATGCGGCCAAGTCTCAGTCCTCCCGTTCTTATACTTCACCACCAATACTTATTAAATATTAACAGCATGGAGTTTCGCAGTAAACAACTACTAACGCAATCATACGTAAAATAGTAGTAGCTCTGTCACTGGCTGAATTTCTTGTTAATTTTCGAAACACTTCCCCCTGTTGTTTGGTGGCGCAAAACTCAAGTGCATTTAATTCGAAGCTAAAATTGAGAATTTAATGGAACAACGCCATGCTTGATTATTTTAAGTGAATTTCAACAAGAGATAACGAAGTTAAATTATTTCTGAAGAAAATTAACAACGTGGTTGCTATTGATGACATAACGTCAACTTAAATCCAGGGACTGCATTATAAATTTTATAAATCTTGAACCACTCTTGTTTATGGTGTTAAAGGGAACGAGAAGTTACACGAAATAAACAAGTATTGTTTTTTAAATTATTTTAATTTCATAATTATAATTCAAAAAGTGGAGTAACCTTCACGCGACTTTCTTGCTTTTTTAAAATTTCTTTGAAATAATTAAACAAGGGAAGGGGAAGTGATTTTCTGCTATATGGCAGATTTTTCGAATAAACTTTTCAAACAAAAGTAGCTAGAAATTTTAATTTCTTCAATTTTTATTATTATCACTTTTTCTCTAGCTCATGCCGTATATGAGATTTTGAAACATAAACAAGAGTAAATTGTTACTTACGGACAAGATATTATTTTCATAAATCTCGAGGGTCAATCCGTTCAAATCTAGAATTGTATACATTCGAAAGCAAAAATTGTAGTTTTTTAGCTCTCGTATGTACAAAAAATCTATAGAATCCATTAAAAAATAAAATCCATTGCATACTTTTACATTTATTATTAATAGTATAATTAACCCATCAAGGGTAACTTTTATTTTGAAATAATTTGGGGTCGAACAACCAAGAGTAGATATTCCCTTTCATATACTAGATAAATATAAAATGGATGATATTCTTTTTCACTGCATCCTTAAATTCCTCTTATGGCACAGGTATGTATTAAAGAGTTATGCACGGAAAATGTTTATATAGGAATTGAAAAATTGAATCTGAGTGTGAGAATTGGATTTTATACGAAAAGCGAAAAAGCACAGAAGGCAATTGGTTCAAGTTGAAATGATGGTTTTGTAAAAGTTCCAAGGAGAAAATAAGACGAAAATAAAAATGCATGTGTAGGATAGAGTGCTAACGTAAACCAATAACTGAAGTATGGATCCATAGAAATTTTTTTCTAAGCTCAAAACGTATATTTTCGTTAATAAAATGATTAAAATATTTTACTTTTAGAATTCGTTCATGAATATCATTTCTGGAAAAATGGGCTCATTTAAAAAATAAATCATTATTACAAGACTTCTTTATTACTGTATATAAGAAAGTAAAAAGTATTTACAATTGGAAGCTATCCAATTTTTTTTGAATATTTGGTTTGGCCTGCATTGATTGCGGATAAAGAGAAAAAGAAAATCTCCTTACGAAAGATATTCATATGACGGTAAAAAATGGATGTGCTAAGAAAATCTTTTCCGCAATCATATTCAGCATGCCTTTCTCAATCCCCTTTTTAATATTTCAAATCCCATCAGATACAAAGCACTCCCCTATGACATATATAAGATTTAAATCTATCTTATAATTTATTACCAGTCGAATTTCAAAATAAAACTTATCAAGTCAAGGAACCCCGTGTATTTCCATATTGCAATATTTCAATAGTTGCTGGTTTTAATCATCTGAAGTGCATCATACTTTATCAGACTAATATATATATATATATATATATATATATATATATATATATATATATATATATATATATATATTTATTAGTTTATCTCTTATCACAGTGATAATGTAAATTTAATAAAAAATTTAGCAGTGTACAAATTATCTAGAAGGTAAATTCGTTTTAATATAAAATGGGGTTTCCTTCCTTAGAAGCTTATGACGACTATAAAATGTTAATCTCCGTAAAGAATAAAAGTGTATCAGCCTTGCCTCTTATTTTAGAATTTAATATGAAAAACAAAAGGAAAATTTTATGAAAAGTACGGATTAAATTATTCGTTATACTTTTATGCTTTAATTCATCAAACTTGAGATTTGCTTAAATATTTATAATATTTCTTAATCTTATATGTATATATATACAGTAAATGCTTTGGTTGAGCACTGGTTAGAATGTCGATGTCAAAATTGGCCATGTATACAATTCTTTCTCGTGCAAGAAAATAATAATGAAACATTTATTGTCACCAATGTCAAATAAAAAACATTCAGTCTACCTAAAAATAAACGCCCTAGCGTAAATGCTGAAAAATTAGGCTGAACAAGCGACTGTCAGTCAGCCATTGCATTTTAGGGGAAACGAATGAATAATGTGTAACTGAAACGACAATCTGAGTTTAAATCATTTAATACATAGGACAACGAGTAATGGAATAAAGTAGTTTATGTGACATGAGATTTGTCATACATATAAATATTGTGCCATTAGCAATATTTCAATAATTCTCTGCATAAATATTAATTATCTCCTGACATAATATTCATAAATCGCTAGTGAAACCCATTTATTAATTAATGTATTGGACCAAAACATATTTGCACTTAGATATTCATTGCATATTGGCATTTTAAATACACATACATTTCGCAAAGCTGGTCGACAATGATTCCATTGTTCTAGAATTGCATTATAATAATCAATATTCAAAATGAAATACCTGTACATAGCTCAATTAATAATCGTTAATTTCATGTTTATATTTAATGTTTCTGGGACGTAATTTTCGAAATGACGTATGTGTATGTTAATGTTAATTAATAAATATAAAAGTTAAACAAAATATATATTCATTTTTCAAATAGCTTTCTTAAGAAATGTACCATTAGCTAGAAAATCGCGTTTGAAATTAGAAAATATGTATGTATCGATGGATACGTATTTACTAAATGGTTTCATGATAATCGCAGTGTCGAAGCATATTAAAATTTAAAACAAAAATATAACAATATTATGGGATATTATTTGAAAAGCAAACTAATTATATTTCATTAATAAGATTATATGTTTTAGGTAAAAGATAATAATGAAAGACTATTGTATCCTAAACATTCGAATTGTATTTCTTAATTAAAATAAATATCCTTATAAATTTACAAATAAAATATTTATATATATATATATATATATATATATATATATATATATATATATTTCTTTTTATTATATGTACAAATCTCCTGCAGATATTTTCCCAAAAATTAGTGAACAATTTTTCATATAGCAGATAGATTTACCGTGCACATATGTAGTTTGTATCAAAAAACGCAAAACTGCAAAAAAAAAGACTATACCGATTTACCACAAGTCGATTGGAAACATTTGTAAAGTTGAAATACGTGATTCGGAACAAGCACACGGGTTACGGTAGGTTGGCGGTGCCAGTGTCGCTCAGTGGTTACACACTTTGAACACAAGATTCGCTCCACTCGGAATACAAATACCTACCTTGCTCGCGTTACATACGGTGTATGGAGCGTTGCATGTTCGATGCACACACCCCTGCCCCGTTTTATTTGAACACCAATATTGCAATCCAACACTATTCCTATTTACCACTATCCTTTACAAATACATCTGTCTATTTGGTTGGCGTATATTTATGTTTCAGTATAATATGGACGTCAGTTCAGGTTACGAGGCGTTTTTTAAATTCTGCATTTCTGTAGGCTTTTTACTATCTGTATTTATAATAATACTATATTTTGCTATAAATTTACCCTACGATTTCAATGAAACAAAGTCAATATGTATTGTAACTCGGGATACAGACATATTAAATAAGCATTTCCAAAGATGATTTTTCGATAAATGATAGAAAAGAATTTATGTTGAGGACTACTGGTATTTCAAAATGAAATATTTACATTCTCTCTCTCTCTCTCCCTGCACTTACAGTTCTGCGATACATAATTGTTACTTATAACTTTACCCTACACTGGAAATCTAAAGTACTGTACGTGTCTCTTCCAAACTCATCAAATCAGTTCTGGATCTCTTATCCCTTCAAGTGGTCTGAAAATTCCAAATACAATTCTTATTCTAACATCATCCTATATAGGATATTTCAAGTAGATAAACCACCCCAAATAATAGTTGTTTATTGTACAAGAGGAAATAATTTGATTGTTACATTGTTTGTATTTCACAAGTATTGTACACACACACTCACAAAAGCTTAACCTTAAAGATAGTCAATATCAACTCAGTAAAGCTCAGAACGTGTATTTCTGTAAAAATCTTTAGTTTAAAAATGTCATGATTACAATACTTCTTTTCAGTTTTTGTTTGAGAAAGTAAATAATATTTTAGCTTAAACTTTTGTTTAATAATTTAATGCATTTAAACTACACGGCAAACATAATTTGCATTTATGTTCTCTTGCATTTAAACTGCCACATTATAATTAAGTTGGATTAATCCTATGTTCTTGTTTTAATCCTAAATGAATATATAAAAATTTTACCCGGAGACAAGGATTAAAAATTTAATCCCACTATTAAAGATGATGTTACCATTTGCATAGAAGACGTATCGTACTTTCTTATACGCAGTAATAAGTTAGTCTTGTAATCATGATAATTTCGAAATCGAGATTTCAACGGATATACTCGTTTTGATAAAACTTTTTTCAAAACGACATCTGCGTCTGTATGTGAACGCTCTAGAGTTAAAACTGCCGAACGTAAAATTGTAATACTTCAAACTTAAGAGTTCTATATGGTCTAGATGTACACCAAACTACGTATAAGAATGACAAGTGCGAGCCATTCTACATTTTTGTCTTCTATTTTTTATAAATACTAATAACATTATTCTAAGTATATTTATATTTCACATGTAGGCGTAATCGATAAACATAATTTCCGGTTCCGGAAGTTAAACGAGACTTGTTTTATAAAATGATATTTCTTTATTTGTTCAAAAAATACATTTAATTTGACATTCCATCATCACAGAAATGTTTTTGATTAAAAAGTTAAAATTTCATATTTGTATTTTTACTCTAAAAGAACAAATATGAAATTTTTAAATTTAATTAATAATTTGTATGTCATTCACCTGTCCGTTTCATATTTCGTACACATAAACATAATTTTAACAAGCATTGGTATAGCAAGTTAATAATTAATTACGCTGGAAAATAACATCTTTATAATATTATTGCATTTCTTATACAAATGTATATGGGAAATATTGTCATCACGAAAATATCCTACCTCAAAATTTTAACGAAAATACACGATTTGTTCATTTTCTGAATTGTTCCTGACTATTTTCGAAATAATATCTGTGTGATATTGTTTCATAGCAATCGTACAATCAATTGAAAATAAAGTAATATTATAAATATATATTTTTTTCATGCAATTCAGTTGATGCAAATGCTCTATTAATTCTAAATCCTAGTTAAATTTTCAATCTTGTGTATAATTTAGCGAAATAGCATATGTATATGTATTATTCATTGTGGTTTATTTCTGTTACAGGTTCGTTGTCACATATAAAATTCAAGCCGATACTTTATTCAGGGTTTCGATTTATTTCAAATACTTTTGTGCTTTTGTGGTGAGTGAGTTTGATCGAATCTATTAATTTATTCTAACCCAAACATTTGAAAGTCTAGCATTTTCATATATCATATATTTATTAGGTAAATATTGATTTTTCTTTCTTATACGAAATCTAGAAATAATGATTGTAACCTGAAAAAGTTGGAACTCGGAATATTAATAGAAAACTGTTTTTCTTAGCACCATTTACTGAAAAATCGGCATTAAATCATAGGTATCGTAAGGTGAATTTAAAACAAAATAAAGCATTATTATATATCAGATAGGCAAAGGATACAAAAAATAGTCTATACCAACTTTTTTAATTTGATTTTTGAGCAATGCAATATTAATTATGCATTATTTGGTGGATGCGCATGCCATGTGAGTATTTCCTCTTTAAAAAGAATTGAAATAAACAGAGTGCCAGAGTGTATTGTTAAATTGACTTATATCTACTAATGGCATGTTCGCTTAATCAACAAAAAATACTTTAATTGGACGCAGGAACGAACCCCTTTGAGAATATAATTGGGTTATTTTATTCTAAATGTAGTGTAACTTGTTTAGACTTGATATAATGTTGTTTTAGAATTTTTTTGGCTTGTATAGAATGAACGAATGCATTTAATTACAAACGCATATTTAAGTTTAAATTCGTATTAATATTTAAGTATTCTAGAAGTTCTTTTCAAGTTAAAGTTTTACTTATTTCATTGCATTTAATGTGAGTAGATATAGGTACAACGAGCAACTTTAATTTCGTATATACGTTTGTACGTATGAAGATAGTTTTGCTTGTCTTGTCTTGTAAACGGAGCAGCCGTAACGACTAGTTATATCAAAAGCAGACAGACTACATATACTATATGTATTTATTTCATCTTGTGTGCATATGTATATTTCATGTGAACTATTCCTACATTAGCATATGGCTTTAAAACTACAGTAATATTTAGTGTATTATATTTGACTTGGTAGCATTTATTCACTATACTAAAATTTGTAATTTATATATTTAAATATATATTATACACATATGATTTTTTCGCCTATTGACTTTGTTTTTTAATAATTATTTTAATAATGTAATGTACATTTCATTGCATGTATTTATTTAGGTAATTAAAATCGATATTTCAAAAAATTATATTTAATTCAAACATGGGGTTTTATGTTGTTCAATGCAAGTCATTTATTAAAATTATATATTATTGTAGATAGACATTTTTTTTTCAAAACTGATAGCAATGACGAAGACACACCCCTTCACTTGACTATCATGTCCCTTCACTATCTGTATTTATTATAATACAAAAAAAAATATATATATATATTGAAATAAAAAGTTGCTAAAAATTTCAATATCGTCAACTTTTATTAAATCACTTATTTCTTATTTTGTTTTCGAGATATTGAAATGTAGCAGGAGTTATTTCAGTCTTGGTTCTAGAACGTTCACACATACACAAACATATATACATTCCGAAAATTGTCAGATTCAATTCGTCCCACAAAGTAATAATAATTTTGAAATTTAATTGTTTCGGATCTTTTGTGTATCATTAATAGTTACACATTACAATAATTTTTTGAAAATCAGTGTTTATAAATAATTCTTGATCATAAAATAAATTATTGTATTATTTTCCGATTTGCGGCATGATTAGTTATAAGATCGCCGTATGGTGTGCTGGATGTATTGGTGGCAGCGCCTATGTTTATTAACATGTTATTGAAGCTAGAATATTTAAATATGTCTACTATACATATTGAAAAAATTATTATTCTTTTATGCAGAAATTCGAGTTGAACATAACATAGAAAAAAGAACTTTGTATGTAGAAACGCCAATAAAAATGGACTCAATAAAAATAATATTATGATTTGAAAGCACGAAATTAGCATGTTGCGTGACTGAATAGAGAATGCCGAACATTACTGATCAATGATGGCGGTGCACTGGCACACACTGCACAACGAGATTTACTACTGAAAAAAGAAACTGATTTACATGTTCGATAAAATTAACTACGCGTCATTCATTATGCAAATTGAAGTCAATTTGTTTATCACTGTTCATTTAAAAGTTAAAAACAGTGTATAATGTCGTTTAAATTGCGCCAAATCATGATACTGCACTTTTTAAATACACTTAATTATATTTGCCCAAACGTACACTTTCACCACTGCAGAATTTACAGTGTGAAATTAACGAATTCTTCGATAATAATCTCATAATATTGTTGCTGTGTTTTTTATTTTACAAATTGATCAGTGGTCAGTTTTCTCGAGGTTTTGGCACATAGTATAATATATATATTTTTTAAATACAGTGATTTTCACAATTGCTAGAGCCACTGTAAAAATGGCCTTCGCCTGCCATTAGTAGTGTGAGCATAGTAGACACATATAAATAAAGCGTTCTACTCACACATTCATTCACACAAACAAGCACATCCATCAGGGTGTTTATATATTTAATATAAATAGTGAAAGTACAAGAAAGTGAAGATCACTCCAGCATTTTTTGGAAGGTCCAAATAATAATTTATTAAAAATAATGCCAAAGTTGAAATGAATAACCAATTTATAAGTGTCTATAACTTAGGACACGCAGAGGTAGCTGTTGGTTGCTTCTTATATATATGTATGTATGTATACAGATGGGCAACATGTTATACTACACCTTTGGGACTATGAAAGCTGTCTGTCTGTATAACTGGAAGAATGCAACTTTGACCGCGACTTTAATGTCAATAAAATGACCGTAAAGGTGTTTTTAGGTACGAGAAAATGTAAAAATTTATTGTTACGAGTCTGGGGGAGAAAATTACCTGTTAGTATTGCAGTGAAGTTGCCGACAAGGGAATACTTTTTGACAGCTTTAATACCGATAAGAAAGTAATCAACTGAACTTGATACTGAAATTCTTGTTACATTTTTATTTTCTTCTTGCTTTTATAGTATGATAAAATGGAGCAAGTAATCAATGACTTTCAAAAATGAGAATTAATTAAAAGTTTGAAAGAGCATTTTACACGACCTCGTGCGCACCAACATTTTTTATTCTCTTGGACAAAGTAATCTAAGAGGAAGTATAGTGCAATCATGAAAATGTAATGTTCGCTTGTATTAAGACTAATATTGTGGGCGTATTTCTAAAGGTACTAGAACAATGCATTAAATATTTGAAAAGCCATTATATTTTCGAAGCGTATGGCTTCAAATAATGACCCTTGTCCTTCCTACTAGAATCCATTTTACTTGTATATACGAACGTATTTGAGGAAGTATTATATTCATGATAAACTTCGAACTCGAGATTTTAACGTTTTTGCCAACCCTGAATCAAATATGATTATTTTCAGAAAATAGTAAACGCTCTAGAGCATGAAAACAACTCATATAATTTCATTTTATTGTTTGACACCGGTTGTCACAAATAGATCGACTTAGAAAGTGGATTGGTTATAGCAGAAAAAAATTGATAAGGTGAATATTAAACAACATCTATATTTTATATTGAACAAACATTATTTGATAACGTAATTAAATAACAAATTAAATGGTATAATTTTAGGGTATTACTTTGGAGTATTGGTTGGTTTGGTTGGGATATATATTTCTAGTGAAAGTCGAGTGAAGGGCACTCCAGCTGTTTTAGTATATGTATTCTTTATTATAACGAACTCAATTAAATATGTTCAGAAATGATCGTCTTTCACGGTGTAGATGAATAGTTACAATTATAGTAATGACAAAACGCCAGTCATGGTTATATTCTCTGTTGCGATGGAACTTGGAGGGTGTTCCACTGTTGAAGGTATGTGTGTACGTTACGTACAATTGAAGCCAAACGAACGTGGCATTTGATGGTTGTATGTCGATGGGTGGCCGTCGGTCACCCACCGCACCACATCCGCGCATCACAGAACACAAACCAACCACAACCCTCCAATCAACCACGATTCTGTACGTCCACGCGCTGACACTTCAATACATACAAATTATATACTGATTTTAACATATTTGATAAATGTATTCGATAGCTAGCGCTTCCATAGTAACGCTGTTGCTATAGGTAAACACTATAAATTATTATACGAATCTATTATATATTATACATATAGATCAACCACCGATTTTTTATTAGATATACCAAACATGTGTACAAACTCAACTGGCGGGCATAAATTAATTCAAAATTATTATTTCTAATTATTTTATATTCAACCCAAATGCTTTTGGGTTGACAATTAGAAAACTAAAATCTAAGGGCCGTATTAAGATGAACTTTGCTTTTTAAGGTCGACAAACTCGTATTTGACAATTTTTATTAATATGTATCCACGAGCGGTATAGATACCAGATGGCTTAAGTTATTCGAAAAGATCACCTTAAAATCTACATTTTTCTAAATTTCCCTGGTTAAACCACGTAATACCCTGGATTAATAGGATGTTTTTATTTACAACGACGACATATTTATACAAGTTTCATAACATTAAAAGTAAATGAAAAATCATTAGTTTATTAGATTAATATTTAAGATTATAATTGCATGTTATATAAAAATGATAAATCCGGTTTGATAATAAAAAGTGTCGAGTAAATGGAATAATTATTGCAGGTTACTGTTTAAGGACGCTTCATACACCTACGTACTTAGAGATTTTTATTTTATTTTTTACATTTTAATTAAATTTCTTTTGATAATATTGTGGCAGGTATTACAACATCAGAGTTAAAAGCGTAGTATACTCGTACACGTAGAGAAACATAAAATATATTTTTTGCCTTTAAACGTTACACCATTATAACTAACATTGCGATTTTGAGCCTTTCTATTGTAAGAAGAATTTATACAATTTTGAAAGTGTTTAATTTCAAAATGTGTATATTCGTTATAAACACACGATAAGAATAAATAATATGGGCACACCAATTTTTTTATAAAATGATATACAGAATACACAAATCCACCCGCAATAATTCGCTATGTGGAAGTTTAACTGAGAGAACAAACGAATACTAATTAGAAAATCTCGGTGAAATAATAATAAGTTTGTAATCTGCTTAGCAATGACAAAGGCACTAGTGTAGTGTATTACATCAGTGGAAAATAATTAGTCGAACTGAAATATGAACGGAATAAATAATTTTCGCTAAAAAGTTTTCAACGCGCAGACAAGCCAAATAATGCACAACTACTTTAAAAGCAAAGTACAGCAGTCGCCAGGAGTAGTAAAGTTGTGCCGTTGCAAATCTCTTTGTTTTAAAAGTTGTGGCTTAGTTACTTACCCGGCCACACCATGGCCGCGGCCAGCTGAATTTAAGATAAAGAAAAGCTTAAAAGGGTGGCGCTTATTTATGGTTATAACATTAACATCGGTGCGTCTACACCACCCATCTAATACAACCACCACTAAACTCTGTTCCACCCTGTTTTTATACTAATAAACATTTATTTTCAATGATTTCCTGGCTCAATTTTTTGTACAGTATATAGGAGAGGGTTGCTAATATCATGCACCTTAAGATAATATGATTTTCAGGCAATTTTAGTTTTTCTTTAACTTGTATTCTTGTATCTCCTTCAAAAGTTGCTCTATTTACTGCAAACCGTAAAAACGTATTCGAATCGAGTATACACAGATAAGAGGTATGACGAGAGGAACTTAACTACTTAGTGTTCACACGCTTTATGTAACGAGCACAATAACATGAATAATTAAGTTATCTTTTCATAACTATCACGCGCCACTACGCAAACAAACCCTATTATTATGACGCGCTGCACAATTAACTAACATCCACTTTCACGGCTTTTAAATATTATATATTAACAACACCCCTGGCTACTTTTCAATTTCAACTAAAATTAATTACTACGCTGCACTGAAATTTTCTAATAGAAATGTAGAAATTATTTTCATTGTTATGTATTCAAATTTCAGTAGTTTGTTTATTTTGAAAATGCCTGTAATTTTGTATGTAATAATTTTAACTTTGTTATATGCGTTTTGAGAGCTCCCTGAATCCATTTGGACTATTTTCGAAATAACGTCTATGTGTATGTGTGTATGTATATATATGTGTATACATAATAAATCTCCCAATGCAATTTCCTCACTGTAAATCGGAGTTAACAAGATTAACAGTGGCTGAATCACTTCACAATTGTACGAGGTAATCTATTAGTGTTTTTGTATTTGCACGCTGAAAAGAGAAATAAAAGTTTGAGAAAATCTGCTGGCGCAGCAATCCGCTGCTTGACTGTTGTTGGTGCAAAGGTAGGCGTTGATCGGTGGCTGGTGGTCGGCGCACTCGCAGAAAACTAAAAGAAACGAATGAAAAGGTAGTAAGGAGGCTGCGATGGTCAGCTTTCCGATAGCAGCGCTAATGCTGCAGTAAACAAAGGCACAATCCATCTTGTATCGCATTGGTATAAATTGCCATGCAACTTATCCTGCTCCGTGTTTTCACTGTTATTTATCTACCTGCGTATAAATCCCGCAGCCAGGGTGGCGGCGCTTCGATCACTACCTCCACACATACGAGATCCAGTGGCGACTCGGACCGGTACATTTTACTTTCTTCTGACTATTTTCGGAATAGCGTTTGTGTGTGTGTGAACGCTCTAGAGCAAAATTATTGAAGGGAAATTATGAAACTTTAAACTTAAAACTTGTATGTAGCTCGAGTGTGCCACCCCCATTTTTGAATTCAATATCTTAACTGGAAGTAGCAGTTTGCTCCTGCTAATATCTCGAAAACAACATGATTAAGAGATTCTTATATAAGTTAAAGATATTGCACCTTTGAAAATGGTTATTTTATATTTACATTTCCCTACTTACAATACAAATTGATTTTGTTTCATTGCAATCGTAAGGTGAATTTAAAACAAAATAAAGTATTACTTTAAACACAGATAGTATAAGGACAAGAGAGTCGAGTGAAGGCTACTTCAGCTTTTTTTAAATCTCAATGCGAATCTCTTATTGTGAATATTGCCCTTATATGAAATGTATGTGTCAGCCGCCACTGTTTTTGCGAACGTTGCTAAATTGATGGTTAACAAAAAAAAACACAAAAAGTTCTTTACATTGTTCGCTAAAAGAAAAGAAAATCAGATGAAATCTTGTATCATCTTTGACAGAATCACATCAATGTTTGCTTGTTTCGCACGTGATGGAGTTTCTTGTTCGATGACGATCGTTTATCATTTTAGATGACATTTATTTCATTTTTATTACTTGCTGCGTATAAAAAATAAGCAATACTTTTTTTTTTCATGATCTCCGTATACTTAAAAATAAAGTATAGCAAGCTATGTACCAAAGACAAATAGAATACAACTTTATATTTACACTTCAATTTTATAAATTTGCAAAGAGAAAAACTACATCTGTCATTTATGACAGCGGAACAACAGGTTCTATTCAGGTACGGGATCTAATCTGGTTAAGTGGATGTCTGTCACCATCTCTACCAGCGTGCAGATTGAAGCTATACATGAAAATAATGATTGGCGATCATATAACACCGGCCTACATATGTTACACATTATATAAAAACTCTATTGAATTTTTTCCTATTTCTCGGTAAAATTGCTAACGTTGTTCAAAGTAACAGACGGCTTTAATAAAAACTAATAATAATACGAAATCATATTTAACATGAAACTTCAAAGTGAGTGTGCAATATTTTATGGTCATACTCTCTGGCTTGCTGAATACCTGGTCTAGTGGAAAATTATAATTCGCTACGTAATACCAGAATAATAGTTCAAATAACTAGCTTAGAATGTTACATTTACAAAGTAAAATCGAAGCATTGTTGTTGTTGTTGGTTTACAAGGATAATGGAATTTCTTTTATGTGTGTACAATATTTCCGTTTTGTATTTTTGTTCGTTTTATTGTGGTTGCCAAGTATTGTGTTTCTGCATGGTTGCTTTTAGCATATACAAGGTGTTGAATCGAAATACTTGCTATCGGAAATTGAACGGTAATATTAACAACAAGTGCTGATGTTATCCTACTTGTTTTTGTTACAAAGGTAAATATTTTATGTAAACGCGTATCAAAATATAAATCTAATCCGATTTCTTTTTGACCGACAACAATATATTTCCCTATAGGTAAAGTCAAGGGAAATGAACACATTTATATAATTATCCCAAGGTACTAAGAATAATGTAAATATATCCTAATATATATATTATTTATTAATGCAAGCATATAAGTATCTTGAATCCAATAGCCCTTATACTTTCGGAGTTTTAGAACCATAAAACCTTCCTACGTTTTGTATATTTCAGAATCGACACGAGTTGGAGAAAAAGTGGTTCTTATAATGTTTAGGCATTATGTTATATTGGTCGGTTTATGTCAATGTCAAAGAAAACTTAATATTCCAACTTTGGTGCATGTACCTTATGTACATGAATAATTTAACTAAAATGGTTGTTTTGCAGTTTGAGAATTTGTGCAAAAGCAATGATTAAAATGTCATGTTGCTTTCATATTAGAATTTTGCATGAGGCAATATTTGTGTCATGTTAATGCAGTAGGTAAAACGTGCAACGTGACACCAGATATCGATATTTTCAGCGTTTATGTTTAAATCGGTTGAAAGTGTGTGATGGCAGGAACAGTTGCAGCAAACACGCTGTCACGCGAGTTGTGAAAAATATACACAGATTACAACACGGGAAACACAAACGTTTGCGCAAATTATTTTGATATATCTGTACGATTCACACGTCAAATACTCCAAGCAATCATTGTCAAAATATCAGTTTCTGTTTGAAACTGTCCAATGTTATTGTCATATATTTCTTTGAATTTATACATGTATTTTTCTACGACCGTTTTTTTATGTAATTACGCATCGACTGTTTTTATTTTTTCGTTGATGTTTGATTTTCAACAAATTACGAACAATAAAATAACTGCTTAAAGAAAGAAATTATTCAGAGTATTATATACTTTAAGTGTTTTCATATATTTTTTAGTCACTATGAAGGGGTGGTAGAATACATAGTGTGTGTATTTTGCTGGTTTTGGTAGCACCTCGATCATCAATTTTCATGCGCGACCGGCAATAGATTTTTCCGTAGTGAAATTCGAATGTTATCTGCTACTTTCGTAAATATGCATGGCATTAGTCACCCGGGATGGATTTTTATGATCACACTTCGTTGAAACTGGCGAAACGTAATGTGTGTAATGTATGAAGAGGAGAAAGCAGACAAACAAACGACGCAGAAACCCAATAAAGGAACGAATGCGTCTGACCTCCATACAAAAGAAGTGAGAAATCTTCTGCCGACAAACGCATTATCAAATGAAATAGTTGTCGACATGTAATGGCTGCGAAAGAAATCGACAAGATGAATGTGAGATTAATGCAGTGGCAGCGATCGATATCGTGAATCGAGGTTATTGTACTCAGCGCGGTGTTACATAATATCTTCCTTCATAGTCAGCACTTGAGCTGAATTTAAAACAGGCCAAACGGCAGCCACCATCCCCTATTAAGCCCCTAAAATGACAGTACGAAATTAACAACGAATACAATCATTTATATCTAGGTGCACGGAAATCGTGGATATTAATTATTTAATACCCGCTTGCAACATTATCCTTTATATTTAATCCTTGCGAATAAGGGAGTCACTGTTACAAATAGAATATTTTCCACTTTAGAGGAATCAATACGTAATTTCGACTCACTAGTTGTGTATCCTAATAATTCCTTTTATACTTCGGCGAAGAATGTAAAACCGATATTTTTAGATTTTACTTGACAAGATTTCCAGAAAGGAAAGCTGCAGTGGCCTTCACTCGACTTTGTTGTCCTCCTTGCACATTTACATGATTACAATACTTCCTTTAGACTTTGTCCAAAAAAGTATAAAGAACATCCAATATGACAATGAAAACTTTCCAGTCGTAGAATATTAAAAAGACTGTTTCTGCAATCACGACAGTAATATTTGTAAGGGTTCCGGGCTCAGGATGTAATTTTGTGGTTTGTACATATAGCTATAGCAACCCTGCAATTTACATATATATGTATATACTCAATCGTTTTGAATAGCAAAGAAACTTGTACTTAATTGAGTAGTATTTATATTTAAATGTACTTCGTGTAATCGAAAATGTATTAGCCTGAAAACGGTCGCGCTTTTAATATATTTAAATTGAAATTCAAATTGGAACTTTTTAGAACAGAAACGAAAACAGGAAATTGCTATTAGGCAGTACTTGTGTAAGAATACAAGGGAATCAAATGCAATGTCACAGAAATCGCTGGTATACGCGTTCATTCCTACAATTAAAGGGATTAGAGGATATAAATTTATAATACATTTTTCTAATGAGGCCAACTTGACATTTGCAATTGAAAGGACAGTTAATATCGTTGGTAATAGCAATATTTTTTTGCTCGTGTTTTTGAGCTCGCCGTACGAAGTACAAAATAACTAAAGCATTCGGTTGCGTTTCTGTAAATATCTCTGATCAAAAATGTCCTTAATGAAAAGTTCTTGACTTGTCACCCTGAATACAAAAATATAAATAACTTCAACTTTACTGAAAGTACGCCCTTACCGGAGTTTTAGGGCCCTTCTTAATACTACCATTAGACAATAATTAAAAATACTCAAAGAATTTCATGGCCTTTAAATATAATAATAAATATGCTATATTTTTTTTTTTGAGTGTCAAGAAAATTTACAAAAAATTGAAAGAATTTTTATATCTATAACATATTTCCATTTTGTGAACCCAAAAGCTATAACAGTAAAAGTTAATATTTTTAAATTTAAAATATTAAATAGGCGTACGCTGCCAGCGGGCTGAAAAAAGTGATTCGTGATTTAATAACGGGAGCTATGCTCTGTAGTGTTTGCATTTATTCGGCGAGCTAAAAGCATATGTGCTCCTACCTTTGCTTGCTAAACCTGTTATCCCTCTGTGCAATTGTGAACGATCATCGTAAAATTGGTACAAAACAAATAGAAATATGCAAATAGTGGCCGTAGTTTAGTGTAATGTTCCGTTTGCATAATATAACATTGCAATCAATTCTCTCATTCTGTAACTATTCCCATTTGCAAAATTACTGGTGCGCGCTGTATATTAAAATCATTTTCACATTCCAGCAAAATGCAGACATTATTTATAGATGTATAGTTACCTATTATACCTGTAATATATTAACCGTCCATAATGTAAGACATTTCATATCTTCGGCATTTAACTAGTTTATAGCTTAAATTAGGAATGAATGTTTCAAAATTGTACCACGTCTTTTATGTAGCAAAATAAATAGTATCCTTAATAATGTGAGAAATCAACAAAATAGTTACACAAGTCAATATAGCACTAGAATAAAGTATAAAGTTCCTACAAAACAAAAGCACTGGCACTTGTGTGCAACAAACCCCACTTGAAATCAACTTTAGCTTCTGCTATAAATTTCACGGTCTACAAAATCTTCCTGCAACTTTCGTTCCATGGTCACCACTATTCTCTTTTTCTCTTCATTCGTTTTCTCTTTATTTGGGGTTTGTGTGTTTCCCTTCGTATACGCCGACTTGACTGCACAACGCACTCATATTATGTTTATGGCTCATTTAATACATTGCACTTTATTACTAGATTCAATATTGTCAAGGCTCTTTGCAGCAATTTCCTTTCATAGAGTTGCTAAAATATCAGTAAATTTTGACAATCGTAAACTCTTAAATGGCGTTATATAATATTGAATAAATTTTCTTTTTACCATCTTACACGAAGAATCAATTATTGTAATAACGAATTATTTTGCAACAAACATAGCTTTTTTGACCGATTATTTTCGCGATGAATTCTGTTGGCGTGTGTGTGTCTGTGTGAAACATTAAAACGAGCAATAGCTTAACCGGAAATAACATTTTACTTATTCAGTATTTCGGAAACAGTATGAGTTAGAAAATAAAAAATATGAAATTATTAAAATTTCTAGTTTGGGTGAAAGAATTAGTGAGAAATAAGGAAAATGGTGTTATTTATGAGCACTGAATTCTTCACTTTCTCTTTCTAGCCCATAATCTCACCCCCTGGAAGAATTCGATAAAAAATTTGATTAATTTAAAACGAAGCCCCGAATATACGAGAGGAATTTTCCTTCCGTAATCGGTTGAACTGAAAATCAGCGTCGAAAATATTTGCGGAATTTGCAAGTGCCCGACGCCGAGGTTGCGGTAAAACATAAAAGCCACGAACTATCACAGTGTAGCACAAGCGAATTGCCCAGGCCCAGCCAAGAATAGCCCAGCTCACCCTGTTATCGGCTACTCGCATCCAAAAAGGAGTCACATAACTAATTTACTTTTAATTAGTTAACGAGAAAACAGTTCCGTCCAAAATTAATTGCTAAGTTCTCTTCGATAAGGAAACAGCATTCTTCCACTGTCAGGCTTCCAGGAAACTTTTGCATATTTTAGGAAATTACACGACACTAAATGCATCATCAGCCCACTTTCGTTGTTTCTTTGGCAGTGGCTCTTAACATTTTACAACATGTTACTTCTTGAGCAAATAAACAAATGTAAAATTAAAAATATTCCATGTAAACGATACGGTAGAACTGAGGCAGAACGTAAAAGTTACAAGTTCGAAGATTCCCTAGACGTGAACGCGCGTTTGTAATTCAATAACGGTACAAAAAAAAATTCATTCCAAGAGTGTGACAGACATACGACCAATCACACTTTTTTTGTACTACTGATAGTTAAAATAAATGATGGAATAAAGTATAGGATGTGCATAGTTCGTAGAGTACCGAGATATTTGCATGCTTATCATAGTTGACCAATAACTCGCAGTCGGATACTTTAGGTGTGACAAGAAGATCAATATTAAGAACTGGTGCGTAGCCGTGTTCATTCGTTTCTAACATTTTCTTTGTCAAGTCACGAGTCACTGGTTCAGATGAAATTTATCAGTAGCGTGCATGAGGGGCTATCAAATTACCCCCGGCTGACCTTCAAATGACGCACATTGTGGTGTGATGGATACAATAGATTTCCAAACAAGCGCATTGATTGATTTTACTGAAAGCTTTACTACTGCTCCTGATATTTAGACAAAGAAAACATTTAACAAACTGAAAGGAAATGTTGTGTTCAATTCTGTTGTTTAAGGAAATCGTTTACGGAACCTAAAAACGAAATTATCCATCAATCAGTCTTACAATATAGCTTTACATTCACTGCTAAAAATTCTAAATTCGCATAAATTTAATTTGAATGATCGCAAATATAATACAAATTCGCCGGAACATGCCGTATTTTATTTAATCTACTCAAATAACGTAACGTAAATGTTAAATATATATTTACATAGTCGGCAAAGTGATATTACTAATATAAATTGAAAATGTGCGTTCAACGGATTATCTTACAACGTTACAGCAATCGTTATGAAATAAGCTCAATGGTAAACAGATGACGCATGCTTTCTAAATTGGGGCTAATACATACATTATAGGGATGTGTGAAGCACACTAGATATTTATTGATATTGCTACGTACAATATTTGGCTAAATTAGATAAAATATTTCATTTTCCAGCAGATATATCTTAGAATATTAAACGTTCTCTGACAAGATAACATTATATTATTTATTATTATTTGTAACTATTTCTTGAACATAAGATCATATTTAATAATTTTACAAAAAATAATTGCGAACATATATATAATAATCGTTTGGCATTACTTTTTCAAAATTGTTGCTAAAATAGAGAATGTAAATTGGAATAATATTGGCTGTAAACAGCGTCCTTACACATACACACAGAAAATGGTTTCACGGATATTTACAATAAAATGTCGAGGGCGTTTTTTTTTTGTGTTCACAGTACTTTCTTTTATTAATTATGAATAAGAAAGTAAAATCTAAAATGAAGTCGTTACTTGCCGGAATAAACGCTTAATATACTGGTGGCTCGCACCCAATTTTTAAAGAATAGTAACTATATTTTCTTTTTTACAATGGAAGACGCAAACATTTATCATTCGTCACTTTAGGATTACATATCTAATGTTAAATCACTTAGAAAAAATGTTAGGACATTTTCGAAACAAAATAGAGTTCTGGTTATTAAACAAGCAAAAGCAAAACATACTATTAACAAAAGAAATATAAATCAGGCCTTTGTGTAGAGAATTTGTGAATTACCAACATTACAACAACGGATATTTTTGTAAAAGTACAGATTTGCTAGCTTAACGTTTTACGTGACTTTGTAAGATAAAAATAGAATAATCTGTTTTCGTCCGAAAGTAAATGGCATGGAAATACGATACAATATTCAAGGCAAAAGATAAAAATGTTACGTAAAGCTGGCTAGGAGACCTAATACTTTATATTTCAGAGACTACCGTTGCCGAATTACACTGCCATCTAGTTGGCAGCAATGGCAAACCGTTGAAAGACACAGACATCAAACATCTTCCTTTATAAAATAGTCATAGAATGGGATGTGTCCCTTGAGAGTCGAGACCTCTGGCGCTGGCCCGGGGACCAACACAGCACAGCACAAGTACAACTTGGTATTAAGATGTAGTTGTGGTTCGACGTACACTCACCCAAACATATAATTCGAACGTGAAAGACCTTATGTCAAACGAATGCAAAACAATATTAGATTTAGACTGTACATATACTTTCAAAGACATCCAATGTGGAATTATTTATCTTATAGCTGTTTCATGAGTTTTTACACTTAATAAATTTTAGTTTAGCAATGTTAGTCATAAAACAAACTGGATTATTATTTGTAGTTTTATTCGTGATTACTAATTAGCTAAGTGAATACAAGGATATAATTTTTAAAATTTAATGCTAGTTGAAATGTATTCGTAGTTTTTTACGTAAATATAAATTTGTAATTTTCCGAAGAAGTCTTACAGAATCTCTTACAAATGACTTGCTCGGAACCGCACCATAAAAGCACGATTCCGACGAATATTCAGGCAAGAAAACAGACAAACCCATATACGAGGGAACAAGATTACATTACAGAAAGTTATTTTGTCATTGTACCGTCTGGGTTTGTGCTATTTTCATTTAAAATTGAAACATCTCTTGACACTCGCCGTTTCCAAACAAACAATGGAAGTGTCTCTTCTTTCCATTGCGTTCCATTGCGTTGGCAAGCAGAGAACACACAGCCGAGCCCGAGAGAAAAGGGTTATGTTATTGCGCATTGTACACACAACACTCTCTATTGCCGGCTAAACAATTGTTTCCCGCCCGTCGAAAGAAGCACATTCGCTTTTATCTACCCTCAAATAACACGCTATTTGTTCGTGATATCACCACAATACATGTACCTACATATACTTAATTTTTACCTACAAGATTATTTGTATTTTGAACATTTTGAACTCTTAAACAGAAATATCACTGAACGGCTGCATTTATGACCAAAATAGTTAAATCCATAATAAAAGATATTAATATTTTGCACAACTTTTGCTTGAAAAGTTTCTTCAAAAAATGTACCAGTTACGAGAAAACTGCTACGGAAAATCTTAATATCTAATAGAAATATTGTATGTCATTTTGCATCGGTTAATACAAATAGATCGATTGAAAACATGTTTGTAATGGTTATTGCAGATAAATATTGAAATTTATTTGAAATACAGTACGTATTAAAATTTATATTTGCTTTATAAAAATGTCATGGAATAAGTTGAAATAATAAGAATACGCCTCTTAATTTTCAACAATTCGCACTTGAAAAGACTGCCAGAGCGACGATCAAATAACGCATTCCACCCTAGCCTAGCCTAGCCTAGCGCGCTCCACTGCAGACCCACTAATTTAGATGTCCAGAAAAGGCACCTAAAGAGTGCACACAATGTGCCGTTAGTGGCTGAATATCTCGCACGTGAGGCAGCACTTGCACATTCGGTGATAGTAAGAGTGTTAGACGGGAGATGGTTAGACTGTCCAGCACTATTAAATCAGACACATGGGCTCGTAAGGCTCGGTCTCATTGGTAATTAGACTCTGGGGCGCTATAATGTGATCGTGTATGGGTCCCAGTGTGTGTACGCTATTAATGCATTTCCCTTGTTATCCGACCCGAGTACATTGTCTCCCCTTGCTATTTGTGTGTCTTTAGGAACGAACGCCATTTGTTATTGTTAGATTTATGCGAAAGAAACAATCGTGAAAGTTGTTTGCATGCAAGAGTCGGACTCGCTGTGGCTTCGTTTTAAATTTCGAGGATTACTTGTGGTGATTTCGCAAGAGATTTTGTGGGGATGCACTGCTTATGTACTGCGTTAAGCTAAAGAATTATAATTTTATAATCAGTTACTTAGAATTAAAATCAATTACGAATTTCTATAAGAAGAACAGACTAAAAACTATGAGTATTAATTTTAATGAAATCAAAATACTGAGGACGGGATAATGTTATATATGTATGAGAAATGATAATTTTTGTTGGCAAGTCAAAGAAAGTACAGATAGGACGAAGATAAAAAGTGCAAAGTGAAATTTTGGAATTAATCATACTTGAGTGTATAAGTTTTATGTAAATAAGTGCCGCTTCCATTCGCATATTTCATACTTTCATCCCTTTATGGCAATCAGTTTCAATGTGTAAATTTAAATTTAAAATTATTCCTTCTCCTTCGACTTTGGAATAATTTTTACAACTCTGCCGGCAGACAGTCACATGGAACTGCATATATTTTTCAATTAGAAAAAGACAGCACCAAGTTTGAATAGTCGCGCAGCACTAGCCAGTTAGATTATATTGAAATAAATCAAGACAATTTACAATTCATATGAAGTAGATGTGTGTTACTCTCATTATATCTACTTCAAATTATTCTCCGTACTAACTTGCTATATTCACACTATTTTATTATTTCTTTCTTATATGTTACATTTAAAAGAAAGTATACATAGTGAATAAAGCAGTTGTGTCACTCCAGATTTCCATATTAGTGACTAAGACACTCCTGTTGATGTCAATCGTAGTGTCGAAACATTGAGGCGTGTTCATAAAATATCTTTAAATAACTGATTGCACTTGTGGAGAACAAACAACCCTTAACCAAATATTATTCTTTTATCACGTAAGATTATCAAAGCAATTTTGGACAGCTAAGGGCTACTGAATAAGAATGTGTACCGACTTCTCTTCACAAGAATGACATGTAAACAAAATAAGAGAATAATTGAATTTGAGCGTCGTCCCATCGCGTAATCCCGGAAGTCTTTCAAAATTTAATATAGCCGCCTCTGTATTCTGTTTTCGTACTGTTATTCACAGAATATTGAAAAATAAACAAGATTCTCTTAATAATGCATTTATTGGACTTACGTGATCGTACTGTAAAACTGAAACATATGTTGTTGATATTATGTTCTATATTTATGTTATATTATTATAAAAAGATAGTAAACGGATATTGTGATAAAATTTTCATACTGCGATTATCAAGATAAAATGTATTAATTTCAAAAACGTTTTTCCGGTAAATGGTGCATCTTTTCAAACAGTAGTTTTAAGAAATTTTATTATTTTCAACTTTTATAAGAACCATTTTTCTAATTTACAAAGTTTAAATTTTATTATTAAAAATAAGTTTTCTTCAATTTAAAGTTTCATATTTTTATCTACAACAGTGATTACAGACACACATGCCTTGATTGTACGAATTCTGATCAAAATTACACTATATAGCGCGGATGATATACCTACGAATCTGCCTTATTATTTAAGTACCACCTTATATCATATAAAATTTAAACGATGACGTTAATAGGATTACATAAATTATAAGTTTCATCCCCATGGCCTATTTAGCAGGTTTTTTCCTATTCATAAAATTAATTTTCATTTTGAAGCACACACAAATTCCTTTACGTAAAATTTTACGTAGTTGGGAAATCTTTTGACGGTTAAAATTTCTCTTTAATGAGAAAACGTTTATTAGTGGCGAAACATAAAACTATTAAAAATATAAATTACATAAATCATTTTCACCACTACATCAGGAACTATTTCAAAGTTAATTTGTAATAATAATGGTCCAATAATGTAAGTGATCGTCAATTAATAAAACTACCAAATGTCTCTTAACAGTTTCGGGTGTGTTATGTAATTTACTATTTATAATTTAACGGCAAGATCACCCGCTAAATGTTTTTATATATGGATTTATAATATTAAGAATATTTTTAACGGATACATTTGACGTTAAGTTTTAACCAAAACAAAAAATAAGCCCGTTTATTTGTTATCAATTTGCAGAAATAACCATTATTCTGTTTGGTTGACCTGAACGTCCCCTATTTTCGTTAAAACCATTTTAATTATAGGATATATTTAGTTTTTTTTTTTTAATTCGTAATTTATTGATACGGACAAGCATCACTTTTGGCTATTACAAAAATACCATCCATTATATATATATACACATGGCCTGGCATTGCATGGGGGGGGGGTATAGATGTATTTAGGGTGTGAAAAAATGTGGAGGGTCGCATAGCGTAATGTGTGAAGTACGCTTGACGTGGAAAAATATCACCATGTCTACTACAATTAATGGCTTACACAATAACGGAATAATAAAAAGACATGCTATACCAGGGGGTGCGTTAGCTATACATCAAATATATGTAGATTCATCGAGGTACATTGGACATATTTAATATACTTGTACCTTTGAGAACTGGAACGTTCATTTATAAAAATTGATTATTTAGGTTGGGCATCAATTAAATTTTATTTTTAGCCGTCGTATACTAATATATATATATATATATATATATATATATATATATATATATATATATATATATATATATATTTCTTTAACAATATTTGTATAATTTTCCGTGAAAAGAAAAATATGTATGTATACAATTTCATCAGGCAGAAATCAAATGAGCCATGCCTGATTGCATTTAAAAGCAATGCGTATATAAATAAAGAGAAGAGAAATAGGGTTATGTGTGAAGGCGGTTATGATTTAATTTATAATTTCCACACATTAAGTTATTTACGTTGATAATGTAATAGCTTTACGTGCTTACACGGTTCACGATCGTGGCTACGATGGCGGAGGCGGAGATTTAGGTATTAATTTTCCAGCACACTGGAGCTTTCCAGACTCCTCCGGTTATAATAACGTGTGTTCACTGGACTGGCAATTTTTATTTATAGGTGTCATAGAAAGGTGCACACGAAAAAACTTTGCCAAATTCCGCGAACACTTTCATCAAATTTTCTAATAACATTCATTTATTATATAAGTTCACATACATTTCTGTTCGCAAATCATTTGTTTAAGAATTTATTCTAAATTCTCACACCACTTACGACAACCATATTGGATTTTTAGTTCTTTCTACAGTATCTACAAAAGAGCTTTATTGTTCGATATTTGCAACATTCTCAGAAATAAAATAAAAACGCCAGAAATTCCATAAATGTGTATACTTGGATGTATAGAACAAACCAAAGAGATTCTTAATTTATGAACGTTTCTAATTTACATTTTCTATTTCTTTTAGAAGCACCACAAATATCTTACAGATATCATATTTCACTCTCGTTTAAAGTCTTCGCAAGAAACAGGTTGTGAACTTTTACTTTCAGAGAAATATTTCATGAATTTTATTCAGATCAGTAATTCAAAGCAAACTTCTGCTTGTTGGTTTTTCAAGTTCGACGTTAAGGAATTTTATTAATTTTCTACTTTAAGCATTCGGTTTTTTTTCTGTTGGGTCTACTGTTATGGAAAATCTAAGAAATCTAAATTATCTACACAATAACGACTGATTTCATAAATTCTTTTCAAAGTGACCAACAAATTTGTGCTATTAAAGAAACAGGTACGATTTTGGAGATAAATTAGTGCAAATTATGATACCGGTTGCCATAACCGTATCTTCGGATCAATAATAAAGAATATGTTATTAATATGTCATTAAAAAATAGATCTATTGTTTGGTCTAAATGTGTAAAATATTTTTATTAAGATAAATTTAATATTAAATATTTAACAGTGCTGTAAATATATATATGCTGAGTGGTTGTGAATATATTTAATATGTGTCGGTAGAGATCAAAAGATTCAATTTTCTTTTATGTATAATCACATCGTATAAAAATCAATTTTAATTATATGAGGCTCTATTTAACAGAATTTATTACACATTGAATACATCAATAGTATTAGGTTGCAATTGAATTTTCGTTTGGCTAACCAAATTACACCAAAAGGTGACCTATTTTCAATGGCTGAACGGACACTTGCTCGATACGGTAACTTAACCCCTAAAGGGAATATCTGTAAAGTAGTTACACCAAATGGATGCTGCATTGATGCGTGGCTTTGCTGATGTTTTAGACACTATTTCATAGTTCATTGCATAAGTTAAATCGATACATGATATGCCTTACAGCTTGCCGGTAGAATTATAATATATCCTGGTCTGCTATAGCTTGTGCCCGTTAAATCGATAATGGTGGTCGAGGAAGGCGAGTCTGCGGATGAGGTGAGAATTATTGATAAATACATTTTTGAACAATTTATCAATGTAATACGAGTAAATAAATAACAATGACATGCTTTTATTGCTTAGGGATTAGATGAAATATGAAATTTAAACTGACCACATTTTTCATCGTTTATTTTAAACAACAATACGACTATAGTTTGTTTCACAATGTATTTATTATATATGTAGACTTGCCATGTTGTTGAATCATATAGAATTTTAAAGAATTTAAATAACCACCGTGAAAATATATTAATAATAATAATATTAAAATATTACTAGTATTAGTACACACCTCTAACTTTCCTTTCGACAAGGTTGAAATCTACCTTCACACATTACTTCTAAGTTTCAAAAATAGCATGAAACAGAGTCCGTGTGACTGGTACCGTCGTCGTCGTGTTGTTATGACACCGGAACAGCAAGGATCAAGGTCTGTATGGCAGTCAACACCGGAAAGCACTTAACGTGCGACCCGGACAAGCAACCAGACGGCCCCGTGCTGCAGCAGTAGTGGCAGAGACCGTTCTCTGCCACTACTGCTGCAGCATTTTTTTTTTATATACGCACATTCTGCTCCCTGGCACAACTACTAGTGCCGCCGCTCCGTCAGCAACATTGCCCCGTAACGTTACGCCGATATATTTTACGGAGTTTTCATGTGACGTTTATATGACACTTATTTGACGTAAGGCTTTTGATGGGATTATATTCAATTAGGAAGGGTTGTATGCCGGCCATTACAATTCATTCTAGTTTTGGTAACAACAGGTTTTTGTTAACCATTGTGTCGTTTTTCACGCACTTGGTGGAGAATTAAAACTTATTACTAACTAAACGCTACGAAAATGTTGTTATTATTATACACTTTATGCCTTTAATATTTTCTTGAACAAAGTAAGAGTAACACTGAAGATGGAAGATGAACTATAAAAACGTATTAAATTATAGCCGAAGCGTTGCAATCACATTATATTCTGATAGTCGTTAAGTTAATTTAAACTTTGCAACAAAAAGAAAAGCATGATAAATGTCTACATTGTATAATTTATAGTTATTTCCCGTAAACCAACAATTATTTTACCGTAATTAGAACACAGCTATTAAATATTTACACACTGCATACATCCACGTTATAAATTTGAAACATTACACCGACCAAGTTATAAACTTCTATAGTAAAGTTACATTAACCGTGAAATCTCTTAATTGCGAATTTGTTGTTATTTTATCTATAATTAATATATAAGTTAACGAGCCATTTATTTAATCGAAGCCATTCGCCAATATTTGTCATTACTTATATTAACGATACGCTAATGGCACTATTTTTTATTATACGTAATATTTAGCAATCACTTTTAAGTGTTAACCACTAAGTATACCTTATCGGTAGCATACAATAGAAAATTTTATGTGTATAGACCCCTATTGTGAACGTAATTGTGCGGACGATTTTATATATTTTGTCATTAAACGCGATTGATTTGTGGCTTAACGATTAAACATATAAAGTATTTCTTTATGACACTGGGATTACTTTTTAAATTCTATTAGTAAGAAGTACATAACCATGCTATAGGTTTTTGGTGGAGTCGCATATATTAATACAAACTAGATTTTTCACTTTCTTTTCATTATACAATTTACGAACATTGTTCATTAAGTGTATTTCACAATTCTTAACTTTTACAATCATATGCGTTATTAACCATTATTATATGGTCTATACCAGACACCTTTATCAGAAAATACTTTTTATGCGACCTTTATATTTATTTACGGTCTCTTTCTAATGAGTTTTGACGTTTTATCAAATATTTGCAATTCGAACATTCGTAAGCCAAAAATGGTGTGATTTTCACATGCTTTAATTTATATTTTCTTACATTTAATTCCTTTTTGTTTAATGCAATTTAGTTTTAAATGCGTTGATGAACTTTAATTATTTTTATTTTCTTGTTACAGGTATGTCAGTTGGTTCACTTAATCCAATGCAATGTTGGTAAGATAAACTTTAGAATTACGTGTCTTATAGTAAATTATTTAGAGTGCTCCGGACGGTTATTTAAGTTTTTTAATTCAACCCGAAATTTCGTTCTTAGAGTGTCTCTGACAAAGGTTTAATAAAATCATTAATCTACCAAACCTTACTTGTTTAATAAAATTTTGCTTTATTGGGTTATAAAACTGTATGATTCGTTTCAGTATAGTGGAAAATAATTCTCTAGTAAATGTGATAACAAAATGGAGCTGAAGTTCATAAGAATATAGTACCGGGAAAAAAGAAATGCAAAAAGTGTAAGTTAATCAAGCACATGCCAGTATTCACATTGACATTTATTCCAGTAAGAAGAAGTCGCGTAGAATAAAAAGAAACTATCCCCATTATAAATTCGTCCGCAGTAAATGTGACGATATCTGTTCAGAAAGACGTCGTCGTCGGCGATGGTCTTTCACGAGCGGAGAATGTCATTAGAATGTCATCTCGCGCAAAGTGCATTTGCTTGCAGTGTGGCGCATTATGTGGCTCGGATGGATTCGAAACTTATACTGGATTTTTGCCAAATTCAATATTATTCCATTTCTGTCGTCTGTAAGTTGCGCGGAACTGGCGGCTTCGTTCGTTCGCTCAATGCGCCGCCCATCATACCGCCCGTCCCAACTTTATTCTGTCTGCAACTTTTAAATATCATACGATGGAATTGAAGAATGTTTAAAAGTGCATGAATATCTCAAATTACGAAACTATCCGGCAAGCGGCAAGAGTTTCAACTAACTTTTTCCTATTTTATGATAAGTGATAATGGTCAAACTTAGTTTTAAAACGAACTGTAAATTTTGCCCTTTCCGTCTAACTTGCAAATCCACTATATGAATTTTGTTTATTTGCAATGTGAACCCAGCGCGGCGTCGTTCAATTTATGCACTAATTCAACATATTTGTAACACACATAGAAAGTAAACATTATCTTTCAAATAGCTTGCAATTCTAGAACACGGATAAAAGGCAGATTAAAATTATAATTTTCAGAAACCTTTCATTATTTTTACTTATACGCAATAATAAGTAAGTCTTGTAATCATGAAAAATTTTGAACTCATGATTTCAACGGAAATACACGTTTTGACCAAATTATTATTTCAAAATACTAATTTTGAGTTTCACTGAATTCATATTAACTTTATTCAAGATGATTTTTCTCAATTTCTATCTCTTTCTTTCCCTTTCTCTCATTTAACTCTTTTTTTTTTCTCTGCTTTTCTTCCTGCTGTTTCTTATACAGACATGGGCACAGAAATATCCAAGTATATAATTCTCATGTTTAATTCTGTGCATCGAAAATTTGAAACCATTACAGCTTCCACGGGATAAAAAATGGATTCCTTAAGAAGTCAGAATCATACCAAAAGTGCTTTCATTTCGGTTGCATCCACTTAGAAACAAATAAATAATAGATGACCCAATCGCTGTGGTGAAAACGAAAGAGATACCAAACGACGACACTCGGATTGCCTGATGTTCTGCCGAACGAACGAACGCCTAAGCTCCCCCAAATGCACTGCCTGCAATTTGATAGCGTGAGCACCTCTACTCTCGCCCTCAAAGGGCCCCACCAACCTTGAGCCAATTGTATGTTTATTTCACGAAGGCGGCGGCGGCTAGTTTGATCTTCAACGGAGTTTTCTCTTTTATTACCTAGACCGCGATGACATTAAGTTAAGCCTACATGAAAAACCACAGCCACTGTGATCCTGTACGACTAGTAAAAAAATACGACCGTTATTGAATTTTTTACGTATTTGGACTGTGATTCTTTTGCTTAGATTGTAGGGGGAGGTTTATTGTTCTTTTAGGTTAAATAGTACGCTAGTCTTTTGAGATTAGGCAGTTAAAAGTGAATCAGGGGGCTACTTTTAGTGCTTTTAGTTTTGAGGGGTTCTGGTACATATGAAAAACAAGTTAATATACTTGATATTGCACCTTATTTTTGTTGTGGATGAAAAAAATGGTTTGTCAAATTTATGTTCAATGCTTTATTTGAATTAGAGAAAAATTAATAAGACTTCTCTACGGAATTTTTACGCGCACGCACGCACGCACATAAAGCGCTTATTAAATTATTTGGATTGGAAAGGCACAGGCAGACTTATAAAGTAGGAAATTAATTCTCAACAGTAGCACGTTTATGCTCTTATTACAATATTGATTATACTCTGCGAGCAGTGGCAGATCTAAAACGAAATAATTTGTGTGGTGTAACGCAATCTGCGAATTCGTAAACATAAATAATTGATTTGTACATTTATATTTGCTGGGGCAGTTATTAGGCAAGTTCGTTATTCATGAGTGCGTAACAGCGTGAGAGGCCGCCATAAATTCTCTGGTTTCGTGGCGTGCCGCCGCGCCGTCCTCCACTGGCTCCTGGGAGGCAACTTGGACCGACAGTTTTATGTATAGACATTCCTTGTAGCACACAATTCATATTGCAGATACACAACACAACTGCGTAGGCTTTATTGTCGAAATTTAGTAGTCGCTGTAACGCTTGAGGCTAGCCCAAACTTGCTAAATAATTCATCGTTATCCGATTATTTACTTTGAATTTGCACTTGAATTCGGATTGCTAACTTTGTTTACACCGGCGCTATATACGTTATGTATTCATATGTGTGTTTTCATTTGTTGTTACATGTTGAAACTAAAATCACTTTGTATACACACTAGTACCCAGACATAGTATAGTTTCAGTGCTTCGTACAAAAGATTGCTACTATTAAGTTGTTCAAAACTATGCTCACAGTACGGGAATCATGTAATGAGTTTAGTTGCCAAGATAAACAGACACTAGGGGCAACTGCTCCATATTTTGGCAGCAACAAATAAACTAAACTATTGGCATCCAATTACAACACTAGCACTTTACTAAGTTTTTGAATTATAAGGCTAAGATTGTTTGAAGTACATTTTGTTACAATTTTTGTTTAAAATAAATAAAATAAACATTTTTCTAAAATAATTAAGGGCACATACATTTATTAAATAAATTTCATTAAAATCGGCCCGGTATCTTACAGAGGAGATGCGGTCAAATTATTTTATTCTATTTGGTTTGCCCGTCAAAATGTTGTCATACGATGTATTATTCTTCATCCGTATCTATGGGAACATAAATAAGATATTTCGATTTTCCGTACACACACACACACACACAGATGTCATTCCCACTATGGTCAGATTAATTCAAGGATGGTCATAACGTATAGTTGAAAATTTAATTTAGAAATTTTCCATGATTACAATACTTAAGAAAGAAAAAGTATTTTCTCTTTATATACGGACAGTGTACAAGCGTCTTAATTAAAAATTGTTGCAAATGTGAGTTTCTTGTTCACTGTGAGCGTGTAATATAGTTGGAAAATTAAACTATTAAACCGGCAAGGATTTATGCATCCAGTGTACTAATATTTACCGAGCATTTTAATCCATCGTGAGAGCGAGCATACATATTTAAACTTTTGCCATAGAACTATATAGTTCTCGTACACGATGGTTTGTGGTATCGTTGGGGTCTTTTATTAACGTGTATCACACAAGGTTGCGTCAGGAACTATTTCCGGTAAGTTTGTTGGCTGCCTCTGCTCTCATTCTTTATTAAGCTTTTAGTGCTGGCCCCACCCGGACATGTTATTGGATCCGATGCCACCGAGAAACCACCTTGCCTCGCCTCGCGCCACCTGCAAAATAAATGAGAATGCCCCTCCAAACTTTCCTCTTCGTATTCTATCTAGTTATCTCTGTGAATGATTCCCCTTTTTCACTGCCTCTTCCACTTTCCTCTACGAAATACGTTTCCCCTGCATCTTCGTCTAATTTCCTGACATCTTACATATAAAGGAAATTAGTTTCGAATTACAGAATAATTGCTCTAACAATTCAAAATTCGAATATATTCGAGACTTAGGGCTCTAGTGTCCTTACTCTTTCATAAATGGTGGAGAATAGACAGAGATAATGGATATTTATTTCTGTCTCGTTTAATGAACGTATGTGTATGTTTGTATGCTCTATAGTAGAAATCGTTGAAGATAAAAATATGTAAGTTTAAATTTCAGAGAAGGAAAGATAGTTATTAATAAATATGTTATAAATATGTTTCGAGTTCACGTGTGTCATCATCAGGAGTGTGTGTAGCAAAAGCAGCATATCTTGAATATAATTCGATTATGCTACTAATGTTATTAGATGCTCTAGAGATAATTACAAGAAGAAATGTTTGCTATCAAACTTCTAAAATGTCTCAATATCTGAAAGTTCTGCTAACGTTATTATTGAACATTTTCGAGATGTGAAACATGGGAACAAAATTCGCTATCGGTTCACTTTGCACTGCTCTTCAAACTTAATTTCTCTGCGTATTAAATTACACCACACACTATGTTCTTGCAAACATATAACTTTTTTAATATCATTTCTAGAAGTACTTTATTTACACTTATGCCGAGAACATTTTCCTATTTTCTAATATACCCTTATTAGTACATTTTTAAGATTACCAAAAGATTAAGATTAATTTTAAAGTTTCATAATTTTTCCTTCAAATGTTTTGGCTCTAGAGCGTTCACACACACACACACACAAACATACAGACATCATCTCGAAAATAGGCAACATTAATACAGGGAAGTACAAATCGTATTTATTTCATTATTGCAATAATTTCTTTTAGGCTTCATCCATAAACGTAAAAAGTCACTTCAACAATAGATATAACATCAATGAATATATAGTGCCAACAGCACAGTATGCATCTAGACAGACGACATATTTAGGTACTAATTACAGTTTCTTGTCTCGCGAACTTTGCCATTGTAAAATGTATTCTATTTAGTGCACTAACGAAATTTGGTCTTAACCTGTCTGTGCAATTCATTAATTATGCTAACGTAGCCATATTTCTATCCGGTGGACTTGTAGTGTATATACATGTACTTGTTCGTAGCAGAAGTACACACTTCGTTCCATGTAACCTTCTATCAAACTTGTGCTTGTGTTTACTGCATCCCGCACTCGTCTATTCGCTACACATGCGAATATCTGTTTGAAACTTTCGCAAGTCATGGGTTTCGGTCAACGCTGCCTTTGATGTGTTATACATGTATGTATGTATGCTTCAATGAAATGGTTTGCGTGAACCCTACTTTATTCTCTTGACTGATGTATAGTTCTACGTGAACTAATTAATTTTTAATTAGAAATCCGATAAAATTGTTTTATAATACTGTATAAACTATAACACTTTTTAGCTCTTCGTTTAGTATACAATTTTTTTTTAACCCATTAGAGTTATATTACATATACATATAGTGAAAACTAAATATAAGGTGGTTGAGTGAAGGCCACTTCAGTATCTTTTACATTGTGATTGCAAATACCATAAATAATTAAGTAATAATTATAAACAAAAATACACATTTAGACAATCTCTGAATTAATTCTGATTATTCTCTAGATGTGTGTGTGTGTGTGTATATGAACGTTCTAGTACCAAAACTGTTAAGGCAAAATTATGAAACCTTAAACTATGGCCCGAGTGTGCCATTTATTTCATAGCAATCGTAGGGTGAATTTAATACCAAATAAAGAGTTATTGTAAATACAGATAGTGAAAGGATAAGAAAGTCGAGTGAAGGCCCCTTTAGTTTAATTTTTTATGAGTAATATAAGTAAATAATGTTACAGATAATTTAACAAGTCCGTTTACTTGTTAAGAAAAATTCTTATATTAAACATTCTTGACATTTCTAATGAATAAAGTTCTTTGCGGAGTTTAGAAAAGGCAGCATGAAATTGTGTGTTATTTAATTTAGCCTATAATCTGAAACAAGTAAAATTAAAATATTGATTACATTTTCGTCATAAAAAGTTTGGGTGAGTGTTTTTGTCAAGTTGTTGTTCGAAAATTGCAATCTAATTATAAAGTTGTGAGCACAATTTCAAAGTTGTTGTGATTCTATTAAAAATTCGTAAGCTATATCGAATATACGGAGGTGTTAAACGTAAGCTGAAACATCAGCAAACTTATATGGAACAACTTTTCTTTTTATTTTTGGAAATAGGATTAAATATAAACATGAACTTTTAAGATACATTTTATATCAGTTATATATATATTGAAGCGCTTGATGAAATACAATATTATTATTATATATTTATTTCTTAGCAACTTAACCTTAAATGCAACAAATCAAACCTTAGAATTGAAGGCTATAGTGGTGCAACTGGACATTCGTAACTGTTATATCGCAAATGCAATTTATTATAGTGAAACAAAAACTGTAGTAATATTTAATTTGTAATCTGGAAATATTCATTTTCAGAACAAAAATGAATAACGCATGGGACGGGCGATACAGAATCCTGTAATATAGGACAAACGAAATGTTATTGGATTTTTTTGTTTGTAAACAACAGTGCATAGAATAAATTAATTAAACGTTAACGGATTGCGAGATAAGGCTGTTAAAAACACGTACAATCCTGAGTTATCTGCAGCATCCATGTTAGGCTATATACATATACACTATATTCCGGTCAAATGGAATTCTATCCGTTTTTATCACGTTATTACACAGTCTAGCGTTTGAATTAATTTTAACAATTACTCGCAAACTGTAATTAGAATTTCAATCGCCTGGATATCCAATTATACATTTTATGTGTGTAAAATATTATAATGAGAAATAACGTCCATTTTCTTGTAAGGGCTCATTATTTGAATGCTAATTTTTTTACTCTTTTGGACAAAGTCTCAAAGGAAGTATTCTTGAAAATTTTCAAATTCATATTTGATCGCAAATACAACACATATATACATTTACTATTTGTGTATATATGTATGTGTGTGTGAACGCTCAACAGCAAAGTAATCCATTTTTTTTTAAATATATATTAAATAAAAAGGTTGTCTTTATTAATTAAAACAGTGATTAATAAACTGCTTAATTTTGTTTATAATGTTACGGTAAGCTGAAGTCATTGTTGCCCACACGCTTATTTATTTAAATATATAAAACAATTGGTTATATATCATGTCAGTTAGTTCAGGCATCGGAACTGCTTTTATGTTATTTAGTTAATTTAATATTATCCAACATCGTACAGAGACTCCCATTCTGAGATGGATTATAATCTAGTTCATTATAAGAAAGAAGATGTCTGGCTTAAAATGATCCGCAATTCATCACCGCTTTGTATAACTTTTTAGCGAAGATGAAGTTGTCTTCTTAGGCGCCATGGCAATTTATAGTTGTTGGTTAAATTACGTTGAGTCATCGTCCACCCACCCACAGGGTCGGGGCGCAGCCTGCTTAAAAGATATGTTGAATGAATGAATGGTTGAGTGAGTGACAGGCAGGCGCCCATAGCATTCTTATCTGCGAGAACTCTAATTTTGCGAACGTTTTTCTTGTACCGTAATAGAACCGGAGCTAAAAAAAAAAGAGAATTTCAGACGTCAGCTTACAACTGAGAAAAGCTCCCTTATTGTCTGTCTCCGTTTCTTCTTCATCCCAGAACTTTTGTCTTCCAGCTTAAAGCCTTGCGTGTTTAACTCGTAATTACTACAGAGAAGAAATAGAATTTACCCTTATTAACTTGATGTATTCTACTGCGTGCCAACTTGAGAAAAATACAGGCGAAATAGAGGAATGCTCTTTACCGACATATTATATAAAAGATGTTCGCCGCTGTTACTTTAAATCTCTATCTCGTGCAACACGAACTGACGCTTATATGTTTCTTTTTTTTAACGTTTTTCTTAATTTAATTCTCTTACATCTGAAGTATATCTTCATGCTCGAACATAATTGAATTATTTTCATTTTTGGTTGTTTATTCAGGTTTTGTGGTAAATATTAATTTATTCAAAAACTTTATATAAAAGAATATCACATTTAATACAAATCATCAGGTTCATTAGCTCAAAGAAATTACGCTCTGCTATGAAAAATAGTCCATCGAATAATGATTGTTTTATGAATAAAATGGTAATTCGGAAACACTTTTGGATAATAACCTAATAATGATAATAAAGATTATATATATATATATATATATATATATATATATATATATATATATATATATATATATATATACACAGGTACATCGCGAAAATAATTTTTATGCAATTCAGGGTAATCCGAAAAAAGAAATGATCGAAAAAATTGTCCGAGGTATTAGCTTAAAAGCTAAAGCAAAATCAACAATCAACTTGTCCGACCTCGATAGCTTTTTTGTCTAGTTGAGCTTGACAGGGGAAAATATTTTCGTCAAAAAACAACCTGCAAAAAGTTATACAATTATGATGACGTAATTCGCAATCAATCATTTTTGAATGGGATTTGCATCGCCTTCTATGCGTTATTAACCTATATTCACGCCAATTAATGAGAACAGTACAGTGATTGCACAGGCAGGCAGAAGACAAGTTATAAATGAAACCAACAACGATCTCATTTCAGATAAAATCTCGCATGATTAATAACATTCGCCACCTATATACAATACCGGGCTATTGGTATCGTAATTCAACGAATTATTTGTTCTAATTTACTGAAAATTTACATTATTTCATGACAACAGTAGAATGAATTTAAAACACTATAAGGCTAAATTAGGAGAAAACGCGTGATGATATTCATTTAGCTTATTATTATTAGTTTGTTTTTTGTTATTTTGTTCGTTTGGGTAATGTCAACCACTTATACGATCATCTCCTTCATTTTATCTGTTGTTGTATTTTTTGTCGTACTCAATTGGTCATTCATTAATTCTTGTTTGTGGATGATTATTTTTTGTTCTGTTTCTCTTGTAGCCTACATTCGTTTTTGTGCTTTAAGTCAACCGTTCATTTGGTCAGTTATTATCATGAGATCACCAACAATCCAATTATCCGCGGTTACATTTTCCTTACATGTTTTCTCACTTGTAGCTACATTTTCCATTATTTTCTCATTCCGTATATTTTATTTTCATTTTTTGCTTCCATATGGTTGGATCGATGTTGTTAGATTTCTAATAAGCTTAATGTAAAAGTATATTATGTTAAATATAGGCAGAAAAAGACAAATATATGTAAATGGTAAATGACAACATAGTTGATTGTGAAACTTTAGGAAAATTTTGGTTTGTATGTGTTTGTTCCATTTCCGACTTCATTAAATGAATTTCCTAAATTGTCGTGAATTTAAATTTGACTTTTTCTGTCAAAAGAATATTTTAACAAACAAGTTGAAATTAAAAATGTTTTTCGTTTAAAAATTGCTATTTACGGTAGCAAATAACTTTCTGTAACTTTTGTTTTGTTTATTTTTAGATTATGAAATAAAATTGGAAATTAAAATTACTTTTATACAAGAAGAATGTTTTTACTTTTTTAGACAAAGTCTAAAATAAACTATTGTAATCATGAACATTTTCAAACTTAATATTTTAATTGAAGTACACATTTTGCCCATCGCCGAATTGAATCTGACTAGTTTTAGAATGACGTTTGTGTGGGTCATTTGAAGGTAAAATTATGAAACTTGAGACTTGCATATGGCGTAGATGTGCATTTCTTATCTTAACCGGAAATAACAGATTATTCCTTCTACATTTTAAATACCTCGAAAACAGAAATTAGTTGATGATATTATTCTAGCAAATTATAATTAAAATATATCATTTGCTGAAGAATCGCTTTTGAAAATGGTTATATATACGTTTTCCTAGTTACAATACATATTGATTTTGTTTCATAGTTATCGTAGGGTGAATTTAATACAAAAAAAAACATTATTATAAATACAGATAGTGCAAGAAAGGTGAATAAAGGCCACTCTAGCTTTTTTTAGATCAATGTATTTTGCATAAAATACAAGTTTGTCGAAAATTCAAACCAGCAATAGTTTTTTAACTATCTATAATTTATTCTGTTGACAATTTCCCTATCGTAAAAGGAATTAAAATTATTGTTAGTAATACTATACATATTTAGAATGATAAGGTGTAGGATGTAGGTGTATTTTATCGTTGGTAATGATAAATCAATGAGAATTAAATTTCGCCTTTAATTGTTCATTACCCCTTTTATTTTGTCGTCAGCTTTAATTAAATTCCTAAGCAGTTTAGTAAACATTAAATTAATGGCTTCTCAAAAACAAGGAATGCCAACTTTAATTAATTAGTAAATGGATAAAAATCTTTACTGCACTCTCTAGCAAACTACACGCAATATTTTAAATCTCCTGCAAGAATTTCACTGGTAATTTGCAACTAATGAATGTCCAAATGAAACTCTAAACTTGGATATAAATGGATCGCACCTAATAATTTAACACTGTCAATTTTAAACTAAGTGTAGCACGTAAAATCATGATTTTATTATTTTACATAACAAAGATATGAAACATGAACATATTCTTACATTTTGATTACTTTGATAATTACTTAATATTGTTGGCAAATCTCTAATAATTTTCCGAATATTGTGGCGTTCACTCGACTCTCATATACTTATAAATGGAATTTAAAATATTTCATGATTACAATATTTTCTTTTAGTCTTCGCCCAAGAAATTAAAAAAAAAATTGGTCTTAGTGTGAGACAAATATAAATAAGGAGATAGATATATTTTGGGTAAAGTGTGTTTTAGGATGAGAACTGTCAAATTGTTTCCGCTGCAGGTGTTAAGACTTCATGCCAACGAGCATCTCGCAGAGCAGAGTGACGTTTCGTGTGTTCATTTATTATGCGCGGTATGTCAGTAATGCTTCTTTCGGTATCACTCTAATTTTTTGTATATTTCTTATTTTTGTCTCGGCATATTCGTCAAGTTTGTGATAGGAGCACAATGTGATTCTGACATTGCAACACTGAATATATTTATTCGCACACAAATGGAAGCATTTTCTTTTTGTATCTTTTTGTTTAACCATTAAATGAACATTTGGATGAATCAATTTGAAATTTTAATTTGTTTGATTTCGGAAGCAAAGTGCAAGTGTTCGTTTGAACAGAACCGCGTATGATCAGCTCCAGAGGACCAGGAGGAGATATTTGATGTGGGTTGGTCAATCGGTAAATGGCTTTGAATTTAGATTGGCTCGTTTCTCTCGAAAATCGACGTCGATAACACATTTGACTTTAAATCATTCCCAATTTCGCCACATTCGTACAACCCCTTTCACTTCCCCACATACTTATACAATATTTTTATTGTTTACCACCAATTTTACCTCCTCTTTGATTGGCAACTCTTACTAACAAGTATTGTATCTAAATTATATTACGATAATTTATATTTTATTATACCCAGATTGATCTATCTTTAAGTAAATACAAAATCCTATAAAATATAATAAGATATTAACATGATTTTAAAATACATTGCAATTTAGAAATTATTAATCCATTAATAAAACGTAATAAACTTTGATTCAATATGTATTACGTCACATTCTGATACAAATGGCATAATGAATAGAATTTGATTACATGACATGCGCATACCTGCATTGATGCGTCATAATCAATTATGAAGTTTGAGCGAAAATAGCGCAACAGTTTCTGCGAGCTCAAACAGGAGCGGGTAATGCAACGCTAGCTAACCTGTCACTGTGTAACTAAATTAATTATAACCTCGTGATGGGGTGAATGTGTGAGAGTTTGGGTGTACCAATAGGCAATGAATCGCGATGTACGAGGCCCATTTAATGGCAACATTCACTTAACCTGATACAAAATATAAATAGCGTGCTAATGGCCACCATTGAACGCGTGATTCGGGCTTTCTATTAGTTTTTGTACACGAAATGACGGTTTCCACTCTACGCTAGCTTCGCACACCACTGCAGCTAATGGCTACAGTGCGCTGGCACGAAATTCTCTACTTGGCATTTTTAGCTCGCTGTACGAAGTATAGAAGAGATAAGCATTCGGTCGTGTGTCTGTAACATTCTCGGATCAAAATTTTTCCTTAACATAGAAGCCCTCCTTAATCTTGCTTTTAGAAAAGAAATTAAAATACTTATGAATTAATAATGAATGAATAAATAATTATGCATTTTAAAATATGCAATAAAAATCTTTTCGAGTTTATCAAGGCGAACTAAGGGAATAGGTACTTGTACCTATGCTGGTTTTTAGTAGTATTCGGTCATACTGTAAAAATACTGTGGAATCTGAATGTGGAAGTGACTGAAGCAAGCGCTTTGATGGGGTTTGGGAAATGTGTAGTGAACCTTATTGCTGTAGGGTAGATAGGGAGTGTTTCGTGAAACAGAAGAAATAAAGAAAGGAAGATTTATGATGCGATTTAGGTTACTATGGCAACCATCGAAGCATCTTTATCATAATTTATTTTCTTCTCTCTAGGTGACAAGTCTCGCCTCGTAAATCTTAAGCGGTAACTGAATATAAACCGGTCGGGATTTTTCGCATTTTTATTTTACTTTATTCAGAAATTTGTTAAACTTCCCCGGCTGCCATACATACTACTTTTTATTTTTGTTCCAATAAAATTCTCGTTGCAATCCATCACCCTTGCTTGCTATATTAAATCTGAAATTTTCCTTTTTCTTTGAATATTTCGTAAATGATAAATTTCAATGTACGTTATAAAAGTAAGTTTTTTTTTAAACTGTTTTGTAAAGGTTTATTTAATTATTATTTTAAGTGAGCCGCCATAACAGACATAACATCAAGATCTACTTAAGCATTTTGTAACTGTAAGAGATCTGGAGATGCCCAAAACTGGCGTAGATCAGAAATAAATCCAATAAAATATACGATGCAAGTATACAATATAAATCTTCATAAGAACACGTAAGTGCTTGCTACAATTTCCCCAAAAGTAAACCCGAAAACACGATTTTAAAATTCAAGTTCACCACCATACCAAAGGGGACGAAATGTATGAAAGTATTTGAAAATTTCATATTAAATGCGTATATTTGGTAAGCTAGAGAGCCGCGGATATGTATATGTAATGCCGTACACGTTTGAGAGTTATATTTCAAGGTTCGGGTGATGAAATGTTATGCACCCCCGTTGCTTGATGGTAACGACATCTCTCGTAATTTTCACGATGTCTTTTCGTATTTCCATCACGTGTTTGACACATTCTCCCCTCTTGCCTCACACCCAGCCTACGCCGATTCTGTCTGGCGCGTCGCTCGCTAATGAAGTGCACATCGAATTTTATGTTTCCCAAAATCATTAATCTTTATCTTGCACGCACTTCTTGAGCTCTACTGAATAACATTATTTTTTGGTGAATTTTGAACGGCTAAACTTGCGCTTAAGAAGAATTTCTACCTAGCACAACCTGTTACAGATACATGATCGAATACTAAAATAGCCATACATCACAGAGTAGCACAGAAAAACAAAACAAAAGAAAAGCTTAATTTTATATATTTTTTTGATTTTCCACTTGTTCTTTTCCTTATAACATCATGGCGTAATGGCAAAAAATGTTTTGTGCAATATGAAACAAGCAACATTGTCATTTCAGTGAAACTGTGTGTCTGTTCCAATGAGAAGTTCACAGGAAAATAGCTCTTATGTGTTCATTAAAAATCGAATGAAACATTTAGTGAATTCTAACTCTGGGAGAATGTAACTACGTGTTCGTCACAAGTCAACGCTGGGATTTACGTTAATTGAATTTCTGTTTTTAAACGGTGGAACTGACGTACGGTGCAAACGTATTTTTAATAAATGGCACTGGAAATTGTAAAAAATTAAAAATAAATTAATGATATCTGTGTTGACGTTGGTAATACATTTTTAAATGATTACTTTTATTTTTAGAAATATACAGATGCCAGCAATATATAGATTAAACAATCATTACTCCAAGCACCAACGCCTCCAGTTCACCTTTCTGTGGTTAAAATTTGAAATCATCAATTATTAATTGTCATAACAAAAGCTATTTTAATTTAGCATAAATATCACTTTTGTGCTCTAGGATATCTACTAATGTAAAGCACACAAGAAAACATGACTGATTAAAAATGTTTTCTTTATAAATAAACAAATTTAAAAATGAATATACGGCTAGCAGAACGCCTGTACTGATGCTTGTTTATTTAGAATTTGTCAAAAATTTATAAAAACTGTGTGTACTGTTCCATTTGTTATCCCTAATCTCTCTCAGCGAAGTAATCGTACGCTGTTTAGTTTTGATATGTCGACTAGAGCCCATCGGTGACTGGCTAAAGAAAGAGACATTGATTCCACGCTGGAGATATTTTATCGATTAGAATGTCCGGCGAGATTAAAGACACGCCGCCAGTTGAATCGAATATATGGGCGAGGGGCGGCCAGATAGGGGAGCGGAGTGTTTGCGGCAATCAGAGTTACAATAGAAAAATGTCTTTCGGTTGACTTAATCAGTCCAAAACACACTCTAATTCGACCGAAGTTTAGATAACGTTCGATGCCGATGCCACGGCCACGGCCCTCTGCGAGAACTTAGTGTTCGCTGAAACGAGCTCGTTACATTGCTTACTATAATAGCCGTACGGTACGATTAATGAACAAAAACTATTTTGAAGTATTATACGTTTGGGCTGAACAGCTTTATTATTATACGTCTATAAAACAATTCTATAGATATATCTGTTGTATTAAATTTCCCATTTTAAAATACAATAAAATGAGAAAGATAAACTGACAGCCTGTAATACAAGATGTTTTTATTTAATAGTGATTTTTAATGTCTATGAATATAAATGTAGTTTGTAAATTCAAAGCCAAACAATTTTATAACAGTATTTTATTGAATTAATTTATAATATTGGCAAGTGCCTGCTGATAATTTCATGACCATTTAAAATTCAAATAAATTCACATGCTTTATTCAATTATTTAATATTTATATTATTGTCAAAGTACTCATTAATTAACGTAATTAGCTGGTGTCATAACAAATTAACAAACTGTTGCTGCTGCCACCAATTTATATTTTAATTGATGGCTCACCAAGAGTACATTTAACCCTTTTTAACTCACTTTTGGTTAAAAAAACACACACACAAATACAGACTTCATTTCGAAAGTAGTTAGATTTGATTCAGGGATGGTCAAAACGTGTATTTCCATTAAAAATTCGAGTTAAAAATGTTCTTGATTACAATAATTCCTTTATATACATTCGTATAAGCATGTTAAAATATATTAACAAATATTACTTTGAATTTAAGAGACATAAATTAAATAAGATGCGTGTAGATATTACATTATTTTGTAAAAATCAGGATTTTCAATGGTTAACAATTTCTGCTTCAGGCTCTCTGCTCTCCCCTATTTTAAATTCGCACTGCCTGGCGAAAATGCTGAAATAAGCAAGATTTAAATTAGCTGAATTATATTATTTCCAATAGCATTACTTTTTATTTGTATTGGCATTCGTTAGCCGTATTGTGATTAATGTTTAATTAAAGTTCTAGAATTGCGCAAGAAGTTTATTTTACAAATTCAGAAGCTTGTTCAACGCTTGTTTTCGTATTCAATGCGTTAAATGCAAACCCAGTTTTGTCCACTAGTGTTTAATAAAATAAATAAAACAACGTTAATTAAAAAACGAACAATTTGTATTTATTTTGTATTGCGAACAATGTGCTTTTATTCTTTTACGGCGCACGAAATAGAAAAACTATTAAACTGGTACATGTATCCGCTGCTCACTTCAAATGCTGCATTGTTAAAAAACTATTTCATAATGTTTTTTATCTGACCCATTTGCCAGTCCATTCTTCTACACATGTAGCACAACCCTTGCAACACAAATACGACATTGAGCAATATACATTTTTTTAACAAATGCTTACAGATTGCGAAATTTAATTTTTATAGTAATAGGTTCAGAATATTTTATTACTATTTAAATTATTTGTATTTTCGCCGTTGAAAACAGTGAATATGATAATTAATTCTGATATAAGAGATATAAGCAAATCTAGTGTTTTAATATACGAAGCAATACTTGAAAATAATTCAATTTGTGTTTTCTGTATATATGTTATTAGATACATATAGCAAATTTTCGTATATTTGGGAAATGTTATATAAATAATCAAATATACAAGCATGAGTTTGACAGTTGACAGTTTTCGAAACAAAAGTGATGACAGATTAGTGATCAACGCTTCAAGCGTAGTACTCTGTAATCTCATATAAAAGTTCAAATCAATCAATTTTAAAATGAAAATAAAAACATATATGAATAACAATTACAACATCAATCCCATTTTAATCTTAAAATATGCGAAATAAAAAAATCATCTGCATTGTTCTACAATGGACATTTGTGTGGAAATGTTATGTTATATTTAGATAAAAATCCTTTGCAAAATATTGACAGTTGCGCAACAATGTAACTTGTCAACATAATAAAATATGATGTACGTTATTCTTGAATGGAAAAATTTCTTTTCCGGATGTACATTTTAGGTTTGTAGATGTTTCGTACATAAAGAACACGTTAAAATGCTTTTCCCGCACGAAATAGGATCTTGAACGCAGGCGTCGAACCAGCGCTTCACAAATATATTTGAATAGAGACTTCTCGAATTCGATACGCTGCCTGATCGTTCAATTCTATCCCCTACTTCGTAATTCTAGTTTTGCGATTTGTGTCACAGTAGAATACTGGGCCAAATGTTTGTTCAATTTATGTTTCCATTTTTCTTCTCTATTTTCGCTGGTGTTGATTATTTATCAAATATTTTATATATATATATATATATATATATATATATATATATATATATATATATGATTCTTTTTTATTTCTTATTATCTTGATCGAAGTCTAAACGGAAGTACTGTAAAAACTTAACGGAAATACACCATCTCTTAATGCAATCTGCCTAGTTTCGTTATGATATCTGTGTATGTGTGTGTGTGTGTGAAAGCTCTAAAGCAAAATCTGTTGGGAACATCGTCAAATTTTGAAACTTCTATATCTACTAAAATCTAAAAATCACTTTTTTCATGGTCCGTATACTATCTTTATATGAAAGTATAAAGATGAAATACAGTATAGAGTATATATTTTTCACGATATGAGTTTCGGAATAAAAATACAGGTTTTTTTCTTATTTTATATGTAAAATTCCAACATCCCTGAATTTGTACAAGACATATGGCTTATCCTTTATCCCCCCAGGTAAAACTTTACTACAGATATAGTAATAACTACACCATCATGAAAAACTTTTGCTTTATACGTGATATAAAAAAAGCGGAGTAACTATATTAGATACCATTCCGCATCACCCCGATAAACTATGGCACGACCATAACCTAACCCTTGTTCATGTTACTCTTCTCATTGCTCCCTCCGTTGAAACATGAATTTCCTTGGTGGAATCCCGTCATCTTCGCCAACCTGTAACCCCGTTCCCCGCCCCGTTCTGTCACCTGCCCCTTAACAAGGGACCTGCCGCTGCTTGTCTTATGTTTGTTAATTACGGTGGCAGGCAGTGCGTCTCGTGACGTGTTTGATGTTAGTCTACGTCTGCGGTTTCGGATTACATTACCCTGTGATACGTTCCCTACCTTAGTCGCACAACCTCCTATTTACTGCCACTAACATTTCCGCGTAATTTACAGTTTCACTTCAGCAGGGGAATGCAATGCGCGCTGAATTGCTACGTGGAAAAATGTAACGATGCCGCAAATCAGAGGCTTTATTAGTGGCCAATCTTATGTCGCAATGACATTGGGGATACTAAATTTTATTTTATTTTGGTGAATTACAGAATTAACATGTTGAAGTTTTTGAGGCGTAGATTAGTTTTTGCAGCATTTATAACGTAAAATTTGGTCTTTAAAGTTTAAAATATAAACATGTAAAAATGCTATCATTATGTAAACATGCATATTTTTCGTGCTATGAATATTTTTCAACTATCGCACACAATCACAATAATTACAATTAGAAAAACAATTTTTTGCAACTTGTTTTATTTTCAACTTTTGACCGACAGAAAAGGACAACTTCATCGTAAACAGCGTTTGAAATATCCACAAACCACATTACATTAAGCCCGTACAACAACAACAAAAAACTTTAAAATAATGATGTATAACATGCAGTTTCGTGCCAATAATGTTACTAATGCCGCAGCGAACTGAAAAAGTGTGAAATTCGTGCAGCGAACGTTAGTTGGCTTGCTCGCTCATTGCATTCGCACGTGATTGGACCCATGAGCACTGTACCAACGAGCTGTAAACACAAATGTTACCGTCATATACATTTCCCAGAGTTCTTGTTTTTTCTCGTAGATCACACGTCAATCCTCTGAGGACTGGCACACAGAACGAGTTTTTTTTTCCTAAAGTTTATTTTATAGTAAAATTATAATTTTAGGGAAAAATAAAATTAGTTTCTGTAACCATCACGATTAGAAACACGAACAAGTTACAGATATTATTGAATTTCCGTTCATACACACAGGCACACACAGTCAACAATCCGAAAATAGTGGGAATCCTTTTAGAATTCGTCCAAGAAAGTAACAATTGTTACCTTTTGGTGTTCATATAAATGTAAACGTCAAATCAATATATGTTCGAAGGTAGATGATGTTAGCGTGACATATATGAATATACAATGCTATTATACAATGGCTGTCCGCGCGTCTATTGTTATTATTGTATGAATTTGCATACAGAATTTATACGGAAGGAAGTATTTAAAATTAGCATTCATTTAATAACAACATAATTATATCTATTAAAAAATGAACAGCGTGGAAATATTTCACGCACATTTGCAAATATTTCATTATTAGCGCAATTTTTTATAAGCTTAAAAAACTGTCTGCACATTCTTCAAATATCTAATTTCGAACATAAAACACCCGTCTTTTCGACGACACTGTATGGACATTAAAAAAAAAAGAAACTTGGATTTTTCTAATTTTAATCTTTTGCTTCGTAACGAATTAAAAGTGGATAAGATTCGTTTAAGCAGAAATAAAACAAAAAGATTAAAGAGATGCCTTTGTTTTTGTCATCGTCCCAGATTGCATTTTACTCCTTTATTAATGTTGTTCTTTTATTTCTTTGCCTGTATTTCTCTTACTTCCTTGGATTATCTTTCCCTTGAAAGCGAGCTACGTTCCGTAATTAATTCTTGTCTGGTTAAAAGATTATTTTCCAAAAGGTTAAGTGGGTGTTATTCGTTATGTATATAAATACATCACAAGTTTAATACACGCTACTTTTTAACTGGACAATAAAGATTTATAAGCATATATAGAAACCAGAATTGCTTCAAGTTTCAGCTTACTGCAAAGAGTTTATTGAAAAATAGATTTTCATAATTTAATACTTCCTTTTAGACTTCGTACAAGAAAGTATAATGGACTATTCAAGTTTCGTTTTGATAGCTCTAGTATATTTATAAATACAAATTGGTGGCAGCTGAAACGATTTATATAAAACACTTCGTTGTAATTAATAATTCAGTAAATTGTTGTAGTTAAATGTAGTATCCTTTCGAAAAATTATATGTCAGCGTATGAAATTGCATGGCATCACTTGTCCGATAAATAATATGTATCGAAGTGACATAAATATCTAGCGTGCCACAAAACACTAGTGTACATATCAAAGTTTAATATTTATTACAACCTAACCTAGTTTACTTTCCACTCTTTTCTGGAATTGATAAAAGAACATACGAACTTTACTCTGTAATAAAACAATTCTATTTTTCTTTTGGCAGATCATCTTAAATAAACTTCACCTTCCCACAATTCTTGTTCTCTCTTTTTTTAAGTTATCGCAAAGTTTGAGTTGTTGAACTTTTACGACAAAGGGATTTTCTTCCACAAGTTTTTTTTTTTTTTTGCCGAAGTAGTAGGTACATTACTTTTACACGCCACCATATAAATTCGCAGTGTTTTAAAAGTGGTTTATTTGTGGTTTGAACTTGAAGTTTTTAACTACCGAAAATACGGGAGTGATAACGAATGAGACCGAATTCCATTTCACAACATTGTGGTTTAAGGTTTTAGTCAGTTGCATCAATGGTTAAGTGTAAGGGAATTTATACACTTAGAAGGAGATTCGTTTTCTTTTAGTATTCATTCGGTTTTCTCACTTTTTATTGTTCTTCTTTCTCATTTGTACTATCCTGCTTGCTCAGTTTTATTGTTTTTTCGTTCTTCACGTTCATCCTCTTTGTCTTTCTGTTTTGTTTAGATTATTTTTTATACCAAATTGATTGTAAGTAATTTACAGTAAATTGTTTCCTTAGGCGAAATAATTCTTGTTTAAAAACAATTATAGTCGCCTTCGTTCTACTGCATAATTTGGCTCAGTTTTTCAAAGAAAAATTGCTATTTGATTAAATTTTATAAGATTCACTTTTTCTCATTGCAGTCCGATTAAAATATCCTTTTCAAAAATAAGGATTTCTTCCACGGATATACAAATTTAATTTTTTTATGTTCAACAGACACACACATGCACACTGATGTCATTGTGAACATAGTCAAAATTGATTCAGAGATACTCAAAACGGATATTTCCATAAAAATTTCGATTTGGACTTTTTTGTGATTCCAATACTTTATTTTATACATTACATATAAGAAAATAAAAACTCTTGGAATCCCAAGAGCCCAGTAGCAGTTTTTTTCTGAAATGAGTTGACAGCAGAGAGAATGATTTAATATGTCCCCGGATATAGTATAGGCCCGATAACATGAATTAATTGAAATGGTGGGTGCTCATGTAAGAACAACATTATGGAGGAATAGGCAATTTTCCAATTTTTCACGTTTACGAAAATATATTTGTGTTTTTTTTTTTTTTCAGTGATAAATGAAAATTTATCATTTGAAATTCTTTTCTAAAAGACCTTGCAATATTTGAAGTTTATGTATGATTAAAAAAAAAGTCATAATTTGAAATACGTTTCGAAGCTGATGGATCCAGCAAACTTTTGTAATCTCTGTACATCACAAACAGACATAATTATAAATGTATACAAGTTGAAAGTCTATCTAAGTTTGTACACGCGTTTATAGCTTCTGGAACACAAAAACTTTTGAAATGCAAGTGTAAAACTGTGCAGTACATAACCTAACTTTATAAAATACGAGTCAGACGAACGAGACAGTGATAGTGCACTTTTGAACACTAGTTTCAAAACAAATCTGCGCGTCTTCTGGCAACTAACATTGATTTACTGTAGTCAATGCCCCTTGAAGAAGCTCAGATAACTAATCTAGCGCATCCGGTGTGCTCACTACGCGTATCATAACCAGTTGAAACTCGTTCGCAATATTGAACTGCGGTTATCCTGCGAGGGTTCTTCGATCGCTAAACTTTGCACTACTAACTCGCTCTCGATGTGACTAAATTACACGAATTTGAATTTAAATTATGGTTGATACTGGAGTGGAAAGCTGCTTGCGTCCTAATTTATAATTACCTCCGCGAATCATACATGTTATTCTAATGTTTACACTATAATTCTGCAACTACGTCTTCGTTCAAATCACTGAATCAATTTCCAATTATTTCTCTGTGCCCTGTGTGAGCGACAATTGCTAGCATAATTAGGGGCATAAAGTAAATATGCAGCACTAATCCTTGTGCTTATAAAATCGGGCATAAGCCGAAGAAACAAGAGAACATAATTCCTAAACTTTTCTTATTGAACCAAATATGATGTAATAAGAAATTTCTTTGTTGAAAAACGCGTCAATATTTTCTCATGAGTCACGACGTTGTACAAAAAGAAGGGATGACGTCGCGTCGCTAGAGAACATAAAAGTGTCTGCAAAGCAAAACTGTCATCATGTTTTCGTTCTCAACAAAATTATGATAACTTGCTCCTCTTATATGAACTATGAGACATATACCTACGGCTATATGTAGTAAACATCTTTTTACTTCCGTAGACGTAGTATTGTAATCATGAAGAATTTCGTACTCGAAATTCGTTTTGAACTTTTCAACAAATTTTACTTTCTTATACGCACGTATAGTGACCATGAAAAATTTTGAGCACGGAAATACACGTTTTGACCATCACACATTCTATATTCGAAACGATGCCTGTCTATGATCGCTTTAGAGTAGGAATTTCCAACGGGGTCCAGGTGAAACACTTGGGGATCGATGAAAGTTTAAAATGGGTCGATAGTATTCCAGCGGTCTGTTGGTGGTTAATGATGATGAAAGAAACTTACGTATAAGAAAATTGAATGTAGGACAATCCAGTTTTTTGAATATTGTTTTAGTTTCTTAGAGTTATAAACGGGAATTTTCGAATATTGTGCAAAAAATATATTTCACAGATTAATGAAATGATAACCATATAAAAAGTTATAATCTTACATGTATTGCATGTTTTGTAAGTGGTCCTAAACTTCTGGCCAGCAGTGCCATTTACGTATTAAATATCAATTTTCTGCATGCGTTTTACTGTTCTGTGATTCTGTGCGTGTTTTCGGTGTTGCTTCTTGTAATTCTGTCACGTGTAACGGGGCAGCAAACAATCCCGCGTCACGTCGCGTCGCGTCGTGTCGTGTACCGGTGCGTCGTGACAGGTGAAATCCGCTCTTTAACCTTCGCTCTCCTCAATCATGACTGTCACCTTAAATCGGGTTCAGGAAACCCTTCCATCTCTACACATATGTTAACGCACACCAAATACCCTACCGATACTTTCATTCGTTATCAATATATTTTTCTTTTCTATTATTTTTAATAGACTTATATAATCTATTCTATTCTGGAGCATACAAAATACGTTGTCGGTGAGTCGGAGAATATATCGTCTTCACACAAATATTGCAACTTTATATAATCATAATGTTTGGTTGGCAAATTAATTAATTCGTATTAATTTTTGTTTCAGGTATGTGAAACGTTATGTCTGTAAGTATATATTTTTTTGCCGTCTTTGAAATCATTCAAAATGGGGATAATATGGTAAGTAAATATAATTTACATATATAGGCGTACCTCCCTCTCTAACTCGGCGAAAGGTTATAAATCCGATTCTAAATATAAAATTATAGTTACATACATATCGTGTTCTTTATTATTCAAACAGCGATATTTTCTTCATTGAGTGCACTAAAAATCTAAATTGGTATCTTGTATAGATATAGAAGATACAAAAACTAATAAAAAACATAAAGTTGCTCAACAATTTTAAAATATCTGTGCGAGATATAGTGTTGGGTTGTATGTATGCAAATAAATGTTGTATGGTCATAAAATATGCAATGTATGAAATATTTTAACGGAAAGGGTCACACCGTTTTCTATTTTAAGAGGAATTTATTTCATTTTCACAAAAAAAAAATCTCAATTTCAGTTATTTAAATTCCTAGCAGCATATCTCAGCAAGAATTTACATTTATATCACTTTTCACATGACTGTACATGTTTTTGCCCATATACATTGGATATCGCATAAAATGAACGAAATTACTCTTTCTCACTCTTTCGAAAAATATACTAGCAGTTTTATTACTTTTTACTTTCTTATACTCAACGTGGGGATTTTAAACATTATTACCTCAGCAACTAGCGACAAATCTGATTCGTAATAAATTATTGAATTAAATATTAAGGCGCTAGACTTATTTCATTATCTGTCTAGCAACGGCATTTATTTATTTCTGATTTATTTAGATATAAATAACACATAATATTTGTAATCAAGTATCATTTTCAATTTGATTACATTTTTAATGGTTGGTTAGGCCATTTTGAAGTTAATTGTATTTTTACGATGCTTTAACAGTCAATACATTGTTAGGTAATATACAATAAAAATAAAATGGCGGTATATAAAGTCTGAGACTACAGGCACTTCTGGTAAATTGCTGTCGAGGTTTTAACTTCACAATGTAATTTATCTGCAGTGCTATAAATCGAGACGAAGGGGAGGAGACCTGATGTTTACACAGAGCTAGATTGATCGTACACACTACGTCTGGCGCGCGAACTAAAAAAACAAAAACCTGTGAACAAAACACATCGTACCAGTTTAAACGATAAAAATTGCACCGTACGATATATATATATATAAAAGATATTAAATATTTCACAGAAACATTCCTTATTCTCAAAGGCGCGAGCCTTATTTTGGATTTACGGCCCCTCGGAGATATAAGTCTACATACATCATATTTTAGGTTACGTAGTTTATAGCTTTACATTTTTTCTAACCATTTTACACACATCTATGCAGGGTTCTATCAAACACGTGTCTTTGTATACAGGATGTTGAATTCGGAGTACATGGCCGTTTACATAATATTTTTGCTTATGCAAATATGACATGTGCAGTACATTTTACAGCTAAAATGATATTTTACTTCAGAATTCAAATCTGGATAGAATAAGATATTAAATTTTGACTTTTCTATGAGTTAATACACTGCCTTATATACCGGACGTAACACGAAAATTGGAGCATCGATAAAACATTCGAAAAGTTGAAGTTTTCTGGTGTAGGTATACCATTAAAATCATATATGGGTTTTGAATGGTAACCCTAGGGTCTATCTATATTTATTTTATGTTTCAGGATGTGCGCGTGGATGTTACAGATAGCATCTGTTCCATTTATACACACACACTCACACACACACGCAGAAACAAATACAGTCACATGTACATCTCACACACGGACACAGCCATTGTACGTGCCTCAATTGGCAACATTGGCAGATATGAAATGCATAAATTCATGACATGTTACACAAATACAATTCACGCACAACACACGCATACAAAAAAAAATAAACAAAAACAATGAAACACAAAAATACATAACAAAGTATATTGGTGTTTTTACTTTTTATACGTTATGCATAAAAGATAGTATTGTAACGATTAATCGACCTCGAAATTTTAATGGAAACATTTTCAGGGTCCCTGAATCCATTTTGTTAATATTAATTTCTATGACGTCTGTATGTGCACGCTCTACATCGGACGATGTTAGCATATAAATCTGATGTTTTGATATTAAGATTTGTCCCGGTAAAGAAACCGTCCTATTTAAAAAAAAAGATATATAAAATGGTAGTGCTTTTTTACTTTTTTTTAAGTACTTCAAACATGTGTGATTCTTATAAAAGTGAAAGATGTTAAAATTTCTAACAACTTTGGTTTGAAAAATTGTTTTCGAAAAATGTACCATTTACTGAAAAATCGCGTTTGAAAATTGTTATATTATATTTACGTTTCCCAAGTTAAAACAAATATTGATATTGTTTCATGGCAATAGCAGAATAAATTTAAAACACAATTATGGTATATAATATAATATATATATACTACACAATTATGTATAAGAAAGTTGAGTGAATGCCACTCCATATTTTTCATATAGCAACTTTTATTGATCCTTTCAACCTGACATTGTGGACATAATGAAACCAAAAATTTTATTTTAGCATTCTAAATTTATACATAACGTCAGAAATATTTGTAATATAAAGCGGGCAACCCTTTCCTAATGGCTGAATTTTATGGTTTCAATGAATCGCCGCGAGGTCGGACACTGAAAGTTAAATTTTATGCGTTATCCTATATTTGTTTTAAAAGGAATATGCAGCAATCAAGGGGTACAGAATTATATTTGTTATGCAAATGTTATTATCAGGGATCGGCGAAATATTCATTTCAATAATAAAAATTTAGTTGTATAAGTTTCTCGTTTATGCAGACAAAAATATGTGCAGTGCCCTACATATTCATAGAATTTAAATAGATATTATAAGGTATATTATATATATCATTACAACAGATAAATTACGATAAGACGATAATGCTATTTTACTTTTGTTTGTAAAATTTACATTCGTTAATACTGTGATAATATTAAACAATTCAATAAATACGATAACAGAGCTACAACATATACATTTACTAATTTTAAAACCGATTTTTCAGTAACTAGTACCCCCTGTATAAATATTATTGATAAGGAATAGATCAAAATCTGGATATGACATTTTATCTGAATGTAGATTTTATAATAAGTTTACAATTTTATTTCTATTTCTACATGGAAAAGTAATATCGGTTTACTGATAAAATGAGAAAAACTGTGCATTGAAATTGTGTATATTCCGATGATTACTTCCTTTGACAACTTTTTCTTTATGCTTTATTCAAATTGTCAAATTAGATAATATCTTAGAATATTTTGCTATTTTAATTTATTTCGTAAAAGTACAATTAAGGTGGTTCCAAATTTCAGAGCCTTATAAATCCGGACCTGTATTACATTAAAAGCATTAATTTATAAAATTTTATAATTAATTAGATATTCTTTACCTAAAACATTAACCGTTTGGAGCAGCGTTTTTTAACCTATGGATAACATACCATAACATATATTTTTATATTATCATGTTTATATTTACTAAATACAAATTTCACCTACCTAGGTTTCTTGTGAAAGCAAGACCATTAATTCAATTCGGATTGCGCTTTAGAAGGGTTAACAAAATAGTTAACATATATTTTTTAATTAAGTTTATTAAACTATTGAGGTAGATGGCATTATAAATGAAATATATTCTAATTTTGCATAATATCGACAATTGGAGACGTGGCAATCGATCTATTCTTAATCACTGACTTATAGAACGACGCTGACTTCTTTGCTTTTCGAGTTCGATTCAAATTGTCAAAATCTACATGGAAAAGGCCAAATCGTACCCTGTAAACATACAAATAACAATAAGTAATATTATGTTTTGTGAATTTCTCAATTTGGGGTAGATTTTTAAAAATATTGAACCATTTATGGTATATTTGCAAAGATTGTAAGGACAATGGAAAGTCAAGTGGCAGCATGAACCTGAAGTAGATGATAACGAATGTGTTTTAAGAAACTTACGTATATCCAGTACGCCATTCAAAGTCATCCATTAAACTCCACGGTGCATATCCTTGGACATTACAGCCATCTTGAATTGCTTCTAATAATGCATTTAAATATTGCTACAATAGGAAGTAATATATTAATATACGAATGGCTTGTCATGTATTACACGTAATTAGAAGTGATTCTCCTATTCAAGGTGCTCATATATTTGAGGCTGTTATTATAAAGATGTATATAACAATCTTTACGTCTTATTCAATTCAGAACTAACATCGTTATACTAATTGATATGCGAACAACCTTTACTGGTTGTTGCATTAGAACAACACAGAATATTGATTGACAGTTAACTTCATTTTGTTTATTTTCCCTTAATAACTAAATCTGTCAAAATATGTTAAAATACAAACGTTCTGCAAAAGCAACCAAAGGCCAGTACGAAATGTACGCAATGTTGAATAAATTGTTGTGTATTTAAAGCAGAATGGATTACTGAGGTCCCTCAAATTTCTTATATATAATCGAAATGCCAATCTGAACAAGTATTATGTAAATTTGTTGATTGACATATTAATTTCTTTAAAAGATTATTAATTTATCCGTTACATAATTAACTGCATCCGGTATAATAATATAGATGCCAACATTAGGTGGAAAATAAAAATCAATCCTTTATGTTGAAAATTTCACTTCAAATACTATTTTTGGTGCGTAAGACACCTTTTAGCAGTCTTTATAATTAGGACCGTTAGTGAACTTAACAATTGTGTACGGGAAAAACGCAGAGTACTTGAAATATCAAATTTTGTCTGACAATTTCATATCAAATTGCATCATTCATAATTACATTTAAAAGCCCAACAACTGGGTTCTAAATAGGCCCATAATATTGTTCTTGACTTTAGTATCTTCTTATGAACACAAACTAATAAATACCTTATAGTAATTAATTCGATCGTCATCCAAGAGAGTTCCAGTATCTGCATATCCATTTTCCGTTACAATTACCAATGGATTATTATACTCATTCTTGATCCAATTCAACAATTTCCTGAATCCCCAAGGCACAACTTTCAGCCATGATGCTGCACTAGATGGCCAATTAGGATCCTGATACGTTGTCACACCTATATCCTTCGCTTGTGATGGTGTCTTCCATTTTTGTTGTGTTGCATTCGCAATTTGTGTCGTGTAATGGTTTAGACCAAAGAAATCGGAGGTGCCACGTAGCATTTTCACCTCCTCTGCAGTAAATGGTTGCAGACGTGATCTTGGGAATTTCTCTGCTTTACTTATTGCAGCGATTCGCTTTTTCATTATTGCTGGGTAATCACCGGTTTTGGAAAAAATTGGGTGAGCCCACCAACCAAACTAAAATAAGAGGTTTTCTTAGTTACTATACTTTTAGATTTTAAGGAGAAACGTACCGTCATTTGTAAAACCGTTTCAGCTGCTGCAATATCTCTGGTTGAGTTAGTTTCGGGTTCGATCCAATCGGTGTTGATTGTTATACCAATGTTTCCTAAAATATTGTTAATCATAAATAGACTAGTAGAAATATTGTCGTTGAAACTAGTCGTGTTAAGAGATTAATAAATAGTGAAACTAAATATACAATGTATTTTCAAAATCCTGTCTCAACTACAATAGAGTTTCACAAAATAAATTCTTCAAAAACTCAAGAATTTAGAACTCTAAATTTAAATATTTTTCTTATTTCTTGTCATTATTATTGTAGACTTCATTACTGCAATGAAATGAATGACAAACCTTTCTGCGTAGCCCGGAACTCTCGATCATACAGATGATACGCTCTGGCGTGTGCAAGTAATAAGGTCCTTCCGCACATATAAGTTCCAATGCCATCCGAAGTATACGCGGGCGCCATAACTCCATCGCCATAACCTGACTGACATATCAGACTCGGTTCATTAAAAGTTACCCACGATTTGACGCGGTCGCCAAAACTTTCAAATGCAACTCGCACGTAGTCCACATAAAATTCTGCGAGGTCACCATTCGGCCAGCCACCAATCTCTTGCAACGGTTGTGGTAAGTCCCAGTGATACAACGTCACGACTGGCGTGATGTTTGCAGCCAGCAAGGTGTTGATTACTTTATTGTAGTACCGTAAGCCATCTGGGTTGATTTTGTTGGCGTAGCCAGTCGGTAGGAGTCTTGACCAGGAGATGGAGAATCGGTAAAAATCGACGCCTAGCCATCGCAGCATTTTATTGTCGCTGTGTGTTCGGTGGTAGGAATCGCAAGCTATGTCACCATTTGTTCGATCTGCTATCAAGTCGGGTTGGTCATGGGTTAGTTTGTCCCATATATTCTCACCTTTACCTGAAGTATTTTGAAATTGTATAAATATTTACTTTTGAAATTTGTAAAAACAAGAACTGCCGCAGAACTGTAAAATATATTTTTAGTTATACCGCTTTCTGAAAAATATATTTAAAACCCGGTTTATCAATGACTATGTACGCGATATAAATTATTGTTATCTATTGTACAGATAGCACAATTTGGATGTTTTAAATTTAATTTATGGATAACTTAATCTGTCGCAAACTAGTTACCTATTTAAAATATTCCATCAATAATTTTGAATAATAAAATACCATTTATGTTCCATGCCCCCTCAATTTGATAGGAAGCAGTGCCTATACCAAATTTAAAATCTCTAGGAAACGTGCAATGTTGCACTTTGACTATCCTGCAAAAAAAAAATGTATATATAAATAATCTTTGTTGAACACTGGATACCAAGGGCCAGAACAAAGCAAATAACAAAGAGCAATCGCAAGGAAACTATTCAACAATCAGCGCAGCAAATTCCCTTGAATCAAACCTAACACAAAAAATGTCTGGAGCATCCGCTCTAGCTTAGCGGATCCTTTCGATTCAACTTAAAAATTTAAAATGGAAGTGAACTTCCAATTAAAGATGTTGGTGAAATACAAATCAAGAAGCTGATCAACAACACCTGGCACGATTCAATCATAACGGATGTTTGGCCAAAATTGCAAAACAATCTCTTATCCGAAGGATCATTACCTAAAAGGAGGTTCAAGAAGAAAAAAGGAGCACATCGCTAAAGTCTGCGAGAATAATCGTTTTTTAGCTGTTGGAACTAGTGGTACAAATAATCACCATCGTATCATCAGACAAGACAAACCAGAAACTAAATTTTCAACGTCAAACACGCAATCCCTTCAAGATATGGTAAAAAAAGATATTGTGGGAGGCATAAGATTAAGCGATATAGATAGTCACCCCACAATGCAATCATTCCAATAAGTGAAACATTTCTGTTGGAGGTGCCTGATATTGCGCTCTCTTCAATGACACGTATTACCGAATAGTATTACTTCTAAAACACAAGTCAGACACTTTGCAATATTTTCAGGATCTAACACGATTAAAAATAAATATGGCTATTCGGTAAAGACACTACACACAGGAGACGGGACCGAATATTGCAATCATGAGATGAAAGACTACCTATCTTCGAACCGGATAGATCATGAGACAACTACACCCTATATATTGTGTGTGTTTCCGTTTTAGTCAATGTTACCTTTTTATGCAAAATGATGTGTTATATAAATTACAATTGTTAATAAACGTACTTATACACTTACCCAATTAAAATACTAAACGTTAACAACGCTCCAATCATGTTGATCACTGTATAACTCATATGTCACCAGTGCATTAACATTCGTAATTTATAGTCAATTTACCACTATAATAGAAGTAAATATATGTATATATTCCAGAATGATTGGGCACTGATTGTGTTTTAGAAAATATTATAATTTTAAATAGTCGAGATACTGAGGATTCGGACTTGTGTCATCGACCTGTAATGAACTGATAAAAATCAAATGTTTCACCAGCTCATAATAAATTATTTTATAATTAATATTTACACATCTTAAATGCTAAATGATAAGATAATTAAGTATTTATGTTATTCCAGAATGATAAAATTTCATGTGTTTTTATTAAATTTGTATTTTAAATAATTATACCTACATTTCACATTTAAATTTGTTAGTACTCCGATATAACTATATTGCAAATAATCAACAAAAAATGAAGTATTAATCTGACTGATGGAGTTTGTAGACGTTTCACCAATTAATGTGTTAATGTTGTCGCTGTGTACGATAGCATTGTGTATCATAATGCAAACTGGATTATTATGTATATTTTGTATTAGTGATTAGTGATTACTAATTGGTTAGCTGTGAAAACACATTTACTCATGCCAAATATATCACAAATTAAGGTCTAGGCAACGAGAAGTAATGTGCTAACTATAGCTTAGATTACAGATAAAAACAAGAATTGCAATACAACTTAGAAAACTAAATATGTTGACGATGACACAGTATGCGGTAAGGAGTTAATATCTTTACATTATATATTTATTATTATTGTACGGTACACTGCGGGTGTATAGAGTCAAAAAAGAAAATTATCAATATAAATATTTATAAGGTATTTGTAATAATTTTATTTTTTGTCATATACTCTTTCAGTAATTCTTCGGTCGATGGATAAGGATGGAAATAAAAACCTCTTCCCTTGTGCACTTACGTCATAATTTTCCCACTTTGTTTTTTGTTCAAAAATATGTGATAATTAACGAAACAGTTTCTACTTGTCTTCTTCTTATAATTATTATTAACATGATCCCTCTGACCAACTTGACTATTTGAAAATATGTATTTTACAATTTTCTACGATCTACAATATAAATTACAGAAATTATTCCATTAATGTGTGTCAAAATAATAAAAATGGCTGCGAAGCAATGTCAACCATTATAAACAAAAGCAATTTAATAAACTGGTTAACCCATTCTCAATTTCTTAATTTATTTATTTTTAATATATAATATACCAATGTACTTAAATTTTCAGTGGCTGTTCTATAATTGATGCTATCTGCATTGGTTATAGAACAGACCCTGAAAATTAAAGTAAAGACACTAAATTAATAACTCATGTCAGTTCATTTGTTTAACAATAAGCAGAGTTTATAAAATTTAATTAGTATTTAGATATTCTTTTTAGATATAAACATTAACCGTTTGAAGCAGGGTTTCTCGGTGAAAATGTTTTAAGTTTTTAATTAAGTTTATTTATCTATTCAATTATTAAAGAAATACAATAAAATTTTACACAATATCGACAACTGGATACTTGGCAATAGATCTATTCTTAATCACTGACTTATAGAAAAATGCTGACTTCTTTGCTGTTCGAGTTCGATTCAAGCTGTCAAAATTTACATGGAAAAGGCCAAATCGTTGCCTGTAAACAAACAAATAATAATAAGTAATATTATGTTTTGTGAATTTCTCGATTTTGGATAGATATTTGATTGACCATATTAATGGTGTATTTCCAATGAGTGTAGGGAAAATAGAAATATGTTGAAGTTAGGTAGCAGTATGAGCCTGAAGTAGATGATAACGTATGTAAATATTAAGAAACTTACGAATATCCACTACGCCATTCAAAGTTATCCATTAAACCCCACACCGTATATGCTTGGACATTACAGCCATCTTGTATTGCTTCTAATAATGCATTTAAATATTGCTACAAAAAGAAATCATATATTAATATATGTCTTATCATGTATTACACTTAATTAAAAGTGATTCTCCTATTCAGTGTAATACAGTCTTTAATGGTGCTCATTTATTTCAGACTGTTATTATAAAGATGAATTATTCAATTCAGAACTAACATCGTTATACTAATTGATATGCGAGCAACTTTTACAGGTTGTTGCATGTGAACAACACAAAATATTGATTGACATTTAACTTCATTTTGTTTATGCTCCCTTAACAACTAAATCTGTCAAAACATGTTAAAATACAAACGTTCTGCAAAAACAACCAAAGGCCAGTACGAAATGTACGCTATGTTGAATAAATTGTTGTGCATTTAAAGCAGAATGAATTACTGATGTCCCTCAAATTTCTTCTATATACTCGAAATGCCAATCTGAACAAGTATTATGTAAAATTGTTGATTGACATAATAATTTTTTTTAAAGATTATTAATTTATCTGTTTCATAATTGATTGCATTACCTACTAGGAATACCAAATTCTGTCTAACAATTTCATATCAATCTGCATCATACATAATTTCATTTAAAAACCACAACAACTGGGTTCTAAATAGACCCATAATATTGTTCTTGACTTAAGTTTCTTCTTACAAACACAAACTAATAAATACCTTATGGTAATTAACTCGTTCGTCATCCACGAGACTTCCAGTATCTGCATATCCATTTTCTGTTATAATTACCAATGGATTATCATATTCTTTCTTGATCCAATTCAACAATTTCCTGAATCCCCAAGGCACAACTTTCAACCATGGTGCTACACAAGATGGCCAACTAGGATCCTGATACGATGTCACACCTATATCCATCACAAATGATGGCGTCTTAAATTTTTCTGGTGTTGCATTCGCAATTTTAGAGGTGTAATGGTTTAGACCAAAGAAATCGGAAGTGCCACGTATCATTTTCACCTCTTTTGCAGTAAATGGATGTAGACGTGATCTGGGAAAATTTTCTGCTTTGCTTGTTTTGGCGATTCGCTTTTTCATTATTGCTGGATAATCACCGGTTTTGGTAAAAATTGGGTGAGCCCACCAACCCAACTAAAACAAGAGATTATCGTAGTTACTACACTTTTGAATGTGAAAGAGAGATGTACCGTCATTTGTATAGCCGTTTCAGCTGCTGCAATATCTTTGATTGAGTTAGTTTCGGGTTCGTACCACTCGGCGCTGATTGTTATACCAATGTTTCCTAAAATAGTATTAAACATAATAAGATTCGTATAAATATTGTCGGCGAAACTAGTCGTGTTAAGATATTAATAATTAGTGAAATTAAATATACAATGTATGTTTAAAATCCTGTCTCAACAATAACAGAGTTTCACAAAATAAATGCTTACAAAACTCAAGAATATAAAATTCTAAATTCAAATATTTTTCTTATTTCTTGTCCCTGACATTATTATTGTAGACCTCATTACTGCAATGAAATCTATAACAAACCTTCCTGCGTAGCTCGGAATTCACGATCATACAGATGATACGCTTTGGCGTGCGCAAGTAATAAGGTCCTTCCGCACATATATGTCCCAATGCCATCCGATTTATACGCGGGCGCAGATTCTCCATAGCCATACCCCGCCTGACACGTCAGAATCGGTTCATTAAAAGTTACCCACCATTTGACACGATCGCCAAAACTTTCAAATGCAACTCGCACATAATCCACATAATATTTGGCAAGTTCACCATTTGGCCAGCCACCAATCTCTTGCAACGGTTGTGGTAAGTCCCAGTGATACAACGTTACGATTGGTGTTATGTTTGCAGCCAGCAAGGTGTTGATTAGTTTATTGTAGTACTGTAAGCCATCTGGGTTGATTTTGTTGGCGTAACCAGTCGGTAGGAGTCTTGACCAGGAGATGGAGAATCGGTAAAAATCGACGCCTAGCCATTTTAGCATTTTTGTGTCGCTCCGGGTACGGTGGTAGGAATCGCAAGCTATGTCGCCATTCGTTCGATCTGCTATCCAGTCGCGGTCATGGTTTAGTTTGTCCCATATATTCTCACCTTTACCTGAAGTATATTAAAATTGTATATATATTTACTTCTGAAACATGTGCAACAATACGAAGGAAATTATATTTCGGGTAATAAATACGCCTACACTATAAACAATGTTGGATCTCGAATATCGAGAATATATAATTTTACTCAGCGCTGGGCAAATTCAATTACTAATGAAATTGAATTCATAATTCACAAGCTCAAATCATCTACATTTAATTGATTTCAAATCATAATTCAAAACGAGTTGAAACTTTTTTGACAATTACAACTTCAAAAAGAATTAATGCTTATTTCAAAAAGAATGTAAGTCTTTTAGACAATTTCAAGCCTTGTAACTGCCGGCAATCATTTTGAAAAATATACCTTTTTTGTCCCATGCCCCCTCAATTTGATAGGAAGCAGTGCCTACACCAAATTTAAAATCTGTTGGAAAGCTCAAATGATGTGATTGGACTAAACTGTAAAAAATATATAATATGTATCCTTTAAAATTAATTTAAAATGTTCTCATAGAATCTGTCTTAAGGCTGTCGGTTAGCAATAATTTCGCCATCGATAGTAATAGTTCGCAACTTAATGTTGAATACACCGAATTATATCTGGCCAATGTTTCTATCGTCTCAAATAATATTGTGCCGTAAATTAGGCATTTGCATATATGTTACGGTTCAATTAATCAATCGGTTTATATTAATAATCACCGTTCTTTATTAATACTAACCAAATAATTAGGTAATTTGAAGAGTTTATAACATTGACCGGAAATTATTAATAATTCACAATTATATTCGGTAATTGTAAGGAATGGAATGGTAAAATACCATTCATATTCTGCACCTCGTATTCCGCTGGTTAGGTTTGGTTGAAGTTGTTCATTAATAGTAGAAAATTATACAAAATTAATATTTTTATGAATTGTACCAAGTAATTCTTAATAATTACTACTAAATATAGTTATTACAATTTATTATTTAAATTTACCAACAGACGCGGATATTATTAATAATGGCCGGTTATTAATAATACTAATCGAATTTACTATATTTACCGTAACATATATATTAACAAATATTCTCTTTCCTTTTTGTCATCGTTTTGCTACATGATATGCTTTATTATTTATAATTGTTTATATACCGGCTAATACACTTACCCAATTAAAATACTAATTGTTAACAATTCTCCAATCATGTTGATCACTATGACTTGCACGAGTCCTATATCCCCAGTGTATAAACCTGCGAAATATTTATTCAACGTTCCACTATAATCGAAATATATATATATATTTAAATTTGCTAGATAGATTGTAAGACAGATTGTTATAAATTTACATATTTGTGTCCAAAAAACGTGAGAAACTAAAAATTCGGATTTCAATGCAAACAAGCTTAGGTAGATAAATGCTCCAATGCCCTTAGCTCGCCGTATAATCTATTTAGTAGATATTCTTTATTTATGTACATAGAAGACATTTTTTTCCTCACTGGATTTTGATGAGATAAAATGATAAATGACAATAATGACATTGTTATTGAATTGATTACTACTGTATACCTTAAATTTCAAAATTATTATTTATTAATTTTTCTAGCCTTTGAGTTTACAATTACAAATTATAATTATAAAATGTCTTATAATATTTGTTTTTTATTCTTTTTTACAAAAATAGTCAAGTAATAGTCCTAACATTTCTCGGTTAAAATATTTTAGGTTTTTAGTTAAGCTTATTTAACTATTCAGGTAGATTATAAATGAAATACATTTTAATTTTACACAATATCGACAACTGGAAACGTGGCAATCAATCTATTCTTAATCACTGCCTTATAGAATGATGCTGATTTCTTTGCTGTTCGAGTTCGATTCAAGCTGTCAAAATCTACATGGAAAAGGCCAAATCGTTGCCTGTAAACAAACAAATTAAAATTGTTATTATTATGTTTTGTGAATTTCTCGATTTGAGGAAATATTTGAAAGTGTTGAAATATGTATGGTGTATTTCCAATATATGTTGAAATCAGGTGGCTGTATGACACTGAAGTAGGTAATAATATTGATAACGAATGTAAGTTTTCATAAACTTACGTATATCCCTGACGCCATTCAAAGTTATCCATTAAACTCCACACTGCATATCCTTGGACATTACAGCCATCTTGTATTGCTTCTAATAATGCATTTAAATATTCCTACAAAGAAAAATAATAGGCCCATAATATTATTATTTTGATTTCTTCTTACAAACAAACTAATAAATACCTTATGGTAATTAACTCGTTCGTCATCCACGAGACTTCCAGTATCTGCATATCCATTTTCTGTTATAATTATCAATGGATTATCATACTCTTTCTTGATCCAATTCAACAATTTCCTGAATCCCCAAGGCACAACTTTCAACCATGGTGCTCCTGAAGCTGGCCAACTAGGATCCTGATAAATTGTCACACCTATATCCATCACAAGCGATGGCGTCCTCCATTTTTGAGGTGTTGCATTCGTCATTTCTGAGCTGTAATGGTTTAGGCCAAAGAAGTCGAATGTGCTACGTATCATTTGAACCTCTTTTGCAGTAAACGGATGTAGACGTGATCTGGGAAAATTTTCTGTTTTGCTTGTTTCGGCGATTCGCTTTTTCATTATTGCTGGATAATCACCGGTTTTGGAAAAAATTGGGTGAGCCCACCAACCCAACTAAAATAAGGGGATTTTCTTAGTTACTAAACTTTTAGGTTTGTAGGAGAGACTTACCGTCATTTGTAAAGCCGTTTCAGCTGCTGCAATATCTTTGGTTGAGTTAGTTTCGGGTTCGAACCAAGAAGCACTGATTGTTATACCAATGTTTCCTAAAGTATTGTTAATCATAAATAAACTAATATAAATATCGTCGGCGAAACTAGTCGGGTTAAGAGATTGATAAATAGTGAACCTAAATATACAATGTATTTTCAAAATCCTGTCTCAAGTATAATACTTGATACAAAATAAATGCTTACACAACTCAAGAAATAAATTCAATTTTTTTTCTTATTTCTTGTCTCTGGCATTCTTATTGTAGACCTCATTACTGCAATAAAATATATAACAAACCTTTCTGCGTAGCCCGGAATTCTCGATCATACAGATGATACGCTCTGGCGTGTGCAAGTAATAAGGTCCTTCCGCACATATAAGTTCCAATACCATCCGATGTGTACGCGGGCGCATCATCTCCATTGCCATATCCCGCCTGACACGTCTGAATCGGTTCATTAAAAGTTATCCACCATTTGACACGATCGCCAAAACTTTCAAATGCAACTCGCGCATAGTCCACATAAAATTTGGCGAGTTCACCATTCGGCCAGCCACCAATCTCTTGCAACGGTTGTGGTAAGTCCCAGTGATACAACGTCACCATTGGGGTGATGTTTGCAGCCAGTAAGGTGTTGATTAGTTCATTGTAGTACCGTAAGCCATCTGGGTTGATCTTGTTAGCATAACCAGTCGGTAGGAGTCTTGACCAGGAGAGAGAGAATCGGTAAAAATCGACGCTTAGCCATTTCAACATTTCTGTGTCAGTCTGGGTTTGGTGGTAGGAATCACAAGCTATGTCGCCATTCGTTCGATCTGCTACCCAGTCGGGGTGGTCGTGGGTTAATTTGTCCCATATATTTTCACCTTTCCCTGTAATATTTGGAAATGGAAAAATATTTACTTTTGATTTATGTAAAATATAATAATAATAATAATGGGGTAGAAATGATTTTGGGATATGTTGTTCAAATAGTGACCCAGATAATAAATACAAGTTTTCGACCCGCCATCTTGAATGAAAGGTAAAAAGATTGGTTTTTACAAAATTTCGCCGGCAATTGTTGATGCAGTTTTATGGCCGCGATTCAAAAAACGTTTACTAGCAACAGGTAAGGGTTAATATTTTTTGCTCTAAATTTCAGGAACCTCTCAGTAACATCAAGTGGAAACTTAAATTTGTGATTGCAACACTTTCTTACGTACATTTTGTATAAGAAATTAAAAAAATACTCAAATGTTAAATATATTTTTAGTTACCGCTTTCAGAAAAATATAAATAAAACCCGGTTTATCAATGTCTGGTTACGCGATATTATATTATTATTATTATTATTGTACAGTAAGCACAATTTGGATGTTTTAAATTCAATTTATTCATAACATAATCAGTCACAAATCTATTTAAGAACAGCACCAATCTTTTAAAAAATAAATACCTTTCATGTTCCATGCCCCCTCAACTTGATAAGAAGCAGTAGCTACACCAAATTTAAAATCTCTTGGAAACGTCAAATGTGATTGGATTAATCTACAAAAAATATATAATATGTGTTTATAAACAATTTTATTTTTATGTTAGATAGTAGCAATCAAGCGATTTTGCCATCGATCTTAATGGTCTTGCGAATAAATCTTGAATACACCGAATCATGTGTTGCCAAAGTTTCGATAGTCTCAAATAATATTATATCTTAAAATGGGCATTTGTATATTCGCTTTCCGTTTTAGTCAATCTTACCTTATTTTGCAAAATGTTATATTATTTATAAATGTTAATAAACACTCACCCAATTAAAATACTAAACGTTAATAATAATACTCCAATCATGTTGTTCACTGTATGACTTCCACAAGTCATATGTCAGAAGTGCATTAACATGCATGATATAGATTCAATGCTCCATAATCTACATACTCCAGAACTGATTAATGTGTTTTTCAAATATTACCAATTAGAATATATATGTTTGTTTACACTAACTTTAATTGCTGTTTTTGTTGCTGAATCCACAATATATATATATATATATATATATATATATATATATATATATATATATATATATATATATATATATATATATATATGTATATATATATATATATATATATATATATATATATTTATTTATTTATCTCCGAACCCGGCAGTCTAATAATATGGTCTGGGACCGTATATATGCATATATTAAAAAATATTATATACCTAGATTGTGTTATCAATTGCAATAAATTTCCATATTTGTGTCAAAAAACATGGAAAACAAAAAAAAGCAATTACAGTTACGTAAATTGGCTTTCTATGCCAACTAACATAGATACATGCACCAATGCAACCGCACCGTTCACTATATAATCTACTTAGTAATTTGTATATTATTTTCTTTTACGAAGTAATATGTAATGGACCTTTTCGAACTCGATATTTCAACGGATATACTCGTACTGAATCGAATGTGACTATTTTCCAAATGACGACAGTGAACGTTCTAGACTAGAGCCAAGACTGTCGATGTATAATTGTGAAACTTCAAAATTTAGACTTGTATATAGTCAGTATTAAATAACAGAAACACATAATTTTATTTCATTAAAAACACAAGTCCATTTGTATAACAATAAACTGCTTTTATAATTATTTAGATATTCTTCAACTAAAACAAACACCGTTTGGAGCAGCGTTTCTTAATCTATGGATAGCACACCAAAGCATATAATTGTTATATTTAATAAATTCAAATTTCTGCTTCTTGAATTTCTGGTGTGTTGTGAGACCAAGACCATTAATTCAATGTAGATCGTGCATTGATAAGATTAAGGAACGCTGGTTTAGGCAGTAGTAAACATATATAGGTGAACATGTTTTAGGTTTGTAATTAAGTTTATTTAACTATTCAGGTAGATGATATTATAAAAGAAATACATTTTAATTTTACACAATATCGACAACTGGTTACGTGGGAATCGATCTATTCTTAATCAGTGACTTAAAGAATGATGCTGACTTCTTTGCTGTTCGAGTTCGATTCAAATTGTCAAAATCTACACGGAACAGGCCAAATTTTTGCCTGTAAACAAACAATTAAAATTGTTATTATTATGTTTTGTGAATTTCTCGATTTGAGTTAAATATTTAAAAGTGTGAAACATTTATAGTGTTTTTCAAATATATGTTGAATTCTGCTGGCAGTATGAGCCTGAAGTAGATGATGTGTAAGTTTTAATAAACTTACGTATATCCTCGACGCCATTCAAAGTTATCCATTAAACTCCACGCTACATATCCATGGACATTACAGCCATCTTGAATTGCTTCTAATAATGCATTTAAATATTGCTACAAAGAGAAATAATATTTAAATATATGTCATATCATGTATTACACGTAATTCAAAGTGATTCTCCTATTTAGTGGAATACAGTCTTTAAAGGTGCACATTTATTAAGCTTGTTATTATAAAGATGTGTATAACAATATGTACACTTTATTCAATTCAGAACTAACGTCGTTATACTAGTTTATATACGAAGAATCCTTACTGGTTGTTGCATGTGAGCGACAGAGAATATTGCTTTGGTTGATTCTCCCTTTACAACAACTACATGTGTTAAAATGTATCAAAATGCTAATATTCTACAAAAACAACCAAATACCACTACGATATGTACGCAATGTTGAATTAGTTGTCATCTGATCAAGAATTATATAACATTTATGATTGAAATTATAATTTCTTCAAAATATTATTAGTTTTGTAATTTTCTATATCCTGTATGAAAATAAAGACGCCAATAATTGGTAGGATTTTCATATTGTGAAATATATGTTAAAAAATATGGAGTGACCTGTACTCGACTTTCTTAAACGTAATATTCGCTAGAAATATATATCCCAAACTAACAATCAAACCAACCAATACTCTACAGTAATTTTTTTGTTTCCCCATCAAAATGATGTCAGGTAAGATTTTCAGGGAGAGTCCAAACGTGCATTTCCGTTGAAATCTTGAGTCCGAACTTTTTCATAATTACAAGACTAACTATTATTACTGCGTATAAGCAAGTAAAAAAATCTATCCTTTATGTTACATCAAGTATTATTTATGGAGCGCGATGAAACCTTTTAGCAGTTTTTATAATAAAGACCATTAGTGAAGTCAACAATTGCTTACAACGGGAGCAACGCGCAGTACTTGGAATACCAAATTCTGTCTAACAATTTGATAACAATCTGCATTATACATAATTATATTTAAAAACCTCAACAACTGAGTTCTAAATAGGCCCATAATATTGTTCTTGACTTTAGTATCTTGTTATAAACACAAACTAATAAATACCTTATAGTAATTAATTCGATCGTCATCCATGAGAGTTCCAGTATCTGCATATCCATTTTCCGTTACAATTACCAATGGATTATTATACTCATTCTTGATCCAATTCAACAATTTCCTGAATCCCCAAGGCACAACTTTCAACCATGGTGCTGCAGAAGATGGCCAACTAGGATCCTGATACGATGTCACACCGATATCCTTCGCAAATGATGGCGTATTCCATATTTGTGGTATTGCATTCGCAATTTCTGTGGTGTAATGGTTTAGACCAAAGAAATCGAAAGTGCCACGTATCATTTTCACCTCTTCTGCAGTAAATGGTTGCAGACGTGATTTTGGGAAATTTTCTGCTTTGCTCATTTCGGCGATTCGCTTTTTCATTATTGCTGGATAATCACCGGTTTTGGAAAAAATTGGATGAGCCCACCAACCAAACTAAAATAAGAGATTTTCTTGGTTACTATACTTTTAGGTTTGTAGGAGAGACTTACCGTCATTTGTATAGCCCTATCAGCTGCCGCAATATCTTTGGTTGAGTTAGTCTCGGGTTCGTACCAAGTAGCGCTGATTGTTATACCAATGTTTCCTAAAATATTGTTAATCATAAATAGACTAGTATAAATATTGTCGGCGAAACAAGTCTTGTTAAGAGATTAATAAATAGTGAAACTAAATATATAATGTATTTTCAAAATCCTGTCTCAACTACAATAGAGTTTCACAAAATAAAGTCTTACAAAACTCAAGAATTTAAAACTCTAAATTCAAATATTTTTCTTATTTCTTGTCCCTGACATTATTATTGTAGACCTTATTACTGCAATGAAATGTATGACAAACCTTTCTGCGTAGCCCGGAATTCTCGATCATACAGATGATACGCTCTGGCGTGTGCAAGTAATAAGGTCCTTCCGCACATATAAGGTCCAATGCCATCCACTGTATACGCAGGCGCATCATCTCCCATGCCATACCCCGACTGACACGTCTGAATCGGTTCATTAAAAGTTATCCACCATTTGACACGATCGCCGAAACTTTCAAATGCAACTCGCACATAGTCCACAAAAAATTTGGCTAATTCACCATTCGGCCAGCCACCAATCTCTTGCAACGGTTGTGGTAAGTCCCAGTGATACAACGTCACGATTGGCGTGATGTTTGCAGCCAGTAAGCCGTTGATTAGTTCATTGTAGTACCGTAAGCCATCTGGGTTGATCTCATTAGTGTAACCAGTCGGTAGGAGTCTTGACCAGGAGATGGAGAATCGGTAAAAATCGACGCCTAGCCATTGCATCAATGCTGTGTCAGTCTGGGTTTTGTGGTAGCTATCGCAAGCTATGTCGCCATTCGTTCCATCTGCTACCCAGTCGGGGTGGTCGTGGGTTAGTTTGTCCCATATATTCTCACCTTTACCTGAAATATTTTGATATTGAATAAATATATACTTTTTAAATATATATATTTACCCAGAGCTGGGAAAAATCAATTGCTAATGGCATTAAATTTATAATTCACAAATCAATTGATTTTTATTATTATGTAGACATAAAATATCTTAGATTTTTTCGTAGATTTTTTTATTGTTTTAATTATTTTTCTAAGACAATATAATACTAAATAGAAAGTATACGGGCGAATGGATATAAAAAGCGATCGGATTCAAATGGATGCCAAATAATATGTGTACCAAATTTTGTTCAAATCGCTTCGGTACCTTCGGAGGAGTATAGAGAGCACACATTTTACGTGCGAGCGACGACTAACATCCAAGCATATAATATAAAAATACCATTTATGTTCCATGCCCCCTCAGTTTGATAGGAAGCAGTGGCTACACCAAATCTGAAATCTCTTGGAAATCTCAAATTATGTGATTGGACTAACCTGCAAAAAATATATAATTGATTAATGATGCTATTGTCACTTGGTGCAACATATTAATAAAATAAGATAAAATAAATATATAGAATATGTATTTATTAATAATTTTATGTCTATATTAAATTGTAGCAATTAAGAGATTATTCTTTAGGTTCACGCTTAAGGCAGCCGGTAGCAATAATTTCGTCATCGACCGTAATGAGCGAATTAATTTTGAATACACCAAATCATGTCTTGCCAATGTTTATGTCGTCTCAAATAATACTGTGCCTAAAAATGGGCATTTGTATATAAGTTACGGTTCAAGTAATTAATCTGTTCATAAAATAATAACTGGTTATTATTAATACTAACTAAATTAGGACAAAAAGTGAAAAAATATCATGCATATTCCGCACCCCGTTTTCCGTTGGTTAGGTTAAGTTAAATTTGTTCATAAATTGTAGAAAATAATACAAGATAATGTTTTAATTAAATGTACCACGCTAATAATAATAATAATTGCCAGTAAATATAATTATTTATATTTATGAAAAAACGCGGATATTATTAATAATAACGGTTATTATTAATACAAACCGGATTAATTATATCAACCTTAACATTTTAACAAATATTCTCTTTCCGTTTTAGTCATTGTTATCTTTTTTTTTGCAAAATAATATATGTTATATTTCTTACAATTGTTAATAAATCGACTTATAAATGTTCTAATAAATATACACTTACCCAATTAAAATACTAAACGTTAACAATGCTCCAATCATATTGTTCACTGTATTACTTCTACAAGTAATATAGCATCATTGCAATAACATACGTTATTTATATTCAACGTTATAGTGCAAATTAATATATTTATATATTCCAGAATGATTGTGATCTGATTGTGTTTTTAAATTTATAATTTTTTTAATGTGTTAATTGTGTTGTCAATTGTTATAAATTTACAAATTTGTGTCCAAAAAACGTGGGAAACTAAGAGAAAGCATATGCAAAAATTACAGTTACGTAAATCTAATTTCAATGCAAACAAGCATAAGTTACAAGCACCGACACCTTCAGCTCGCCGTATAACCTATTTAGAAGATATTTTTTAATTTACATAGAAGACATATTTTTAACCACTGAATTTCAATAAAATAATATGATAAAATACAATAATGACATTGTTATTAAATTGATTACAACTATATACTTCAAATTTCAAAAATATTATTTTTATCATAAAAACTATCTTAGAATTTTTATGTGTTTAAAAAAATTGTAAGGGCTCTATTAAGGTGGTTCCTAATTTCGGAGCCTTATAACTCTGGACCTGTATGGACGATTTCTTGAGCACTAACACTATTGCTATTATAAAATATTTGTCTCAGAGAATGTCACAGACACTCGACCAAACACTGTAGCTCTGTAGAACATAGTGCACGGCGCATGTTGTTCTTAGAACAATTTCTATTTAACTGCAAACAAGATAGCAGTAGATATTAATTATTTATTCTGCTATTTTTGTGCACAAGTTGAAAAAAGTATATTAAGCTTGATACAACTATGTGAACATGTATTAGGGATAGAAACTAACAAAGTTCAGCAATGAAATGGCTTAAAGTTGTAAGCTTTTCGAAACTTTTCAACCATGAAAAGAATGAGTGGGATTCTCCCGCACGGCTTTTCAGGATATTAACCCTTAGTTTAACATTGGCTATATATGCGAAAACATTTAAGTTTTCAATACAACTATACTGTAAACCGTATGTAGCTTACACAACGAATACATTAGACGTTTTTTGATGAAAAAGATTGTCTAAACTGAAATTCACAGGAAAAAAAAATAATATAGCACAATTAGTAATTCCACGAATATTAATTTTTAGGCGATTGTTTCAATCTTTCGATTGTAATCAGGAACTATATGAAATTATATTCATTACATAATCATTATTTTTAATTTTTATCATTTTATTATACGTTATGTATAAAAGAAAGTATTGTGATCACAAAAATAATCATACTCGAAATTTCAATGGAAATATCTGTTTTGAGAGCCCCTGGATCCATTTTGACTATTTTATCTATGGCGTATGTCTGTCTGTAAACAGCTAGTACCAATTAACGATAATAAAGATATATCACTAATGTTTTGATTATTCCTTTAATAAAAGCCTCCTATTTTTAAAAATGATATTTCAACCGGAAATTCTTATTTATTTGTGTCATTTTTTATGTATCTCAAAAAAGACACTAGTCATAGAAAAAGTGAAGTTATTATAAGTCAATGATACAAAAATTTCTAGCAAGTTTTTCTTGAAAAAAATTTTCGAGAAATGTACCATTTACTGAATAATCGTCTTTGAAAAAGCCATATTACACTATTTTCTCTAATAAACATTGTTTTATGTCAATGTCTAGAATCAATTTAAACACAATGTATTACATACACGTATAGTGAAAACTAAGTATAAGTCGAGTGAAGACCACTCCAGATTTTATTTCTTAAATATTATACATGTAATATCATTACCCATAAAACATAAGTATATCATAAACATAAATTAACTTTCGTGTATCTAATGCTGGGTTTAAACAAGCAAAAATTAAATTAAAAATTAACATTAATAAGTTAAACATTGTAAAACATATGACAACGTTCATACAGTAAATTAACGTTTTATATTCTTTAATTTATTAATGTTAATTCTTAGTTTAATTTTTGCTTGTTTAAACCCAACATAAATCTGCACAAATTTAAATTAATAATTTAAATACATACACATATTTATGTTTATATTTTTACTATGAACTGTAATAAGTTTATTTGTTCATTTAACCTCTTACCGCATGTTTTTTTAAATGTCGTTCAATTATATTTATATGTCGTTCAATTATATTTATATGTCAGTACTTACCGATCCTGAATTACGATAAAAATATATTTGCCATGCTGTTTAAATAAATATTATATAAAAAATTACTCGTGCCAAATATATCACAAGTTAAGTTCTAGGAAACGAGAAGTAGTGCGCCAAATATACTTAGAAAACTAAATATGTTGACGATATCATAATATACGGTAAGGGGTTAATATATTTACGTAAATTAAATGCTTTACACATTTATTATTATTACTATTAATATTATTTTTGTTCGGTAACTGCGGGTGAATAGAGTCAAAGTAAGAGAGAATTATCAATATAAATATTATTCGGTATTTATCACATATTTTTCTTGTTGACACTATTGTTAACCAAAATTAACAGATAATTATGAAAAACCAACGTTTATTTCATAATTTTTGGATGCAATTTGCATGTTCAAGGTGGAATCCCACTACTTATTATTAGAATCTGTGTAACGTCCCAAACTTACATACAGAAACATTTAAAAGCACCTCAATAACATTCACATATAGTGAGCTTATGCTGCGAAATCCCGAATTCCAAATAATTGATACGACACTAGGTTTTTTATACAAAATATAAATAATTAAATAACTTTTATTTCATAAAAATATCTGCTGCTTTATAACACTGGAACTTATGCTACAATTAAGCAAGAAGAATCATTAGAATTTCGAAAGACACTTCAAACATTTCTACTTCCTAAAAATTGCATCACAAGTTTGAACACATCTTATCTTTATTAATTAAACAACAAGCTGAAATTTCAATACTTAAAAACAAGCGGCGATAACGTAACATAACATAATAGCGTATACCAGAAGCGGTTGGCGACAGCTAAGCAAGGAGACGAAATCATTTTCAGTGATCCTCTTCAACCCGAGACCCAATACACCTGAAGTTACCTTAATTAATAAAAAATAATACAAAAAACGATATTTAATATTGCTTAAATTATAAGCCAGTTTATGTATTGCTCACTGGTTCGTAGTCGTGGTCGATGTGTCTTGATCGGATAACATTTTGGTAATATCTCGCCGATGATTTCGGCACACGAGTCCTGTTCGGGTCGTTAAAGTCTATGTAATGGAGTCCAAATTTCAATCTGTAAATAATTGATAAATAAAACAAGCATAGGTGCAGGCACCAACGCCTTCAACTTGCCATATACTCAATCTGGTGAATTTCTTAAATTTTATTTAAAAAAAATCCCACAGATTTTTGTAATAAAGCACCTAGATGTATATGTTTATATGTTTGTATGTTTATATGTCAATAGATATTCTTTAATTATATAGAAAAGGAAATCCAGTGCATTTTCGGACGTGTTCCAAATATATCTTTCAATGTATATTGCGCTATTAAAATAAAATGAACTCACGTATATCCAGAGTTCCATTCATAATTATCCATAAGACTCCAGGCCGTGTAGGCTTGCACGTTACATCCATCTTTATGCACAGCATCCAATACGGCGCCGAGATAACCCTGAAAATATACGTTAGCCCATAAAGATAATGCTTTTTATAGTCGTTGGCTGTGACAGTAAAACTCTCCGTGAAATCGAAATTTAGAATGACGTGTTACACGTGTTACAAGAGAACCAAGTGACTGTGAAACACCCAGAATGAAGTGGGAAAAGTGTAAAGAAAAATATTTTGAATAGTGAAATATTTTCCAAAAAAGAAAGTGAGAATTGGAATTAGATATCGCAAATTTCTGGATAGAATATTTTTTATATTCAAATAGATATTCACGGAAACCTTATATAACTTTAATCACAGACATGTTTGTATTTTTCTAATAAAAAAATCACATATCTAGAGAGGAGAATCCCATATTTATAAACATACATAAGTGCAAGCACCAATGTCATCAGCTTGTTGCACCGTCGGACTTTATAATTTATATATACCTCTAATTTTTACATTCTTGGACAAAGTTTAAAAGAAAGTTTTATAATCATAAAATGATCAAACTCACAATTTTAACAGAAATACACATTTTCACCATCCCCGTGTGTCTGTGTGTCTGTGTGTGTGTGTGAACGCGCTAGAGCCAAAACGGTTGAAAGAAAAATTATATTAAACAAGAAGCATTATTATAAAGGATGAGAAAGTCTAGTGATGGCCACTGTAGTTTTATTAAAAAATAGAACGAACATGTATTTAAATTTAACTGGCAGGCATAAATCAATTCAAAATACAACAATGAAAGTAATTATTTCACTATATAATTGTGTAGATTTTTTTACAAATATAAATATTTCTTAATTAAATAATTATTTCAAAGTATAGAATAGAAATTGCGCAATTCTATTATTCTATGCGATACTCGCACATGATAAACTAATTGGATTTTTTTGAATTATAAAATAATGGAATTGTACATATGTAAATGCCTACTGACCTTAAAATATTTAACTCGCAACTTGTCATTAATTTCACCGTCCAAATCTCCCATTCCATTTTCTGTTATGAGAACTATCGGATTATCGTATTTTACTTTAATCCAATTTAAAAGTTTCCGTAAGCCCCACGGTACAATTTTAATCCAAAACGTTGGCGTCGGTTCCCACTGTTCCGGTTGATCCATATGCACGCCAATGTCTTTCGTAATAAACGATAACGTAACATTTGACACATCTGTTTGTGATACTTGGAACGAGGAGTAGTGATTTAAACCTAAGAAATCTGATGTTCCTTTTATGTATTCTATTTCTGTTGGTGTTAGCACAGGCAGACGCGATCTGCGCAGGTTTTCCGATAAACTTAACTTGAGCAATCTCTCTTTCATTAGTGGTGGATAGTCGCCATCTTTTGAGAATATTGGATGCGCAAACCAACCGTACTAAAATAATACAGTTATTTTTGTTTTTACTCTATTTGTTACTATATCGTTTCAAATTTCGATTCGAAATAAATGGGTCTTAACGAAATTGTGTACAATTTCGATGTTATTCAATTTATCGCATTTATTCGAGTTGACATTTGAATCGGATTACAAGCTATTTTATATTTCGTACATTCATTTCGATGGATAATTCGGCTGCATCATTATCTGCTGGTGTTTTTGGTTCGTACCAAAAGGTATCGATGGTTATACCAATATTTCCTATATTAAATATTTAAATGATTAATTTGTAATTATTTTTTTTATACAATATAATATATCTTATGTCAATTTTGACTATTAATTCTACTGATATTAGCGTAGGTGCAAACCTTTTTGTGTAGGCCTGAATTCCTGATCATAAACATGATACGCTTTCGCATGCGCCAACAGGCACGTATACGAACACATGTAATTGGCGAAACCCTCCGTTTTATAGCCAGGTGCAAACATGCCGTTGTCATATCCCGATTGGCATATATGATACGGTTCATTTAGCGTAATCCATGATTTCACTCGGTCGCCGAAACTTTCGAACGCAATGCGAGCGAAATCAGCAAAATAATCGGCAATGAGCGGATTTGGCCAGCCGCCTGCTTCCTGCAACGGTTGCGGCAAATCCCAATGGTACAGTGTAATCACTGGCTTTATATTATTTTCCAATAGTTCATCTATTAGCTCATTGTAATACCGAATGCCGTCTTCGTTTATTTTATTTATGTAGCCAGTCGGCAGGATTCGAGACCATGACAAAGAGAATCTTGAAAATTTACAATTTATTTTATTATTTTACTATTTTACTCAAAATTGGCTACACTTATAGAAAAATTGTTATATTCAAAATGAATAATATTTATATCTCTTATAACAACCATTTGATAAGCAATAATTGGCTATGGTAATAAATATGAGTGCGCGATTATTATACGTTTATAACATTATGTATGAGTAGTTCAATTTAAAGTTGATATTTCGAGGTATTCTCGTAATACGAACGTCAAATATTTACCGATAAAAATCCACTCCAAGATTTTTCAGTATCTGTACATCCTCTTTAATTTTGTGGTACGAATCACACGCTATGTCTCCATTGCTGCCATCAACGATGCGCTCGGGCTCTACATGTGTAAATCTATCCCAAATGGTTTCTCCTTTTCCTGAAAATATTTTGTTTAGGAATAATATAATACAGAAAATTGTTTTTATATATATATATATATATATATATATATATATATATATATATATATATATATATAAATGTGTGTATAAATTTGTCAAGGATTTATTTAAATTATGAATATAATATGTAAACAGGTGAAGTTCATGTCTGTCGTGTAGTCGTTGTTTTTTGCTATTAACCACTAACAATGCGTCATTGCTGGAAATTTTAATTTATTTTCTTTTTTCCTCGATGTTTCTGTATTTAGTATTTAGTTAGATTACCTGTTCCAGCCTTCCCAAATTTAAATTGTAAATGAAACATTTTTGTTTTATGCTTTTTATTTACCATTTTCATTCCATCCTCCTTCAATCTGATAAGAGGATGAGGCTGCTCCGAATAAAAAGTCTTTCGGAAAATGACCGCTCTCTGCGTGAACTGTCGTTGCGCTAAAAGCAGAAAATTTGCATAATTAAAGCATTTTTCCCACCATAATAATTTTATAATATGATTATTTTTTATTTTATTACCAAATAAAAATATACGTCATTACTAATGGGGTTGTTTCGTTCATTCTTAACATGAATATAAAATTGTTTTGAAAAACAAAATATCATGTTACCTTTGGGTTCATATATTTTTTATGGATTTGTTGTTATACTCGGAAAATAATAATAGATAAATATTTAAAATTTCATAATTTATATATTTAATAATTTTTTATGGCCTTTGGGTTCACAATATGAAAAAGTCTGTGGACAGTATTAAGGAGGGCTCCAAATTTTGGGACTATATTACTATGAAGCGACAAGATTTGAACATTTTTAATTTGCTAAATTAAATTTTTATTTCTCCAGAAATATAAAAAATTTGCTTATCTAAAATATATCAATATATCGAGTTTTTTTTGTTATACAAAAACCTAGTTGTTTAAAATTACCATAGAATTAACATAATCGCTATGGTACCTTCAGAGGAATAGAGGGCGCAAATTAACATATATATATATATACATATATATATATATATATATATATATATATATATATATATATATATATATATATATATATATATATATTTATAAACACTGATTTTTTAAAAGATAATTAATAAATTAAAATCACATTATGGATTATCGGTATATTTATCAATATATGAAAGCACTCATTATTTTTATGGATAAAACATTGGGCAATATTTATGGGGATTTCGTGGTACCATAGTTTTAAATTAATTGATTCGTGGTGCAACGAAGGCTAAAGCAAATTGTAAGTAATTAAAATGTTACTTATGAGATATTTCTTAATTAAATAATACTTTACCTGTTCATAGTTCGTGTATTCACTTCTAATGTGAATTAAAAGATTCTTTTGTGTTAGTATTAAAAGCGGTTAGTAATTTGACGGCATCTGATACTTTCTAATTAAATAAGATTTCAACTGTAATTAACATAACCTAAAAATAAAAATATATCACAATAACAATTACATTTTATTTCTGAAATACTAGGTTAACCCGTGGGCACCGTGTGCCCATATCATATACAAAATACAGTTCACTCCTCACCGATCCATTTGTCTAATTGAATAATTTTCTTGTAATTGTGCCTATTCATGGTTACACTATATAAATAAGGCATTACACGGTTTTTGATATATGGTCTAGTTGTGCACCTCTTATTTTTGAAAAGAATATTCAAACCGGAAGTTTTGTTCTATGTCCAATATCAATAGAACGGCTGCACTAATGGCAAAAATAGTTATGTACATAATGAAAGATATTAATATTTCGCACAACTTTTGTTTGAAAAGTTTCTTTAAAAAATGTACCAGTTACGAGAAAATTGCTATGGAAAATCGTTATATTCTTATTTATATTGTCATGGAAATACATATGTAAGAATTTTTCTTATAGTTATCGTATTACTTATGGTTGCAAAAAGTTGACAAATAAACAAAATCGAAATAATGTATGTCAAATGGCGCGGTTTAACAAAAAATAGACTCCACTCCACCTGTAATTGACTTTGGTTTTAATACGCGCAATTCCATCTCTTGATTATTAAACAACTGCGTTGTATTCACTAAACTTTATACGTATATTTGAACTTAACACTAAAACAACTTCAAGTATGATCAAAATGTAATATATAATTGTAGATTTTATTTATTTTTTCTATTATTGTTATTTAACTTTTTATTATTTTAGTTTTTCTATCACCAATAACTGTTGTGTTAATTATACACTAATAGGCGCTAAAATATTTATTATAACCTAAATTATTGGAATATTTATTATAATATACTCAATAGGACATTGTATATAAATTTAGTGTAATTTGTATAATAATATCTATGGTTGTACTTACATAAAACATAACACAAGTATCGTATTCATTCTAACAAGGTAACAATCAACACCACTTCAGATCTGCGAAGCGAATGTTCCCTCGCCACTAATGTCAAGTTGTTTTAAGCAACAACATTATCTTATTTGTATAAACAAGTTTTTAATCATATTGCATATAGAGATTAAACATTTCAACGAATATTCGCGTATTATATTTAGATATCTATCGCATTTTGAAATATTGATTTTTGATTGCACGAAATATGCGTATATCATTCGAAAGGTATTATTACTCAAAATAATCCTTTCTTTTAATATTTTACAGCTATGACAACTTTATTCTGGGAGAGTGTGTAATAATTATGTAGACTATTTGAATACGTTCGAAGTTAAATTCAATCACCCTTATATTTCGCGAAAATCTTGAGCCTTCCTTTTGTTATATTTTTTTAAATACCCAAATATTCAACAAATAATTCTACCTACAAAGTTTCTTCGTATTGTGAACGCAAACACCATAATATTGTATGAAAAATAAATTTGTATAATAATATAAATAAATAAAACATTTTTGATTTTTACATATTAAATTTAATGAACGTTATGTCATTATTACAATGTATGTTTCATGTACACAGAGACATATAAATATTTACTTATTATTTTCTTTATTATATAGACTTGTTTATTTACTTTCATCCATTTTAATACATGAAAAAATATGTTTTTGTTGATTTATATAAAGTTTTTTGAACTATAACGTAAACTGATACAAATATAATAATATTGAAATATAAGTTAATCAAATATACTGCATTTTTTTACTGCCAATCTACGTGCGATATTTCGCTCAATGTCGCACTTCTCGAACAGTTATACATAAAAATACCAAAATGTCATTTTCCTATTTCAATGGCCTAATCTAAGGCAACGATATTTAGGTCGATTCCATAACTCTAAACGATCAAGGTTTCCATGCTTATGATATTTTTTACCAATGTAACAAAATTTGCATAATTAAGAGGATTAATTCATATTCCAAAAATCCTTGTATACATAAAAATCCCAAGATTATTGTCACGGTCTTGTAATATATATTTCTCGACATGTCGTGTAAATGATTCGGAATTTATATATTTATGTAAATAAATACCAAGTTTAATACTTTAGATATCTGCAATTTAATGATTGAGTTTGCCTTGAGTCTTTCTCTATTTAGGTAATTTATAATAAAAATTTCCATTTCTAAATTATGAACTAGTTACATTAAAAAGTAAAGAATAATATTGACCGCCCAATGGACCAAACACATTTACTGTTTTCCAGTTGGATTTTAACGAAATTAGATTAAATTTGGTTACCCTAGAAGTTCATGTCGCATTTTTTTATCGAATCGCCCGTAAATGTCCGGAGTAATAGGGCCTCAAAATTTAGATACCGCCCTTAATACTGCCCTTAGAACAAATTAGACAATTTCAAAAGTTTCTACAATAATCCAGCCAGTTGGTGTTTTTGCCTTGCAAAAGGTGGGGTAGAAATGATTTTGAGATATATTCAAAAAAAAAGTGGCCTTGATAGTTTTCGACCTTGGGAGGGGTCCGCGCAAGCCGCCATCTATTGTAATTAATCAAAAACTAGGTCATTATTATCTTTTATATTTTATCTCTAGTATCAGTAGATAGGTAGGTTTTTTTAAAAAATCTTTTCTATATAAATTAAAAAAAAGTATACATTAACTGTATAGATAATATGGTGAGCTAAATGCATTGGTGCATTTCTTATATTTTATAGTTTTCGTTTTCATAAAAGCATTTATTTTGATTTTATAAATACTATTACGCATGTATATGTGCTATAAATACGATATCTTAATTTTATTGCTTCGCCAACCAAACAGGAAAAAAAGTATTTTATATGTTTATTTATTCATTTACATCATTCTAGTTTTACGGTCTATTTGTTTGTATAATAAATATGTAATTAAGAAGGCGTTAGTGTCATTTAAACTTCATTAATTGATTGTGAAATTATCGTACTTTTCTTAACTTCTGATTAGTTAAACAATAGACTATGGCGTCACACTTCTATTTCGCTCAAATTAATTTTTACTTTCACAGTAATCATTGTGTATTGAAAATACATATTAGACATTATATTTGAATATATTGATAAGGTGGATATTAAAGAAACAATTGTCATTAATTGAATGAATTTAAAACACAATAGAGTTGAGCGGTTCTTGACTTTATTAAGCCATTGACATAAAAATATAATTTTTACGTAACTAATTTTTTTTTAATATTTCTTATTAATATGTATAAAGAACTGCAATATTATTAAATATTTTTCTGCTAAACTAGTGTTTTTTTAGTTTTTTCTTCCAATTTAACAAAATGCTATACTGAAAATGAAACTGAGAAGGACTATACTGAAAAAAAAAGAAAGTCGAATGATGATCCCTCCAGATTTTTCTTTCTATTGCGCGTTGTAAGTGCATTTTTTCTGAAGTAATAAAAGATTAACATATTTAAGTATTTGGATTCATAGAAATAAATCTTGGTCGGGAAATTCCTCTTGATATTATTTTATAAACATAATTACGACAATAACACATTGGCTATGATTATTTTATCATATTATATTATAGTTCCTCTTTTTCAAAATCCCATGTCTTTACGCGTAATGACCACTTAATAATATTTATGATAATTGCGATTACAATAAAAAAAAATTAACTAAAAATAAACTTTTATGTATGTAATGTAAATACAAGTATATAAATATATACATACAGTATAAAAAAAAAACACTTATAAAACTATGTATATTTAAATGAATATATTTTTAATCAATAAATTGTAAAAGGTTATACATTTTATTCAAATATATACCTACGTGAATTTAACACTCATGTTAATCTTGTATTCACACATATTCGATATTTATACAATAAACAATATCGTTTTTTTGGTCATTAAATTAGAAGGGTAATAATTCTAATCGGGGACATATTAGTTCCGTTTGTTAAATGTATTCAGTCAATAAATAGTTACACTACAATCATCTGTCTTCTGGTGGCACTTTATCTACTGTTTCAAATTATGGTATACATTTCCAGTTCTATTTTCATCCCAAATTATGGTAAATACTCTTATATTTACTTTATTAAAATTCAAAATTAATATAATGAGCGTGAATTATAAACAAAAACTCCAAAATCGGGAATATTCAAATTCACTTGATCTCGTTTTTAGTTCATTATGCAAAAGTTACCGTTAATTTCTTTGCTGTGGTAATTTAATTTGCGTTATTTAAAACACAACGGGTCAACTTAATTTTTAATGCTTTTTGACTTAACAATGAATTAAAATAAATACAAATTACACGCAAGAGCACTAAGCGAACTTTTTTTTTATAGAAATGTATACTTTATTAATGTGTTGCTGAAGACAAAGTGGCCGTAAAATCTAATCAAATGTAATTTATTTTTTTCCAGTGTTGTGCAATGTGCTACTCGCCCAAAAGTTGGAAATCTTGCCGGCTCAACCCGAACAAACCAAACCAGTGGGAAGGCCACTTCTGTTGACGTGTAAATCAGATGTGTCAGATGCAAAGTTAATATCAGAACTACAATGGCACGATAACAAAGGGCGCGTTGTCGATAAACCAGTGTAAGTATACCACTTTATATAGACAATCGTTCTATTTTACATGCTAAAGTTGAAGAGTCACCTTGAATGCAGACGTTTCTCTCTTTCCCTAGATTTATACACAGATTTTGTCGGTCAAGTTTATTCTTTTTAGTTCTCACGTATAACAGATGTTTTGGCAATTGCACAATTCATGATTTAAATAAATTTTCGACATTTTTAATTAGCAATAGTATTACGCCAGTATATTGCCATTTTTCCTACCACCGTATTGCGACCTAGATGCATTGATGCCTGCACCTTTGTTAGTTACTTATACAAATCATGAGATAAACAATTTTTAATTACGTTATTTAATTTGCAGTAAAAGATTCTTTGTCAGTCTATTTCATTATATAGATTTTGATGAGAAAATGAACAATGATTATGGTTCATAGAAGGCTAAATTGGTTAGTAACATGATTTTAGTTATTAGAAAGCCTAAATCGTGCAATTCCTGGTATTTATTAAAGCGTTACTAATTTCTAAATTTGTTAAAATCTTTTATACATTTACAACACATATAGTTTTGATACAGTCATTAATTCAACAATAAATATCTGTTCTGGGCCTAGCAAGACTTTCTTATAAATACTAATGTACAACGAATACTTCTCGGTACGTCTGTAGGTTTCTCCGGGTACTCCGATTCCTCCTGTTTAGGCAAACACTGTAAAAGATGTCTGATTTAGCTCGATGATATAGAAGATATCTCTATATGTGAGAAAATTTTGCCATAATTTACATGTTGTTAGATTAAACAAAAAAAATATATAAATATTTATTGATTCAAAATAAAAAGAAACAATACTGTTGGGATATAATAATATTGCGAATATATTTTTTTAGAATGCAGTCTTATTTTCTAAATAATTAATTCTTGCTCAAGGTCCTATTAATTAAATTAATTGTTAATAACTAATAATTAATAACTAGACAGTATTTTATAGTAAAACTTACTAATTGATAATTTTACTTTCTTATACGAAATGTTACCCCAAAGGCCATAAAAAATTATTGTTGTTAACACAATCAAGATTTACACATTTCAAATAACCATCAGAGGAAATAACATATTAAAACTCGATTATCTTTTATTAACAACTTGATATCACTTAGTGAGTTTTACCGACGATTATAGATAAGTAATACATATTTTTCTCGTAATATTATTTTTATTACAATAATGTATAGCTCTTTGACCATTGAAACTGTTTTATCTGCAATTGTACATACTTAACATTGCATTCCATGAATAAGTATTCTTAAATGACAAATTTTATCTATAATTAAACTGTAGCCATACTGCGTATTCCTTTTAAAGTCGTATTTCAAAAACGTGCCAATAAAAAAGCATAAACATCACATATTTCATCCCCGACCCTCATTACGTTATACAAAACAAACAGATGTCGCTCGTCACCCAGAACTGTCACATGTTGCTTGATATGATTGATGAGTTGTTTCCCTCTTTTTCCATATTAACGCTTTTCATTTTAAAACATGTCCATGTTATTTCTTTTGATAGGTTGTATAATTTTGCCAGTTCCCCTCATTTCTCTAAAAAAAAAAAGTAATCACAGGAAGCTATCATGAAATGTTGTAGAAAATATTATCTGGAGAACAATTAACCAACTTAATTTATCTTATTATGAATGAATTTATATGTTTGTTTCAGTTTCGGGAAACGGTATCCTACAGTGTATACAGAAGTCCTTCCGGACAAGGCTGTCACACTTTTCATTACATCCCTGACGGAAGAGATGGCTGGCAAATATACTTGTACGGCCAACTATGCGAATTCAGATCCATTACAAGCATCAGTTGTTGTAAAAACAATATGTAAGTATAAATGATTCAAAAAAAAAAAAAAAAAATCTTGGCTTTTAAAGTTTCGACAAATATGAAAGTCCTACTATAGTACAAAATAATTTACATATTTAGAAACTTCTGAAAAGTAATAATACTATTTCTTATTTCCAGATCCAATATCATGGGTAGATGCTCCAGAGAAACAATACCCAATAATACACAAGGACTACAAAATACGTTGCGAAGTACAGGCGAATCCAGCGCCGACAGTTGACTGGTTGAAAAACGGCGAGACAATTACAACTTCAGATAAATACGTCATTGAAGCGCAGGGTTTGTTTATCAGAGACGTGCAAGAGTCGGATGATGGCACTTACGCATGTCGCGCCGCCGTTATCTCAACGGGTGAATTGGACACTAGATATATTTCTGTTGAAGTTCTGATTCCTCCTACAATTGAAGCAATGGAACCAGTTGAGATCGTCGAAGGTGAACAAGCCTCAATACAATGTACAGCAAAAGGAAAACCACAACCTACTTTTACGTGGATTAAAAAAAATGGGAAAAAGGATTTGTCGAAAACTGATCGATTCTCTGTCAATAAAAATACTGGTATATTAATAATCAACAAAGTTGAACAAGACGACCATTCCGACTATATCTGCGTCGCTGAAAACTCTGCAGCCAGAGCCGAGACTACTGTAAAGATAAACGTTTTGATTAAACCGAAAATATACGATTACGCTAATATCACAGCGCCAGTCGACAAAAAGACACGAATAATATGCAAAGCTTTCGGGCGACCACTGCCGCGAATAAACTTTAAAAAATACGGCACTTTTGATCCGTACATTAACGGAGTGCAACCACAAGACGAAACTATTATTGTTGAACAAGAAAACTACGACAATAAAGGAGAAGCATTTGGCGTATTATCATTTACGCGCTTACGGAGACAAGATGACGGACTTTACGAATGTATTGCAACAAATAAAGTTGGCGAAACAAAAAAGAACGGACATGTTACAGTTGAATTCAAACCAACTTTTGAAAGTATTAAAACTAACTTACCGATCTGGTCGTGGAATTCTCGACCTGTGAATTTAACGTGTATGCCAGAAGCGATACCAAACGCAACGTTTGAGTGGCGATTAAATGAAATTACACTTAAAAATGACAATGCTTTTAAATTGACGATGTTGACTGACCGATCTATTTTAACTGTTAATCCATACAATGAGAAGTATTACACCAGGTACAAGTGTATTGCTACAAATAAACTGGGATCTACGAATTATTTTGTTGACTTACGAGAAGCTAAAGTGCCAGGGCCGGTTATTCAAGCAAAAGTAACATATTTAACGGCTACGACGATACAATTTGATATTACTGGGCCGGCTGTTTTGGACGGGCTACCTGTGAAAGCTTTCCTTGTGCAGTATAAAGAAGAAGGAGAAGTGAACTGGGATACGTCTAGAAATAAGACATGGTCGACTGGTAAGAAGTTTTAATAAGCTAAATATCTAATATTTTATTATATAATCAACAATGATTTGAACCAAATATTATGAAACTTCAAACTTATTACTTGTTTATGGTCTATATGTGCACCTTCTATTTTTGAAAAGAATATTCTAACCGGAAGTGCATGTTAACGCTATATATTTCTTGTCCTTTCTACAATATCAGATAACGGCTGTACTAATGGCAAAAATAGTAATGTTCATAATTAAAGATATTAATTTTTGTTTGAAAAGTTTCTTCAAAAAATGTACCAGTTACGAGAAAATTGTTACGAAATATGTATAAATCTAGTCGATTTTGACCTATTGAAAAATATAATTTACTCATGTAGCCAAATTTGTTCGGTTAGAAATATTATTTAAAATCGCTGGAAAAGCGGTATATTAACTGTGACATACGAATGTTACAGATTCGCCGTATGTCATTGAATATTTAGTCCCGGAAAAGACGTACCATTTACGGTTTGCCGCATATAACGAGGTAGGTTTGGGTGGTTGGGGCGGTACTCAGATGCAGACAATGTCGCGACGATCGGCACCGAATGAACCACGAATTCTGAGCACACCAGAAGATGGCATTGTCACCTCACCGTACACAGACAATTTCCTGCTACGATGGAATACTCCTGCTGACAATGGCGAACCTATCGATAATTATCAAGTGAAATTCTGCCCGGTAAGTTATTATTTTTGCATATAGTGCCGATTACATATACATGCAACTCTCGTCTTACTACGAACGTCACAATAAATTAAATATTCCTTAATTACGCTCATAAATTATGTTGCTTATAAGATGGAATGCCAATCGTGTCAACAATTCAAAGAAATATACCTTTTACGATAATTAGCATAAAATTATCATCGTTTATGATAATTAATACTAACTGTTGATAAATAAAACTAACTTAACGTATCCGATACGTCCAGAAGTTATGGTTTTTTTTTTTTTCTCTGGTTTGATATTGATTATTATTGAGATGTCACCTGTGTGTCTGTGAATGCTCTCCTGTAAATACTATTACTATAAGTTAAAATTTTAAAACTTACATTCTCACCAAAATGAAATATGTTTATATTTGTGAATGTTTTAGATTGAAGATATAATGGTTGCTGAAGGCTCGCTTCTTTGAAGTACTCAATTAATGTAATATTTTTGTTTCTGTTGTACATAGGTACGAAGAGTGAACGGTGATTGGCTGACTGCAACCGACGTGTGCAACACCGAAGAACTATCCGGCATTGGCAACTCAGAGTACACGATGCGACCACTAAGCTCGGACACCCACTACAAGATCGAGTTGCGCGCACATAATTCGATCGGTTACAGTACGCCGGCCGAACTAATTGTGAAAACAGCACGCGGTGAGCACTACTATCGTTATTACAATGCTGCGTGCTCTGTGTGTGCTTGTAATGTGACAGTGTTGGTAGTCCTTATGTTCAGTTTAATGTGTTGCACATTCTAATTTACATTTTTTTTTTAATTATTACCCAATAAACACGAATTTCTATTAATATTTTAATATATTACATATATTTTGATATCTAATAGTAGCATTTACGATTTTTTACTATCTTACAGCTACAAATTCGTTTTTCAAGCGACATCTTACTGCGATTAATTTTTTACTGAATTAGGTTTAAATTTAACGTGAAAAACTGACCCTAAATGTAATGTATAAAAGTTGCCACATAGACATAAGTGTTTTCTGGGTAATTTGCGGGTTCAAATAAGTTAACATCATGTTTTGTCTTAATTTATATAATTTCAATTATATAATTGAGTTTTATTAAATTCTACACTGAGCTAAGGGGAATAGAGAGCAACTTATATTTATAAATAATTAACTCTGTTATAATCTTAAATTGTAATACCAATCTTAAGATCCATTCACAGTGAGCCAAATATAAATTAAGATTATAAATTACAATTAATAATCCACTTTTTTTTTGACAAATAATGCGTTCACCCAAAATTCAATTCAATGGCGTTAATTTTGTTGCTGTTAATACTAGCATTGTTTGCCATAATACAAACTGGATTATTATTTGCAATATTTACTATTTATTACTAATTGGCTCATTTTGAATGCAGCTTTAGGTTCAAAAAATTATTATTCTTCTAAAAATTAGTACAAATAAATATTGTGTAGTATAATCAGCACACAAAGTTCTTTCAGTATAATTAAATATGATAACGTGAATCAATTTATATCGTGAAAAGACTATAGCTTATTTGTTTTGTATTACAGAATGCATTCAATTTATTCTAATATTCAATAAAACATGTTTTATATTTTTATAGAAAAAAAACATTAACAATATTATTTGCAACATCTTCTATTCCCTTTAACCTTTTTAGTGCAATGCTCAATATTATTTGGGACGTTAGGGGTCCTAGAAATGTTGAAGTCTTAATTGACTCAGTGATAAAATTACAATTTATAATTTTAAATACGTATAAACGAATAAAATAATGAAATCGAACAATTTTTACACTACATAATGTATTAAATCAAGTATAAAATTAAGTTTTATATCGAACAAATAAAATAATAAAATTATTTTTTATGTTATAGTATCGTTTTATTTTTATTTGCTATTTGTAGGGATGAATGTCGGTGTGAATGTATATATATACATATAAAATAAATGCGCAAATTTGCTGAATTTCAATAAAATGAAGCCAGTTTGTACATGTTGAATTAGACGGTTGTAATATGTCTTGTAACTTTGAGTCGTACCGTGCAGGTAGCGCGAGTTTGACGTCTGCATCTTCCACTCCTCTACTTGCATTAATATTATCCTCACAATGTGCGGTGATTGTGTCGTCGTTTCTCGTTATGGTGATGCACAATAACTCATGAAAACTGCTTTATAACTAGTGCAAATTAATTATCTGATTATTAGGAACTTGAATGTTTATAATATCATTATACCATATTCAATCAATAATAAATCTTGTACATTGTAACATGAATCAGTTTGTGTTTTCAGATTTAAAAAGAACCATTCAGAATTCGATAATATTCTATATTTTATTCTACACAGCTTATACCCCGAGTTCCTTGTTTAGCTACTGACAAAATTATAATTTATGCTGTATATTTTAGTTAATTCGTCTACTTAGGGCTTAGATATAAAGTTGCACTAACGCATTCAATAGCACGTAGTTCCAGTGCTGTACTTACGAATATTCGCAATAAATTCTAGCCTAGAGCCCTCCTGTAAAATGGCCCCCAAATAGATAAGTACGGCCCTGCGTAGACATCACTGTACTACAACAAATTCAACTTGTCTGGAGTAAATTTTCAAAGCTACTGCATTATTACAAATTAAAACAGGCGTAATTGAAAGTAGGCTTTATTTGCTGTAAATTAATTTTAAAATTACTCCATACAAATTTCTTTTATTTATTCTAAACCAAAGTATATTTTAACTGCCAACATTTTTAAATTACCATCTGTACAATGGAATAGATTTAAATACAGGATTTGCGTAAATAAAAATTATAATTTATATATTAGAAACTATAGTTCGCACTTTTTTATCTTCATAAATGATTTTAAGCTAGAGAGGAATGAAAGAACATAGAAAAGAAATATCTGAATGGTTCTTTTTAATTGTAGAACAAATATTCTAGAAGTATAATGAAAGAATTGTAAATAATTCTTTAACATTCCCACGTACTCATCTGTGTTAATTTCTTCATTAACTACGCATTTAAAATAAAAATACATCCTTCACATATGTATCAAAATACGATAAATCATGTCAAAATCAAATATAAATTTTTCGAATTTAAGATAATCATGTTCAAAATCGTCTAATCGCTTTGTTAACTATTGTATAAAAAAAAACAAACAAAAAAGTGAAGCATTTTCAGCAAGTTCTAGTTATATTACAAATAATTTATTTATCATTTAAATTATTTTACTGCAAGTCTTTTGGCATGAACATAACATTGTCTTTCTTGGTTTCTATATTTCTGTAATTAAATATGTAGTTTTTGCATGTAGTTCTCGCTTTTTTCCATAGGCAAATTGTTATAAACTACATTAAAAATCGCATGTATCAGTTTTGGTTTGTGTAGATGTTGCGATTGATAGAATAAATTTGGTTTGTATTAATAATCACCAGCCATTATTAATAATATCCGCGTCTTTTGGTAAATATAAATAAATAGTAATATTTATATTTACCGGTAATTATTAATAATTGTGTAGCTTGATTCATTACATTCATGGTATTATTACATTCTTACATTTACCGAAGATTGTTGTGAATTATTAATAATTACCGGTTTATGTGATAAATACCTACAAATTAACACTTTGATCTTTTTATTTGGTTAGTATTAATAATGGCCGGTTATTATTAATATGAACCGATTGAATATTTGAACCGTATCATAGATATTATTTACAGCTGGACTGTACATTGCTAAGAGAAAATAAATATATTTAAATAATTTTTATGTATTTGTGACGTATGCTGGTCCAATTTCGCAATATTTTGAACGTATAACGATTTTATATTATGGAAACGCAATAATTGAATTGATACTGAATATGTACTTGCATATAGAAATACAACTAGTTATAAGCGCATGCGCATGGGACACACACAGAATGAACATTCGGTTACCCTCGGTTGAGCTCGACTATTTTGGTATTATTAGCTAGATTTGGATTATTTACTCTACTTGACACAAAATTCAAATATTTTCACGATTTAGATTTGCTTTCCTTAGTAAAAACAGGTTTATGACAAAAAAATATTTTTAGATTTTAATTTAAGTTATTTGGTAATATTCTTAAAAAAATATGTATATTTTTTATTTATACGAATACTGTTCACCGTTTTCTGTCAGTTGTGAACAATTGGAATATTGTTCAAAGTAGATGATCCACTTAAAACTATTATTTTAAAACCCTTATGAATGTTCTAGATGAAATTATGCTCATATTGCATTAAATTTAGCTTATTGTTACGAATGAATTCAAATAAATCGCATTTGATATTTTATGTTTAGTCATTGAATAGTTTTGAAAATGTCACCATTATTTGCCGGATTGCACGAGTATTATAATATATTTAATAAACTTTTTTCTTTGTCGCATGTGTGTGAATGTGCATTGTGATTGATATATTTTCTTTGTTTAGGTAATAATTTTATTCTTTATGTGTAATAATATGTTAGTTCTTAAGTAGTATATAGTTGCTCGCTCTTAAGTTATTTTTTACTTATTTGTTGTTGTTAAGCTTGTAATATTTAGTTAGGTTAACTATGTATGTTTATTTCAAATTATGATTGTGTTCGTCATTTTATTGACTTTTGTTTTTAATTATTATTTGGAAGCGAATTTGAAATAGAAAAACTTAGTTTATGGTAACGTGCAGACTTTAAGTCTAGAAACAAGGTATGCAAATAAAATAAAGAAATTCTTTGCCAAAATTTGTCTTTTCAATAATGTATTGTGTGGTTTAAACTGGAGAAGCAAATAGTTCAATTATGGCAGCTTTCTTAGTAAAACGCAACAAGAATAACATTACAACATTGATTTAAAATGGTGGACAACTTGCCAAAATGTATTCAGAGTAATTTATTTGTAAGGGTAGTTCACAAAATCTTCCAACGCTGTGAGAGAATTAATATTGTCTATTATATAGAATATTTCAGAATAATTTATGTTATTACCATACCTTAACCGGTGCTATTAATGAAGCTTTCAAATTTATTAAAACTGTCTATTTGAATTTGCGTTAAATTGAATGAAAATGACAATAATATAATTTGGAAGAAATTCGGATGACAACGATATGCAAAATCTACATATTAAAATACATCTTAAAGCGATTATACTTAATCTTATATACATCTAATGATATGTTCGAGCCTTTTATCCTATAAGAGTCAGTCGTTGTTTTATGTGTAGTTTTATGCAATAAAATTAGTGAAATGAAAGTGCGTTGTCAGACCAAATGTTACATTATAATCGCAACCATATAAAATTAACAATATTTATAAAAATAGAGAAATGTTTGAATATCCTTTGACAGTGCGAACAAGTGTGGCATTCACATTAGTATAATATATTCTTTACATGTTTATAAATTTAAAAAATTTACCGTACCTACCATAATGTTTGTAATACATGTGTTATAAATATGATATTTTTTATTTAAAAGAAAAATTATCAGATTATATTATATAAAGAAACGAAAAAAAAATACGTCAATGTAAATAATAAATACAGTGGTTAAATGAAATAAAAAACTATTTGTTGTCAAGAATAATTTCTTAGTGAAATATTACGTGGTGTCATATGTGAAAGGTATACATTTGCAAAGTGATATTACTTCCGCCTAGTGTCGATATTAGAAACTCTGGCTGCTGCCACCATTTTTATTGAGGATAAAATATGATTATATAAACAAATCAAAGAACTACACAATAAACACATACAATTCCATACAAATGAGAAATATAAAAATTCACTATCTTCTCTTCCTTCTGATTTAAGCCTACGGCTTGTTTTTTTTTCCATTGTATTCGGTCCTTCTGGGTATTTACTAAATAGTATCAAATATTGATATTGGAAATTCTGCCAAAAAAATATTACGAGACTATGAGAAAACTTTTCAAACAATACGTGAGAAACTTGAATATCATCAACTATAATAAGAATCACTTTTTCTCTAATTCATATTTCCTATCCGAGATAGTGGAAAAGTAGCAAAAGTATTCTTACTACCTGTTCAGGATAATGCTTTTAAAAATAGAAGATTTTTTTAATCTGGCTATATACAATGCGTAAATTTAAAGTTTCGTATTTTTATCTTCACACATTTTGTTGTAAAGCGTTCACACGCCGGCACATACAGACATAATCACGAAAATTGTCAATATCAACTCAGAGTAAATCAAAACGTGTATTTTTGATAAGATCTCTAGTTTGACTTTAGACTACGCCCAAGAAAAATATATTACATTTTTGTGTCTATTTCAAAGGATGTATTGAATAAATATGTTTAAAGACAATCATGTTTTTCTTTTAAATCAAGATGGTGGCAGCAAACGTGATCGACGCTAGCGTTGAGTGTTATTTCATTTTGTAGATATTAATAATTTTCTCCTGTCAGCTTTGATTATGATTTCTATGTTTTGTTTTGTGTAAGTGGGCAATTTTGTGCTAATCAGTGATTTTCGCTTTTGTATCATTACGAACTTTTGTGGTTTCACAATGAGTTATCAAGATACTTCATTGGTGCTTTCTACAAGATGTAGACAAAAGTAATGTACGTAGACTTGAAAATTACACGTACAACTCAATAGATGTAGCTCTAAACTTTTAGAACTGTCGCTTTCTCTAATAGTTTTCTATTCTTTACGCTTTTGATGAACAACTTTTTATATTGCATGTTTTTCTTTCACAATCATCATTTATCATATTTAATAATTGTATTCATATAACATTTTTGTGGTTCATAATACTTATAGTCGATCTTAGTAACAGTTTTGAGAAGTAACTGTCAAATTTTGCTCAAACTGGTGAACATTCGCTATTGTGTTTAAAACTATTAAACTATTTAAAACACAATTTGACAATTTTTACTCAAAACAACTGTGACTTTGAAGGTCGTCTCCGTACTTTGTGACTTGGGTATATTCCATTTTAAATGCAACATATTCGTACTAAATGAATACAGTTATTGCATTAATAACTCATACAACATTGGTTTAATATATACTTATTTTAATTTGTATCCCCTTTAGCATGAATTGTTGTGAACATACGTTTTTATGCACAGCTATTATACAGTAAGGTCAATTCAGACATATCCGTTCCGTGTCCGTACCGTATCCGCACAGTGCATGTCCGTAAACATTGAATAATGTGAAATAATTTTCGATAATTTTACTGAACGGACGGTATGGTACAATCACATATATGAATACGCTGCACTGACACGGTACGGATGTCGTTCGTATATATACTCATTGATGGTGCTGCGGATAAAGGATTAGAAAATAAAATTCATAGTATTCCTTTGACGCTAACGTTTCGGCCATAATTTCTGGCCTTCCTCATAGCTAATTTATTCAATAAACAAATATAACGAAACAATTATGTATCCGTAAAACATTTATGTACATTTGTAAAATAATTTTAAATAAAATGAATCGTTAAAATAAAAATGATGTAAATATATAAATGGAAATTTCTGTAATCTTTAAAAGAACATTCATTTTAATATTTACATAATTTTTGTTTTAACGATTAATTTTATTTAAAATTATATTATTTTACATATGTACTTAAATGTCTTACAGATACATAATTGTTTCGTTGTATTTATTTTTTTAATAAATTAGCTGTGAGGAAGGGCAGAAATTATGGCCGAAACGTTAGCGTCAAGGGAATAGTATGAATTTCATTTCCGTCGTTATCCACCATCCGCAGAACCATCGATGAGTATACAAATGTTGGATACGACCATTTCTACATTTCATAAAATCTACACAGTTTTTAAAAAGGTTTGATTTTTGATGATAAAATTCAACAATTCATACATATATACGCAATTTTATTTAGTTAATTTATTAAATGTATTATGTATGCCGAATCTAGTGACTAGCGATATAGAACATTAGGGAATACTAGATGGTTTATTTTTGACTAGATTTAGACAAAAAGACACTCGAGTTTCTAGTTAAATGTGCTCTAAATAGATCCATTCCTTTTTAGCTGGTACATACTAAAAGCAATTTCATTATTTCTTATTTCATTATTGTAAATTATTCCAAAGTATATTGTTTAAAAAAAAAGTATTTATGGTCATTTGTACCCGCTTCAACTTAAAAATATAAGTTCAACTTTTTTGGCAGATATAATATTTTAAAGAAATGTAATTTTTAGCTTAGGTAAAGTGCAATCTGCGATGTAGCAGACACGTAACATGCACATGCTACGTCGTTGCGACATCTCAGGGCCATTAATAATATAAATTGAAAATTATTTTAATTATGAGGATGTTTATAGTATGGCATTTGATTGTTTACAAACCAAATAACATTTCCTATGCACACCTAATATATGTTTCAAATTTTTGCATTAACATTTCTGTTCGTAACGTAAATAGGAACAATAATAGCATTTATTTTTCTAAACTACGAGCCTAAAGCCTGTTATGAAGACAAATATAATATACTAAAAATGTGGTTTGTTATGATTATGGCAATTAATATACAATTTCATTGCTATGTTTATAGAGATATTTAAATATTTAAGAGATATAATTTATATTTTATCTTATAAATATATATTGTTTATTCATTTGTAAGACAATATTTGTCTTCAGAAACTTATCAAACCTTTGGTTCAAAGAGTTAATATTTTACCGTATCACAAGTTTGAAATGTTCTTACTTATTAAGTTAGGAAGATTGATTGAAGTTGTAGAAACATGTTCCTATTTTCGTTCATAATTAACAATAAACAGACATAAAAATACTTTACTCTAAATATATTTTGTATATTTTTACAGAATATTCATTCAAATAAAAAATGATTGTATGATAACTCGTCTATTGGAGATTATATTATGCATTCATTTTACTTTCTTCTTATACATAATTTTTTAACCTTTATAGAAATATAATATTTACAGCTCAAATTTAACAAAAATATAAATAAATTAAATTTTCTTTAGCAATATAATTTAATTAAATCTACAAAATCTCTGGATAGACATATATGGTGTTATGATCTCTTTACAATTACACTCGTACAATGAACTTTTAGTTCTGTTTTAAAATAATTGAAGGAAAACTATCAGATTTGTTTGTATTCCGATATATTAGAATATTACAGGATTAGCGCATAACATAAATCAATGATAGCATTTTGAAGGTCGACTAAAATATATTTTAAAATAAACAAAATACAAGGTTAAAAAATTATGTGCTTCTGAAACAAAATAACACTACTCTATTTGTAAATAACTAAAACGAACTAATATGTATTGTTTCTTTACAACAGGATCGGATACAGATACAGTATACCGAACTGAAGAAGGGAATATCACTAGTGCTGCTATCATTGGCATAGTGATAGCTGCAATTATAATCATTATCGTGCTGGTGGATCTGTCCTGCTACTGTTGCAATCGGACGGGTATTCTAATGGCTATCTGTGATCGAACGCGAAAAATGCCACCAGATGAAGAAGACCCAAAACTCGGAAGGTAGCACAAATTATACTAATCTATCAATGGTACCACACATGTTCACTGTACACAAAACTAACGATGAATCCATGGAAATTTTAACTTTAAAACACCTTTAATTCTATATTGCATTATTTTTTATTCGATCAATTAAAGAAAAATTCATAATAAAGTGAATACAAAATAATACTGTGGGACATATCAACTTTGTGCTCTTAGAATTAAATATGTGACAAATTTTATTTTGCTAGAGTGCTATAGTGTAGGACATATCACGTTTGTGCACTAGGGATTGAACTGTTTAGTACTCAGCGGACTATTTATTGACCTATATAATAAATTAACATGGATTATCTGCACACAAAACAAAGCTGGTTTTATTTTTGTCGTGTCATGCTTTTTTATATTTATAAAAACTATCATTCATCATCATTGAATAATTTATAATAACTTCCATAGAATTTTGTGGAAATAATACGTTAACCTATTCACCTATATTTCAAACAATTATTACATAAGAACCATAAAGTAATTGAGTTAAACATTTTCTTCATCATTGCTATTACTTATTATAATCTAACCATTTGAGCTGCGTTCCGTAATCATAATCAAGTAACCGGTACTTTAACAAAATATCGCATTTATTGCATTCGGAAATATTGAAAATATAAACTTTTACATTCATTATTAATACCGAAATAATGTTACAAGGATTCTTAAATAATAATGGAAAATGAAATATATTAGTAACCGGTTATTTAGTTATAATGATGGACCTAATCCTAAGGATAAATATTCCTTTATCGTTAAATGTTTAGATAAGTAATTTTATTTTGTACTGCACAACGTGGCCGAGCTGCAACATTTGACATACATATACAGATATTTAGATTAGATTGGTTGATACTCATTTTAGTCTATATGGTTGGCACTTCCCCCTCCCTCATTGCAGCTACAAGGCGGCCACAGCACATCCGAACACACTAGCAGTACCGCTTCCTGTCAAGTTGGCCATCACCCCTGTGTAAGACACCCACCAATCACTCTTTTATGTTACGGTTGCAAATGCTACCGTACTCACTATATTGTTACTGTTGTTTTTTCTGCACGTGTGTTTTTCATAGTCGTAGATAATTGCATGACTGAATAATGAAAATAAAACAAAATCGTTGTATTCTATTTTATACGCGGCCTGAAAATATTTTAATGAAGAGTTTATTTTTTCTTTTAATTGATAACTTGCGGATTATTTTTATTTTAGTCAATTCTTACTCCTAAATGATCAAAAATTGTCAATAAAAATCAAAATAATAACCATGGCCGTTACCATCCTAAAAAAAAATTTTTTCAGGCTCACCGTGGCGTATTTTTATTGCTTCTTTATTTCAGAGCTTTGATACATTCGTATTGAAAGTGCTTTGTCGAATGTGTTTTAGTTAAATGTGTTTAAAGTATTATGCTCGCAGCTTTGCAGATTGCTCGTTATAAATGAAGCTTTACCAAAGCTATACTTTGTAAAAATTGAATTACATGTAAATAAAAAGTCTAAATAAGAAATATATAACTGAAGACGGTAGTTAAATATTTAAACATTGGTGGTTGGTCAACAGATATTTCACGGATAACTTGAAATTCTGGTAAAATGTTGAAAAATATGATATTTTTGCTTGTTTATTTTCCTAGTAGAAATTGATGTAAATATGTGCACATATGTATCTGTTTTTCTTTTACAAGTTTCAGCAATCGTTTTGAATTATTCATTTGTGGATGGTATGAAATTTAATAAAATTGCTTCTAGGGACTTTATTTTATTTTCTATATGAACTGCCTGTTATTCCTATAGTTCGTATTGGTATTTTAAAACGAATGTATTTTACAGAGATGAAAAGGAGCCGCTTAAACCAGGAGACCGAACACCAATGGTAAGTCCAGACTTGAAAAAGAATTCAACAGTCCAATACGATGGCACACGAGTATTATCGAAAACAGGTGAAATTATCGGGAAAAACTCCGCAGTTTAGAACCACCATTTAATATATTCCTCAGTATTATTTTACTTAATATTATTGATCCGTTAATTCACACTTAACCATGCGTAATCGCATGTTAATTTGTGTCAGAGCATCTATGTTTTATTTTAGAAACATTGTGACTTCGTCATTGTACTATCCTCCCCTATTGTGTTATGCGCTAATATTAATTTAATGTTTAGTGCTAACTCTATATTCTAGAACACGACATTGATATGTCCGCCATCTTGTATTTCAGTTACATTAAAAGCAAATCGTATTAGTTTAGAGGATGTTTAAGCAACTTTTGAGGTATAATATTAAGTGAAAACGTAAATCTATAACTTGAAATAGAACATGGTGGCCATATTGTGATTCTAGAATCTTTATCATGACATGTTATTGTTGATTTGGTTAGCTATACTGAGTATAAACACTGATTATATTATTATTTGACACTTTAGTCTTATAATCAGATCTTTAATGTGCCAAATCATTCTTTCACCGATTAGTTATTAATCAAATACGACTTGTTGTACAGCTTATATCATATATTTAAAAAAAAAAACTACTTTTACTCGAGCTTGGTTATAACTTGGCTTCAGCTGTTGTGGTTATAAATGTATGTCCATTTTTGTGATGCCATGTTTCGTTGTGGTTTCAATAGAATTGTGGGATTATTATATCGCAGAATATATTATAAAAGTTTAGTTCAAAAGTAAATTAGAAATATGATACTTTACTTTATTTAATAAGAAACCATTTTAATTTTCAATACTTTTTAAAGTTGTATTTTATTATCTATGTCAGAGTAAAAATCACTGGTCACATATTATTACTCTGTGTTTTTATATATAACAATTTTTAAATTCGTAAAGTGATTTTAATACTTAAGCTTATTTTAAAGGCGCCACAATCGCCTTATAAAATTACCGTTCACAGACTCCATATTATTTCAATGATTTATTAATCCTAATTATTTTTTCTTTTTTTCTTTCATAATATATATTCTTGTGCTTGATATTCTACAATTCCGTTTCAATGTAATAAAATATTTATATATGAAATAAACTATACATTCATTTATTTTCAAAAAGAATGGTTGCTTAATATAAGGAAAATGTCGATAAATTACCCAATAGATACACTTATATTACATTTCTGATACAGTTTATAGTTATATAAATGTATGTATCATAGATGTAACGTGTGTTGCCTGGGTGCACGTTGTGCTAATATTAATATTAAACAAAGTATAAAACTGTATATATATATATAAAAGATAATGACACAATTGTTTTTTCAATTCTATAACTGCACAAATTCTTTATCTACCATTGTACAAGACTGATATGTAGGGTTAACTTGAAGCGCTCTTAAAATTCTGAACAAAATTTGCAATAATAAATATTCCTTCCTGAAGTTTCCAAATCTAAAAAACTCTCTTAACATTTAATATTAAATACTTAATTTCAAAACGGATCAATTTCAAATCATTTAACCACATCATCTTATTCTTATATGTATATCAGGATGAAGAATTGTATTTTATTTTAATAAAATTCTAAAGGATATAAACAACAAAACTTAACAGAGTACTTATGGCCTTGAGTACTTTTATATTTGAGCAAATATATTATTGATAAAAAATACCACTGTAGTCAAATTATGATCTTTTAACTAATACGGAACATTTACAACTTAGGGTTCGGATCTAAAATGTTTCTAACATTATATAATATCTCTATTACCCAGTAAATTTCGTGCACAGGCACATAACGTAGCAGGCCTATGGTGGCACGAAACTTAAATAATCATATCTTTTCAAATATGAACATTTAAGAAGATAAAAAAATCACGTATAATATCAACTTTCGCCTATTTTTGCTAAACCAAAAGATTAATAAATATTATTTAAGTTAATATTGCAAATTCGTAAAATGCGAACTTCTTATTTTGTAGAAATGTTTTGTGTTGTTTTGATTTTGAACGACCTCTAAGTTGTATAAATTTACGTAAAAAGTACTTAATTGAATTTCGAAACCAAAGTTATGTTAGCGTAAGTATTTTTTTTTGAAATAGTTGTAAATGTGGATGTTAAAATATGTGATATTGTTCACTTTAATCTAAAAATTATTTTTTATAACAGTTAAAATCAACAAAAAAATAAAAACATTTTTGGAATATATTTTAAACATTTAGTTTTACTCGTACGATTTTAAAAACAAAATTCCGGACAATAAAGATTTTTGATAAATTAGATAAAGTGCGCAGTAACACATAACAGCTTAGATATATAAAATAAAAAATCTTATGCCATTTATGTGAATGTTAATATACGACAAACATATTTTTCATATAGGTAATTATATTTTAGTTATCTAATCGTCACTGTATTCTTAAGCAGTCAAATTTGCTTTATAAATACATATGTGCAGAATAAAATTTAAAAATAAATATGTGTTTTTTATTTTATTTTTATTCTCAAGTTTGAGTCAGAAAAAGATTATAAAATGAATAACTCGGACAGGTTTTGTCCACCAATACCCAATGTTTATATGAAATATGAGTGCGATTTCATAATGCAAGAGGGTGGAGAATAAGAAAGGTAAGTGATATATGTAAGGCTGAGGATTTAAAAGTTAACAACAAGAAAGAGCTTATATAGAAATACGCTTTTTGTTTCGTTTCTTCTTAATATTACTAGGTTGACCCATGGGCACCTCGTATATCATTGATATATTATTATTATTTGATATATGTATTTAAAATAATGACGCTATTCAATTCAGTTTATATTTCAAGAAGAAACTATTATTCGAATTCATCTATGATGTATCATTAATTAGTAACTGGTACAAAATCATGGTTGACATGTCTCGATTCAATTACTTTTTTGTAAAATAACGCCGACGCTTTTGGTGTACGACTTCTATTTGGATCGGTAAAATTCACATAATGTATACCATATTTCGACCTATAAATAGACAAAAATATTTTACGTTCATACATAATCATATATTAGTAACAACGAAACTAACGTATATCCAAAGTTCCATTCAAAACTATCCATAAAACTCCAGGCTGAGTACGCTTGAACATTACAGCCATCAATATGAATTGCGTCCAGAACAGCGCTTAGATATCCCTGGAAAAAATAAAAGAATTGTTGTGAATGCAATATATATATATATATATATATATATATATATATATATATATATATATATATATATATATTTATATAACAAAATAATCACTATACCTTATAATAGGAAACTCTTATATCGTCATTCAATGTACCACTATCATCTCCCACTCCATTTTCCGTAATATAAACAATTGGATTATTATACTCATTTTTAATCCAATTTAACAGGTTACGCAGACCCCATGGTACATTTTTAATCGATTTCGTTGCAGTCGAAGGCCAATCGGCCGGTTGCGTTAATTTTACACTAAAATTATTCGTGTAAAATGAATTTTTAACATACGTTTCGTCTGAATATTCCGCTAAGAAAGTGGTATAATGGTTTAAACCAAAAAAGTCCGCAGTTCCTTTAATATAACGTATTTCTTTTTTGGTGAATGTTGGAAGAGTAGATCTACGTAGATTTTGTGCTATGCTCATATTAAGAACTGTTTCTTTCATAAGAGGCGGAAAGTCGCCATCATTTGAAAATATTGGGTGCATGAACGAACCAGACTAAATATAAGTTAGGATAATCATGAATAAGTGTCATGCAATCAGAGATAATTAAGTAGGTAACAACCATCTTAACAATAAAATATGTTTAAAGTGCTTACAATCATTTGGATAGACAATTCTGCTGCTCCCACATCTTGAGTTGTTTTTGGCTTATACCACAGTGAATCATAAACAATTCCAACTTTTCCTGAACAGCAATTTTAATTAAGATAACTTGTGCTAATAATTATATACAGGATATTGAATTGAAAAAGGGTACACAGATAGAGATGCTCCTTTTCAATTCACCAGGATGTAAATTATTGAAATAAAAACCTTTTTGTGTGTGTCGAAATTCTTCATCATACGTGTGATAGGCTTTAGCATGTGCCAACATCAGAGTATACGAACACATATAGGTCGCAAACCCGAAGGACATATAACCAGGTGCAATAATGCCTAAACCATAACCCGCATTACATATATTATATGGTTCATTAATAGTTGTCCATAGTTTGACGCGGTCACCGAAATATTCAAACGCAACGCGAGCATAATCTGCAAAGTAATCGGCAATGAGCGGATTCGGCCAGCCGCCTGCTTCTTGCAATGGTTGCGGTAGATCCCAATGGTAAATTGATACCATTGGCTGAATACCATTATCCAGTAGTTCATCTATGAGTTCATTGTAGTAACGAATACCATCTTGGTTTATTTTGTTTATGTAGCCGGTTGGTAGAATTCGAGACCATGACAAGGAGAACCTTAGCAATAAGGGGAATCGATAGGCTGTTCAGATAGTGATAGGTAATCAAGGGTGAAATATTTACCGATAATAATTTACGCCTAGATTTTTTAGAAGCGCAACATCTTCCTTAATTTTATGATATTGATCACATGTTACATCTCCATTGCTTCCATCACTAATTTTATCAGGATGGTTATGTGAATAGATATCCCAAATGTTTGCTCCTTTTCCTAAAATTATTATAATTATAAATACAGAACGTTATATGATATTTTCATAAATTCTTTTCGTACGAAAATCAATTATACTACATAATATTAGGTTTCTCCCAACCTGAACGACTTGTCTTTCATTTCAGTCATTTTCAATTATATTTATATCTTTATTTCCAGATACAAGATTATATGAATATAAATTAACATTATAAATGTTGTGAAAATCTATTATTATTTACCACTTGCATTCCAAGCTCCTTCGGTCTGATATGCCGATGATGCTACACCAAATAAAAATTCTTTCGGAAATTTTAGGTTTTTTTGCGCGGGTGCTATCGTACTATAACTAGAAAATAATATTCAGATGAAGATTATTAGAATTTATACAAATGGATCCGTCTTTTTTCAAACAACAAATATTAAAATATTTATTTGTTAGAAAAATAGAGTAGTATTATAAATAATACATAAGTTATATAAATAAATGTTCTCAGACAACAATAAATTATTAAAACAGTAAAAAAATATATATCTTGAAAGAGAATTAAATTGAATAATAAGACAAAAGAAAAATTTGCAATTAAAGCTATAATACAACTTAAATAGAAATAGCAAAATGTGCTTATTTTTTATTAATTAAACTCGAAAATAAGAGCATTTTTTATGCAATTAAGCATCGACTGATATATTTTTTATAAACAAAACTTGGGCCAATTTTTCATTGTTTCATCATGATAGGCTTAGAGTAATTTTAGGGAATTGAGAAATTAACTGTGGCCAAAATATGTCCGAAATACCGTCTTTTCATATACGATTGAATATTTTTGATTGTAGTCCAAAAATAGGATATATCAATTATTGATTATAAGCATATTCGAAGTTACAGGTGGCACCCCCAACAGAAATGGCGTTACTGATGTCTGAGGCTGTGTTTTAAATACACACTTAAGAGGATGAGCAACCCGTCTTGCATGCACGTGAGGGACGGGTCGGGTGTTAGGGCAGTATAGCACGTGTAGCTTGTTGGGCGGTGCTAATTGTGTGACGTTGTGGGTCACTCAACGGAGTGGGAGCACAAAGTACACTCAGAATTAAATTGACTCTCCGTATGCTTCGTATCTGATTTTTACACAACTATGCATTATTATTCTACATATACAAATAACGATATCGTTCTAAAATATATAAACAAGAATGCTCATACAATATATTATAACTATTGGAACGTTTTTTTTTTCAGTTTCAGAAAAATGAATTATATATTCAATATTGAAAAATACGTTTATTATTTTAAAAAAAAAAACACATATTTTAATAATAGAATTATATTTACAACAAATAATATTTTTTATATATTATAAGAATAACAACAGAATAGATATGTATATGAATGATAATTGGTCTACCATTTCACTACGAAATTTGTGGCCGCACATCATCTCTGAATGTATGGGGCCGTTTTTAGCCATTTGAGATACAGGAAGATCTGAAGATCCCGGAGCGATTTAAACCAAAGATGGTATTCACATATTCTTTGGCATCCCATTTGAATTCGACCGTAGTCAAAATCCTATCGCCCGTATTTTCCCGGAGTTATAGGACCCCAATATTTAGGTTTAAATATTCAAAAATTTACGATGTTTTTCTTATATGGAAATTTTAAAATAATTTTCGATTAACAGTTTTTTTATTTTCTTTTTCTCGCATTGCTGCAATTATGTAATCAGGATCCCTTATATGTCCGTTACGTGGTATTCGTGGATCTACTAACTCAGGTAGAAGGCAATATGTATAAAATTTAACTAATTTTTCTTCCATGTGCTTCAACCAGAACATGTCATCCCATTTTTTATGTAAAACTAACTTGCTGCTAACAGAGCTAGATACAAAGTGAACTCATAATTTTATAAAATTGAAATAGAACATTGTAGTAATTGTTGCGATTTAAAATAATATTTACTTGTGTTGACGAATGTGAGTCATGCTCTTTTGGATTCTAAGCACCTTGCTATTACAAATAAACAAAAAAATATAAACAGTTTTGGGCATTATCATTAGTAAAAATATATGATAATATAATAAATATAGGTACCATAGGCACCAATATCTTCGGCTCGCTGTATAAATTATTTCGAAGAATATATATTAATTCCTTGAGCTCAATTTTTTTTGCGGCATGCATATATGAGGGGTGGCTTTAAGAAATATCTTCTCTAATTTATTTTTGGTCACTTTCACGTTAAGCGGAATTGCCGAATAATATTTCAGATTTAAGTAATTTTTCTAATTTTGTCTTTTTAATGGTAGTGGGTAATCCTAGGAAAATAAGAATGGCAAATTTGAATTCTTTGAGCTCAAATTTGTATACATAGATGTGCGGCATGCATATATGAGGGGTAATTTTTTAAGGGATGAACCTACCCCTCTAAAATATTTTTTTGGTCACTTTCACGTTAAGCGGAATTGCCGAATATTATTTCAGATTTAAGAAGTTTTTCTAATTTTGTCCTTTTAAGGGTAGAGGGTAATCCTAAGAAGTTAAGAATGGCAAATTTGAATTCCTTGAGCTCAAATTTGTATACATAGATGTGCGGCATGCATATATGAGGGGTAATTTTTTAAGGGATGAACCTACCCCCTCTAAAATATTTCTTTGGTCACTTTCACGTTAAGCAGAATTGCCGAATATTATTTCAGATTTAAGAAGTTTTTCTAATTTTGTCCTTTTAAGGGTAGAGGGTAATCCTAGGAAGTTAAGAATGGCAAATTTGAATTCCTTGAGCTCAAATTTGTATACATAGATGTGCGGCATGCATATATGAGGGGTAATTTTTTAAGGGATGAACCTACCCCCTCTAAAATATTTCTTTGGTCACTTTCACGTTAAGCAGAATTGCCGAATATTATTTCAGATTTAAGAAGTTTTTCTAATTTTGTCCTTTTAAGGGTAGAGGGTAATCCAAGGAAGATAACAATGGCAAATTTGAATTCCTTGAGCTCAAATTTGTATACATAGATGTGCGGCATGCATATATGAGGGGCAATTTTTTAAGGGATAAACCTACCCCATCTTAAATATTTCCTAGGTCACTTTCACTTTAAGCGGAATTGCCGAATATTATTTCAGATTTAAGAAATTCTTCTAATTTTGTCCTTTTAAGGGTAGAGGGTAATACTAGCAAATTAAGAATGGCCAATTTGAATTCCTTGCGCTCAAGAGTTCCTTGTATCTGATTCAATATATATATATAGATTGTCGAACTCAATTTTTAAGGGTTGAACCAAGGGTAGTTCACTCTGAATTTTAATAAATATATATATAATTAATTCAGGGGCGAGGATTTTATAATGAACTACCCTCTAAATTCAACCTATAAAAAATTAGTGTAACACATTATTGAATAAGACCCTAGAAATTCAAATGTACCACCTTATATAATTCTCGATTGTATAATATTTTATTAGAACAAAATACTACATGCTGTCTATGAAATATATTTCATCGTATAAATACTTTTGAAAATATTGTACTGGGCGGTGCCAATTCACTTCTAGCAATATAGTTAATTTTATAAACGATAGAGGCGCCCTGCAACAGTCACACATTTTAGAGAAATAACACGAAAAAGTACTTTTTCTGCGCCTTCACAGGGAGTTCGTTTTAAATAGAAAAAAATTGAAATTTTCAATGATGTGAAATGAAATAACAAACTTTGAAATGATCGGATTAGATTTTTGAATTTGGCTTACATATATCTGTAAGAATTGTTTAAAAATTGGACATATTTATACATTTTTATTTAAAAAGTGGAACCAAAATTGAAAATTTTAATCCGATCATTTCAGAGTTTCATTCATTCCAAACGTAGAACATTTTTTCAAAATTCGATACTAACAAAAATAAGGGCTGTGTGAAGGCGCAGAAAAACGTCGTTTTTCACATGGGTTTCTCATCGTCTTAAGTGTATTATTTTGTAAAACTTAATTTTCTTATATAATTTTAAAAAGCATTAGAAAATATGAGAAGTATTTTTAAATGCCCAATGTAATTCATAATTTTTAGAACTTGTATTTTATTATATTTAACAATCGGTACCTATTGATATATTAAACTTTCTCTTTAGTATATTCTTAAGGATATATTAGAACTTACATGTAAAATAACACTAGGAACTTTGTCATTTTATAAATTTGCGATTTATACTATTTCAAATCAGTTTAGCAACTGTTATCCCGCTTCTAAGAACTCTATTTAAGTATTTATCAAGTTCGGTGGGGATTATTAATATCACATACGTAGCCTTGCAACTTCTTATAATATTGTTGTACATTTATATGAAATATCGTTCGTTGATAGTTATTATCATGAAACAATTTAGTAGATGCAACCATGAATAATTCATGTAAATTTACTCATTTCAAAAAAACTATCTAGTAGTTGATAAGTTTTTTGATTAACTTTTCCAATATAAGTAATTAAAAAAAAATTACATTCTTATACGCAGCAATAAGTAAGTCTTGAAATCATCATCAAAACGGATATACACTTTTGACCCTTCCATTTGTTTGAAAAATTTCGTCAAAAAATATACCAGTAACGAGAAAACTGCTACGGGAAATATTAAATATAATTTTTATATTGCCGTAGATACGCATATAAGAATTATATTTAATAAATCGTATGAACTATTGACAGGGACATTAAATAGACCCAAATAATTTGATATTCCTCATTTGACAAGAGAGTCTCTGCAATTGACATTAATATTTCGACTGAGAACGTGTTTAGTTATTGAAAAATAGTATTATAATTGAATATATATTGATAAGATGAATATTAAAGAAATAATCTATATTTTATATTGAAGAAACAGTATTTGATAACGTAATAAAATAATAAGCTAAATGGTACAATTTTATAGTAAATTATAACAAAAGTTCATATATATACATTTATTTTTAAATCTGCATTAATTGCAACAATCACTTTGTCATGTGTACATTTTAAAAGGTTTTAAAATTTGATAAGTAATTGCCATTTCGTTTTTCTTCTAATATCCGGAAGTTGTACATTTTATATATATATATATATATATATATATATATATATATATATATATATATATATATATATATATATATATATATATATATATATCTTGACAATTCTAAAACATAGTTTATTGTTGATACAGTCTGACAGATGCTATTTTACATAAAATAAAATGAAATTTTCGCATGCATACGTGGACATACATTATTTTTATATTATTATTATTATTTATTTTTTACAAGTGCATGTATCCATTTAATTTAAAATCTTATATACAAAATTATATCTACACAGAATATGCAACAATACTAAAAAATAGACTAGTTAATTATATACAGTGTGTTCTATAAATAATTCGAATTAAAAAACATTTGGTTAGCAATATACAAATTTTAGCTGCACAATTAAAATATGTGACAAACGTTTCGAACACTTTTTTTTTTTTTTTTTTAACAATTACTGTTCTATTATAGTATTCACATAAATGAGAAACGGTAAACGTAATAGCTAATAATTTGGTTAACATTCAATCTGATATTTGTATTTCCAACTTAACTAACAGTGATGCATGAAGACACACTAAACATTTCGTTTGTTTTAAATTACCATTTCTATATTAATCTTATTTTTCAAACTATCCATCCGTGAAAAAATTAGGAAATTAAGAAACAACTTGAATTATATTTTACTTTTCATTCATACTAGTAATGGCATAAAATTCTCCCAAATAATTTGCAATAGGCGTGTTTTTTGGAACCTTGTTTCGCAACGCAATTAAAATAATATAATAACAGATATGTGCGCGGGGGATATATTTTTGGATTCAGGTCAACAAATTTTAAAGATGCTAATCAATAGAATACGAAATATTTAATTAAAATATTCCACGAACGGAGAGTTTGAAAATAAACATAACGAAGAAATATGGTCACCTCGATTAGGTGGAATATTGTGTGACGATATAAGATAATTAAAATTATTTAATTTCACAACAAACGTAAGTTTTGTGGTCTTTCAAAGTATTTTAAATGCTATTTTTCTTTAATTGTAATGGTACAAAAATGTGACTTTTTAGTATATATGAGGAAAATATATTATATTTCAAATATTCTTGCGATTTATTTAATGGTATAATTATGAAATATCAACCCTATATTTCCGTTAATACAAAGTTAAAATACTATTTTTGTTTTACTATGGACCACTAAACTAATATGATATTTTTTTATTAAATTAATATCCATGTAAATAACCAACATTTACCAAAACATCGGTTCGTGTTTCAAAAGTATTCGAAATGTTCCGGTGAGTTTGTAAATTGTCCACAGGGTAGCTTGTTACGGAACAAGCATGGGCGCAGGCACCAATGTCATCGTTCGCTCTTGGCAAGCCATTAATCAGTGAAAAAATAAATACATTTTCATAATTTAACCACCTATTTTTAAAAGAAAAATGAACATAATTACAAGCACTGATTATTGAAGACTTCTAAAAGGTATTTTAAATAATATATTAATATATATATATATATATATATATATATATATATATATATATATATATATATAAATTTTATGTATGACTTTATATTATATGAAACATGGAACGTGACGATATTTAAATTTATATTTTATATAATCATATATAATAAATTTATTCAAAATGTATTGTTCACTTTTTAGTATTTTTTACTTAACGGTTACTAGTCCAGTTAGTAAGTGTTTTTGCCCTGCAAAAGGTGGGGGAGAAGTGATTATGAGACATATTCAAATAATGACCCTGATAAAAAATCCAAGTTATCGACCTTTAGAGGGGTCCGCGCGAGCCGCCACCTTGGTCAAAAAATAGGGTTTTGAGAAATAACTCGGAAACAGTGGATTCTATGAGAAAATATGTTCAGTACAAAGTTGAAGCTGATAAAATATTCCACAATTATCGTGTATATATTTTTAACGATAGTCTAATATGGTACAAGATACAGTGTATTTATGAAATTTGTATTTTTCATCAGGGTCACATATCTCAAAATCATGTCTACCCCACCAATAAACATATATTTCAAGCTCTCTTGAAGTCTTTGTTGCGATGCAATAGACTTCGAAGCAGTCTGTTAAGACTGACGATATCCAAAATGGCGATTATGAACCAAACATATGTATTTCAAAGCCATTTAGAATCTTTGATGGCATGTAAATAATAGCAACACTTCAAAGCAGAATTTAAGGTTGCCGTTATCCAAAAAGGCAATTGTGTACCTAATCATCTCAAATTCTTTTGAAACTTTTGCTGCATTGCGATGGGAATGATGGTAAGGGGGACGTCATCCAAAATAGCGATTACAAACCTAATACATTTCAAACGCTTTAGAAACCTTGCGATGTGAATGGTGACACGGTTATTCATGAATTGTAGCGCAAATTGCTGAAGCTCAAAGCTAAACATTGGATTATAATAAATAAATTTAAATATAATGTGGATTTTCAATCTGATGGTCCATTTAGTAAAATACCACGACTAATATTTTGATTTGTTTCATACGCAATTCGAAATAAAGTTATTATATTATTTTTTATTTAAAAAAATAAGTAGAAAAATGTGAAACTAAGTTTCACACAACTCATGTGTGACTAGCTTGTGTTTATTTATTATTAAAAATTAATATTACTTATTTTGCACACATAATTTATACATAAAACTCAACTATTAGTGTATATAAAAGCCATACTTATTTTGTATCACGTTTTGACGGTAAAAAATCTAACAGTATTTAATAAAAATCATATTTCCTAATGTCACAGTGATCAAATAATGAATTAACTACATTGAATAGTTGTAATCAAAAAATATACATTCAAGTTACTATTATAGGTTTTTATGAAAAAATAACATGCTGCATTTCATGCTCTGTTTCATCATTATCAAATAAATCATATTTTGAGTCGTCAATATCTAGCTAAGCGGTTTCTAATCATCCTGATTTTTACAATCTTCCACGCTTATAGATTTTCATCTAATTACACATGGTTAGAATAACCAATATTATAAATATAGCCTATACATTTTAGCATCATAGGATACATAAATTCAAATAACTTATATATTACACAAAATACGAAATGCACAACAGTAAGATTATGTACAAACAAAATGGAGGCGCAGTGATAAAAACTGAGTAGAACCATTTTGGAACATACGTTTTGCAAATTATTCCCATCTGATGTTGATGGTAAAAAAAAAAACATGATACATGACGTCACCACTCACACTGTCAAGTTACCTTGGGTAGTGATGTCACGCTATCTACTCTACCTCATGATCTGAGCGCGGAGGTTGTTAATACTAGACATGGAGGATATAAATTTGAATTTATGTTCCAACTGATGTCCTAATACATACATTTTTAGATAATGGCTGAATCAGAGCGTTTGAACAGAATGCTTTAAATGCAATTTAGCAATGGCGTGTCTAAGGTCCGTTTTACACTAATACTTTCTTGTGGTCAACATGAATCAATTGATTTGTATTACTTTATTCCACTCTACAAATGAAATATCTTCGTCGCATAATTCATTATTGTAGAGTGGCATTGCCGCAGTTACATATATTACGTCCACTAATATTTCCAACATAGTTGTGACGTCACTGAATCACATTGTGTTCGTATATAAGGAAACTGTTCAATATTTTAAATCAAGTCGTGTACAAATTGGGAATTAAATTTAATTAAGAAAAATGTCATTCCCAGTCTATTAAATATTCCATTTGCATATATATAATTCAAATTCAACAACGAAATTTGAATAGATTAATTGCAAAATCAATGTATTAGCCACTTCAAAACAATATAAATGTAAAATGAAGTAAAAGTGTTATAAAAATTCGTATATATATATATGACATTAATTGTCCACAATAAAAATACTTAATTAGATGTTTCCGTAATGTTAAAGTTATAAACAATGAATTTGAATTTACATAGTTCTTGTGAACTATATATTTTAAATTATTTTAAAATCAGGTGCACTGCAATACGAATATATTGAAAAATATTCTATATTTTCTCAGTCAAAATAAATTCTAGATGGCACTAAAATCGAACGTTGATCAAACCGTTGTAAGAAAGTGTGAATGTAAAACGGGCCTAACGTTTTTACGAAATTAACCCTGAAGCTGCAGTTTGAATCTTTCTGTTTATATTCTTATGTATGCTTCGATATTTTCACCTGTCACTACAAATACGCACTACATATTTTCACAATGATGGCCAGATAGGTGAGGGCCGTACGCTAGTACATCAGATATGAATAGTACTCGTAGACAGCGTAAAACATTTGTAAATGTACGTACGTGGACGTAATGAAGAATAAGTGTAAGATGATGAATTTTAAACAGTCTTGCGTCACTAGTTGTGGTGGTGTGGGTGATTGGCAGTACTGTTCGCTAGGGATCGTACCGGTTTTATAGAAAATATCTAACATGTGTTCCTTTTCTTCGAAGCGCGCATACAACCAACTGGTCATCTCCTCGTGATCCATGGGTACCTAAAACATATAATTGTTTGTGACATTCACAAGGACGTGATTTTATCACGGAAAATTTCGGGCCCCACATTTTAACAGGATCACACGTACTGACCCTCCCTGACTATTTTCGAACTAATGTTTGTTTGCTTAAACTACCGATGATAAAATTATAAAACTCTAAACTTAAGACCTGGAAGAAAACTTCCAATTTTTGAAAACAATAACTTAACTAGAAGTAGTGTTACTTTTTATTTATGATTGAATTTTTCTCCGCTAGATACCGAGTAATTAATCTCGATATAACTTTATATACATATCGATCGATGCTAAAAAATACTGAATCCAGATAATAGTAACTAACAATTATATTGATCCTGGTAAATATTACGTATCTTTTATTTATCAAATGTTATAATGATGTAATATACTTGAGAAATTACAATAAAGTAATACACTTATATTGCAAATCTCAATGGATTATAAACGTCTTTAAGATTTACAACTACTTATGACTCACTATTTTTTTGAAAAATATGTTAATTATTCTTATCAATAATAGTGGTACGAGTCCGATAAATTGCTGATAACTTGTTCTAGACATCATAAACATGTTACGGTTCATTGCAAATATAAATAATAATATTATAAAGTTCAATGCAAGTAAAATATAGTTTTCTGTAGTGTTCCATGCGAAATGGAATATAAATAACTTTATATAGAATATATAGTTTCCTATTGAACTGGATCTATATTTAACGTAAATTTGTTGATTATGTTATCTGAAGCTCGCTTTTATTGGCTATTTTTTAAACAATAAAAAATATATTTTCTATTTTTAGCAGCCAACAAAACAGTTTTAGAATTAAAAATCGGGAGTGTCCTTAATTTGGCTTTAGTTTTACGTACTTTCTACCATTGTCATGAAACTATATCAATATGTGTGCTACCTAGAGAAACTTATAAGTAATTTGGTGATTTTTCAGTAAAACGTAAAACTTTTTAAATAAACGTTGCTAGAAATAAATAAATAACTCGTGTCTTTGGCGAGATACTTAAAAAATTCTTGTGATCACAATACATTCCTTTATACTTTACGTATAAAAAAGTAAAAATAAAACACCGAATATATTAAACAAGGCCTTAATGCACTCACCTCAGAACTTGGGTACAATCGGTAAAACAGCAAGGTTTTACAGGGTGGTCGGTAACCCAGAATTATGGTCGGAAGATCTAATGGTTTCCCTTCCGGATATGCAATGGTTATATCTAAGATCCAGCTTAGATTTGTTGTGACTATTTCTTCTAAAATTTAAAGAAGAACGTTGGTAAAAATATTATTTCGTCCCATTATTACTACAACTAGGTTAACTTGAAATACGCTGATTGGTTAATTTAAGATACATTTTTAACTTAAATTAGTGTGCAAACTCACAATAAATAAATGTGGCACAATAAAATTACCAGGAATATGTTCACCTATTGAATCTGCATTATTATTTCCTAGTTCGTATTTTCTACTTCCAACAGTGTCCATGATCGCTTGCAGCGCTCCAACGCGGGGTAGCGAGACGTTCTGGAGAACTGGTAAGTTGTTCTTCAGCGCGTACCGTTGGGAGGTCTCTCTGCGTTTCCGCAGGAAGCCGCCTTCGGGGAAGAGCACCATCCACAGCCGTTTTCGCGGCACGTACGAGTTCAGTAGATGCTTTATTAACGCTTGCAGCGACCCGTCACGGTTATCTTTCCCCTAAACAAAGGATAATCAATATCAATATGATTCCGGTTGAAAGAAGTCGATTTTTTTCGGGGATATATGCAAATTTTAAGTTTAAAACATATTTGTATATAAGGTGTTCACATACAGACAGACATGGATAGCATTAAGAAAAGAGTCTAAATGAATTCAAGGACTCTCAAACCGTGTATTTGCATTGAATTAACAAGGTCGATTTTTTGTGATCATAATACCTTTTATACGGCACGTATAAGAAAGTAAAACACACATTTATCATGATTACAATCATTCCCTTAGAACTATGTCCAAGAAAGTAAATAAGAATTTATTTTTGTAAATATTACGAATTCAAGTCTTATAAGTATTTACCGATTGTTTTACCTGATAGTAATGTGTAATTAATGAAGGTGAATCTATAAATACGTTTCTAATTGGCAGTTATTATTTATTAGTGTGTTATTACTTTTTTGGTTTGTTAATTATTTGTTGGGTGTTTATATCTAACTAGTCTTCAGACAGATATACTTTCCATTTATGATTTTTCAAGTTATAGCTGCAATGGAAAGTTTGCAGCTATTTAAAGGTATTATAGTTTGTTGCAACTTATTTCGATCGACATATGTATACTTGAACTTTAAAGTTGTGTTAAGGTTAAGTAAATGGAATAAAAAATGAATATCTTTTGTATTTTTTTGGTTTCGTGACCATATGACGTGTTATTGGAATAACTGATATTCAGCAGTAATCATTAATTTTTTACTGTACTGTAATCACGAAAATGATCGAATTCGAGATTTTAACGGGAATACACATTTTGACTATTCCTGAATCGAATCTAGTTATTTTCGGAATGACGTCGTGTGTGTGAACGCTTTAGATCCAAATTTGTTGAGGGAAAAATTACGAAATTTTAATTTTAAGACTATAGACTGTGCACCTCCTATATTTGAAAATTATATCTTAACCGGAAGTAACAATTTACTCTTAGTACTTGGCGTGCTATAAATAATTTTAATTGTTTTGTTTTGTAAATATATATTTACATTGCATAATTTTCTATATACTTTATTGTATAAAACCATTTTAAAGCAAATATATACAACAATGCCCGGGTTAAGTAAACTAGTAAAAAAATATACTAAAATGATTTACTGGACAATCGCTTTTGTAAGTTTATATGTTGTTTCCATAGTTATAAAATTGCATCATGATCGCAGAACTGTGTAATTTTTTTTCTTTGGTCGAGTTTTTAAAATTATGTTCGTTTTTGTCATTTTTGCTATATTTACTTTCTCTATGATAAAGACAACAATAAATACAACAAAATTATCATTTTCTTGAAAGCCAAAAGCACTTAAGTCATTTTTAATGTTTGACAAATTACACATTTGCGCGTTTAAAAATGTAATAAATAATAAAAATTTAAATTGTAACAAAACTAAGCGGAATTTGAAAATAATAAGCATATTTCCCACATAAATAATACAATACAAATCAATAGTTGCATAAAGTTTTCTATGAATATTTAAAATGAAGGTCGCATATAATAAAACGATAGACAAATTTGGTCAGTAAGGCTAATATTTTTATCTAAAGATGGTGCGACCAAATAGTATTGTTGCAAAATGTTACATTGAAATTGGTAGATGGAATATAAAAATTATTGATTCAATAGATACATGAATGGAATTGTTATCAATGCCACTAAATCATACGTTGGCATTATCTGATTAAGTCGTAAATACTTTAAATAATTTATCAAAGAATGAAAATTTCGTTGTACGACCTACATACATCCACGTATATGAATTATATACATATTTTATTATCTTCAACTTTTATACGAATTAAATTCTAAGACATGTTATGTTTATTGAGTTACTTCTTGATTTCACATAAAAAATGAAAATAATGAATTAAAAAATAGGAACTTACCGAAATGATGAAAAAATCCTGATGCAGTACGCTCACGATGCCAAAATTTGTGTATTTGAATAGTCTATCCATAATCCACATGATATTTGGCAAGACATTTGGTTTCGTGTTAAAAGAGGACATCAACAGTGGCACATCGGCCGTTGATTGATGATTGGCGATAACCAATGTTCTTTCTTTCATGCATTTTCTTATGTCGTCACCCATTTCAACGACTGCAACAAAATAAAATCGATTTTATTTTGTTTCAATGATATTTACATACGATATGTAACATTTTCGTGTGTGTCTGTGAAGAATTACAAATATAATTTAATATATGTATGGGTTAATTTATACGCACTGAACATCATACATCAAGTACTGTCGCATTTCTAGTTCAGTTTATTCTTATTGTGTGCTATAAACTTTTGTCAGTATGCAGGTAAAACTACAGATCAATATTAAAATTATATTAAACTCATTCTTATTCTAATGTACATGAATATCTGATACCAGAAAATTGCAAAAAAATCTGGGAATTAAATAGAGAACATATTACGGCAGCTTCCCAAATATATCCTTACCAAGAAATACAAATATACCTCAAAACGGATATTGCCATAAAAGATTCTAATGATCAAAATACTTTATTTTTATACACAACGTATAAGAGAGTAAAATAGATAAGACAAACATAAAATATTTAAATAATGCAGTTTTCAGAAATGGCCGGAATTCTATTTTTAATAGTTTCTAACTCGACGTTTCCTTGATTCCTTTACGTTATTTAAATATATTAAGAATAAAATGACTACAATTACTGCAAATTACATTTATTATTATATATTTAAACATTAAAACAATATCTGCAGTTCTACTTAATTGTATGCTTGTCCCTGTTATAAAAAAAATCTATAATTATAAATGACGTAATTGAAATGACTTATAAGTCATCGTGATTGTGAAAACGTAGTAAGAATAAACCGTAACCGACTAAAATAGTCAATACGTGTATTTCTGTGAAATGTACTTTATCCAAGAAAGTAAAATACATGCATAAATGTCAAGATAAAAATGTATAACTATGTGGCAGGCTTACAAATAAATGAGATCGATTTTCGGCAGGTCAAAGGTCAAATAATGCGGCAAAATAAAACTTTTTATTTCCTTCCATACAATATAATACACATTTTGTAGTGTTATAAACTTAACAAAACAGCATTGCAAACACTTATGTATATCAATTACAAAAAGCTAGTTTTTTATTTTCTATTTTTCATGTTCGGAGATTTAAAAATAAAATGCTGGAGTGGCCTGCACTCGACTTTCTTCTACTTTTATTATTTATATTTATAACAATGCTTTATTTTGTTTTAAATTCACTCTACGGTAACTATAAAACAAAAGCAATATAACTAAATAACTATTTTGGGAGATTTTATCGATAAATGACAGCAACAAAATTTGATTTGCTATTATTTAGTTTACTCAACTACTACATTTATTTGACGTTTGTAATACTGAATATTAACTATTTTATTATAGTATAATATATAAATAAATGTATTTTCGAGTGACCTTGTGAACTAAAATGAATGTATTGATTGTCAAACAAAATTTGACAAATATAAACATGCGATCTTCGTGCTATAAGCGACCTCTTATACTACGTATAAGAAAGCTGAATGTAGGCTACTTTAGTTTAAAATCTAGCAAGTGCATATATTTAATTCGTGTTAAAAAATCCCCTAAGAATTTGAATTAGTTGGCATGACTATAAATTTAACTATATTTAGTCGTGTTGTCGAATACAAAGATTATTTTGACGCAATAAATGATTAAAGTCGAGTGTAACACATTTTTATATATTTATAGTTAGTTGATTTAATTAAATATTCGTCATAGAATATAAAAATAAAAATACTGGGTTTAATATCTTGCGATTATTTCCATAATATATTTTTGTTCGATTATATTTGTTTAAAAACACAGTTTTTGAAAGGAATTAAAATCTAGACATTTTATACACCTATCCCCCGATTTACACGGTAGATACGTTCCTGAGAAAAACGTGTAAATCGAAAATTAAAAATTTTCAAGTCAAAACCGTGTAAATCGAAAAGCTTGCAGAAAATGCATAATTTTGCTATTTAACAGTTGTGATTTATTTCAATATTTTTAGGTGTACACAGAAATAAAAATAAAATGCATTGACAGGTTAAAATATGTAATATATTACAGAAACACTGTTTCCCCGTGAGATGTGTACACAGCGCACGTGTTCAATCACAGTAGCATTTAGTAGAGTGCGATAAAAACAAAAAAAAACTTATTTGGAAAACCGTGTAAAAGCGAAAACGTGTAAAACAAGTACCGTGTAAATCGGGGGATAGGTGTACTTAGTTTTCACTATATATATATATGTAATACAGCGTATTAATTCAAAGATTGCCATGAAATAATAGCAATTATGTAGTAACTACGGATTTTTCAGTTATATTAACATTTTAGAAAAAACGACTAAAAAAAGAATTGCTAGAAATTTTAATATCTAACTTTTACAATAATCGATTCTTTTATAACTGTTGCCGTTTTCGAGATATGGAAAAAGTAGCTAGAATTAACCACTAGTTTCGGTTAAAATATTGCTTTTAAAAATAGGAGAATTGCAATAACGCGATTTTTCAGTAATATTAAGATTTTTACAAAAAAACGACTTAAATAAAAATTGCTAGAAATATAAAAATCTAACTTTTACACGTTTAAATTTTTTTCTAACTGTTGTCGTTTTCGAGATACGAACAAAGTAGCTAGAATTAACCACTAGTTACGGTTAAAATATTGCTTTTAAAAATAGGGGTATTCTTCCGGAATAAACACAAGTCATAAAGTAACCCCTAAATAATTCTTGGGGTCTACCAGACCCCAGCCTACTTTTGATCGACATTTATGGTTATAACTTGTATTTCCGTTAATTTCACGTGATATTTATAATATAAATTTGTAAAAGAAAGTAAAAATGTGTAACTTACTGTCATATCCCGCTGACCACGACCACATGGACACCATGGCAAGCAGCCAATGAAAAAAGTAACCTTCTATACGCCAGTACACTTCGGGATTTATTTTGCGTAAAGGGAACAATAACACCATCCAAATAGCGTACGTTGGAATGCTGTACGCATTGTTCAGTAATATAAAACATAATCGCAGCGCTCCTTTAGACACTAATAACAAAGATCTGTAACAAAGAAAACAAAAATGCACACTCAAACATAACCTTAAATTTGTATAAAGATATACTTATCATGTACAAGCAAATATCGTAAATGAACTTTGTAACATAAATGCAACATAAGCGAAAATATTTCAAAGAAAAATTACTCTAATCACGAAATTAATTAATTAGGTAATACAAGGTTAATTTCAATTTTTTTTTGAAAAATATACTTACTCGAGTAAAGACATAGTGACAGCCGTTTCTTATGAAATAATCTCACTTCACAAATTAAATTATAAGTAAATAAAAACCAACTGAACTGTATTAACGTTTTCCGGTCTTTTATTATAATTAAATAAGCATGTTCCAGTGGCACAGATCACAGTAGATTTATGTGAAAATACACTTTAAATTTGGCTAAATAACTTTTAATTTAAATTTTAATTAATACATAACATGATTTCAACAACGATCTAAATTTAATTTTGGTTGATTTGTTATGTATTCGGTTCTTCATTATAGTAATGCATTGATAACAAATAGAATAGATTATTGGTTGTGTAAATGGATTCTGTGAAGAATATATTTGGGTTTAGGAAGACATGCCGCACGTAGACGAACTACACGCACCACGCACTCATTAAACAATTATGTAAATACTCGGAAAGTGACAGGAATCTTGTACATTTTTATAATGGTTACAATGCAATGCCAATTCTACCACCAAAAATGTCACTAAACTTTCACCTTCGAAAACACTAACAAAAACAAAAGAAGGCTGTCTAAAATAAAACACCCTTTTACTTGTCAACGCTAGATGGACACCAAATCATCAGAAATTTACATAATTGTTGATTTAATACTAAAATAATACCAAATAATCGTACAATTTATAATAAAGCATGCATTTAGATTGTTTACTACATCAGCCGTATTCTTTTTATACACAATTTCAGCTTGTTTCGGTTAAACTCATCTTCTCGCTCTGTCTACACATGGGGCAGACAGAGCAAGAACATGAGCTTAGCTGAGATTTTGTGTAAAAAGAATACAGCTATCGTAGAAAATAATAAGAAAATGCGCGCTTTTCAAATATAGACTGTATTACAACAAACAATAATAAGTTTATAAACTAAATGCTGCCATTTATTTTAATAGGATATTAACAAAATAAGTATTCTAAATACACGAAAATTGTAAATTAAAATAATTAGATTGCGTATCGCGTCTCATGGCGGCTATAAGAGTTCGGGGAACGTGTGAACTACACACGTAACACATTCTATTTTCATTTAAACTATATAATTAGTACAGAAAATCTAATCTAATTTTAAAGATTGCAAATTTATTACAATGTTATTATTATTAATATATCAAGACGCAAATGTCTGCACTTAATTTTATAAATATATATATATATATATATATATATAATTTTAATGTTGGCAACACTGATGTGCCACATGCGGGTTGTGTCTCAGTTTGTTTTCTGATGGCTTCCTTCGCTTAATATTTGAGGTTAAACGACTAATAAGTGAAATATTCAATATCTCAAAGATACATTTAAATTAGAATTTGTATCGATTGCCATAGTTAAATTTTGATTTATTTAGTATTAAGTGATATATATATATATATATATATATATATATATATATATATATTTAAAATGTGGAATTCTAGTAGTTTGGTAGCTCCAGTAGTGTATACTTTCAAAGCAACGTCTCCTTTAATAGGTAATTATTGTTTAACCCATATACAAAATTAGCTTGAATTACATTAAGAACTGCTTAAAGTATAAATAAATAAGTTAAAATCTAGAAATCCCAAACTAAAACTGTTTTCAGATATCAGTGCAGTTGCATCAGTTATCAATAACGCTATCAAAGTTCTAAACTCTCAAAATACCCTAGAATTAGAATCAAAATTGTTATCGCGGTGTGTTTATCGTATGAAATTAAAATTTCGAAATGATAAAGGCTTTAAAATTATGGAAAAAACTGTAACCGTTTTAAAATCTGTACTACATTTTGATATTTTAAATGATTTAAAAGTATTTCTGAATGCGCTACCAAAAAAATATGAAAAAGATTTCTATTTGCCAACGAAACAAATGTTAGAGTATATTTTGGTGCGTTTACAAGGATTTTCAAAATTATTGTGCCGCGTCGTCGAGTCTTCGAAGAGTGTCGCAGAATTTATGCATTGCCGGTTGCAATTAGGACATTTTTGGACAACAGCTGCAGTCATTTTGGCACTAATTAGCCGCATTTGGCAAATAACTAAATTTTTAACGGAGAAATGTTGTTCATGGTTTAATACTTTGTTGCCTTTGCGTGATAAATTTGAGATAAACGGCGTGAAATGGTTGCCTGACGACTATGTTTTTCCAACCGATTTGGTTGAGTGGTTAAACGTTGGATGGCTGTTTGAGAAACCGCATATTTTCAATAAATTGCAGTTCGATTTGCCGATATTCAGCTTATTGGATGATTCCGATGATGAAGTTGAATTTTGTTCTCAATATAAATTGAATGATTGTTTTGTTGTTGAAGACGGCACATTTGTCGATAATGATGTACAAATTATTGGAGGGAATCTTAATACCAAAGTCAAGAAAGAAGGTAATTGTTTTGGATGCCCTTAGTAAGCTGCCCTAACACTCCTTGTATTATAATTTTTATATATATATATTGTTTTTATCAAATGGACAGGAATTTTATAGAAAATGTGTTAACATTTTACAATAATTGTTTGCTTTTATTTTTGCGAAATTGTTGCAAAAGTCTCGATTTATATTTGAAATATTCGTTTCAAAAATAGGTTTCTTTTCCGGGACTTACAAATTTTCAATTCAAAATATCATTTATATATTAAACGGTATTGCTTATAGAGCGTTCACACACACACACACACACAAATGATTGGTAAATAGACATAACGGAAAATTCCATTGAAATCCTAAGGAAGATGTTTTTGTGATAACAATATACTCAATTCTGTTTTTACACGGTAGATACGTTCCAGAAAATATCTGGAGTGGCCTGCACTCAACTTCCTTTTACGCAGTTTTCACTAGATATATATATATATATATATATATATATATATATATATATATATATATATATATATATATATATATATATATATATATATATATATATACCAAAACAAGCAGTCAAACTAACCAATACTCTACAGAAATATTCTGAAATGTCATTTATCTAATTGAGTCTATTTTGTTTTCCTGTCAAAATAGCAGATAATCCGATTTATTAAGCTACATGCGCGAATCTATGGCAACGTAAACAACATATTTATAATGTTTCGTAGCATTTTTCTCGCAATTGGCACATTTTTTGAAGGAATTTTTCAAACAAAATTGTGCGAAATATTAATATCTTTCATTATGAACATAACTATTTTTGCTGTAAGTGTAGCCGTTCTAGTGATATTGGAGATAGAACAAAAAATGTATAGAGTAAACTTGCACTTCGGGATTGAATATTCTTTTAAAAAATAGGAGGTGCACATCTAGGGCAAATACAAGTCTTAAGTTTGAAGTTTCATAATTTTAAGTTCGACAGTTTTGGCTTTAGAGCGTTCACAAACACACATATATTATATGTATTTCCAAATTATTATTATTTATTTTCAGAAGAAAAAAGTTTAATACTAATTGATGATGAAAGCGATATTGAAACAACGAATAATCCATTTATTTGCGATAACACAGACGATATTGGTGAATCTGTATCTAGAAAGACAATATCAATTGAATTAGATAACGATATTGGTGAGTCGCCAATTGAAATCGATAACGATATTGGGGAGTCTAGCAATTTAGCAACAATTAAGATAGATACCGATGCTGATGCATCATCTGACGAATCAATAATTATAGTTGATTCTCAATCTATAATGTCACCAATGTGTATTGATGACGATATTGGTGAATCTATATCTAGGAAAAGGAAAATTAGTCAAATTAAATCGAATAGTCCAGTAATTTCTGTCCCCAATAACGAAACTACAACCAAATTGTCTAAGAAGAAGAAAAAGAAACTTAAAAACAAAATGGACCAATTAAATGTACCGCTATCGGCAGCAACAAAGTCGAAATTGTGTACATTGAAGGAATTGCATCGTTTCTTGAAATATGAGAACGCGATGCGGCGAAATGATCTTCAACAATGTTTCACGAAAAATATTAGTGATCAGCGCTGGATACAGTTGTATACTCACATGTCAATGTTGAAAGTAAATGCTGAGATCAATTCGCAAAAATTGAATAATTATTTGTTGAGAGCCAGAGTTGCGCTACAAAAGGCATTAAACGAAGTTTCACACATATAATTAAATATTTTGATTCTACGAATTATTATTAAAAATATTGTTATAACTGATTGTATATTCCATATTCTAAAATAAATATATTTATTTTTCAAACTGCATTTATTTTTCTTTTATATGAAACTTAAGAAACTAGACTACTTCGTACATTGGTACAGGCACCAATGCCTTCAGCTCACCGTGGAGAAATATATTTATAAATGTATGTAGAACACATTTATAACGAAAAAATTCTATTTGAATTCATTGCTTTTTGAGTTAAAAAATCAAAAGACAAACACTTCTTTCCCGGAATATACAAACTTTAAATTCATAACTAGTTTATGATCAACGGCATATACTGTAGAGCGTTCACACACATACGTCATTGATAACAGCCAAATAGATTCAAGGACGCTCAAAACGAATATTTGTATTAAAATTTCGAGCTACAAGTAAAAATGAAATAGTTTTATGAATGCATTGTATATAAACGAAGCATTGCTTGTTTCTGCAAAAATAATGTACAATAGTTCGCTAAATATACATAATTTTCTTCTTACATAAGCTCAATTAATCGTTGTGTAAAATTAACAAAACGCCTTTCGCATAACAATTAGTAAATATAATATAAATTCATATACCTCCATTCTGTGTGTCACAAGAATGGCAGAACAATTCAATTATCCTTTATAGACTACGAACAGATACGGAAAAGGAAACTGTTATTATTTTACAATGAACGGAGGCGCTCGTTTCAATTTAACTACATATGTCAGACCCTAAAATATACAATAATGATGCGCCATTAGGCACATAAGGTATATTATACATATTTTAACAAAGGAAATTTAACTACACCAAAACAGGTGTTTTTGATTTACATTTAGCTTTACGTGTGTATTAACCAGAGATCTCTGTATTAACATATTCGATCTTTGTAGTATAAATTTAATGAAAATATTATTTTAATATAACATTTCAATTTTCCTCTACAAAGAAAACCCGGCAAAATTCATTGAACGACTTAATTATGACTTAAGATTCTCATAGCAAGTCAATTTGTAATTAAAATTAGAAATTACATATTATATACCAGTTTGTTTTATGATAAATAATGTAAAAGTTCACAGCAACAACATTTATAATTGATTCGTTAATATTGTTGTTGTGAATGCTAACATTGTTTGCCATAAAACAAACCGGAATTTTATATATACTAATTCAATCCCTGTAATTTTTACTTTCATATATATGTTATCTATAAAGTTTTGTGATCAATGGAAATTCTCGTTTTGAGGGTGAATATAAAATAATGCTGACTTTTACTTTTTTATACTCGCAGAACACTTAAATCATAGCGTTTCAGTTTTAAACTAATGACGATGGAAAAAAAAAGGAAAAAGTTTTATGTTAACAAGAAGCTACAGCATGAATGCATCTTTTTGTGCAAATATTATATTACATGATTTATGATACAGCAAAAAATATGAAGCTGGTTAAATTCTTTTCATAGATAATTAATTTTTAAATATACCTTGTGTTATTTTTCACGTATATAATTTATATATTTTTCTCTTATACGAATAAGGAAGAATTACAATCATGAAATTTATCATACTCTCGAATCTAACGGAACACTCTACTAGTCTGTTTAATGAACAGATTCAGTGATATGTTGTGTAGTAAAAGACCGGCTTACTTAGCGCTTATTTGTGGGAGTTATTACTGAATTTGTCCATTATGGGGGCATTCACCTTTTGAGCACAAAAAAAAAGCTGATTTTTAACATTTTTTTTCTCAGGGTACGTTTGAGATATTCGCATGCGATTTTTTGTATCGTATTTATTCAACTTTTCTCTTTCATAAGGAATTTTTTAAAGTCGGGTACGTTCAGCCCCGGCTAAGATGTCCAGGTCCAAAGTGGGCAGCTCAATTTAGGCGCGCGGTAGCATAACTCTGGTCCCAGTTGTTTGATAAAAAATAAGAAATAAGGGTTTTAAAGTATATTAAATTGTCTAGGAATTGATTTTCGGGTGGTCCATTTGGACCATAATTAGCAAAATGGCGACCATCGTACGAAAAAAGTTATGTTTTGCCACTTTTTTTCTCCTTTGGCGGGCCTTAAAAAATATTAACAACTGTCGGACACACTTCGTCGAGGATCAACTCCTAGAGAATTTTATTACCTTTAAGATGCGCTTATCGAGAGTTAAATCAGTTAATTTGTTGTCGAGATATTCTACCGCGCGACTTAAAAAATATGGTTTCGAGAAAAACGCGTTTAAAGTTTCACCTTCAGACTGACGCGCGCGAAAACGCCGTGCTTGAGCAAAAACATTGTTTGTTTAAATCGCAATTTCACATATTTCCAACTCGAATTTCAAAAAACGGCTTCAGAGACTTATAGTCAACACTTCAAAGTGTCCTATTCTGCAAAAAAAAAAAAAAAAAACGATTTTTTGAATCCGCAAAAGGTGAATGCCCCCTTAAATCAACATAGTGAGAACAGAGAGAGTATATCGTAATGGAATGCGTTTCTAATGCTGAACAAACTATACCAGGGTTTTTGTCAAATCGTATATAACAGTCTTTTACTTTTTTTTTAAGTATACAGGAGTTAGAGTTATAATAGTTACAGATATTAAAATTACTAACAACTTTGATTTAAAAATGTATCATTACCTGAATAATCACTTATGAAAATAACAACCATATGGCAACTGTAGAATGAATTTAAAATTTAAATAAAGCTAATATGAAAACTAACTATAAGAAAGTCAAGTGAAGGGCACTCCAGTTTTTTATGCAAATTTTACTCTTAATTAAAATTAATTGTGTTTTCGTCATATACAAGAAAAGTCTTCCTAAATTCATATTTACCTAATTGGGCAATTATTTTCATGTACCCTTTGTTTATGAATATAAAAACGAAACCTGTTGTTTTAAAACGTAATTGCCAAAAAAGAAAATAAGAGATTAAGAAACTTTGAACGGCTGATGCGATCTTAATATCCATTTCAATTAGTATTCAATTCATCCGCGTTTAATTTCCGCACTGGTCTGGGATACTAAACGAGATTATAAACGTTGATTTTACTTTAATAGCGGTAAATTTGTCTTCACAATTATTTCTTGAATATTAGAAGTGTATTTTAAAGTAATATGTAATGCCTTTGGAGCCAACGTGTGCAAAAGGAACAAATCTAATAGAAACCATTACCCTCCTTTTTCCTAATGATTTGTTCCTTTTTGTGGAGTAATAACATGCGGCTATTTGGTTCCTAGACGGTAATAGTGAAGGCGTGAGTAGTACCGTAACTGTAACGTAATTATAATGTACGCAAAGCAACTTATCTCCGTTGAATTGGTTTATGTTCCTGACTAGTCTTGGGGTCTAGCCTGGTCCTTCGTGTTTACAAACTACATTCTTGGATACAGTGGTCACAAAATCTATTTGCACAGCAAATCATATAAATTAGGTGAATTCGAGTTGAGTTTCGTTTGATTGCATTAGTAACCTCATCGTAATTGATGCTCTGTAAAGTTATTAATTACGGACATGTCTTAAGTTGCATCAGATTGTTAAAAAGTTCAACATTAATTGATCATTGTAAATGAAACAATAGTTGAAGAATATTCGAAGTTATTGCAACATGTTGGTAATGTCATTACAACCCTAAATGTGTTTCTCATAAACAAATTACAACCCAAAATCTCGTTATGAGTTTATGGAAGTCTAAATGTGTAGAGTGGACACATGTTCCAGGCGAAATGATATTAAAATCCGATCCCATCGTAAACGAGTTTAATGTAAAATTAATTTTAATGTAATTCTGAACTAACGGAACAATATTTACTACCTATAGTATATGTATACTTCCGTATGTATGTACCCTTGTCACATACGCGGCTGCGTAACAGAATTACTTCGTAAATATAAGATGCATCTTGAGACGACAATGTAAATTGTTTAGTTTGACGTGATGTTCCTAATTAAGGGTCGGTGCCATGAGAGAAGTAGTTACAGAGTTTAAACACAAGCGCTAATGAAACGCTAACTTCAAGTTCGTTAGTGCTTTATTAACGTCAACCGAAAGCGATACCAATGTTAAGTTGCCTATGAACGATCATTGTTACTTACTAAAGTGATACGCTAAAGTGAACTTGTCCTAACAACTTTACAAAATGCCAAAACTTGGTTCACACATTTAAACATAACTATTATGTTGTTAAGAATACGAAAAATTGCTTGCGACATATTTTGAGAATCTGTTGCACAGTCTCAATTTACAAACGAAAATGCTTGTTGTTCTGGATCAATAGACCATTTTCAAAAACATATTTATCGTGAAAGAAGCTAAAACACAGTGATACCAATAAGATTTCTTTTTTATTGAAATTCGAATATAAATAATATTTGACCGTGACAGCAGTCAATTCTTATTTATAATAGATAATAATAGCACTTTCTTTTTAATAAAAAAAATCTGGAGTGCACTTCACGCGACATCTTTATAGTTAGTTTTCCTCATATATGTAATATAGCTTTATAATGTTTTAAATTTATTCTGTCGTATCCATGAAACAGGGAAAGAAAACTAGCTTTTATAATATTCACTTTTTCACGTCATGTACAAAAATTACACGAATAAATGAGCACTTATCTTAAATGCAAAACATAATTCATTTATGCTCAACGGAATAGATTGTAGAGTGTTCACACCCACACATACACAGGTGTCATTGAGGAAATAGTTACACAAACACAGAGACCACAGAAAGACATACATACACACACACGCACATACTCACATACACACACAGAGCCGTCATTGTGAAAATAGATTCAGGGACCCTCAAAACGGATATTTCCTTTAAAATTTCGTATCTAAGAATATATTTACTGGCAACAATATCCAACTTTTCTGTTTATTTATCCTTTGAATATATATATATATATATATATATATATATATATATATATATATATATATATATATATATATATATATATATATTGTTCTTATAATGTGCTTGTGAAATTTATTATTTAATATAAATTTTCATAAAGGTTCATTAAATCCATGCCTTTGTAGCGGTTATATTGCAATTTTATAAATATCTTTCTCCGCGCTGAGATACCTATTGTTATTGGTTATCAATGGTTTTATGGTGTAGGATATTTATTAATAAAGTTTATATATATATATATATATATATATATATATATATATTTATATAATAACTCTTATATTTTGACAGTTTACGTAAACTTAATTTCAATAACCGCTATTAAATTTATTACGCAATTTTCTTTTTCAATAAACGTTATGAAATTTACTTAAAAAGTAGAATAATAATATAAGAATTTGCCAAAAGAAATATAAATATTATAATAAGAGCAAACATTATTGCGTGCACAAGAGCATCCAGCTTGAAATGGTAATGGATTGAGGGTCCTGAATCCATTTTGACTATTTCTCATACTCAAGTCTTTGTGCAAACCTATATACATATATATATTCATTTGAACTATTTATTTTTTAATTATGTACGTTTTCGTAAACAGGAAAAATAACTGTTACTTTACATTGTTTAAGTCTGAGAACATTACAGACACATGACATATGCTAAAACTGCGCAAACTGCACTGTTAGCCACAATATCCCTTTACATACTGAAATGGCGGTGCCCCGTCAGCTAGACACAAACACAATGATGTTAAAACAAATATTTGCGTACAAGAACACCTTCTTTGGGCTACATTTGCATGAACGTGTCGCAACTATGTTTAAATCTAATAAGTAAACACAACGGTGTATAGATTAAATGCTCCTACACGAAACCTGGAAGCTTAATAAGCATCAAGTAATTAACAGTTATATATTAATATATTTTAATCATAATTTTCTACTCTGAACTTAATACTTGTAAATATGCCAGGTGTGCATTTTCTATTTTTGAAAACAATATTGTAAGCGAAAGTAGATTTTTTGTTGTACCTATTTCTTTAGAAAATGGTTATTTTATATTTATGTTTCCCTAGTTACAATACATATTGATATTGTAGAGTACGTACTTTCAACATTCAATTACGCCTTCTTCATTCAGAATCAATCATTCGCAGTAAATTGGAGTTCTTTACAATGAACAATAAATCGTCGTTCGAATAGTAAGCGTGTCAAGACTCGCTGAAAATTTCCGAACTCGTGACACAGAAGATTGAATAACTGATTTCTCGAAATGATCATTACCTCTAATAGCCCTACTTCACTTTAAGAAACTCGTTAAAATTTCTCGTGAACATATTAGCTTCCATTTTACTTCCTTGGATGAAGTCTAAAAATATCCAAGTCCAGATTTTAACTTGAGATTTATGAATCTTTCAACTTGACTTGTATATGCCTCCTATTTTTGAAAACAATAGCTTTTTGCATATCCCTGCAACCACACGAGTTAGAAAAAAAAAGGATTCTTTAAAAGTGAAAGATAATAAAATTTCAAGTAACTTTTGACTGTGGTTATTATATATTTACGTTTCGCTAGTTGCAATACATATTTATTTTGTTTCATTGCAATCGTAGGATGAATTTAAAACAAAATTAAGTAATATAATATATACGGATAGAGTGAGGAGACAACTCCAGCTTTTTTATAATTAAGGATCGGTTTCTGTTCTCTTCCGAATTAAATTCCATATAAGTTAGCTAGTGGATAATTAGCTTCGATTCATAAAAACATGGATGAAAACAATGGAGTGAAGGTTTTGTAGTCGATGAGATCGATATTACAAAATAATGGTTGCACGCCATCAGTTCAATACGAAATAATGAAGCGAGCTAATGTATGCGGCATCATAATCGCATTTGCCATTCGGTATGTTGATTTATGTTCAAATTAAACTGTAATTAAGATTCGAATTATCTATGGAAACATTTGCAGTTTCATTATAATATAATTACATCCACCGTTCTATGTCTTATCATTACTTTCTCTTGCACAATTATCTATACTTGCTTTTCATGTTTATTAGACCAATATTTAGTTTGTAATTATTCAGTCAAGTGGCAGACAGTGGGAATTAAACGAAAACACCACTTTCACTATTATTGGATTATAATATGAACTGCAGGGCCCTCAGCTGGACTTTCTTGCACGAATCAAATAATAATTAAATACAAGGATCCTCTTTCCTTAGAATCTCTAACTGCAAGTAAACCAGGTATAATCCAGATCTTACGACCGAGCGACATGCATCCAAGTATAAGTTATATACATTCTTGGAATCAGAAATGCTGATTCCAAGAATATTACAGTTACACGAACGTTGAGCTGAAAAAATGCATATACACAAAATTGATACTTTAGAAATAGTTTTTGCAGTACTAAAGTTTTAAACATTCCTGAAGTACTGAATGTCAAGAGACCGCTATAAGACTTCAACTAGAAGGAAATGAGTTCGGTAACGATATGGCAACAGGGCAATGCGTGTTTTGCAACTTTACTGCTACTGCCGGCAACTGAGAATGCACCACCGTAATATATGAATAGAGTGCTCGCATAGAAATGAGTTGTTTTTGATGTTAAAAGAATGAAGTTGCAGCCGTAAAGCTCCTTGCATAATATCTGTGTAAAACCTTAATTTCTAAATGACAAACAAAGGTAGTGTACATATAAACACGTCCTCACCCGATGCCTTTGATCGTGTATCTGTATGCAAAATTCTGCTGCGATTATAGGGATGTTTGTTTGATAAAATATAAAAACTGAACATTCTCTTTGATGTTTTTATGGAGATGAGAACATTGAATATTTTAATTATGTCCAAGTGGATATATTTAAATCAAGAAAAAATTCTAACTGGAGAGTTTAACTGAAATACATGTTTTGACCATCCCGGAAGCGATACTTTCTTATATACTTTTGTATAAGAAAGTAAAAAGTGATTTTTCAACGAATTTCTAAGCAAATCTTTAAGAAGGTGTGGCGAGCAAAATAGTTGTGGCTGCTTTGATCCTCTTAAATCAAAGAGCAAGATTATGTGTAATAGATTCCCGCATATGGTAAATTTTGAATGGTAATAATAAACTTAAAACCCATAAAGAGATCGTAATAAAATGTTGACTCACATTTGGCGCTCGAATTAATTTATTATAATTTATAAAGTAGGATTGTCCGCGTTACGACTTTCAGTTGGCACAAGACCAAATCCTTTTCACCAGATCCTTTCATATATCAAGTGCGGTTATCTCTCTCGATTGCACACGCTCCACCTATACGGCGATGCTCGTCTAGCAAAGGCGATTTCCTGCGGACCATCGGTCTTCGTATTTGCAGCTCGGCTGCACTATTTCCATTTCACACTTTCTACCGCTTTTGCTATTCGGTTTCTCCACTATTTTTGAATTCTTACGTAAATTCTTGGGAACGAGTTGGACAAACACCCAGTTTCCAATCTTTATTGTCTTTTTGGACAATTAGTCGAAATTTGTAGCTTGAGAACTTTGTATTCTTTTTTCCTAGTTTGTTTTTAAAAGTTCTCTGTATAGTATTGAATCTTCATAGTCTTTCTGCAACATGTTATTTCTGGTTTAAAAAGAAAAATATTCTATTAAACATGATCAATTGTTGCCATCTCCTTTGTACCACACGAACACATTGCTCTTTGTCATACACTTCTAGTAGAAGAAGTTAGAAAACAAGCACCAGTGCCTTCAGTAAGCCGTTTTTATTTTTTATTTGGTGGAATAATTTTAACTTTTTTATACGTGATAGAATCACGACTTTTTATATTATTGGACGAAGTCTAAAAGGAAAATGAAAAATTTGAAATGCAAGATATTAATAAAAGAACACGTTTTGACCATCTGCGTGTGGCGTGTGTTTGTATGCGTTAAGTTAAGGTCTTTGATTTTTAGAGCCCTGTATTTTCAGATGTCTCATTTTTATACTAACGGGCATAAGCAAGTCAAAAATAAAATATGTCGACTAATGTCTTGTATTGTACAGAAACCGGAATAAGCGCGTAGTCGTTTTGCGGGAGACAACGCCTGTGGAACGGGGATTGAGGTATCTCCGGGCGGTCGGTCGGTGCAATGCGGACAGGTCGCCGACAGACGGTGGTCCGGAGAAATCCATGTCGGTATCCCCTATCCATAGCGCACTAGTACTACCGCCCGAGCGACCGTATGTATCGAGGATTTATGTATCTAGACGACAGTCGTTAAAGCCACTCATGCATGTTTCATTGCTTTTTATTCAATTTTATTTTAGAATTTATCAATTTTTTTATGTCAAACCGTAAAACTATGCTGCCAGCAGTGATTCCTTATAGGGGCTACAGATACTGGCTAGATAGGTCGTTACATCTGATATTCTTATTGATTATAGTATATACCAATGGGAAACATCCTAGACATCCATTTACGAAACGGACTATTTATATATATGTGCTATTTTTGTCTGAAAAATAGGTTTATTATAAAAAGTATTGTCGATTACTTTCTTAAATATGGTACTATGCGCCAAACCATCGAGAAAACTGACCTACTTATATTTTAACATACAGTCATTTATCACTTTTAAAATATGCTGTGCCACTGTAAAATTCATAGTCCCACTGGTTATTTATTAAAACGACAAAATGTTAAAATTAGTATAGTAATTGTGAGTGAAGTTATGTGCATTAAATAATCTATTTAAATATAAAATAAAAGCAGTACGGAAATTTTAATTCTTATTTTTGAATATGTATTTATTTATAGGTTGTATTCATGATTAGGTCTACTTTTACAAAAAATTACATAAATATTCGTCAGCCGTCAAATTAATTAATGAGACAGATGGATCGCCGAGGAGTGGACTGTATAAGGTATTCTGTATATGATATGGACAAAGTAAAAAACTAATCTGTATTGTTCTAGAAATGATATTTAAATATTTGAATGGTACATAAATTTACTATTGTTCATTTATATTTATTTAATAAACAATCATAGAAAACAAAAAGCTGATGAATGTGAAAATATTTTGAAATGCTATTTTTCGAATTGCTTTTGTTTGTGTAATCGATAATATTATATACACTGTGGACCAAAAGTATGGGTAATACTCATCCATTCGCTGATCTCACCATATAATCTGACAGATTCTTCTACAAATATATCTTAAATGTTTTTAATTTATTTATTGTTACAAAGCAAATGTATTATATGTATAATAAAAATAAAGCAATTTAGGGTTAGATAAATTTTTTTTATACAATTATATTCCAGTGAATAATGCCGTAATAAAATTATTAAATATATATGATGACAAGCACAAGTTTCAAACTATTAACAACTTGTGGCATATGTTTTGTTGGTGGTATTAAACTATTGACCTGCAGTACAATATTTTGTTCTTTGTATTCCAGTTAACATTTATTGATTTTCTGTCAATCTTGTGTTATTTTATTAAAAAGTTTACCCTCGTCACTTCACTTTTAATCTAGATTCGGATCTGTATAATATTTCACTGTGGCATGACAGAATTCTATATTGCTTGCGTGTTATGTTCGGATTTAGTGGCATTTGAAAAAGAATATGATGCAAAAAGTAAATATACTTTGCAATTTATAAACTGGTTTGGTTATCTGTGCACCACTAAGTATTTTTCAATAATATGCATTTGTTTACAAATAAATCATGTTTACAAAAAAATCGCAATGCTCTCTATAGGCATATATATACACTACCGTCCATAAGTTTAATCGCACCTTGCGTAATAGTGGTTTTTATAGTGAAATGGCAGTTTTATAAGATTTTTTTAGGTAACAATAAAAGGAATATATAATTTTAACATACCTAATTTAATTTCCATAAAAAAAAAACATATTTATTATTACATATTAACACGAACTAATAATTTAAATTATATCGCACTTTCGTAGAAATGACCACCTTAAGATTTAATGATAGCCTGGCAGTTTATCACACAGCTTTTGCAAATACTGGCCATCAACAGTACTCCAAATAGATTTAAGAGATGACCAAAGATCATTTTTTCCTCTTGGAGGGCATTGTTTACATTACTTATATGTTTACTATCACCGATCTAAAATTTCACTGTCTTTCAAAACAAACGTCGTTAAATTTATTTATATATCTTCATTTATAACATAACTACCCTATCTTGAAAAAAAAATTCTACATCGTCTCGTTTTTGAGTTTTGAAACAATACAAATCTAATTTATTTAAGTGCGATTAAACTTATGGACGGGAGTGTATATATATATATATATATATATATGACAAAATGGAATCAGGTACTCCGACAACGAATATTTCCATTAAAATGTCGAGGTACAATACTTTCTTTTATATGTAACATATAAGAAAGTAAGAACAGAATACGAACTGGTATATACTATGTACTTATGAAATTTGTAATTTATTTTTACTATAGAAACTTGTTTTTCTTTGTTGAACTCAATACCTTTGAAACCATTTCAGAATTTTGTCAATTTTCTTTAACAAGGTTGAAAGCAAAAACCTAGCAGGCGGCAGGAACGAAGAATAAAAGAAGGAGAAACAGTGTAATATACGGAGTATATACAATCTAAAAAGAAATATCATTATATGCTTTCAATAGCAGACACGAATGTATATTGGAAAATAATATGGAAGCTTTACAATTCATATATTTGGAGTAATTACATCAATGTTTTTCCTGCCATCAAAGGCGCAACGGGGGACTATATTTCATTTTATTTATGATTTTAATTCAATAACAATAATTAAAAGAAGATTCCCTTTATATTTCACAAAATAGTACAAAGCTCTTCCTCATAAAACAGAAAATACTCAATTAGTTAAATATAATGTTGAATAGAAACTAGAACGTATTCAGTCAATATAATTTGTAAGTTTTGCTAAAGATAGTTATGAATAGTTCAAATTTTATTTTAAAAACTAAATAATAAAATCAGAAATTGATTACAATTCTTCCTTATATATATATTCGTATAAAACAGTAAAATGTTTATTTAGTTGTGGACATAGAGCAAGACCTGATATCAATGTTGTTTCTGATTATGTGCTTGTCAAAGATAATGAAATAGCAATTATCCAATAAATAAATACTGAGGCATTAGCGCGTTAACAATTCAGTTTTGATTAAACAGTGATTACATTTAATGAATAACGAACTAACAAAAACACAACCGTTATTCACACACTCAAATCATTATAATTAGTTAATTAATTAGCCTTGGAATTATCGGAACCTACGCACACTTTTCGTTTTGATTTGAAATTTTGCGTTACCGTAATCAACAGTTATTTATTTTAATGCGGAATTATTTGCCCATATCGAATTCGGTAATCTCATTACTGTGATTTGCCACACCAATACAAACAATTTACAATTACAACCAATAATATTTGGTTAAATTTATATATTTTACCAAATTACACATTTTGTAAAGTATATTGGATTATTATTTTATAATTTTGTATAATTTTCAACTTTCTTATACGTATTTGTATTATGATCACAAAAAAGAAATAACCTCGACATTTTAATAATAATATCACGGCTACCCGTCTCTTTATCTGTTTGTGTGAATCATCTTATGGTAAGCTAAAACTGTTGAACGTAATAATATGATGTTTTGAATTTAAAATTTGTGTATCCTGGGAACTCTCTATTTTTGAAAATGTTATTTCAACTTATTTACTAGTTTCAGAGAAATTATGAATCGGTTAAAAGTTGACTTTATTAAAATTTCTAGCAACTTTTGCTTCAAAAGTTTTATTTTTGAAAAATATACAAATTACTAAAAAATTGTATTCGAAAATAGCCGAGTTACATTTACGTATATTTTTGAAAAATCACTAAAGCACCATCGGTAAGCTGGAAGCATTTTCTTTTAAATCTCTTGATTGAATTCGATTTCGCAGTAAACTAATTATGTATATAATTTTGTGTATATTATAATTACATTACAATATGTTGTATAGTATGAAACATGGATTTAGGTAATTATATTGGCATTTCGTTAATTTTCTAGTTTGGAGGCATATCAAGGTAAAAAGTGTGAATTCAATCAAACAACGAACAAAGCTCTATACACGGTAGTGGTTCGCTGTCCGCCGAGAGAATTAAATTGTTTTCGCGGCCATTAAATGGTTTACTGATCAACTTTGTACAAAAACAAAATGGCGAAACAATTATCTGCATCTGTACTGGTTCGAACACCCTTTATATAGTGGCGGTATATTGTTTTGATTTTCAATTATAGTTGCAAAGTTTATTAATTACTTTAGTTTGATTTAACTAGTAAATTTATATTTGATAATAGCTAAAGTTGATAAAATATAAATATATATATATAAAAAGCTAGGGTGGTCTTCCCTTGGCTTTGTTTTAAATACATATACAGACACATTAGGCATTACGTGTAAGCCAGTATGGATTGAATATTTCTATAACGCTGAAATAAATCCGAAAGCGTTGGTAAATGACTATACCTATATAACTTCAATAAAAGTAAAACGCTTAAGTTTTATAGGATATAGATAAAATTCCAATATATCATAGTTATTCACAGGTGTTTCCTGGAAATAAAATGGTGTATAAAATCAATCTTGTGTTATCCTGTCTGAAGATACACGCGTGCAACGTACAACCCCTTAACATTTTGTTCTTTTTTGCGCATGCCCGTTCCGCAGTTAACTTTGTTCTGTTGCTGGCAATCAGCTATCCCTTTAGAACTCTACAATTTAATTATGATCCGTTAATGACGGGCAAGACAAGACAACGGGGCCAAGGCTTTCTCATTGTACTACATTAGATAACTTCTCTATTTTAATGGAAACTCTAAGCGTTTAAATTCGTTTACGGATTTTTGATTCTTCTACAATTACTTTTGAAGTTGAAGTTATTTTACAAAAAAACTTTAATTGCTGTACAAAGTTTTAAGTTTTATATAGAATGTACTATAAAGACTGTTCAACACTTGAACCGTAATTAATTTGATAACTGACATATATAACAAACTTTGTTCATAGTATACAACTAAACTAACATTCAAACACGGTTCAAACGTCAGGTAAGTTGAACTCCCATTTTCGTGCGTTCAAAGCTCGTACAGCGATTTGCTGAAACATCAAAATACACAAATATTTTATTTATGTATACATATGTGTGTGTGTGTGTGTGCGCGTCCTAGAGCCAAAACTGTTGAAGTAAAACTTATATATGGCTAATTTTATTCTTAAATTGAATTAAATTTTAAAATACAATCTATTAATTCGGCTTTAAGTTAAGTATAAGCGATGCAATTGGTAATGAATCAGATGCACATTAATTAATTAAACAGTAAATTATTGTCAAAGAGTTAGAAACGTTGGCGCAACTTACATTTGGTTGTAGAGAGAAATGAATGGTACTAAACGACATTTACAATCTCTAAAAATAAGAAACACAGAATGATTTGTTCGTACCGGATAAAAGTTTTGCTGTTGTAGGAAAACAAAAGGAAATTCAGAATCGAAATAAGTCAGAAGTTAACAAGTTGTTATATATTTCTTCGTCACGTTTGTTTCTCGTTCTGTGCAGCCGCTGCATGATGCAGAAAGCAATTTGCACAATAATTACAACTGGGCGAAAACATTGTGACATTATTCGCATACCAAATACGTAGATACGAATCAAAACTTATTTATTACAACACACATAGAAAACTTAATATCACTGGCTGAATTATATTAAATTATAAAACTGTAATTCGTGAAGTGATGACAAATATTTGTTACAAATATAGTGTAATCTTTTGGTTTTGAACTTTTAATATTTTCACTGAAAATAAAGGAAGAAATATAGTTATATTGTCTTTTAGATACATTATACCCTTGCCATGAAACAATATCAATATATGTGACGAGCAATTTTTCAAGAGTAAAATAATGTGAAATTGGTAGAGATAAAGATGTTTCTCAGCTTGCGAAATGTCACGGCAGGAAAAATAAATTCTGGCCGGATATTTAATTTAGAGCAAATAAATGTTTCCTCTTCAAGACATAAAAAAAATCGTAAATCAGGATGTAGAACCGTCATTTACGCATGATTTAACCTAAATATTTCTTTTAGCACATCAACGATGTCTTTCTTTTTGGCGCTCGTAGTCGTAGAAGTATTCCAAATCAATCAGCATATTTATTGGCAATCCAAAATACAAAATCCACTGTAATTTCGTTGGCATTTTACAGAAACCGTCTAGTCTGAATGGGGACTCTTGATTCAAATTTCGCATACTATAAAAAAGTTTTATTACGTCTTTCTTCTGCACCAAAGAACACCGAACACTTTTCATGTTATGAATATTTTATTAATTAATTCCTATAAACTACATTTACAAAAGCACTTACCTTGTAATCCAAAAGTAAAATGAATAACTTTTTCTTACTCTGTATAGAACAATCTATTATAGTTTATTTGCAAATTTATAAAGGGAATACAATACTTGACAACCTGAAAAAATATGCAATGCATATAAGAAATAGAGTTTCTTGTAAATATATATATATATATATATATATATATATATATATATATATATATATATATATATATATATATATATATATATGTACATACATATTCACGTCGTAAACTGCAACAACGAGAAATAAATGTGAAACCTTTCCAAATGTTCTATTTAGAGGCGTTTCCTGATTATTCGGTTTGTTTGTGTATCAGTGATATACAAAAAAGAAAACAAGCCAAGGTAGGTCAATAATTAAAGCGAGTTGGCTCGCCTCGAAGAAGCAACCCAACCAAAATAAATATGTATTTTAATCTGGCGAAGCAATTTGTAATGCAATACGAATCACACGGCCCGCTCAGTATCTTCCAGTTCTTATTTAACATTTAAAATGCAATTAAACTGCTTCTCCTCTAAGGCAATCAACGCGAGTCTGAAACGAACTTAAATGAGATTTCGGACTAACCGAATGGCCTGCATTATTTTACTTTATTTACGTTTTTGTTTCCCCCTCATTGTGCCTTTATTTCCATTTCGTGTTTTTAATGTCTTCTAGTTGAAAGTAAGGCAGAATTACCGTGTCTCTGATATAGTTATGTTGGTAAGTTTATTGTTTGAAAATATTTTTATTAATTTTTAGGTTGATATGTGAATTCATTAACCTAGTTAACTATGGTGTAATAATATAAATGTAAAATTAAAACGTATTTGTGTATAATGTATATTTGAATATTTTATCAAACGAATTTCAACATTTGAATTGTAGCTTTTAGCCAATCAGTATCATTTGGAGTATCCATTAAAACTTCTGTAGAAATATTTAATTACGTGTCACTTTATACGCCGGCCATTTATATAGCTCGGATGTTAAACCAAATAGTATTTGGAATTTTAAATGTATCTCCATGAGAACGTTATCTCCAAGTGTACAGCCTCATTTAGTATTTACGATACCTGTATCTTCTACATTCGTTTCGTGAAACTAATGATGCATGAAAAGTTGTTCGGTATAAAAGATAGTAATGTCATCCATTTCTGAGAACAATCTTACGTTTCAATACCAATTTCACAAACTCTTATTTTTTCTTACTTAGAAAATATTGAAGTAAATTGGATTAAAAATGTCGAGTGTCGTAATCAAAATGTAGTTTGCAGAAATAAATTCAAACATTTCAGTAGAAACAATATAATTAATGGAATATCTTTCAGTCTTTATACAATAAATAGGTAGATAATTTTTATGCTGTTTGGTTTTAAAAGATTCCGTGTAACAATATCAATATGTATGGTACCTATGTTTATCTTGGAAGATATTGCCATAAAATTCTTGTGTGTTTTAGCAGTTTTGCTCGTAAAATAAATGATCAAATCAAGCTATTTTATTATTTACAATACATCTCGTTCCGTAGTTTCGGTACGAAGACTCGACCGGGTAAGTTCGTTGGCTGCGGAGAAATCAATTACAAACTCGTAGGTAGTTTGTATTTTATTTACGGCAACAGCACGTAAAGAGGCTGCATCTCCAGCACGTATTACCCACATATCTGTCAGATACTGTACACCTCTAATACAAATACAGTAAATCAAAAGCTTCACTTGGTTTACCCGTGACACCGTATCCCCGTAGCTTTTGTAATATTACTTTAGTTATATATTTCATAAGTGAATTTAATTTCATGTATAAACACTGAATTTAACGGTCAACAATTTCATTAAAAGCCTGATGGAAAATAATGTTGACAATATTGTTTGATTAAATTAAACAGGCTTGTGGGAATTATAATTGCGTTTGCAAGTAACACGACGTTAAATAAACAAGTCGCCAAATAATTTTATGCTGTTTAGATTAAAAGTAATATGTTTGTGTTACTCGACGCAGTTTTTAAATCTAACAGACGCCATAAAAAGGTATATTCTACGCAAATAACCTGCCTGGGTTATCGAGGCAGAAAACACAGTATTCATAAGAAACACCTTCTTCTGTTTCATGTTAATACACTCAAGCAATAATCAGTTATCCTTTACTAATTTTTTATGCTGCAAAATTATTAAAATATTCAGAAGATTTTGTTTATTTGCCAGGTATATACATTTAATTAAAAATATTCGTATTATTATGTCCCACTGTCGTCGACGATGAATGCGAAAAATTTCAGTGATGAAAATTAGAAGCGCTAATATTTTCATTATCATTAGTTTTTTCTCTCTGTTTAACGTTTTTTTTTTTTTGCTGTTGCATTTTTAAGAATATACTATATTCCTAATTTAGACTGGTTATAGTCTGGATTTATTTATCAAAATCTAATTAAAATTTCAAGGCTATACTGTGGTCATTTAATATTTAATTATAAAGTTTCATAAAGTTTACTTATGTTTGGTTAATTATTAAACTAACTAGACGCAAATACCCCGCGGTGCTCAAGTTTTGGTGATTTCATAGCTAAAAAGCATAGGTGTTGGCATCAATGCCCTCAACTTACTGTACAGCGAGTTTATAATTATTGAAAATTTGTAGTAAAGTATTTTTAATACTGTTTTAATTGCAGGCGTTCTAGTGTTATTGGAGATATGACAAAGAATGCATAAAGTAAACATACATCTGCGGTTTGAATACTATTTTCAAAAATCCATTACGAATATTACTTGTCAAATAAATCATGTAAATATTCGCTTGAGAGGGCAAACAGTTGAAAAATCAATGTAAACATATTTAAACTAGACTAACATTAAATATATAATATGAATGCTCAACTTTAAGATGGGTGAACTTCAAGAAACCATTAGCTGTGAAGATGTGAACAGAGCTTTTGTTAAATTATTCCAGGGACGTTCAGACAAGAAAGGACAACCTATTCATCCGATTGGTCTTGGTCTAGACCAAATTTCGACAGAATCGTCGATTCATACGACCTCGTCAAAATACTACTATGTGAGAAAATTGATGACAAAGAATTAGTTTAGCGTTTGTTTTCACAAAGTTTCTAAAAGTTATACTTCTGAAAGGCATTATACTTAGAAGAATAAGAAGAAGAAGGCAAAAGAATCACGTTGTAGTGTGGATATATTAAAATGTTTTTTTTTTGTGGGTGTTTTACTTGGCACATTTGGTAAAGTGCTTTATCAGTGTTTTCGTTATTTCTTTTCATAACACCTTGGTTCCTCGCCAAAATGTTAAAGTATCTCTTAAGAGCATAACCGATGTTCTAGTAAACTCAGTTTCATCGTAGTACTACAGAAAATCTAATAAATTTGTAAAAACTGTACAAAATTTATTCATTAGGAGAAACTATTACCCGAATGAAATAACATTTCTGTCCCTAATGAAAATAGTTAATGCCAATGCAACGAAGGGATATTGAAAAAATGCTGTTTCCTTTAAAATTTCGAATTCTAAATTGCTCATAAAATTATAACCAGCAATGGAGAAATATACTTCTGGTTGTAGTTTCTCAAAATCCAGTTGAGGGATAACACTACGCGTGTCTGAAAAACGAATCCACTTTTTCACAGACTGTTCCAAAAGCGATACCATTAAAAAAAATCGCTTAAACATCTGTCTTACAAAATCGTTGATTGGTTGAGCAGAACGTAAAAAGAAAATGGAAGGAAAAACTGGTCCGAATCCCTGACCGTAAAGTCAATCTGCACTGAATTATTGTACCGGAAATGTGGCATGATGAGCGCTCGAGACTCATTTCCGATTTGTAATGCCCAGAGGATTCCGGAACTCTTGCACACGGGCCACGCGACCTCCAGCACACGCCACTCTCCACTATGGCAACACATTTTCTCCGTTATGGACATTGGCCAACGAGTTTGGTCTCGTCGGATGCCTATTGCCGGCTGTGTCTCCCTTGCCAGCTCGGAGCTGCTTCACTACCGGTTTGCTATACTATTTGTGTTACCCGGACACTGCTAATAATATCACCGTTTACTGTTTGCTACACAATTTCCGAACACAGGGACAAGGATGACAATTTAAAGCCTGCAAGCCTCGCTGCAAACCATATTCAGACATTGAACGTCTGTTTGTGCAATTAGCTCATTACGAAAGATTGCACTTCACTAAATATACGTCGAACTTTACCGGCTAAGATTTTTGTATTCTGTATATATATATATATATATAAAATTATTTGGCTAGAACCCGCACTTTTTGTATTGTTAGTATATTTGTAAAAATTGAGTAAATATTTGTAATTTGCCATCCCATCTACATCAAAGAGTTCATATTTCAAGTTATAAAAAGTACATGCCAGAAAATTGTTTATAAATTAGTTAAATTACACAGGTCATTGTTCACCGGGATTTGAAAAATATCAGTTTTCCATTAGTAATTTGATTGCGCTGAACACAAAAATGTTATTAATTTTTTCACAAACAGGTAGAGTGCTCACAAAGTATTAGGTAACTTATTTTATATATCGACATGTTTCACAATTCATGATTGCATTACCGGAGCAATTTTTTTTTTTTACTAATGCAAATCTCATTTCCAAATTGACTAAAATAGTCTCCGCAAAATATGACAATACGATCAAAACAAAAATTAACAAATAACAAATGAAAGTTGAATGAAGGCCACTCAAGCTTGTTTAGTTTATTGTATATTTCTGTTGCGTACAAACAATTCCAACTTATTTGTATATTCGTAAATAAAAAATTACGAATAATAATTGTTCTGCCTTTGATATAATGACAATCTAATGTTTCCCCGTCAGTCGATTAATATAAATCTCGAGAAAGTGTACGCACGCAAAATGGAGGTCAAACGTTACATGCTTGATAGAGGGAGAGAATTTGCGCTTCTGTGAGGAGTGAGCGAGATAAAAAGAACGTGCTTTGGATGCTTGACGTTCCTCACAAGCACAGAGTAAAATTCGGACCCCGTAATGATGCATTCTTCGCGGGTCCACCGACTGTTGAAGTATGGCTTGCGGTTTATACGTTGCGGCAATACTAGCATACTGATTATTATTTCACAGTGGAAGAAAACACTGCAAATGGGTCCCTTGCCATTTAATTATACCGTACATACTTACTACACTTTTGTTCTTTTCATAATTTATTTAATAGTTGGACACTTTCCAACTTCCACAATTATACTAATGTATTAAATTGGAAGCTTTTACTATGGAGAATAGTCTATAGCAATTATTTTAATTTGTAGCGCAATCATTGTTAGAATTTAATGCGTTAGGGATGTCGTGTAACTAAACTTGCTTTTTTTTCGTAAATGTTGATCTTTGCCCCCATTATACAGAGAATAGCTTTAGAGGATAATTTTCCAATATCATAACAACCACAATACTATAGTTATTATTAATTTTTCGAATTTAGTGAACTAATATTGCGATTGATATGATCGATATAGGAATATTATACGCAATCTCCTTTCCCTGTTTGCAATTAAAAAAATATATATATTCAATATTTACGTAAAATATCAAATTTCGGTATTCGGGCTTGTTTATAATTCCTATGCAAATAGATACATTTTAACCGAATGAGATGTATATAAATAATTGTATCAATTATTAAACAAGCCAGTTAATATAATAATAATAAACACGAGAATAGTTGAAATTATTAACCAGGGAACGTATGTGTAACAAGTCTTATTTAAAAAGAGATTTTTCGGATATTAGCGATCCATGTTGAATGCAAAATAGGCGTTCGTTATATCCGGACTTCACTGTATTTAGATATTAAATGCGATTGTAATCGATGTGTCCCGGGAATTTCACACAGTTTTCAGATACATCAAGTACTAAATACCACCATTCGAATGACATATGTGACAAGAGTCGCAACACTGTATTACAGACTGCCATGTTGAACTTGATGGATCATATGTAAACATCAATAACCTCACCGTATGTGACAAAGATTTATTTGCTGAAACTTTTACATGACACGTGCTTATAGTCAAGAAAATCTGGATAACTTCCATCATAATTTTACATTTAATTACAACATGGCTTACACAACTTTCAAATAATTTAAGTCGATGTTAGCTGTCAATGTGTGTAGGTACATAATATAAAACAATGTTTTCGTAGTAATATAAATGCAAATTTCGTAGGTGGAAAATCTGTTTCTGCTTAAATTCAGAAGGTGGTAGACTTCTAGAAACATATATATTATTTATAAGCGTGAAAGGATATTTCACCGGAAATGTGAGATTCCGTGTATACTTTCTATTCAATATTCAGCCCTTATTATTTATTATTTACTAGTATGCGAATCGTGTACCAAATATGGCTTTACTTTGGTAAATATAATAAAATTATTTAAAAATAAATTGTTTAATGATAATCGTAATTTTTACAAATGTCAACATTTAAAACAAACGTAATATCAAAGTGAATGACTCTCTTATTAAATAAAAATTAAAACTGGAATAGCTTCACTCGACTTTCCTGTCTTTTATTATCCGTATTTATAATACTTTATTTTATTTTTTATCCTACGATTGCTATGAAACAAAATTAATATGTATTGTAACACCATTTTCTTGATATTGAAAAAAGTACCAGGTGTAAACTGTCATTTCCGGTTCAGATATTGTTTTGAAAAAAAAGAGGTGTACACCCGGGTTATATAATTATAAATCTTTAGTTTAAAGTTTCATAATGTTTGCTTCAATAGTTTTGGTTTTAGAACGGTCACATATTTACACACACATACAGACGCAAACATAGATGTTACTCCAAAAATAGTCCGATTCGATTTACGAATGGTTAAAACGTGTTTAAATTCTTGATTTCTTAAATTTTCATGATTACAATACTACTTTTTAGACTCCGTCCATGAAAGTAATAATGTGAACATGGATTTGATTTTGAAACTCGCTATTTCGGCCCGTATTCATGCTAGGTATACGAGTGAAATTATTCAAATAAACATAGGGTTTTGGTATGGGATATGTTTTGTGGTAGACACAGAACCAAGAATTCATATTAACGGTCGGATTAACATTGAACGACGCATGTATTACAGTTACGGGGGCACATTTCTGCTTTGTGTGTGTGTGTGTGCGTGTGTTTGTGTGGAGCCAGTGTCCCAATATTCTATTCCGGCATTTGAATTTGACCTTTTGTCCATTACTCATTACGCTCGGTAACTACGCATACTAATGCATTTACCTACGACTCTGGAAAAATAAATAAAATTATTATACACTCGAATAATTTTTAGAGCTCGGCATACAAAAACGTATCTTTCAGTTCGTAGCGCAATTCTAAGAAAATAAGAAATTTTATCTTTTACAATATATTTCTCTAATTTGTGCCGTTTATTAAATATTTTTAAAATAACAGAAGCATGCACAAACACACACACACACAGATAGCGAAATCATCTCCAAAAAAGCCAAGACGTCTTTTTCTGTTAAAATTAAACACAACATTGCTGGGACTTCTTCCAAGAAAGTCAAGATAATGAAAAATCATTTTGAAATACAAGATACACAATGAAACAATGGCAATTGTTCTGCTGCAATCTCTTGAATTTACAAAATGCGGGTAGTGAATATTCCAAATATACGTATTGTTTCAAAACGAATAATGCAATGGAGAGTTAAAATAGAAATGCAATCAATCAAAACTAATAGCACTGCATTACATGGATGAGGTCTACTGGTCTACCTATATGTTGTCCGAAGGCAATATAGATCTCCTGCAACTAGATATAAATTTCAGTCGTTCAATTCAATTGAAATTCATTTGTCTTCAATGACGTTCGTGGTGCACCAAGCCAGCGCGGTCCTCGGCTCGATGCACTTACTGATTCAGGGCTTGTCTCCGCTCGCGCGTTCCATCTCCTACGGTATCGATACGATCTCATCTGACCGCTATCGACACCATAGATACTGTGGAAGTGGATACTAGCTACCTGAAAATGCTTGTCGCCAACATAACCGTTTACTTCACCACGAGAAACTGTTATCTTCAACAAGAAAGCCACCAGAAATAACTACTTCGTTCCTTACAATTGGATCCTTATAAAATCAAGATTACGGCACAACTAACTTTACTATATGATCGGTGATCAGCAAAATCTTCCTATATGATACTCTTTGAAGGATAAGAAAACAATTTCTTGAGAAATGCAGTCGTTCTAAAAAAATAGTTTTTTTTTCTCAACGTTTGATTGTGATTTTCTTTTTAAAAGATTTCAATTGTCCATGTAACGATTTCCGTGTGTACCATACAGCCAATTTTATATTTGATCGACGTGCGTCTCGTTTTTCTGTAAGGTCGTCTACAGTCCCGATTCAGATGTGAACCAGAAACGGCAAATCATGTAATGACGCGAATAACCGGACTGCCACGCTCCACGCACCAACACGCAGTTTTACTCGTTTCCATTCCCGCGTCGCGTCGTTCAATATATCACCGCAGTCCGTGATGGACAGTCACTGGTCAGTACACACGGCTGCTCAGCGTGCAAATGTAACGTGCTCTCAGCATTTCCACAATGTCCATGTCAAATTTAATGGACCAAACACAATTTCTCTCGTGAAAAACTAACCAATATCTCCTTGGCATATAGGTATAGGCCAGTTCGATCAACCGACATTTTCGTATTTTTATCGATGGATCTCTTATCAAATAACACGCTATTCACAAAGTGATTTGACACCGGAGGTTAAGCAGCGACACAATCGATTTGTAAGAAGAACCGTTCACGGCTACCATTATTGTTTTGACTTTTTAGTAATTTATATATATATATATATATATATTTACTAGTTAAATAAAAAGAAAATAAAACATGCTCGCGCAAACAATAACATTGTTTCGGTGCCGCTGAAATTTCGTTTTGTTGCAGTAGCGAGATGGCAATAAAACAAAATTAATCAGAATTCTGTGTATTTGTTTTAGTTATTGGATTCTTAACGAGCAAATAGCAGAGAAAAATTCTATGACAATTAATTGCCGTTCTTGATACTGTTTTATCAATGTTCAAGCAAATACAATAATAGATATTGGCTACGTTTCTGTTCAAACATTTAATCGACTAGTGATTACGTAAAATCCAATTTTCGAATTACGCTCTACAACATATCAGTTATTGATACTAATTTCTTACAATCATGTGATAAGCATTTGAATTGTAAAACAGCCACTCGTATAAAAGAATCGTCTCCTATAAAAACAAGCATAGGTCTAGGCACCTACGACGTTGCAAGAGAAGAGTCTCATCGTTGACAGCTTCTTTCGGTTCACAAATGTTATAAAAGTCATCATTTTTTGTAAATTCTTTTGATCTTGCACAAAAAGTTGTATTGTTTATTTTTAAATTCATAATTACTATTGTTTAAGTCTTATAGACATTCTAGAAATATAAATAGAGAAAGCAAACATTTTAGTTAGTAGAAAATGGGAACAAATAATGGTCTATGTACTTTATATTATTTCAATGTTGACAGTAAACTAGATCGTATAGCATTTGTTTCATGTTACCGTCTTTGCATTTACAAACAAACAATAAAAGGAAGAAGATAAAAGGTAAGGATGCAAGATAACTTTGTTATGCTACCATGGAGATACTGCAAAATGCATCTGCAGTGCCACATCACGACCACCACAAAATTTAATTTCGAAACAAAATTGATAGAGTCAAACGTTGTTACTATAAAAGAAAATAGTAATATAATGGATGCAGGGACCCTCAAAACGAAATATTTCCATTAAACATTTTATACATAATGTATATTTCAAATATTTGGTGCAAATTTCAAAAAAGTATAGCGTCATGTAATATAGTATTTTTTGAATAATCGATAGAAGCTTTTTTAACTTATAATCCTCATTTTTGAAGAGATAATATATGATGTTGATTTATTGACATTGACAAACAGTACAGAATAGAATGTAACAATACAATTCATGGAAACTGTCCTAATAAAAGCATTAGAAATATTTTTTATATTGATTGTATTATTTAGTTTTATAAAAATATACATTATTATTATTATATCGTTTATTAATAATGTAAAAATTATGAAATAATAAATAATTGTGAAACAAAAACTATTTTTCAAAGTCGTCACGTATTTTCTGAACCCCGGCGTATCGCTACGCGTGGAATTTTGCTTGAAATTCGATTCACGTAAAACCAATCATTTGTGAAAACTTTCTAACTTTTCTTTTTCTAACGCTTCTTTATCGAGAAGTTGTGAAATCATGGGAGACACACACACTGCTGAAGCTATTTAAAAGAACGCGAAATCTATCTAAGTTTCACCTGGATCTACTTTTACTCTTGTACGCCATCTGGATTTACTTTATATCATTTAGAAGTAATTGTGCAAGGGTCGGAAACTTGCCATTATTTCACAGCAAAACGGAATCTTAAATTTGATCCTGTATTGCAATCACTATCTTTATCTTACTCACAATTACTTGTATATATATATATATATATAATATATATATAATAATATTTTGCGAACCCTTTTGTATATACTGTACGACGAGCTTAAAACAAATACTTTGTAGAATGAAGATTCTTGAGAAAGCATAACTTATTCTAGTCATAATTATTGTTCGGAATGGTTAGCAAATAGTTCCATTGTAAAATAATGGGATATGTGCACATCTCACTGGAGAATATACATCATTACTTGGCAGAAATGTATCGATATGAAATGCAAATATCTGTTTAAATTTTAAAGCGAATATGACAGTTTAAGTAATGCATGTAAGAAATGTTATTCACTTGCATTACGCCAGAAATATGTACGTCATTTGACTCAAGCATTTACATTTATCACAGTTGCACCCGTAAGTCATACAAACAAGCCCGAACATGCAATTTTGTTTGTCAAATATTTGTTAGCCGCGCGGTATACTGTACATGAATATGTTATTTGTAAACTGGAATGAAAAATGGGTTTGTCGTTGTACCTAGTACTTGTGGTCTCAAACTTACATTATCTCTTACATTTATCATTTTCATACTCAATGGAAAATCTACATACACTCCCATGTGAGTTGGATTTCTCACAAAACCAATCATGTGTTTCACTTAAATACGTATTTGGAATACTGTAAAGATCATAATAGATATTTCAAAAAACATGAATGATAGAAAATTAATGAAATAAATTTGCGATTTATTAAAAAAGGTCCCATAAATTATTTGTTCATTCTCTTTCGTTCCTTAAAAAAAGAAAGAAAAATCAGTGGGATAATTATTGTATGCAGTTAACAGAATTAATCCTTAAAAAAGAAAATTGAACAACAAAAACTGACTTTTTGTAGGTACTAGTTCTGTCAGGGTTGGTTGAAAAAAAGGTCAACAATGATTGCTGCGTGTGTCGGCATTTTCGTGACCCTACGGCTTATCGGGTCAAAGGGCGAGCCACTGATAAATAGGTATAACGTGTTCTAGTTTTTGCGGGCGTGTGTTTGCGCGCTGCACGAAAAGTGTTGTTTTTTCCACTGGAAGGGGGGAAAAACTAAATGAGAGCAATCGAAATTCGCTCAAGTAGCAAATTACCTACACGCGATGAGAAATTACTGTTGTAAATTTACTATATTTGCTAGTTTATCAATCGGTTGCTTTAATCAAAAAGTTATCTCGTGTAATTATAATTCGCAACAAATCAACTTATTTGCTACAGATAACATCTTGAGAAAAAATCACTCGACTTTCTTATACTTAGTTTTAATTATTCATGTAATATAGCTTTATTGTGTTTTAAATTAATTTACCATTGTCAAAATGGATTCAAGGAACTTAATTTTTATTAAAATTTCGAACATGACACATTGCTGAAGTTCCTCTTGCCTTTCAGTGGACTACCACTGATATTGTGTGTGTACAAAGGAGATGATAACAAATTGTTATGTGTGATAGAAATTTCTTTCATTACGTGGCCTCCTTTGTACTACACACACGCTTGAAATTATTTTTTTAGTGTAGCTAGTGTGCACAAATAACGGTGTTTGGTCGTCCTTATAACAGTGTAATTTTAAATTAATGTAATATACCAAATTTCCAAAAAGCTGTATTATTATTCATGTATTAAGTAGCTATAATAATAAGTTAAAAATAAACATAATCAAATAAAATGAAATCGAGGTATCAGTGAGTGGGCATTTCAGCGCATGCTGCAAAGCTAATTAAACCTCGCCAATGCCACCGCCACCCCAGACCAAGCGCATTTTGTTTGCCCAAGTGTAAAAATTTTAATTGAATTTTAAATTTTGCACGTGCAATAAAATTATACAAATTTCTTTCTCACTCTAGAGAATTTCTGTTAAACTCCTTATATCCTTATAACACCCGCCTCCTCACACCCCTTAGTACTTCATGCTGTGTTCCAATAATTGTTTTCGATAATGATTAATTATTTGGAAAATTGACAAATTATTATAAATTAGGCTAACATATTATAATTTATAATAAATTTTGACATTCGATGACATCTTTTCAAGATTGCAGTTTTCTTGATTGAAAAATTGACGACTATATCCTCGTTGGATCCGAGCTACACTACTTGCCTGTCATACTTTGTGTTTTGAGGACGAATTTCAAAATGGCTCAAGCATTAAAAAATAATATTTTTCAAATTTTAATATTTATGCTCCCCAAATCATGTTTGGAATATCTCTTCAAGATATAATTATGAAATTTCAAATATTTATGCCCACCAAGCAAGTTACTAGAATATCTTTTCAAGATTGTATTTTATAATAAATAATTTTAAATTTTGTCGCACCAGTCAGGTTCACTGATTTGTAGACTCTTAATGACAATAAATAAATAAAAATAAAATGAATTAACGAATTTAAAACATATAAGCTTACAGCAATGACTGTAAATTAACTTTGTCGGAGCTCAAGCTTGAAGCCAGGACTCCGAGTGAAATAGATGTTTAATCATGGTGTGACGATTTGTAATGAAGGGTATATTTAGGTTTGTAAATTTGTACAAAATTCAGTGTTGTTTTTAAGTAATTTGTTTTTAATTGGTTTTGCTTCCATTTATTCAAACATTAAATTTGTATTTTTTCGTCAATTAATCATTTTAACTCTCTGATTTACATTAATAGCTTGTATCCTAAAACCAATATTTTTTTGCGATTATGCAATAAAGCTTACAGGTGGATCAATATATCGTACATTATTCATTATAGCATATAGTACAGTCATACACATTCGTAAATACATGCTTTTAACCAATATTATTTATTTTACAGAAACAAAAATATTTGTAAATACCAAAAAATGAATAATCCATATTGCGCGGTTTAAACTAGTATTCAATTTTAGAAATTCAGGCTTTGCATTCTTATTATATTGCCATAGATACGCATATGTGGGGATTATATTTAATAAATCCTATGAGCTATGCCTGATAATTAAAATAGACTCAAATGTTTTGATATTTGTCATTTGCCACCGACTGAGACGTCTTTCTAGCGTATTGGTTAATAAAAATTATTATTGATGAACAGTACGTATTAAATATTATATTCGAATATATTGATAAAGTGAATATTAAATATACAATTTATATTCCGAAGAAACAGTATTTGGTAACGTAATACAATAGCTAAATGGAACAATTTCAGAGTATAACTGTGGATTATTGGTTGGTTTGGTAGTTTGTTTAGGATATATATGTCTAGTGAAAACTACGTATAAGAAAATCGAGTACAGGCCACTCCAAATTTGTTTCTAGTATATTTCTGAATGGTTTTAGTTTGACAAGAACAAAAATTAATGGTATACAAAATTGCAAACATTATTAAATTATACTCAATCATATTCAAAGCAAAAATAATATAGTACCTTTTTGACAATGTCATTAAAACAATGACACAAAAGACGTTGAAATGACAAAAGAAACTTTTCCTTTGTATTTCACGGCTTACAGTGTAGCTGTTTATTATTTTTATTTAGTGAAATACAGCAAATGTGCAAATATTATAACACTGTAGCAAATCTTGGCCTCAAAACTTCCACCAACATGTCATTTCATTACTACTAAAAGTAATTGAGTTTTTACGACATAAAGTCGTAAAAAAAGGTTACGGCGATACAATTTGCCATCAGCGAATATAGTTTAGGCTCATAAAGTTGTTGGGCAAAGTTCAAATTGTACAATTTGTCGTAATTTTCATAAATATAAACGATTTTTTGATATACACTAACTGCACAGGGAAAGTATCCGTGAGGGATTAAAATGTTTTGTAGCGTATGTACAATATAATATTGTTTTTATGCGAATATTTGCTTGATTTGGTTTTATACGCGGAATTGGCTCACTGAATACGGTTACACATTATTTGTGACTTTTTTCTTTTTCTTCGTATTTGTTCGGCTGTCACGGGTATTCGTACTCAAGCGGAAATTTATTTGTATCACTGACATTTATTGTCATTTTGACGATGAATGTTTTTCGCAGAAAATCATACCAGTTCCACTTTTTCTCTGCTTATTGTTAAACTATTTTATTTACGACGCTTCATACGCTGACAGTAAAGAATTGATTCAGGCAAATATTTTTCAAATCTATATTTTAAGGCTGGGCATATGCAAATATAAGCATAAACTTAAATTTTATACAGTATTTTATACAAATCTGGAGTAGCCTTCGCTCGACTTTCTTATTCTTCCACTATCATTATCATAATGTTTTATATTGTTAAATATTCGTGCTGGATTGCCGTGAAACAATAGCAATATGTGTGTGGTAACTAAAGAAACGTAAATATAACGGATACTTTTCAGTAAATGGTACATTAAAAAAGAAAATATATCAAAATATGCTAGAAGTCACTTTTTCTCTAACTGATAATGGTGTAATAGGTGTAATTCTTTCTCGGGATGTACAAATCTTAAATTGAAAAAATTATATTTATATGTTTAATAGTACTGGCTGTAGAGCGTTCATACGCAGACACACACACACACACACACACAAATATCTATTTAATAGTATCCACTGTAGGGTACTGGAGATTGTAGCACATTTCTTTTATGAAAGAAGCACCGAGGGTATTAGATTATTGTGTAACTATAGACACCAAAGACTATTACTTAGACCTCTCCTTCAGATCGTTTTCGTCATTTACGAACGGTAATAGAAAAGCTGCTTCAGCTACGTACCTACGAATGATATATACAGTACATAAAGCTGGTAGAACGGCGAATGAGCAATAACCAGTAGTGCAGGTAGCACTGCAATTGACATGTCAGTCGTAGTCGTTCGTGTTGCAACACGGGAATTAGACACACTACATGAATTTCATCAGGTCACTGAATCAAAACCGTTAAACCTCCATTTTTTTGTCGAAACCTGCAATAAAACTACTGCAAAACGGTGCGATACAACCAGTTACAAAGTATTAAATACAACAACACATTGCAATTTCACACAATGGTGTTGGCATGGTTTCTACTACTATGTTACAAAACAACGATAACCGGATGCCACATTCGTCCGATTGATTCATGTTTCAAATAGAATTCCTTGAGAAAATTAGCTGCTGTATTCTACACTGGATTTTCTTGTACATAACGAATAAGTATAAATATTTTGTGTAATAATTATATTAGATACAGACAGAGAAACAGAAAGATAAATAGGGAGAGAGGGAAATAAAATTAAAGACATCTCTCTAATTCCGAATTACTTTAGAACAATTGTAGTATAAGAAAATCGAGTAAAAGTCACTTCATATTTATTTGTTACCACAATTCTTTTTTTTTTTACATAGTGTAGAAATTTTTCAATTTAATAAAGCAATTTTAATAGTTTAGTTGTGAATGGTTTTGCCACTTGTGAATCAAGTACTTGTAAATACTTGAATAATTGCTGAAGAGAAGTTAGTGGATAAAATAAAATTAAAGAAGAAAGTAAGAAGGCAAAAGAGAAAAGAGGAATCTTATACGTATAGATAATTTGATGATATGTTGTGACTAAAATAAAAATAATCTCTTGTAGTTTCTTTTTATGAGGTAAAAGGTGTAGAGTAGATAATACTTCATTTATTTATTGCACATAAAACTGTTTATTATCTGCGAAACTTCAAGCATCATCAAGTATAGATGAAATGCTCATAGAACTGTCAGATAATATTGAAGTAGACGGGCACACAATTCTCCTTCTTTACTATTATTTTTTTTATGGGTTTTATAAGCGGCAGTCAGCTACTGTAATGAAACTTCGGCATATCATCTTTAAGCACTAGATAAACTTGGCATCCAAACAGCTTCAAAAGTAGAGCCGACTAGCGCATGAGTTTTCTCTTTGAACTTTGAAGTGATGGTTTCATATTGACACCAATCCAACATTCATAAAGTTCAACTTAATTTTTTGCTTTCTTTATTGCCACAGCTTCTGTTCAACGTATATTTAATCTGTTAAATATTGGCGCTACTTAAAGTTTCTTATTTTGAAATATTTGCTTATTTGCAACTCTGCGACAGAAATATTTACGATTGTTAATTAATATCAAAGAATATGATTATAATATTTGCAAGAGGAAACATCTGCAGTATTTTCCAGTATAGTTCCTTTACGTGTAATTTAAAAATATATATTTTATATTATAAAAGTTATTAAAATTTCAAACAACTTTTGTTTGAAAAGTGTGACATTTACTTCAACATTGTGTTTGAAAATAACAAAGTTACATTTACGTTTCCCTACTAAGCACATTCATATTGATATTGTTTTATAGCAAGGGCAGATTGAAATTAAAACAAAATATAGCTATATTACATATACGGTGAAGTGTAGGGCACTTCAGATTATTATGTATATAAAATTTCTTTAATTTGAGTTTAAATGTCAAATGAAACAATATTAAACATAATATGCCGTAGGCTGGCTTGTATTATTTAAATGTAATTATGTTTCCTTTTGGTTCTAAACAAAAGTCTTATTGCCGCAGGTGGGGGTAAATATTACAAACAAAGAAAATCAATTTTACTTTACAAAGATTTAAATCAATTGGACTCGCAAAAACGGTATGAAGTAATATATCGTTTGTTTCGCTGACATTTTCTGGTGGTAGATAATAATAATAATCCAGTCGGGTTTACGAGTTCGGTTCGGTTTCGTTTGTAATGTCAAATGTCATTGGAGAAAAGAAACCCGGCCGACACCGAGCAGCGTGTCTGATAACCCGAAGCACAAGCAAAGCATCGCCACCATACCAGCACCAAATGTTGTATGTCTCTGCCTGTTCTTTTTTGATGTAATTTTTTTATTATCTGCTGTGGTCGTCCATCCACTCACACACACACACACACACACACACCACTTGCAAACAGAGATATTTCGTTTCGAATATATTCTATAATTTGTTCCAAGTGACTTCTCTACTAAGGCAATTATTTTAGATTCTCGGTGTTTCAGTATTCTAATATTACAAATTAAGTTTATGCATAAATATTCCACTATATTAAGCGCAGAACAACGTAATTTCATATTTTAGCCTAAGATGTACTTAGAAAGAGTTGTTTAGATTTTGGGTATAATCGCAAATTAAGGGAATCATAATTTCAGTAGTATTTTCAGGATCACCAAAATGGTTTCACCTACACATAAAAAATGCAATCGATCTTATTATTGATGGTTTACATTATAAATTTATATCCCAAACAAACTGTCAAACCAACCGATACTCCAGAGTTATACTCTGAAAGGGTATCATTTAGCTTATTAATTTATTGTGTTATAAATAAATGTTTTTTCAATCTTAAAGAAAAAGAAAAACAAAATAGATTGTTACTTTAACATACACATTATCAATATATGCAAATATACCTAATATGCAATAGTGACACGCATACATACAGGCACAAATACAGATATACACACACACAGGTGCACACACAGAATACTGAAAATTCTTATCTTCGCTTTGCCAAACCAATGCATCGGAATGCATACCTACTTGTTATATAAGTTCCACGAAAATACCGTGGTACAAATGTTAAGAAGAAATAAAACGAATTTTCGTTTGTAACATTTTCTAGTAGTAGTAGAAGAAGTATGGGAAAGTGCGGATATGCGATACGACGATGCTGACTGAATCTTTGGTCGGCGAACGGCGATGCCGACGCGACAAACCCCGCAGGGATCATATTCCGTGCTGTGCCTGATGCGACCGATGCGACCGACACAGAGCTGAGCTGTGCTGTGGTGTCACTACAAAAGTTTTATGATACCTACACTAAAATTTTAGCGTCGCCGACATAGCTAAAGATATTTTAATCATAAAGATCTCTGCACACTACTTGACATTTCATCATAGCATTTGGTGGCAGTGCAAATCTCCAGTTTTAAACAATAAAAGTGATGCACATGTAGCTACAGTATTGTCATCACAAAAAAAATTATTTGCTTATTTTCTCGTATCATTTTTTGCATATCACGAATAAAAACGAGCTAGAGAAAAAGTGAAAACTAAGAATAAGGCAGTCGAGTAAAGGCCACTCCAGTTCTTTAAATTATACTGCTGCTTTATATTGCGCTCAGCTTTATATTTACATACTGGGTGCGGAAACTAAATCATATGAAAAGCTGTATCTTTCTATCAATTGTGCTATATATGGTGGTGGGCTGACAGGAAAATCCTGTTCCTGATGTATCATTTGTATGCTTCTCAAGTGAAGAACTTTGTATGAATATTGTTGTGACATAGTAAACCCGAAACACACTGTAAAAGAGAAAAAAAGAATCATGTATGATGCTTGTATTTTAATGGTACATTTGCGATTTGAAGACTACGTTATATAATATTTAATATTAATTCTTTATATATTACCTTAAATTATTTCCAGATTAGCACAAAAGGTTTTCAGCATGAAAGCTAGGTAAGTTATATTAATAAAATTCACAAACGAAAAAGTAAAAATGTTAAAATCTTTTATGCTCTTATTTTTCGTGCGGCGAGTTACTCTAGTTCTAAAATGAGTTGAAAGTGGGTACTACTAGTCAAATAAAATTTACATTAAAATTCTTCAACTCACTTCAGTCTCGTCAGATTAGTTTATTTACCCTTATTATAAATGTAATGGATAAATTGCATTACGTGCGGAAATTTAACTTGAATTATCTTATTTCAAAACTTTTAACTTCTTGTAAATTAGATGAGACAAGGACGATAAAGAAATAAAAATAAAGGAAATAAGATAAGAACATTCATAAATTGCCTTCATGTGACTTTCTTATCCTTTCACATATTACATATTAATCGATATTTTGTGGTATACAATATTGTTTCATCTGTACACACTGCGTTTGAAATCGAAATTCCGTTAACTTAAAGCCAATTTATCCGAAAGAGGCATAATCTTTAAAATATTATATAAATTTGGTAAGATATGCTACATTATTAAAATTTGGCTCAGTTTCAAAACCCCAAATTCCTTGAATAACAACAATTTTCTGTGGTAGAAGTAAAATTGCCTTAATCTTTTGTAATTTCACTCTCAAACAATATCGTATGAAAGAAAACCGCGCAATACCAACGTTCCTGTCTGCAAATCTTTCATAATATTAACCGTTTTAATTGTTCGTGTAAAAATTTGTGAAACAAAAATAAAAATAGCATCGTTTATGTTGCACTAGCAATGAAAACATTCCATGCATGCTGCAGGAATACAAAGGCAGCCAGCCCCGTTCCGTACTGTTCAGTCGACAATATGAGAGAAAGAGGTATAATCATAGAGCAAGTTTGATGCGCTACGGTTCTCTGTCTGTCTTTGTTTGTTTGACTATAGTCCTAGCTCCCACGTTTGTCATATGCCCAGAACCCAGATCCCAGATCCCAGATCCCAGCCAAACCACTGTATATTAATACATGTCAAGTGAGTTGCATGTGTGTTGGTTATGCGAGCTTTCGCTATTATATTTAGCGGTTAAACGGTTTTGCACAATATCCGCAGTTTTAGAAGGTATAGATGCCAAATGCATTTGTTTAAAATAAATTATAATAATGATGTTATTCAGAAATAAAACGCCGCATCTCAGAGCTACGGCTCCTTAATTGAGTTGTCTTTTAGGCCCTTAGACTTGTTTATATCATATTGTCTAGCAACGGTAAATAACTAATCGTGTATATATATATATATAAGCGATTATTATTATTATGTCCATATAGTTTTGTTATAAAACTTGTTGATCAAATAAAAATGAGAAATATTCATAAGGTGTTAAACAAGTTGCTGCAAGTACATAATAAAGCGCAGTTTGAAGATGTTAATTAAAATTTCTGTACCTTGGGAACTAATAAAATAGTAATATAAAACTTAGATTTTCATAAAATTGCAAAAGCAATTTTCTACGCTGCATATTGAAGAATTCTAAACGTATGCTGAACTCTGTGGGAAGTATATATGTACGTGTATTATATATATATTGAGTGTGCTCGGAATTGACGTCATAGGTGATAGAATGGTTGCATTTTATAGCACTCTGCAGCAGTTCCGTCTGAATAGACGTCTGGATTACTGAAAGGAAACGGATATACTATATATGTGACTCGGTCAACCTGCAACAGCGTGCACTACCCAATGAGAATGCCCTAATGTGATCAATACCGATTGTAAAAAAAAAAAAAATTCAATTGAAAAAAAAAACACGTTTCATTTCGGACAAAAATAAATGTATCAGTGAATTTGCAGTTCTACCCTGCGGGACTATCATACTCATTTTTACAATTGATTGAATATACAATACGAGTATTATATAAATACTGGATATATACTCTGCTAAATTTACTAAAATAAACAAGCATAGGTGCAGGCACCAATGCCTTCTATTTGTAGAAAAGAAAAATTATCCAAACGCATTTTTTTAACCACTTGGGAACACTTTACTATAACGTTAATGTATACTATCTTCTTGATCCATTAAAATCTGGTAATTGATTTTTATGAATCCCTACACTTTCTGCATTAGACTGTAAACATTACAGATAGACCTTCCGTTATATTTATTTGTATCGATATTTTAAGAGTACCTGTAATAGATATAATAATACACTGCCAAATGAAGGTTAAGTTTACAAGTTTGGGCAGGCAGTTATATAAATATATTTTCTGTACTTGTTCTCTTGATATTTTTGCATGTACAACGTCAAGAAACTGATATTAAACGCCCTAAAATAATATTACCATTCCGTATCATTTGACAACATAATACGATCGAGAATCTTCTGTTCTCCCAACATCAAACATGCTTGCCTTTATCTGAGGAAATGTAATTTTAATCTTAAACGTTCTGTGTTATACTTCAATGCAGCAACGAATCAGATATCTCAAATCTTTTATTCAGTCAGACATAAAGGGATCAATCGGCGTTGGATATTAACACATTTTCAACAGATTTTCCCTTTCAAAATTGAGCTGTCAGAGCCGTGGTGATCCATCAAGCACATATGCCCGGACAAGTTATTCGCTTTTCAGGAAACAACTTTGTATCTTCGCTGGACTGGAGTGGATGGAACTGACCCAACCACTTTCATATCTATCAATTTATATAACCAAAATAGCATATTGATGATGCTCTAATTCAATACTGAGATATCTTTTCAAATACAAGTTTTGAGATTTGCCAAATTGACATTTTATTTATTTATTTGATTTACATATACAAAGTAACTTTTTCTTTTTTTAAATTTAAAGTAATTGTGGATAAGTCAGCTGTAATACCGAGAATTTTACAGACTAGAAAATTATTTTCTTTATGCACAAGTTTTATGAAAATAGAAAACTATTCTTGCAAACGATTCATATACGATTTCAAACATGATCGGAATGTATTTACTTTTATAAATGGAAATATTTTATATAAATAATTGAACTGGATTTAATCTGAAAAATTTATTGAAAAGAATGTGTATTTTTTGCGAAAATATTTCATTCCGAACAATTTCTATTGTAAATACACAATATTTATCATTTATGCGTATATCCTTCCAGAACCGATTTCTTTGTTGTATTACAGGGTAAATGAATTAGATTAGACAGAGAAATATATATCTAAAAAGTGACTAAATATATATAAGAAATTATTAAAAAAATTTTTTTTTTTAAAACAAAATTTGTAAGGAAAGCATCAATGCTTGTCTCTCCTTGTTCAAACAAGAAAATAAAAATGATTCCGATACCATAAAATGTGGCGAACTTTTTTAAATTAGCTATCTAGATATCAACACAGACCCAATTTTATAGTAATAAAAGTGCTAGTAGATACACCTATTTCCCGCATTGTATATTCAACATTCTCTTTATCGTTATACCGGCCGTTTCCGCAAAGCTATTAATTACGAATAAAAAAAAAGTGATTTATATTTTGCTGACAATTTTGTTGGCACCGATTCCGAAAAACCCTTTCCAAGATTTACAACGCCCCGGAGCGCAGCGCCCGGCCCAGAGGCGTTAAAAGAATTACGAGTTCCGAATTTTCCTAGCCGAAATTTCGTTAATTCTATACCTCAATTTTTTAAATACACCACGGACAGGTTTAATTGGTCTGTACCAAACTTTTTTTTAGACGTCTAGAAATTCGATTTATTATTTGCATTCATCTATTTCTTATTTTCTTATACCCAGTATTACTGTGGAATATTGGTTGGATTGACAGTTTGCTTGGGATATATATTTCTAGTGAAAACTACATATAAGAAAATCGATTACATTCTTACGAAATAGTATGGCATTGATTTTTTTTTCTATAAATGATAGCTGGAGATTTATTGACACGTGGAGAAATCAATTGTATGTATGATTTGAATGATTCAAGTACGAAGTTGCTTTCTCGGTTATATGGTTTTTCAATCATATTGAATAATATCTACATCAAAATCGAAAATGCTTGTACAGTATCGCTCTGAAATGGGGCTTGCGAGTTGAATTATTTTTTCTATTCCACAATGGATTCAAATGAAATATATCGAAGGATGTAGGTAATTTAAATCGATCGTTCACCGAGGAAGGGAGAGAAATGACTCTTTGTCAGGATGGAATTGATAATGTTCCCGGTTTCGTTAGCGCCGGTGTCGGCGAAAACTTCTCGGAAATAAAGCCTAATGATTTAATAGTCACAGCCCGATGGTTTCTACTGAATAGGGCTTTTTCGCCAACCAAACGACTGCGTTCGAAGCGCCGTGTGCTGCGGTGGCCGATAAGTGAAGTAATGAAGTAACGCTATGCACTGAAAATATATATATGGTACGAGTAGAATTCGACCGAAAAAATACACGTCGATTTTAACGGTCGCAAATTGCCAACAAATCGCTGTGACTCCATTGAACCCCAAACATATGTGCCATTTGTGTCCGGTGTTATATAGAGACAGTGTACTCCATAACTTTACTCAATTCAACATCAATAAACTTGTTGTTTGCAGTTTTCAAATGCTGTCAACTTGTCGCTGGGATAGTACATTATTGCAACTATCCCGTGGACACCTTGTGCCCATGCCATATACAAAATACAGCCCACATTTTACCAATCCATCTGTTTAATTGAATAATATTACGTTTGTCGATTTACATGTATATATTTTGTAAATGCAGACCCGATTATGGATACACCATATAAATAAAGCATTTTCCTTCATATGCATCTGGGTGTTTCTTTATATAATATATATATATATATATATATATATATATATATATATATATAATGAAATATAATTTTAGGTTACAAGCCTTTTCGAATTCGTCGAAGAAAGTAATAGATAATATCAAATTCGATTTATATATGTCAGTGGTGACTGATTAGATAGTATAACTCACTATAAATTCAATTTATCTTCCCGGCATGTTGTCAACTATGATTACATTTCAATATGCAACAAACGCAATCAGAATTTATAGTCCTAGAGGGAACGGATATGATGATACAAGTTCTATTTGTGCGAATAAATAAGAAAACAGATATCCTGGCGACGGACTCAGAACGTGAGAGTAAAGTCAATGAAATATCCATGGCTGTTGCATGTTCTTCTATGTACACAATCCCTTTTATTTTGCGAAAGCATACGGCCGCCAAGCGTACACAGCAAATCCTCTTTTCAACACCCTACACAGCTGCGGGTGAGACCACTCTAGCCCGGATTTATAAAGGCGACTCCACACACTCTGACATTTTTTTTTTTCGTTGGATTAGTTTACCACACATAGCATTATATGTTGTTGACAAGTAAAAAAATACTTTAGATCGGTTATACACTGACCCTATTCCGCATAAAATGTTTCATCATAAAATAATTTGAAACAGTAGCAAAAACTGTTGAAAACAAAATAAGAAACTTTAAATTAATCATTTTTAAAAAACAAATTCTTAACCGGTAGTTTATTATCTCGAACACGGTTAGATATATAAAAGTTATTGATATTGAAATATCTTAGAACTTATTGTTCACTATAGTTTTTTGTACTATCGGACGATGAGCTTTAAGAAAAGGTAAATTTATGGTTCATTTAACAAAATTATAATTTCCGCAAAAGATTTTAGCTGCAGGTGCATTTCTTCATTAAATTTGATTGAAAAATAGAATAAGGATGGTCTCTAATAAGACTTTCTTCATTTGAAATTCGATTAATGAAATGCATCGAAAGGGATTGTGCAGCACGTCTGAAATTTTATCAGCGCGCCGATAAATTAGAATCAATCATTTAATTCGACATGAAGTTGTCGGGTATGATACACGGCCTGTCTAAAGTCGGCAAACATCGCTAACTAACTATACTAGTAAACTATCGATTTTACTATCAACCTCACGTTGCATTTAATAAATCTTTCAATGCTATCTCACAGCAAGATTTTTCTTACGTTTTCTTTTAGTTTTATCATATTTTACATTGATTAATATTTCAAGAATTTCTTGAACATCTTTATAAGTTTGCATAGCTTCGATTATTAACAAACAAACAAAAATATAAAATATAGATTGTATCTTTACTATTTTTCAATATTTGTTTCAATAGCAATTCGCTCAAAACACGTTCTCAGTCGATCTATTTGTGATAACCCAATTTAAATGACAAATATAAAATTATTTGAGTCCATTTTGTTTCACTATCAAAATTTTATCAAGCATAGATTATACGATTTATTAAATATAATCCCCAAACATGCGTATCTATGGCAACATAAATAAGAAATTTAAGAATTTCCGTTTCAGTTTCCGATGAGCTCAAATATTTTTCCAAACTCCTTGTACAAAAAGCCGTATATATCAATGACATAAATCAAAATAAGAAATTCTATATTTGTAAATTACAAAAGTTTAATTAAATTTGCAGTTCAACTGAAACGTAGTAACCTATGATATATATAGTAATAGGGTTCTGAAACTTTTCCAGTACTCAACACAAATTCGGTTTGGCACACAATAAGAGAAATATGTGTGTGTATGTACATATATGTATATCTTGAAATCCTAAATGTCAAAATGTAAATTTATAGCAACGTATAAATGCGTTGCATGATTCAATTTGCGATTCTTTGCAAAAAGGACAGAAAAGATTTGTAACTTTTGCAATACGAAACGAAACGAAACTACTATTCAATTCCATAATATAAAATTGCATACGATTCCACATAACTGCATAACTCATAAGTATGCCAAGTTTTAATACGTTGAAACATGGACAAATCATATCCTGTATATCATTTTATCAGCTCTAAAATAAGAGCTGGAACTAAGCAACAAAAAAAAAAGACATATGTAAAGAAATCTTTTTTTTCACATCCGTATTTATATATTTAATACTCTTAACAATAAAATTGCTTATTTCATCCCACAGGTAAATTTCTCTTAAAAAAATTATTTGTGTATTTATGCAAGCCTACAGTATATTTATGGTAGCACGACGAGTAAATCTGTGTCATAATGATAAAGCAATAATAAGTACCGTAGTTAATATGTAATTGAAATATATATTTATATAGATTTTCGAGAACGATTTTCGAGTGAAAATAATTTCTTTTTGTTAAAGAATAAATAGGCAAAATTCGGGGCTTTTATATAATATGCATCCTCCCCTCAGGAACGAATTAATGACGAGTTCCACTGTTCTTGGTTAATCCCTTCAAAAATAAGTGGTTATTCAGTTAAATAATTTACTTTGTCGAAACCTAGGTGTGATTAGATAATGATATTTTTTTCCTAAATTTATTATATATGTAAGTTTTATATGGATGGTTATAAAAAAATATATATATGATTCAATATAAAATTAGTAAAAAATCACATTTTTCAAACCATAAGAAAGTTTGCTGCGCAAATCTCCATCCGTCTTCGTATTACGACAGCAATTTTTTCTTTCTATACAGCCAAAGTTTTCTTTATTTTTTCTTTGTTTGCCTTCTTGCTAGCGTCTGGGAACATGGACTACATTGACAAGTGGCTTGAAGGCTCGGTCATGCTTTTCAGCAACTGTGTCACCCCCCCCTACACCAAATAAGAGAGACAGAGAGAGATAATGATCATGGGGAATAATCAACTTTTCGTGAGCTATTGATCGGTGAATCATTTGGCCCGTTGGGATATCACGCACATCACGCACAAGACGATAAATGGGTGACCGAAATACTCTATAGATTTGAAGAGGTTTACGAGTTGCTTTCGTAGGAAATGCCTTCGTGCTGAGTACACAGAGAGAAAAACTTGGAACAGAAATAATATTGTAGTAAAAGTTGCACAATATTGTGTTTCAATTCTTAGCCACTAAATCTCATTTAAAAATACCTTTTCTATTTTTTGATTACATCTTATGGTATAGTAACACCTGCGGAGGGTTCTCCATTAAGGTACAACATTGCACTTACCCATAAAATGTTAGAGAATGTAACAAAAGAAATAGAAAAACATCCCCAATATCGTAAAAACCTTTTAAATCACCTTTTTCAATCGAACCAAACATAAAAAGGACGCGAATGTAACACTTGCACCTAAAGCAAAAAGCCAATAAAAACACTGAAATCTGTCGTTATATTTTCCAGCGTATCAGATACACGCCGAACAAAATACTATATAAACCGTTGGTAAATATTTTCGCACGATTTACGATCGACTGGTAAAAAAAACCGTTTAGTTCTGCAAATCTGCCAAAAAATAATATATATAAAAGGGTGGAGTTTTATCAACAGTGCTAACTTATTACGCCTTGCTCTGACAACATAGAGGCCAGATAGTCGTCAATATACACATAGCATTCGCTTAAATAAAAATGAAAGAATAAAAAAAAAAAAAAAACTGGTGTGCTTTTCACTAGCCTTAGTTATAAGGTAATAACTTTTTCAAAAATATGAGGTTTTCTCATCAGGTATACAAATCTTAAATTCAAAACATCATTTGCTTATGTTCCTGTGTGAACTGACAGACTCACTCACACAAAGTCATTGCGAAAATAGTTCAAATGCATGCAAGGACTCCCAACACTCCTCCTCAATGCGAACTATTATGGCTCCAAAACCCTTTCAGTTTATCACGCGATCGATAACACCTTTTTGACAGATAACTGATTTATTTAATATGTTTGAAACAAACATAGAAGTACATATTTGGTTTCAAAGTAATCCCACATACTGCTTAATAATACCTACGAACCTGATCTTAAACCAATCTGCCGCCCCATATAAATCCCAGCAGCTACCGCAAGTGTTAATTCCAAGCAGTGGCACAAGGGTTTCCGCGGTGGGAAGAAGGGAAGTGGAGTTTGTAATTCTTGCAGGATCAAGCTGGAGTACGAATGATGAATTTTAATTAGTTTGCGATTAACGTAATCCAGCATCGAATTTACAGTTCCTAACTGTGCTGAGTTTATTTGAAGTATACTAGTCAGGTATTTGCTGGTTTGCAGTGACGGTCACTACATTAGGAGAAATAGCAACAACTCATCAATTATTATTATATACAGTGGCGTCTATAGTCACGAGCCCCCCAAATTCGAAATAGAAAGATTTTAAATATCTGGTTTTTACCAGATCGCGTAGGCATTTCAAATTTTTAAAGCCTTTCAAACAAGAACTGTGTCGTAAATTCTGAATCTATTTTTTATTTGATTCAATGTTTAAAATTAGAAAAACAGCGGATTAAGTCCAAAGAAGAGATTTTTTATAAGTGCGTTATTTTTTTTTTGAAATGACTGAATTTAGCATATAGTACTTTTGTATGGTATATCGAGCAAAATTTATTTAAATTATCTAAATTCATGAACCGCCACTGTTTGTGGGTACATAGTTCCCTGCGGTGCAAAAAGAAAAACAGAAGCTCAGGGAGCCACTTCTCTAATAGTAAGGACTGCGTTTGACGACGTTTCGTTAACATTGGTTGGTTTGAAAGTTGATTAAGTTAAAGTTTGTTCAAGTATTCCAAATTATTGTTGATTTCTTCAATCGCTTTGAAGTTACATGGCTTTCTAGATTTTCATGTGTAACACATCAGAAACTAATTCTTAGAAACAACACTTTTCTTTGATATATACCCAGAAAAAACTAACGCGTATTATAAATTCATTATAGTGTCAAATACTATAAATAATTTAATACATTGGTTCTATATGGCTTGGTGTATGATTTCACGATCGAAAAATGGTGCAAAATTCATTTTCAATTCATTTCAATCAAATTTAGATATTTTACTCGTTTTGACAAACTAGAAAACTATTGAAGACGAGGAATATTTAATAGTTAAAGACCATGTACTGAAACATCAAGATGAATTGGACAATAGAAGACTAAACAAGCAAGTGTACAGAAAATGTCTAAATTTAGACAATAAACGGTATAAATAACATTATGAGTGTAAGAGAGAGAGAGAGAAATGAAAACATGTGAAATTGGAACCATCAGATGAATGGCTTGACGAAACGGGAAACGGAAGGGAAGAGAGCGATGCCAGGTTAGAGCCATTCCCGATGCGAGACACGCTTTTGTTAGTTTCAACTTTGCAGTCTTTACCGGTAACCACGGTAACGTAACGGGGCACTAGTAACGAATTGAAAATACGTGCGGATGTAACGCTTTTAGAAAATTTTATTTTCAAACAAAAGTTTGAGCCGGTGTGAACTCGTTCGCGTTGCTTAATGTACAGCACAAATTTAATTGTTTGCCAGTAAAATTCGGTTACAGAACTTTACTGACGCACGGACGGGATACTATATATTGTGGGTAGCATTGGCAACGGTTGCCATTTCCTACCCACTCTGTTGCCCATCCATGTTGCAAACTAGTTTAGGCCAAATTTTGTCTGGCAGGTTAATAGATTTTGAGACGTTGCACTGGGACGTTGCCTCAGTTGGTGCAAAGAGTAAATTATTATATATATATATATATATATATATATATATATATATATATATATATATATATATATATATATATATATATATATATTTGTATAATATCAACAGTAAAATTTAGGTTGTGAATTATAAAGTCAAACGCATTATAAATTATGATAACATACATAGTTATTAGCTAGTTGTGCATGTGTTTATATGAAAATAATTGTTAGCTAGACCTAGTTATCTGCAGCTAGGTACCTACATGTAGAATGTATTAATTTGAAACTTGCATTACAATATCAATAAACCATTAATGCAAGTCAATAAACAGAATAGATAACATGCAAGTATCGGAATCACAGATATTAACGGCAATGACATTATCTGAATATATAGCTGAATAACGACCAGACAATAGGTATACTAGCTAAAGTTACATTACTAATCCTTTAACAAATACAAGGAAAATAGAACATATCTATCTCACCGACATGTATTAGAGGTTTTGCTCCATGTACGAGAGGGTTACTTGGATTTAAATTTATTGTGTTGTTATCATCACACTTCAGTAGTCTGGTGAGTAGGATTAAATTACTGAATACATTATTAAGAACCCTACCACAGATTATTACAAAACATTATCTTGGGATAAATTTTACAAAGATTCATCTTATAAAAGTACTATACAATTTTTTCGAAAAGCGTACTGTTTATTGAAAAATTGCATTTGAAAATATATATATTTTATATTTTCGATTTCGTAAGTTAGAATACATATCGATTTTATTTCATTGCAATCGAAAGGTAAAACAATTATAAATACAGATAGTATTGTATTCAATCTAAAGAAATTTTATATGCGCAAAGTTGCAAATTTTAAGTTTGAATGTAGCCTGGAAAACACATTCTATTTTAAGAAACAACATATATACCGGTGGTTAAAGTTATTATCTCGAAAAAGTATTAAAATTTCTTTTTGTTTCACTTTAGAAAATGATAGAATTTATACAATACATTTTTGTTTGCATATACAATGAATAACTTATAAAGAACACTTGAAATATCCATAACGCTATCGAATTTGTGTGCAAATTTGTCGAAATGTTCGCCAATCTAATAAGATATTGATAATATTTACTTATCGTTGACTAAATATACAACGCGAGTCGAAACCTAAACTTCAATCAACAATTAAATTATAAGCGCTATAGTATTCATGTCACACAATTTCTGTGCATGTTTGAACGACTACGATTTACGCGCCAGCGCACCCAACGGCAACAATAGTACTACAAGTCGACAGCGTATCCCTTAAAAATGAAGACGCGCTACATACAATGTTCTGGTTCGATTCCTGTTCACTGACACGAGGCAACGAATGTGCGTCGAAAAGAGAACCTACGAAATTTAATTGTAAACGGAAATTGTTCCGAAACTACGATTAAGTGCGTGACAGAGTTGAACAATTCATCACTAATGAATAAACAATGTTGGCTGAAATTGTAAAAAGCCAATGGCTCCGGCCTGACTTGTAAACAGACATTTATTTCGTTACAAATTTGGTTTACGCTAGGAAATGCAGCTATTCCCGTTACCTGGTCCACTGATGACAGCTGATAAATTTTGTTGAATGATTTTATATTGAAATGGATAATATTAAATAAAAGTGCAATATATTTTTGCAGCGTAAGCTGTAAATCATTATAAATTTGGACGCGTCAGTTTTTGGTCGTACATAATTAAAAACAATGAATACTAATAATAACATTGTCGAACTTTTTTGACTGATTGCTTGATTGATCATTACGGAATTTGAAATTCAGCAGAATGTTAATTGATTTTTTATAAATATGTTATTTATTTTTTACAAATTTTACGCTATCCTGCGTGAAACTAATTTAAAAGTTAGTTAGTTTTATTACGGTGTTTGAACAATGTAGAAACACTCACAATATACATTGGAAGCAATTGCACCAACAAGCTCAGGGCGCGGTGGCTTTATAAACTATTTAATTTAAGCAAATATTTTTATACTTTCTGTTGAAAAATTTTCTAAAACACATTCCGACAAACAACATATCTTATGTAATCTTTTGAAGCGAGGTAAAACGAATATATTTAAAATGTATTACATTGATTAACTAGAACTGTCATCACACAAACATGGCTCTTATTTGGGGTGGACTGAGTTTGAATGTTTCTCCGACAGATAGCGAACAATACATTTACTACAGGCAATCGATATCGATATATCTGACTATTCTTAATAATTCCATTGTTTGACTATCAATAAATTGAAGTAATGTGACATTGTGAAATTTAGTATGCACCTAGTGACAGCGATTTCGAAAAAATGTAGGTGATGTATACTCACCATTATTTTGGATTAAGAGTAGATACATCCGTGCAGAATGGCTAATGCAAATGTAAGAGAAGATGCCATTAAGGATCACACACAGGACACAGGCAAGCGCTTATCCATTGCTGAGGAAAGCATGTTCCATTACGGATTCCCTTATCAAAGGATAAAAGGTTTTTAATACGACTACGCGATGATATTGGAACACTCGACTATTTGCACTCCGTAGGCCACACACCACTCCATGAATTATATTTTCAAACATTTTCTTTCTCTCAAAGGATAATTAAAATAACGATGAGTCAGAATAAATATGCCATATATTCCTATTTTATATATATATATATATATATATATATATATATATATATATATATATATATATATATATATATATACTTCTTACCTTTCATCTTAACTTTGACTCTTTCTAACATAGGGTTCATTGAATTTTCACGTTAATATATATATATATATATATATATATATATATATATATATATATATATATATATATATATATATATATATATATATATAAGCGAATCTCACTTCTGATGTCAGATTTATAAGGTAAATCTTAAAAATAAAAAATTCACTGGTAAACGAATACTAAATAACTTTTATTCACTGTTTTGCGATCTATTCACAATCGTGGTTCATACCATAATGAACAACCTTTCTTAAACAATCATATAACATTGTCAATTATAATCGCAGGGCTATAGGTGACGCAATTGCCAACAGAGGTGTCGTATCGAAAATGATGACGAAATGCTCGCATATATAATAATATATGTGGCTTGGTAAATATAAATAATAATTTATAATAATTAGATTTACTGAGAATTATTAATAATTACTTGTTTAGCTTTGTACAATTTTTTTCGTTTCAATTATTTATAAACAAATTTAACCAGTGGAGAACGAGGTGCGGAATATGCATAGTATATTTCCACATTCCACCGAAACTAGTTGTGAATTATTAATAATTACTGGTTTATGTGATAAATTCTTGCAAATTAATCACTTTGATCTATTTATTTGGTTAGTAAAAATAATGGCCGGTTTTCGTTAATATGAACCGATTGATTACGTGAACCATAACATAAAAATATGATGTTTCAATTTTAAGATTTGTATATCCCTGGATAGAAAACGTAGTGTTTCTAAACAGGATATTTTAAGCGAAAGTGGTTGTTTACTCGTGTTTTATTTTGCATATTAATAAGAACGACACGAATTAAAGAAAAAGTGAATCAAATAAAAGTTAAAGATTTAAAAATTTTTGGTCACATTTGTATGAAACGTTTATTTGAAAAATGTACCATTTACTGAAAAATTATCTAATTAGTTTTGATGCTGGATCCCCTTTGTTAATTAAAAAGACTTTGTAGTTGGAAATTTGGTAATAAAAGATTATATATGCAAGTGTAATTGGTGCAATAAAGAACTTATGAAGCGATTAGCTTGTAATTTGTTTGATTCCAGATAAATTAAATTGAAAATCATGAGTAATAAACTGCAATGAAGATCGTGCCGTGAATTTATATGAAATTAATGGGAATCCTTGTGAGTTTGGAAGCGATTCCATATATACTTACTACCTACACGATCTAGTCAGGCGAGAAATGTGACCTCTCTCTCTCTCTCTTTCGCCCGAGTTGCACCACTTGCATTCACAGCACGAAACCACTGTAATATAAAGTAATTTCTTTAGCATAATTTTCCCAACATTCGAATAAGGAGGACTTGCTTCTCATTTGGTTACCCACGAATAATTAATTACTTTTCTTATAAACGAAAAACAAATTATGGAGTTTTGATTAATGTTGGACAATCATAATTGCATAAGAAATGAAAAAAAAAAATCACCATGACGAAGTTCAGAAAATGATATTCTTTCATGTTAATTACATTGGAATATTTTCAGCAAATATAATCGAACAAATTAATCTCAGAATAGGCTCCTGCAGGAACAATCTAGAAAAATCTAGATAAAAAATGCTAATGAGAATTAATGCCGAATGGGCGCTTGAACCCTGGCTAATTTCTTAACTGACGCATATAACCAACTGATTTCGTAGGATAAGACTAAACTAACGTTCAAGTATAGTTTAAACGTTGAACTAATGCAAGCGTTCAATGCGTTCCGAATGTTCAAATATTTAATAAGAACATTATTAAATACTAGGTTAACACCATGTGCCCATATCTTATCCAGATTACTGTTCTACACATAATTACAAACAAACATATTCACAAACACCTAAGCGTATATAAATAATGATATGATAATTATACGTTGAAAAATCAGAGTACATATATTTTTAATTTGGATACAACATAGCAAGGTATTTTTTCATCACATAACGAAATAAACGCTTAATTAAATTCCCAATTAAACGTCCTGCATCAAAAAAAGTTAATTGAATACATGTTTAGACGAAACAATCAAAGTGTTCGCTGGAATGAACACAAACATACGAACAAACAGAGTGACACTAACAAACACAGTTGCAGCCACCAATTCCTACAGCTCATACTGTACGAAGAGCTAAAACCTAAATAATTGCCCACATAACACAAACACACGTATAACACAATTATTATTTTGCTGTAGAGCGTTTACACATACAGAATCTAAAACCGATTACCCAAATACTGGTTTCGATGCATATAATCTGTGTTATTACTACATTTTTTGTGCGTTATTCTAATGGTTTAGGATACAAAATAAGCGCAATATCTTATGCGCTATGCCTATTATAAGTTTGATGTTCTGTTCCTAAGTAGCCAAGTCACAGTTAGTAAGACAGTTTGGAGATTAATGTGGGAAGTTTCGTGCGAACATGGTGTTTGGCCTGTTTACATACGCACGCTGTAGACGTATGCTTTTGCCTTCGTGTTTTTGTCAATGGCTTAGCAAGCAGGATTTTGGCCCGTCTGCCAGAGATATTGTTTTAGCTTTAGATAAACAGAGTGTATTTTTTGTAACTACTCGGCACAACATTGTTAAACTATTACATAAAGATAACCATCCACAGAATAGGAGATATAATTTTCCAAAGTTTTCGAAATTTCATAAAATTTATTCTATTTACGATTCAAGAAAGCTCGAAAAATATAATGATAATTAAAAATAATTATTTTATAATTTAAAATAACAGAGTGCGTATCTTGTCACGGCCAGTGCTGAAGGCGTATGTGCCTGTACCTATGCTTGTTTATAATTTAAAAGTGTATATTTTCACTTTCTTATAAGCCTACTCCATTTCCTATATCCTGAAAGCTCAGAATTGACTGTTTCACGATAACAATTCTCTCCTTTATAGTTTTTACGAACGGGGCTAAAAGTAGGTTTTCGAGTCGGCTTCCTTTTCGTCCCCAGAAGACAAATAAAACTATAAGAAGGAACGAATGGACTAGAAGGAAACCGTTCGCTAATGATTAGATGTAACAGCTATAGAAAAACAGAATCCTTTATATAAATTAACTCTGTTTTGTTTGATCAGACAACGTTATTTTTAATTGAACAATGGGTTTGTTTCACGTAAAAGGCAACAAAGGTTTATTTATATTAGATTTCAATCATTATGCCACCAGAAAACAACAACAAAAAGAGGAGTTTACTGAACATATTTACCATATTGTATGCCTTGTTCATTCCACCAATGATTACCAAGCTAATTAATCAAGATTTAATGAATCACGTTCTTTTGAAAAATATTACTTTTCTGTTTTGTACTCACGAAGCTGTGTTCTCTCTGCTATTGTAAATCATAGAAATTTATTATTTATTTATTAGTCTACACGTAATTCTCGGTTTACGCTGCAGTTATGTTTCTGAACCATCGAATCGGCGTCAAATAAATTCCATGATACCATGTAATGTTACGTTCTACGTCCTCGAAAAATACGCTCAACTTATATGTTACACCAGGTGGCTCAACGAATGCCAATATTTAACTCAATAATAAAATAACATAAACATATAAAAAATATTGACATACGTATATTCGTTGATTATAATAATGAAGATAAATTTGATGAAAATATTGCGCACTTAACGGGTAATTGAAGATGACATTTGTATGGGCAAGACATATATCTAAACAGTGGATCTTATGTTCCCGGTCTTAGTAAACATTGGAATCGCTGGAAGCATTGTCTTAATTAGCAGATGGAATCTCTCTGGGCAACACAAACAAGAACAGAATACGCAAGCACCCACTTTAGGAAGCTATGATACTGACGCTTGGGTGCACGTGATCGCTGTCAAGTCCATAATGATTATTTACTCAGATACAGCAAAAAATATTACAATGAGACTGGACTGGACATTCTTGTACAAATCGAATTCTGTTGAATATTTATATTATATTATTACAAACAGAGTATTCAGATACTCCGACTAAACTCTTATATTATTTGTGGACATTCGTTCATATTTCGATTATAATAAAACAATTTAGTAGCATAGCAATCATTGCTATTTTAATTTACTTTTACTTTTGTCAAACTCATGTCATTTGCGAGATACTTAAAAATGACATGAGTAAACAAACGCTGTTGCAATATTCGTTTTAAAAATCGGAGGTTTACTTTCCTGGAATATTAAAATCTGAAATTCAAAACATCATATATTTACGTACGACATTGGTTGTAGTGTTCATACACACATATCATTATAATACTTTCTTGTATACGTAGCGTATAAGAAAGAAACAGCAAGTAGGAGGAATGAACATTTCCCGCTAGTGCAAAGTCACAGAGCCGACTGCAGAAGGAAGGATTTGTGGTCGAGTAGTGCTCGAAATCATTTCCTGTTTATCCTGTTGCTTTACGAGAATTCCATATCTAATCTACATATATACATTTATACAGACATATACATAACCATAAAGTGGTTTATGTGAGGCATTAGTCGTACCGTATTCGGTCGCTGAAACAGCATAAAATTTTATCAATTTATTTAATTGACTCCATCAATGTATGTATGTATGTAGTACGTGCCGATATCCTGCCATATCTGCCACAGTGCTTGTATACTTTTATTGCCCGAATACCCCAACGTTTCACAGCATATCAAAGATGTTATCATAGTATTGGGAAATGTTAACCAATGAGAATCATTGGCCACATTTTTACCAATAGATAAAACTCGATGAAATGTAAACACATTTTTATTTTTGTATTTCGGTGTGTGCAATTTACGTTCATTTTAAAAAATTTACAACAAAAATACAATTTATTTTTACAGTATTGCTTCATACGCAGAGAGAAAGTAAAACTGTATTCACAGTGAACCAATTACTAATTAAGAATAGAATAGTTATTGAAATATGTATTTAGCTTTTCTAAAATACTGTAAAGGGTTATTATTTTATTATTATTGTAAGTAAAATGTAGGTTATCTTTCACATGAATTTAATGTATAATAAAAGTGTCAATATCGAAGTAATGTAACTAGTTTAGATAATGGGGCTGTAATGTATCCCGCATGCTCCCTTCGCAGCCAATGCACACTGCCGTGTACATAAAATCTAACAGCGATTGTAAAAATATATGAGCCCGCCGTGCGGTGGTGATATTGCGGTTTGTTAAATTTCTCGGGTCAACCAGTTTTATAGCACACGCATGCGCAAACACGTATTAACCCTTACAAATCTTCGACGCGTGTCATAATAGGTACTCAAACAATTCGATACGCAACTGATGTGAATTACAAACGTAAAAACACTGAAAAAACCTACCCTAAACATTCATATAAAGAGCCATTTGTGCCAGAAGTAATTATTTTTAGTAGGAAATATATTTTACAGACAATAAAAAAAAAATGGCGAGGTGCCTGCACTCGACTTTCTTATACGTAGTTTCCACAACGTATAACAAAGTAATAAGAACTTATTGATGTAAAAATGTTGATTGCAAAGATGCAAAGATTTGTTGCAGAATATTATGATTAACTCGTTTTTTCTGTCTTCTTCGACAATATTCCCAGCACTATCTCACTCTGAATTCAATTTAGAAATATCTCATCAATTTAGAAATATAATTAATTTTGAAAAGCAGATATATTAAAATTCAACTCGGCATACTTCTGCCGGAAGCAGCAGAGATTCTTTGCTTATTGTTTTCGAGAACGATTCATTACCTCACGCACAGACTCGGAGAATACAAATCTAATATATGCCATGGCGCACTAATTTGATGTACTATGTTCGCGAACAAGCGAAACAGAACAGAATCCATGCGGGCATAGGTATTGTATTCGCCGGTTTGCTGATTTCATGAAACTACCACCAAACCGCTGACTAAAATAACTATAATTAATATTACGGAGTACGGTCGAATATCAAGTATATGTGACAACATCCGAATTCCAAATAAGAGCAAGTTTTTGAAGTAAAATAATATATATTAATGTATTGTTTATTGAAAAGAGCAACGCAAAACTAACGATAAAATCAACAATTTAGTAATTGATACCTAACGTATATAAAAGTCTTGTGCTGGCCAAAATCGATTTATTAGATAATCTGTCGAAGGAAAGGCTTTTTTCGCATTTGACGTCAATTTATATACTGTTGAAATTTCGATGTGATCAAAAGCAGGTGACAGGGAACCCAGCCAGTCGCAAATAAGTCTTTACAGTATATGATGAAGCTTTTCCATCATTTCCTAAACTCTCTTCTATAAAGTTACCTATTAAATATGCCCTCAATGGACGTCATGAAGCGAGCAACGTGTATCATCAGATACTTTACATTACCTTATTTCCTGTGTGGCTGCTTTTCCAAACGAAGCCTTTGTTTTTGCTATTATCCAGAACACAACATATACTTTTTTGACAACACGGGCTTATATGAGCCGTTTGCCATTGAAGTAGAGAGAGATCCTTATAAATGTTAATTGAAATTTGACGAACAAACATTATTGGTTTCTGTTACGAAATTTTATGTACGTATACGATACAATAGGAGGTTTCAAAATACCAGAGCTTATCGCACGGTTTTGTTGCTAAAAATTCAACATTTAAAAATGACTAAAACAAAAGTCGTATACGTCGCTGGAATCAGGAAGACATGAAACTCATTTAAAAATATTTTTTATGTAGTCCCTTCAGATTGAATTCAAAAACCATAAAAGTCTTTATTCTGAAATTTTCAATTCCAGAAAAAAACAAGTTTAGGTACCTATGCCTTCAGCTCGTCTTAAATGAAATATATGCGACGCGAGCAACATATTATTACATTTTATTTCGTTTGTTTCTGTTATCTGAACATATTGAAGAGAATGTTATGTTTTATATATATATAGATTTATGTAAAATATACATAAAATATGTATAGGTGGGTATAGCAATTTTGCTGTGTCAGTCAGACCTGAATACATAGTAAATTGGTATTATCAAAACGCTGACCAAATTGTTTCATATAGGGAAATATCGCGGAATATGGGTTCATAATAAACTATAAATTAGTTGAAAATATACAGTTAATTCATGAAATGAAGTGTACATCTAGAAAGTTTTGCATGGACAGATTTCAAGAATAAACGGGAAGACAAAGTTATGCATGCAAATAAGTTTGGTAATTATATTCGTATATGTGGGTAAATGATGTCGCTGCCATATCTGCATCGGATATCATATATTATTACAGCACAGGTAGGTAGCATATGGAAATGTTTAGTTGCACATTGCATTGTACATAAGTTCCGTCTGCATCTTGGGATTAAACGTGCAAGATAGTTTGTCGGAAGCCCAGATAGCTGTGTATACCTGCATAAACTAATTTATCGTGCACTCTTAGAAATCACCAACTACAAAGTTATGTTGTTGCCCTAAGCTAAATGCGCCCTTTGTGTATTTACTTTAAAGTGAACACTTATATATCAAATGTGAAAACGTTTTCTGTCTACACGAGTTTGAACTAGAACCTGCAGTGCTGTACAAAGAACTTTCTTATATCTTTAACAAAACAATAAGTACTGTTTTTATGTGGTTTATTTATTACAAAAACTAATGCTGTTTATACATTTGGTTTTAAATATTACTACTTTAAACTTAAGATAATATATCCAGGTGTGCAGTTTTATATTTGAAAACCATGTCTAATCCGGTAGTAACAGTTTACTCTTGGTACTATTTCAATATCTAAGTAGACAAAATGTGATTCTTATTTTCCTTAGTTTCAATACATTAATTTCAAGGAAGTCTAGCATGAATTTAAAAAAAAATAAGGCAATATATGAAATAGATAGTGGAAGCATAAGAAAGTCGAGTGTAGGATACTCCAGTATTTTACTAATTTAAGTTTGCATAAGTCAAATTGAATTTAGTGCAGATGCTCTTATTGAATATTTATATATTGTTTTGTGACTCCTGTTACCTTTGAGATACAGATATTTATTTCGCCATATCCAATTCTACTATTTACGTATGTGTAGGAAATGGATTTTCATTAGTTGCATGCAATCCTTTGTGCCAGAGTAATTCAATACTGCATCTGTTAGACGTAACATAGTGTACACTATATATAATGCACTGTTCGCGTGTAACCAAAGTATTTGCTCCATTTTCGTCGAGTGCTTATCGTTCTAAATATTCTACTTACCTGGTTGTCACATCGTATTAGGACACACCCTTTCATTGTCGACTACGCACGTGGCCTCTTCTAATTAATTTAAGAGTTGATATTCTCATCTTGGGACCAGGATAGGGGTACTTGCATGCTAATGAAACTGACTGCGCCGTGCCAAATTAACAAGCTCTCATTTCTGGAATACCACAGGTTTTATTATCATTTCTTATCTTACATTATAATTTGCAATAAAATGTTCACTATTTACATTCGCAAAGTATTTTCACGTACTTTGTTACCAAGACCGTATTCCATGTAAAATTACAGCGAAGGAAGCTGTATACGTTTCAAAATTAGATGCGACCTTAACGAAATGAAATAATAATTTTCAGTTTTTGTTGTCATCATGCATTGAACTGTAGGAAAATTATCTGAAATTATATAGACTGAAAACATGTCCGCTCATTGATACAAACAAAATACTGTAACGGAATTTGATAGAACAAACTGATCTGCGCCGTGATTTGTTCTAGAACCTTGTGGCGAGTCTTCAGATGTGTCTGGAAGTATTGTGTTCTATATGCATGCTATGCTGACATCAGAGCAGACAGAAATAAATAAATAACGGTCGTGTGCGGGAAAGAAATAAATATGTGAATAGACATTGTTTCTTTTGTGGGTGAAAACAATAGTCCGAACTCCATTTAGACGAAGTTATAGAAAGCGAAATATCCCAAATTATAATTGGTTGTAAATAATCTCTAAAAAGAAAAAACAAAATTATATAAAAATTTACTTAGAAAATCATACATTGATAAAGTTTCGAATTACGCTGGAGACATAACGTCAAAAAATATTGGAAGACGATCTCAGTTAAAACGATGTTTACATACAAGGATTACACTCCATTTTGCTGTTGATGCCGTATAAGTGGAATATATTGATTTAGTTTGTCTGTTGGTATAAAACGCATTTACAAAGTATTTTCTTTGATATTGGCAATCTATAATTAGATTTTCGGGATTTACACTAATTTTAATGAGAAATGAGTTGATTCATATATATATATACATGATAAGAACGCAGTTTATCTTAACCGGCATTCACACCGATTTCACTATTGACCCATGTGAAGCAAATGCAGTCCGACAAACCGATAGGTCGACGCTTGGTGTGAATTCCGCTTAACGCATAAAAAATGTTCAGTTGCATTATTGACTGCACAGTTGCACCAATAGCACTTAATTTTAATTCACGCATTTAAAAAAATCCCAGGAATACATTATTTAAGTAAATTTTAACAATTATATACTACATTTATTCACATAGGCAAATTTGAAGAAAGAAGACAGCCGGCAGATAATCAAATCGTAATATATCTATAGTGTATGTCATTTGGTCCTTATATCATCAGAAATACTCGATTTTAATAACAAGCCAATTTTAGTTATTTCAAAAATTAAGGCTCCATAATTTGTATCTAAGCATAATTAATAAGTAGTATTAGGCTTTCAGTGATAGCACGGAAACAGTCGAATACCACCGATTCTTCCCGAAAGTATGCATTCCTTCGAATGTATAGTAGTTGCATCCCTACACTTACTTTTACTGAAATACCCTTGAAATAAAACGAATTTTCCAACGCAGCGACGATATATAATATATATCAAATATTGTTGTAAAGATCGAAATGATAACAATTAAAAATAGAACAAATTGAATGCGGAAGACAAGAAAACATGATGGCAATAAATATTAATGCCACAATAATATAGCAGAGTTGTACACACAGTTCTGTTGATATACATATATATACATACAATATATATATATATATATATATATATATATATATATATATATATATATATATATATATATATATATATATATAAAAGTGTAAATATTTTAATATTTGCACACACAAGCACAGTCACAAGTCAATTATCACGTGTTGTCCGGGGAGAATTCTCGGTCGTACGTTTGCGTCTGTGCATTCTGTACGAGACTCTGGCGTGCCTCCACGATGCGCGATGTAGTCCGCAGAAAATGCCGAGGATGACGCCGCTTGTACGGCTCCCACTCGGCGCAAGGCGTGCGTCAGTGCGTCACAATTACATCTGGCGCAGATTTCGTCGACTGGATACTGTATGGACTGCGTTTGTCCATTTTGTCCACTTTCTCAATACGGATCTTACCTTCTGCCCGGTAGCGGTCTTCCTTTTTGTAGCCGAATGTACTGAACGGCGCCGGAGGACTGGGATGAGGCATTGGTGATTGTTGATGGTGCGATAGTTGATGTTGTTGCTGCTGCTGCTGCTGTTGCTGGTGGTGGTGGTGATGTTGTTGTTGTTGTTGTTGTTGTTGTTGTTGTTGTTGTAAGGGAGGGTCAAATAAACTTTCTCGTGTTTGGCATGCGCTATCGCACATCTCAAACTGTTCATATTCTTTCTCGGTCGTGGTGCGTTCTGGGGGATACGAACCCTCCCGAGCCGTAGGCATGATGCCATATAATTCCCCATTATATCTAAACAATTAAATTTTGATTCAATTGGATTATAAACTGTCTAATGGATGCCTAGAATTATTGTTGTCACATTTAATGAAAACTTACATAAGATTAATATTATGAGGACCCTGGGGCAAGTAGAGGATGTCTTACAGTTTTTGCAAGAATGAGATTTGTGTAGATAAAAATAGTTTTCCCGTTTTTTGTGCAAGAATGGGATATTTTCTCTGCTATATATAGAAGTTACAGCGTAATTTCACATGTCTTCTTCGTGATATCGGTGCAAGAATGGGATAAGTCCAGCAAAGATACGAAAACAGAAGGAAATAAGGGAATAGAGGATGAGTTATCATATTTTTGAATAGGAATTAAACTAATAGAACTAATTCACGATTTGAAAACATGACCTAATTTATACTAATTTATTATTATGGATAGTTTTCTTCAGAGAAAATAATATGAAATTTCAATTTCATATAAACGTAGAAAATAAAACTTCAAGGGTACAAATTATGTATTATATTGGTCAAATGGGACGAGCTTGACGTGTAATTTCTAATAAAATTATTTCATTTCAGTTGGAATTTGAATCGTTCTCAGTTTCTACTGAATTTAAGAAATGAATATCTCCAAAATTAATTTCTTGCAGAGGCGAACAAAATATTTAGTAAAATTATTTGAAATACGAAATACCATAGGCATACTAAGGAAAATATGAGATGCCTTTTGTAATTTCTTGTAAATGTATTTCAAATTCCAAATTCGTTTCTTGAAATATATATAAAATATTGGGTTCTTGCTCAGATGATAATCTGTACTATTTCTTCATTAGTGTGGGAGAGAGACAAATCGCGAATTGGACCGTCAGTACAGGACAAACGAACATTTACAATTCTTTTTTTTTGTATAATCCCAACATTTGATAATTAAATTCCACAGAATAATAAAGGGGGATAATAAAAAGAACCTTTACCTACCTACCTATACATACAATAATTAAAAGTATAATACAAATTTGAGTATATTTGTTTAATCCCAAAAATATGCGGTAAAATAAAATATTTAATGTGAAAATTATACGTCACCTATCATTTCCCTTGATTAAAATCGGCAAAAGTTCACCCCCGGGTACGTAACATGGTGTATTCTCTTTCGCAGTTGATTCGAATTTCTGCGACGGACTGCTGTGACTGCTGTTTGATAATGAATGATCGGCCATTACTTTCTTCGCCTCAGCGCTGATGGCAGCTTCTTCCAAGCTCTTGTGACCCAATACATTTAGCTGTCGTTCCCTGCTTTGTCTGATGTGTTCCTGCACAAAAACAACAGCAAAACATAAATATGACACAAATATCATCAATTCAGTATTCTGCGAAATTAATTAAATTTACCACATTTAAAATGTTTATAATATGACAATAGTCCTTTGAATGTTGAGTGACTGTGAGATGGATGAAATTAATTATTAATTAACAAGCTCGATTCAGGCTGGACCACGGATTTTAATTTCGAGGATTAATTGAACTGCAAAAGCTTCGAATGACTAAATTGTTTGATATGCTCAATAGAATTACTCGCCATTCACATCTGCACACTGAAAAATAATTGGCTGTTCTAATTGCCACGTAATATGTACTAACATTCTATAATAAATTTTTATATTTACAATGATTTACAGGTCTCATTCTTTATTTATAACGTATTTCTTGAATAGTTCATATTATTAGCAACATTTTAGGTATTTTTTTCATGAATATAAGGACTATTTAGACTATTATATATATATGTAGAATAATAACAACTAGTTGTTAAATGTTCAACTAGTAAACGTTATATTTAACAAATTTTGTTTAATAAAATTAATTAATTAATATAAATGATTGCTGCCATCAACTGCGTGTAAATATAACACAATTCAAATTTAAATTTTATGCCAATTGAATAGCATTGTAAATTTGACGTGAAAATAATTATAGAAATGATATGTCATGTGTTATATATTTAATTTAATTAATCGTAATATAGTAAACAGATTATTATTTATTTAGCAGATAAATCTGTTCAAATATTAATATATTAATTAAAATTAGGCATAAACATATATATGCTTGTGGGATATTCAATGTAAACATCGTCGTAAATACATTTTCCAAATATTATTATTAGGCGTTTTAATTACCAAGAGATGCCATTGCACGTATCAAAACTAACAGGTGAAATGGTACATATTGAAATAACCTCCCGTTTAATTAAATAAATATATATTGTTTGGAGTCAACATTGACTTTATTTATATGTCTGTATGAACGCTCAGTAGATAACACTGTTGATCACAAAAATATTATGTATGGAATTTAAGATTTATCGAAAAACGTCCTATATTTGAAAAGTACCAGAAGTACTTGTTTGCTCGAGTCTTATTTTATGTATTTCGAATACGACACGAATTTGATAAAAACTGTATCTTATTAAGTATTGAAATTTGTAGTAACTTTACCATTTACTGAAATCTATTTTGAAAATTGGCAATGCCAATTATTAATTCCAAATAATTTTATAAAAATTATTGCGTCATCGATTGTCAACGTTTGTAAAAATGAAGAATGGACTATATATATACGGGCCCCATGGTGCCCACAGGTTAACCTAGTTTTATAGCAATTATTCTATTTACTATCATAAAATACAATTATAGATATAACCGAAGCACTGGATGCGAAATAAAAATTGTCCTTTGATTTTTGATAAAATGAAATGTTTTTATTGCTGAAAATTGCAGCATCGTACCGAGTTCGGTATTTTACGTTAATTCGCCGGTTCGGTTAGGTTTCGGTCCACACGGGAGTAATGGTGATTAATCGTGTGCAAATGAAGACCATTAGTGACACGTGACGTAACCCGATGGTGCTAAACGCTTTCCAGGTTTTCCAGTCGTCCTGTCCTGTTCTGTCCCATACCATGGCACACTTGACAATTACATTTGCAAATAAGCAAATTTGCATGCGTCCACCAAACCGTAAATCCAAGTGTTCTTGTTTTAAAGTTGATGTACATATTTACTACCGTACAAACATTCGAATATTCAACCCACCATAGTTTTTGTTACTGGCATTTTTCATTGTTATATTATTATATTGTTCTATTCAAGTTTCAAACGATTTCACCGTGCGTAGATTTACGAAACTAGACAGGTATGAAGTCTTATTACAAAAGGCTGAAGTGACAGTCACTCTACATTCTTATACGTATTATTATAAATAATATATAGCTATTTTCCAAAACCATTTTTCAGTCAAATTGCTAGAAATTTCAATATCTGTACCTCTTGTAAAAAACATAATTTCGTAAAACGTAAGAAAGTTTCTCGAAATTACAATATCTTTAATTTTGATGAGATGCAATTTTCTCTAATTCGCGTCATTTTTGGGATATGTAAAAAGTAGCAAGAGTAAAAGATAACCCCCGGTTAAGATATGGTTCTTAAAAATAAGGGGTTTCCTTCAAGAACATTTCTTTAATTTAAAGATTCATAATATTTCGCTTAACGAGCTTAGCTTTAGAGCACACATACACATATACACACACATATAGATGTCATGCAATAGTCTGCTTATTTTCAGAGACGGATAATACGTGTACTTTTGTTAAATTCGTATAAGGAAGTGTTTAGAAAGTAATCTGAAAAATGATAAATATTGATGTAAGTATTGAGCTTACCTGTATGGTGTGATGATCTCTGATGAGTTTCTTGATGCAGTTGAAACAGAATGTGAAACACATGCCAGACAAAATCAGCGAAAATATCACCATGATGATAATGATATGTTCAGAGTTCAAGACCATTGATTTTTTCGCCTGAAAACAGAAGATAAGTATTGGTATCAAAGGTAAGAATAAGGTTTTGGTAAATTTTCTTCTATATTAAATTAAAATTAAATAAAATGATTATCAATAATTCATAATTAATAATTCTTCATATGAGCTTATTTATCTTTGGGTTCAATAAATATAACAATTCATTTAAATGCATCATTAATCTTGTTAGCAATATCCATTATTTAAAATCATATGGAAATTAAGGCAATTTTTAGATAAATGCAGACTCCGCCAGAATAATTAAAATGGATGCCCTGTATTGCGTGAGTTTGCACAGCACTGTACAGACTTCAATGATTTTTTTTGCTTTGAGCGTAGTGTACACAGTACGACATATTGCTGTGACGTAGAAGGATTCACTTACGCTTGATTACGGCATGCACTTACGGGGATTGTGCACAATTGAGCACGATGTCTTTTATTAGAATCGAATCGAAATCTTCTGCTGGAAGAGCAAGTGTAACAAGGTTTATTTTTTTGCAAAGAAATTTAATTTACGTTTCTACAATTTCAAAATTGTATTATAACTCCATATACTTGGTTGTACATCGCTATCTCAAACCTCAAGTGGACAATTCTGCCAACAATACAAAATATCACCCCACATTTTTCTTAATTGGGACCGTTGAAAGAAGAAGAAGAAGTGGTTCGAATCCGGCCTATACCAGTTTGTATTTTTATAAACAAATCATTCTATACAAACATTCATATATTCAGTCATTTATACAAACACATACATCATGGTGTTTATGTATATAATAAGTTGTTAGTAATATATTCTAGAGGCCAGGTATCAGATAAACGTATAAGTATTGTAAACATAAACAACAAAAGCTGTAAATGGAGACTGATATACAAACAGAAAAAATTTCACATCAGCTATACTTGTGTTACCAAAACAATGTCTCAACTTCGATCAGCGTCGTCTCAGTAAATTTTGTTATAAAAAACAGTACTTATTTTAAATACATAAATTCAAGTACGCTACTGTTAAAATACTAAGTCTAGTTCATCAAGTAAGAATTATTGCTAAAGATATGAATCATTATTTCAGTTGGTAGCAAACATTGTTCAAGTGAAGTTTAGATTTAATTGTGAAATAAGAGCAAACACAAAATGAAATTGTTAATTACCTTATTGGTGTGCCAAATATTATGTGTAAGTATTTAATTATTATTATTATTATTAGTATCAACGCTTTAAGAACTATTCGGTCAAGTGACTCAGTATTCATTTTCGAGCCTTTAATATGAGTGATCGTCGAAGCTTAATTGCAATCGCATTTGTTAGGGTCTTAAAATTGGGAACCCTTCTTTATACTACCCTTGGAAAATATCAAACAAAAGCCTTTTCTGATTGTGAACTCAAAGACCTTTGAAAACAATATCTCAAGCGGAAGTAATGATTCCTGTAAAAGTTGAAGATATTAAAATTTCTAGCTTTATTTTGTTTACATTCTTTTTTCGAAATACGTTTACTTAAGGTGCTCATTTGGTTAATATCTCATTCTCTGTCTAGTAACGGGTAATATCTATTGATTTCAGACTTATTAAGATTTATATAAATAATCTAGTAAAGCAGAACGCCTAGAACCATACAATATCTACAATATGGCGTATTTTTGTACAGCGAAACTTTATCACTGTAGCTGTAAATTGGTATATATATATATATTTTTTTTGGATTATACAACTTAACAGCAACAGTAATCAAATTTCGTTGTAAAAAAATACGCCATATTGTAGATATTGTATTGTATGGTTGCTTTACTAGCTTATTTATATAAATCTTAATAATTTTGAAATCAATAAATATTAACTGTTGTTAGGCAGAGAACGAGATATTAACAAGACGAGCACCTTGAAAATCACCTTTGAAAATTGTTATTTTATATGAACGTCCTGCTATTTACAATTTAGTTTCATAGCTATTGTAGGGTGATTACAGACCGACTAGAAATGGTGTGAAGGCCACTCCAGCTTCCTTTTTATTCTAGATGGCAGATTGTTACACTGTTCCAAATTTCTTGGAAAAAGAAGTAGAAAAAACAACTAACAATCCGATAGAAACAAAAAATTGTACGCATATGGAATTATACTGTGAATCATGTACGAGTTTAGTGATGTGCGTTGACTCTGACTACGGATTCATAAAACAACAGGTGACTTGTCCAATCGGCACAAATTGCCTTGTGGACAAATGCAGTACGGATCGAAACCCACTGTGCGATGGTACTGCCAGTATACCATTCCAATGCCATGTGACTGGCACTTTCCCCGATCAATTCGATTGCCGGAAGTACCACATATGTGTGCCGAAATCAAACAAAATCGTTGACCATCAAATGGACCTAATCCATTACATGCTTCAGTGCCAAAAAGATGGCAACACCGAGTATATGTTTGATGCGAAAACGACATATTGCAAGTATAAGTTGGAAAATGGGTGCCCAAAGTGGCCAGTGCCGTTCTGCAATGTTGAAGGTGAAAGGAGGGCGCTCGAAGAGAACCAGAGTATATTTTATGTATGCGATTCCATCCAAGGTCATTTATATCCGCATCTATACGTTTGCCCACATGGCGAAAATTATGATGCGGCATCTAATAAATGTGCATTTGCCGAAGAGGAGAAACATGAAACTACAACTAAATTCCCATGGGATTATTGAAATAATATTTCAGATATTTTTTATCATAGTTGTATCACCAAGAACACATTTATTATTCAAGATGAAATAATTGTGGTTCTCATATATAATAACTTCTTAAAATTATTTAATCTTTACAAAATAAGTTATGACAATAATTAATATTTAATTTTCATTGATGATGCACTATATCAAACTACGGAGCTGCGTGATATGAAGAAAATTAAGTAATATCTATTAAGCATTGTAACGTTTATGTAAAAATAATTATAACTAATAAATTAATAAATTTGTTATATATTAACGATTCATTACAGTTTGCTTGAATTTATCCGCTATAAAGGTAAGTAAATACATACATTACTATTAAAACGTCGAAGAGGATTATTTTCTCGAAAATCTTTATGTTACTTAAGTAACATAACGATTTTCTCAGTCGATCTAAACTAATTAGTTTAAATCGACTGAGAATGCGTTTCGAGCGTATTATTTATTGCAAAACTACATATTAAATATTATATTTGAATATATTGATAAGGTGAATATTAAAGAAACAACATCTATATAGTTTTTTATTGAAGAAATAGTATTTGATAACTTTGTTTTTCTTTGACAATTGTAAAGTCATCTGCAAATAATAAGCTGTTGGAATAATTTATACAACGCAACAGAGTAAATCATTTATAAAAATAATAATAAGAAATACCAAGCCAATTCATAGTAACCTTATATGTATTTTATGAGTTATTGTAAGAAAGTCTGGTTTTGGCCAAAACATATTTGTACGACGACGAACTAAAAATAGTAAAAACAGAAACAAACATAAAATATCAAATGAAAGCCTTACAGTGCACCCATGGTCAAGTTCCGTAAATATCCGCAAGTGGCATATCGCTTAGTTTGAATTGCGAATACACGTCCGTTGTAACAAACTTTTAATTCTTTTTTGTGTTGCGTTTACAAACCGTAAAATTGACAAGTGATTTTATTTTAAGTAGTCGCTCTGTTCGAACAATGTTTTTCAAACGAACTGTATTACGGTCGGTTACACTTTTTGCTGGGTTTTCTTCTTCATCTATTTTTCTATCCTTCTTTTGCTGGTTGAATATAATGAATGTTAAATGTGCCACCTAACCACAATGAGCCTGGTTGCCTTCGGCAAGAAAGAATTAATTATTTTAAGTGGCGTACATTTGTCCCGAGGACGGATTAAGGATAATTTGTATAAGTTTCATTTGATCATTTTGTTGTCGGAGCTTAAGACATTAATCAATCTTATTTTGTTCATTTTATATTCATTACTTCCAACAGTTTAATCTTTTATTATACGTGAATTTTTAGACGCAAAGAAGCTGTTCGGCATAAATTGAGAATAATGTTTAGTTTCTCGAACCCCATAATAATACAAAGGAGCTATCGTGTTTGATCGTGTCTCTGTGGCATTCTCGCAATCAAAGAATTCTTACACGTATTCCTGATTCCAAAAATCTATAATACTCATAAAGTTATGTATATGTCGATCACTTGTAAGATCTTTATGGACGCATCTCCTCTGAAGGAAATGAACCGATTTAAACTAAATTAAGTATAATAACATTTTCTTCGTGTAATTAATAAATATTATTTAAATGTAGACTAGATTTAAGTTTTGTAACTGAAATTATTGAATTTGAAATCCAATAGTTCTTATATTTCCGGAGTTATAAGGTCTTGAAAACGGAGATTCCCTTAATATAGGTCTTTGATGTAATTAAGATAGTTTGGATCTGTTTAAGCCAAAATTATATAAAAAAAAACAATTTTGCAATTTGAAATATTCATGCAAATAATTCAGTAAAATAGTTAGCATAAAACTAAGTTCCTTAAAATAAATTAAGTTCCTACATTATGGTGTTTTATAGGAGTCAGAGTTATACAAAATTAATTACTAGTGGAATTCATAATTAATTCGACTTAAAAATTATTTCGATAATTCACAAGTTCAAATCCCCCACAATTAATTGATTACAATTCACAATTAAAAATGAATTGTCGCCATTTTGTCAATCACAAGGTTCTTTGTGAATTTTTAGTTGATTAAAAATCTTTTTGAAGGGCTTGAATTATTTTGAGGGCTTGAAAACTTTTTGGGGACTTGGAACCTTTGATTAATTCATAAATTCAATTGAATTTTTTCATGGAATTCAATTCCAAAGCCTTAAGTCCTCATTATCAAAAATGGTTCAATTAAATTGATTTAAATACCTAAATTAATTAAAGCTCATTGAATTCCTTTCGATTTAAATTCCTGCCCAGCTTTGATAGGGGCCAATGTAATGTAAATGTCATTATTATATACTTGTCTGGAGTGATGGCGATACTTAGAAATAAATACAATTTAAACAAACTTGCAACTTACTTGGCATTCATCTTCGTCCCAGCGGAATCGACAGTTAACTCTGCCGTTGCATCGTAACTCCATGGATATGCAGGTTGCGTCTTCGCAATCCCACTCGTCATCAGCACAAGCTATAACAAAAAGTGTAACAACTTGTAATATACGTTATACAATTTTATTACTTTAATTGGACAAACCTTCATTATTATTCTTTTCGCGGAAGGCGGAGAAGAACGCTTTGAATTTAGACTTGATCGCCTTGGACTCGGCCAGGAATCTAACAAACATCGTATTGTTCTTAGAGGTGACGGGGTCGGCGATGGAGCCGCAGTAGTTCTTCTGCCTGGAAGGGATATCAGTGCGGTCACTGAACACGTCCACAAAGTTGCTGTCACAGTCATTCGGTTTCTCCAGTTTGAACACAGGGAACGACAGCTGGATCTGCAAACGGACAAACAAACAAATAAATGAACCAACGAACATTACGCCTCTTCGAGATCTCTGCAAGGGACAGGGGTCGCTAACTTAAATAGATTTTGTCAACCGGAAGCCGATAATACTGTTTCAAACACACTAGCCGCACCACGAAGAATTCTCCAACATGCAGCTATGTCGCCAAACCAAACGATTCGCTTATAAACGGATCTGTCTCGCGGTAGACACTATATTATACACAACCGAAAAATAGGGTTTGGTCAAATCCACTAAAACCCATTCGTACTGTATCACATTAAATGTTGCGATAAATCCGAACACAAAAAAAGATTCTAGATTTCACCTACGCCTTCGGCTCACAGTACATGAAATAAATATAAATAGAATAGTTATAAAGTATTTATTTAAAACATACTATTTTGGAAATTTAAAACATTATGGTGATTGCATTAAAAGACTGGCTACTATTGCAATCAATCAGTAACAATGTCATTATTATCTTTTACATCTTATCAAAATTCAGTGGTTATGACTTACTTTTTAAAAACTTAAGTGGTTAAAAATTGTTTCCTATAAAAATAAAAAAATTAAAACATCCATTGAATAGATTATACGACGAGCTAAAAACATTGGTGCAGGCACCCATGCGTGTATTGAAATAATATAAATAAGCCACAGATTAACAACCGAATTCTATAGTTCCTTTGTACATGCTGTACAACGAGCATTTCTGCGAGTTCATTATTTAATAAATTAATAGGATTAAATGTTAATCCGGACATAAAATAAACATTTTACGTTGTTATTCCAACAATATTCATATTACGTAGCAATTGAATGCCCATGAATGTAGGATAAAATTTGAATGAAATCAATTACAATAATTAAATTATTATTAAATATGTTCATTATCAAATAATTTGTGGTCAAATCGCAATTTGAAATACCAAAGTATTGTTTATGATTTATTTAATTTCAAATTTGTAAAATTATTTATTTAGAATAATTACAATATAATCGCGTAATATTATTGGGATAATTTATGTAAATATTTTATTTATACTCATTGGCATGAATTATACAGATTAAATGAATATACATAAATATATCAGTTTACATAATGTATACATTGTCATATAAACATAATATTTATTTTACGTGTTATGCTCTTTGATTGAATAATTTAGTCTGGTAAATATTATTTCTAGGATCATTTATATTTAGATCAAAAATATAATGTTATATGCAAAAGCTGTCCCATCTGTCGACTGTCTGACAATAACATAATAGTCAAAGATTATAATAGAGCATTGACATGAAATCATTCAAACATGAATAATCACTTGATCAAATTAAGAATAAGAATAATATTAATTTTAATAATTAGTATAAATAAAAGTTAATAATAATTAATATAAACCGATTGATTACTTGACTACACCCGGACCATAACCAAGTTCTAAGTTTTAAATTTCCTACTTCTAACCTTCCGAAGTATTGACTCCTGAACGTTCACACACACACGCACACAAACGTCATTGCGAAAATAGTTAGATTCAATTCAGGGATGGTTAAAACATGTATTTCCATTAAACCCTCGAGTATATATCTTGATTAAAATACATTCGTATAAAAAAGTAAAAAATTATTGCTTCATTTGTGAATTTGTATTGAGTATATCGAAGGCAGTGTGAGTATGAATTTGACCGTTTCCGGTATGCCAGCGCAGATTTTTTACATGCATTTTTGTTTGTGAGTATTAGTTTGTATGAATGTGAGTGATTGTTGCTTTGTGTGTTCCAAAATCATATTATTAGATCTACAATGAATCCACTGATGCAAAAACATTTTTCATTTTGTTCACGAACGCTTGTGCCATTTTCAATTATTCCAAACATCTTTCATTGTTGATTTGATTCTCTGTATGCGAACGTTTTCTCTCTCTCCTTCATTTTTTTTTATTATTGGATCACCAGCTGTTGCTGACGTAAACAATAAACTGAGAAATTGAAAACTTCGATCGACATTTTTAATTAACTATTTAGCTCGTCGTACAGTAGCACGAATTATAGTGTTCGGTTTTGTTTCTGTAACAATCTCGGATATATTTATTTAAATGTCTATTTGACATTACATATAAAAAATAAATAATATGTACAATGATTATAAGCTAAATGTATTGGTGCCTGCATCTGTGTTTGGTCTGACTTCTGATCTATTTGAATCAGGAGTGGATTTCTTCTCGATATTCAGAAAATAACGTAAAACTTTTAACAATTGAGTTCTGAACCAGCAAAATAAAAGTTACTGTCAAAGAGAATCAAATGGGCATTTTCAAAATGATTAATTATAACGCAACGACTGGAAAAGGCTGTCTTTGGCACAGATCTTGTGTTTTTCGCCGAAAGGACAAAAGTGTCAGGCATAAGACCGTCAGAAAACGCAAAAAGAGATCAACTTTCTTCACCGACAACACACGAAATGTCAGCCTTGGCAAGCCAAGTACTTCATTCTTCCGCTAGGTGAGTGCTATTCAAGATGAGGACGTGCACTTCTTATTCTTCTTGAAACGAAATGCGCGCACATGTAAAGAATGCATGCGGTGTGAATGATGTGCACTGAAGAAATTTCAAGTCGAAACGTCGGATGCACATTTGCCAAGACTGAATGATTTAAAATAACTGCTAGCTGCAATTTACTGCAAATGGATACTTCACACATACTTGAAAACTAACTCTAATTGTACTTCAGTTGCACAAAATATTATACGAATTTATTTCTGAAACATTATTTCTATTTAACCCGTAAATGGATTCATTATGTCATTATATCAAAAAGGGCTTTAATTCATATAGGTATTTAAATCAATTTAATTGAAGCCCTATTCATAATGAGATCTCATGTTTACGCTCATCTTGCAGTAATAAGGTAACCACTTAAGCATCGATTGAGGTTTATTAAACTTTAACCGCAGAAAATTTATTTCTACTTAGTTCTGTCTTAACTATACGAAGTACGGACATTTTCTTTCCTGTATAGAAATAGATGGGAATTCTTGTCGTTAATTTTGTTTTTCTTCTTAGTACCGCATTTATACCTCAAGTAGCGTACCATGTTGTAATGGTCTCCATTGTGAATAAAATCCTTATTTGCAGGAAACCAAATAGAAAGTTTTACTTACCAATTAGTGCGAAATGCAATTAAGGTCACTTTAGAATTCAATACAGAATGCGAACCTTAATAAAGAATACGGTACTTTATACTTATATAAAAAGAAAAAGAAAAAATCCACTAATTAGTTAGCATTAAGTATTTCATAGCGCAACCTTAAAAAATACGAATTTAATTAAAATTATTTAAATATCAATCTGAATAACGAGTTAATTTTACTCAATTAATCAGTAACTGGTCCAGGCGGGCAGGAGCGGATATTGCAAAATGAGCAAATATAAAATTATGATTGATTGATAGTTCTAACTGAACTTTTATCCATAATATGATAATATGAGGATATAATATTAGAGCTCTCTGTGATCTCTTCACATTTTCAGTCTAATAACCCTTATGCTTTTAGAGTTAAAGGACATAAGAAAGGGAGTCCTCCTTAACATTGAATTACCAAAACATTTACCAAAAATTATAATGTATTTCTTTGTGTATATAAATAATATTCAAATGTAATAAAAAATTTATATATTTGAATATTTAAATATTAAATTAAATAATTGCTGGGATTATCTCATAAAAAAATCAGTAGTTATAAATATAGTAGGGCAACTCTTGGGCACCATATAACCCTTATCATGTACACTTCTCACCGATCCATCTGTCTAATTGAATAATTTAGCGGGTAGCACATTTTCATGGTATTTTTATTTGTAAATGTATACCTAATCACTGATACACCATATAAATAAAGTATTACCCTTACATTGTGTTAATGCACTTGACTGTTTATTTATATAATCATTATTTTGAAATTTAAAATATTGCGTGTGCAAGCAGAAAGACAGTTTCATTGAATTGAAGCATTCTATTCTGTATTATTTATCAATCAATTAATAACAATATCATTTTATCTCTTAAAAAGCAGGATTATAAATTAACTTACTGTTTCTATTTCGTATTTAAATAGATAATTCGATGCACATTAATAACCTCATTCATAATAAATTAATAACTAATTTTATTTTAACATTTCATAATTTTTACTTTTTAATAAAAAACCAGAAACAGGGTAAGACTGAATTTTGCAGATTTACTATAAGCTTTTCATATAACGATCTACAGACATTGGTGTCGGCTCCTATGCTGGTTGTTTTCGGTTACCATGACCATGGTAACTGTTTCTTTAATTTTAGGACATATACATTTTTCCCCGTTATTCATGGTAACGATATTTGTGTAGCAATAGCAATAAATTGGTTATATATTTGTTTGGGAATTAAGTGTATATTTATGGTAAATACCACGGTGAGGTGTGAATATGAATTGCAAATGAATGGATGCATGCATACCTTCCATCCTTCCTTGACCGTGATTACCCACATGCAATCGAGCGCAATATCAAACGTATTGACAAGTTCAAGTCGCTCGTCGGGTATGTCGAGACTGGAGAAGGTGCCCTCGCTGCCATTGATATTTATCCGGCATGTTTCCACTTCCGGTGTGAACGATGCTGAAACAAGCATAGACACAACATAAACACAATCCAACAGAACATTGCACGAACGGACATATGTCACTATTACTCGAACCATACGCTCTAGCTCTATCTCTCTCTCTATTCTGGTCTGGCATATCTGCTCTTTGACAGTGGCCTGTTCATTGCACATTATTGTCATGGAAACACTGACGCCACCAACAAAGCTGTTAAAGTATGTCAGGAATTTACTGTTGAATATTGCAAACTATGCGTTTGTCAATAAACAAAAGCAAATACTAATTTTTAATTAGTTTCTGTTGCAAAATACTTTTGTTTTAACGTTTTCAACACAGTTTTATTTTGTTTTAAATTTATGTTACGTTTGAAATGAAACAATATCATTTGTATGGTAACCAGAAAAAGGTTAATATAAAATAATTTGTAGTAAACAGGCAGATATGCCCTTAGTTCATTTTATAAGAAACGAATTGTAACAGCACTCTAATATGCCCAACTTCCCTTACCACCTCCAGCGTATGCATAGAGTATAATATTTTATATTTAAAATAACCTATTTTTAATTATTATTTTGGTTCACAATCTGATCAAATTTATTGTTATAAAAATATATATTTTAATTTCTAATTTGATTCCTACGTGGTGAAAATAAAAAACTTATAAAAACTCAAATGGATGATGAAGTTTATAGAAAGCATATTGAAATTGAATGAATAAAAACTAATTAAATTTTTAATTGCAATATCACGATATTCCATAAAATACATTTTAATATGATATCGAAATAATTAAATGTTTTATTTTTTCATATAATTGCAACTGTATTTTGCTTCTCTTTATTTATATTTAATCGTAGCACAGTTCAATAGTTTTGGCTAAAATTGCTTGGCACGATCATATTTATGACACGGTTGACCAAGTCTATAGACTTTACTCTATAAAAGGATGAAATATGAGTTGACATTCGTTTTTTGCTTTATGAAATATTGCTATGGCTTCTCTATTATATTGACTTTTCTATACAAACTCCGTATAAATATAAATTTTATATTGAATATGACGTATTTGACAAAAAAGAAAAGACAATTTATTTGCTTCATCAGAAGCAGCGACATTTCGTAAAAAGAAGTGTAATTTTTTACTTTCTTTTCTTCAATTTAAATTATTATATATTTATAGTTTAAAAACAATAAAAAAAAGGTGGAATGACCTTCACTCTACTTGTCACTTTCTATATAAAATATTACTTTATTTTGTATTAACTTACATTGACGTTTGCTTTGAAACAAGATTTAAAAAAATACTATTATCAAACAAAAGTTTAAAATCTTCAACTTTATATTCACTTTTTCTCTAACTCATGCCGTTTTCTTTAACTTAATTATAAGCTCGTCGTAGAGCGAACTGGAGGCATTAGTGCCTTGTACTATATTTTATATACCTAAATATAGAATTTTAATTATTGTTAGCTGAATTATGACAATTCGTATTAGATTAAAAGTTGTACACTAGCGACACTAGTTTGTTAGCGAGTAAATTTTGTATTCCTTTTGCATAATTGTTTTGTAAGTTAGTGCAGTAGACGACGAACCTCTAACTCAGAGTTTCAATTGTTCGTCGCAAGTTCGTTTCGGAGTGTAGAATGTGCAACGTAAAGTACAAGTAACAACTAGTAGTGCCAATAAAATTGTATGGGTGGCGTAAACAATGGCCATAGAGTGGCAACACAAACAAACGCGCAAATAATCGTACAAAAGGATTCAGTGCAATGTGGAAACCGTTTGATATGCAATTGAAACTAGCGTTTCCGAGCCATGTTAAACGTATCCGCGAGCGACCGACGCGACGCGACAGCCGCATGCAAAGGACTTTTTCCGAACCCATATAATACGTGGCAAAAGAATTCAATGTCCGCCAGGCACTCGCTGCTCGTCATATGCTCACTTGCGATTGTTCCCATTTTAGTTTATTTGACCGCGGTCATATAAAGCCAATTTATTTTTATTTCATCCGTTTTCTTTTTCGATTTTCGTTTCTTTCCACGAGTTTTTTTTTATTATTGTATGAAGGCATACAAATATTTTAATTTTACATTTTAACGAAAACGCACGATTGATTTAATATTAGTCACTAACAATTTTCAATATAACCTCTATGCGAATGTACTTATGAACGCTCTACAACAAAAACAGTTAACGATAAAATTATGAAACTTATTCATTAAATATTTTCGAGATGACTCTATGTATGTATGTATGTATATATGTGTATGTGTCGCTGAGAGATCTACAGTAAATTCTATAAAATATAAATTTACATAATATGAGTTTAACAATTGTAGGTATATATTTATATATATATATATATATATATATATATATATATATATTGTTTTATGATTAATTATAAATAGGTATGTTCCTATTAACGCCCAGAGCAGCTCCGAGTTGATCCAAACAGAATGGGCCTGCTAATATAGGTTCCATTCAAATATAAAGACATGATAAATATAAAAGTTAAAATATTTGCAATCCATGTTTTCAATTTAACGCCCAGAGCAGCTCTGAGTTAACCCAAACAGAACTGGTCTACAAATATACGTTCGAGTCAAATATAAAAACTTGTTCTAATTACTAAATTCCCCGCTTTGTTCTCAAAACTGAAGCAAAATTTAAATGCTATATAAAATGATTTTTCTAAATTGCATCGGAATCAGATTTTTCGCAGTAAATAAATGTTAAATTAGTTTTGATCAGATCATTTTACTCTAGAAAGAAACGCTTAGTGAATGACAAAATTTAAAACAATATTCTGTTTTTGTAATAAAATGAAATAAATATACCTCAAAATATCAATAGAAATTCTTTAATAATACGAACAGATTTGAATACATTACTAATTCGATACTATATATATTTTATAACTTCAATAACGAATGAAAGTTTACGCACGTGTGGGGCTTATTCCCGAGTTGTATCTATGAACAATGTGAAAAAGTTGTGTAGGGATCAACAAATCTGCATATTGCATTTAATATTTTGTCTTTGTCTTTAATTTTACTGCACATATTTCACATTATGCTTGTCTGAGCAGACATATAGACAAAAAGAAATCAACAATAAGCATATGGCCGGTGGAATGATTGTGTAAACTTACGGCTGGTCGGTCTGGGTATGAACTCGTAGACAGCTTTGAAGCCGGCGTATTCAATATTCTCGTCGCTGCGGAAGTGTAACCAGAGATTCCGGTCGGTGCTGGTGATCATCGGCGGGAATTCCTTGCCGCAGAACTGGCCGAGCAGGTGGCCGTACCCATGCGCTCCGTCACGTACCTCGAGGAAATCGAATTTGCAGTCGGCCGCGGGCTCCAGATCAAAGAACTCACGGAAATCCAAGCGTAGCAAGTGCCCCTTTGGCGCTGCAACACGCAAACATTTCACACAACATTCATTAGTGAACCGGTCATACGTATTGTCACTAGTTGCTACAGCAGATATTCTACTAATATTAAACATATACGTCACACTATTCGTGAGCTTTTAGGTTAATACATTAACTATTTAATTTTCCTGTTTACTTTCTTATACGAATGTTTATTAGGATTATTGTAACTATGAATATGATCGATTCTATTATGATTACATTGCCATTGTTTAGCCACACAATTATATGGGTTAATAATACATTGTCGTTCAAAACGTTTCAAAATGTGACGTAATATTCATGAAGGGTGTGGCAGCTGTCATTTTATGGAGTGGTGCTATCTGTTGGAACGAATTCATCCAGTTAAATGTTTTTGTTATAAATGCATGGATATTTCAAACCAACCCATGTCAGCCAATGTGACATTCAGTATTTTCCTGAATTTACGTATAAAACACAAAAAGACCTCCTAAATAAATACCTATAACTTATTTTATTACGTTACGACGTTTTATTAAAACATATCTTTTATATATGAATTTCTCTTGACAACAAAAATAGCATTATTGCGTCGTGGTTTAATTCTTTTAAACATTAGTGCTAATAAATATGTTTTCTTATTAAATCCTATTTAAATAATTTGTTTTAAAAGTGAACTATTTTCATATTTATTTTAAATTCAAAAAATATCAATATGAACCAGGGAACATAAATACCTATTTTCAATAGCGGTTTTTCAGTAAATAGTATAGTTTCTAAAAAACTTTAATATATTTAACTGTTATAAATATAACTTGTCTAACAAAATAAAAACGCAGTGGTTTCGCATTAACTCTAAATTTCCTTACAAGTTCACAAATGATGTCATAACTCTTGCTCCTCACTCTATTTTTCAACGTTGCTTCATATTGATTCAATGTTCTTGAAACTCATATATTCTATAGAAAACTGTATTCATGATGAATAAGTTTCTGTCAAAGTTACAGGAAGACCATGCCAATGTATATGCATCTACTAGTATGTGCAATTGGATTGTTCGACGTAAGTTTGAAGTTTGCAACAGAAACAAGCTCTGATATGTGTATGCTCTTGTACAAAACAACACGAATTGCATATAATCTAAATTCAATAGCGAAAATACCACTGTAAACATGCCAATGTGTCTGGAATATTGAATTCAGAATTATGCAACATTCGTCAAATAGTTCAAAGCGCTTGGAGCTCGAGCAAAGTATGTTCTGCTATTGGCAAAGTAGATTATAAAATGTTGGCGTGAAACGGACAGGTTTTCTTTGACAGCTAGCCTACCTGTACACTCCGAAATAAAAAGATAAATTAAATCTGTACAAAGAAAGATAGAATAATTTTTATCAACAAAGTGCTACATAAGCAAACTATATCATGTTTGAGTTAATTTCCTTTAAGTTAAGCTTAAGAAAACTTTCAAATAAAACAGCGGAGAAAGTTTTTATGTATGCATAGTCAGGGTAAAGTTTCGCAACAAAATAAATCTGTTCTACGATGCTTTAAAGCAAGAATTTTCGGTTAAAAACTAAACAGAACAGTAAAAAACTCCTAAACTTATGTAACACTTGTATGAAATTTTCAAAACTATTACTAGAGTTTTTGTTAAGGATGCAACAGAGATGTTTTTACTATTTTTAACTTGGGAACGTGCTTGTGAATTTCAAATTAAGTCTCTAAGAAATTTTGGAGCATTTTAATATGTTCAACATTGAATGAAAAACCTGTTTGATGTGAAATGTCAAACGTAGCTTTGAAAGTGATGCTTTATTACTTGCTTATACGTTATATATAAAGGAAAGTATTGTGATGAAATATTTTAAAATGTCTAGCATGTGTCTTTTGATTTTTTGCATGAAATAGTTATATTACTAAATTAAAATGTAGTAGAAAAAACGTTTGTACAAACTAAATAAATATATTTTATTTTTTCCAGATCCGATACCATAAATATCGATGAACGATAAATCAATCCAAGTGTTGTGTATACGTATATCTAAAAATAATTTATTTGCCTTATCAAAGCGAGTGTAATGCGAGACTGTCAAGATGGCGTCTAAATAACAATTGTGCCCCGCTAGCACAGTTGTGCATTTATCTTTTGTGTGTTGCAACGTTGGCAACATGTAACTAATAGTTTTGGGTGCGAGTAACGTGAGCAACGTAAAGATAGTAAGAGCCGCTTGTGTGATTCGCGTTGCACATTGATTTAATATATGTCACCAATCTTCGCTTGTATGCCCCACTAAATCACCAGTGATTCATTGCACTTCTTGTTAAAATTTCCGCGTAAATTGGCTTAAGGTATTCCGCAAAGTTTAGGCATCGTGGCTGGAATAACTCCGTCAGCCATACAGCTCTGACATTGTTTGACATAAGAACGCGTGGTTTCAACTTGTGTGTCATATATACATACGAGTATATGCCATACTTTATCATCATGTGTGACGGGCATTTTTTAAGAGCATACCTACGCGTGTAATAAATTACATTATTAAAATGTTGGCAGGGAAATGAATCGCGATGCTACAAGTTGGTATACCTGAGCCCGTGTTACCAACATTAGAACACCAAATGTAATGTTTCCCGCCAAGAGAACTTCAATTCCTTGCAAATGATATGCCTTTAGGATTACTATTTCGTCAGTTCTAAATAGAAATAGTTGTCAGGTTTATAGAAGCTTATTCCTCACGAGAGAGGAAGTGCATCATCGTGTAATACCTGTCTCTCAACAAACTAATGAATCTTGTTTGTCTTTTGTTTTGCGTAATACACAATTCACCTTTATCTCACGAATAGATTTGGTACGTCAAGGTGTTACAGATTTTGCTGAAGCTCTCGCCAAAGCCGTCACTATATTTGAGAGCATTTTAGCTTACATTCTTATTCGTAAAACAATTTAACAAAATCTTTTTGAAACTAACAATACACTTTTGTTTTAATTTGACATTTGAATAACATTTAGTTCAGTTCTTGTTAGTTCTTTACTATCTTATATTATATATATATATATAAGTTAACCCGTAAGCACGATGTGCCCATATCATTTACAGAACGCAGTCCACTTCTCATTCATCTCTATAATCTCGCAGTTAGTAGTTCGAACCCGGCCCATACCAGTTGGTATTATTTATAAACAAGGCATTCTACACATATACACATACATTCGAATAAGAGAAAATAAATTCTAGCAAATTGTAACAGTACAGCGAATATAATCAATGATATATTAACAAAAATATATAAAAACTACTTATACATATTTTGTAAACATTCCAGAGTAATTAACAGCCGATTGGCATTGATGGGTATTATAATATTATAGTAAACGAATCGTAAATGGAAAACTCCAATAGCGAAATGAATCCGAACAAAAACAAATGACACACCCGTTTTTATTACTTTCAATTTGCATCGCTGGTGGTACTAAATGTATGAGTATTATGGAAACATGTAGTACGTACATATAACTATAATTGCAGATTCCAAACAGTAAAAAGCAATTTGCAACGATACAATTTCAGCAGAATCAAAACCACAAATATCAGCATATTCGCAAACTATATTAATATTATTATTATTACACTGATGTAATGTTAATCAATTGCAAATGTTTTGGTGTTGTTGGCTCGTTGACGTGTACAATGTTGTGTTAACGGCGCATGTGCAGCTGTCAAGTCGTGAACCAGTAAAATAAAAAATAATAATTTCTGGGTTGTGTACGTCAGTAAGCGACAGCGAAATTCAGAGTGATTAGGCACTTCATGAATGAACTATGTACGTATGTATGTTAACATCATACATCGCGTGATTGATGATATTAATTATAACATTAATCTGTTCAAGCATGAGTTTTAATAATTAATGAACACGTACTATATAATATTGATGTCAATAACTGGATTTTCAATTTTCAATACTATGATATATTGATATGCACATCGATAATAATTTAAGGGGGGAAACTACACTACATTCCACTGTAATATTGCGGTAATTGACAGGCGGGCAGTTTGAAGGGCCAATACAAAATCTGGACCACCCTATTTAGTTTTCACTATATATGTTATATATCTTTATTGTGTTATAAATGCACGATTTCCATGAAACAATATCAAAATGTTTTCCGAAAAAAAAAAAAAAAAACTTTAACGAAAGTTGCTAGAAATTTTAATATCCTTAGCTTATATAAGATTCCTATTTTCTTTTACTCCTGTCGCTTTCAGGATTAGCAAAAATGGATACGAGTCAACATTGCACTTCCGGTTAAAATATCCAATTATATTTTATATTGAAGAAACAGTATTTGCAAACTAAATGGTACAATTTCAAAGTATTACTGTGATGGGTTATTGGTAGGTTTGACAGTTTTTTTCGGATACAAATATTTTTAGTAAAAACTACGTATAAGGCGAGTGCAGGCCTCTTCACATTTCACTTTTTATATAATCTGCCGGAAATATGTACAGATAAGAAAATTGTTAATAATATCTTCGCCACTGGTGCTTTTACATCCGTGCCTGCCTGTAGTACGCCACTGTTTTTCGACTGTTTATATATAGTAATCAATTTATTTATAGGAGAGATGTTGGCAGATAACCTATTATTATCGGAAACGTTGAAAGGTCTTCACATCGGCCATGCGTAGAGGAGAAAACAAATTGACGATCTATTGATCAGCCGTTAAGGGTGTAACCACACATTCGTTTTGTAGTAGGTATACCTTCGAAGTTTGGTGGTATGCCAATGCCGTCCACGGGGCCATACCAGTGATCAGCCAATAAATATGCTGATTGATTTGAATTCCTTCGCGTCGTCACTGAACACACGAGAAATAGGATAGTCTCAGACGCCACGCGACGCGACGCGACGCCACGACAGAGAAACAAAAACATCTCATGTTTTATATGTTTTCCTTTTTTGTTTTGTTTTGTTTTGTATTCTGTGTGCTGTGCGCCTGACTTGAGTTTAAATCAAATTTTTTTGCTAGATTTCAACAATACCATTCAAGATTGATATTTTTATGTTTTGCGATTGTTACACACTCACAGTGATTTATATTGTTAAATATAATGCATGTTTAGTTTCCAATCATGAAATATCGTACAATAATACATAATTCAGGCATTCTATGGAATACCTGCAAGCTCTGTATATTAAAAGCATATACGTTAATTATTCTTGTTTTTACTTTCTTATACGAACATTTTTGAACTCGAGAGATGAGTTTGAGAAACCGCTATTATTATAAAAATTAAAAATTTCAGTAACTTCTGCTTGAAAAGTCTTTTTGAAAAATATATTATTTACTGAATAATCGCTTTTATACATTTAAAAACGTTACCTTGCATATTGTTCCAAACGTAGCATTAATATAATACAATATAAAGCAAAATTATAGTATATAATTAACGAAAGTATATGAAAGTTGAGTGACAGTCACTCCAATTTTACTGTAGAAACGCAGTGGTCTTTTATAATATATTTTTCTTTGAGAAGAGAGTTATAAAATTAACATTTAAAAGTTTAATTAATATCTAGCAGTTCAGAATTTATAAAGGTTCAAAACATAATTACGAATTACGAATAAAACGAAGAATATATCATGAATGTAATTACATTCATATAATACTTGGATTAATTAAAGTTTTAATGAAAAAATAATAAGTAAGAAAATTAATAATAAAAATATAATTCTGATTAAAAAACGCAACGTGAAATTTTTATTATTGAAAGTCTTAAAAAACAAAATAAAAGTAATTTGTAAATTAACGACAAAACAGAGAAATGTAAAATATTATCAAACAAGAATTTTCGCAAACGCAAATGCTTCTTGCTTCCGGCAAAAAGCTTCGAAACAATTTTTAATTCCTCATACGTAATTTATAAATGAAAGAAGTCTGATGACAAAGAAAAATTCAACCCCGTAATTTTAATGAAATTATCTGTTGTGGCCCAAAATACATTTTGTTTGTGTGCGTCTGTTAATATGTGTATGTGTGAACGTTCCACAGCCTTTGCATAATAATATGTACTTTTGAATTTTAGATTTGTATATTTCGGGAGGAATAGTTTATTTTTGGAAGAGATAATTCCCCCGGAAGTTCTTATTTACTTGTGTCATTTTTTAGTATTTCAAAAATAACTCAAGCTAATATAACTTTATTATTCTGAAAATATACCATTTACCAATCGCCTTTGAAAATAGCCAAGTTATATTTACGTCTTCCTAGTTACCACACATATTGATATTGTTTCATGGCAATGGTAGAATGAATTTCAAACACAATAAAGCTATATTACATATGTAGTGAAAACTATGTATACGAAAGTTGAGCGAAGGACACTCCAGGTTGTTTACAATCTTGGACGACATTTGAAAGGAAGTATTGTAAACATGAAAATTTTCGAACTCGCAATATTTACGGAAATACACACTTTGATCACCTTGAATAAAATTTAACTATTTTCGGAATGATGTCTGTCTGTGTGTGTATGTGTGCGCGCGCACTAGAGCTAAGCCCGTTGAAGGAAAAAATATGAATCTTTAAAATTAAGAAAACTTCTATTTGAATATAATATTTTAACCGGAAGTAATAGTTGCTGCTTCGCCCCTAGTTATTGTTTAATAGCAATCGTAGGGTGCATTAAAAATAAAACAAGGCATTATTTTAAATATAGATGTTGAAAGTACAAGAAAGGCGAGTGACGGCTACTCCAGCTTTTTTATTTATGGGAAAGGGATGAAGTCACGCAACGGACAACAGCAACCAATAAACCATAAGTAAACTTTTCTGACATATACATCTGTTGCTCGGGACAGTTCTATTTCTTTCTGTAGAAATATGTCTTGCAGCAATACGAGTATAGACGGTCTCTAGTGTTTTCGTTCTGAAATGGGAATTGTATGAGGTGACACTTGATGCCATAGAAATCTTGGTAGGTAGTGGCGGTAAACTGCATAACTAACCCAATTAGACCAATGCGAACACAAGGAACATGATGTATTCAATTACGAGCGTTGCCTCCGCTAGCGTTAGTCAAAGATGGCACTGGGAACTTCACAACAAGCTGCAGCCTGCATCCTGTCGTGCTGATTAATTCAATTTGGTGGCGGTCACTCACTCTACACTATATATCTTTGTTATATAATTGTATAATTTGGGACACTAATGGCTATATTATGAACATGTTTTATTTATTATGCCACATTCAACTTTTAATTTAATAAAAATTTCGCCTCCGCTGTTCAAACATCCTGGACGTCCACCGAGAGAACGTGGGCGCCCTTGTAATATTGAATAATACATTATTTATACCTCAATTTCACATTTGTTTGTTTTGTACTTTCTTATATAAAAAAGTATTTTATTTCTAAAAAAATTCCAAATCGAGATTTTAACGGAATTGAATCTGACTGTTTTCACAATAACATCTGTGTGTGTGGGCACTCTGATGAACGTATAAAATTTAGAAACTTAAAACATAAGACTTATATATGGCCCGGGTTTGCATTTCCTATTCTTATAAATATCTGAGCTGAAATAATTGTTTATTCCAGCTAATTTTTCCAATATCTCTAAAACGACACTGAAATACCAGAAAGTTGAGCGAAGGCCACCCCAGCTTTCTTCATTTAGTAACATTGTTTTTGTTATTTTCCTGTTAATAAATAATCACTTTTGAAAATGACCATATGTTACATTTACGTTTTCCTGGTTACTGGATATTGTGTCATAGCAATTGTGACATGAATTCAAAACAAAATAAAAAATTAATTAGCTTTTTATAAAAAAGTATTGTTTCACAATAGATATTTGTATATACAGTACATCAAGCTAAACACTAAATATTTTAGCAATTTTAGTATTAAAAACGGTTTTGGAACATATCCAATAATAAATGAAAGAAATAAAAGTTTCTTTTTTGTTGACTGAAAAAACAAAAACAAAAATAATTAGTAGTAAATAATCTATGGCCGTGGGAGTTGTACGCCCACGAGACAATGTTACATTTAGTGAACATTAAAAATGCAATTAATTTTTTCCTGTTTGAAGTCAGCGTGGCCGTAGTGGCCGTAGGTTAAAACTTAAATAAGGTGTATACGTGGAACGATCGCCGGGGACAACACTCCCGGGACGTGTTTCGAGTGATATACTGTGAGATACTTTAAAGGAACAACAATTTGTATCCACACGCTGTTTTACGGTTGCAATTATACAAAACCTAATTTTTCTGCTCGTCTACTTGCACTATGCTTTGTAACTTTATATAAAATTACATTACCCTACCACTTGATTTAGTAGATGAGTTTTTACACATACTCGTATATGCATTCAGAGAAAACAAAAAAAGGGAGGTGTCTTTACTCAACATACTTATACGTAATTTTTATTATAAATAAAATATATTTTATATTATATTAACACCATTTATTCGTACCGTATCCTAAATATGCAAAATATAACTCCAGTTGAATTTCTATTCGGAGTTATAGGGCTTCTAAAAATGGTATTTATTCTGGTAATCCTTGCTATGAATGTTCTAGGAAAATATATTTCAGTTTTCATACAAATGCATGTTTTCCCAAAACAATTCGCCTATATATGTTATAAACAGTATTAAGCTTAATACCTATCTACGGTAATCTGAAAAACAATGCTAGATGCACTCTAGTGCGCAAATATTAATACTTTAATCGCTCGCCATTTTATATGAAATTTTATAAAATCATTTATTCATAAGCTTCTTGCATGGCTCTTTTATATATACCGAAAAACAAAATATGAGCACCATTTAAAATAATTGAAATTAAAAACATAAGTGTAAGCACCAATGCCTTCAATTAAAAATAATAATAATAATAATAAGTAAGTCTAGTAATCATGAGAAATTTCGAACTCAACAGTACTATAAAGAACCCACAAGAAATTCCATATTATACCTGTTTTTTAAGTATGCCTATAAACCTCTTAAGTACCAATTTTAAATAGCCTAATTTGTAGCAATTAAAAAGCGATAGAAATTTGTTGCAGAATTTAAAAAGAGGATAAACATGTCATGGTATATTTAAAAAATGTATAAATCTAAGTAGTGTAAGCGTGTGTAATTTTGAGAATTCTTTTTATGTTTTGTTGTCTTGTTTAAAAATAGCTGAACCGGATGCGAACATTGCCAGGCAAACGTGTGTGTGTGTATGTGCGATCGTATACATGCCAAAAATGATTCGCAAACTTCAAGCGCATCACAATTCAAGTTCTCAACGGTTGTCCAATGAAAAGCAATGTGCAACTCTGGGCTTTCTGCAGCGATTACTCAATATTTCCACGAACGCATATTCGTAAATGGTAATGTAGAAAAATGGGTTTTGGCACTCGCATTCAAAATAATTATTTTCCAATGTAAACATTTCTAAGAAATATTTTGAGAATTTATTAAATAACATGTGTACTATGTGTAGGCATTTTATAACTGGATATTTTGTTCAAACTAGTTTAAACTAGAGAATCGCACACTAGTTACATCTTAGTTCAGCTAGTGGCCGTGTCGTTTAATGTAATTTTCGCCAAAATTGAAACAGGTGTTGTTAATTTTATAATTCATTGCCAAAAATAATAAATATATACCTACATATAATTGGAGTTGCTAATTAAAAATAAACATATTAATATGGTACATGACCTTTATCATATCTGCTACCTGAATCTTCATATTATATTAGTGATTATTAGAATGTAATTAAACAAAATTTTATTTTCGAATACATTATTACATTCTATCCTCCTCGTAAGACATGCAAAATATCTGCTCGGATTCTTAGACACGACTGATCAGATTCACTTTACGAACGCGAAGAGATCCATCTGCCTGCATTTACGATCCGAGCGAGTCTGTTTGTTTGTCTGTAAACGCTCTAGAGCCAGGACTGTGAAACTTTAAACTTGTATACGGTCTAGATGTGCACCAATTATATTTGAAAAGAATATTCAAACTGAAAATGCATGTTTACTCTATGCAATATTTAAATGGCGGGCTTAATTTTCTTATGGAACAATGTACCTATGAGTTTAGTTAGAAGTTTAATATAATGTATATATATTAGGTAAACACATAACGTGTGTTTATACGAAGTCATTACACAATTTCGAAAACACTAGAAGCTATTTAGTATGGCGTAAAGCAAACTCTTAAATGTTACGTAAAATTTATTAGGTGGTTTACAACTTTTCGAGTTTCTCTAATGTTTTCGTAAACTATTTGGTGGCAGCGTCACGTGATGTCCATAAACTTGCCACAAAACAAACGAACAGTAAAGGACGGATTGCTTTGTACGAGTTCAGTTGGGTAGTACGTGAAGGTGTACTATTAGTCCGTGCATATAAAACTTTCAGGCAACAACACGTTGCAGTCCACACATTGTTTTACATTACCGATACTCGCGGTGTGTGTGTCGCTTTTTGTTTCAAAACAAAGCATATACTGCGCGAGTGTTTATACACACCCGCCACTTAAACGGCGAGATATATGTGTGCTAATGTTAAAAGAGAATTTAAATGGAAATATTTATCATACTTGGCTTCTGCTTTAGTTATTCCCAACTTCACACCGCTATTTTGTTTATTTTATACAATTTATTGCACTTATATTTATGGTTTGTTTGATCAACGCTATAGGGCTTTATACCTTCCTATATAAAATGTATAGGGATCATGAAACAACAGTTAGTAATTTTAACGATTATAGCCTTTTCGAGATCCCCTGAGTATGATTCGATTATTTTTTCATTATCGGTGTCGATGTTAACAGAGCGGCGACATTTCGTATTTGCTCCTAAAATAAACTTACGAAGAGCTGATTAGAAATATATATATATATATATATATATATATATATATATATATATATATATATATATATATATATATATATATATATACTTGCTTTGATTTGATAATTTGTTATGATTACTTTTTATATGTACGTCGAAGAAATTTAAATCCAGCTCCAGATAAATAAACCTATTGCCTATTGAGGTAAACATCATTTAAGAAAAGGTTATTAGTCAATTGTTATATCGGAATTTGCAACCAATTTTGATTTCGGTCAGAGAGCAAGTAAGCCCCAAGATACTGTCTATATTTCAATACAGCACAATGACTGCGTGAAACTATCGACAAGAACACATTAAGTGTGTATGTGTGTGTGTATCTAGGTTAGGTTGAATACATTGCCCCGCATCGACAGTTCATTTCAGAATAGTTTATGCTGTTTCTCTCTCTCTCTCTCTGTCACACACACACACACACACAGCGTCTTTCGACACATACTTATACAGTTTGCTTGCTATCTCTCTCCATCTGTCTCGGTCTGTTTGTTCCTTTTTGTTCGTTGTCACATGACCAACTACGATTTCGATGCCCTTTGTTCTTCGTAAGTAACTTGACACGATGTAACCGTCCATAGCTCACTCGATTCTTGGCTCTGCTCCCTATTATATTGCCAGTTTCATATGATAGAACATTCTCAGAAAATCATTCTTTCAACCGAAATGTTTTATTGTCTCCTTTATTAATCTGATTGTCAGATTATTATGAAATATTATTTATTTTATTTTGTCTACATATGTCTCATCAAACAGTTGCTTTTCGCATTTCTCATATAATACGCTATAACTGTTATACCAGACGAGATAAGGGCGTAAAATTAAATAATTTCAGGGGTTTACTTTCTTATAAGTAATGAATAATTAGCTAGCTTTAATTAATAACTATGAATTTTCTTGTACTATGTCTAAAATAAAGTATTGTAACATGAACTCGAGATTTTATTGGAAATATACGTTTTTAGATTCGCTGAATTGCCATCATGTGAAGGGCCCTTCACATGAATGCTGGGTATATGTTAGTCGAGTGCAGACCACTCCACTTTCTTTTTGTGTACCGTATTGATATTATTCTGTGTAATAATGGCATAGTACATATACATTCTTTTGTAAATCTTTCAGGCGACGTTTCTTGAATGTGTCCAGGCCAACGCAATTTTAAACCGGATTAAAAAAAGAAAAGCAACAAGCAATAATATTATCGTAGCAGTGATTTTGTATGTCTGTATAACAAAACAAAATCTATGGTTGTATGGTAGCGCGAAGCACACAATGCAAAACGTTTGCTGCATACGGAATTAAGCAGAAATAAAAAAAGAAGCAGGCAGCTTATTCTGTCGACGGCGACGCGACGCGACGCTTCGGTTACGGTGAGCCGACGAGTGCTGCCTGTTTGATTTATTAATATAAAAGTGGAAATCTCCCTTTGCCAGTGTTGGTGACGCCATCTGCTCACTCTAGAAGCACTGCAGAATATATTATTATTGTAACATTCCGAACGTGGTTTCTCCCAAGCACTTTTTCTGCCACAAAGAAAATACCTATAATATTTAATTACACCCTAAAATATTTAAATTGTTATTGAATAGTCTATTTTTCTACTTTATCTAAAATGTATATATTTGAGCTATGATCGCCAATACCTTTCAGAACATAGAATAAAAGTTGTATATCTATTATTTGCATAAGATGGTGGGCCAATACTATAAATGGACTGCATAGGTAATATCAAGAGAAACTTATATCGTAACATATAGAATAATCAAATTGAATTCAGTGACACATGATACAAGAGTTGTAGGATCGATTTTGCGGCACTAACATGGACGATGAAGAAGATAGATAAATAGAAATATACCTCTATATCGATATTTATGTTTAACCTCTTCATATGTAACTTAATATCCAAGTGGGTTACAAAAGTACCGATTGAGGCGTTCGCTACACCGCGCCGCCGCCGGTGTCGTTTTGTACCGGGATACAACGATTTGTCATGTTTTATTGAGTGTCTGTATACTACTATACTATACGCATAGCTGTGAACAAAATATTGATCTTATGTCTCATTGCATAGGTTTCATTGTCTTCACAATCCATCTTACTTACTTAAATAACTCTTTCTAAGATTAATTGAACTAAACATTTTATACAATTCAGTACATAAAACAAACACTCATTGAGTTGTCAAAGTATCACTATCAAAAAGTATCATCAAAATAAAACGATATATATTTAATGTCTTCTACTACTATAAAGCATACTTTCCTATGATTGGGATATTATTAAATAAAAGTAGCATAGCTATACTTGAAGATTTAACAGAAATGAAATGTAATATTTTTATAAATGTAAAATTAAATTTAAAAAAAATAATTCAATTTTAATGTTTGGTCATTGCTCGGACTTTTTATCAACTATTTTGTAATATATATACATATGTTTAAAGACAAAAATATTCTTTGAGTTGATTAATTTTTTAAACTATACTTATATTATAAATTATAATCCAAGCATGTGTACACACTTGATTAACGAAGTTTGGGACTCAACAATGTAAGCAATTGTCATATTGTATAGTTTAAACTTATTATTTTTATGGCCTTCTGAATAAATTAAATATACATAAAAGAAAACTTGTATATATCAATGAATAAAATATTCTAAATTAGGTATGTTAGATATTTGGAAAATATAACAAGTTCGATATATGGTCATAAATATTGAAATATGAATATGTAAACATCAGCATGAAATATGTATGATATATGAGTAGATGTAATGAATTGGCCAGGTCTGTGTATATGTATACATCGCTATATGTGTCGAGTATCTTTAAATTTCCGTGTGTAATAAATCATTGTGAAGACGAGAGGTTCGTTCCCGCACGTAAATCATATATGCAAAAAGCGGTACCTTCTAGAATCCGTACGCATTCGGTGTGATTCGGATACGGCGCCGGCCAACCGGGGCTGTAGAACTCCCGTTCGGGTTCATCGCCTTCCTCGAACGGTTGGCAGACGTCGGCACGCGATACCGTTGCCTGACGCGCCACGCGATCCTGCTGCGGCATCCACCGGCCCACCGCTGCGCCACGACTACCATACTCATTGCCTAAACACACAACCAAACAAAACACACGCTCAAAACTAATAATCTTATTGATACCACATGTAGTATTATTATTATTATTATTATTATACAGTAGCGCATTCCCCCTTGGTCAACACTATTTTTAATTTGGGGATTCTACGTGGCTATATTTAACCTTCCAGCATTTAGTACAGTTTATACATATTTTTGAGTATTTCTTTAAATTGGTTTTGTAAGAAAATAACACACCATATTCATATAAATTAATTGTGCGTACAAGAGAGTTTAATGTTGGCCACTACAGAGATCTGATCTCTGAGTAAAGGTTCCAAATTTTAAGTGGAGTATTTGCGATTTCTTTGATCACGGACACACAGAATATAAAAACTTACCTGATAGAATGAGATGACACGAGCAAAACTGCGCAACCCAGAAAAGGACAGCAACTGTAAAGAAAATTCTCAATTACTAATAATATTACTTTAAAAATCGATGAATCTACATTAAAATTCAAAGTTAAAAGATGAATAAGAAATGTAACATTATGGAAAGTTTTAAAGCTGAAATTCAATTACAATTTCCTTGCTTTACAAAGTCCACCAACTTTATATCCGGCATGGTTCTTAGTTAGCGTGACGCACAAAAGAAATAATGTAACAAGCGCAATTGCACCATGCAAAAAGGCAGGTTATGTTTTACCAGAAAATTAATACTCTTCGTCGTCCGTAATGTTCGGTGCACGAACTTAATTTGCTCCTGAACGGTCGTTGGTAAACCGAACCCGAAATACAATTAATGCAAATAAGGGTAATCCATTCCTAACTAACAGTTATATCGAAAAAGGACCTAAGAATTACGTAGCATAATGAGCACAAGTTGTCTTTTATTAAAAAATGGTCATGCTAATTTTTCCAACATCTGTATTTGGTTGAAGATATTTTTATAATTCAGCTTAATTAGAACTCGAATGATATGTAACTAGATATTTGTGCAAACTAATGATTTTGGGAAAAGTATTATTAGTTATATTACAAAAAAAAAATGTATAGATTTAAAAAATATGAGATAGTGGAAGTCGTGGGAAGACTAATGCAGCTATTCAGAATCAAGGAGACGTGCAACGAATTAATAACGAGTTATTAATTTTAAATTCTATCCTCTCCTTGTATGAACAAAGCTTAATTATCACAGCAGAATTTAATAATTGCATACACGAACACTGCAGACCATAAACTGGCAAAAAATATGAACACCGTTTGAATAATCCTGTTTGCTGTAAATATTAAAATGAACATTGTGTTGGTCACTAACCGCATTTTATGTCATGTAATAACATGGATTTGGTGTGTATCGCCGGTAGATACAGCTTCCATGGATTATTCATGTGCCGCACGGTGTCATTAGATATCAGTATGGATTGCCATTGGCAACTAGCGGTAATAATAATAATAATATAGCAGTCAGCTTAATCATTGCGCTTGAATTTAAAATAATAATTTTGAAGACAATCTCAGGTAAACAAGAATCTCACAAAAAACATGCGAGTAAACAAATGTGGAGTGGCCTGCACTTGATTATAATATATGTACGTAGTTTTCACTAGAAACAAACTATTGGTTGTATATTATTAGTAAATGCTGAACAAGAACTTGACTTTAACTACGTTCGGAGAATGTTGTGAGGCACAACTAATATTTTAAAATAGTAATAAAATTACAGAGATTTCTCAACTGATTTGGCAATATTCCAGAATATTAGCAATTACATTAAAATAATTTTTGTACCGGAACAAAGTCGACTACATAAATATCGATTGGTTCTGTGCATTTGTTTAATATACAAACGGTGACTGGGATTTTCAATGTTTTGCTGGTGAAATTGCTCTTTTATTGCATCATTAATATTTGCGATCCAGTGCGTATTTTATGACTTTGAAATCATTTCGTAATTGTTGGCCCATAAAGTGTAACAATAATGAAATATTACGATACTACATTAAATCATTAGGTAGTTGAGGAAAAGCAACATTTTAAAGTATCCTAAATTTAAAACAACATAAAGATATATTATATTCACTCCACATAAGTTGGACCGGGCCTAATCCAATTTAATGCGAAATTGTAATTACTTAACTGTGTGGTTATTAATATCTTCCATATATTTCTCACTCATTATCTTATACCTTGTATATTGAATACTAAATATAAGTGGAGTAAAGGGTACTACAGTTTTTATTTTTATTTAGTTAATGTTACAGATGCACGAATATAAGAAGAACAAGCCAATTAGTAGCATAGTTACTGTTAGATATAATTGATGTTTAAAAGATCTCCCAGTTGGCAAATTGCATGTGGTAGCCATACGTAACCCAGACCTATTTTGAAATGTATGTTTATATTACAGCAAGATCAATATATGAGATGCTCCAATAATTTTAGTACATTTATTTTATGAATGTCAACTATTTTTGGATCAGTTAGTCCATCGAAACATCACATGACAATCAAAGGAAGTCAAGGTTGATTGTAGCCACACCACTTTAAACAATTTTCTGAACAGAAAACGTTAAGCATAACAAACCATGGCACTTATGTGAAATTGTTAGGGTATGTTCTTGTAAATATTTAGATTGGCTATTAACCTTCACTTCTTGTGAAAACAAACCAATTCAAAGTTGGTTTTCTAAGTTTCTATTATGTCAGACTAGATTCTCCTTATTTTTAGAATATCTCATTTTCATGATAATAGCATTTTCATCTCGAGGAACTTATATACGTTCTTGTTAATAACTATGTGACTTTGTTCCGTGAAAATTAAGAACGCTACGGCGAAATTGACAATTACCATGTGCCAATTTCAAGATAGTGACTTTAGTTATAAATTATGGAATTTTTGTTTTTAATTGGTTCAAAATAAACGCGTAAATTGTAAACGAATTTGAAATATGAAAAACAAAATTTGGTTGACATCTGTCAATCAAAGATAAATCGCTTTATATCGGGAAAATTCAATACAAAACAGAGCAAGGGAATTCAATAAATAAACTCATGAAATTATAAATTAACTAAACAAACAAAAAATTTATTAATAAATGAAACTGCACATAAAATAACCTTGAAAACACAATTTAAGAATATAAATATTCCAAAAAATATCTACTACTACTTGATTTGTAGACATGTAATTTTTAATTTAGGATTTGTATATATTTTGGGCCCCCTTTATATTTTTATTGTCGTATTCGAATGTATATAATAAAATATTGTAATCACGACCAATTTTGAACACGAGATTTGACCATCCCTTTTTTTGATCCGAGAATGCTACAGACTCACGACCGAAGAAGCTAAACTTCTTCGGTATTTCGTTTGGCGCTGGTGAGTTAAAAAGTAATGTTATATATAAATAGTGACAGTATATGAAAATCGAGTCAAGGTCACTCCAGTTTTTTGAAAAAGATAATCCTGCACTTATAGAAAAATAGTTAAATTTGGGTTGAATGTTCTTTTATTTCCATCTTGAAGTCATTGCAAACATGTTTTATTTTTTTGACATGAATTATTATTATTTGAAAAGTTTCTCCAGCTTTGTTTGATTTATATTCGGTGTTGATTAGAAAATCGACCGATAATTTTACACTCGAATAGACTAGCTTGTTTAGCATTACGTTGCCATAACACGCCAGCAATAATAAACCATGTAATTATATCGACTGCACGCATATTGCAATCAAGATAATGTTGTGAATATCTGCGCCACAGAATGCAACTACTTAGCAACCTACTGGTAATTTGAAACGTACGTGCAACATAAGCTTAACTGTGATTAATTATTGTTACAATATGTGATACAATGCAACCTCAAGCGTGAACTTGTAATTTGTTACAATGGCGAACCAAATGGAGAATTGCGGTCATTTAGTTTATTGGGTTTTATAATGATTTGCAGATTGCGATGCAATACAAAGTACATGACTAGGCACACTTATATAAAAAAAATACAAAAAACCGACATATGGCATACAACGTATTTTGCCTGCTCCAGAATTAAATAGATTGTCCCGATGTCGTATGAAATACAAATATATATATATATATATATATATATATATATATATATATATATATATATATATATATATATATATATATTTATATTTATATATATACATAAGAGCATAATTTATAATGAGAACTAAATATAAGAAAGTCGAGCGAAGGACACTTCAACTTTTATAATAATGTTTTCTTAATTGAGCCTGGTATATTTTTCTCCTCTTTGTCGGCGCTTTTACAGTACGTACGGCGAGCGAAATTCATAAATAATGAACATTATACGCAGTTAAATATGATTAAAGTAATTGTTTTTGGCAGACTCTGTTTATAAAAACAAAAAATGGAAAATTCTGTTTGGCTAAATTATACTATGGAAACAAATATGAAAGGATATTCTGGTTTCCAATATTGACTCATCTGGTTGCAACATGGAACATGCATTCTCCAAAACAACAAACATTGCATTGCATTGAAGCAGACATGGATCCATCCGTGTTACATCCCCATAACTTGTCTGAAATATCAATTTCCGTGGATCATATCTTGTCTTATTTTATTTGGTTTAATAGCCAATACCTATTTATGGCAGATTATAAGTTAAAATCAACTTCAGCTCACAGTGTAATAGTACCATATTGAGCATCCACTTTTACAAGTTTAATATATAAATTTCCTCTATAAACACATTAACGAAAACGTTATCTTGTTATATTTAAATGAAAAAATATAAATCCTCCACTATATGGGCTCAGTTTTCTATGGTAAGGGCTTGCATGATGCGATAATATTGACATTAGTAAATATCCAAAGTTGATCGTTCTTCTGATGAGCGGATAAGTCAATCGTATTAACTAACTTACTTAATGTAAACATTAGTATAAATAAAAATAAATAAATAAATACTATAGTATAATTCTAATTATATATATAAACACCCAAATGTATTTGTTTGTATGTGAGTGTGAATGTGCAGAACGCTTTTTCTGTGAAGTGAACTATATTCTGAATACAGTATGGGCCCACGGGTTACCCTAGTTGAGTATAAATGGGAATTCTAATGAAAACTCCTTAGAGGAATAATATGCGTAGTATTATTTCCCTAGAGAGCAAATGTACCTACTATTTCTGGCAACAAGGTTTGTTTGTCATAGCAACGAGTTTCGATTCCCAGGCGTGGAAAAATGAAATTGTTTTGTTTCTTATAAAGGCAAACAAGTGGATGCTAAAAATGTTTTGCTTATGCTTACATTGCAGATTTGTTTTCTATCTTTTCGCTGTGAGATTTACAAGTTTTTTAACCCCTCGAATCTGAAGTTAACTACAATGGCATATGGATATAAAAGTTTGTCGGCCGCCAAATAATTTATTGGGGCCAACAACTTTGCGCGCCACATACATAAACATTGGGAGTGTGAAATAGGGATTGTAAAAGTTTACAACCCTCCGAGAAGATTCGGATTTTAGATACGAATAAATCTCTTCGCTCTCACCCAAATTTACCTTTGTTTTCTGTTGAATACAAATGGCTTGTATAATCTACATCTGGAATTTGTTATGTAGGTTTGTTATTTGGTTTGAAAGATAGGTGCTGCCAACTTTTGATCTACATACACTTAACTGCATTCAAATTTATGTTTAAACCTTTTATGTCAGATAAAACTTTTATTACAAGCAATATTTCTGAATGATAGCCATTAGCGTGTTGAGAGCTACGATATATGCCAGACAATACTTCAATTTTGGAAATAAAAAAACTTCTTTATTCAAATATATGTTTGCTTACGGGTAAACTCGCATATAACTCCATTTAATGGGACTTGATAGTAAAATCAAACTTAATAATACGTATAAATATAAATAAATACATCTGCGGTGCCCTACACTGGACTTTTTTCTACGTATAATAAATGTAGATATTTTGTAGTAAGTTTATATTACTTAATGTTGAATTAAGAATTAGACGGGGAAGCAGTCATTAAATATGACATGTCTTAAGAAATGAACACCATTTTGTTTGTGTGAAAAAATGTAATAAAGATGACATCCACATCCTTTTGTATATATATGGTGACTAATTATACTCCTAAAAAGACAAATGCTTTGTCTAACCGTCGTAATTGATTATATAAATTTATCAAATAATTTCCCGTTTAATTCTTAATTCAAAACAAACGGCATCTTCAATATTGACAACAATACTTTGTGTTCGAAATATTTCAGGATTCAAATATTCAATTACAACCTCGTCCAAGAAATTAAAATTTTATTTATTTTTGTATGTCTGTCAGGTTATTATACTCTCCTTCGAGATGTTTATAATCGCAGGGTTTTATAGGTAGAACTTATATTAATCATAAATCCGGGTGTCGATGAGTCTATCCGTTTTTGTTGTTATCTGATAGAATTGCAGTGACAGGTGTTTCAGGTGTCAACATTGTTTGTATTTATTGTATACAGCATACTAAACAACATCCTCAATACTGTCATTGTGTATATTGTAGTCAACAATAACAGCTGGTTGTTTTGTCAATAGATGTAATTATATTAACTTTGTATGTCCGGCTGTATTAACCATCACCTGCACCATCAGTTTCAATTGTATTACGTGAGAGCCCTTTTGTCATTTGTGCTATTGATTATTGTGTTAATTTTACAGATAAGGCAATTATTGCAATTATAGACATCCGTTAAACAATACTAAGAAGATGCAATATCAAGAATTAACCAGTATAACAAATTCAATTTATATAAGTTATATATTACCGTCAAAATTGTAATGGAAATATCCGTTTTGAGGGTTCATAAATCCATTTTGACCATTTTCTCCATGACATCGGTTTGTGTGTGTGTAAACCTACAAATATGATGTATTGAATATAAAATTCATTCATCCTAGGAAGGAAGGAATTTTTTTAAAATAATATTTCAACCATTTATTTGTGTGTTTTTTTTTAAGTATTTCGAAAGGACACTTTTCCGAGATATACAAATCTTAAATTCGACACATCATACTTTTCTATTATTCGGTATATGCTGAAAGGCGTTCACAAACCGACAGACAGATAGGCAGACAGGCAGGTAGACAGACAGATATATAAACAGACAGACAAATAGACAGACGACACAACACATATAGACATCATTACAAAAATTGTGAAATTGTATTCAAAAATATTTCTATTAACATATTTGACAGTGATTCTTAATTATGATTAAGAGAGTAACAATCGGTTCAATATTCAGTGCTATTAGAGGATAAGCGACCGTTAGTCTTACGCGCGAGCGACATACATACATCCAAGTAATATGTATGCATTAAATGTTTCGCAGGGATTTAATCGTGTGTCATGTTCTATGCATATATTTATGCAACTATGTTGCATTTATGTATTTCGATTATGTTTGTTTGAGCAAGTAGGTCGGTTGGGCTGGAAAGGGGCTGTAGGAGGGAGGAGGGGATGCCATTGAGCAAACAGGATCCAAGTGAAGTCGATCCGTTTGTCGCGACACTGATTATTTTTGGAAGCGTCTGCCTGAATATTTTGGCAAGTGGTTAGCTGCTCGTGTGCTGTGTTTATCTATGAATGTATTTGTTTCTTTTGCTATATCATTTTTCGCAACTGTGTGTGTTTAGTATGTAAACTGTTGGAGGCCGTGAACGGACTCGCAAAACTTTATTAATAACTTAGTTGAGCAGATGTTAGTTTAGGTCAACATTCCTTTTAAATTTCGTGACAGAAACAGGTAACTACATATATGCATAACTCTACGATGTATGCGGTATTTAAAAACTTGTACATACATTCAAAGAAGAATTTAATATTTAATTTTTCTAATTTTTTTTTTTTTTAAACAAAACTTGCTAGAATATTGAAAATCTTATCCTATGATATAAATTACATTTTTTTCTAGCTCATACTGCTTTTGATATATTAAGAAAACTAGCAAAAGTATATTTTAACTTAAGGCCGTTCTCGAGTTTGGACATTTTCATGATTACAATACTTCCTATTATGCATTTGTATAAGTATAAGTGAATAGAAATAATTCTTAACATTAATCTGCTCTTCCAATTCATTTTAAGCCACTATCTTGTGAAGTATGCAAAGGATTTGGTACGCGAGTAAACAAGAAATGGAAGCTGTAACACTATTGCACCCCCCTGCCCCCTGTTCGCAGGCAACGAGCCAGACAATAGAAGAGTCACGCACTCACGCGAACCTCTTAGAACGGCTCCACCGTGTACCATCTTATTTACTTTAAATTCCGGGCTAAAATGCACGGCCGGATCCGGATGATATTTTTGTATTCGCGTCCTTGCGTCGGCGTCGCCGTCGACAGCATGCTTCAAATATATGTACGTTTATACACATACATATGTGAACGTGAATATCAAATGCGCGAACGTGTCTTCCGCCGGAATAATATCGAATTGTACAAGTATTATTATTCATTCATACACACATTCATATTGTAAGAACCTTGCAAACATTTTAATCGAAAAGTAAAATTGATGCCGATTTATTTTCATTTGGTAATATTATCTTCTGCTTATCATTCGTTTGATTTGATTCTAGGATTGGTGAACATAAATATTTTCATTAAATTCTCGAGTTCTAAAATATGTTTATGATTACAACACTTCCGTATATGCGTTCGTAAAAGATTTTTCTGTTCATGAAACAAATATGTGGGGGAAAATCTCTTACTATAATTTGTATATATATATATATATATATATATATATATATATATATATATATATATATATATATATATAATGTATTTTTATAACGTATTATTAGTATTACAAAATATGTTGTCAGAGATTAATGAATGCGCTCGTTTGGTTGTTTGGTATAAAAAGTGGACTACATCGGTAAATAACGCGAACAATTGGCACAATGACAAGTTTGCAGATATAATAGCCGTATATATTATCGCTTTAAATTATAATAATAACCAATTTATTTACTATATCAACAAGCTTTGATACTCTATTAGTCAAAAATATATATGTATATATATATATATATATATATATATATATATATATATATATATATATATATATATATATATATATATATATATATATACAAATATGATTGGTTTATTTGACTAAATGTAATATTTACGTTTTCAAAATTGGGATTGTTACACTAGCAGAACAGTATGTAGTAAATGGGCGAATTAGACCACGACGGGCGTAGCATGAATTGTTTAAATTGTAACATTATAGAGATAAACAACCACATGGGGGAGACTGGGTACGCTTGCTCCCTTGACAGACGTGATTTATGTCATCATTTCGTTTTTATCAAAATTCTTCTGCACGTATTTCCAACGCAAAGAAAATTCTAGATTCATATTTAAACATAAGAAAATTGATTCTAGGTCAAATTATTTTAGGATGAACAAAATTATAACTTTTTGGTGGAGGTGTCCATTTAGAATAATCGGCGCGTATTGAAATGTCTATAAGTATTGTTTGAAACATTTTCAAACAAACCTATACTCCACAGTTATACTCAGACATTGTATGATTTAATTTAATATTTTATTACGTTATCAATGAGTCTTCAATATTAAATATAGATTGCCAATCTTACTTACATTTTATTTATCGAATACTATAAATGTCTATTAATAACGGGAAATTATATTTAAGAAGTAATGCAATCTGATTTCAAGATTGTGAACTTTTGAAAAATATGGTTGTCTTGGGAATAGACGTGACGTTATCTATGTAAAAACTATCTTCTACGAACAATGTATAATTCCAACATTGTATCAAGTGGAAAATGGGTCATTATGAAAGTTCTGTAATTAATAACAATGTATCTTCATCTTTCAAGATTGAACTCGTTATATTCGAACCTTTTAGTAAAGTTTCAATGTTTTTTTTTTTTTTTGTTTTTGTTTTGAAACTATCAAAAGAAAATGGTTGATGAATTGCTTTCAGATATACTATTTCTTTCTCTACTTTAATTAATGGTGTAGCTTATTAAAATTTATTTTTATATCCAACAAAACTTTCATTAACTCTCGGAGGATTCTGACGTAATTTAATAAACAATATTGATTTTATGCAAAATAACCAACTTTTAAATACAATAAAAAAAGTTCCCGCTCTACAGTAAATACTGTGAAACTTTTTTGTAACAACAATCTAATTAATCTTAATTAAAATTATCTGATTTTCCGCATTAAAGGGGATGTAAATTTTGCACTGTTACTGCGATAGGTTTGTGTTTACATTCACTGCATTCAAGCAGTTTATTGCCCGGTTGCTATTAAAGATAAAATATACGTTCGCAGAGTTATATTTACGATTTGCGACCCCAAAAAAATTCAGACCACCAAAAATGCTCGCTATTGCGCAATTCTTTTAACACTGTTTCGTACGTTGCAAGTTGGTTGCTGAAAATATTGTAGGTAATTGTGTTTTAAACACTATCAAAATTCCATCAACTTGATTTTGAGTTAAAATAAAACTTAGAATAGGAGATATAATCTTTAAAAATACTTTAATGTTGTAATGCTTATGAACATATTCCTAATGGTCTAATAAAACAAGCCGTATTTGACACTGCAGCATTAACGTTCGCAGAAGGATAATCTGATAGTTTCGTACAATTCCCAAATCCACAATTATTTGTAATAGGGTAGTTTCACAAAGCTGACCGTTGAACCATTTTCCAATTACACCAATTACACACCGATAAATTACATCTGTTAGCCTTAATTAAAATTCGATCCATTTCTTTCCAACGTTTCGAAATCCTACTATTAAAATCTAAATTAATAAACTTTGTGAAAAAGTATAAGCGCTAATCAGGTTATAAATGACTGTAAAGTATGTAATACACAACCTTAGGTACAGGCACCTACGCCTTCAGCTCACCGATTTTTTTTTTTTTTTTTAGAATTTTCATATATTTTAATTGTTTTTCTACGGGCAGTATTAAGAGGGGCCCTATAACTACGGAAGTATTAGGGTGATCGACTTTAAGCTACGAGCAGGTTAAAATGGGATACCAAACAATAAGTATATTTGGATGAAATTGCACTAGTATTTTCAGAGAAGTAGAGAGCACAAATTTGCTCTTAAGAGGGACGACTAACATCCAAGTATATGAATTATATATATTTTTGGGTTCAGGGCGACGAGACAAGCACTTTTTTTTAAGGATTCTTTTTTTGATGCTACAGGCACACTACAGAATGCTTTAGATCTGTACTTCGTTGAAAAGTGAAATTCGTATATAACATATGCAAACCGTCATGAAGAGGTAAATTTCCCGTAATTCTAATTAGCATTCTATGGCACTAATCCTATCATATCAACCCTTTGAATGGTCCGTGTTTGGTCAGCATATCCCTTGTCTTATCTTCCATCCAAACTACGAGCTTCCTTCAATGTTGCTCTATGCCAGCAGCTTATCTGTAGCCAACCAACGGCTAGCAGCCACGCACATAGTTTTCAGGGTTGAACGTGAAAGACTTCGGTTTATCAAGTTTCTATCTTTTACATGCTAATTATTGGATTACTACAGTTGTACTATTTTGTATTTAATTTAATACATGTTTTTCATAGTCTTATATGAATGTACACAGGAATATTTTTGAACCATCCTTAAATCGAATTTAATCGTAAAATACTGTACCATTGTAAATAAACCTAACTACACTTGGAGTAACATTGTTATGATTTTATGTGAAACTCATAAACTCGTAATAGTAATTAGACAAAACGAGATTTGCATATTATCATAAAGAATTGCAAAAATATTCAAATATAAATACATAAATCAAATAAAAGCACAGTAAACACATACACACACACCCTCCATTCCCCTCCCTCACATATATACATTTTGTACATATTTGTTGACAAATCCCGTACCATTAAAAATGTTTACAATCATGACGGGAGATATGACAAATATAATTTCACTGACATCAAAGATAAACAAAATACATTAATATCACTAGCAAAATAGAGCTTTTATTTTTTATTCTTTCGTATTTAATTAACACACACAACTGGGCCTTGCGTTTTCTACATGGCTAATCAAAAATATGTATATAAACGTGGTCAGATTGCAATTTAATATCCAATCTAAAATATAATGTTCGAAAGTATTGAAATGAAAACAAAATAAAACTGAAATCAACTGATAATTTTTTACTAAACTTTACGACCTCAAACACGACAGCTCGGAAGACAGTGAAAAAGAAAGATATGCGAATAATCTTCCAAAACGATGAACAAAAAATTGAAGCCTGTTTTTTAAGTAGGCCTGAAACTTTTTAAATTATTCACCCTCTGAAAACAGAAGTAAAAGATATGAAAATAATAAAAAAAGAAATGAAAAAAGGACAAAAGAAAACGGTTTAGTCAATTTTTTACCGACAGGAACACAACTTTGTTTCATTAACAACATGACACAGTACTACGCTGATTGGTCACTAGATTATACAAAAAACTGGAGTGGACTTTACTCGACTTTCTTGTACTTTCAGTAACTATATTTTGTTTTTAATTCACCCTACGTTAGTTATGAAATAAAGGCAATATTGTAGCCAGAGAAACGTAAATATTAAATAACATATTTTTATAATAACGAATTAGTAGTAAATAATAGATTATTAAAAAAAAAAAAAATAGAAAAGTTGCTTCAAATTTTAATATCTGTAACTTTTATAATTGTTTGAACTTGTTACTATTTAGTGCATTAATGGACCATGCATTTGTACAGGGGAATTTAAAACGTTTGCATATTTGTTTTATGCTCTCTGAAAATAAATATACATTTACAGAATTGGATTAAAAAAATTATTCTACCGTGTGCGTAAATATGTCAGTATTTGAACGAAAATTGAAGAATAATAAATACATCATTTTCGCTTCGTTTAATCATTATATTGCATCGATATGCGCTCGCAATAACAAGTACTTGCAACAACATTTCATATTGACTTTTCACAAATTTAACAGTTCATTTAAGCCCACAAAAACTAAAATATGATTACTGTTTGTTTAGATGATTGCGTATAGACAGTTTGTCTGTTTTCTTTCTATATTTCATATTGCGATTTATGTTTATTTTCTAATACGTAATGATTAATTTAAAACAAATAAAATAAATGGTGTTTGCTGTGTGTATAACAAAAGTACTGTTGACTACACTTAGATAAATACTTGGGTTTTGTTCGCTTAACTGAAATTGGCATTAATTGTGATGCCATCTCCATACCAACTCGTTGTATTCAGGAACCAATGGTCTACTACATAAATGTGTATACATCGAATTAAATGGCAAATAACAGTCTCCGGTATTTTCTGTAGCCGTCAGCAAAACTTTGCGCGTGAGAAAAGAGAGCATCGCAAACACAACGTGGCCCTGGCAAACAGGTATGCAAATTGAATGCAATAAATATATATCGCTGTCTCTGCTGTGCAGCTGATGTTTAACTTTTAAACAAATGACGATGTCGCACGGAACTTTCAAGAAGGTTTCAATAGCTTTAACCGGAACTGAAGATAAACGGATTTCTATTCACAAAGTATTGCCTTGAAATACGCCACTAACAGATGCGAGTCAACAACTCCCAGGAATAACTACTCGGCTCTCGTTTTATTTCTATATAAAGTGAATGCTGTGGCATCAGCTATTACCAGCTACAGATGCATTTGTATATGGACCTATGCCAGTCCTTGCGACATTTACAATTCATATATTTAATACTTCCAAATATTAAGTAATAAGGGGAGGCGATGTTTCAGAAATATGTGAGTGGTAAAACTTTAATTAGAATTTTATTCAATGCCAAGTCCAAGTCTATTTCGATTACTATCAAATAAATGTCTAGAAAATGCATGCTTAGGATGTTCTGCGTTTAAAAAAATCTGGAGTGTCCTACACTTAACTTGTCCGTATAATCAAAGAATATTAATATTTTATAGTATACTTATATTGTGTTCCTTAAATTAGATATTTACTTTCTTATACGCAGTAATCCAGAAATTCTTTTGTATTTGAGATTTAAACAGATAAACACGCTTTCAAGTAGAAATTACATATAGAAAGTTAAGCGCAGGCCACTCCACATACTTTGTGTTGAAATGCTTTGTTTTCGTATTGCAGAAATAAAACAATAAAAACAGCAATTTCTAGTCGATAGCCGGACCATTTTCAGTTCCACTTAAATAAGAACCATAAATGATAACGAAAACAAGAAAACAAGTCAGTTAAAATTAAAATAATGGGAACTTGTCTTCAACAGATAAATGCGCTTACAAATTGGACGTATCAGATTAAAAGGGACCGGAAACTGTGCTGACGACATGTCACAACCAATATGTATTAGCATGTCAAGCGCAGAAAGACGCAAAGACAAAAGCTGAAAAGCCGATATTTCAAAAAGGAAAAGAATGTCAAAAGTTATAAACGAAATATGATTTCATATTACCTTTACATTATTAAAATATCTCTCATATTTATTCATTGCTTTTATTTCCATAGATATACTACCACAGCTCCGCGTATTACGTATTTATCAAATATAAAGGGAATTATGAAATCTGTTTTGTACATACAGTTATGGTATTTTTGATTCATATAATATCAGGGATTAAAATTCTCATACCGCATTTTACAATGAAATGTTTGATATTTAATGAGAATTTTGTTTATGTATGCATGTGCTTCAGTATAATAAAATGCGAAATAACTGCACTAATGGAAAAATTAGTTTGAAACTGACACGGAAAGAAATAATTTGCAAGTTTTGTACACTGTTAAAAATGGGTGTGCCTTTACATCACTCTAAGTAAAAATAATTAATTGAAAAGTCTCAAATTATTCAATTAGACAGATCAGTGAGAAGCGGACTGTATTCTTTAAATGAAATGGGCACTTGATGCCCACATGTTAAGCTAGTGTAAGTAGAGAAGCGCTGTGCATCTGTGGGTGATGGGACAATATAATCTTATCACACTGTGTCGGTCAGTGGCATCTGAACAACGCATCTAATAATAATCCTGATAGTTAACTTTGTACTGCGGTAGACATGCTAACTCTGCCACTTAGCAACAAACTCTGAAGCTAAGAGCTTTATACGTTGTTAAGCAATTACTCTTGCTTATAATTCGGTAGTGTCAGGTCATCGCCGCGTGATCCCTTTTCACCATTGATGCTGAGTCGGATTTATACGGTGACATTCTTGACACACACGGAAAATAGGGGAGAATTTGTCAGCATTCGAGGAAATGCAACATGTCATTCAATTCTAACCTCCATTGTGGTCAAATCATAGATATTATACTATTTATGGATGTAGCTGTAACATTACGAATAGCTCTTTCCTAAATACTATAGGAGGAGCAAAAATATTCGAAGACCATAAACATAATTATGAAATATAAAAATAAACTATTTATTGTGATCTTATTTTATCTTATAAATGTTTTTAATTTTTCTTTCTTTCATAAATATTATTAAGAAAAATATATAATTCATCCTAATAATTTATGTAAGCTTAGAGTATGTTGAAATATGAGCATTGTTGCTTGTAGTGTTTTATTTTCAGTTTAGGTTAATTCACCAAGCTTTTATCACAAATCATTTTTGTTATAGTAAACATTTTATTTGTTTGCCAGTATTTATCAATCTCTAAAAGGTTTTTACAAACGTACTGCTATCCTACCATCAATCATTAGTTGTATTTTTGTGTTATTCTATCAACATTTTTCCTTAATTAAAAGTGTTGTCGGATCATGTTCATATATTGTTTATCGCAGTTGAATTATTAATATTTTCCTTGTGCAAAATATAATATTTGTGTTTTAACAATTTTTCATTGCTGTTGCAATGTAAAAAATTCTCCGGTTACATTATAAAGTATCTATTTACAACGTACTATAAAATTATTCATCCCTTGAAGTTAAAAAGTTACTGCACACAATGAAAAATTGTTCAAACGATTAATTTTACCGTCTTTTACTAGTATACACTATGTTTTATCTCGCCACACTTGTTATATAAAATATTTATAGTATTCGTTCTATATTATTATCAAATTTTGAAAATGTTTTTTTTTTTTAGATTTTAGTTTCCCTAGTTATAATATATCTTAAATTTGATATTACATCAATAAGACAGAGTTATAAAGAATTAATAACAATAATTAAAAGTTCTGTAGAATTTGTTTCAATTATGTCCTAATACAGTTCTGACCAGATAAAACTTGCAGTCTTTATCTCGACGCCTATGCAGTATGGGATTATACACGTCCGAGAAAACCCATATAAAAGGAAAGTTAAAAATACGCATCGGGAGCATGAAGCACAAGCACGCGAACCGAACGGGAAGTAAAACTTTGGTAAAAGTGGGGCATGAAACAGTGCGGAAAAGATGTAATGTAAAAAGGCGAAAGAAGTTCGAAAGAGCGATGGTTCCCGCTGGACTTGGCCATTTGCGCGACAAAGACGCACGTTCTACGTCTACAGATCGGGAGGAAATGAAATGGAAATATATAATCGGTGATATATGATTGGTCAAGCGTGGACCGACTGGTTCACACGTGAACTGACAACTGTTAAGACTGTCACCATCACGATTGCTTCGAGTTGTGTATGTGTGTGTGTCTGTGTGTGTGTGGCTATCAACTTATTATACTGAACATTGGAAATAGAGAGTCAAGGAAATCATTGGGCAATAAGCAAAGAGATATCCTCTTTGCTTATTAGTTTTAGTTTAAATAACTGGATTGTCCTTCGCTCGACTTTATTATTCTTTCGTTATCTGTATTGCATTATATATATATATATATATATATATATATATATATATATATATATATAAATAAATAAATAAATAAATATATATATGTTTATTTGTATGTATGTATGGAACGTACATCATATACATCTATTGTAACTAGGGAAATGTAAATATAAAATATATTTTGTGTGCGTGCGTGTGTAACCAAAAACAAGCGGATATTTCATACAGAATAATGATGGATGTGTTCCAAGCTTATATGTAATTCCAAAGTAAACAAAAATAGTAAAGAGTCCCGAGTCCTCAGCCGCGAGCCGACAAAAATTGATATAGTATATATATATTTCATTCTTAACTACCCAAACTTAGTTTGCTTGCAACCAATCCGTAGCGGGATTTACTTTGGTAGATATATTAATTCTTTACTTCTGCTTTCTTTGTATTTTAGAAACACTTTCTTCGGCAGTGTAGTCAAAATATTAAAGGAATGCTATGTTATAACTAACATATGTAGAAACCGTGTTATATAAATAAATAATCAATGTAAATCATCATCATCCACGAGTCATTTATTATTCATTATTATAAATAATAATAGTAAATTAACGTTTGATTATTTAATATTTAAATTCAACATCAAACTATTTCGAATCAATAAATAAATAATTTAATTTAATTTAAATTGATTAAATTCAGATTATATTATTTTTAATTATTAGTAAATACAATTTATTCATAACACATATTTGGTGCAAAATTTGTCAAGTGTAACTGTCAACCTGTTTAACTAATAATTAGTATAAAATTAAAACTGATATGACAATTGGAAATTCAACATTAATATATAATGCGTACCTTTTGGTGGAGTCGCATCGAACAATTATATCTTCTTGCTTATAATTATATTGTTACGTATTAAAATACGTTTTTTTTTTCACAATGTATTGTTTTTTTATAAAAATTGACAGTAGCGATTTCCCAAATGTATTATTTCTGAATGAAATAAATCATTTGATTTCAATCGTGATATAAATCAAATTGTTTTAATTAATATTACTTTTTGTTTTAAATGATGAATTTTTAATGGAATTTTGTATATTTATAGATATATCTACTTCAAATCAGTACAAATTTTGTATATATACTATTATTTTTATCAAAAGAATATCTATCGTTTCTAGTACGTATTATTATATAAGTATGTATTGTTATGTTGTGGTATATTAAAATTTATATTAGAATAAGATTGTGTACGGATATTTCGATTATTAAATTTTGATATTAATAAAATTTCAAGCAACTTTTGTTTGAAAAATATTTTCGAAAAACCTACCATTTATTGAGAAATTGCCGTTGAAAATGGTTGTTTTGTACATAAATATTGATTTTGTTTCATAGCAAAAGTAGAGTGAATTTAAAACAAAATATAGCATTATTATAAAGGACAAGAAAGTCTAGTGAGAGCCAATCCAGTTTTTTATGATTAAACAATGAAAAGAAAATTAAATGCGAACCATTCAAGACTTCAAGCTAAATGAAACGAGAGTAAACAAATCGAATTATTGAAAGGCCGGAAACAATTAGTGGACATTAATTAAAGCCCTGCAGGATACGATAAATTGCATTGTGTGTACCAACAACAAAACAAAAATCCTGCATCAGCTTATTAAACTGTTGTAACGTAAAATATCCCCTGGTGAAATTCGTACACTTGTGATCAATGTTGGTTGCCGGTTGTTCAATTTATCACATATACTGGGGATAAAAACCAATAAATTTTCTTCCGATACGAACCTGTCCGGTTCTTATCTATGTGGCACTCACACTGGCGCGCACGTAATGATTTCGCTATCAAAAGCTGTGGACGCGCTGATTCTTTCGGATAATCGTTATCAAACGTTCAGTGGGTCGCTTGCACGATCACACAGCAATGAGACCATCACCGGCTCAGGCATTTGATGTTAATGTTCTTTTGCTAACGAGATCTCTGACCGCGTCAACGAACTCGAATATAAAACGTGCGATTATTTTTTAACGACATTTTTAATTGCGATGCACATTTAGAATACCCCGACATATCTTTATAAGGAATTTGCTCACGGGAATACGCTGATGAGCACAACAATGACTACTATTTGTAATATTTGTAATCATTATTTTGACATTTAAGAACGTAGCACTTGCTTTTATACAATATAGACTGTAGGTAGATTAAATATAGCAATTCGATTACCGCTGTGGCGTATGGGTAAGATTCTCGACTTACATTTAAATTTCATAATAAAACAGATAATCCTAGCATGTGCAAGAACATGATGTGAACTTTTAATATACGCGTAAGTTGCGTAAATCAAGTCCGCCGTCGCTCTGTATTCTCCATTAAAAGCTGGAATAGATGTACATGAATATATGTCGTTCCGAGCACAGAATAAATTTTGTGATGTAAGCCAGCAATCTTGTAAATGCAGTGAATGTCATCAGGCGAACGAAAAAACAAGTACTAGAGAGAGATATATTATTGTCAATTCTGCAACAATGGAATCACTTAAAATGCGTTCTACTCTCTGAAATGAGTTTGGGAGTACGTGAAGTATATTTTCATCTTGATAAATTTTGAGCTTGATAAGAAAGACAGGGACAAATTGTATGGAATAATTTTAAACCGCCACATGTACACTTTTTTAGTATGACTGTGACAACTGACATATTACTGTGTATCCCTCCCTAAATATATATATATATATATATATATATATATATATATATATATATATATATATATATATATATATATATATATATATATATAATAATTTTATATTTGTCATTTCAAATAGGCCGGCTGAAAACTCACATATCAGATATTCTCTTACGTTTCTTATGTTTAATTTTAACTGAGTTTAACTGAGGTTGTTGGTAGATCTAACGCGCCTAGTATTTCTTCTTTTTTTGCACTGTCTAGACAGGATCGTATTAGTTTCTATAACGTATAATTAAAATTGATTACCACTGTGTTGGCCTCCAAAATGATGTTATAAAATATTGGAAGCAACAATGAATGCCATAATTATATGTTTAAACACGTAAGAATTCGTGGCATTTTCTTTCCATTTAGCAACCATAACACTAATACATATAATCCATTGTCTTCCAAACGAGACCGTACTTGAGAAATTAGTCGCAGCGAACTATATAATAGCCTCTATGTACGTGACTCGAGGTTTCAACACACAAATACGTTTGTCTATCTCTGTCTTTTGTGTGTTGCCGTCTCTCTTGCACTGGCAGTCGTGTAGACCTGACGCTCGAATTACCACGAAAAATTAATGGATTACAGCCAAAGGATTTATGTTACTGAAAATAGTATCTACTAAAGAAAATGAACAACTCTCTTTCCCTATACGTCTCGTAACTCCGTTATAAGTAAAAAGATCGATGGAGATAATTAGCAGACGTTTAAAAAGTTATATAATCGCTATTATTTTCTTATTTTATTTTTAGTTATATCTTACTCGTACCATTTTATGAAAATAGTTGTATAAAAACGTTTGATAAGTGTGGACATATTTAAAGAACGAACGAACGAATTAGTCACCACTGAATACTATAGCTTCATTGAACATACGTACAGTACGAATAACCAATGATACTACACTGAGAGAAGTGTAAATCAATGGGTAAATTAAATTTATTAACCACTATAATATAAAATATAAAAAGAAAACACTTATACAAGTGCATTGTTTTCTGTATATGATGTGGGCACATGGTGCCCGCAGGTTTACCTAATTATAAAATATTAAGTAATATATCATTTTCAATTTATGATTAAATTTATTAACAATAAAGGCAAGTTGTTTTTTTTTCAGTACGTGAATACAGCTTAATACAACAATAAAATTTGCGAAAATGTTATAACATTTTATTGGCCCAAAGAATGATGAAATAAGTAAGCATCAGCTGTGTATAATGCGTGACTGTGGGGACTTCTGGTTAACATGCGTATCTGCAGATTATGGTAAGTCGATTTTGGCGAGCGTTAGTTTCATGGTCCAACCCTCGTTCGCTCGCTTGCTACATTTTTAATAGATTTTCGCTGGGCATAAAAGTTTTATTATATCTGCAATATGTCATATCATGTTTCCGTGTCGTGCCTGTGCCTGTGCCCGGGTACCGTGTCCGTGCCCGTGCCCGTGCGCCATGGTGCGTGAGATCAAAGTTATTCCAACTCATTTTCTAAGTTTTCATCTTCACAAAAGGCAGGCCTTAAAGGATTTGTACTAAATATTGGAAGTGTCCCGACTTTCTGCAATTTTCACTTTCAGCACGCGAACTTTGTTTATTGTGTACGTGTGTGTGCGTGTTCACGCCGGCATTTCTGTGTTTGCAACTTTGCATTCAAACTTTAGTTTATAATCCTTTCAATAAATTTGTTGAAGAATGCGGGTTATTACAACATTAGAAAGAAAAATACTACGTTTCTGCATTCGCCATCTTTGTTCGCAAAATATGGCTCTTTACTTGTGATTTAATTGTAAATGCAGCGATTATCATAAAACAAATATTTACTTTCTTATATGAATGTATATATGGAAGTAATGTAATCATGAACATTTTGCAACTCGACACATTAACGAAATTACACTATTGGACCATCTCTGAATGGAATCTGTCAGTCTGTGTGAAAGGTAAAATTATAATACTCGAAACTTAAAGACAAATTACAAACTAGAAAGAAAAATTGCCCCTTTAATAAAAATAATAACAGTCGATGCGTAATCGCATAAGAAAGCATGGTAAAATTATACTATTTCCGAGATAAAAATAGAAACCTCCAAATTAGGACATTTTTATAGTTTATATGTTTTATCTGCGAAACTATGTATTTAAAAAATATATATCAGTCATTTTAATGTAATTACGCATCGACTTATATTTTTCTTTATAAAATGCAATTAGGTGCAACTACATCTTGATAGGTTTTGTAATAAGTGTAAAACAGTGTCCAAGATACTTATTGATTTATGAAATTGTAATTATTCGGAGAAATATTTTTGATTGTGCCGCCAAGAAAAATGGCCTAGAGTGAAGCGGGATTATTTTGAACTAAATGAACGTACCTGATGGTCTTCCGACTTGTATATGGCTCGTGGCTCTTATTTATGAAAATAATATATTATACATTTTCAGGAACAAGAAGACGTGAAATGAATGTACGTGCAAGAATTGTTTGGTTACGAAAATGTAGCCGAACACTATAGTTCTATTGTACGATGACTAAAATGTGTATTGCAATAAGGGCCTAAATTGCTTGTAACCAACACGAACTATAAAGTACGAAAGTTCAACAAAAATGTAAACACGGAGCAGGCTGCGTGCAGCGTATACAGGAAACACTCAAATGTATACAAGGCAAAAACTTTGCAAATTGTTAAAGTCTCTTGTTGCGAGACGAAGATAGAATGTGTTTGCATATGCGGAAGTAAATCTATGAAATTCGCCAAAGCTAAATATTTACGGGAACATTTTAATCTTGCCTAACCAGTGCCAGTGCGTAAATCTCTGGGTCTTGTGCCGCAGAATTTCGTATGTTCGTTCACTCGCTCGCTGTAACACCCACTTCCAATGCCAAACCCTATCTAAACTACGTTCAATTTACTTTCACGGAGTATAGTGCCTATTTTACGTCTTGATATTTTTCCCGAATTTGCAGAATAACATTCCTGAGATAGGAGCTCGCTCCTTGCAAAGTGAATTTAAAAATAGCTAGAGCGACCTTCACTCGACTTTCTTATACAATATTGCAATATTTTGCTTTAATTGTAAGTATGATTACTTTGAAATAATGGCAATATATAACTAAGGAAACGTAAATGTAACCAGTCCATTTTAAAAAGCGAAGAATTTATTTTTATGTGAAATAAAAATTAACAAAATTCTTGTTGATGGCAAAGAGTTTAATATAATTTTCAGTTAACACCATTTTGTATAATTGTGTACTTTGATGGGTTGATGAATATTATTTGTGAAATATTATCGCAAAATGATAATAATGTCATATATTGTTTCGCAAACTTTGAAGTTGCACGTTTGGCAGTGCACAAATCATCTGCGAAAGTTGTGAAATTGCCTGAAAAACTTTCGCTCCACCGGAGTGCGTTTTTTTCTTCTGGAAGAGTGTTGTTTTTGAACGTTCCATTGAATTTACGTTATATGCTAGTTGCTATAGAAGTTATTGCATATGACATGCAAACTGATGGGCTATTGTCAGAAGAAAAAAAATGTTTTTTCAAAATTGAAATTGCTGGAATATAAATGACAATAGGACTGATTTATAAACAGTACAACACAATTTTACTTTCCAGTTAAATCAATTGCAGATGGGCATATAAAAACAACAACTGAAAAATCAATAGATCATTTTCATATATTCCAATTCCAACCTCACTTATTCGGCGCGTAAACCTTCAACAGAATCATTATCAGTTTAACTACTATATTCTGTATATGATATGAGCACATAGTGTCTAGGAGTTAAATTTATCATAATTATTAGTTATTACCTGTTCTCGGTATACTTGATATATTTGATTCCAAAAATGTTAGTCAACCGTACATTTATATTTACTGGACGAGTTGCAAATAAAATTGTAATATCCGGGTAATTATAACGTTATTATAATACGTACTTTGATCACTGTTGCCTCGTGTATGCGAAATGAGAATATTCGTGTGGAATATGTGATATAGAGACTCTCTAGCGAAGAGTATTAAAGCAATGTACCCCATTTGTGCCGTATACTTGATATATCGTGCAGTTACGTTTTACACACTACTAATTTAGTACCTCAAACATTACTACTACCTCTATACAGTCTAATTATGAAGTTTCATATTTGCTGAGTAATAGAGGTATACAGTGTGCGAATATTAGAGTGCAATATTTATATAAAATTTATATTACATTTGTTAAATATATATGTATATAAAACTTATATTACATTTGTTAAATATATATATATATATATATATATATATATATATATATATATATATATATATATATATATATGTATATAATGCGCATATTATATTTAATGATATTTACATAATATCGGAATAGCTGCACATATAGTCTTCTAGTAATATAATAATGCAAATATATTATTAATACTGAGATTAATTAAACATAAAAAATATAATAACGACGGTTTAAATTTTACAACAACTAATATGATCTATTTCCACTTAATCACAAACACACACAATTGCGATACATTTGAGCAGCAGTTTTATCTGCGCGATGCAAGTATCGGCGACAGACTGCTCAACATTGGTTGACCAGTATCGGCTCTATAAGCGTAAATGGAAGCTTTACGCAATATTACAATAACGAATAATGAACGAGTAATTAAATATGTACCTTGTTTTAAATACATTCTACGATAATTATGAAGCAATAGCAATATGTATTGGAACTAAGGAAAAAGTTAATGGCACACATATTTAAAAACGATTTTTCAAAAATAAGATATTTAATATCTTTTATAATAAGAATAACTTTTTCTCTAATTCATGCCGTTTCCGAGATATTGAAAAGGTAGAAGTAAAATGTTACTGTCGGTTATAAGATTATATTTATGAGATGGACTATCTTTAAATGATAAATTCGTAATGATGTTAATGTAAGTTTAGTTTATGATAGAATGAAATATCACCGCTGTGTGTGTGTGTGTGTGTAAGTATGGTAGGTAGTGAATATTATCTGCGGACATGTTTTCCAGCGTGAAATATAGACTGGCGCAGTGTATCTTTACGGAGCTTACTTCGATTTACGGTTGAAGTTTGGGCGCCACTTGTGGTCATGCTTTTTTATTACCTCATTGTTTTATGGATGTGCAGAATGCATATTTCGTATTCTCGTGCTGCATTTTAATTAAATATGAATGAAATGTTTTATGCACTTTTGATGCGAAATTTATTTTACATTTTAAAACTTCTGCTAGATCATATTTCACTTTTTTATTCTCTTCTGTCGACATATGAACAAAAATTCACGTTTTGCGCTTCGCTGAATTGATAGAAACTATTTTCTAAATTCAATCTGTATGTGTGTGTGTGTGGACGCTCTACAGCAAGAACTGTTCAGAAAAAAAAACCTTCTATTTTTGAAAACAACATTTAAACCAGTGTTAAAAATTTATTTCTGCTAATTGTTTAGTTTCTCTAATCCGGAACGACTTAATTAATAAAGATAATAGTTAATTATAAACATATACCATTTGCTAAGAAATCGCTTTAAATATTAGTCGATTTTTATATTGTATCTGTTATCGTTAAGGGTATAGTTAATTTTAATCTTTGGAATACATCTCTTACAAAATTAATAAATACTTAATTTAAAAATCTCGTATATAAATGAATTTAACATAATTTATTTACACACAGCTAATTAAAATACAAGTTTTTTTACATGATTCTAGGGATTAGAAATGAGGTATGACAGTTTATTTCACATTTGACATAGAGCGTAACCGATATTCAATTTAATAACTAGTTAAAGTATCAAATAACAAAACCGTATTATATGAAATAACTAGTAATTTCACGGAATATCGGATTACACGCATTACCGGTAACATACTGGAATTTACTAATTAGTTTTATAATATCGCAGTAGCAACGAATGTCAAAATTCAAAATTAAAGTAAAACACATTCGTAAGAAAAAGATGTGTGTAATGTTTGATTTGATATGATTTCATGTCTCTCAATCGCCCTCGTATACGTACAACAATCTTTTTCCACTTATATAAACTTGGAAACTTTTCAATTCTACAACATGTCCTCAAAACCTTCCTTTCTTGATAAAGGCAGAAGAATCCTTTCGAAATAATGCCACACTACACAATTGTTGTCAATACAAGTTGAACGTTGAGAAATTTAATTTACCTTACCCGAGTAGCGCGTATTAGAAAGATCAATCACTGTCTTGCCCAAACAGAGTCTTTAGTGTGACGGACTCACTGTACAAAATATTCGGACTCCTTTTTGCACATTATTACAAACTTTGGCGTAAGAAACAATTTTTGTAATTTGTTAAATTAGCAATTTAGTTATTACTTTTAACTTTTGTTAAATATTTAGCGAAACATAATTAGTTAAAATGTATTTTCCCAAAACAAAATGAAAACAAGCATAAGAGTATATGATGAACTAATGGCATTGGTGAGTAATTTTTTCTAGATATCTAGGTGGAATTTAAAATTTGAACAGGAATAAAAGAATATATGTAACAAAAGTTTTAATTTAACATAGCTTTCACAAAAACATAAACGCGTCTTGTTTAATTAGATTTTTTTTGGTTCTGTTCTAAAAAGTGCATGCACAAACGAACGAACAACGTTTATTATAATACTTCCTCTGTATCATTGTCTACTTTGCAAGTCAAATGAGTATTAAAATGATTAAAACCATGTCTATTAGACGAAGATGGTTGCAGTAATGTATCTCATTCACGTTTGACCTATTTTGACGAGACCTCAACATCATTAAATTTGGCTAGCTGACAACATATGGATCTTGAAATAAATGCACAAATATTAAGGTCACTATTTGATTAGACAATCCATTTTTTTTTTTTCATTTTTTATTTTCTTTTATGCAGTAATAAGTTAAGGTGTATTTACAGCGATTCAATTAGTAATCACGAATCGAAATTGTAAATAGACACGTTACACCTTTTTAAAACAAGCGTTTCAAATCAAACTTAGTTGTAAAAGACACAACGTTGCTATCTATGAAAATCTAAATAACCCTATATTTCAAATAAAACACATTGTCAGTATAGAAACAATAATAACCAATGTTGGCCGATTTATTTAATATTAAAATAATTATGATTAGATATTATTGAAGATGGCGACTATTTCATCTCTCTTGTTCAACAATATGATTAGCTGTGGAACAAAACAAATATGGTAACGCTTCTGTCCGCGCAGCAGTTGGTACTTTTTTTTTCTATTACTGAATTCAGCAACAATAATATAATGCAAAAATCAATGTTATTTAATATATTTATATTAAATTTGTTTTTTTATAATACTATACCTACACGTCCCACATTTAAATTTATTAAGTTAGGAATGAAACTCGGTTATAAATTTATTGAAAATCGCAAAAAAAAACAACGTAATATCAACCTGACAGATGGAGTTTGGACATTTCACCAATTAATGTGTTAATTTTGCCGCTGTGAACTTTAGCATTGTTTGTCATATAACAAACTGGATTATTGTGTATAATTTTTATTCGTGATTACAAATTGGCTAACTGGGAATAATAAGCCTTGTTCCTTAAACCAATTCTAGTGTGTTCGCATGATTGGAATATCAATTCAAATTTGTTTCCATCTTAAAGTAAAAGTAAAATCGAGAGATGTAAATCATTTCTAAATTTATTTATGTACACTGTAAAAAATTGTTGAAACTTTACAATACTGTTACTGTAAAATATCAACGAAATACAAAGTGATTTTACCGAATTTACTAATTTCAACATCTATTTCTTATTCTTACTTCAAATATGCCTGTGATATTTTTCAAAAAAGTATCAAAATTCGTTTCAAACGATATTAAAATATATTTGTGATGGACAGTTCAATGACTTGTCAACCTGCGCGCTGAGTAGGTTGGCTAAGCCATACCTTGAACTAAACATCAATTGCTATTTTTACAGCAAGAACTATGATTTATAGCATTTTGAAGCCATGAACAACGTGCATCGTATTTCGCTGAACTATTTTATGTTAGACATAATATTAATTAATGTGACGACTTTAGACATATTCGTTATAATATTCGAAATAATAATAGTTAAACAATTCAAAAACATAACATATCATAATATTAACCTGGTTCAATTTATAGTAATTGCATGCAATCGTATATTAATATCCTTGACTCAATAAAATGTTTACCACATTTAATATTTCAATTTAACTGAAAATCATTAGTATTGGCAATTAATTTTACGATGTCTTTTGCTAATAAAACCTTTGTTATATATTTAGCTAGTCGTACAGAATGTGCAAAAGAGCTATAGTGATCGGTCGTGTGTCTGTAATATTTTCGGATCAAAAAATGGGCAATGAGACAAAATATTTTTGTCAACACAAAAAATAATACTTTTCATAACTTTAGAATATTGTAGCGATCACATTTATAGACTGGGCATTGTTGCAATCAATCAATAATAATTTCATTATTATCTATTACGTATTACTCGTCAACATTCAGTAGTTACAAATAGATTTTTTAAATTTAAACATTAGTGGTTAAAAAATTGTTTCCAATAGAAATAAAGAAATTAAAACATCCACGTAATAGATAATACGGTGAGCTAAAGGTATTGGTGCTTGCACCTACGCTTGTGAAACAATATATTTTCAACTATTAAAATTGAAAACATCCTAATATGTAATACCTTATTTATTGCAATATCATTCAATGAAGCACATTTAATTTAATAAAAATAAACTGTTTATATATTCTTCATATTTAAATGTAAAGTTTGACAAAATTAAATTTAATATTTAAATGTGTTCGAAAACTGGGGAACCACGCGAGTATTTAACATATCCCTGTGTCAAAAATTCAATTTGGGATTTGTAAATATGTAAATTTTCTTACAGGAACTTACAGAAACTTACAGCATCCTCGTAGCAAACAGGACATTTGGCCTGTAGAATGTCGATCGCTCCCAGTCACTGTCGCATACCACGTGACTTAAAATAGCTCTTCAACAGTTATGCACTGAGTACACTGAATAATGAACTCACAATCACATAAAACACTTCTAAATATAAATACAAATATGCCGATGGTCCGTCGCGACAGATACAAACAGTTTATTTATAACTTGCAACTAAAGTTTGGGATTCAAGTGTACGTATACCGCGGCAGGCATCAAGGCAATTGCAAATATGCACGAAGACTTTGAATCGGGTTTGTTACGCGAGGGTGCAAGGCTTGGACCGTTCGACGCCACATTCGCGCACTAACTGTCCTCGTGGCAGTGGTCCACCGAGCGCGTCGTCGTGCTCGTGCAGGTTCGATTCGACGCGCCAGCGATGCTTAAAATAAAATACAAGTTTTTGGGTGCAAACGTACGTGTGAAATTTGTTTCATATAAATTTTATTTCTTCCCCAGAGGAACGAATCCAGTCACACTGTCACTGGGTACTTGGATTTTTTAAATTCGCATGCAAATAAAACCAATGTATCACCACGCATATAAATGACGTGAAATGTGCAAAGCCTGTTTGACACTCTCCAATTCTTTTTTTTTTTTCACATATTTATTTGAAATTGCATGGTTCATGTTTTATTTGAAAATATGGCCAAAAATTATAAAAATTTATGAAATGAAATTTTTCAAATAATGTTTAATATTAATGAAATTTCTGAAATTGTTGCACAAAGTTGAAAATATTGTATAAATAGAATTTACGAACTCGAGATTTTAACGATAATACACGTTTTGAGCAATTCTAAATCGATATTGACTATTTTCAAGATGTTGTCTGTTTGCCTTGAAGTTATTATAACTAATTTTTGAAAAGTTTTCTCGATAAACATTTCCCTAGTTATAATACATACATACATTTTGTTCCAAAGCTATCGTAGGTTGGATTTAAAACAAAATAAAACCTTATACCACAGATATTAACAGGACAAAAAAGTCGAGTGAAGGCCACACATGCTTTCTTTAGTTTAGTTAGAATATCTGAACCAAAACCTCTATTACCTTCATACAGTTATTTTATAATTATTGTAAAATTCAATTATTAGTAGAATAGTTTATTAAACAATAGTTTTTGTTTTAAATTAATTCGTATTTATAACCACTGCACAAAGAGTTTTGTTTCTTTAAATTATTCTAGAAAGAATTTTGTATTTAATGAATATGACATTGAATTTATACTTCGTGTGTTGATCAACGTATTTAGGGTAAATATCCAGCATAAACTTGTTTTTGTACTAATTAATGCAAATCGTCAGTCGGCTACCGACTTGCAGTGTTTGAACAACGTATATGTGAAATGTGTGTGTTCCTGATATCAATTGGTACGTTGCTGTGACAGATTCAGAAAATAAGGTAAATGAAATAAGACTTTTCTTTATTATAAAAGTATTTTCGTAATCCCTGTGGAAATATTCCGTGATTGCATTATAAGAGTTTTTGCAGGATAAGTGATTTAGTCTGTTTTTTGTTTTGTGTTATGTTGTTAATTTTACAAATAGGGGCTGTACAGCGTAAAATGTGAATTCTCAGGTGTACAGAGTTCTTCGTTGAGAGCATTGCTCGCCCGTAAAATGAAAGGAGTTATTATTTATATATGTATGTATACAGGTAAACGACAACATCATGATGGCATCATAAGCAAGAACAAAGCACACTTTTAAACTTACTTTTTTATGATATTCATATTCTTTCTTTTTATTTTATAAAACCCTAATGTATATTTCATTTTAATTTAAGCTGCACAATTTGATATAGAGCCCTTTGAAACAAAACCCTCATTAATACACCAATTTTTAAACATATCTATAAAACCTACAATACATTGTAGGGTTCTTTATTTTCTTGGACGAATTGTAAAAGGAAGTATTGTATTTATGACATTTTCCTAGATTGAAATTTTTACGGAAATACAGAATTTGTTTATCTCTGAATAAAATATAACTATGACGTCTCTGTGTGTGTGTGTATGAACGTTCTGCAGCTAAAACTGTTGAAGGATAACTTAAGAAATTTTCAACCAAGTCTGCACCTTATATTTTCAAAACAATATCTAAACCGGAAGTCAAGGTTTAATTCTTACTACTTTCTGCATATCTCAATATCAATACGAGTTATAAAAAAAAATATTCGTGTATAAGTTGAAGATTTTCAAAATTCTACATTTTTTTTTTTAAGTTTGTTCAAAAAATGTATTATGTATATAGTTTCTTCAGATTAAACTCCAAGACCATGAAAATCATTAAAAATTATATATACCTATATATTTTTAGTTAAAAATAAATAAAAATCTCTTTTATTGTGAAGTTTAGAATTGTTGCGTGCCAATTAAAATTAAGTTTGTACATTTATTGGGTCTATCATTTCAAGATAAGTGGTTCAAATTTCAACAACAACCGATAAATATATCTCATTTTACCAATACCTTTAAAAATATATATATAATTTTAATTAATATTTTGAGTTACTTTCTTTAAGCAAAACAGTATTATTTTTGATATTTTAACATTTTGTACCCACATTGTAATATGGGGACATGTCACCGTTGTGATCTAAATAATATATTCTCTTTCATGTCGTATATTTAGCGATACAATATGCAACGTAATATAACGAAATTGAAAATTGATTTTCGTGGAAATTTTCAATTTACAATTGTACTGAAATACGTACTTTATCATTTTCCCTATAGTTCATTAGGTCGTTTTACCAAAAAAATAATAAATGAACGCTTTGAATGAAATTGAAATTTTTACAAAGAGATAAATTACAATACTGCCGTGCCGGTATTAATATAATTTATATATGTACTATGCTTTATAACCTAATACTAGTAGCGAGGCGTAAAAATTTGATCCAGATATGCATAAATACTGATTATAAATATGAACAATATACAAACTATTTATAAAAATGTACAAAATAGAAGATATTATTATATATACTATATATGGCTTACTCATCACATACAAATTCAAAATTACTTAAGATATAAAATATTTATTATCTGTAGATAAACCCAATTAGGCAAAAATTTAAGATATTAAGCCAAACTTTATAAATGCTACTTACTAATTAATTCAAGCATAGGCACCATTGCCATATTATCTATTAGGTAGCTTATTTTTTTATATAGATAACACTTAATAAAATCTAATATTTTTGAAAGCAAATGAATGTTACGTTTACCTAGATATATAGGCGATTCCACCAAAATGTGCGCATCTGTAACATTATCTAAATTAAACGGTTTTACAACGAAATATGTTTGCCGTGTTTCTGGTTCAAAGCGCATATAGTTGGATGCATGATGCTTAAGACCAAATATTGTCCAATTTTCTTCTTTGAACGTAGAAAATCCATATGAATCAAATTTTGTATACAGACATATTCTGGCAATTTCCCAATACTGTTGGTGTAGTCTAATCTTATAACCAATAATCGAATTCTAATTCTATAGTATATATTCATCGCAATGTATCGGTGTATTTATATAGCTTATATGTGGCCGCGTAATGAAATAAAATAGAATTAAATAAAATCCAATATTGCCATTGGAATATTACCCCTAAAATACTATTAGAAACATGAATAGCTTGCGAAATATACGATTCGGTTTGAATGTATGTATAATATACGGTCTCGTGGTGTAAAGTCACGGATATCCGGCAACGATGAAAATGCATTAACAATGTTGGATAATTTCAGAATAATATTCACGAAAACAGAATGCGCCCTATATTATTTCGTACGCTATTGTGAAACTTCATTCAATTCAACGTCGTCTTATTTGACATCAGAGTTGCTTCAACCCTTGTTATTCAAATATTTCTTGCACAGAAAATACAACTTTCTATAAAGTCTGTTTTCAAAACATATTGTGATAACGTTACACGTTTACACTTTATACAACCAATAATGAATTTAAAATTCATGTCAAATTGTAATACAATATTTGCATTTTATGCATGTATAATTAGCTCACCGTACGGCAATCCCAAATCCAAATCCCAAAAATGTAAATGGCAAAACAGAGAATCCAAATCAGGTAAGAGCAAATCGGATAATGCTCAAAACAGCATGTAAATAGAAATTGCCCAAATAAGCGAATAGCCATAAGCAGTTCTTAAGAATATTTTTCTTCATTAAATACTAAATATCGGTTGTGGCCAACACAGAATTTTCTTTTACGTTATAGTAGTAGGCTTGTTTGGTTTAGATGCGATAGAAAAATATAAAATTGATATACGGAATGTGTTTTCGTTCCATTATTCAAATTTAGCATCACGGAATTTCAATTTTGTCAAAACTTGTCATTTCTAAGCAAGTATATACCAAGAATCAATTAAATTTACAAACTGCTTAGACTATTTTTGGGGTATTCAAATCTTAATTTTTACGAAGAACGGTATAGGCTGCAAAGCGTTCACAGACAGACACACACACACACACAGATACCGGCATCATTGAGAAAATATTCCAAATAGATTCAGATTTCATTAAAATATTGAGATCGATTATCTGGTGAACCCTATATTTACTTATTTCTTCGTAAGAGAAAGTAAAAGGAAAGTTGCAGATATTAAATATTGTGTCAATTAGATGTTTCTCGAAGTGGCATGTAAAATAAGAATCCCAAAATAAGGAATTGCCAAGATCAAGCGTGAATAGTTGACAGTTATGCCCTATCTCAAATACTTTCACATTTTCGTCATACTATAAAATTGTAATGTATACCGTTTGAAAATGTACATAAAAACTCATTTACATACATTTTGGGTCTTGTGAACTATAAAAAGAAATACGTCTAAGAACGTACATTTTTAGGGAAATGTGCGTATTATCATTTCCTTGGTGTCTTGCGTAATATGTCATCCAAGCGTATCTTCCTTTTTCATCCTTTTGGGGATATATTTATATTTTTTAGTTATTTTCTTTTTTTCTTCTTTCTTGTCTCGTCCTTCAGACATTCACATGAGACCGCATATATTATTCTACGTATAACTTAATTGGATTATCTTAAACTTGTAGCGTACATCACGTAACACATTTTTATCACAGGTTATCCGCCAGCTACGGTGCGCATATCAAACACATAATCATGGTAAAACTTCTTCATTTCTCATCATTACATTTTTATATGAATCCAGGTAAAAATATAACTGTGTGTTTGTGAACACTCTACCTGTAACTATTCAAAAGAAACTTTGTTGATTACATTTACATTTAATTAATGTTTTTATATTAATGAAAAATTACAATTAGTAACGCATAACTGTATTTCATTTATATGTTGGCATCAATGCTATGATAACAGAAGCACAGCCTCTGTTGTACGATTTCAGTACTACAACTCTTTTGTACAATTAAATAGATAACATTTCTAAGTCTAATTTAGATATCTAATAATAATCTAAATAATAGAGAGATATTTAGCGGAAAAGACATGAAAATAATTGGCCCTTGAGAACATCATGATGGGACCGTCGGTAATTTGTAATTATCAGATTCCGTTTTCACACTGTTTGACAGTGACGTGTCAGATTAATTAGTCAACTAATTAAGTCGAACTCCATCTGGAAATTAGCAGGCAATATCGATGTTTTTGTTATGTTAGATGCTTAGTGACTGTAGATAACTGTAATGGGTAGAGCTAGAATAAGCTATACACCATCATTTATGATTAATAAAATCTACAATCAAATTTCTTGTATATATAGAATTTAGAAAATAGTCTGAAACGATTCAGGGAAGGCCACACGTGTATTTCCGTTAAAATCATTCAGCGTTATTGCAAATCGGCGTAAAACGTTGGTCGCAAATCGAGGGCTTTCTGTATCTAATAAAATGGCTTACCAGAGGTATATGCATTTACTTTTGGTCGATTGAAGGGACATTAGGGTGTTAATAGTGTTCTGCGCAATGCTGTGATTAGTGAGATGACTTGTAATTTAAGGTAAAACATGTGCCTCGAACAAATAAAGCAGCCCAATATCCAGGAGTCGTGGTAATCCAAGTATTATTGCAGCGCTTAATCTTTCTATTTAAATTCTGATCTCTGTGTGCGTTGGCACGCGTGTATTTTATGCGATTGCCAGTCGCATCGCGTCGACTCGCAGCTTATCCTAAATTACACCCACACCTATATTGTTTGTTACATTCACAAAATAACCCATTATAAAATTTACACCGGCGTTAGATTTAATTGCATACAAAGTGCTACGTTTACCTTAACGAATATTAATGTTTATAGGCAACGTACAGTCAATGCGAAAGCTTCACATTCAAATTACATTGTTACATGTCAACCACATTTGGAATACGATTTCGTAAATCATTGTAAGTATAGATTTTAATTCAAATTTTTAAGTCTCCTTAACAAAAAAACTAGAGTAACATGGACTCTGTATATGTAACTTGTGAAACGTAAATGCTATTTTCAAAGATAATTTTACAGTAAATGGTACATATTTCGAAATAAAATCAAAATCTTCTTTCTATCATGAACTTTTATGTTATTCACTTTCTTCTCGTGTCGCCTTCAAGATTCTAAAAACTTGCCTAAATATGCACTTCCGGTTGTAATATCCTTATCAAAATTAGGAAATATTTTATCTCTGCAATTACAAATCTTAAATTCAAAACAACTTATTTCTATGTTGAACAGTATAGGATATAAAACGTTCAGACACGCACATACACACGCACACTTATATACACGCGCACACGCACTGACGCAATTCTGAAATTAGTCGAAATGGATTCAGGCAGCCTCATAACGGATATCTACATTTAAATATTGAAACTGTTTTTTGTTATAACAATTCTTTCTTTTATACAGTAAAACTGAAAGTTTAAAAAATCTAAAGTGAATTGTACCAAATATATGAATTTAATTATGTATACTTGAAGCATAAAATATACATTATAAACACAATAAATATATCGATTTTATAAAAACCTGCGTTACTTATAATTAAATTTTGTTTTTGATCCTATGTGCCAAATGGAAAATACATTATTTATGACATAGTCATAAACAATGTTATTTTTGTTATTAAATCGATATATCTGTTGTGTTTTATAATTTATTATAAAGTTTATATAGTGTAGTGTAAATTACAAAATTCATTAAAAGTATGTTGATGTTTATAATGCATTTTCCCATTGAACACAAAGGCTATAAAAATAGTTAAAAATAACCATTTTGATATTTAAAATATATAATACTTAAGTTCATTGTTGAGTCTTGAATTGGTTGAACAAACACAGTCGTCCATTAGCTTGCATTAATAAATTATTTAGAGACAACATGACCATTTTGAATTGGCTGATGTGATAAATCTCTTCTTATAATGCTCAAAATTGGATTATGATTGGTACAGAGCCGAGCAAAATTAATTACTAGTGGAATTAAATTCGTAATACACAATTCAACTTTAAAATTAATTCGGTATTTCACAAGCTGAAATCACCTACAATTAATTGATTCAAAACGGACTGAAACCATTTTGACAATTACATGGCCTTTATGTGAATTTGTGTTAAAAGTCATTTATCGAAAGGAATTGAAGCCATTTTTACAATTACATGTTTTCTATATGTGGTATTGTATTATAAATCAACAATTAAAAGAAATTAAAACCTATTATATATTTATCAATTCGATTTTGAGGGCTTGAAGCTTTTCATAAATACATAAATTAAAATTAATTTTTTGAATTGAATTCAATTCCAAAGCCTTAGCCCTCATTAAGAAATAGGCCACAATAAAATTAATTTAATTCTCGAAATGAAGTAAAGCTCTTTTTAATTCCTTTTGATTTGAATTCCTGCCCAGCTTTGGTTATGCATAAAATAGATTAACCGCTACGCCAATTTGAAAGTAAATCGACAGGTGTTCTCTATTTTAATATGACGCGTAATGTGTGGGTTTAATTTTATAATTACGCAAACATAACGAAAGGCATTTAATTAATCGGTAGTTAAATTGTAGTGCAGTTAATATATAGGTAATATTTAAAATTAATGAGTAAATTTGTGGGATTCAACATGCTGCTTACATTCAATATAAGAGCTTGTTCTATCATTTTATGAAAATTTGAAAAATAGGTCAAGAAGTTGTATAACTTATAATTGCTCTTCATATATTTTTAATAACCGCGTAGAAAATAAAACCATCTATGCTCATAGGTATACAATATTTAGGAGTATTTGTTGCACTCTTTGACAAACCACTTCAAACACTACAATTATAATTAGAGAGAGATAAAACTCCTTCTCTGTTATTTACTATGCGCAGCAATAAAACACTCAATTTAGACCGCAGCATATACATATATATATATATATATATATATATATATATATATATATATATATATATATATATATATATATATATATATATATATATATATATATATATATATATATATATATATATATATATATATATATATATATATATATATATATATATATATATATATATATATATATATATATATATATATATATATATATATATATATATATATATATATATATATATATATATATATATATATATATATATATATATATATATATATATATATATATATATATATATATATATATATATATATATATATATATATATATATATATATATATATATATATATATATATATATATATATATATATATATATATATATATATATATATATATATATATATATATATATATATATATATATATATATATATATATATATATATATATATATATATATATATATATATATATATATATATATATATATATATATATATATATATATATATATATATATATATATATATATATATATATATATATATATATATATATATATATATATACCGTGCGTCTACTACCAACCGGCTACGTTGAACCCACATGTATATTTAAAATTAATGACTTGTGCTTAGTTGCACCGCATTCAAACCGAATTTATAATTTGTTGTTTATCTAATAATTAAGCCAAATTCAACAATAAATTGAGATACATTTCTTAAATATAGTTACATATACTAAATTGTTTTAATGGCCTAACTCAGTTATTGAGGCATCTATATTTTATATTGAAGAAACAGTGTTTGATAACGTTATAAAATTATAAGCTAAATGGTACATTTTCAGAGTATTACTATGAAGTGTATATATATATATATATATATATATATATATATATATATATATATATATATATATATATATTTCTAATGAAAACTACGTATAAGAAAGTCCACCCAGGCCACTCTTCATTTTCTTAACGTTAAACCCTGCGCAAGTCCAATGAAAAAAGCATTTAAGACATATGAGCCTCCTCGTCGATTTCGCTTTAGCAGAGCAGAGGTCATTATCTTTTTAGTATGGCCATTGCAGTTTACGAAGCGTTTTATCTTCTAAATTAATTAAGAGACAAGATGAGGCAGCCGTGCTTCTTGGTCGCTGATGGCTGTCATTTATGCGTTCTAATGCTCAGGTATATTACGCAATGAATTTTTAAGTCCGACGAGGATGTTTAGTTCGAATCACTATGTAAATACAGCGGATTCAAATTGTGAAACAGATCCCTGCCGAATTACCAATAAAAATATATCATTTGCGTATATAGTTACTGAAAGTTCATTTGGGAGACATTTCCCACAAGCCATTGTAATGGTGAGTGTAAAGTGACGGGTTTTTAAAAGAGCTTCTTTATATCGTATATACCTACATTTGTATCATAGGTGCACGCACCAACGCCTTTACCTTGCCGTATTATTTATTCAGTGGATGTTTGAATGTTGAAGAGACAAAATATAAAAGATAATAAAGACATTGTAATTATTTATTTAAATAGCACCGATCACTCTTTGTACATCCTTTACGACGAGCTAAGAACCTACAAAAATATCAAGTGTACAGTGTAGAAATGTGATCATATGTTTAATGAATGGAAAACTCAATAAATGGTAGGCAGTGCTTAGAGTTTAAGGCCGTCGGTCGTCACCTGGTGTAATCGATTAACGACGAGAGGGGCTGCCCGGACCCGGACGAGCGCGAACGGTGACTGACTCTGGGTAATCTGATTGTCTCAATATGTCTGGGTGAACGCCGTCTTTATTATGAGGGAAAGGCCCTTTCAACGCTGATAAAAAGACAAATCGCGCGAAAATAGCACACGCAAAGTACGGTGTTGCATCGAGAGTACCTACCACTACCACTACCACGCGTCGTACTTAAAATGAAACGTGACATGAGTGTGTTAGACTCCACCATTTACTCGTAGATAGCAACTGATTGCCGCACTGATATACTTTCCTATACACACACTATCTATTCTTATCCATACAATTTATTTAACGACAAACTTGAATTTAACAGTTTTTTTTTAAGAAAAATCTATTTGATACAAATAATACCAAATATTTTGTATAAAACAAATTATTCTTAAAAGTATAAAATTATATAAAAATGAATCTGGAGTGGGTGAATAGATCGAACGCTTTATTTATAAAAATACAAACAGGTATGAGACAGGTTCGAAGCACTAACTACAAGCATGCCAGGTAAGCAGTCTGCCTCGGAGACGGCTAGGATATAGTCAGCGATTTTCTTTTTATACAGGAAACTGTAATAAAGTTTTAAAATATTCCAACATGTGTAGAAGAAACTTGATTGGCAAGCATAAATATTTTATATTATTATTATATCGATGAAGAATGTACTGTATATCATATGGGCATATTGTGTTCACGGATTCACCTAGTTTAATATAATATTGCTTTATTTTATATTAAGTTAATTCTGTCATTTTCATGAAACAATATCAATATATATTGGGCATTTTTCGGAAAAGTTTATAAACAAAAATTACTGGAAATTTTAATCTTCAACTATTGTGAGAATTGCTTCAATCAATCCATAAATATTTGACATATATTTTTAAAGTAAGTCTTGTACTGATGGTCACAACTAATATGTTTTGTAGTTTTAATTTATATAGTTACTTCTTGGTAATGGCAGTGTATAAATAAATGAAATAGGGAAGTAGACGCGGTTTTATCAATATTTAACGGTAGCTAGCAGAGCGCATTAGTCGCACACACAAAAAATGGGTGTACCTACCGGTCGGGCGAAATACTCGTAACCATTTTAATTATGTCATGAATGAAGAATGTGTTTGGTAGAAAAAATAAACGGCTTCGCAGTTTGTTTCGATGAATATTTGAATTTTTAATCCACTTAGAGGGGCAGGTACGTAGGCAGCAAGCATCTTCTTCAATATATTGTGCTTGGATGGTTAAAGTGCTTTTAAATAATTCGTGGTTTACAAAGAGAAGAGGTGTAGCGCTCTTCGACATATTACTCGGTCGGCACGGGACATATTTCTGTAATGTTTTACCGTACGTTGCGTTGGTTGGTGCGTTGCCTTGCTTTAGCACCCGGTACCGACTACCGACACTCGCTCCTGTCTCAACTTGTACTTGTTGCGATGTTTTATTCACACTTTACGAGGGCCTACCCATGTTCAAACATCTTCCCATTATTATTATCCTATTCATATACAACCTAATTATATCTTGTACATATTTACATATATAAGCGAATTAATTTATACACCATTTAGATTATTACTTAATTTCACATCACTTTAAAAGACAATGTTCATCCTTATTACTTTCTTATACGAATGTATATAAAGAATTATTGTAATAATGAGCAATTTCAACCTCAAAATTTTAACACAAGTTTTGACCATCCATTGATCAAACTATTTACGGAATGACGGCTATCTAGGTGAATGTGTGTGTGTAAGCGCTCTAGATTCAAAACTATGGAAGGTAAAATAATGAAATTTAAAACTTAAGACTCATATGGGTCGAATGTGTACCTAAAAATTTTTGAAGACAAACTTAAAAGGATAACAGCATAAATTTAGATGAAATATAGCAATATTATGTTAAATAGATAGTGGAAAAATAAGAATGTCAAGTGAAGGCCACTTCAGTTTTTTATTTTATTATCTTAACCCTCCGGTACACGAGCTGGGCTTTACAAACTTTCACTAATGAATTTTAGTCATTATTTAGTTGTCGTGGTATAGGTATTTCAATACCCAGTCTGTCAGACCCAACCCGTTTACTCTTGTAACTATTTCCCACCCGTGTACCGAAGGGTTAATTGCCTATGGTAGAAACAGAAGAAACTTTATATACATAAAGAAAATAATTTTCCTATATTCCTCATCAATCTTTTAAATTTAGATAATCAAAGGATTATGAGAATTATTATCGTTTGAAAGGAAATAAAAGATAATAAAACCACAAATAATCTACGTTGGGTGACGTATATATACATACGATAAAAGTATGAGTAATGTCTTGTAATTAACAAATAAAGGATAAAATGTTGAAAAGTTTGAAAACATCAGTGAAACTTAGACGGATGTCATCATTAATTAGCTCGTTAATTTACTGTTACTTTCAGTTTGTTTTACGTCAAGTTTAAGTGATATTTCCAAAATGTCCGTGTGTTCTGCTGTAATTTATTTTCTCACTGACAGTTTGTTATCCTTTCGTCAGCATTAAAAACATTTGACGAGCTACTTGCGTATTTTTGCAACCGGCCATTGACTGGATTACTATAGTACGTATATCCAGGACCGTCTTAAGGCTGTACACCTGCATAAAATATTTAAGTGATAACAAGGTCTTATATCCATAAATCCATCTTATAATGCAAAATGTATCCTATAAAAATGATAACATATTTTTCTTATAATAGATTGTCAAATTTTTTTATCCCAATACCAAAAAGAGAAACTATAATAATCAATGAATGAAAAATCAAATTAATTTGATAGTTTTTCAATACTGAAAAATTAACAAAATTGTGCCCACTGTCATATATGATTAGTCTAGGGGCTCAATGTGCTAAAGGCGGCCCTGGGAACATATAATGATTTAATAATGATGTAACACAAGCGCCATAAAATAATAATGGGCTGTTTTGATGTTCGCTTCCTCTACACACAAAACAAAAATCCCCCATAAGAATGATGTTAATCTGCTGAATAGAACAAAAACATTTCAGTGTTTGTGTATGTGATCGTTTCACAGGAGTATCATGGCCTTTTCCAGTTATTTTTATTTCTAAAGGTATTTTTGGCGATAATAAAGCATTTAAAAGATTACGTAGGCTTTCCGTTTTTATCTAACAATTAAATGTAAGTAGAGAATAAATGAACTAACATTTGTTTAATTTCGTATTACATATATATATATATATATATATATATATATATATATATATATATATATATATATATATATATATATATATATAAATTGTTCGTCCAAATAGAAAAGTGCTTCTATGGTAGTAATTGTTAAACTGGTGGAAATATAACATAATATCTATATAACATACCAACAAAGATGGTGCGTTTCCAGTGTAGGATAGTCAGAACTTGGTCGGCCGGAATGTTGAAATTGTGTAACTAGAAGCAACCAAAACCCTAAGGGACTTCAATTTCGGTGCCGTCACTTCCGGCCGCATGTGTACATGTCACGCGTTCGGTTCCGGTGCAAAGCAAACGGTACTACTGCAAGAAAGCAAGCAAGCAACAACGTACAACGAACCGAGCGAAGAACGAAGTGAAGCCGCAAGCAATACATGTCTATTATAGGTCAGGTTAGGTTAGGATAGCAGAAGAAGACATGGCGATCAACTATTGGCTTTTTACTCTCTTATACGTTATGTATGAAAGAAAGTATTGGGATCACAAAAGAAAATGACATCGAAATTTTAATGGAAATATCCGTTTGAACGATCCCTGAACCCATTTTGCCAACTTTCTCAATGACATCTGTGTGTTTATCTGAGTGCCTGTCTGTCAGAATGTCTGCCTGTTTGTCAGTGTGTGTCTGTGAACGCTATACAGCTAGTATCATTGAACATATAAAAATGATATTTTAATTTGAGATTTGTATATCTCAGAACATGAAACTCCTATTTTCGAAAAAGGTCTTCTATTTATTTATATATATATATATATATATAGAAAATTAAGTACAAGAAAGTCGAATGAATGCCACTCCAAATGCTTTATTTATATTGTTGACGCACAGAAAAAAAATTGATTTACTTGTCCAGCAATTCTCAAATGATATATTCTTATGATTAGGTGTTCGCTTCAATGTACGCAACATAGTCGCTTAATTTGAAAGCTAGAAACGTAGTTCATAAGTTAGTATATCTTCTTGGTTTTTGCCAAATGGTTTATTATTATTATTATGTAAACCTCTCTCCTAATTAATTAGATAATAATAATGAATAATTAAAATAATAACTTGACCATGTAGGCGTTAATTAAAAACTTCATTGATTTTGTATGTGCGGCGAACTAAATAACTATTATTCAGGAAAAGTTTGGCGGGCAAATCCAGCTTTACTGTAATTAATATTTAATGTGTACATCAGCAGCTTTGGTAACGAACAAAGTGTATATTATGTAACCTGATTAAAAAGAGTATTTCAAAAATATTCGCGTTATAGCCATGCGCATATAGGGGTAATGATTATGTGCTACGTCGTTACCGTACGTACACAAACACAGGATCCACCCATCTAGTGCATGTTAACATGCGTGTATGTATATACATATATATGTTTACGTCATTTGCATATCTCGTGAACCCTCACATTAAAGTCAAAATAAAGTTGTCATTTTTAACTATGTAATAAAATGAAACGCGATATGTCCTATGCTGTAGAAAAATCATAACACGCATAATTACTACGTAAAACATTGGTATATTCGTAAAATAAACGTTAAAGCTCTAATCAAAGTCTTTTCAGGACCATGCTTGCCCTTCATCAGTCTAGTAATAGTCTTGTGTGAGTCTTCATTTTCCAAGTCATTTTTTATAAGATAATATTTCCAAAAGATAATATTAAGCAACTGTAATTAGCATTAATTTGGTTCTAAATAGATGTTGAAAAGTTTTTTTAAACTAGGCTACGTTCAAATGCACCATCGTTAAATAAATAAACGGTATTATTTTGCAACTGTCACTAGAAATTACGCTGACTATATTCAGCGGAATTTATGAATGGACTAGTAACCAGTACCAGTAATTGAATTAGCAATAAAAAAAGAGTAAAAAGGGGGCATTACAGAACATTGAATACTTATACTTCTGCGTTATTTGCAAAGGAAAATACTAGTACACATTAACTTTTATTTCATTTAAGCGTTGTACACTTTCCTGTACAGGTCGTCTTATTTTATGCAAATTGGTTCGTAGATGTTTTATTTTATTGTAAAATACATAAAGATAGAATAACAGTTTAATGGTTTTGTCGCAGATGCATTTTTATAACAGTGATGGTAGTGAAATAAATAAACCGTTTCATACAAGATTTGCTCGGAAATATTTGCAACACATTTTTTTAAGAACTAACCACAATTTATGTCAAGCTGTGAAAGATATTATGTTGCGTCATCAAAATTGCTGTTGAATTTTGGTATTCCAAGTCATGCTTTTAATCGAAGCAACAGGAAGGATCACGTAGTCGTAAAATCTGTGTTCAGAAAACAAAATGGTGTTCTCTACGGACGGCAGCCATTAGTTACATACGGGGTGTAGGCGATCGCACAGAAAATATAGGATATGATTTTTCTGCTTTATGGCGCAATATCTTTGCTATATTTAATATTGCTGATTTAGACACATCACATATGGACCATGATTAAGTACATTGTTGTATGGTTTGTATCTTCTAATATATTTACATATATATAAGTATTGTAAACATGTAAAATTTCGAATTCGAGTTTTAAACGGATATACACGATTTGACCTTCCCTGAATCGAATGTGACTATTTTCTGAATGACGTCTGTGTATGTGTGTGTATCTGTCCTGTGTGTCTGTCTTTGAACGCTCTAGAGCCAAAACTGCCGAACGTAAAATTGTAAAACTTCATTCTTAATACTTGTATATGGTTTAGATGTGCACCTATTATTTATGAAAAGAATATTCAAACTAGAAGTGCATGATTACCCTACACATTTTTTGTTCTAACTCCAATATCACTAGAACGGCTGCACTTATGGCAAACATTGTTATGATCACAATGAATGATAAAAATACTTTTGCTTGAAATGTTTCTTCAAAAAATGTACCATTTATAAGAAGACCGATATAGAAAATCTTAAATTTCTTATTGCTGTTTCCATAGAATGTGTGTATGGGGATTATATAATAAATCGTATGAACTATACCTGGAAACATTTTGACAGGGATATAAAATGAATTTAAATAATATGGCATTTGTCCTTGGCTGCGGCATCATAATAAGAATGCTATGCCATTTTTAAATTGCTAGAGTACATATATAGCGGTTAAATTAAGAATAAGAGCGAATGAAAGACGCAAAAGTAAAGCAGCTTAAATGATAAAATATAGACTTATTTATATATGTGCTATGTAAATTACAGAGCCTTCTTATGCAGGCTTTTCTCTTCCCAGCGCCACAAAGATATTATCTGATGGTAGACGCACCGCAGCGCACGAACTGTATCATATTTAACATTTAAAATTCAATTAAAATGTCTCGTGACTCTGACAATTAGCAGGCAGGATAAAACTTAAATGAGATTTTCAGACGATTGTGAAAACGCAGAATATTCTTTGTGTGTGTGTGTGTGTGTCTGTATATATATATATAGATCAGATAAAGCAACAAGTTGAATCGCGGTGTTTTATTATTAAACTGGTGTATACAAGCACTAGCAAAAATATACCAACCAAACTCTAAAGTACATTTCGAAGATATAAATATAAACTAAAATGGCTAATTTACATCATGTATCTTGAAAACGTTTACTCATAGAAATTTACAAGTTTGAAGTTTCACAGTTTTGGCTCTACAGCGTTCACAGGCACAAAGAAAAATCTCGAGTTGGAAATTTTTCATGATTTATTACTGCGTATAAGAAAGTAATAAGAGGCGTCATAATATTTATTTATTTTTATTATTAAATAATATTAAACCTTAAGATGTTCATGATATTATAAGATGCTCTATTGATGCAATTCTGAACAAAATTAAAGTTTGAATCTTTAAGACCTTCAAAGGCAAGCCGATCCCCATTGAAAACATACTTAATTATAATGCATCAAACAAGAATATTTTAAATATATATTTAGTGAAGTCAATGTTGTATTTGCAATCCAATTAAGATATATAATACACTTTTAGTATTCCTAATAGATTTACAGACGTGCTCAGAATCGCAACGTAAGCCCACTTTTCATACCGAAGAAACAAAATAAGTTGTTGAAAATAATCATGAAATAAGATACGGAATGAAGACAAAGTTTGATGTACGCCATTTTTAATGCTGTTTATATTCCGTGAATTTTTGCAACAGGCAGAGAGCCTGTAATAAATTGTATTTTTAATTGCACAGGCAGTTTGCTTTGTCTGCCTTTTGTAGCGTGCTGTTACTTGATGTCCAGAATTTAAATTAGTTCTTTTTAAAATAATTCTAAACCATCCGTTCAAGACATCTGTTTTGTGTTATGTACTCTCAAACAGATATATATTTTTTTCTAATTAAAGAATTATTTTAACACACACACACAAATGTAAGTCAAAGTGGTATCAACATAGAGGTTTTAATTCGTATAATGCATTCTCGAAGCAAAGAATCATATGTTCAGTTAACAACATTATAATATAAACAAGTCATGTTACTTTATTATTCATAGTAATAAGTAAGTCTTGTAATCATGAAAATTTTCAAACTTGAGATTTAAACGGATATACACGTTTTGACGCTCTTTGAGTCGATTGTGACTATTTTCGGAATGACGCAAACGGTGCAGACATGCCAGAAGAAACTAAATTAATAAATTGTGTAGTGCAATTTACAGATTTAGTTTCTAGCATATAGATTTAAATAAATTATTTCGTTGACAAACTTTTAATCCCGTCTATCCTTTCGGTCTGTTGGCAGCAAATCCTCCGGGTGGTAATCCATTAATTTTAATAATAATCCAGGTGCCAAATGACAGTGCCAAACATGAAAACAACAGTAGACCTGTATGTACATGTGTGTGTACTGACTATACAACACAGGTAAGTGAGGTTAGGTTTACGAGAGTTGTCTGGTTTCGCCATGTCACATGGCTAAAATATAAACATGTGACTGTAGCTGCGTATCGCAGATGCCCATCAGACACTTGTTTAGTTGTATTTACATGGTCTTGTAATGTCAAGGGGAGGGCTGATATTAACAACAATTAGCTAGCTTGAATCCATCTAATGTGTTTCGCGTGAGAGGTTCATATGCGCATGTGCTTTTTACTAACTGACTAACGGGAACTCGCTTAGATAACAATTTAGCGAGCCATACAGGGGACCGCCATACTACTCTCATCCGCAATTGAAATGGCGCTGACTTTTAGTAGACGCTTAAATACTAAGTATTATAATGAAATTAATTCAAGAACCCAAAAAATGTAACAAATATATATTATAAATGTATTATTTCGAACTAGACGTACCAGATGGTCTATCTTAGGTGATTGTTTACAACAATATATTTAATTGTTGTAAGACAATGTATTTGCAAAGAATTTAAATGTGCTGTGCAACAAGTCAACAATCGTTCGTTGTAGGTTAGGTTAGAGAATCAGAGATTCGGCGCAGTGAATTTCATATAGATGGACCAATTACGAGTGTAATTGAGAAGAAGTAGGCCATGAAATCCAGGGCCGTTAAACGCATAAAGAACACGCGTGCCAACGCACACTGAGATTCGCCATCCAAATTGGTGATTACTTGCTTTAACTATCGCGAATTACTAAGGATATATCGGCGCCACTTTATACCACCGCAACAGAACTATTCTTACTTAAGCTGTCCTCTTCATCAATCTTCACACAGTCAGTGTGCTAATTAAATCAGTAATACACTTCCCAAATAGGTTATGGAATTAAAATAAAGAAAAATATATCACAATTTCATTTTTATAGGTGAGCTTTGAGTGTCCCATAATTTCTCGAAGTTTTTTGGCGGCACTTTCGGTATTTGGCTTATGGACGTTAGACAGTATGTTTAAATTTCACACATATTCACACCAGGCTCAGGAAATCTTAAAACGAGTATTTCTGTTAAAATATCGAATGTAATACTTTCTGTATGACTCTGTGCAGGAAAGAATGAATTTACATACGAGTTTACTAGTGTGAAAAGAATTTGATTATGTTGAGTTTATGAATAGTATATTGGATGTTCTTAAATGTCGATAAAATACTGTAGAATTTCTTCTCTCGGTAAAGTTTTTAGTGTTTTGCATAAATGACAGGAGGAAGAGAATACAAAATATTCGCTCTGACAGTTTGAATTTCAAAACTTTGTAGTGTATATACCCCCATACCTACTATGTATGTATTATATTCGGCTAAAACAACGTATATACTATATTCAAAAGTAAATGCGAAACCTGGTTCAGAGTGAAATTGTTGCACTTCTTTTGTAAAGTTATTCTGATGTGCAATTTCTCTAATGAAATTCAAATGTATTCATGCATAATAAAATGCGTCCTGCGTTGATGATACACTGCCCAAGATGCATTCTCATAATATCGTTTCGTTCGTACAGTCAAACACTTTAAGAATATACTTCCTTAATAGTAAAAAAAATTAGGTTGCCCTACAAAGTACAGAAGTACCTATACCTGAATTTAGCAGGGTAGGATAATGGCAGTACATCTGGTCACTCTGATAACGAATAAACAATAGTTAAGAGTACGTGGAAGCATAGTTTAAATTGAAATTTCGAACAGTTCTATAATAGGTTTTCCGTTTTCTAGTCGTATTGTCTCACGGATTATTGTACCAAGATCAGGGAATAGTGCTTCACATAAAGATAAGAACAATTTATGGCTAGCTCCATGGGACCATTATTTAACACCTGAAATTTCACGTCAAAATTGTATTTATTACTACAATAAATTAATTTACTATATATATAAATATTTCGTAACAATATTTTACGGGTTTTATGCTCGTATGTTGTCAAACATATAAACAATAGGGTCATTTAATTATTAATACAATTTATTTTGGCAAAAATGTTTTTGTTTGTTAAAAATATATTTTACACAATTATATATTGTAGGAATATTACAAATGTTCATTAGAAAATTTAGGGTAGTTCTTTACCACTAAAACATTTGTTGTCTATTCTTGGAGAAAATCTATAATAAAGCATTGTAATCATGAAATTTGATTTTCTTGGACGAAGTCTAAAAAGAAGTATTGTAATCAACAAAATGATTACACAGAATAAGTTGTTTTTTTTTATTTAAACGTACAATTTAATGAAAATTGTTGTTTTATATCTACGTTTCCCTAGTTGCAATACATATTGATTTTGTTGAATAGCTATCGTAGGGTGAATTTATAACAAAAGAAAACATTATTATAAATACAGATACTGAATGAACAAGGGAGTCGAGTGAAGGACACTTCAGTTATTTTTTAATTAGAGTTGTAAACATAAGTACAATATTTTATTTACTCTGAATTCATATTGGCTTTATTCCATAGAATGATTGTGTGTGTGTGTGTGTCTGTGCATTTTGAAATTCTACTAATATAGCCCCAATCCATGCAAAACCAGTAACATACATAGATCATTTAGAATAATCGATGAAAGTGACGTGGTCGTTTGGTATATAGGTGAGCTTGCAATTTAGCGGTTAAACGTGAACGTTAAATAAGTAGTGTGCACCCCCACATATTTCATTGGATCCCTTAGTTTGTCGGTCTTGACTTGTACGGGACAAAGGACTACTTGGTACGCTGAATTTGACTGTCTAGATTGTAATTACGATTAATTGTTGTTAAATGCCAGTTAAATATGATAACGGCTCCACCACATCGATCATGGCACAGAGGCAGTATAGGGCACATTGGAATGAGAAGCAAAACAGTATAAGTACGCAGTTACATAATTTACTTTGTAGAATAAAAATAAAAAATTAAACTTTTTTACTTCCTTATATGCAATACTAAATAAGTCTGGCAATCATTCTTCATGATATAATACTTATTTTAGACTTCACCCAGTAAGTAAAAAGTTAAAACTGTTGTTTCTCAGTTTCTAATGAATCTCAACAACAAATTGAGAACAGATATGTGGCATAACAAAAGTTGGAAGTAAATATATGTATGTGTAACACAATAGGCATCCAAGCGTATAGTAAGTAGAATCTTGTGGGATTTAACGGCTTCTGTTATGCTTGCTCAGTGATATGAAATAGAACCCGTCCGGATAAAAATTGCTATAATGTAAAAAGTTTATCGAACTTTAAAAGCTTCGCGAATGAATTTTGTAATAACTCTGCAGCTTATAAAAGAATTATTGATGCCGCACTAAAGTTTTACTTTATACACAAATGGTCAACATGGGATTAACTACCGCAATATTCAATGTACATATTGAATATACCATACCAACTAAGTGCATCATTATTCTAATCTGTTGTGACCAGTATAAGACTTTCTTATAAATATATATATATATATATATATATATATATATATATATATATATATATATATATATATATATATATATATATATATATATATATATATATAGTTGCTATGGAAACGACTATGAATTTCAAATTCGCTTTTCTTACAAATCTACGAACAATTTTGAAACTTTTTATATTAATAATATTTTTTCAGTTTGTGAACCCAAATGCCATAATCGTTGTATTTTAATATTAAACGTATATGAATGCACGAGGGGTTGTGAGTTGTGTGTCCATATCTGACGCGCTGATCCCTTATACTTCTTATATAAGGTGAACTGAACACATATAGGTGTAAGTTATTTTACAAAGCAGAATTTTTTGCTTACCGTTGTAAAAATTTAGTAGTCCCTAGCAAGTTAATATTCTGAGAAACACTTTACTGTTAAATGAATAACTGGCAAAAGTAACAAGTTCGTAAAAAAATTAACAACTACTAATTGTACACAACCAGCTTCTAAATATATATATATATATATATATATATATATATATATATATATATATATCAACATTAAAAGTGTTTCTATAGATTAACCTTAATTAGCGAAACTTTCCACTTATTATACAGTGCAATATAGAAGTGAATTCTGCAGAAAATGGAAATGTTTTGAAAATATTCTAGTGGTTAATTAATAATGCTGAGGTCAACAAACTCGGGAAGGTTTATAATAACTTTAAAAAAATATTTTGATATTTTGTATTGGCTCATCCTGTGAAATTTACAGAAGAAATACTTTAAATTATAAATACTTCTTTTCAAGCTTCGCCCAAGAAAATATAAACATATAATTAGTAAGTAGCATTTGGTATACATTCAAGTAAAAATTAAACTGTATTTTCTCCTAAATTTTTCCTGGTTACTATGTTTGTTTTGCCATTTCTCATACATATTCTATCAATCGCTCTCAATAAAGTTTCTCTCGCCGAAGGGGGTAGTCGTATATTTTCGTAATCTTTAGCTTTAAATTAATCATAACTCAAACTATTTGAATCCCACTAAAAAATGTTCACTGGCTCCCCGACTAATTGAGTTATATACATTTTTGATTTCGAGCATGTCCAAACGTAATCGAAATGGTGCGGTGAGTTAAAAATAATGCTCGAATGGAAATTAGTTACTATAATAGTTATTAGTTCGAACTGTACCGTCCTTGTTGGCTTTGTGAACTTAGCTGCAAGGCAGGTGGTAAGTTTATACGTAATTTAGTCTGTCGTGTTAATGGACTTGGTAACCGCCAAGAACGTAAACTACCGTACCGCAGATAAGTTGCACCGACCGGTTGAACTGTTGCTAAAATATACGCATGCGTAAACCATTGTTTCGTACAGTTTCGTTCTGGTTATTCTAGTGCGACCTAACCATTACCGCCACTTCCTAGTGTTACATAGCCACCAGTTACTTGGTAATACATCGCAACGAGGTGCACACTACACTTCGGTCAAGATGAAGACTTCCTAAATGGGAACATGGCAAAAAGTGCCTGTTTACATTTTGATAGTCGCATTTACATGCTAATGACCGGTTTATACTGGTTAATTTAACATTAGCTTTTATGTAAGGCGAGTTCAGAGAACGTAGTGATTTGCTTGCCAGTCAATTATCTGGCTGGAGGCATTTGTATCTGCAACAATGCTTGTCTTACTTAATTAATTTTTTGGACAAGGTCTAAATGAAAGTATTGTTATCGTGATTTTAACGAAATAGACGAATATCACCATTTGCATGTATGTCACAAAAGCTGGGTAAAATATTAGAATTCCTAAAATATAATATATCCTATATAATATACTCGAACAACAAATTTTGCAAGATGTTTTATTACGAATGTCAAATAAAGCAAAATTACATGAAATATGTACATATGTCAAAGTGAAGAAAATATCGTAAATCCGAGCCAACAAGTAGTTAATACTAAAATATGGATGTAGGTATTTACTCACGTGTATAATGTAAGCAAAACAAGCCCTCCCTGAAATCAAATTCTTGCCTTTCCTTATGGGAAATGAACTCTGCTTGTTCCATGTCACATAAAATGTTGTTGGATTATTGTGTGTGTAACCGAAATGTCGTAAATGCCAAATATTTTGACGACAGTAGCTTCCATGTTCCCACTTTATCATATTAAACGGTTCTTGCTGTAACCCCTGCAAGTCTCGGAACGTTTCCTATTATATTTTCAACATTATAATATAATGTTTTGCTTGACGCACCCATGTGCGAACGCGTATATATATATATATATATATATATATATATATATATATATATATATATATATATATATATATATATATATATATATATATATATATACGTATATATATTTTAATTTCACTGCAATCATATGGAAATAATTTATGAATGTTTCAAAGTGATCATAAGCACAAATATGAAGAAAATGAAGTGTCATCTAATTCATCATGAATCCTTGCAAAATGTTCACATTCATCACAGATATGTAACAAAACATTTCTTTACTTGTCGCTTTTCATAAACTGTCTGATTATCAAACATTCAAACGTGCAAATATATAAATTGGTAGACTACTCAGAATAATCAACCGTCATAGCCAAAGAGTAAAACAAATAGCGAACATATCGATGATAGAAATGCCATCAATTTTGGCCTGATTAACTTTTTCGTTTTGACAGCCATCTTCTAGATTTATATGCGCAACTAAATGTGCATTCACAAATTGCTACCGGCATTTTGATAGTGTCACGACTAGTAATATATTTATACTGTGGTTTGGTGAAAATGTAGAAAATCTCTCGCTTGTAATAACAGTAAAATAAATACACCACATAAAAAGCATATTGTATATGTACGAGAAGGTGCTGCAAATTTTTTATAACCTTTCCATAATATTATTCGCGCTGCCAGAGATATTTGCTGTAGGATCTCAATTTCAATTAGAGGGAAACCTTTTGTAGAATTCGCATCTGTATGTAAGATAAGAAGAAACTCGGGAAACAAATCCGACGAATCTGTTTGCAATACATAAAGCAGGAAAACACGAGTCCGCAGGCGAAACGAAAACGAGCAGACGTACGCACGCACGCACGCATAAACCGCGCTCAAAGTAATCGACCAGCGAAACAATAAAATTTCATCAAATTCTCTACGGAGTTTCACTCACTCACTCAATTGCTAACACTGAAAACAGATACTACTGTAAGCAATTCCTAACTTTTTCATTTTGAATCTGTCGTCTGTTGTGGTACACGAACAGTACTCTAAGCCAATAATACACATAATTATGTATTTTCTACATAGGCACATGCACTAATGTTTTCAGCTCACCGTATAATCTATTTGGTAATATTGTTTTTACTTTCTTTGACGAAGTCTAAAAGGAAACATTGTTATCATGAAAGTTGTCGAACTCGAGATTTTAACGGAAATACACGTTTTGGCCAATCGAAGATGACATCTGTCTGTGTGTTGATTTTCGAAGAGATACAATCTTATAAAACAATAATGAAAATTATATTAATTGTTATTCATTGACCCACTTGGAATACAAAATTGATTGTTGCTATAATGTGAATAATTAATTTATATTTCAAAATTATTATTTGCAAAGAATTTCTCTATTTTTTACTATAGATTGGTACATAAATATTCAGAATTTATTTGTAGTAATTTTAATTTAAATATATTTCTTTCTGTCTGTGAACTATAAAGTGGGTATTCGAAAAACAAATCTCCTGCTAGGGGTAATACAATAATTAATTTTTCAACAGATGAATTATGGAAAACAGTATTACAATAGCGGTTAATCAAGCCGGTATATAAGTTATTAACATGACCAGTGAAAAAGTATGAAAAACGTGCACAATAACCTTGGAACAATATTACTGTAATTTCATAAATATTCAGAGAGCTCAACCATGTGCTTTGAAATTGATTGCGCAGTGTGAATATTTTATTGTTTTGCATTTCAAATAAACAAAAATTAACGACTTTGTGTGATACGTGCGTCTATAATCGTGAGATAATTTGCATAAAACTTTAAATTGGAAAAGTACATGCAATTTTATGGGTTAGGGTTCCATCAAGCTAAATACACTCACTGAAATATTCATGCAATTATTAGATCTCGAATATTCCTTTTCCATAATTTTTTTAATAAAATAAAACTAAAATTTCTTATTTTTGACGACTAGTTTTGGTTATTAATCCATCTTCAGGTCTGACAAAACTACAAATGTACATTATTCTGACAGCGCGAACTGAACCCAAGAATAAATATGTAATTATAGATGGCAGCACTAGCGATTTACGTGAGCGTCAACGAACTTCAAGATCAGCGAACGTAAAGTGACCCTGTCTTAAAGTCTTAGTGTGAAAAAGAAATACCAACCAAAGAGAAGACGGTACAAGGTTCAGTGCCATCTCTTGATAATTAACCATACTGTACGACGAGCTAAATAGTAGAAGTCTGAGTGGAAAATGGCGGTTAAATCTTAGAACTTTATGAGAATTATAATTTACCCCATTATATGGGTAATAATGTTTCATAACTCTGCCAAAGAAATTTGGATAAGTACTCTTTGATATATGTCACATTGTAGTTTCTTGATAGAATTTCGTTCTGGTGTGAGATGTACCTAGATGCATACATAGATATGTTTACGCCGAAATATTAAGTTTATGAAGTTGCGTGAGAGTAATGTTATCCTTGGTTAAATTTCAAAGTTTTGATTCCTTACATTGTTGGATGTCATTCTGCGTGTTACACAATGGGGCTTCCATATATCTAATATCTATGCACACAAATCTTATTACTGTTTACTTGCTTTATTAATTCCAGACATGTTACAGCTCGCGCTAGTAAAAGGATGACAGTTGCACATCAGTACCACCAGGGAGTAGCAGGAAAAGCAAATTTTGTGCCGAGATAAATCAATATTGAATTAAGGACGCAGGAAATTGAATATGTAAAGAAGCTACTAAAGTTATTGTTCTTTTTAAGCCTTTCTCATTTTGTTGGAACATTTTACATTAGTTGTTTGTTCTAAATTTTTTGAAACCTTGACATTTCAGCGGAAATACACGATCTGACTTTCCCTGAATGTGTGTCTGTGAACGCTCTAGTGCTAAAATTGTTGATCGTAATAAAGTTGAGTGCGGGGCACTCCACATTTTTAAAATGAGCACTCACCTATAATTACGTATCTCAAAGCTATGCAAATGTTATAATGGCATTTAACACGAATGCTTCTACTTAAGACTTACTATTTGCGAAACAAAATAAGTAAACATGTATATTAAACAAGACGAACATTATATAGCAGGAGTATGGATGAACTGAATATATATTCCCTGGGGTGGCATATGTCAAATAGGGCGAAGTACATATATTTACGTTGCGTATACGGAGTATACGTTATGTTACGTACAAACAGGGAGCCACTTAGACAAACGACACGTGAGCAACCGACATCGTAGTACCTACCCAGACCCAGACGCCCCGCGAAGGTTTCTCATTTTACCGCTAGCGCGCTAGATGCTCAACTCCCGGCTAAACACAGCACTCCTCGCGTGTACGGTGTAGGCAATATGATGCATCAGAAACACGATATCGAGCAAGAAGCAACCCGTGACCTATAACTACTTTGTCATCGCACAAAACAAAAATGTAGCCTACAGTAATGGCGTCTCAAAAATGAACAAAACTGGTCAAATTAGATGATTTGTAACAAGAATATAAAACTTATTTAAAAATAAGCTGGAGGACCGTTATGCCTGTACCTATGTTGGTTGTATTATTAATTTGAAAGTCCTTATCAAGTAGTACAAGAATCTGAGATGAAATTTCACTAAACGTGACAAGAGATTTTAGAGCACAAATCCTTTACTATGTTAAGTGCATAGTCAGATTTTCATACCTCTATTGTGTTTATATTTTAAAGAGGACAACGTAATTGTCAAATCTCTTTGTTGGAAAATAAACAACAATAATTAAATACATAAGGGTAGGCAACCAAGTGTAAATTAACTTTCTTTTTACCCTTTAACATTCTTTAGTTTAGGACCAAAACGAATTCTTTGATCAAAGGCGATTTGGACACAGTTGATTAACTATGGTTTGTGAACATCGCAATAATGAAAAAATTCGAACTATAAATTACTATATAAAAATGTGTCGCGGCCTGCACTCAACTTTCTTATACTTAGTTTCATAGAGTAAACACGCGATTCATTCAACCATTAAAATCAGGGAGGTTCAAAACTAAATATCGACTTGCTTATTCCTTCGTATAAGAGATTATAAAGTGTAATATAAATGAAATAGGGTAAACCGGACATAGGTATTTGTTGTATTGTGTAAGGATATACGATATGATATACATACTATGTTTATTTTTATTAATATTATTATGAATACATTTTACATAATAATGTTAACTTATATATTATACTTTTTACATAGATATTAATTTCTTATAGATAAAAATTATTTAGGAGAGGATATATATATATATATATATATATATATATATATATATAAATTAGATTAGATTCTGACACCTTCAGAACTCCCGCATTTAAATACAATTTCGCTGAGCCGTAATGTCCATGCTAACACCGACTCTCGGAAATGCAGCCCTTGCATATATTCAAGTTTGATTTAAATTATGCCACAGCATTCCTAGACTCAAGTCGAAGTCGGAAACCGTCGGCTCTCTTCAGTATGATATCGGCCTGCAGTTGAAAATCCTTCTCAGCTACGTCAGAGATGACTCGGTAATTTCTCAATATTGTCGATATTAAAACCTTTAGTTTCAGAAGAGCATACTTCCGACCTAGTAAATTATATACATTATTTATTTTCCAAAAACCAACTTATGCTCATGGACATATTTATTCTTAAAATAATATATATATATATATATATATATATATATATATATATATATATATATATATATATATATATATATATAATATATATAATAGAAAATGCCTGTGTGTCTTTAGTTATACCACAATTAACAGTTCTAACAGTGTGCATTTACTGTTATCTGGTTTTGTACTGTTGGAATTTTCTTTTCTAAAAATAATAAATGATTATAGAGCTTAAATTGTAAATTTGAACGCTATAAATATTTATTTCTAATAGAAATGCTCCAATTTACAATTCCCAAATAATTTGATGACATGAATTGCAAGTTTTAAACAGTATCTAGTCCAAAAGATCATTTTTATCAAAAAAAAATGTTTTGTATTAAGTTGTTTCACGCGTAGTCCTTAGTTTGAAATTTTCCTTGATTATAATACAGCCTTTTAGATAACGTCCAAGAAAGCAAAAATCATAGTAAACATTAAGAATGCATAAAATAGCAGTCATACCAACACAACTTCTAGGCCCAGCACTGAATGGTATAAAACTGTAGTAATGCCGTTCTTGGCAACGTTCAGGAAGGAAACGATCAGGATCGAACTTTTCTGGATCGTTGTAAATTTCAGGACGGTGATGGATTATGAATTGTGGTATTATAACTGTGGTGCCAGCGGGTATAAGTAAATCTCTTGAAACCAACTGGACATCTTCGGTGATCTCTCGAGCGATTGCCGGTACTGGTGGGTACAATCGTAGAGTTTCCAGAATCACTCGTTCCAATACTTTCATCTCCAGGGTATCCGCATAAGTGCACGCCCGGTCAGAACCTCCGAATATCTCATTGAGTTCCTGCATTACTATTTCTTGGTAATTTTGGTGTACACCTAACATACATAATGTAAAACTGGAACCAGCTGCAGTTGTATCGTGACCCTAATAACAAAATGATTATAGACAAATCCAGTAATTCCATGTTAACACTATACAGACCCCTTAGAAAAATAATCAAAGCAATCAAAATTTCTACAACCCAAAGGCCATAAAAGAATATTAAAAAATAGAATTCTGAAATTTTATGATTTATAAAATGTATATCAAATAAGTCTACAAAAAGTGGCCTGTATACTGTTAGCAAATATGTGTTTAGATTTCAAGAATGAACTGAAGTTCAGTATTATTAAAAAAAAAAAAAAAACCAGAAAAATGCCCGTATTCGCATACGCCTTTCAAGAAATAAATTGCTTTTTTGATACAGAAACAAAATACATGTATATATACCTCGAACATAATTGTATCGACTTCTTCTTTTATGTCATTATCATCGATATCTGTTCCAGTTTGACTCGCTTCAATCATAAAATCCAAAAATGCCAAACGTTTTTTCTGGCCTACAATGTGAAACCGATTTAAAAATAAACGAAAATCGAAAAAGGAGAAAATTCATCGGATGCCGCTGGGACTTACGCATAGATCACAACCCACTCTTTTCATATGAGAAAAACTATCGGTTGCCTACTATAGATGTCGTAGCGCAATAGTAGTCATAGACTATCTAAAAATATTAGGCTCGAGTCTCAGAGGCATCCGATGATGATTTCTCATTTTTAAAACATTTACAGTACTTCCATGCAATATTATTCATCAGTAATTTAGTAATGTTAGATTTAATAATAATTCCGTGTCCATGAATGAGATTTTATAATTATATTTTGAATGTATGTGTAAACTTTTATATACATATACAGAGCTGGGCAGCAAATCAAATCAAAATGAATTCAAGATTTATAAATTAATCAAAGGCTTCTAGCCTTCGTAATGTTTTCAAGCTGTCAAAATGGATTAAAGCCCTGAAAATAACTTGAAGCTCTCGAAATATTCGATATACATATATATATATAGAAAATTTAAAACAATTTAATTATGCGGCATTGTTGGAACATTATTAACAATGATAAATTATGTCCATAATGTGTTCATAATTTATATCATTACCAAAAATACAGGTCAAGATGTTAAACAATGTACCAGAACATTCCCATAGAATTTAAAGTAGCATATGAGTCATCAATTTTACCACAAAAATAACAAACTCAAAATATGTACATGTTTAATATAGTTCAAGACTGTGCCTAGATATTTGGAAGGTCGTCAACGATTATATAAACATTATCATAATTAATAAATTATATTTACCAATATCATTTTCATCAATATCGTCCAGATCATCCCGTAGCCCTTTAAATGCTGGTATCGTTTTCTTCATGTCTTCTATATGTTCATCATATTCGACTTCCTTTGTTACTGTCTCTAGAAGAGTATCCTTATTTCCAGAGAGTTTACTACTAATATAGTCTGCTTTTCGTTCTTTAATAACCTAAATTATTAGAAACCAGGAATACGTTTTTAAGAACTTTTTCAATATAACGAATATAGCATGAGTTATAGATATAGATCTATAACTCATGCTATATTCGTTATATTGAAAAAGTTACTCCCGATTAAGAAAATATTTGCAACAATTGATATTCTAAATGTTTAATATATGAGATAATAATACGCAATTTAGACCTACCCTTCTTGTTAATGAATGTATGATATTCAAATATGATTCTGTTAATTTTTTTTTACTTGTCCAATTAAATATAAATTGACTTCTTAGGTAAAATGTTACTTGGCGTATATGAGTTATTTCGCACATTCTAAAAAAACCCAATATTTAATATAATGTATTTTAATTCCGATTTACTATTTTTACTTACTTCATCACTGCATGAGCGTACTCAAATCCTGAATTATTATGTGTTTTCTTTGTTACTCCCATTGCAGTTTCTAAATAAATTAAATAATAAAATTACGACAAGCTATAAATTGAGTCCTAGCAGAATGTTGCCATATTTTATAAACTACGTTAACCCGTGGGCACCATGTGCCCATATCATATATAGACGATTATTATGAAACAATCTTGTAATTGTATCAACTATGTAGAGGAAATATTTTCGAAATATTATCTTTGGTTTCTCTCTTACCTAGAAGTATGTCTACTGTTGTTCCGCTCATGTAGTCGTGTACATCAAACGTTTTTCCAATTTCTTCTCCCATTTTCTGAACTACTTGTCTACTTTTCTTATTGAAAACATTCATAAATGATTTTAATATATTGAGATGAAATGTGGGCGCAATCATCTTCCTATGCGTGCGCCACTTCTCACCATGACTGATGAGCAGACCATCGCCTAGCCAAGGTTGGAAAAATTGGTATTCGGTGGACTTTTTCAAATGTGCATTACTGCCTAGTATTAACTACAAAAAATAATATTTTTATCTATATAATTATAATTGCATTATCACACAAAACTGTCGAATGTGAAAATATACATTTTCTACAACATTTGCATAAATGTAAAATGAATAATCGATAGTATAAAAAAAAATTAAATCAAAGAAATCTACTCTGATTTTATTAATGACAAACGTGAACATGTAATTACCTCTACATCAGCTGGTACAGATAGATATACATTAAGTTTATTTCCGAGCCAAACACGTCCTACATCTGGATATTTATCAATCCGACTTAATATTCTCATCAATATGTCTAGAAAAATTGATAACATTATTAAGAAAGTAAGTCTTCGGTAGGCAAACGTGGCAATTTAATAAGGACAATACAAATATTTGGAATTTGAAATTTGAGAAAAAAAATAGGAATTTTCTGGTCAGATAAAATCGCAAACAAAGCGCTATGGAGATGAGGCAATGAAGAAACGATAAGAACTACAACTATAGGAAGAAAATGATAATGATTTAGACACACAATAAGGAAGATAAGAAATAATATCACGAAACATGTAATCAAATGGCCAGAGGTTTAAGATCCAACTTTTTCCGTTCGATTTATTGGTCAACCTACAGATTAGCAGAAAAGGTCTGATAATCCCAAAAGCCCAAGATATTGTAGGAAACATAAAATTTTTAAAATTCCCTAAACTCGATCATATCTGATTTATTCCTGAAACATTTAGGCTGTTCATATATAAACTATTTTCACTTTCTTATATGCAGTAATTACCAAATATTGTAATCATTAAAAAATTCTAATTTGAGATTTCGACGAATATGCGCCTTTGACGTTCCCTGAATTGAATGTGACTATTTTCGGAATGACGTCTTTTTGATTGTGTGTCTGTGAACGCTCGAAGTATACATAATATTTATATTGTATGCCAATGACAAATATAATAGCTATTGTTTCAAGTGCTTATTTTATACAATGCAAACGACTTCCAGAGAAAAAAAAAAATACAAAACCGTGCTCACAAACAAAAACCGTGTAATGGAAATGCCTTATACCATGATTAGGCGTACATTTACAAAATCATACAAGAAAATTCGCCATCCACCAAATTATTCAATTAGACAGGCCATTCCACATTTTGTATTTATCAATTCGTATTGTTTTTTTTTTTTTATATTATTTTTCGAGTACTTATTATGTATATATTTTATGTTTTACATATAAATATATATATATATATATATATATATATATATATATATATATATATATATATATTTATATATTTATAGCTCTTTATATAAAATATACTATGTTTCAATACATATATTTATGAACAACAATGTTTGTCCATCTGCTCCATTACAAACTATATGATCACAAGTAGAAACATTGGCATTTGAACTTCGATAAGTTTACCTTTAGGAGTATGATATCCGACAACCTCTAAAACATTACCAAGAAATGGTAATGGTTTTGGACCAGGAATTAGATTGCCTAATTTGAAATATCTGGTATTTTCTTGCCAGAAATAAAAAATCATTAAAGCCATAGTCAATAACACCAATGAATTCAGCATAACTGATGATCCTAGTAGAATTACACTTTGGAGAGCCATCTGAAAGAAATATACATAATTTAGTTGTACCGTAGCGCACAAACAAAAGACAGTATCTGCGCATAGGTATACGTATGCAACGCGGAACCAATTAATTGCGTTGTTATATATTTATGGTGTACACTTGAATGCTAGTCCTCGCTCGCTCGTAAGACCAAATTTGTGCCCTCTACTCCTCTGAAGGTACCAAAGTGATTTAACCAAATTTTCTACACAAATTCTTTGGCACACAATTTGAATCTGTTTTTAGTTTAAATTCAATCGCGTGTATACTTCCGGAATTATAAAGCTCCAACATGTAGAATTTAAAGCATCCAAAATTTTTAGAAAAATTCTATGGTATTTTAAATCAACAAGATTTCTTTAACTAGTAACGCAAAGGCCATAAAAAATATTAAGAATTATAATTTTGTATTTTAAAATATGCATTTGGTTTTATTTAATTTTTTTTTTTTAGTACATCAATTAAGATATTCTATATCAATAACATTTTTTTAAATTGTTAGCCCGAAGGCCGTAATAATTAAAAAAAAATATTTTTAAATTTGAATATAATGCTAAACGTGGAATTACTTATAAGGCGAGCTGGACGCATACGTGCATTGTACTTAAGCTTGTTTGTTTATTGATTATAAATTCATTTTGAATGCATTTTAATGTAGTTCACGAAGGTTGTACCTCGTGAGAATCGACTACAATTGAAATTGAAATGAATATATACAAGGTTATAATATTATTGTACTTTTCCTAATAATCTGCATATTAATCAGAATAATTCGTATATTAATACAATAAGATTTTTTTTTTGCATTCTTATATATTTTTGATGTTAAACCGATGCTTGCAATCACGTGCACTTACATTATTTTTATACGAATAAATCAAATTAAAGATTTTTATGGTTTATTATTCTATGTATTATTTTAATACACAAAGAGACTCTTATTTACTTTTACTTTAAATTTACGTATTCGTTCTATGGTTATGCAACTGTACATACAACCACTATAAAACCACTAAATTTTAAAAGTGATTTAAATACTACGTCTCTTCATACAAAGCTTTTTACTTTCTTTTACGAAATAATAAGTAAGTTTTGTTTATTTTAAATAAAAGAATTTACTTTAATCGCTTTTGCTCTAAGTCTTTTTAGAGTTAATTGAAATAAAGTAGCAAGAATAAACTTTCACTATAGATATGCATAAAAAAAAGATTTTACTTTTGGGCTATATAAAACTTAATATTAAAAGATTCATTATATTATTTTCAATGCAATAAATAGTTCATGTAGATATTTGGTGGTATATAATTCTTTTTTAAAAAGAGCAGAAGTCAGATTCATTCGTTGATATTGCGATACATGATACAATTTAGTAAATATCCATGTATATAATATATAAATTTACTAATTTCAAACGTGATTTTCAAGTTAATGTTACTGTTTTTGGGAAAACATTTTGGAACAAAACTTAAGAATAAGAAAAATAAAGTATTGATTAACAAATTATGGACTCTCAAATAGTTTGGTTTCCGTCAATTATGTTTGTCCACAAACGTAGTTACCAAACAATAAACATGTCACAAACAAAAGCTACAATTGCTTTCAATGTTGTGTGTAATTGTTTTGCGCTTAACAATCAAACCAGTACACATGTATGAATTAACTCTCATTAAACAGGTTCTTTTATTCAAAGTTTATTTCAATAATCAAAATCATAAAAAGAAATTAAACATTTATGTAGTTCAACAAATGAATTTTTATTTTTAACCCAAACCGAAAGACTTGAATAAAAGAAAAAATAATGCAATATTGGAAAGCCGAAGTCTTATTATTTCTAATTCTTTTTAAAAGTTCTTTTCATATATTCAACTATTGTTAAAAATGTAATACTAGTAAATTATTTATTTGTTCAATAAGCAGTAACCAATAGGTAAATCGATAAACTTAGTGTCAACTCGATAATCTGAGTAAAAAGAGTAATATTAACTTACGGCTCATATGTTGTTGTCTCGATGAGATTCAGCGAACTATTTCAATATACGATATATTGCACTAATGAATTATTTGTAATGAAGAACACCGCAAAAATAAACAATGTTTGTACTTTCTGTCTGATTACTTATATACCTGTTGGAACTAACTACGTCAGTGTATTGTATACATGTGTGGGAATGGAGAGGATGAAAATTACAAAATCTGCTGTGCGCTACACTGGACTTTCTTGTACATATAGAACTTTGTAGAATATTTAGATTATTTATTTATTTAATTAAGCTCCAAACATTTACAATAGTATAAGGAAACTTATTTCTAAAACAATTAATAATAAAATATATTACAAATATAAACATTGAACATAAATTTAAATATAAATTGAACAACATATTATTAACTAAATTACATTTTTCTTAACATATAATTTTAATTTATTTTAAAAGTGAGAGTATTTTTTTTTTATTCGGTAAATCATTGAATAATTTTGAAACATTATGACCATTTTTTTTTCAACCTTTATTAGAATTAATATTATTTACAAATATGTTATTATTACCCCTAGTTTTATGATTATGTAAGCAATTGTTTTCAAATAAATCTTACTCTTCTTATTTATGTTTTATTTCAAACACAGAAAGATTTAGACCAAACTCTCATAATATTACCGTACTTGTATTATAAATTTTGATGTTACGATAATAATTAAACCATTTACGTATAGATATAACATATTTCCTGTAATACTTCAGTAAATTGTACATTTTTATTTTGTTGAGATCTGTTCAAATAAAATTTGTACACCCTTAACTTTTACATCACTACTTTTTCGTACTGTTTTCAAGATAGAAAATGTTTAATTCTGGGTCTACATTATATTTAAATTTCAAAGTTTCATAATTTTATTTTCAATAGTTTTTGCTGTAGAGTGCGCACATTCACACACACACACACACAGAGAGACTTAAAAATGGTCAATATTAGTAGTAGGGAAGCTCGAAACGTGTATTATCGTTTAATGTCTTGAAATCTAAACTCTTCATGATTATAATACCTTCATTTAAACTATGTTTAAGAAAGATAAATAAGTATGTCACCAAAATTTGGACCCTGTCCCATTTATTATCCGATATTAACATATTTCTATTCGTTAGCATTTACTCATTGTAATGAAAAATTTGGAATTTTTAGGTTCACATCCGTCATTTGCTATATGGGTCATTACAGATTCGTAATGAGTACATGACATATTTGTGACAGTTTTATCGTATCATTTATATTTTCGCGCGAGTAGAAATAGTATATAGTTAATAGAGATATTATTGATTTAAAATGAAGTTTGGCGGTACATTTTCGTTTAGTAATTTGAAAACCTATGCAAATATGTTATATCTACATTACGGCTCTGTAGTGACATCTATAGCGATTAGCGGGTAATACATGTGAAACCAAATATACCAAATTTTGCATTACAATGAATATACACATATGTTAAATTGTGTGTCTAATGAATAAACTTCGAAATAAATGAACACGCGATGTTTATGGTATATATTCCTTTTGACTTTGTTGTACAATGTCTAAAATCAAGAATAACATAAATTTGCTTTTGTTTTATTTTTCACCGTCATGATTTGTTTGTCAGCATGATATGATTATTTAAATATACTAACTTGAAATGCAATTTTCGACAAAATGATAGATTTATTAAAATGGATTTCAAACAGTCGTACTAAAAAAATAGAATATTTTAAATTCTTATAATAACTATTTCTGTAACGTGTTATTTTCGACACCTTCGAGTATTTAAGAATATACTACTACTTCCTGTATAGATGTTGCACATATTCTTTGGCATCCCATATGGAACCTCTCCCAGTTTAAATCTAACCACCCGTATACTTCCGGAGTTATAGGGCCCCAACATTTGGAGCCCCCCTTAATACCAGATAATGAATGTCTGATTAGTAGAAATGAATTAGTGGTACCGATAAGTCATTTTCTAGCAACAAGAACAATAGACTAAATTTTCAGTATCAATGAATTTCTGTTACTGGAAAATAATAATTGATATAACAAATTTTAATATATGGCAAAATGGCTTACACATATAGTATGGCAAATCTAAGAATATAATGAAGAATTCTCAGATGAATTTATATTCCACAAGACTTACAATACATGGATTTAGAAGCCCTGGCATGTTTGGATATTTATTTCTACAAAACAGTCGTTTAATGTATTTATCGAAAAATATCATAGAGAAATTGCCTCGACTAAATCGTATTACGATTGGTGGAAATCCGTGACAATGCGTGTGCTACCCAATACTTCGAAGTACATTGGAGAAAAATAATATCGAGATATTGTGTGATGAACAATACTTTGACGGGTCACGACCAGTTTGCATATTTCCAGAAACAAATGCGAATAGTTGCGAGTATAAAACCGAATAAACAAGTGATGTATTATTGCTTCCAGCTCATCCTTTAGGCCCAACGATGCGAGCTAGCGACATACATCCAAGTCTATGAGTTCTATATATGTTCTGATTCAGGAAGACCTCAAGCGAATGTTTAAACCTATGAATGTTACAGACACACGACAAAACCCAATTTTGTATAGACTGTATGATGCGTTAAAAATCCAATAAACATTTCTTAATAACATTAAATTTTCGTAATTTGCAATTTATTTACTGAGTGTACATTCATAATTTTAATCAAACCAAATAAAAATGTGTGTTGTCGATGGAAATCCCAACATACTGGTTTGGGTCACCGCCAATCCAAGTAGCAATCTGTTGCTGCTACTAACCAGCACGCAGTAAATGTTAGCAATTCGTCTGAGGCAGACGATCACAAAAGATGGGACGTCTAGCCATTTTTATATGGTGTATAATAATTGTGCAGTGCCACGCAGACTGTGAAGTTAAAGAAAATGGCGACGCAGAATGTTCATCAGCAGCAGATATAAACACATCGGGCGTACAAACAGAATGGACCAAATTAAAGATAAAAAATAATAAACTTGAACCAATTTTACCAAATGCATTCCTGAACGTTCCAAACTTGTCTGAACTTGTTTTCATTGGTTCAGTTAACGAAATCAAGTACAAAGCATTCAAAGATTTAAAGAAGCTGACTAAGTTACAGATGTTTAATTGTGATATAATAGAAATTAAAAGTGGTATGTTAACAAATCTACCTATTAATGAGTTTCTTATCTACACTAGTAAAGTGAGAAGTTTGGCAGTTAGAAGTTTCGATAATTTACCGAATTTAAAAAGAGTTTATATTCATCAAAATACAATTTCAAATATAGCAGCTGGTGTTTTCAGTTATACAAATATTGAATATTTGTATTTAAATGATAATGGAATACGAACAATTGAAAAAGAAGCATTTTTCGGCATGGAAAACTTAAGAACTCTTGCGTTAGAACGTAATCATCTCACGTCGTTCACGCCAGCTTTGTTCATCGGTGAATCAAGCCCACATTTAACTACTTTGTGGATAGCCAGAAACAACATAACCAAAATTACGACAAATAGTTACATACACTTCCCAAATTTACGAGTTCTGCTAATGCACATCAATCCACTTCGAAGAATTGAAGATAACAGTTTTAACGGTCTACAAGACTTACGATACATAGATATATCCAATAGTAATTTAGATTTAATTTCACCAAAAGCTTTTCCAGCGGAAGGGCTGGCACGTATGGATACTTTATTTCTGCAAAACAGTCGGTTAACCTATTTGTCGAGTGACGTCATAGCGAAATTACCTCGACTAAGGCGTATTACAATTGGTGGAAATCCGTGGCAATGCGTGTGCTACCAAAAACTTCGGAAATTATTGGAGGTTAGAAAAATCGAAATTCTGTGTGATGAACACTATTTTGAAGGAAATCGGCCAGTTTGCATTACTCCAGAAACTAATGCGAATATCTGCGAGTACAAGGTTAACAAAACAAGAGACTTATTTGATCAGTTTGATGAAGCTACTCAAGATTACATCAAACTTCCGCCATTATGCAAAATTTACTGTGCTAATAAAAAATCTTGTTACTCTCATGACTTTGATGTTCTAGTGTATTCATAATATTATAAGTAATAGAAAATGAAATTTAATATTTGGTTTCAATCTAATTAATCTGTATTGTAAATACCGTATATGAAAGTCGAGTGCAGACCACTCCACATTTTTATTGTTGTTTCCTTGAAATCGAAAAGTATATATTATAAATTTTAATCAATGAGCATCGCAACCTTTTAATTTCCTACATTCTTTTTTAAGTGAAGCCACAGTGGAAAACCGGTTAACAGAAAAAAAGTGTGAAGTGGAATGTTCTTGAGCTCAGTAGCGTCCCTAAGAAGGTTTAATTTAATAACGAATTTTGAGACTAGTGGTATTTAATAAATTTAAAGAATCAATAAAAACTTCAAATAGCTTAGACTATTTTTATCCATTTGCAAATCATTATTTTGTAGCAATGAACTATCCATAAATATGTATTCGTTTTATAAATATAGGATTAAAATTTTTATAGAATTATGTTATAGATTAACTTACTTATTAGTTTTGTATGAAAAATAAATCTAGTTTTATATTACATACATGGAATTTTCGCAATATATATTCACAATTCGCAAACTATATTTTTATGTCAAATATAAATGTCAAAAATAATTTAATACCAGTAATAGTTAACTTTGATTTATAAAAGAAGAAAAAAAAATTAATTGCAATTTATTAGAGAATGATACAGTTATGGAAAAAACTTTTGAAATAAAATTTGTTTAAAATTAGAATATCTTGAGTTTATATATATACAAGTTTTTCTGTAAATACAGCCTTCGCCAAGATAGTTAAAAGTTGATACGAGTAAACAAGCAATTCCGGTTGAAATGTCCGATTCAAAATAAGTTTTCTAGTTGGGAGTACTCAAATCTAAAATTCAAAACATCATATTTTTACGTTGAACTCTATTGGCTAAGTGTTCACACACAGACACAGACACACGACGCAATATAATTTTGTACATACTGTATGACACATCAAAAATCCAATAAAAATTTTTTTAGAAACATTAAATTTTCGTTCATGAGCTATAATCAAATCTGCAATGTAATTATTGAGTGAACATTCATAATTTTAATCATACCAAATAAATATGTGTGATGTAGATGGAAATCCCAACATACTGGGTCACCACCAATCAAGGTTACAATCTGTTGCCATTACTAATCAACACACAGTAGATGTTTGCAAGTCGTCTGAGACAGACGATCACAAAACATGGGATGTCTAGCCATATTTATGTGGTGTTTAATGATTGTGCAGTGCCACGCAACCTGTGAAGTTAAAGAAAATGGCCACGTAGATTGTTCATCAGCAGCAGATATACACTCATCGGGCGTACAAACAGAATGGACCAAATTAAAGATAAATAATAATAAACTTGAACAAATTTTACCAAATGCATTCCTGAACGTTCCAAACTTGTCTGAACTTGTTTTCATTGGTTCAGTTAACGAAATCAAGTACAAAGCATTCAAAGATTTAAAGAAGCTGACTAAGTTACAGTTTTTTAATTGCGATATAACAGAAATTAAAAGTGGTATGTTAACACATCTACCTATTAATGAGTTTCTTATCTACACTAGCAAAGTGACAAGTTTGGCAGTTAGAAGTTTCGATAGTTTACCGAATTTAAAAAGTGTTTATATTCATAAAAATACAATTTCAAATATACCAGCTGGTGTTTTCAGTTATACAAAAATTGAACTTTTGTATTTAAATGATAATGGAATACAAACAATTGAAAAAGAAGCATTTTTCGGTATGGAAAACTTAAGAACTCTTGCGTTAGAAGCCAACCATCTCACGTCGTTCACGCCAGCTTTGTTCATCGGTGAATCAAGTCCACTTTTAACTATTTTGTGGTTAGCCAGAAACAACATAACCAAAATTACGACAAATAGTTACATACACTTCCCAAATTTACGAGTTCTGCTAATGCACATCAATCCACTTCGACAAATTGAAGATAACAGTTTTAACGGTCTACAAGACTTACGATACATGGATATATCCAACACTAATTTAGATTTTATTTCTCCAAAAGCTTTTCCAGCGGAAGGACTGGCACGTTTGGATGTTTTATTTCTGCAAAACAATCAGTTATCCTATTTGTCAAGTGATGTCTTAGCGAAAGTGTATGCACTAAGGACTATTACAATTGGTGGAAATCCATGGCAATGTGGGTGCTACCAAAAACTACGGAAATTATTGGAGACAAGAAAAATCAATATTATATGCGATGAAGAATACTTTGAAGGAAATCGACCAGTTTGCATTACTCCAGAAACAAATGCGAATAGCTGCGAGTACAATGTCAACAAAACAAGAGACTTGTTTGATCAGTTTACTGAAGCTACTAAAGATTACGTCAAACTTCCGCCATTGTGCAAGATTTTCTGTGATAATAATAAATCTTGTTACTCTCATGACTTTGATGTTCTAGTGTTTGCATAATATTATAACTAATAGAATATGAAATTTAATAATAACTTCAATCTAATTAATCTGTTTTGTAAATGCGATCTATAATGTTTCGGTATATTCGAGATGTATCGATCTTTTTCATCAAAGTATCCAGATAGATACTAGACTAGGGGTTGGAATCCTTAAAACCCATAAAACCAAGTAAGGTTGGTAAACATAATAAGCATAGATATATCCATGGTTATTAAGTTGTTAAGTACTTAATGAAATAGTACGAGAAAGTGCCGTATCTTAAGGGGTTAGGTTAGGTCCTTCCTTCAATCCCTACTTGTTGTGATATAAAATAAGTATGTAAAATTTGAAGTCGATCTGTGGAATAATTTTTGAGATTCTGTGTACACTGCAACAGTATTTTTGAAAAAACCCAACGTAACACCTTAATATACCTATATTGAAATACATATATTTATATCTATAATTATCATATGATTCTAATAATAAGTATCAATAAGTTAGTACATATAAGTTACGTTTTAATATTGTACTAAATCTTGCAATAAATAAAATTAATAGTATTTTTACTTTCTTATACGCAGTAATAACATAAAATTGTGAAATTAAAAATTTAAGACTTGTATTTTTGAAATGAATATTCAAACCGGCAGTGTTCTATGCATTTTTGTCCTTTCTCTAATATCACTAGAACGGCTGCACTTATGCCAAAATTTGTTATGTTCATAATGACTACTAATTCATATTTTTTCCTAGCTATAACTCTAATAGTTCTTAATTGCAATAGGCGCTAGATTTGATATTCAACCTCTCTTATTTGGATAATTAATATTATGATTGAATTTTGTGTGAACCCTATACTTTCTATATAAGAATGAAATAAGCTATTATCAAGTTTTGAAGTAACTTTATGGAAAAGTTCAAATATATATATAAATTTCTTGAACCTGACCTGGTGAAACGATAACGGATGAAAATGACCAAATATGCGATAAGACTGGAAATCCCAAAGCGAGGTTACTCTTTAGCTCCAAGGTTATATGCAGTTAATGACTACAACATTTTTGTATGTAAACAGTTCGTGTCGATCTCTCTTCAGAAAATGTCTCAGACAACGATTATATGTGTGGCAATTTATTTGATCGGGCAGTGCAAAGCTTCCTGTGACATGAGAAATGAACATTACTATCAATGCGGATCAATACAAGACGTAAGCGAAGCTGGTTTACACGACGACTGGACAGAGATAATGCTAAAAAAAGTGGGTAATCAAAATTTAGACACATTATTACCAAACGACTTTCAAAACGTGCCCAATTTGTCGCGCTTGTATCTGGTAGGCAGCATAAACGGTATTAAATATAATGCATTTAAAAACTTGGATAAACTGTCGACAATTGAAGTAGTTGATTGTGATATAAATGAAATTAAGGGTGGAATGTTTACTAATTTACCAATAAACAGATTATTGTTGTATTCCAGTAATATTAAGAATTTACAACCACGTAGCTTTGACAATATGCCGAATTTACGAAAGTTATACATTTATAAAAACTTTATTTCTCATCTTCAAGCTGGTATATTTAGCTACACAAACCTAGAAGTTTTATATCTAAACGATAACGAAATTAAAACAATAGAATTCGAAGCATTCTTTGGAATGAACAACTTGCAAATTCTTGCAATCGAGGGCAACCAATTAACATCGTTTCTACCTGAATCATACATCGGTCAATCAAGTCCAGATTTAACCGTTCTATGGTTAGCCAGAAATAATCTAACCGAAATCGTCGCCAATCAATACATAAACCATCCAAAATTACGTCTGTTGTTATTGCAAATCAACGCAATCAATAAAATCGGAGACAACAGCTTCAACGGATTACAAAACGTAACATACATCGACCTCTCAAACAACCAGCTGTCCGTCATCAACCCTCCGATTTTCTCAGCCGAAGGTTTGACACGGATGGATACAATATTTCTTCACAACAATCGGCTAACTTCTGTATCAAGTGAAGTTTTAGCAAAATTACCACGGTTAACAAAAATCACTATTGGTGGCAACCCTTGGCAGTGCGTGTGTTATGACAATTTACGGAAGTTATTAGTGGAGAAAGACATAGGTATTTTGTGCGATGAAGAATATTTTGACGGGACTCGACCAGTTTGTATAACCCCGGATAGGGATGCGAACAACTGTGATTATAATGAGAGTAAGACGAAGACTGTCTATGAACAATTCTCAGAAGCTATGCGGGATTATGCGGTTTTGCCTAAGTTATGTAAAATTAATTGTGAAAATAATAAACAGTGTTATTCTGATGGTTTTGATGTACCAGTGTTATTCAATTATTATATGTAAATAGTAGGACTTATGGTCTCTAACCCAATGGACTCTCTTAGCTAATGTGATTTTAGGTGATTAGCTCGCGAAGTGCAAAATTCTAAGATATATTATGTCCACTATATTTCTTTATTTTGTAAAGCCAAAGGCCATAGAAACTAATTAAATATAATAACTATTAATTTTGAAATATGCAATTATATAAAAACAATCCACAAATAATGTTAAACTTTTTATATCTATAACAAAATTTTGTGTCATAATCATTAAAAATAATTATTTTTAAATATTATATGTGACGCACTGATCCTATATACTTCTTATAAGGTGACCTGAAGACATAGGTGTCTGAATCTAAGCTTGTTTTTATTACCTCGCCTTACGTTAGTACAGTTATAGTGTTTGGTCTATGTCTGTAAAATTCTCGGATCAAAAAATTCCTTAATTTGTTTATAAAAAAATCTGTGTCTCATCACTCTGAACCCAAAAAAATTAAATGTAATTCATATAGGTACTCAGATGTATGGCCAGAATTTTTGACCACATCTCCACTGAAGGTACAAGGCCAACTTTAACGTAATTTGGTACACATATAATATAAGTGCCCAAAAAATTCCCATCGCAACATAAATACAATTACCCTTATACTTCAGAGATTATTATATCTACAATTACTTTTTCAAAATTTTGAGCCCAATCGTTATAAAAACATAAAATAATTTCATTGAAATTTTAAATATGTATTAAAAGATTATTTATGCCTACAACGTTTTTTCTGTTTGGTAATTAAAGATTTTAACAAGAATTGCTTAAGAGTTTTCTTCAAAAAAAAATCTGTTTGTAAGAAAAACACATATACATAAATGTATTTTGATGTGTTCATTGTGTAAAAACAAACACATTATAGCAAAAAAACCAAGTTGTTTAACATAAGTTAATAAAGAAACATAAGTCATGATTTTCATTGTCTGTATTTATAAATTTTGTATTATAATTCGTACATTGAATTTATATGTATATTATTAGGTAGTAGTTATTATTTTATGTATTATTTGTAACTTTAATTCAGTTTAACGAGATTACAGAGGGTATTATCAAATTTTCTGCTTAGCATTAGTAATTTCTTTTGTTTCAAAACTATTAACTATCAAACTAGTTTATTTAATTACACTGGTATAAATAACTATATTTCTTAGAAAAATGTGTATTTTGTTCTTAATCCAGTAATATAAGGTAAATTATAACGAAATTTGCTTATATGCTATGTATAAAAGAAATTCATATGTATTGTAACCAGGGAACGTAAACATAAAATAACATCATCAACTTTTAAAAAAATCACTTTCTCAACTCTTGTTGTGCATAATATTGCCTTCAAAGGGCCGCACAAACACAGATATCATTTCAAAGAAAGGCAGAAACGATTCAAGGGGGCTCTAAACATGTATTTCTGTTACAATAATTTCTTATATATATTCGTAAAGAGCAAGAAACGCGCCAAAGTTATGTTAGTTTTGCTACCGAGCGCATATCGCTAGCGTACAGACGTGCATCAACCGGTTAACTAGGGTAGTGTAGTATAGGTTCTGTTTCTAGTAACTAGACAGCCAGTGTTCCCAACGAAATTAGTGAAATTATACATGTGCTTTGTGGATTGTGCTGTTTTAAATCAAGTGTAACAATGGAAGAAGGCAATTATATTAAATATCACTTATAGTTCGGAGCTGTTGCTTATTATTATATGTATGCGAACAGATATTCCAAATTTGTCGGACGATGAGGATGCTGGAGGTGATTCGGACGGTTGGGATGAAATGGAAACAAGTGGAGAACAAACCACTTGTCTCTTTTGCGAGTCGCAATTCTGTACAATTGCGGTCGCATTAGACCATTGTCGTGCTGAGCATAATTTTGATTTGTTGACACTTAAATATAAGCATAATATGGACTGTTACTCGTTTATAAAAATGATAAATTATATTCGCGAACATAAGCCAAGTCCCAGTAGTTTGATTAGCGCAAATACCCCCGTTTGGGACGATGATCGGTATTTAAAACCGGCTTCAATGACACCATGGCTTATGTATGGTATGCTAGTGGACATTTTGAATATGAACCTTACTTTTTTGCGGAAAGCCAAACATGTATTTGTTATGTTGGAAACACTGGTCCTTTGCTCTATTAGTGAATCTCTGCAAACTTCTTGATTTTAATAATGCCGATATTTACTATTTATTTAGGGCATTTATGTAATATGTTGCATACATTTAAATATATTTTTAATCGAAATATTTTTCAATTTTATAAATAATGGATTACTTTTTTATACAATATTAGGTACAGGCGATGTGAGCAGCGAACTCCGCTCTCCGACTCCGCGCTTGCGCATACAATTTAAAACTATTGGTATTTAATTATTATGGCCTATGAGTTCACAATTTAAATAAATGTTATAGATATAAAAGGTCTAGAATTTTTTTGAAATATTTAAATTTTAAAAATTATTGTATATTTTAAAATCTAAAATTATCATTTTTAATATTTTTTATGACCTTTGGGTCACCAATCTGAATAAATCTTGTAGATATAAATTATCTTAAAATTTATTATTGCATTTTTGACGAAACAAACACTTTTAGCTCGCCGTACGATGTACCGAAGAAGCTAAAGCATTCGGTCGTGCGTCTGTAGCATTCTCGGATCAAAAAATATCTTCAACAAAATGTATTTGTCTCGTCGCCCTGAATCCATAAATGTATATAACTTATATACTTGGATGTTAGTCGTTGCTCGCTCGTAAGACCAAATTTGTGCCCTCTACTCCTTTGAAGGTACCGGAGCGATTCACACCAAATTTGGTACACATATTATTTGGCATTCTATTTTAATCCGCTCGCAGTTTAATTCCAATCGCCCGTATACTTCCCGAGTTATAGGGCCCCAAAATTTAGAGCCCCCCTCAATACAAATAATTGGATATTATCTATTCAAAATTATAAATTGTATAAGAATTTTTTTTCAATATCCTGGTTTATAATTAGTTTATATTTAAATTAATTTTATATATCGAAATATATGCAAATTTCAAGTATGTAGTTATATTTTCAAGATAATAATAAAATTTTTTACATTGGCTTCCGCAAGCAAATTTATTTATTTTGCAATTTTCGCACATAATTCTTCAAAATTCTTACTTTTTCTATCGAAGATTTTGAAGATCTTGGTAGCACACCATCTACTCCCAATAATACCGTTGATACCAATAGATCATTATCAACAATGAACCTAACTGAATTACAGCGGATGATCATAAATATGTCGCATCAGGTAATTTAATAACGTACTTTTGTGTACTATAATTATATATATATATATATATTTAAAATATAGTTGCAAGAAAAAGATACACTATTAGAAAGGGCATTGGAAGATATGAATAAAATGAAGAAAATAACTCAAAACTTAGTAGATAGTACAGGAGATAATTCTAAAAGCAAATTAACTGATAAATGTGTAGCAAGTGTTCGCTTAGAGCACGATGAAGGATATTTCAGTACTTACGCCCATTTTGGCATTCATCATGAAATGTTATCGGTAATTTTCCGATTTTCCTTGCGATCCAAACAATGCAATATTTAACTATTTTAGGATCGCGTACGAACTGAAAGTTATAGAGACGCCATTTTAAATAATACTGCATTATTCTATGGCAAAGAAGTATTAGATTTAGGTTGTGGAACCGGTATTTTGTCTATGTTTTCCGCAAAGGCAGGTGCTGAAAAAGTATGGGCGATTGATCAATCCGATATATTGTATCGGGCAATGGATATCGTTAGGTAAGTAAAATTAAAGTTTACAAAATTATATGTTTTATTTTGAAGTTTTGTATTTTAGGGAAAATAAATTGGATAATAAAATTCACTTGGTTCGTGGTAGACTGGAAGATGGAGCTGTACCATTTGGAAAAGTAGATATTATTGTGTCTGAGTGGATGGGATATTTTTTATTATTTGAAGGAATGCTTGATAGTGTTATATATGCCAGAGATACACATTTGGCACCTGGGGGCCATTTGCTTCCAAATCGGTGTAATATTAGTATAGTGGGCAGCGGAGACATAGGTTTGTTACAACAATTTTCGGTATAAAGTATATATAAACGACTTTTAAAATGCAATGCGCATGCGTTAAATACAAAGGTGTGTGCCAGCTAATTACTGCTATTTAATTTAGGCGAATATGAATTTCCAAATATATGTGTAATTTTCCTAATTTGTATGATAAGTTTACAAATTCCAAAATCACAGAAATATATCATTTAGGGGTATTAAAAAAAATAAAAGTAATGTCTATCGTTTTAAAAGTGCTATTTCGATTTTAGGATTATGATGTATTATTTCTGGCTACATGTTATATTTTCTACTGCCAGTTTTAATTAAATGATTTTTTTTTTTAAGGAAACTATAAAATTGTATTGATATTACAGCTGATCACCAGAGACACGTACGTTTCTGGGACGATGTTTACGGCTTTTCAATGAAATGCATGGTAAACGAAGTGGTCCAAGAAGCAAGTGTAGACGTAGTATCCGGTGACCAAATTATCACAAACGCAATTGTTCTCACCGAAATAAATATGGCGACGTGTGATATTAAAGCAGTCGATTTTGCAACAGAATTCAACTTAACTATTTTACGCGATGGCCAACTTACTGCTTTAATTGGCTATTTTGATACATTCTTTGATCTTCCTAAACCATTAGAATTCTCTACAGGGCCACATGCGACGCCTACTCACTGGAAACAAACGATTTTTTACTTGAAAGATCCAATCACAGTGAAACAAGGTATGAAATCATCAATACTAAAGATCCATTAGCAAATTACACTTACGTTTAACAATTACATTTATGAATAAGTAATTACAATTAAAATGATGATAGTATCTTTTCGACATCTCGCTAAAAGATTGTCCCATGCTACGTGTATTATTTTCAGGAGAAACAATCCCTGGAATATTCAAATGTAATCGACATGTCAAGGATGTGCGAGGGCTGAAAGTGACAATAACAATAAATAATAAAAAATACAATTATACTCTCGATTAAGTTCTTTTTTATTATTTGGTTTTATATATAAATATAAATCATTATCTATCAACTATTTTGTTTTTATTTACTTCATTTTAGCCGGTACCTTTTTACTTATTTTATAAACATATGGCGTCTATTATTTTTTAAACATTGGAACATATAAAAATGAATTGAAATGTTTAAAGTTTAATTTAATTACAACTATATACACAATAGAACTTAAATAATTATGAAACAGGGAAAAATCAGTAATTGTTATCATCTACTCGAAATATTCGGTTCAGTGGACGGTACTGCGTTTTTACGGGATAGCTTGGTCGACGGGTTTCTGGTTGCACATCGGCCCTCAATATTACGACACCTGATACAAATAAAAATATCTTAATACAATACAGCACAATTATTATTTTAATTTAGCACAATATATAATTATACCAGTGATACACTAAGAACGATAAAGTTAATATAATTATAAATAATTCTTACCTGACGGATTCACTTTGACTTTTATCTTGGTTTGCGGTGATAAAACTCCATAATCAACATCTTCGTATAAATCCTAAAAACGAAAGTTAATTTAAAAAACAGGTTCGATTTTCAAACTTGTGTGAATAACAGCTTTTACTGTTTTAGCGATAAATTGAATATTAATTACTAAACCCGTTATTTTAAATGTTTTGATAGAAGCATTAAATATTTGATTAATTTCGCATAAAAAGAAAATTATTACACAAGTAATTCAAGCTCATCATCATCTGGTATATTAGATAAGACATTTAGAAAGTGAAATGACATTTCTCGTCCATGATTGACTAATTTTCATAACATTAATGCCGTTTCTTGTTACTATATTATAAATCCAGGAAAAGCTGGTACTGATTTTATATCTATATTAAAATTCTAGTGATTTAAAACAGAAAATTTTGCTATTAAATCAAATGAATTATGAGTAAAAGCAAATTAAAAAACATATAAAAATGTTTATGCATCGCAAAGAAATTTTATACTTTGTTAAGATTAATAAAATACATGTGTTTTTCAAAACAAAAAAACACATTAGGTGTATTCGTTTGTCCTGTATTTCTTGTTCGGATAATAATCTCTGCTTTTTCTTCATTATAAGTGGAAGAGAGACAAATCATGAATTAAATTTATAGCAACCATGTAATGTATAGTTGCTATGAATTTCAAATTTGTTTTCTTGAAAGACAAAAATTGTTCAAACATTTTTCAATAATTTCAAAGATTTTTTAATAATTTGGCAATCTTGTATTATGAAATTTTATATATTTATGTTATTAATTGTATATTTACCTCTATCCTATACCCTGTTGGACTAGATAACCCCAGTTCTTTTAACGTAACAGCTACATCTGACGGGGTTCCATCAGTTCTGCGGTTAACAAACGCGATTGCGTACGAGAAATAATTTTGGTATAGCGGCGTTATTGGTCGTGACCAAATTTCAATGCCTTTATGCTGAAAACAAAATCATTTTTCAAGTAACATAACAAAATTTAATACGCGATTTTAATTAATTTCGTAAATTATAAGAATGTAATATTTTAATCCGAAAACTTACTTTATAAATTCTTCGTCCTTGGATACCAAGGGGATCTTGATCCACCGCAATTATTTTACGGTTTTGTAAAATCGCCTTATATTCGGGCCGGATTGTTCGCAAATCCACTGACATTAGCAATGGTGCAGCCAATATTGCCCAAATTGCCATTTGGGTTTTACTTTGTTCGTAACTTAATCCGAAGTTACCAATAATTAACTAAAATAATAATCATTTATATAAAATAAAGTATTTAAATAGTCTTTCTTGCCAATGTTATTTTAAATTATTAAGAGATGTGGTTGCACGCACTAAAACAAAAATCGTATCTACCAACTCTTATTAAATTACATTGACATGATGGTTATTTTAATTTCTTTTATTATTATTTTTGTGTTTTCTTTATTGTTCTGCTATTTTTATGATCCGAGTTAACAGAAAACAACAGTTTTATTAGTACGGTTTCGTTTTCATTCACATTTACTGTCTCATTTCTAGTAAATGGTGCAAAAAATATATAGAAATCGCCGGTTATTTCAACGATAAAAATTATTTAATAATGTATTTCAAAAAAAGAATTATAATGGAGTTAAAATTTTCCAACACACATAATCGAGCACGATGATCATTGTGATGTACCTTTTCATTATTTTACTATGCTATACCTAATTTAACGTAGTTCCACTCGACTTTTTATGCGTTTGAATTAAATTTAAAAATAAATAAATTCAATATTTTTATTACCATATCTGGATCGTTCCAATGGCCAGGTCCGGCATTAGGCACAATATTATCCTGATTATTACCATAATAATCAATAATGGACTCAACGCTAGCCCAAGAATCCTGGATATCATCGAAATTTCTCCATAAATTACAACTGCCGATAATTGAAGAAAAGTTAGGCTGCATACCAGCGTAAATTTGATACACAGGCCAACTGCAAGAGTAAATCATTTGCTTTCCAGTTCGGTTCAAATGATATCCAAACTCTGGATATCCAATATCCATTTCCGTTGGATGTGAATAACATCCATCTAGTTTAACATAATCTACGTCCCAGGACGCGAAAGTATCTGCATCCAACTGAAGCGATCCCAACACACCTGGATATCCAGCGCATGTGTAATTACCATAATCTTCATAAATCCCGAATTTAAGGCCTTTAGAATGGACCTATTTTTATTTTATATTTACGGTTATTAAAAAATTAGGCGTTTTAAAAGAAAAATATACTTACATAATCTGACAAACTTCGCATCCCATAAGGGAATCTTTGGCGATCTGGTTGCAATTCACCTTTGTAATTTCTTTCTTTTTCCAACCAACAGTCATCAACGTTTATATACTCGTATCCGGCGGCTGCATATCCTTCCGAAATCACCAAATCCGTCATTGTTCGGAATAGACGATCACTGTTTAAATTTATATTTAGTATCTATGTATATTTATATTATTCTCGAATAATACCTGATACAATTATCAGGATCATTTTTGCAATCGGTATTGCAGCGAAATCGTTCCCAAGCTAACCAGCCCATCGGCGGCGTGAGCGCTAGCCCATTATCTAATGCAGCTGTATTTGTTAGAAATAAAATAAATACTGCGATGAGTGAACACCATGATTTTAAAAACATTTCACTGTTGTCGCACTGAGTACTGTGGTTTCTGTACCTGAAATAAATTTATTGTAACCGCGAGCGAAGGTGAGGCGAAACAGATGAAAATGTGCGCGCGATTCGTATTGATTCTACACGCACTCGTTTAACACGGTCAATGCTGACTGAGTATGCATAAGGCTGCAACTTAGACACGGATATTATATATATTATACAGGAAACTTGTTAGCGCAGAAAGAATTCACCAATTATTGTTAATATATATTATAATTATATTTAACTGTAATTATAAGATATATTGAAATAACCTAAGAGCAGTACACACAAGCGTAGCATTCCGGCACCAATGCCTTCAGCTTGCCTTATAATTTGATGGAATAGTTTTAGTAGAAAAAAAAAATTCTTGCCATTAATTTCTACTTTCTTATACCCAGTAATAAGAATACATCTTTTGTAATGAAGAAAACCTATTTATGACCACTGATTACTCCATTCATATATACTTGATTGGAATCAATTCAAAACAACATTGAAAGCAATATGGTTTTATTGAATATTTAAAATTACAGAATTATTATTTTAATTATGTTTTTATCGCCTTTGGGTTGACTTTCTGAAGAAATTATATATATATATATATATAGATATAATGTAATGTATATTTTCTTGATATACCCATAATATATTTATTACATTGTTCAAAATATGAATACATTTTTGAAAGTATCAAGAATTCTCAATATAATTATTAAATAAAATTATGGTTGCAAAGTTTCTTCAGATTGTGAACCCAAAGGCATAAAAATATAATTTTAAAATTTAAAGTATTCATTGTTTGGTTTATCTCTTCCAAAATCAATGGTCGTAACTAAATATGTTTTCTTTATTATAAATATAGAGGTAATAAATTGTTTTCTGGTTTCTTACTGGTTTTAAGCGCGCAAAACCGAATTTAAAACATAAGCCTTCAATCAAACGCGCACAAATTAAAACTGTTTCACCTTTTAAGTAACACACAATCTTATTTATACACTATAATAAATAACGCATAGAGATAAAGAAATACTGTCTATTTCAATGCCATTTCATATCCAAGTATTGCCACTGTTGTTTTAATGTATAAATAATGAATAAGAACACCATAAAAGTATAATAATCAATAATATAGAACTATATGTATGTATATATATATATGTATGTTGACTTCCTTACCACTAGATCAAGACTATTTTAAAACACCTGATATTTTGCTTGACAAGCCGCGTATACTAAGTCACTTTCACCTATTGCCCCATTTGTTATGAACCCGTTTTCAGGCAAGAGTTCTCACTTATTCAATTTTAAACACCGTCGTCTGCGTCGGTAAAGTTCGCAAATACAGCGAAACAAAGAACGCCTACACTTAAACATATTTTAAATGTCATTGTTAATAATATAACAATAGATTTGCATCATTGTTAAGTCATTCTTGCCGATGGTGTTACTTTAGTTTTCCTATGTTATTAAACAATTGAATAATGTTATGAATAATTTTAAGTTTATAAACACAGTAATAGCTATTTTGAATATTCAAGATGGGTTTAGCTTTTTACTATCTTATACGCGCAGTAATAAGTAAATGAAAAATTGGAATACACGTTTTGACCCTCACTGTATTGCTATTTTCGTTGTACAGTTTATTTGAGATATATATATTTCTTTTTTTTTTTGGGTTACTATACTATTGTATATACATTACGTATAAGAAAGTTGACTTAATAATATTGCTATATTTTTATTATAGTTAAATTTGTATGTGACCCTGACCTGCACTGTTGCGAACGGCGCAACTGGAATGAGACCGACGTTACAATAGTTGGAAAGTGAGTAAATTATATTTGATAGTTTTAGTTTACATACTTGAACGTTCGGAAATTGATATAATAATAAAATCATTTTCATTCGTTAAAAATCAAATTCTAGTTCAAAATAGAATGGTAAACCGGGCGTGCTCGTAAAGGTAAATCAATACATATAGTATGGCAATGTAATGAAGCTCTGTAAATCTTAGTTTAAAACTCATAAATTTATTTACAATTTCGTATTATAACAAAACTAATAAAACCTAATGCAGCGAATTAGAATATAAAATTAATTATTATAAAACTTCGACTTCTAAAAGAAACAATATTTAAAATATTATATATTATAATATTTTTGCAGAGAACTAAAATTATGTTTAATATATTTAATGTAATCAACCATAGTTTCCTTTGCAATTTGATTATCAAAATATTTAAAGCAAATCCTATAACTTACAGATTCTTTTTAGACTTCTTCGGAACCGCACTATTATGCTGATCTATAAGGTTATAAGATCTATAAGGTTATTCTATAAATATTAAACTCGTATTATGTTTTTTGCAGCAAAATTTGTAGATAAATCAGTTATGTTGTTTAAATAAGTAAATTTAATAATAAAAATAAATATAGATGAATTAGTCCGACTACATGATCTAAGTCTTCGATTTCTTAAATATTTAAAGATATTGTATTGATACTATTAGAAAACTATAAATTGTATTAATCTAAACAATTCCGCATTTGAGCTCTAATAGGTTTATTAGTCAAAATATACTCTGATGAGCAACCGGCAACTCATTTGTTACATACGATATTTTTCTACGCCGTTTTCAAAGCCTTATTTTCAATAATTCGGCATATAAAAAATAGTCTTATATTTAAAAAATATCAAACTCCAAGTTGTTCGCTTTAAAATGTTCAGGTTTTGTCCAATTTGTTTAATATTTTATATTAATACAACTTATTCAGAAATATATAGGAACCGTTGGAGTGTTCTAAAGATTTTGACAATATTGAATATTTTTATTATAAATATACTCCCTACAGTTTTGTCGTAATATTATTCTTGTTATAAATGCTTTAAGTAATTTTTAAAAATGTTAAGTAATAACAAAAATTCGAAAATATAAAAATACTACGGTAAAAAGTTACGGAAATAAAATACTTTTTTTTAACGCGAATAAAAATTCCAATCTTTTCAGTACAATTAAAAATAATTACGTTACAATTTAGTTTATGATTGGTAGTATTATATGTAATAGGTCTCCAATTAATTGCAGGGGATAGTATACTAGACAATTTCTGAATTTCAAAGAACACTGGGCTGGGCAACCACCGCGTAACACTAGGCGTAACTTCTTTGTGTTATTTATAAACTAAGCATAGTTGCCTTACATAAAATACAGGCCTAATATTTGTTGAAAAACATTTACAAAATGCAATTATAAAATAAAATTGTAAACATCTGTTTAATAACAAACTGATATCACTGTTCACAAACACAATTACTCATAATTTACTCACCACACAACACTGAAATAACAACAGAATTGCTTACGTAGCAATATTTACTTGAATATAATGTACGTTTAATATTTCGATAAGGTTCTGCTCCGTAAACACCTTTTCGCTTAGAAGTGCTTCGGTGAACTGGTGTTGAATCCGTTTTACAAACCGAAACGAAGGTAAAAGTTAAATGCCCACGGCCAATGTCCAAGCCCGCGTCCGTTACCAACGATGGCTGTTTAGCATTTGGTCACTTGTTTCATATCTGTTGTAAGCGGACGCGCGTATACTGCGAGATAATGTATTATAATCCTAGATTATTGTTGTTTTCAATGTACAACGGCAAATCTAACAGCTGACAGTAATAACGTTTGTTCTTCGCAAGACCAATGACCACAGTAAAAATAAAGTAAATAAATTTACTTACGTAACTCCTTATACCTTCTCCCGCCTCCATGGCACACTTGTGATAACTACCAGGGCAGGACTACGGGTTTATTGCTTAAGCCATCACATACTCAGTCACATGTTGACAAATAATAATAGCGCAGTAGTTTCTGGTTTAAATCTATAAATGAAGTACTAAACCCTGTTGTGAATTGAATATAGGTATATTGGTATACATTGTTATTTTCTTAGACGAATATATATAAGGTATATTCATGAAAAATTTAGAACCTGAGATTTTAATGGAAATACAAGTTTTGACTATCCTTGAATCAAATCTACACTAGAGCCAAAACTGTTGAAGTTAAAATTATGAAACTTCAAATTTAAGACTTGTATATGGTCCGGGGTGTGTACCTCCTATTATTGAAATTAATATCTTAACCGGAAGTATCAGTTTACTCCTACTTTTAAATATTCAGGAAATAGCATGAGTTAGAGAAAAAGATATGTTTATAAAACTTGAAATTTTAAAATGTCTAGCAACTTATATTAAAATAGTTTTTTTTTTTCGGAAAATATAGTATTTCCTGAAAAATTGCAGACCACTACAGCCTTTTTTTTATAATAAAATTACAACTGCCTTCATTCCACATGTTGATGCCGCTTTTAGAGCAGCGACGGGAAAAGTCGGGAACTTGGGTGAAGGTTTATTAGAAAATAAAGAAATGCAAATATAATTTGTACATTTTAAAGGTTTATTAATTTGAATTTGGCACAGAAAACAGTGAGCCTAGTAGACATATCGAGTTATACATAATTATTAGAAGTGATATCATATATGACTTTTTTGATATATTTTTACGTATAATTTACATTCAGAGTGGTATTTCTTTATAAACATTCACTAGCCCTATTCTGCATATGGAATATTTTAAATGCATGACGCATCTTTCAAAAATTTGAAATATATTTATAAGTTTTGTTTTTTTTTATTACACATTTTGTTACAAAAAATTAAATACTATAAAACGAGAAGTACTAATTAATAATTAACACATATATACCTACAGTTGGTATCACATTTTAATTTATGTTCTTCATATTCTACAGATATCCAAGTGATGTTTGTGATTGCGTTTACAGTTACAAGTATATTTATAACGATGTATAAAAAAGAGTTGCTCATTTGGCACAGCTTTCCACAATATAAATTATACTTAAATAAATGTACTTCGCGGCTCTTACACTGATAACAACATTGTTACCACTATTAACTTGGAATATGAGCAAACAATTAAACAAATACATATATAATGTTGTTTTATATGTTGAATTAAAATAAATAATCACACTAGATTGAAAACCAATAGTCTTCCCAGTAAACATTTAGTTTCAAGTGGCATCTCTGCAATGCAGCAGAAATGTAATATGCATATGCTACGTCTCTGTGACATCTCTGGGATATCACATGAAATAAAATGTTGGATTACTTATCAAACACACATTCGCTAAGTGATTTAACAGTACATGTAATCTCGTCAGTGGGTAAAGAACTTGTAAGACAGCAAATTACTTGTATAGTCAAGTTAAAAGAATAATTGTTTGCTCATCACCAAATCATATTTCTGTGTACTTTTAATATATGTATAAATTTTGCTCAATCAACTATATTTTCAATTTCTTTTATATTCATATAACAAAAAAAAACTTTCTAAACGTATCAACCAGGTGACAATTAAAAAATATTTATAAGCAATATTTACATTTGAATATCAATGGCACAAGAAAAGAGTACGTGATACGGTTCACTCTTTATATGACACTAAAACAAAAATTCGGTCAACCGTGAAATGTGTGACGCAATTGGTATGGCAATAGTAGGGATTTATTTATTATTTTATTTTTCATAAATAAATTTTGCAGTAAAAGTTGCATGACGAGGCCAGTGGCATTTTATTTGGCACATTAAAGATTTTCGCTATTTACAATATTAAAAGGTACACTATAATTTGTATTTGTTTATTTATTTAAGTTATTTAACTTTCGGAATATACTCCAAACTTCCGAAAAATATATAACTACTTATTGGAGTATTATACCCATTTGCACCGAATTCTAATCTAACATAAACGATTCTATTGACAATAGCCACTTTTCAACCAATAAAATAATCGATCACTCAGTGCATGAAATTGCTATATCCATAAGTGGAAGCCATCATTTTTGTTTTTATCATAGGTACAGTACTTCAAGTTATTTCGTTTATATATTTATTTATATATATATTAACGTTAGTTAAATCAATTCCGATGCAAATGGATATTAGAATGGGATCCATTACTTTCCCCCAATTGTAATTATCTTCAATATATATTGGGTCAAATATCGTCGGGTAAAATTATGGTATCCCATTACACCGTAAAATTGTGTGTAAATATGCATAAATTGAATGTATAATACTTATAAATAATTTTCCAGCATTTTGCAAAAAATACTTCATTATTAAATTCAATAAAATTACATGAATTTTATGAGTATACATTATAATCGATGCAAATTTACACGCATTTTTCAGTGTATGAATGTTGTGAAATATTTCGGAAGATCTATGGCCAGCCAATGGATAAGCTGTTGTTCTTAATAAATATCACTTCATCGCAGCAGAGTTCTATTTATAGAACTGTTCATGTTTACTAATACGTAAAGCTAAGTACAAATTCATGTAAATTCCAACCTTTTCGCCGTTTCAAAATCCCGAAATCACTGTACACTATATCGTATGCCTAGATAGTTCGAAATAAATAATATAAACTTATACAGTACTGGGCTCCTATAGTTAAAATATTTCTATATATAACATCAACAGTAGTTTGAGAACTTTTCTAAACAAAATAATAATAATAATAAAACATGATTGCACTTGTAATTGTTTTTCTCTTTATAACGTAAAAAACCACGTTTTTAAACAAATTGAACTTTAAGAAAATATTGTAACTACTATTAGCAACTAAAACGTAACCATGTCTAACTAAAACATTTCAGGATACTGTACATTCATAAAAAAACTCTATTCCAAGACAGCCTTGAAATAATTACAAATTGTACACTGCATTGGATGGGCCTAGTCATTCGGTTATTTCAATTTCCGAACGACAAGGTTACAGAATATTGTAATTTAAAATGATAAAATATGATAAAAACTAAACTTCTTATTTAATTTTGTCCATAACCTGTACAGAAATTATGTTATAAACTGCCGATGAATATATTTGTTTATAATAAATTTCTGTAGTTGTAGCAAATTAAATTTGCTCAGCTATAATAAGTACACTCACCTTGCGTCCTTGCATATATGACAATTCGCCGCCATTTTGCTGCGCCACGTTTCAGTTACCAATACTACTTACAATATGATTATTAATAATAGGTAGTAATAATTATAATAATAGTAGCATAAAGGTATCCTATCACTAAAATATACACCGATTTACATACTTAGGTACATACTAAAATAATAAATAAATGTCAAATGAAGTTCTATTCATATATATCTACATAACAATACAACTACAACATGGATATGACGGTGTTGTTTGTTTCATTTTTTTTTTTTTATTTGTGATGATTGAAAACCAGTTCACATTCACACAGTCTGTCATCAGAATCGCGAAATTAAAGATGGCACATTGAATTTAAACTGCCCTATTTTAAATAATCACTGGTTTAAGTCACTGATCAAATTACTTGATGCCTCTATAAGGTTAAGAAAACGACGGCCATTTTAGAAAACATTCCATACTTGGTAATTGGGTTTTCTTCGCTCGCTTCGTTTGATTAATACCAAGGAAATATCATATCCTTGGTGGCCCTACTTCAGTCCTCGTCATGCTGTCTCGGACTAGTATCATAAGCTATCGACTGAGCTTGCTCAGAGGAAAACCCCCCAATTCCATCCGGAGATAAGCTATCGGGAGGATAATAAAAAGGACCTCCGTGATCTGCACTAGGTCCAGCCCCGTTCATCATGCCCAACGGGGGCGACACAGAAGGCCTAGATGACGTAGAAGTTCCCGGGGACGTCATTTCCGGGCCTGTCATCGAAGGAAACGACATATCTCCAGGTCCGGTCTCTCGACACCATAGCTGTCGCATCTCTTGCCTACGTTGTCGCATTAACGTTTTATACTCGGATATCCGCATCTTTTTACCATCAACAATGCAAGTCCGTTTTGGACGCGGCCTATACCGGTAGTCCGGATGCTTTTCCATGTGTAATTTGGATAGTCTGGACTGTTCCTCGTAGTACGGTTGTTTCTCTGAGTTTGACATTGCCTTCCAGCGGGCACCTAGTATTTTTGAGATGTTGGAATTGTGCATGTCGGGACACGCTTTTAAGATTTTTCGTCGTTCATCTTTCGCCCACACCATAAAGGCATTCATGGGCCGTTTGATGTGCGGCTTGGCTTCGCCATCTCGTTTCTGTTGTCGCACGATTTTGGCTTTTTCACTGGATTCGTCGGTTAGTTTGAAATTTGGATCGGGTCCCCACACTGCAAAGAATTATTTTTGTTAGACATACACTAATTTTACAATAAAAGTATTTTATAAACAGATTAAGGAATTTAAGAGAGTACTTACTATGACAGGCGGCCATGAAATCGGCTTCTTCTTTGGCAGCAGCAGACTCATCTCTGTGCGACTTCCCCGCCAAATGCGACGGAGCAGGTAGCCCATACATGTGCATCGGGAAATGCGGTTGCTTATCAGGCGACATCATGCCACCACCGTCCTTATTCTGTCCCTTATGGTGCCGGTCATTTTGCTGCATTTGGCTTAAATGTGGGGGTAATCCGGGATAGGGCAAAAAGGCTCTGGGCATCACGAGATTTGGGGGCAATAGTTTCGGTGTTGTTGCTGCAACAGGTTGCTCTGACATGTTGTGCATCATTTGCGCGTGCGCATGTGGACTAGAGCCAGCCGATCCGGAACCAGACGAAGTGCTGCTCTTCGGTTTGGTTAGATTGAGCGGTGCATCCGGATCAGAGGCTTGTTGTTGCTGATGTTGCTGTTGTTGTGATGGTGGACGAGGGGGTGGGGTAGGTGCGGGAGGAGATGGGACGGGCGGTGGTGAACGTTTTTCGACGCCGCTCCCACTTGCACTGGCGGACATGTGCGCTAGGTGCGCTGTGGCTGAGGGTATCCAGTGCGGTGGCATCATCTGCAAAGTTCAGAAAGATAACCTTTTAATTTCATTTGAATAATTGGTACTTGGATTATTTGTAATTATTACCAATTGAAATAGGATACATTAAATTATTGTATCATTGCTGATACAATTTTATCCAATGGCGTTATACTTTTAATAAAACGACCATTGATGCACAAAGATGATATAGCCCAATGTGATATTATTCTTTAGTTTTCTAATAAAAGTATTGTATGAAGAATACTAGAATTTCTGTACTGTGATATGTCATCTTTGAGCTCTATATGGTTGTAATATAATCCTCAAATAAATGTTTGTGTAATAAAAATCAGCTTTGATATTTCTGTTTACATTTTTGGAGCTAATTACATATAATGAATATACTAAACACTTTGAACTTCAAAGTTAAATTTAGTTTTGTGTAGTGAGTATACCTACTTGTGTACCAGTCAAATCTAGTTAGGGTTTGGACATTTTACACTTGCTTTCAGTACAATTTATTATTGTTAAAACATATGTATCAATCTCTATATATATTTGACAAAGCACTTCCGTTCTAAAAATACATTCAATCTAATTATGCACGTGATAACCTTTTACTTCAATACTACAAAACGACAGATCCGGGTCTTCGTTTCGTTAAAATATCATCAGTGTCTGATATTTAAGATTAATGAAAGAATTGTGACCTCTCATGCCTAAAATTCGTTGCTATTTACATAGATATGCGAGGAAAACAACATATGCAAATTTACTATATATATACATATATATGTTTCAATACAGCAAACATTATTATCAACGATTTTGAGAAGGTTTGTTTATTGATTTTGATTATTTGTCTAACGTAAATTATTTGGGTCAAAGTTGTTAAACTAAAATCGAAACTATTTCTTTAATTTTACACCTTTATTTATCGGTATATTTACGATGTATATAATATACTAGAAATTCAGTGCCTAGCTCTTAAATTTACAGAGAGCGCATGTGCGAGGTACATATCTGAAATGAACACAATCGGCATGCTTCGGTCGAATTCTTCGTCTTCCGTTTCAATACCTAATGTTTACTCATAATTACTTGATGTTCATGAATATTTTGAGATCCAGTAAATACGATTGAATTATTTTCACAATGTACAAAAATTTAAATTGAGTTTCGGTCTGGTCCAATACATGTGGATTAGGGCTCATATATTACTGAGTACGTTATTCAATTATTCAGAGTGAAATGAAAATTATGTCAAGTTTATAGCAAATGGTGTCAAGTATAATAAATAAAAATTAAAAATAGCAAAGAACCTGTTAGAGATTTTATTTTACCAATTCGTATTATGCAAGCAAATATTTTACAAGTAGTTATTGGCAGTTGATAAATTGTGAAATTTCCACACACCGTCATTTTCGTTGAATTATTTACAAATGTGTACAAGATTAATTCTTAGTCATAAAATATATAATTCAAGATATTAAAATCAAAACAGAATATATCACATACAGAGGGCTGGCACGTTGCAATAAAATAATAATTTGCGACGTTATTATATTTTTCAAAGTCGTCAGACCGTTTAAATGTGTGAATAGAGTCTAACTAAGAAATCTGACAATTCCTTTATCAAAATAAATTGTAATATAAAGGCAACAATCAAATCTAGTGAATAAAGAAATCTTTTATATCCACATCTTAATATTATTCGAAGGTTTCTTATATTAATTGAACATACATTCTACAACCATCGGTTAACATTAAAATGAGAAGAAAGTCTTACACATAAATAGAAGTAAAAACTTACGTGCGATGTGAGGGCCGTGGCAGCTTTGGCTTGTGTCATCTGTGACAAGCTGTTGGGGGGCATACCCCGTAACTGCTCCAAGAACGGCAAGAACATGAGCGACTGGGGTCCCGGCAAATTGATGCCCTTACTCGAGGCATACTGGGACGAGATTTGGTTCTGTAATTCCTGGATATTATGCTGGTGCTGGAGTATCTCCTGTTGGCGCTTCAGGTGCTCCTGTTGCAGCCGCTGGAATTCAATTTGTTTCTGGGTTTCGGCGTTCACCTGACTAGGACTTGTAGTCTACAACACATAAAGATACATTTGTTTAGTTACTTGTTCTATTATAATCCTAATGTAGAAACTGATTAGAAGATTATTTTAAAAGGACAAGAAAGTCAAGTGTAGGCTACTCCAGTTTCTTTTCCTATAAAGAAAGTAAAGGAGTTAGAATCTGTACGGCAACAAAATGATTTATGAGTATTAGATATTTTAGTATTTCAGCATAATGTCAAGATATTTTGATTTAACGACAGCACGAACAACATTGGCGAAAATGGCCAGGCAAAAGAATGAATGTGTGCGTTTGATGTCACCATTTTATTATTAGCCATAATCTTTTAATAGCGATCATTATATTTTGAGATCTTTATATATATATATATATATATATATATATATATATATATATATATATATATATATATATATATATTTAAACTTTGATTTACGTAAATTTGATGCATCTGTAACTTATAGAATGATGATTGTATTAGAAGCTGGTGTGAAAATGCGTCATTCGAATATTAGCAAATTGTATTGTGACAAGAATGTCCGACATACATAATAATGGACTCATCTGGACTATATGGAGATTTGGCAAATGCCAGGTGTGTTTTGAGTTGACAATAAAGCTCTTCCACATCGTGATGCGTTATTTATTCTTTTGACTGCTGTTGTTGTTATTGGCAATCGGCCTGAAGTGGTTCCATTTGAAAAACTCTAATTTATCGCGACAATTTATGGACAATAGCCACCCAAACAATTAACATTTTAATGTACAGTAATATATCGATACTAATGAAAAAAAAAAAATCTGCTTTAGAGGAGAGATACGTCCACAAAGTTTTTGATCCGAGATTGTTACAAACACACGACCAAACATTATAGCTCTCTTGTACTATCGTACGATGAGCTAAAAATGAAGTCGTTACGGAAATAAAATTTTGGTAAACAACAGCCTTCAGACTTAGGTAGAAGTTCAAATATCTAAGTCTCCACTATTATGTGAATCATGTCTTCTCCTTTACCTTGGCATTTTAGAAATAAAATCGTGAGGATTTTAATAATACAAAAAAACAAATTGAATTTTGATTTGCCTAAAGTAATCAAATTAAATAATTCTACTATCTTTATTATTCGTTAAAAGATCCGTTAGTATTTTTTTTTAAATTCCAGAAGTTTAATATCTTTATAGGAAGTTAACAAGTATCGGAGTCTTGTCAATACGTGATACTTGAATAGGTAGGAAACAAAAGAAAATAGATAGTATTGTTTACGAAAATAAAAGTAAAAAGAACAATAAAAAATGTAAATTATAGTTGTAAATTCACACGTAACGGCGCTGTTATCGCGTTACACAATTTCTAGCGGCAGGTACAATACAGTGAGTCAAGTTTCGTAATTCGTAAGCAGAGTGAAGATGACAGATTTCGAAATGACTTTTTTCGTTTTCTTTATTAGTTGCAGCTTTATACAATGTAGCAGCAGAGTTTATATATATATCTGTCATAGTTCGCTTTTGTCCAATTGCTAGTGTAGAGTGCGGTGTACAGATTGCGGAGAATTGTCCATCTGTTACATTCCCCCGATACTTTTTTGCTCTTGTTTGACGAATAAAAAAAAAAGCACGTATTCGCATATTGCCAAGACGCCCACTGTCACTAAATATATGTCGGCAACAGGCCAATTTTATCTTCCATTCACTGATGTGGCTGACGCCTATAATGTGTTGGTTTTTGAGGCTATGTTTTAGTTTGCATTCGTTCGTGCCATCATGACAACTTGACCGCTCACAACTTTTTCTAATTAGCTCTCGATATTTAAGACTAATTACAGCCCAGAACATATTTCTTGCTGGTCAATTTGTTAAAAATACTATAAATATTGTTGTGTTATACAAATTTTGTTCTACGCTGATTTTAATATATATTTGTTATATATACATCCACATCCACTAACCATCACAAAAATTAAAAAAAAAACAGATTAGACTAATCAACTTTAGAATTAGTTGATTTCCATTCATCTAATTTCTTTTTTAAACATCAAATAAAATTAATTAGAAGGTTGAAAATGAACTAATGCTTTAGTTGATTTAATTAACATCGATCCACCATTTTAAAAATCTCGGTAAATCCAGGAGATTCTACAATGCTCAATAATGGTCTTATCAAGATCTCGACTGGAAATCTGAAATTCCTCCACAATCGTTGGTGATATTAGTGCCGATGCGAGATCAATAAGGCTAAATCGGCTATTAAAAGCAATAAATTATATAATAAAGTCCTAATTTCAAACAAGTTCGATGACAGAGAATATCTTTTCCGTGTTAGTTCTTCTAGCATATCATTACGTTACAGTCGACTTTATTGAAAGAAACCATGACATAACTGGACCACAAAGTATCACAAAAAAGATCAAAGTTGACTATGTCACGCAACGATTTATAAATGTGACTGTTCAAATTCTAGTGTCAAACAAAAGTCCACTAAATGATTGTTGTATTTTTACATATCTTGCAAAATAAGTTTCTGTCGTGGCCAGGTTAAGACTTTCTTATATAAACTGATAAAATTCCTATACGGTTGCAATGGAACCATCTATGGAATCCAAATGCGTTTATAATTCGTCGTTTAGACGCCATTTTGAAGATTCTGAAAATACGTCGAAAATAAAGGCTTCTTTCTAAATGTGGGATTATGTTCAGAATCTAATAGATCTAACACTCAATTTTGTATTTCTACAAATTTGGCAATTGCAATTTTACTATACATGCATCGATTCTATTAAATCTGTTTATAAATATATTTTTCGGAGTGTTTGACTGATACTGAACAAAAAGTTTTAAATTCGGTTAGACAAATATCCGCTTATTTGTTTGAAGATAAAGGAAGTCTAGGAATGAACATAATAATAATAATAATAATAAAAGAACGAAACGAGAAGTGCCGTGCCCTGATGATGATCGTGCTGCTTACTTCCGCCGTTGATAAAAACTTGTTGACTGAAAGAGACAAGTCGCTGGCAGTCGTGTTGGGCTCGGGCCGCAACATATTTGTGCCATATACAGTGCATGCCTGAAACGCCTATCCATCCAAAACACGCATTACTATCATATATATTGCGAATTTTTGCTTGCTTCTGCTTTTGTAAGCAACGCTAACGGAATTCGAAAACACATCCATCCAAGTTCGATGACATGTACCATTATTGCCTTGTTCTATGCTCTTCATGGAATCGCCCATTATATTACCGTGCATTACATTATCATCGACAACTTGTCAATAATGCAACTGTAATGCCCTTACTTAGAATAAATTACTGCCAACTCAAACATCTTTCAAAAACTAATGTTAATATTCATTTATTTTTTACCGCTTGTACACTTACTGTAATATTCCTGCGATAAAAAGGTCTTAATAATGCACATTTTTATAAAACTAAATATTACAAACAATATTGAAAATATTTCGTATTTCTTAATTTACTTAAACTTCTATTTTGTATTTGAATCGATTATTTCACAATAATTAAATGTGCTGGCACGCGACCCTCCCCAATTCGGGTCTGTAGCTGGTAGCTGGTGCCTATGAATGAACGAATGAAAGTCATGGCCCGATTTGCGTTACATCACAGAAGCATTCCGCCATCCGTGCCACACCTGCTAATAACGCTATAATGCTATCGGAAGTATATATCTAACAATATGATTTATTTCCAACGCAGCACAGCACACACACTGCGAATTATTATTTTATATTTTGGTTCCCATGGCCGCAGTATCATTAGTGACTTTTTCCGTGCCATTTGACGCAAACTTCGTCACGCTTAGTTTCTCCATCACGTTGTTGGATTTTTACAAACTCCATCCCGTGTGCTACACATCTCAAATTACTGATGGCTGCTATACCAATTTGTGTTTCCGTTTTCAAAATAATCGGCGAAAAATTAACGTTTTAATGGACTGTTATTGGCAGTGAACTGTAAATACCAATTGTATAGAATATTCTTTAAATATATTATAATAGGAATCATGAATATACCACTTTCTTTAAAAGATGTCTTAGACAAAATGATTTTTAAAAATGTGTTCTAAATTATCAATTTAAATTTTTGTTTAAAAAACGCATAGTCACAGTTTGTGGTCTCCTGATGAGCTTCTTGAATATTCTAATTTAACACAAATCATTGGTGCATTTTTTCTAATTATCTATACTGTTATTGGTTACGTGAGCTAAAATACAAATAGTAAAAATTATCTATTTGTTAATGTGCGTGGAAGTAAGGTAAGCACGCAACGCCGATTAAAAAATGCAATTTATTGAATTGTCCTTAGCCAACAAACAAACAATGACACGCTTTTCGATATTAAATCATCCTCATATATTTTCGAACAATAGATCATATATATGAATTATTCATCATTGGCTATGAAAAATGGATGATTAGATATTGATATCTGAACCACAAGTTCCAGTTTAGTATCATTATTACTTTATTAGTCAGCAGGCGATGCAACGACTAGTTTACCTTGAAATTCAAATAAGTAGGCGTATTTTGTAATATTTAGTTACTAACAAATGAATATTCATAAATTGTTTCATCTATTCTGACAGAGGAACGTATTTAAAATAAAATAATTCGTGCAAAAAATTGTACCGTTTCCACTAAGTGAAAAATAAACTATGTTAATCTTTATTATGTGTTAAGTCTTTTATTAAATCATATCAGAATTTTAGTTTATTTTTATTTAAGTGTAACGGGATACACATAAATGAATACTTAATTATTTGTTAACATGCGAAACGCAACTTAATTCTATAAAGTGATTATATTGTAACGAGAAGATATAGCAAACCAGCCAAAACCTAACCTAACAATGAGTAGGCAGTTCGAGTTAAGACCTGTCTCTTCTATATTTGACAATGACACTTTTCATATTAGGTGTCAGTGGCTGGACTTTGCATCATATTACTATATATTTCGATTTGATTGCTTAGACATTTATCAAAAAATAAGCAGTGCCCTACACTGGACTTTCTTGATTTATTGTGTTATATCTATATTACAAAACAACAAAAGTGTCAACGGATATTTCGATATTTGCATTACGAATCAAATGCAACCTCAAAAAAAAAAGGCACTTGTAAAAGTTATATTTAATTATGCAATGGAAGAAATCCCATTTGTACACTCAGAATTAAATATTTAACCAATAATTGTGCTTTACCTGTATTATTTTATTACAAACAGACAGAGACAGGAAATTCTGACCAAATCCTTAGAATAATTCTAGAGCGTTCACACACACACACTTACATGCATGCATACATACATACATATAAACACACACACGTAAAACCAGTCAATATCAATTCAGGGATGTTCAACGTTAAAACCTCGACATGAAATTTCATGATTACAATACTTCCTTTGATACTTCGTCCGAGAAAGTAATTATTACATAAATAAGGGTTGATGAGTTATTACGCAATGTATTATAAGTCAAACGTTAAGTATACTGACCTGAAGTAACATTAAACATTCGTGTATATAGTTGCAATTTTGTTGTCATTTATATAACAAACATTTCATATTTCTGTCGTAATCTATTACTTCTTATAATATATATATTCATACTATATAAAATCATAGAGGAAACTCTTCTAATGATGAATAAATCTATTACCATATTAGAAATTTGCATATATATTGCCAAATAATGTATGGTTATACTATTAAATAATTATAACCTTTAAATTGTTGCTTGTTTATAATATAGATAACATTTCATATCACCAGATCGTAACATTAAGGTGAAGCTGCCGTTTATATAACTTATATTTCAGTAGCAACGACTTTATTTTTGCCAGAAATGTTCTGCTTTTTGAATATCTGATTTATGGATATATCAGAAATTATTCAGGATTAAATTAAATATATAATGGAAATGTTTAAATATGTTTCATTGGTGCTAAATCTAGGATGATTTAAAATACGGTAAAGTAAATCTTAATCTTGTATTCTCAATGTCAGTGAATTTTATTATTCCCTTTGTGTTTTGTACACTTGATACGTGTATCACGTTATAGTCTCGTTATCATGTGTCAAACATGTGTTTGCACGTAATACATACATGAGTACATAAGAGTGTCGATTAACAACCGTTTCTGTTTTGTTCGTACTACGTTGTTTACAATATAGATGAAATTGTTTCCAATTATAAAACACAACACGCTAGGAAATGAATTACAGCAACGATTACAACATATTCTTATTTTATGCAAAAATTTAATATACTCTCTAAGTAACTATAAACGATTTCTTACTCATTTGAACACGAAGAGATAATTATTTGAAGAAAAAAACAATATTAAATATAAAATAAAAATCCTTTATACTACACAGTATTTTAAAAGAGCTAAATACGTATTTTGATAACTTTTGTCATTAAATAATAGTAAATTGGAATAAACATTTTATGTCTAATTGCTTCAATTTACTACACTCAAATAATTTAATGTAATATTCAGTAAGTTGTAGAATGTATCTATGCCGAATACACATTTTCATCATGGAGACCTAACGTATTAAATTATTACCTACTATTTAATACAGTTTGTGCTGTTAACGGATATACAAGTTTTGTGCAACCATAAATGCACATTTTACAAATATGAATTTTTAATTCATCAAATTCTTTACACAAAGCAATTGAAATCAATTATATTAAATAACTATGACAATTGAGAAAAACCGTTAAAACAAATGCAATATAAACATGCATCCGGATTTCTACGACCTACTATCTATTTCCGAGTACGATTTATTTATTTGTTTACGAACAGAAGTAAATTTAAATATCATAGAACAAAACTAATTGGAATTTCTATGCGAAATTGGTATAAATATAAAAGTATTTATGACTTAAAGTCTGGATGTTTAATATCTTAATCGTATAGATCTAAAATTCAAGCAGAAATCGAACATTGAATTAAAAATGGAGTTGATATGTGAATTCGTGTCGGAAAATAGATGATGTTCGGAGCTCAGTATAGCATTTGTAAAATAACAAGAAGGCACAAATCAAGTGGCAAAAATAAATCCACCTGAACGGAAACACCAACACCATTATCGTTTTTGTTTTATTCACCAAGGCACGCTATAGAAGAGAGACTAGCACATCATCAACTAATTTCCGTCTTCCGAAACGAGCGAGTTGCTGGCGAAGCGCCCACATTTCTCAGCGCTGTTTTTTGCGTGCACGAAGCTAGAGAAACATACCTCATATTATCTATATCCATATGAATATAGGCCCAGAGCTGCAGAGATGTGCATATCATCAGAGTGAAGTTAGCTGATGTCGGTGACTCGATGCGACAGTATAAAACCACCATGAAGCCAACAGCCGAAGAAGAACGGTGGGTATTCTGGTGTCGGTCATTATTACGACATGATCTATCGTTTCCGGTCGGAGACGATATATACTACATATGTGTGTTGGTTAATTGCCGTTCTGTAGGTAGAGTGCTCTGCTAGCTGAGGACGTTGCCATTAAGAGGGAAAGTTGCCCGATACCAACACTCATATGTGAGCTTATGTAAAATTTTATACCAGTTTATATAACAGAAGATGAAAATCTAATTGTTATTCTGACCAAGGATGATTTTAACCCAGATAAAGCAATCATCCTATTAAAGGATACTCCGGTAGTAATTGAGTTTGCCCAGTTGTGCATATAATGAGGCTTGGAGCACAATTAGTACACAATTTTACATGAGTGGCGAAATTAATAATAATAATTATGAAGAATTTCATTAGTATTTAAAAAAACAACAAAGCTTTGTTCTATAATGCAATACAATTATTGTAGTTAGAGATTTTCCATGTAAAATGATTGGCCAAAATAATAATTATGTATATAAAGTAGCAATCTACTTAGGAACTAATTAAAATAGTGAATTTTCGTAACTGCATAAATATAGAGCAAGAAATTTTCCTCGCTGTCGCGTTTTATGTAATGAACTCAAAACAATGGCAAAACACTTAACGCACTTATCAGATCCATTTCGCAATGTATTCGGAACTGATTGCGCATGCGCCCGCAACAATGGGGATACGAACATATATACACTACCGGCATTTGCGATTTGCGTGGGAATTTCCAGTTTAACTATATGCCCTCATTTCGGGGCCACCATTCAAAAACGAATTTCTGAATAGCACACCGAGTAACAAAACAAACACAACCCAAAAGTGTCAACTTCTTTTACACAACCACATGCTATCTTAAATCAACGTGACAGATAGATATTTTAATGCAAGACAAAAGAAGAATGTGTGCCGCTTTCATGAAATCGTGAATGAGATATGTTTGGTTACGTAACCGGGTGTCATCAATGGACTGCGTTCGTTCGTTCGCTCGCTCGGACGGACGTTCGTTGTCTTTTTATTATTTTTACAGGTTGGAAAATAGAATGAATGTTAGGTATATTAATTCTGGACAAGACAAATGGCAGATTTGTATTTTTATCGCGTACCATTCATTAGGAACGAGCAAGCCTGTGATTATATTTATCTAATTTACTGCGTTCGCCGTGTCGAAAGAATCGCATTAGGCATATATTTTTAGGTTAAGGTGCATCAAAATATAAATAGGCTAAGATAACATTTCAAAAGGAATTAGACGCATTAAAATGATTTAGAACTATTAAAGTGATACCTAGAATACGTAGAAATATAATTTATTTTGCCTTTTTACTTTCTTGATTTAAGTCGGAAGTATTCCAACTCCAAAAAAAATAAATGATTCTTGATCAAAGGCAACTTTTAGCAAATGGTACATTTTTCGAAAAAACTTTTCAAACAAGAGTTGCTAGAAATTTTAATATCTTTAACTTTTATAAGATACACTTTTACTCTAACGAGTGTCGTTTTCAAGATACTTAAAATATGATACGAGTAAATTTCTTCAGGTTGAAATATCATTTTCAAACATAGGCGTGGTTCTTTTCCGGGACAAAACTTCAATTTGAATTCAAAACATATTTTTATATTCAACGGTAAAGGCTGTAAAGAGTTATCACATTGAGAAAATAATCAAAATGGCCCTCAAAACAAATATTTCAATTTTCTTGTGATTATATTACTTCATTTTATACATTACTTATATGAAAACTAATACATTCTATTTACTGAAAAATTTGGGTCGTAGACATGCACCTGTTTTACATAAGCCCTGGTACTATTAATATTTTATATGGAAAAACGAACAATATAAAAAAAAAACACACAAAAAATGGTATATTTCCCACTCAAAATTATCATAATAAAAAGATAATAGATATGTATATTATGCGTGTAAAAAAATTAAATAGAAACCATGAATAATTGTTTAATTGCGTGCTAATTACAGGCAAGCAACTCCTATGTTGTTTTTAAAATAGTTTGATAGTTTTTTTTTGTATGTTTAGTAGTGTGTAATTCCGTGCGAGATATTGATGGTTTCTACAAGGAAACGGAAATAGAATTTTATCAATGAAACTATACAATTGATATATAAAACATAAAATTCTTGAAAAGTGTAATAAACTGCTAGAGCAAATTATTTTTTTACGATTCATTTATATGTATTTGAGATATTTCAGATTTTAATTAATTTTTTTAACTAAAGTAAGAAAATATTATTTAAAATTCTTTCAAGAGTACAATTATATTACTGATTCTGATCAGTGACGATTTGTTAGCACTTTATTTTTGGTGCTGTTTTGAGAGGAACGAAGATTTTATATTTGATTGGATCGTATAATATTGTAGTTCTGTTTTGTTTGGATCAATTCTGAGGTGAAAGGAAAGCCTCTTGTGTTATCAGTTTTTATCAATTAGTGCATGTGTGCGTAGAATATTAAATTGTCTGGGTGCAAAGCAAAGCACATTTACGAATAATTTTAAAACAAAAACGCTAATTTGTGTGTGACAATAAATTCAAAATATATATTTCTAGTGCTATTATACTAATTTGTTATGCTTATAATAGAAATTTCGTAGTGCCAAAGTATGTGAATTTATAAACGAGTAGTACGGGTGTTGGAGTATAAATATTTCTATATGAATAACTATCATTATTTCCGTTGAGAAACGAAAAACAAAAGGCTATGCATAATGTAGCAAGAAACAGTGAGAGTGTGCTGTGTGTATATTGTACATAAAAACGGTGTTTTATTGTGAATGAATTATGCTATAAATTAAGCTGTGAGCTAAGTCGAGCGACAGGCGCTAAGTAATGAAAGATTATCGTGCATTTGTGACGGCTGCTTTCGGACACTCTAGCTAGAAGATGCTTTGTGTTCAAATACTTCCAAGCGCCAGACATCTTCCTTTTACTAAATCATAAATATACACCCTCATCTACTCAGTTACGCGTTTGCTTTGAACACTTTACTTTTATTTCCATTTCTTTAAACGTAACTGTCTCTGGTATGTGGCTAAATTAACCGAGACCTCATCTCATATTTATACTTCGTTACTTTGCTGGTTAACTTATATTTAAATTATTATTTTTCCTTAAGGCATCTTCTATCTTTACCCATTATCTCCCAGTGTACTCATTTTTTGTTAATATCGGAGTTTCGAATGTTAAATGATCTAAAGTTAATTTTAATAAACTCTATAACTAAAAAAAAGTTTCAGTTTTGATTTTCTCAAATATGTAAAGTGATAAGTATTCGTGTCCAAATAAAATTAAGTTGCATATAAAGGTGAGTTCACAGCGAAACAATTAGTAATTAAACTTAGAAATTACAATTAATAAACCCAGTATGCTTTATGCCAAACAATGTTGGCAAACAAAATTAATTTTGTTACTCGAAATACAAACTGAATTATTTTTTATAATTTCTAGTCATAATTGGTTCGCTGTGGATACAGCTTACTGATGCGGGCATACAAGTTACATGTGTCCATACATATATAGATAGTTGTACAGTGTATAACAAATCGTTAAAGTTGTACTGTGTATAAAAACATGGAAATTGACATTTCTCAGAATCACCATGTACAAATATCCAATACAATACACCATTCGCTGTTAGGTGACAGAAGACGTATACCAAACATTGCCGGCTACAACAGGATGCATTACACTCAGCAGCACAGCGCATCGCACTAATCTAACACACGTGCATAACAGATGAGAGCGGGCAAGGTGTTGTCTGCGTCCGTAGAAGATTCAACCATTAATCCCAAACGAGAATGTACAGAATCGAATGTTTCCATTAGAAGTAGCCTTTGATCTTTCGCCACTTCATAGTCGTTGCCTTTATTCTTTCTCACGTCACAATCTTTATTTTCAGCAGCCGGTATCCACGAATGTTCTATGCGCATGCGTGTTTGATGGCCACGTGATTTGCCGGATGCATTAGAGATGTGTGTTGCTTTTGGTTATAAAAATTGTGATAATAATCATTTCATAATTTCGCTTTTATGACGGTTTTTACGACTGCGTTGCGTTTTGTTTGTACGTTTTTAGTATTATTATAAAAGTTTGTTGAATCGTGAATGATGAACGTATGTTCTGAATATTTGTTTTTCTAAGGTTGGCCTGTTTGTTATTTTATAAGCATAATGGTACGGATTGATATGATGAAAATTATTCATGTCTATTTCTGTCTTGAATATAGAATTTCCGTTTTGAAACACAGACTGTGGATTAAGCAATATAAAGAATTCGTATATTTTAATATTCTTTTTTTTTTTTACTCATGTCCAAACTTGAATGAGGACATTGGATAAATGGCTTAGCGTTTTGGCTATCCTTTTAAAAAGAACATATAGTTATAGGATTTCCACTTGACTTCATATTTAATTAAAACAATAATAGATTCATATTTATCTAAACAAATCTACATAAACGATTTTAATACATCTCAACATAAGTGATGTTAATTATGGGTTCGTACTAAATTCGGAATTCCACTTCAGTACCCAAGTATGTACCTATAATAATTCTGTTATTAAAATTGAACAGTCCACACTAAGCTTCAACGATAAAGCAAATTCTCTTTTGATTGGGATTTTTGCTTGAAAAGAAGAAATTAGATTGGATTAATTTCTCAGATATAACACTTAATTTTAATTTCCTAGACGAAGTTTAAAGGGAAGTACATTTTGTAATCAACAAGAATAGAAGAGTTTTAAGCGTCCCTATGTATTGACTGTTTTCACGATTCCGTCTGTGTATCTATTTCTCTGTAAACGTTCTACCTCAAAAACTGTTGATGTTAAAATTATAAAATTATAAATTAAAACCTATACTACCATTTCATTATTTAAAAAGGGTTTGAGAGTATAAGAAAATCCAGTGAGGGGACTGCAGATTTTTCTACTAAAAAGCATCAAGTTCTAAATTATTTAATTTTTGATTATCTGTATAGTAGATATTTTATTTTCAAAACAAGATCATTGCTTTGTCCATTGTGGAATTGACAACTGTAAAAATTCAAAAAAGGAGTGCTTTGTAAATTGTAATTGGATGCAGAGTAACTAAAGAAGAATTGTAAGTAATTAAATGATTTCTTATCAAGATTGTGTCTGGACGCACAAACATGTTACACTGTGACAATGAATTGCTTTGTTTTCTGGACATACACACACACACACAGAGATGCACGTACGTAAAGAGTTACACATGTAAAATACACTGTAAAACATTATCGTTCGGAATGGCAGTGATACATGTTTGAACCAGAGACAATGCGCTATCAGACAGTGCCCTACGTTCACGTGTCAAACGGTCGACATTCGGATCCAACACAAGCCGATTCAAAGGCCGGTCTCTGTTTCTGTTACTTGTGGATGGATACCGCCTGTTTCTACCAGTGACGGCACAAGATTCACAATTGTTTTTATGCAAACGTAAATATAAAAGTGTTAAATGCGTTCTATATTATACAGATACCGGTGAGGACATTGGCGCTAACACCTATGCTTGTTTTCATACCTTTTCGAAATAAGTGTTTAATTTGTAACAATATACTTTATTATGAAATAAAAACTAATAGATTATGTTAATAATTTGCACGAATAATACATTTTAATTAAAAATTTATTCAATTAAACAATTTTGAAATCTATATATTGATCTACTGCATTAATTTAATATAAATAATTCTGTTATAAAATAAATATAAATCTTGATTTCATTATTTCCGGGTGAGGCAACAACAACGTACAACATTTATGTTAAGGTCATCGAAATATTATTATTATTGTAAACGATACCATAATGTATCGGTAATTTAGTTTCGTATTGATATTTCGTGCTTCACGATCTGTAAGTTATTTATCGATCGGGCGAGGTCCTGCTATTCTTACACAGGATGGGCTTGTATTACTGTAGCCAGAAGATATTGCCTAACCTTTAAAATGATCCATTAGAGTATTGTTGAAATCATTCTCATTTGAAAATTAGTTCCAAATTAAATTTAATTTCACGTGATTATCATCGCAGATTAGATAAAAAATGAATGTCTTTATGAACGAATTAATGATGAAAATAATTAAATTTATAATTATATTTGAAGAAACATTTTGTTCAGTTCTCCCCTATGTAGTATATTGCAATGTCCGTGTCCTCATCCCAGACGTACTCCATATAATGTATTCCTATACAAGGATGAAAAGACCGCAAAAACAAAATAAAATACAAAACCAAGGTATGCATGTGTGATTGCAGTGCCGTAGAAATTTAGGTTAGAGTGATGAAAGTTACACTATTATAATTAACACCACTTATCGTCAACGAAAAACTGTATTTTTTAGGTCTATAAACTTAACGAAGTGCCGTATACAAACACAACGTACCTAATTAAAATTAGTTAATTTTTTTAAATCTATTATCGTCAAATGAAATAAATTTTAAGTGTACTAATATTGCACGACTGACAATCGAAAATTATCCTCTAATTATAAAGATATTCAATATTAGCTATATCAATGTAGCAAAACTATTTACATAAAATAGAAATCTGGGTGCATGGCTAAAATAATATGAAGATCTATAATGTGGGCTAATAATATATGGATGGAGGAGGAGAACGCACATGTTGAACACACGGCCAACATAACATAACAGATTAATTAGTAACTGTTCAATCAGATGTCAGTGTGTGTCGGGTGGCCGCAGGGCGCATGCGTGCTAGTGCCAAACATCAAAGCACCGCGCTCCACAAACATAAAGGGTTTCAGTGGAAATATAGTTTCTATTTGTATACACATCGTTGTTTTTCGGGGGGTTTCATGTTTTGTTTTATCATCCACCCTGCTTTTGCCTCTGCTCGCTAGGCCGCGCACTGCTTTGTTTTGTTTTTCCATTATTTGTTTGTCGATCTGCCCATGTTGATAAAAGGAGGATATACGTACTCTTCAATACAAATAAAACACAGACAATTGCACTCGCATTTTCATGTGTGCTCTGTTTGCGTATGTGAGCACATAGACGCCGAATACGGGGTTGCAACCCCTCTCAGCAAATTTTCAGCATTATTCTTTCTAATACGCGTAATAAATCAGTTCTTGAAATCATGAAAAATGTCCCTGAATTGACCCTGAATTGTATTTGACTATTTTCGAAATGACGAAATACGTCTGTGTGTCTGTCTGTGAACGGTCAGAACCAAAACTGTCGAATGTTAAATTGTGAAACTTCAAACTTAAGATTTGTATATTGTCTAAATGCACATCTTATTTTTGAAAAGAATATTCAAACTGGAAGTGCATGTTTACTCTATGCATTCTTTTGTTCATATCACTAGAACGGCTGTTCATAATGAAAGATATTTCGCACAATAACACAAGAAATGTACCAGTTACGAGAGAATTTCTACGGAAAATCTTAAATGTTCTTATTTATGTTGCGTTTGAAATGTTCGTGCTTTGAGATAATTACATTTGGAGTTATTTTGTGATTGTTGTAATTAACTGTTTAGGACAACACAAACAGGCAAGGAAAAGTGACATTTGAATGTGGTTTCGGTTTAAAAATTAATACGTATGTGTACGTATATAATTTAGTTTCATGAAGCACAATTAATTTCGAGTTGAACTCAAGTGCGTAACGAACTTACTACATACTTAACAGAACAGAACATATTTAGAATAAAAATTAAATGATTTTCGTTGGATAACTTTAAAATGTATACTTTGTTTTCAACATTTCTACATATGTAACTAAACAAATACAATTAGAATTATCCTCATGGGTCAACCTTTCTTGTAACCTAACACGATATTTGGTGTGTTTGTGTTTATATGTGTCTGTGTGTTTATAGCTTATAGTCGAATACAGCATTTCTTGAAATACCCAGATACATTTGTATTACTATAGCCGATAATGCAAAAGATTTTGAATTATGAGACTTTAAAAATAAATAGTGTAGCTAAATCTAACTGAAATATTAAAAAATCGTCATGGCAAATCAATTAGTAATAATTATTATTGAGAGAAACCGCAAGTGGGTCTTCCGGTTTGTGGTTGGCTCAGGAGAGAAAAACACAAACAAATCTTAGTATCAGATAATTGACTGTTTCTGCTATAAAAACGTCAATTCTATTGTTCATTTTATGTGTGCATGAAGCTGTGAAAATCGTGTCTTCTATCTGAAAATATTGTTGCAAGTACAACTAATAATTACATATATGCCATACAATATAGGCACGTGGTTGTACAGTTATCAACTGCCAACAGCCTATAATTAAAATACCTAGATTCATTTTTGTCCATTTTACATAAATGATGAGATAAGCAAGGTCACCAGCAAAATCACTACGAAGGATTTTTCTTTTCTTTTCTTTGTTGCAAAAGTTAATAATCTGGAACGGTAATTTTACTTTTTTTTTTTTGTGTATTTTAAAGTTTTTTGCTCTCATTAGTAGTCAACATAACACACTTTTTAATATGGCAAATATGCAATTTATTAATAACTCTTATTTCTTTTTAAATTTGATAGGTAATTTTTATTATATTTCTGTATTCTTAGTAACCATTTTTAAAAAGTATCTTATTTGAATTTTATCTTGTACACCCCCATTCTTGGTTTATCTCTTCAAAAATTAGTGTAAAACTGTTTTCTTTGCTAAAAATTCAATAGTATTAAAAATATTTCCTAATTTATTAATTTTTATTTTTTGGCTGCAGTCTAAATGAAATATTGTAATCATGAACATTTTCGAATTCGAGAATCAAATCTGACTACTTTCTATCTGTGTGTATGTGTGTGTGTGTGTGTGTGTGCGTTTTACTGTGTGAACGCTCTAGAATCAAAATGGTTAAAGAAACCAAAAACAAAAACGTACCATTTACTGTATAATTGCCTATTAAAATGGTAAATTTATATTTACGTTTCCCTAATTACCATATTTATTGATTAAATTTCATAGTAATCGTAGTAATAAGAAAGCCCAGTGAACGCCACGGCAACATTATATTAAAAAATATATTAATTATAAGCTCTCCATGCAGCATTTTATAATTACAGATTTTTAAAAATGATATTATCAATATTAAAAATTCAAGTCTTTTTAAAGTGATTTACAACTTAGTGGTAAAACATAAAAAATTTAAATATAACCTTAAACTTAATCGAAAATTAAAATTTAAATAATTCTTTTCTCAAGATAAACGATTTATCACTATAAAATGTCAAATTAATAAATGAAAGAATAAACATATTTCACAACATATTATAACGAAGCAGAAACATGTAAAAAATAAGAATGACAATTTTGACCATCTATTTCCATTGATTAGTAAAATATTTAGTCATTCAACATGTGGTTGGCAAATGTCAAGCAGAGAAATATGAGATGAGTGTCAGATGAACACAAGGTTCAACTATGTATATACTGGAATAAGGTTATGTTCCGTTGAAGATGAGCTGTAACACGTGCTCCATTGTGTCTACGCACGCACGCATGGAGCAAACTTCCGGTGTCTACTCTTCCATGGCCTGCTCATCGAGATTCAAAAAAACCTCAAAGTTTATATTGATAAGAAAAATTAATATGCTACGTAATTACTATGAGATATGATTTTATTATTTGTTGTTTGCTTCTTAACCATGTCTCAAATTGCTCAGGTCTATCCTGCTGGTTTCAAGGATTCCCAGATTTTTAATAGATATTTTTTTGATATTTGTTATTATATAAATGTAGTAATTAAGGATTTTTGAAGCCGGTCCTGGTGATATGTGTATGGTTCTAGTGCTTCCTCTGTACAATCATTAAGCAAACGTTTAAGTAGTTCAAGAGAAAGTATAACGAACAGCATTACACAATATTGTTAAATAAATGCAATGACCGTGAAAATGTATCAAAAGTGATTGTTTTCTAATTATTTTTTGTGCCTATATATGTTCATGGCTCTTTTTGCAGCACGACATCGATGGTGCGGAGTGCGTCGGGTCTCCCTTCTTTGCTTGCTCTGCGCTCTCTGTTTTCATATAAAACGTTGTTGATGCAATGTTATGAATTACATTATTACATCTGATGATTTATTACAAACACAAGCCATTGTATTACCGGATATTACGACAAATTACGTCTAGATTTGGCATGTGCTACTAATTAGCTCATATTATGCTAATAGAATTGTCTTTGTATTCAGTCTACATGGAAATATTATAACCCTGCTTTGTTATATTAACCTAGATTTTGCAAAACGCATTTATACACATGGAATTTGTATACGACGACAAAAAAAACAGTGGCTTTAAAAATAATTAGGTAATTTTCCTTCCAGATTGAATATAGACATTAATAATAGAATTGTTTAATTTTTGATGGCAATCTTATACTTCTCATTTTATAATTAACTCATGGGTAACCTATTGTATTTGTTATATAAAATATATAATTTATTTTTACTAAATAAAAAATTAATACCAAGAAAATTAAATTGGTCTACCCAAGTCAACCTATGTTATACGACGTGGGTGAAGTGTGAAGAATGCTTTATTTTTTGTTTAAATTCTGAAGTATATATATATATTTATGTATTAATTTATTTAATCTTATAATTTTTAAATCCTTTTCATATTTTTCCAACTCTTTGTTGTCTGAGATTGCTTTGTAATATACTAAATATGTCAATGATCTGTTTACAGTTTCAGAAAATACTTTTTTTAACGGCCATAGGTTATTGTTATGTATTTTGAAGGTTAAACTTAATGTCATGGTTTCTTGAAAATAATATAATTTGACATGCTTAGTCAAGTTCAAATTCGCAATTTACATTTTAATGGTACATTGAAATAATAATAACAAAAACATTTGATTTAGGTACGTTTTTATATTAATCGAAATTAAATATGGTATAAGTCTTTATCATATTTTGAATACAGTGTTATTTTTATGAATCACACATATTATTTTAAATAATATATAATTTATATTCTGACATGTGACTCATAAGTAGAGCAACATACAACGTACAGAACCGGATTCTACTTTTCCATTTTTGTTTAAATTCCCACATAAATGTTTTAGGTACTAATTTAATTGAATTCAAAATGTCAGTGAAAATGCAGGTACAAACTCAGAATTTTGAACTCGATATTTCAACGGATATACACGTTTTGGCCATGAATCGAATGTGATATGTTATTTGACATCAATAGATCGACTGAGAACGTGTTTGAAAATAAATATTGTAAACTACGTATAAGAAAGTCGACTCCACATTTTAATTTCAAGAATGTTACAGACAAACGACCATTTTGTACAGTACGAGCTAAAATTATTGGGTCGACAATTCATTGTGATTGGTTGGGTTAGTATAACTCATAAATGTAACAAGATCAAGTTACTAAATATAATAAAACAGTATATACAGTTTACAATAGGGTTACACACACAAAAACCATGAAAATAAATGAACTTCAGTTGTGAAAACATTGAAAACTATTATACGAATTAAAATAAACTCAAGCAGGCAACCAGACAACGTTCTCAAATAACCTAAAAGCAGTCGAAGCAAAAGAAACAAGAAAGCGAATGTGTAATGTAGAAGAGAACGAAAAACAAAATGATCGCCGAGTAAATAAATTGTGTTAATTATTCCAAGTAACAGTGTTGAAAATTTAAACAACGGTCCGCCATCAATCAGCACTAGCCGTTAAACTAAAAGTTACTTAAAATAAATGCAGAACGTATGGTGCAACGATACAATTCAGTCTGGCGTGGAAAACACAACAAACGAAAATTTATCTAACATGTGTATGAGGTGTGCTGGGACGGGGGGAGGGGTGCGGATTGGGTCTGTTTCTTGAATACCCAATGAGTCTGTCGCTTCAGTGAACTGTGTGATATGTAAACATCCGTAAATTTTGTCAGAAATTCCAAATGACGACCAGACGAAAGAGTGCATACATCATTTCGAGTCTTGTAATAAGTTTAAGAAACGAGACACCGTAAGACACGCTGAAAAGGGAACATTCCCTATAGCATATTATACGCGCCTCTTGGCAGAAATTTACTCAATAATAATAATATATTTGACTTTTAGAAGAAATAAGCAAAATAGAATAATAAAAAAAAACATTTAAAAAAAATATTTCTGATCTTAAAATTGGAAATATTTACCGATACAATACTTTTTTTTCAGTCGCATAAGAAAATAACATTACGATATATTCAGTTAAACATACATGCAGAGACATCTATGTGAAAACCTATAAATTATAATGGAAAGTATAGTTTGCTTCGTTTATGATAAGAATGGTATGCAGCGTGACGCACCGTAACGTAAGGATTATATAAGTACCATTCGAATTATATACATGGGTTTCAACCTTTACAATTACCAAATCCAACAAAAGAATAGCTAAATAAACAATAATTTGTAGCACAACAGAATTCTGGGAATTGCCTATCCAAGATTGGTGCAATCAAATCATTTAAAAATCATTAGCTAATCTAGAACGTTTCCCAGATTTCTCTTTGATTTTATTTCAGTGATATTAAACCATAGAAACATGATTATATTTATTTTTGATAATGAGAATTAAATGTAATTTTAATCAAACAGTCTATATGATAATTGAATAATTCATATTTAATGTAAAATTGAATCTAAAATAATATATGGTTTAATTAATAAATGCTAGCAAACATTTTCGAACATTGTAAACATCTAAATGGCACCAATATCTCCAGTTCTCAATTATACGAACATAACCTTTACATGAATTTCATAAAACATTCGAATCACTGTTTCTTGAGTAGAAAATATCTAATTACTGTTCTACGTCACTATTTTTTACACCGGTATTTGAGAAAACATTATTGGAAGACCCATCAAATAATTCAATTAGACAGATGGATAAGCGAGTGGGTTGTATTATGTTAACTTGGTATTAAAGATTTGAACAACTTTGGTTTGAATAGTTTTCTCAAAAAGTGTACCATTTGTAAGATAAACGTATTTGAAGCTCATAGATGATTCCATAGCAACAATATATATATTTTATCAATGTTTATATAAGAAAGTCTAGTGCTGGCCACAGCAGATATTTTATATCGTTCGAAACGTTTTAAAAACAATTTTTCAAACGACATTTCAACACCTTGCCAAAACAAAGTTAAATTTTATGTTATTAATTCAGAATTCAGAATCACAAAGCAAAATAACATTAAAATCACTTTGGAGATAATAAGTGCCACGAAATACATGCGAGCGTGTTAGATATATGAACGTTTCTGAAAAAACAATCGTCAATCTCCGAACAATATGTTCCTGAGCGATATACCTATGATAATAGTGGTGGCTGTGCCAAAACACTTTCAGCTTAGCTTTGAGGATCGTGTGCACGTGATATGGGACGAAATGAGATGAGAATACCGTAATGTCATGTATCACCCGCTATTTCACTCAGCGTACGTTAATTATTCTTTGAAGACGGGCGGCGGAGACGGCGGCAGCGGCGGCGGTGAACGAACACAGGAATTTATATTGTCGCCGCCTCCAGTGTGTTTGTACAGTGGCGGATGTGTTGTTTACAAAAGAAAATTTTCATCCTTTATTTATAGATTGCGACCGATCATTGATATAATTTCCGGTGGATACACACCAATCGATAGTCATTGAATTTAAAGGATTGTTCACAGCAAAATAATTAGAAATTAAGCTTAGAAATTATAAGTAATAATTTGAGTTTGTTGTATGACATACAAAGTTAACGTTCACAGCAACAAAATTTATCATAAATTGTGTTAATTTTGTTGCTTGAAATGCTAGCATTGCTTGCCATAATACAAACTAGATTGTTATTTGTAATTATCTAAGTTTAATTACTAAATAATTCGCTGTGAACAATCCTTTACACTCAAACTGTCTTTTACCTTTAATTATTTATCTATATTTTTAGCAAGTAGAGTAAGACCAAAAGATTATTCTGTATTTTGTATTATAAATATAGACACTCAGATATAAGTGTGTATGTGAATATGTAGAACGCATTTTGTTTCTATGGTTACGCTTTATATTATACTATGCGCCAAAATATTGAGAAAACTGACCTCTGACCTATTTGTATTTTAACAATGGCCATTTATTACATTTAAAAAATGTTCAGCCACTGCAAAAAGTCTAGCCCCGTCACTGGTTATTTATAAAACCGTCAAAATGCAAAAATTGAAGAAGTTATAGTTAGGGAGATTATTAATTTAGATTGAATAATTAAATGAAATACTAAATAATAGCAGTAAGAATCCTGATTTTTGAAGATATTATTTAATTAGGCAAATAGATCGGTGACCGGTGAAGAGTAACTGTATTATGTATATGATATGGGCATATAATACCATTTTCGAGATAGTAAAAACGACATAATCGCGAAAATAGGCAACAACAAGTTTAGGCAAGCTCAAATCTCGTATTCCCGTTAAAATTATTAATGACAAAACGTTCTTTAATCGTCCAAGAAAGTAAAAGTATATTCAGATAGAAACTAAAAGTAGTAATTATTAATAAATTAACTATCAAAATGTTCTTTTAATAAAAACTAATGCAGGTGTATCCATAACTATTATATCAATGATTTCAATAATGCATCGCCCCCGCAACCATGCTTCGCTTTGTATCATCAATAAAGGCGACATCACAGTATGAAAACAAGCGACAATAGAAGAATGAAAACAATTGGATAGCGAACTTGTTTATTGGTTGTTGTCTTTCATCTAATGGTGTTGTTGTGACTATAGGAATGTCGTTTGATCTCGCCGAGATTGGCGCGGAATACAGTGAAAGTTTGCGCCCAGGTAGTTTCCCATGGCTCACCTGTGTATCGCATGTGTCAACTTGGTTGTATATACTAAGGCGCATAATTTGTTGTTGTTTTATAATTATTAAAAGCATCTGTAAGCCCACAGGTGAACATTAAAAATATTTGAAGCCAAATATTATTACTCCAAACTTAACCTCATAATGTGTAGGAATTAATGCCATCTCATATTATTTTATCTGAAACTCACATATTAGAAAAGCCGATAAAGCGACTACTATTTCCGATTCCCTTGTCGTTGCCGAGATGTTAATCTCCTCGTATGTGCAGAGGTAATCCAGGACAGATGGGGCATTGTCGACAACGGGCAGTGACAAGTCCCTCGGGATCTTCTCCCCTTCCCACTTACTCCGACCGATATATCCGAGTTGGTTAAGACTTATGTGCACCGTATAGTGTATTTCAAATTCTATTTGTCACGACCAAAGAAAGTCGATTCTTCCTTTTTTATGTGGCCGATGGGATGAACGCGAAAGAAGACCTAAGTAAATTTTTTATGAACCATTTTTTCTCGTTTTATTTGTGTGGTCTTTACACACTGGTCACATCAGTTCCTGGCGAAGCCATATTTATTTTTACTTTCTCATACGTATTGTGATAAAAAAATGTTATATTACATATATCATGAAAACCAAGTATAAGAAAATTTATTTATTTTTACTTTATCATAAAAGGATCATGAAAAAAGATGGTTCGTAGATTTTAATGGATGCGGAAGATACATTTTTGTTCGTCTATAGCGTACAACGTAATACGAAGATCTCGCGCAAACATATATTTTAATAGACACCATCCTATAAAATAGTTCACAGAACAATCGTTAAATTCTAATATTGAAATTGTTTAACGGGCCTTTTGCTTTGATACCATATTCATAAAACTAAATATTTATCTGATGTATTGCTAATAAAATAGCTATATTAGTTGACCTCAATTTTGATAGATACAAAAAGAAAACGCATTAACATCGCTACCTATAGCTAATAAAATTATAAAATTAACTTAATAATTCATAAATATACATCATTAAAATAAATAAACTAAATTTAATAATTATTGCATCAGAAAAAATTACGCAATCAAAATATGACTTCATTTCGTCACTTATCAATTTTGCACATGATTCTAAAACAATAAAGAATGTATCTAGTTTATCATTAGCGCAGTGGTTCTTAATCTTTTTCAGGGCGAACCCTATTTCTCAACAAAAGCATTCTTGCGATCCTCATTTGGGTTTATATTATCTCAAAGTGTGCAAGAGAGACCTACTAGTTCGTAAGTTATAGTTATAGCATGACTTATTGTGAGTTATTTAAAAAGAAAATATATTTTGATTTTATCATCAAATGTTTTCGTCACTTTTCGAAATATGTTTCAAAAACATCAAAAGAATATAAAATTGTTTTATTTCATCATCTGCATCAAACATTAGCCTCTAGTATAATACCGATATTTGTCATCGCTTTGAAACCAAAAAATATAATTTGACTAAAGAAATATTAGATAATCTAACTGTAGGCTATTGGTGTTTTTAGCTCGTCGTACGGTTATACAATAGAGCTATAGTGTTCGGTCTGAAACAATTTCTTCTATTTTAATCATATTTTATTAAGGGAAATTTTGGGGGCCTCTAACTCGGGAAATATAGGGGCGATTGGATTTAAACTGCAAGCGAATTCAAATGAGATGCCAAATAATATGTGTAGCAAATTTGGTTCAAATCGCTTCGGTACCTTCAGAGGAGTATAGAGCACAAATTTGGTTGTAATTATATACTCGTATATATTTGAATTCAGAGCGATAAGACAAGCACTTTTTGTAAATGACATTATTTGATCAGAGAATGCTACAGACACACATCCGATTGCTTTAACGCTTGTGTATTTCGTACGGCGAACTAATAAAAAATACTTTACTTTAATTTTAGTAAGTCATCAATCAAAATGTATAATTTTAAACAAATCCTGATATGTGGCCGTCTGTTTAGCATTGCTCTAAGCGTAAATAATACCTAAACCTTAGAGACTAACCGTAAATGCAGAGGAGTATCGGGAGGTGTGAAGGGAGTGAAAAGTGTTTGTTAAAAACTAATTTTAGAATATCTGTTTAAAATTACGAGCGGCAGTCGTGCATTGTATTCTTTTCGACTGTGCATAGCCATCTGGGATCTTGTTGTTAACGAGCAACGTGCTAGAAGGTGTCACATAAACAGTAGTCCTCAACCAATTGTGTATTCATACCGAACGGTGTATCAGTTGTTTCATATTGTGAGTTTGGGATTGCTGGAATTGTGTTCACACTTTTTGTTTTGTTTTTGGTGACAAGAAACAAAGTAATGTCGTGAAAATACTTTGCTAAGCGTGTCAAAGTGTCTTTTGTTTTAAAAATGATTAAGGACGCCACTAAGGAATTTTAAGGACCGTAGTGAACTAGATTTAAAATAAACATCTTTGGTCTCGGGTTGGAGAATTCTGTGATATATGAAACAGAATATATCCTATACTGTAGTTGAAAAAATATTTCAAAAAATGGAAAATAATACTTACAAATTGGTTAGTCAGTTGGTTTGCGATAGATAAAAGTTCTGAACTTACCTAGAACAAAAAAAAAAGAAAATTAATTTTTCTTTCAAATTAATTATGAAATATATATATATGTATATATATATATATATATATATATATATATATATATATATATATATATAAATATATAAATATTTGTGATATTAGCTTCAAATTTGGTGAAAATTCGAAGAATTTCAACCAGAAGTGGTTTTTGGTGGAGTCTTCTTTTGTTTTTGGATTATTTAAATGATGTCGAACGAAAATATATATATTTTTTTTTGGTACAAATTCGTACTGCGTTTTGATAACTGCTAATCTTTATCTTGTTTTTGGAACTTATATATATATGTATATTAAACAAATATGTAAATCTGTGTATGTGCACGAATATGTAAACGAAATGAGCGAGAAGTATAAATTTTGAGGGTATGAATGAAAGACAGTGAAAACAGGCGTCGCGTCGCGTCGTCGCACTGTCACTGCGGGTTAATAATAACAACTGAATGAACAATATTCATTTCCGTAAGTCGGTGGTACGTTGTCACGTCTGTGTGCACGTCACGCGTGTAATGATGGACGACACCGTTCTCCAGAGACACCGTGCTACGTTCACTGGTGCCCAACTACAACAAAGACAGAGACGCACGTCTAAAACATCACTAAAAATGAATGCGAGGAGAAAGAGAGATGGAACGTGTGTGTGTTGATCGTGCGACGCCTTTATCTTTGTGATCGAAAGCAGGCGAGCTTATTTTCCGTTTGGTTGGTTTCCTACGGGAAAACGTACAGCACTCTTTGTAAAGCGACCGTGTGTGTGTACGCATGCGCAATGTGCGCGTGTCTCATCTTTACGTAGCTACGTCCTTTTTGATTGCCTATTTTGTACGATGTGCTAGCACCACCATCTTTTGAGGATTCATGTAATTAATTGCTACACGCTACAATGACGTTAAGGTTACAACCAACCATCAACGAGCGTGCTAAAAATTTCTTCATCACATTCGGATTTTGAATATAAATTGTAAATATGGCACCCGCTATGACGGCATCTACTTCTTAACACTGTCGGTTACCTAAGTCATTCTTTTGAACATTACGTATAAGTAATATATTGTCCTTTCATTACTTGTATTTATAATTACGATTGTTATCGAACAAAATTAATATGTTTTGTAACTAAAGAAATGTAAATATACAACAATCATTTTCAAAGGCGATTTCTTAGTAAATGGTATGTTTCTCGAAATTACTTTTCAAACAAAAATTGCTAGAAATTTGAATAACTTCAACTATAATGAGAGACATTTTCTTCAAACTCGTACCATTTCGGAGATATTGAAAGAATACCAAGAGTAATCTGTTACTACTTGTCAAGATATTGTTTCAAAAATAGGATGTGGACATCTGGGCCATATTTACCTTCAACAGGTTTGGCCTAGAACGTTCACACACAAAGACTTGTTTTTACCAAATTTAGTATAGTTTCTATAATTATTATTTTAAGATTAAATGGTGCAAAGAATGCTTTAGAATTGTAACACTATGGGAGTAGAAGAGTATTTCTATAATAATTGACCCAGATAGATAATGAGTAGTTCAGGAAGTCATACCAATTCTCTATATATAAAATAAAATCAAAAACTGGACAATAACAAAAAAGACAAACATAATAACCATAAAAGAATATGTCTAGTTGTAGTAAATATGTATGTGTGTGTATGTCTATGTTTTTGCGTATGGTAGTATCGCGCATATTCTATAGGTATATGTAGGCAGTTTTTATAATTTCGTTATAATGCACAAGATGCAATTAATTAGAAATCTAGTCTGGTTTTAATTAAATGATTAATAACAGCATTCCATGATGTCTGCGTTGTCTCCATACGCACCTATATCATTAAATCCTATACTTGCTTACTTTATATTCTACATGTATGTGTGTATGTATGTATAAAATCAACCATAATCGTTATAATACACGTAGACGACGTAGATACCTATATGGATAGGATACGACAAGACAGGAAGCATGTTCAATCTATTATAAAAATTATCGAAACATTTGCACTTCTTATCGAAACATGCACTTATCAACCATCACTGTATGGAATTGGAATTATTAATAATTGAACATAAATTGAGATTAGTTTTTCATCATAGTTTCAAATGCAACTTATTTTAGCAACATACTCATTTAACTATTAAAAGCTTCTAAAGATCATTTTGTGTTTTTCTTGATTCAACACGTTTCCACACTATGTGCGAACCAAGTATAGTAATTAAGATTAAAAAATTACAAATTATAATCTTGTTTGTATTATGACCAGCAAAGCTAAAATTCCAAGCAACAAAATTAACACAATGTGTGATAAATTTTGCTGCTGTGAACGTTAACTTTCTACGTCATACAACAAACTGGAATTAGTACTTGTAATTGCTAAGCTTAATTACTAATTGTTTCGCTGTGAATACACTAATATAATGATTAAGTACTTATTGTTGTTTCGTAACTGAATTTGTGACCATTTTGAACAAAGTACAAAAGTAATAGTTGATAGGTCATGTATACATGAAACGTGCAAAAAGAGCGCACGTGTAGCCAACGAGTAAAAAACAAAACCTCTTAGATTAGTTAAATAAAAATGATGGAAATGATAAATGATTTATATATTGTTCAGCACAGCATAATTGCAAAGTTAACGTTGTTGATTATATGTAAGACGTTACGATAATTGTTTAGCAATTATTCATAGTTCACGCTCAGTGACGCTTAGCGAGACACCTAGCGAAAGGCAGAAAGGCACATCAAATATATTCTTGTCATTGCATGGATATTTATAAAATTATACATAATTACTGTTAAATAACTTTAATTCTAAATTGCTTGTGAAGATTAATGGTGTGATTTCGCACTAATCTGTACATCAATAAAAGATATTAATTGAATTTGGTATAATTTCAATATCTGAATTTATTATAATACTTTATTTTGTTTTATATTCACTCTACGATCTATTGCATATATTTATAACTAGGGAAACGTAAATATAAGATAACTACTTTCAAATGCAATGTTCCAGTAAAAAGGCTTTTTGAAAAAACCTTTTTTCTAGAAATTTTAATATTTTCAACTTTAATGTTTATAAAATTTAAAAATGAATATAACAATTTTTTTTTTTTTTTTTTTTGTATACAAATAATGCAATTGGCTGTAGAGATATATATATAACTCGTGAATGTAATAAGAATAACAGCATTCTATCAATAAAATCGATTGGAAATTCATGAAGCGAGAAAATAACAAGGCATCTTACGCATTCTTGATCCGTTAGAGATTACCAATCTGTTGTAGAAAAAAGAAATTAATAATTCATATGATATCAATTGTATCGTTGCAGCTAATTAAGCGAGGACACAAACCAGAATTGTAGATTATTTTTAGATTGATTGACATTACGCGCTTTAGATTTTGTACTTATATCTATAACGGCAAACACGTTTATAAAACCACATGTGAATTAATTATTAACGGTATGTCAGTATCAATTAAAATATATATTGGTATGTTTTTGTTATTCAACGCAAGCGTTATAAAAATACAGCTATTCACACACTTCAGGTCAACCGGCTAAACGTTGAATGAACGCATTATTGGGTTATTTTTACAAAAAAAAAAGGAAAAAAGTCATCTATATTTATGTTAATAAATATTTTCTATAAAATTATTTCGAATTGTCTCATAGAATTTGCTTCGTGATATATTAAAAGCAATGACACAGATTGTCTAAGAATGAACTTTAGAAAATACATATGCAAATATAATTGTAATAATTCTTAGATTTTATTTTTCCAAAATAGTTACTAAAAACACATAAAAAATATCTGGAGTGGCCTGCACTCAACTTTCTTTTACGTAGTTTTCAATAGATAGATATTAATATATAATGAAAATAACTGGATAATTATACCAATTTATAATGGATCTGAATTTGAAGTACTTATCGTATTCACTCTTAAACAGTCAAATTTCACAGTAAAACTCTGAAATTGTTAATTAATTATGTCAGCAAATATATAATATAAATTGATTCTATAATAATTTACCTGATACAATTTATTCTAATAAGAAATCAATATTTTAAATATTAATTCATACAGATAACTGTCAAAGGAATGCTTGTTTGTTCTCAATAAACAAGAAACAAATGATGTAACTCATGGTTGATTCGTTTTAAAAATAATAAAATTTGTCACAATTGTAGGTATCACCATGGCAACGTAAATAAGATATTTGAGTTTTTTCGTAGCAGTTTTCTCATAACTGGTACAATTTATGAAGAAACTTTTCAAACAAAAGTTGTGCGAAATATTAATATCTTTCATTATGAATATTGCTATTTTTGCCGTAAGTGTAGCCGTTCTAGTGATATCGGAGATAGAACAAAAAATGTATAGAGTAAACATGAACTACCGGTTTGAATATTCTTTTCAAAAATAGGAGGTGCACATCTAGGGTATATACAAGTCTTAAGTTTGAAGTTTCATAATTTTTCGTTCGACAGTTTTGGCCCTAGAGCGTTCACAGACACACACACACACAGACACACACACACACACACACACAGACACACACACACACACACACACAGACACACAGACGTCATTCCGAAAATAGTCACATTCGATTCAGGGAAGGTCAAAACATGTATATCCGTTGAAATCTCGAGTTCGAAATTTTTCATGATTACAATACTTACTTATTACTCTGTAAAAGAAAGTAATGAAGTCGAAATAAGTAAATTTGAAATGATTTGAATTTCTAATCGTTTTAGCATGTCTTTCCGGGTATAAGTAATGTTTACAAATCAACTGATATATATTTTCATCAATGTCGTGACCCATACTTTAGGAAATTCTGCAGTTATTATTCAACAAATGATAAGATGATATAAAAATCCAGATTATCATAATTATGAATTAATCTTTAAAAAAGCAATAATATTCTTCTACAGAAAAATAAACGGCTTATCATTTAATTATAGTTCAATGTATAATATTTTGTAATAATCGACCATAAAGTATATACAATTTTCTGATTATGTTTGCTATTTGAGATGTCTCTGCGCATATCAAAATTATAAAAAAGGTACACATATTCCTATGAATAATTATAATGTTGGCATATGTTGAGAGACTTTTCTTTTTTTAAGCTATAATAATATAGTGCAAGACATAGTTAATTGTTATAATATACAGTTAGATTTAAATAGAAATCGCTCATTGTGATTAAAACGCGGCGGTTACAAGATTAGATTAATTATCAACAAAAAAGAAAGTTGTCCACTATAGGTATACACAGTTGACTGTCATAATTTTTAATCAAGATATATGTGTCAACTAGATAACTATGAATTCTTGTTTTTGTTTCATCATGATATTTTCTCTCATCAAAAACTATATATCCATTACTATCACAGATATACTATTTAATTATTATTATTAAATGATACCTGGTTAATTACTACGTCAATAATTATCTATATTTACTTTATTTCTCAAAAACAATTTTATTGGCACAGATCATTTTTGATGGGAATCATTGCCTTTCACAAGTATTTCTTCTTTCGCTGTTTCATTACCATGGCCTCTCCTGTAAATTTTTTTTCTCCATAATTTCTTATCATTTACCCGTTTCTTTTGGTGTTATTGATACCGTTGATAATTTAATAACGTTAGTATTAATATTTCCTAATGTATGGATGGGCAAAACTAGCATTAAATTTCCCTTTAAAAGGTGCTAAAGCTTATCAAGTTCCAAATGATGTATAATTAGACAAATCATATCATTGAAAATAATCAAATCTGTTCACAAATTACATTATTATTAGTCCAGGACAATGCTGACGCCGTATAACACAATAAATTAACCGCCCAAGCAGGCAGTAGCTGTTGCGGTTCACTATCCCATCATAACTCATAAAGCTACGCTTCGTCGCTTCAAATTAACCCTGCTATATAATAGTACTAGTGAGTGTAGTAGACCTGTAAAGAGCGGGGAAGCAAGCGTGGAACAATAATGTGCGCATGATATGACGACACGCTGTGCGGCATATTGTCGACAATCAGCGCCGTAGAAGGGGTGAGAGATCCGTGAACTAGGCCAACCCTTAGCCACCTTAAGTACCCTAGCTGTGTGCTAATTGACTGTGTGAGCATTCAAACAATGAACAGGAGGAGGGACCTGCTATATGATCAAAGTGTATACTGTATACTGTAGACAAAGTACGGTGGAACACTTAATTCGGATTTGATTCGTATTAGTTTATATCTGGGGTTGCTGAAGTGATTGTATGAACACAGAGAGATGAACACGTTTGATGTTTGATCTGTGTGATAATTTTTTTTTTGCCGGCTTGTTTTTGTTTCTCTTTTGTCTGTTTGATTCGTTGGATGCAATGAAAGGTCTGTGAGTTACTACACTAATCCGATAAATAATTCTAATGTGATTTGTTTGTGAAGGATTTTCTTTACGCCTATTTCATCAGGCCCCCTCTTTTGAATAAGTTTTATATTTTATTTTTGGGTAATTTAGTTTGTACGTTTGACAACTCAACAATTTATTTAAGCGTAGACTTTTCACATGAGTAAATTTATTTCATGATAAACACACGATTAAAAAATAAATAAAATACAAACGAACGTACTATGCAATATTTACATTTAGTATCAACGCGAGAGATGGCTCTGGAGGGACACGTTTAATTGAGTAGATTTTTCTATGTCCAAGACAAGCCTAATGAAGGCGAGACTAAATTAAGACTAAGACAAAACTCGTCTTTTCCGAAGTTCTTGTTTAAAATTATGTTAGCAAAAAGTCAAATATTTTGTGGTTAAAACAAAAATAAACATTTTTGTTAAGAATATTTTCATTAAGGTAGGAGAAGAGGATAGTTAAATTTTAAGATTCTGTTTAAAATCAGGTATTGAGGACAGTTTTTATATTTTTAATGTGTATTTTTAACTTTGTTTCATTTTTACGTGAGTTATATTTCCTGGTTATTTTTCTTTTTTTAACACTCATAATTTTCTAAAATTAGGGACTGAAACTATTTTCATTCATATCATATGTTTATATAATTTTTATATGTTCAAACAAATGTATTAATACCCCTGAGAATGAATGTGTGCTTGGGAAGAATTTCTTTTTAATTAATGAATTCAAATTTTCAAGCAACTACGCAAAAAGCATTGCTTCCAGCTCCAGTATTATCTATATAATCATACTTATTAACTTTAAGAGAAATATGTTTTTATATCCATAGATTTGACAAGAGTTATTTTCTAATTATTCACGAAAACAAGCTTAGGTACAGGTACCTATGCCTTCAGTTCACTGAAAAAATGTTCGGAGGAGCAAGGCACAATATTGGCCTTACGAGCGACCGAGGGAGCGACGATTAACATCTAAGTATATGGAGTTATATATATATATATATTTTATGATTGCCTCGCAAAACGATCTACAATTTTCGCGAATAAACACGGCAAACCAGATGATACTACTTTACGATAAAACAGCAATTTATTTCTATGAATCATAGACCTTAACTTTGATAGAGCAAGTAAAACAAATTCGCTTGCCGAAATAACAGAAACAAACACGGTTTTACGAGTTCCCATAACTTCAAAGGCACAACAACTGCGATCCACTCAGCGGTTAAATAATGCGTACTTGACGTGCGCATGCGCGTCCACTTGTAATGTACACTACTGCTGCCATCTCTTAATCAAACACTTGAAACAGGGCGACTGACTTGCATCGACTTAAGTTCTACAGGACGCGGTGCGGTTTATTGACACGTGTGTGGGTTTCGCACACGTGTACGACACGTGCCGTCTTGATATATGGATTTGCGGTACGCCGGCTTTTTATTATTATTCTCGGAAGCCCTTTGCGTCTGTGTACTCTGCAGATACTATTAGTTTTATGAGATTATATTGGATGGTTCAAGAGATGAGATTTTACAATTATTCATTGCCATTTATATATATATATATCATATACAGAACACTGTCTTCATCAACCTCTCTGTATATGTATATAGATTTCTATCCGGTACGCTATGTAAATTTATATATATATATATATATATATATATATATATATATATATATATATATATATATATATATATATATATATATATATATATATATATATATATATATATATATATATATATATATATATATATATATATATTTGTATGTATGTATGTACTCTAATAGCTGAATTAGAAAATAAAGATAGGGATAGAACGAATAAGTGAGTTCAAATACAGCGAATGTAGTGCACTAATTAGTGAACGATCAATCATTCGAGGACGGTCGACACGGCCCACCACACGTGTGACCGCGCTAAAACACACACTGGGCCAGGATTGCCATCACCCCCCCCCCCCCACACACACCTCGCATGTTGCCTGTCGAACAACTGATTGCCATGTCTTAGCTGATTGACAAGCAACAATCGAACTGCGAACCAGCAAAAACTAAGTATAAGCTATTTATATATTGTCCCATACCCATCGGCCAATATTGCTGCTCGATGTTGTCCCGCAGAATGTAATTGTATCGAAAATAGTTGAAACGTAGTATATAATGTATAATAGTATGGCAGCGAATGAACAAGGAACTCATGACACGTATGTATGTACGTGTTTGATATAATTATAGTTTAGTTGTGCATATTTTTGACGATAACTGGTCTAAATTTAGACGGTTGATATCGAAAATAACTCCAAGCTGGCAGGTGTGACGCACAGAGGGACAGATACAGATTTCACTGTCCTCGGCCAATATAATGTTGCCAGAACACCGTAATCACATCATATGCTTTCAATTCGCTTATTATTTTTTCATTACTCTCAACAACGGAGTTGCATTGCTAACTAAACAAATAAAATCTTTACTTTTTTTGTATCCGTAGATATTCTGTACGCCATGTTTTAAATTTGTAACTTAGGTCGTTATTTGCACATCGTCATTCTTCGAAACCATTAAACGTAAAATTCAGTAAATGAAACAAAGCGACTTTAACAGTGATTTGGAAAGCAGACATAAATCTCATGGAATGGTTTTAAAAATATTTACTCCCCCATTACAAGTCGGATTCCTCAAACAACAACTGCGTGTGATCCGAGAAGGCGTTGCCTGGTAATAATTAGAACGATAAATATATAACATGGGGAACAACACACCAGCTCAAAAACAGAAGGGGACGATCAACACGAACACATTCACAACAATAGGATTCATTATAACGGGTGGTATAAGGGCACAAGCCACAATTAGAAATTGGACCTTGTGTTTGATACACAATATATTACAACCCTTTTCTATTTATACATATTTATATATATATATAAATAAACGGAAGTATTGTTAACATGAAATTATTTAATGGAAGTAAACATGTTGACTATCCCAGAATCATATCCAATTATTTTAGGAACACTAGATTTTGTATTAAATTCATGTTAAATGCAATTTATGGTATGCTAACCAGGGAAACGTAAATGTATGTATGTAAGAGCACATGTCACAGCAAGTAAACAAGTATTATGGCGTAAGCAGACGGAAGCGGAGACTCTGTACTTAGTTTGTGAATACAAAACGTTTGTGATTTACCAAATATTGGCAGTGACACCACGATTTCTAGTTTGCCAAGATTCTGAGATTTGGGTACCTTTCTATGAGTAGGTATATGACGTAAAACAAAAAATAAACAAATATATATATATATATATATATATATATATATATATATATATATATATATTTATTAAAGAAAACTGTGAACAGCTGTCTATGAAATAATTTCAAAAAATAACCTTCGCGTATTCTAAACTTGGGACTTCCATGTTAAATATACATCGAAATAATATAAAATTAAAGATTGTCCGCTCATATTCTTCTACAAAATTTGCATTTCCGTAAAAATATCAAGATCACCATCATTTATGATTACAGTACTTGCTTTTAGACTATGTCTAAGAAAGTAAAATTGGAGCATGTACATGTGAATAGTACAAGTGTTGTCATTGAGTATGTTAGTATAATTTCCGTTCTAGTAACTTGTATTTGTTCGTAGTCCGTTTGGGAACATATGAATTTTGTATAAGCATGGTGTATGTATATATACTTAATAATAAAGTAAGCTATGTACTCTTACGTCAAACATATCAGTCACAGTTAACACTGGCGGAATAAACACATAAATAGAGCGCATTGTGTTCACTTAATAAGCATTGACCGACCGACCGGCCGGCCACATGTGTATTTATCCTTCGTTCTTGATATCCGTCATCGTCAAATGTTTAGAACTTTTCCATTACTTCCCAAGCTCTTAAGCGACTTGGACGGAATAACAACAGTATTTCTATTTTGATTAGTATAACTAGGTGACGATTTAAAATATAAATATTTTAATTCATAATATATCAGAAAAAAAAAACACTTTTGTCATGACCCTCAGTATACTAGAGATATCATCTCGAAAACAATGAAGGGAAGGTCAATTTCTGTTAGTAAATTTTCATGGTTACAATACTTTCTTTTAGATTTTTCTAAAAATGCTACATTCTACATAATATGACAGGTTACGATATTATATATATATTCTTTTTTTATGTTAATAAATGAATTGATGTAGGTACTTAATATTTAAACATACTTAATTAAATATAAAGTGCAATTAAGTTATTGTAATGAGCAATTTATTTTGAAAATATACAATTATTATTTCATTTATTGCTGATAATTATTCGATATTAATTGGATGTAATTTATAATGATATTATAATTGAATAAATAGGTGGTCATTATTTTAAACTACACTCACAACCAGTAAGGCTGCGTTAAATTAGTAAAAACGAATGTAACTCTTCGTTGTTACCCTGAGGTATGATGCTGGGTTTAAACAAGCAAAAATTAAACCAAGAATTAATAAGTTAAGCAATGTTAATTCTTAGTTTAATTTTAGTTTAATATTTGCTTGTTTAAAACTAGCATGACATACCCTAGTCCCTATTGTGTAGGTCCATTCGCAACGAGTCAATTAGTAATTAAGGTTAGAGATTACAATTTATAATCCAGTTTATATTATGGCAAACAATGCTGACAGTCGCAGCAACAAATTTTAATAATTAATGTGTTCATTTTCTTACTGTGAATGCATTGCTAGCATTGCTTGCAATATATATATTTTTAAAACGTATCATTTACTCAAAAATTTCCTTTGAAAATCAATTTACGTTTCCCTAGTTACAATATTAATTTAATTATTAATCTAGTTTGTAACTAGGCAAACGGAAAGGAAATTTATGAGTAAATGATACGTTTTTAGAAAAAAACTATTCAAACAAAACTTGCTAGAAATATAAATATCTTCAATTTTTATTAAAACAGTTTTTCTCTAACTCATGCCAATTCCAAGACATTGAAAAATTAGCAGGAGTAAACCTCTAATTCTGGTTGAGCTATTGTTTTATAAAAATTCGAGGTGCACACCCGGATCATATACAAGTATTATGATTTGTTAAACCTTCGACAGTATTGGCTCACGAGCGTTCACACGCAGTGTACTAACTTGCAAGTGTATCAAAACGGATAATAAAATAATGAGGGTTTTACGTATTACGGTTAAACTCAACATTTGCGCGGGTTTGTTCATGTGTGTACGAAACGTGTAACAAGAATACACGCAGTTGCATTCCGTATGCCGCGACACCTAATGATTCTTCAACAAAATGCCGATGTCGTATTGGAATTTCAAAATCTTTCGCTCTCCTCCAACTTACACAGGCATTCTAGAGATACAATGACACACACAAATTTATGCATAGCAAGTGGCGTTTCTTGCAAATGCATTTAACTAAAAAAAAAAAAGCATTTTTTACATTTCGTTAATCGGTGTCATATTTAAAAGTGCACGCACCAAGACGTGCCGAATTCATTAATTGAAGAATTACATTTATCTAAATTTAAAAATGGATTTATGTACCTATGATGGTTCAAGAAGACCTATTGTAATTCATAGGTAGATATGTGTGTGAATGTAACATGTGGGCGAATAATGAAATGGAGAGCGAATGAGTGCAAAGGATGGAATGAATGAATGCACATATCACGATGATCCGCATGAGTGTCTTATGAACTTAACAGCTGTGTCACTCATTCACTAATACTGGAAAGATCAACTCGGGATATTTTTAGAAAACGCACGCACACAAACGCACCTCACCTTAAATATCTCAGCAATGAACCAACAGTTTTACTTCTCAATTGATTTTACTTAGCAAATAATATCAATTGTATTAAAACGTCGAATAATACCAATTCTTAGATATTTATTTGTACTTCATTAATTGACGACTGACTAAACTAATTTATTTTTATTCTCTTGTACGTTATGCATAAAAGAATGTTTGTTATCACAAAATAATACGAACTTGAACTTTTACTGATGTTACTGATGTTGCAGGCCATTATAAATTATAGTATATACAATTATTTATAATTATAAACCATAGTATGAATATAAATTTAAGTTGCATTAACAATAAATGAATATTATTAAATTATAATTAATGATACAAAATATATTTCATTGATAAAAAGTCGTTCATAAGTAGATAATGCTGTTTTTTATTTATGGTAAGTAATTTAATTCTTAAAAATATCTATTCCAAAATACAATTTTGATTCGCGGATATCATATTAAATGTATAACAGTGAGCAACCTTGAGCGAAAATTACGAAATCCCAAACGATTTCTAAACAAGTCATTTGCGAAACGTCAACAATAAAATCTCATTGAAAAACAATTATTCAGAAACCGAGCGATAAGAAGCCATTTAATTGCGCATTACAATAATTTCCATATCGCGAAATAGCGCCAGAATAAAAAGAATCGATTATCTCTGAAACAAGAGTGTGCGAATTTTTCTTGTTCCCGTCAAGTGACCCGTGGCTGCGTCATGACGATCGCGTCTGCACTGTGATTCTTTTCCTCGAGAAAATGGCGCCACAGAATAGAACTGATTTGATGCAATTTGAATGTGTGTTTGTTTGTTTGGCCGATAAACAAAATGCAAAAACCAATTCGACGAGAATAGAAATTTTAAGTGATTCCTTCAACACGACCAAAACAAATCGTACGGATTTTTGGGTTTCATATTATTTCCGGCAAGTGCTACCAGTGAAGCATCCAAGCACTATTTTATAAAACAAACCTTCCTACCCAATGGAAACATACAATCGATCCATTTAAACCATAACATGTTAATATCCATACAATGTATAATTTTAAATTGACACAGCAAAATAATTAAAATATTATTTAAATCGCAAATAGTGTGACAATTTTAAAGCTTTTGTATTCATTTTTTTTTTAAATTATTTCGTATAAGAAAATGAAAGAAATAAGAGTTATAAGAAAAATGAACGGATTAGCTTTTGTTGAGTGATAATTTTCTGGAGACGGTACTGAATTATTATTATTTTGTCTAAAAGTGACTTTGTGGAATCCTGCTAAGTGAAATATCCGTTTGGCGAGCTCGTAAAAATATTAAACTAACGAAAAAATAGATATGCTTTGCATACTATATGTTTATATGTGTAGAAAGAGTAATGGTTCCTCTGTTTACGCATTTATTGTTGGTGTATTTATAGCATAACATCCTTTTATTTGTTCGCTTTAATTCGTTATTTGCTAAAACCTATACATTTTTTGTTATCGAGCCAAAATCTTGTAAAAATATTCAGATAACCATTGTAAAATTTAATTAAAAGATTTGTAGGTATACCTACTTAATCTAATTTTATAATAAATAGCGCCACAAAAGTAGTCTTACTAACTAGCGATCGACATACTTTATCCAAGTATATGAGTTATTTAAAAATTCCTTAAACACCACGTAAAACGAATAATTAAGAAAACCTTTACTTGGTTTAGAAATGTAACTATGCGCAATATCTATTAACAATGTATTCGAAATATTTATTTATTATTTGATAAAATATCTTTGGTTGTAGGGTAATATTTGCATGCTTCTAATACGGGTTTATATGAAATTGAATGGTGGCGCCGCCTACTGAACTAACCCAAAGTGGTACGAAATGTATCTTTATTTATTTATCTTAAGAACTACTAATCATAACAAGTGCATATTTAGTAATGTTTTCTATACCTGTTAATAAATTACCCTGATGGTTGTACCAAAAAATAAAAAGTGGGATTATAATCCTGCGAGTGGTTAGGCATGAGTGTAAGCGCCATGCTGTGGTACGCATGCGCATGAGCGAGCACGCACACGTCCAAACAATGCATGCAATTATTCACTTGCAAATAGTTGGCTTGGTACAAGGTAAGTGGACAACATTTTACACTTATTTACATTTAACGTTTTCATTATACACAGCAGGAAGTTGCTGCACCAGCTTGATATAATATGTTTTGTGCAATTTATTAATTTGCGCAGTTTAGTTCAGGTTCAGGCCGCGTTGCTATTATACTAACGAAGTGTGGTATGATGATCGCGTTCTAGCGAAGGCAGCGAAACAGGTTTAACGCGGCCGGCGACTATAATATAATGTACATATGTACGTGAACAAGTCAACGGCCGTGCAAATGTGGCGCGCGCTCTTCTCTCGCTTATTTAATTTCCACATTCGCCATTATTTAAATAAACCAACATCAAGACACACATAGGCGGACAAAATACGCGACCAACAAAATTAACAACTAATAAATATTCAACTGATTGATTTTTAAATATTTTACAATATTTTGCTATATCTGCGATGCTGTTTACAATTAAAATTAAAAGATTGGTAATTGTTGCAATCATTATTACCTTTTATATTTAATTTCTTTAAATATCAGTGATTATAAATAAATCACTTGTTGAAGCAATGCTTTCTATATATTAAAAAAAAACATCCACTGAATAGATAACACGGGGAGCTATAGGCACTGGTGATTGGAAATTTAATATAAATACGTAATTATAATAAATTTTACTTACGATATTAACAGAGTCGTAGGAACGTGGAATATATTGTAAACATACCTGAAACAAAAAGGAAATATAAATATATTTAATATTTTACTTTTTACGATAAATTATTAGGAATATTGTTAAAATATTTTAGCTAAGTTGCTTAATAATTAACTTAAATAATTTTGCATAAAACAAGTGCAAAAAACACGAATCATAAGTCTCATAGGGTTAATATTTATTCCTTATTTGTAATGAAATTATAAAGAATAAACTGATCGAAATACAACCAAAGGTAAAAGCCGTAAGAAAACAGTTCTCATTAAACAAATTAATTTGAGCGCTTACTATGTATGTCTTGCTAGGTGAACACACTCGTCAAGCAATAAACATCGATGTCTGTCAATTATAATTGCCAACCGTAAAATAGTAAAATTCAACCTGCTAGAACTAGAAGCCGACTGATTAACATATCAATATAAATCAAAAGCGAGAAAAAAATAGTTAATTTAATCCAAGATGCGTTATGAAAAAAGAAAGAAATATTACTACTAATCATAATCGTATAGTAATAATTACGCAAGTCTCCAATTACGCAACGAACGACACGTATATTATATTATATATTACTGCCTTTTTAACACCATCTACCTGCGACAAATATAATCTCTATTCGTGCATAAAGAATTAAAAATAATTATTTTGAAACTCAAAATATTCAATAAAGTCTTGACTTGAATTATTTTATGTCTACTAATCTAGTTTGTATACATGTTGGGATTAACTCTTTAAAAACTCGTGGTTATTTAAAAAAGAGCTGATATGTCGACTTTGTTATACGTAGTATTCATTATATATAATTCTAATTTTATGTATCTATTTACATATTAAATAAATGTATTATTGTTTCAAATTTCTGGAACCGAATATAAACTTAAAAAAAAAACTGAAATAATCTATTTCTAACGACAAGATAGCGATACGGGTGTCGCTGTTAAAATTGCAGATGCTGCACTAGATAACTTGTTTCGGCTTATCCATTTGTTCGTAAAAGTCGAAACACGTTTAACTTTTTAAAGGCCGTAATCGCCATATACCAACAACGAACATCGAACACATGTGCACATTTTTTCATCTCCAAACAAACCCACAAAGCGAAATGAAAAAACAAGGCCCACTTTTCGACAGGATATATTTTTAGTCTGGTGAATTCACATATGCGTTAACTGATCCAACTCTTCCTTGCCACCAACCCCTTTACCATTTTTTATTGGGGTATTCAACCCTCCGATGTCCCAGACAAAACATCCAAAAGAAAACATACCATTTATAATAATAATAATCGTTCATATGAGAATGGTCTTTTAGGCCTTCGTACACGAAGTGCACCGGATGCTGGATCATCCTTTAAATATCTTACGATACACGTTCGTTTCCAATACGGCAGTCTACGCTGTCACACTTTTTGTGATACGTAGTTTGTTCAAAAACAATTAATTAAAAAAAAAAAAGGGTCAATGAATACGTTTCATTTATTACGTTTTACGAATCAAATAATGTGAATGGTAAATTGACAGCTAAGGAAATTTAGTAAAATCGCAATTGTCGACGATGATTTGGCTGGCGGTTACAAAATTATAGGCGATTATTGTGCAGTGGATAATATTGGCAAAGTAGGCGCGATAATATAAGCTTTAGGTGATTTTCATTTGAAGCAGTTGCACGCGTATAATAGAGAATTTCGCGTCGCCTGTAGCTGGCTGTCTTGTTGCTCTTGACTTGAACGAACGAACGAACGTTTCTAGTGCAACAACATGCGGTTAGCATAATTCTGTCCAACCTACACACACGCAAACGCATACAGACGCGCGCGCGTGCTTATGCTTTCAGTGCGTTTATGATTGCGTTTTATTGCTTTATTTATGATTTATATGAAATATAGTTTCCTCGGTTCTCTTCTCTGTCGCGTCCGAGATAAAGGACGAACATTATTCATACTGCATATTCCATGTGTTACATTTACATGCGCTCAAAACGATCTAATTCTTAGCTGCCCAGTTATTTCATTTCTATCTGCAAATCTAAACGCAATTGGGCATTTTTACTCAGTTGGACGAAGTCAAAAAGAACGTATTGTAATCAAGTAAAATGTTCAACTCGAGATTTTAACGGAAATGCACGTGTTGAGCTGTATTTGAAAAATTGAAAATTTTGTACTATCACAAAAACGGCACGAGTCAGAGAAAAGAAAACCGCTTTTAAAATAAGTGAATTAATAATAAATATGGGTTCGAGTCCAAGAAATAATTTAGTAAAAACATATTATTGTAATAGTGCTCGTATATTTCGAAAATAATCCCATAATAAGTAACACATTCTCGTAATTTCCAAAATAACAATAATAAAGCGAATGAACATGTTTGCGTTGCACAATTAAGCGCATTAAAACAACTCTGCTCGCCCATAATTCAGTGTGTTAATTTAAGATTTCGGGATGTTACATTTGGCCGTAAGATAAATCGCATCAGCATTTGGAATAATTTCGCATGTTTCAAAAACGCGAAAAAAACACGGTGGCAATTATCTGGTCAGTAATTTTGTTCAACGTCAAATTCTGTTGTTTTGTGTCGCTTGCCGGGAATAAATTTCATTTTTATGTGATGGATTTAGTGCGTCCAGCATTGCCAACTTAAACAAAAATACGAAACAACTCCCCTGTCACCATAAAGTAAGGCGGTCTTTTTAATTGCAGGTTATTTAAACAATACGATTATGTTTTGAGTGGGTCTTTAAGCTATATCTCATACACGCTATACGCATGGCTCGTCGTCTGCAACCATAAATATTTGCCTATAATGTCCCTAATGGCGTTATTCTCTTTTAAGTATTATTATTTGGGGACGCTTCCAAAATTAATAATTTTCTACTCTAGAAAATCGGTATGAAATTTACAAATTTATGTCTTGTTACCAAAGTTACTCGAAACAGAAATTGTCAACACGTGTATTTTCGTTAAAATATCGAATTCCTAAATATTCAGGATTACAATATTTCTTTTTAGACTTCGTCCAAGAAAGTAATTATAGAATATATTCATATTTAATAACGTCATCCCGGGGGAGAAGCTGGAGATATTCAATCTTTGCGTTAATAAACAATGTATTGTAATAAATTAAGAAAACAATAAAATTACGTATATTGATTACTGGTTTAACGGCCAAATCAACATTTGTTTGTCAAGCGTATTATGCATAAAATTTATTTAAATAATAGTACAAGTAGTAGTCATTATGGAAATTTGAAAAATACATGTTAGAGCCGTTATATACAAATAAGTAAAATGTAAATTGTGCCTTAGGTTAAAATATTTTTAGTAAAACCCATAAAGTTTATCTACAAATTGAGAAAAACAATAAAGTCATTGTATTTTTATGAGCGACGCAAATTGAAAAATATAATAAAATATAACGTTCCGCACGCCATGAACTGGCCAAATAGATGCTAGCAAAGAAAGCACAAGTGCAAAACACAAATTCCTCATATATTTTTATCTATTTTAACGACGTTTTTATGGAAATCCACCGAGAATATATGAACAAACAGAAGTCTAGTGCGCATAAAAAATTGTTGAATATTGTTATTTATTTTTTTAACAATTCACATGAGAAACATGTTGGTTTAATAGCGGAGATAAATTAGTAACTATTATAATACTAAATATTTTAAAATTATTCCTTTTTTATTTTCTTGGTAGTAATAATTTGTGCATAGATTAACTATATATAATAGGCAAGTTCTTGTGTGTCGTGCGTATAGGAAGATAATGAATAAATTATAGGTTATTCAAATGTACAGATTAACTATTATTTATTGGAAAATGATACACATATATTGTGCTAATAAGAAGCGATAAACATTAATTTGGTTAAATTCGATGATATATAAATATTTCAGGCAAACTTCCCAAAGGAAAACACCGAGATACAGAAAATCCGAGTTAAACTTTTATGTAATGATATACAGAACAGCAAATCATTATTTTGTTTAAAATTTTGACAACCTATGACGACTGCGCTTATATGAAAGAATAAACGTATAATACCCGTAAATCGGGGAATTCCCTACGAGAAACTATTCATAATACAATACAGTGAGAGTGTGGACATGTCTTGTTGTTTCTTGAATGTAAATATTTGATTGCAATGGTTATTATTTTATAATTTATACCTGAAAGTTTGTTTTAAACAACTCATAAAAACATGGTTTTAAAATATGTCTAAAACCAAAGCGTTCTAAACTTAATTGATGTTGATCCTGTGTACGAGTAACGATGGAATTGAATATGTGCATGATCTTAAAAATAATTTGATTATATCTAAAATCCGTTTGCTCATCTTGTAAGTGCAGTAACAAGATTATAGTTTCATACCGTGAGAGATACACACGCATGAACACAACTTAGAAAAGAGACCGCTAGCTAGCGTAAGCATCAACATCATATACTCATGTTACATATTATATAACACGATACACACACACACACACAGCCCACCGAAACTAGTGACTTGCATATTTAATTGTGTTAAATTATCCGTGTGTATACAAGAGATAAACTACAAATTTAATAACACACGTGCTCAAATCGGCAACGTCATGTTAAGCGAACATGTCACTAGCGGCAAAAAAGGAACCAGCAAAAAAGACGTCAAGATATGAGTTTATCGTTGGTTATTGATGGTTTAGGCATCTGTGTGAAGAGGGGGGGGGGGGGGTAGTGTAACGCGGTGCTGCCACACGTATAAATTTAGAACAAAGTAGTCGTCGGATAGAAGAGAGTACCGAGGGATATTTGGGTTAGGTTTTGAACAGTACAGCCGCGCGCCGTATATTTAGAACGAAGCCACATTTCCTTGCACTTATCTATATTCGATTAATTTTAACACCGTCATACGACGCCTCGCTTCCAGCTTCATTATACTCTGTCGAACTAGATGAGAACAAAAACACACACATATCTACGTTCAAAACATCTTTACAATTAACTTAAAAAAGAAAAAACTGTATACACATAAATAACATTCGAGCTCACATTTTAAAGAAATTTGCTTAACATAAAATATCTTAGAATTTCTTGTAATTCTTCTTCTAATTTGTCCTGAAATATAAGTGCGATTCGATTTAAATTTCGACGAAAACTTCTTAGGCTCTTAAATTATATGTATACCTAATTTCGTTAAAATCGGTCGGTATCTTCAAACTCAGTCTCGACTGAACGTGCGAGATACATACATCCAAGTAAATGAGTATTTAGGAACCAGGGCTACCAAAGAAGACAATTCCTTTTCCGAGAATGTTACAGACGAGCGACGAGCAACAAAGGGAGCAAATTAGACCTTTGGATGTTTGGTTTACAAATTCTTCAAATCACAAGAGTATATCTGTGCAGGGTTATGCGTATACACATAATGTTGGAATACCTAATACAGCTTAAAACACAATGAATGTTTGGAATGTGGTCAATTAATGGCGCCAGAAGTTTCTAGGTAAATGTCGACCGAGAGTCTATCTATGTAACATAGCAAATACGTAGTAAAGCAGAAGTTAAAGAGGCGTCATGGTAGTTTTGTTCTTTTTGTCGTAACGCGCGTAGAACTGTCGTATTTGTGTTGATCGTGTTGCCTAACTAGCGCTGATGATTTACCTAGCGCCGAAGCCGGTTCATCCGACTGCCGAGCCGAGAGGGAGAAATGTGTCTATGTTTGACATGCCTGAAGATGTAATTGTACATAATCTAGTTAAACATTTAACCGGTAGAGGTACGCTTCTAATTTCGCGTGTCGAAGTTTCGGGGTATCAAAGGCACTCATCCCACTAGCCCGCTCCATGGGAATGGGACTCGTCCGAACACACTCACAGCCAGAACTATTAAGAGATGCTCGGCTAATTCTGTCGTGTGTAATTAATTGGAATCAAAGTTAGCTTCTGATCTATGATTTACTGTTCCCTATCCCTGTCTGTTTGCACAAATGTTTGTGAATTTCTCCCGGCGTTTATGCTTCGCTATCTTTGTAGCCCTTACGAGCCCTCTACTATTTTATTGATACTGGTTGCTAATCAAAATTACGAAACTGTATTTGATTCAATTTATACTATAACATATTTTGAAGTATTTTCATAAATTCGTAGATAAAGAAAAAAAGGTTCTTCTACAACCGTGCGCAGAAAGTAGGTATAGGCTTTTCTGCGTTCACCATTAGTACAAGTAATTCGCTATTTTATTTCCTAAAGTTTTTGTTTAAACTGTACAAATAAACAAACGCTAAGTTCTAATTAGTATTGGTTCGAACACATTTGTTTTGAATATAAATTCGTTAATTACAAACACAGGCAGCATTCGTAATTCATTTCAGTTTATTTACAAATCAAGAATTGGCATCTTTTAACACTATTCGCCAACTGTTATTTCATTATTATTATAGTGTCCACTTTAAAAATCTGATATTATAATTTAATTGAATTCATTGCATATTTGTTTTTACACGCGCGCAGAAATACTGATGTAATATCCAGTGGCGTACTTAACCCTTTTGAAAATAACACAAATGTATAATATTCGCTCTGAGGCTGGTTTTAAAATATACCCAAAACATCAGCGGATTTAATATTTCCGACTTTCCCTTCCTCTCGAGTAACGCAACTATGGGTGCGGTGTCTGTGAGACCCTCCTAAATACTGCATAAATTAACTTTTAAAAATTTCTACTAAATATTCCAAGATATTTTATGTCATTAAAGTATTTTCAAATTGTGAGCCCATAAGCTTATTTTTTTTTTAAATAAGTGAATGAGAAATTGAACGCCATCTATAAGTGAAACGAAGAAGTCATGTGACAGTAAATTGTTTGGTTACAAACATTATATTTCCCAATATATGCTCTGTGAGTATAATGTCGATGTTTCGGAATTATATACGTAAACTCAGAAATTTATTTATTTCATATTAAATGCCGAAGAAATGTCATCAAACATTCAATACAACATAAACCAAATTGTAAAGACTCGTCATATATTAATATTGGTAATGACCCGTTTATGACTACACCGTAATTGTATGTTATGATATTGTACACATATTGCTTGCATGAAGCCGAACAAATAAAGGGGTGGAATTATAGAGGGATGCTCGCATGAAATAGATACCGCCCCTATTTACCCCGCGAACAAATGTTATCACTGTCTCCACCCCCGAGCATCAGTGCAGTTGTTTGTTACATCAGTTACATATTCATGTAAATTAGTAATCATTGTATGAACACGTGTATAGCGCATATAATACATGGACACTGCTACTGTTTGTTTGACTCGCTGTGTGTCTGTGTGTGTTACCTTTAATGTACATGTTTGTTTATGAATTATTTGTTTGTCCCTGCTGTATGTGTGTTGGTCTATATCTGTGTAATGATGAAATGTGTTTTGTATCGCTTCAACTGCGTAGGATAGAGGGTGTATTATCATTGTGGTACATATCAATGTAGAATTACCGATCACTTGTTTGAATACTAGTATACAAATAACTAATTTAAATTTAGAGGTAGATATTTTGGTAATTCATTGGATACTGCTGTGTATTACTGAATCTAATACGTACAAACACACAAAAAGTATTGTAACCTAACATCAATTCCGCTTGGCGGTTCTTTGGACCGCATCAAAGAAATGAAGTGCGTTTATATTTCACGTCTGTTTGCGTCGGTAAAATTGATAGAACTACATGGAACGGGAAAATGCTCACTGTTCGATTTAAAATTTTAATAACATTAAAAATCATTGATATAAAATAGAAAAATATATAAATATGCATTTAGCAGTGCTTATAAGAGAGCCTCTAGCCGGCCACAACAGATGTGCTGTCACAATTTTAGATATTTTATGTAAACGCGAAAGAGTAACACTGCAATAAACCTCACGGCAAAAATTAGCATAAAATCGTACGTTATCGATTGTAAAGCATTAAAAAGCGCGGTGTATCGCAGTGAAATCAAAGTATACGCGTAATCCGAGACACTCAACAGAAGTAATTAAATATACACAAACACGTTATTAATATTGTGGGAAAGTGTAGATGGGCATATATATACAGTCGGCGAGCGAGCATTCCTTGTAATACCACCGATTATCGTTCGCAACCGTAGATAATTTTAATGTCCCCCGTTTACTATGTCAACTGCTCAAAATTCTCGTACAAACACATTCGGTAAAACGTTTATAATATGTCTCTGGCGTAGTTTCGATTCAAACGCAAATCTAAATGTACGTTCGTATGTTTAATCTTCCTTTCTCGGGATTTGCACGCAAACAATATGCAATATTGTGTGTGCTACTGTTGCAGTCCTGAGCTGTGTGCTATTCGCTTGTGGGTTATAATCACGCTGCATATATACACCACCGCAATATGTATAACTTGTAGATTGGGGGTGAGATTTGTTTGTGCAATACGACAGAGGGTGGCATTGTGCTTTTGTTTGATGATACCAAAGGATTATTTGTACCCAGCGGTGCCGATATGTCATCTAAAGGGTTCAAACCACTAGTTTCATTTTGTTTAACTCTATTTAAAACAACCAAAAGAAGAATAGGAAAAAATTATTATCAGATTTTGAAATAGTTTGTTTAGAAAACAATATTTCCATACGAGTTTTTAACGGAAATACATGAATTAATATTGACTATTTTTAAGATGACATCTTTTTTTGACTAGTTTTGACTAGTTGAACGAATATAACAATAGTGGGGTAGAGGGGGTGTATTTTCGGGGAGTATATGATAGAAATCTGTCCGAACCGGAAAGCGGATTTACTGTTTTGATAGCTATGCAGGCGCATACTCATTAACCCACACACAGAACAAACAAATCACATATAGACGCAAGTCGACAGTTTGAATATAATGACATACACACACACACACATTCACATACCGTTTGTGTTTCTATATATGGGGATATATAATACTCTATTTGTCATACAATCCCTCCGTCTGTCTCTGTCTATCTTCAATTGCTCGTTAGACACACACAACGATTATCCATCTCTTTCCCGCTCGTGATCAATGTGTGTTGTGTGTGTGTGCGCGCGGTAATAATATGTAATTTGGTTTCCTTTATGAAGTATAGTCGGTCTTTGTGCTACTGTTTTAAACATATACTGCAAAAACCGCGTGTGTTTGTTCTGCAGAACAGTTGCTTGCAAAATATAATGAGATACTTTCGTTATATGTACTACTTGTTTTTGCATTAATTTTGATGTAAAATGAATTCAATTCATATACATATAAATGATGAAAGGTATGTTTTGTGCTCTGCCAATGGAAATTAATTTTTATTATGTTTCATAAAATATATGAATTCAAGCTTTTGTACAACTGTGCTTTAAAATGTTTAATAAAACAAATATTTACCTATATTATGTGAATGCATGTGGCAAAACAACTCGGGGGAAATAATTAAACCAACATTTTGTCTACAAAAGTTAATTTAATATGTACTGTTTTTAAATTTTTAATAACTAATACGTTCTCAGTCGATTTATTTGTGATAACCGGTGGAAAATGACAAATATCAAATTATTTAGGTCTATTATGTTTCCCTGTCAAAATGTGGTTAGGTTTAATTCATCCGATTTATTAAATATAATCCGCATACATGCATAACTATGGTAACATAAATTATGAAATGTAGGTTTTTACGTAGCATTTTTCTCGTAACTGGTACATTTATTAAAGAACCTTTTCAAACAAAAGTTGTGCGAAATATGAATACCTTTCATTATGAGTGTAACTATTTTTGCCTTTAGTGTAGCCGTTCTCTAGTGATATTGGAGAAACGACAAAAAAAGCGTTAACAATTTATGTATTATGATTAAAACAATTTGAATAACAGCCAAAACTTGTATGGTAAGAATAAGCATGGGCAGACAGTCGATCGAATGCAAAAATACTTTTAATTACGGCAGGCGCCAGCCTTTGTAGGTGACGTGAAATGTAATTTTATGTATCGAAGAAGGCGGCGCCTCTCAAGTGTTTCAATCCAATACAAAGTCGATAAAAAAGATAACTTAATAACCAGCGTCTTTTCTCCCAACCGGCCGACTCGACTCGCTTTATACATAAACATAAATAAACATATGCATAAACATAAAACTGTACGTATATAAATTATTTGTTTAGATTGAACAATATAACTTTGAACGGTCGAACGATTCAAGCACTTTGAGATGATGATGCGCTGCTGCGAACTGAGGAAGGAGGCAAAGAGAAAGAAGAAGAAGAGTCTTCTAAGCATGAGGGAATGTTCTGGGAACGCGCACGAATCAACATATTCATACACTGCACTGTAATGTTTGTCGTCATGAAGCCACTTCAACATTATAAACAATCTACGTCAGAAAATCTCTTTGTAGCAACGCAACGTATCTATATGTTTGTGGCTGATGCTTAAAGATGTTTGCCGTCCTTGTCGGTTTCCATCTCTTAATTCTTCTATTGCATTAGAACTTTTGAATATTGCAGTAACGTTAATTAGATTCGAAAATTGACTCAAATTTTATGCTGCAGTAATATTTCGAAAAGCCAGTAATTTTTGCTTTTATATTTTTTCTTTTCCTTCACTCGATTTTCTTATATTTAGTTTTTACGATTTAGGTAATTTAGCTTTATTGTGATTTAAATTTATTCTACGATTTACATGAAACAATATTAATATGTGTGCTAATCAGGAAAACGAAAATGTAATACGGCTATATTCAAGAATGATTTATCAGTAAATGATGCATTTATTAAAAAAAATTCAAACAAAAGTTGCTAGATATTTTAATATCTTTAACTTTAAAAGGATTAACTTGTCGTGTCGTTTTCCAGATATACAAAAATTACACAAGAAAACAAGTGCTTTCATTTTCAAGCATTATATATATATATATATACTGTGAAATAATCCCTGGTTGTACACCACTGTTCCAAGCAACCTTTGTATGAGTATCAAAGCAAACAGAAACTATATTCAGAGACAGACGAGACAGAAGGTAATTTGAAGGTATAGCAATAGAGGGAAAACCACCTCGAACGAACGTCTTGTTAATGTTACAAGAAGCAAATATTCCCAACACTCAAATGTTCGCGTATAAAGGAATTGTGTTATGTATCCTTGAGTGAGGACGAGGAACGAAGAGGTAAACACCATCAGAATGCAAGCATCTTCGGATTGGTTCAGCGGCCATAGACAAACACGTGCTGCCATCTATTACAAAGGCAACGACGAACTGTTCGACGAAGTATACTGCGAGATCTTATACACACCGTAATTATAATTTCAATAGATACAATCTTTTGATGTATCTATAATAGGTTTGTGAAATTTCTCTATATGTAAGTATATATACATATACACGTTTGTGTAATATAAAGCATTTTGAACGTATAGAATATTTGTCACCAGTGACGTACAAAATGTTGTTATCGTTTCTGCGTGCGCTTATTCTTCTACAGCAACCGTACAAAGCGAGTATTAAATAGGTGCAAGCAATTCTGGTAAAAGGTATAAGTGATTGCGAGGCAGAAGGAAGGTATTGTTTGTGACGAGTGACGGAACCCACGCGCTGGTGGCCGATTGGCTGGCAGTCGTCACCGGCCGCCCGCCGATTGGACAACCCGAACATGACGGATGAGCGGCCAGCCTTTGTTGCGCCACAGTCGCGCACAGGTGGGACAATAGATGGTGCGCGCGCGAACCCAGAACAATGCAATGGCGAAACGCACAAATCACGTCACACATCCGGCTCAACGAAATCCAAATGGCGCTTAAATCTAACCCGCAAGTAATTCTTAGTTGATCAATGTTGCTCTTTTACCGGGAGAACTATTTTCGAGTTGTGCCAAATGGCGTTGCGTTGGACTGTCAACGGATTCCCTGTTATAAGATGTTCGGTTGTTGAAAACGCAATGATACGTAAAAGTAAAATGAGACACTAGGGAAGGAAAGAAAGGCAGGAAGGAAGGAAGGTTGCAGTGTTCGATTTGTTTGGTTGTGCCCAGTGAAACGGTCAGATTGAAGCACTCCGTCTAACCGTATATACCAGCAGCAACCGCATCACTGATAGTTTCCTTTTGTTGGCATAATGGGGCGACAAGAATCGTCCGACTTGAAACGGATCCTTATTCTGTCCTCTGGTGCCTCCATTCAAAACCCAACCACTCTATAATTCACACATACTTACACTAAACTGCACCGTATTTGTCCACTAACACACATTTATTTTTACGGTCGTTTAAACAGAAATAAACATTCTGCCAACATCGATTTACTATCGCCCAAATAACAGACTTGCTAATTATTACCTTCTTATACGCAGTGTAATATGAAAAAATGCCAATTCAAGATATCTACGGATATACACGTTTTGACCTTCTAAAATTCTAGTGAAAACATATTATTTTAAAAGATCGTTCATTTCCATTTGAATCGAACTGGTGTAACCCAAAGCAAAATTATTTCTACCTCCATCACGTCGCAGTAGATTATAATTCATGATTAAGATCCGCCAACCCTTCAATCTAACCTAACCTAATCAGAAATTCTGCTTATGAATTTCCGTGCAAACCGGAAAACAGTCCATCCCGTTTCACGTGAATTTACCATCGCCATATTTTATTCGATCTTTCCACAATTTCTACATTAACTTCAATCAGCGGCAAACCCATTTCCTACTTTACCGATATCCCCTTTGCCTAAATGCAGACATATATAACTTTAATCAAACGAATTCAAATGTTCTTTTTGTTGAATGTTTCTTCTGTGCCAGGAACAAACACTGGATGGTTCCACGTCCTTTATGCCCCGTTCTCTTTTGTGTGTTTTCAATTCTTCTTGTAGGATCAAAAGAGCAACGGAAAGTCGTGGTCGGCTCTGAATGCAAATTCGAAGAGTTCTAAAATATGCAACACATCGTCCGACGATTGTCCCGACGGGCCTGCCCTTTGTTGACAGTACAACCAACCACCGCCTCCCCCTATTCTGTTCTGCTTTCTTTTGTATGCACGCCACTGTAGTATTCGTCAAACAGATATACCCCGTCGATCCACAATGCTCTTATGTCAATGTGGCTGTGTGAGATGTGATACAATATGTATGAATTACATTTGTGATTCAGCCAATAAAAATTTAAATATACCTGAGGGGAATTCTGTTCTCTTTATATTCCCAATGGGATTTATTGGCCTTATAATCATATTTCTTGTGATTTCTTCAATTTATTTAAAAATCATATAAATAATATTAGGGATTTTTATATCAGTCAATTTATTTGTGAAAATATATTGAACGATTCGCATAATCTTGTGTAGAACTAGAAACAAGTATAGGTGCTAGCACCAATACCTTCAGCTTCCCATATAACGAATTTATAATCAATGAAAAACATAAATATAACCAGTAATAAAATAATTCGAGACTCAACAATGATAGAACGTCAACACGATCAATTTAATATATTTTTTATGACCTTTTAGGTAAAGTGGAAGAAACATTAAAATATGAACATCAAAAATGTATAATTTCTTCAATGCATTCAAATAATGTTGTACATGTTGTACGAGTAAATTAAATTCTGCAATGTTAAAATAGTATTTGATAAAGCGATGCAACGTGGAAGACATATATTAAAATGTGTTTAGCAAAAATTTGGTTAGGTGAAATTATAATGAATATAGAGGAGTATTTATAAATAGCGGGACTGAACGCACGCTTTCAATATAAATTAAAAGGCTTAGACATAAAAGTAAAATTTAATGAGTTTGACGCACACATTATGGCTACATTTTAATAATGTAACATCATTTTTTGTGCACAAAGAGGCGTTGTCTTGCGAAAAACAGTTGAACACGTTGCCAACATAATTCATCATACACACTGAATTCGCGTTTAAAAACGCCTGTCATTGGCTAAACAATAATTGGCACACCGGTGTTGGATAACGGCCATACATACACGCTCACTATTCTCGGTTTATTTTAATCAAAACATATTAGCACTATAGCCAAATTAAACACGTTACGCTATTATGGCGCCTATAAACATATATTATGCCCGATTACAATGTTCGATATTGCTAGTAGAAGATTGAGATATCACTAATAACATTGTAATTAATAAGTATTTCATTTGTGAATGCTCTTCTAAATGTAAATTCAATTTGTGATGAATAGGCGTTATAAACATTGCGAATATTTGATAGAGAAAAGATTGAAAATAATGTGTGTGTGTTACCTTGACTTGTTCTTGCTGCGAGAGTAGTTGTTCGCGCACCATTTGTAGCTGAAGGATCATCTCGGAAAGACGTCGTTCTTTCTCGAGAAACGTGTCGCCGCCGAGGGCTTGTTGAAACGCTGCCGCACTGTCGTTGCACATTTCGTTTGATCTGCAACAAACATTTGCGATTTAGAACAACAATCATACACCATCGAATTATCAATGTTGTGAATATTATAAATTATAATATATTAAAGTAAAGGTAAAAGTTTTCACGCGAAAATAACCAGAATCAATATTTATGTATATTGTTTAGTTATACGTATAAGGATGTCTCGTGCAGAGCACTGCAGATTTATTTTTATGGCTGTGGAACATACTATAGAAGCATTGTTTCATTGATATAAAATGAAGGTTATGAATAACCGCAACAGTTGTGGCTTATAGCTGTATATGTATGTATATGATATATTTGATACACTGTTTTAATATCCATTGTAACCGCGGAATACGGGTTGCTTAGTTTACTTGGAGATCCAGTTACATCTGTATTTTATTTATGTGGACATGAGTAAGTAGTGGCTTTCCGTTTATACATAAACCATGCACATCCACCACCACCACCACCATATAATACACACACTATGATATGTGTGTGTGTGTATATCTTTTTCCCTTGCACACATTCGCTTTGTGCTTTGTGACTATTTCCTCTCTTTTTGTGTCTGTTTACCTATGAAATAACAAAACACCAACAACACATAAAACATACGTCGTAAAAGAGTCTACTACATCTACTCTTCTGCGTTGCAACTATAACCAACAGTTCTACGAACCAACGGGGACATAGTACAATGATGCCGAACACACAGGGGCTGTTCTATTTTATTTCTTGATTTTTTTATCAACTGGATATACTTCTTAATACTTCAATTTGTTATTTGACTTCCTTACCCTTTCATATTATACTAATCCAGCATAAGTATAATTATTAATTAAGTAGTAATAAAGAAGCAAAGTGCCCTTAGAACAGTTAACATACTTTTGCTACGCTACTGACTGGCAAATATCTTGTATACAGTAGTCATATGTCATACAAAACTTTCGTGGTAAATAGAAAGACGTAATGTACACACAATTGCAATTCTATACAAAATGTCACCAGCGTACATAAAAAGGAAAGAAAAATTGTCGACGCCAATAATAGTGTCCGTGTCGCTGGAATTGTTCACACAATGATGAACCAAGCGAATGAATGTAGATTACAGCTGATAAATATACATATAAAGCTACGAATAATAATGGAACACGTGATAAAAAAGAGATGTAGAAACGTGATTGTGAATCGAGCGCGCACAACACTGTTTGATGATATATTCATACAAGAGAATACGTTTTTTATTTCGTACTTTGTTTTCACTTTGATTATTACAAACAACCAACAAATACAGAAAACAAACTCTTTTTTCCTTCATTCACCTTATATTAATTCGCAGATCTCAAATATACATTTTCCTACCTTAGAAATTATTGTTAAACGGCGCGGCGATCTTAATAGTCCCTCACAAAATTCAAAGTCTAGCCTCGCCACTGGTTAGTTATAAAAAAAAAAAAAATTCTACGTTATGAAATGTCAAAATTAAAGTAGTTATTGTGAGTGAAATTATTAATGTGCATAATCTATTCAAATACAAAATTGAAGCAGTACCAAAATTTATAATTCTGAATTTAGAAAATGATTTAGTTACTAATTGACTGACACAATAAAAATAAAATGCAACAATTCAATCCAATGAAATTGTGTCACATGTGTATGTAAGGGAAATGCTTTATTTATATGATGTATCCATGATTAGGTCTAGAATTCCCAAAAATGTACATGGAAAATTGCCAACCGTACAATTAGACAAATGGATCGATTCTACATATGATGTGGGCACATGGTGACCACAAGTTAACATAGTAATAATATAACACTCATCTGAATACTATAGCTCTTATGTACAGCATTGTGCGACGAGCAATAATAAATTTGCGTAATTGTGAATGAAAACCACAAACAGTTAAATATCGATAAAGCGTTTCTTGTTCTCGAACTGATAATGTTAAGAATTGGGTTATATTTAATCGCACGTGTTGTATATTATTATTGTATAAGCGAAATGATATGCTGGTATTTAATTTTAAGGGTTATGGGGTCAAGGTATTATCAAAATTTGTTGCGATTTCAATGTACACGACGTAGTTGTATGTGATATAAGAGGACATACACAGAAATAACATTCAATGTCACGTTTATTTAGATGCGATTTATGGAAAATATTTCATTGATACCTTAATATAAGAATTATGGAAAATTACAAACAAGAGATTTTACAGGAAATGCACCTTTTGACTAACCCTGAATCAAATCTGACTATTTGCGAAATTTTTTGAAATAAAATCTATACAAATAAAAATAAATCCACCGAGAAGAGTATTCGGCAAGTTGAAAGCATTGGTGCCTGTACCTATGCGTATTATATGGAAATATTGATATATTTTTTTAATCCATATTTTATTCTTTACATGAACTGTATTTATTATTTTGTATTTGAGTATTTAGTTATAAGTGCTTTATTCATGATCAATATATAATAATAATAGTGCGTCAGGGCAGCTTATTAGACAATTGCCTAGCGAGAAATAAAGATCAATCGGCAACATTTGAAAACGTGACTATTTTAAACATGCAAAATCACGTCAATGGCGTTTCGGCATTATGTATACAAATTGTATGGAAACGGGGTGTACATGTTGCCCGTGTAGACGTGCCTTTATCTCTCATGTAGTGTGTGTTGTTAAGAATAGGGTCAAGCCACTGAATTATTCAGGACCCAGGACGCGACCAAGGTCTCAAAACCGGGGGACAACTCACTTGTGTTGACAACTAACCTATTTTTTGTTTTCATCGATTTAACATAGAAAAATTATCAGACAAGCATATTTTTACTAGTAAGTATTGTGTAAACACTCGAGGTTTTAACGGAAATACACGTTTTCAACATCCCTAAATCGAAATAACGTATTTGTATGTGTGTGAACGCTCTAGAGCTAAAACTGTTGAAGATAAAAACCAAAGTGTGAACTCCTTATTTTTGAAAACAATATCTTAACCGAAAATCACATTTACTCTAGTTTCTATTTATATATTCAATAACTCAAAAACGGCATGAGTTAGGGAAAAAGTGGTAATTATAAAAGTTATAGATATTTATATTTCTAGGAACTTTTATTAAAAAGTTTTTTTCGAGAAACACACCATTTACTGAAAAAGCGCTATAGAAAATGGTTATATTTTATTTCCGTTTCCAAATTGTTTTTGTTTCGCAATTTAAAAAAAATTAAAGTATTATTATAAATACAGATAATGAAAGGCAAGAAGGCCACTTCAGCTTTATTTATTTCGTTATAGATTTCACACAAGAAAATAAAATTGAAAGTGTTAAAAAAATATTAAAATGTGTTTTTCGAGAAAATTTAATTGTAAGTCTGGATCACAGATGACCATTAATAAATATTATTGAAAAAATGTTTCATTCAAAAAGTTATCATGTTAAGGAAACGGGTACTGTGACCTTTATATTTTTAGTTTTGACCAAGAGGTCAACTTAGAAGACAAAGTCTATCACATTATTTATAATTACGTATTGTTCTACATAATATCGAGAATACACAATGATTTGTTTACAAATCGTAAATTAGCTGCAATTAATAACAATGGATATGGTGCACATATATGAATTATTCAATTGTTATTGTTAATTATTATTATTATCTGCTATCATCCATATTTGTAACTTAGTAAAGTTGTTAAAATTTATTGTTCAACGTACGAAGCCTACAAGTGTAAAACATTCAATATCACATCTAGTATCAATCACTGTGACAGGTGTAAACCAGATTCCTCACCGATTGCAATATATTATATGTTATTCCCATGTAATGGTTGCATATATGAAAAAGATCCAGGAAAATTATTGGAATAATTAGCATATGTTAATTAAAATTATTCCAGGCTGTTAGAGAGAAATGTCTGCGTGTTAAGAAGCAATTTCTGGTTTCGATTTTTGCTGCAGAAAGAATGAAATAAATCGTCGTGGTATGATTTTATCTTACGGTATCACAATAAATTAAAAATTGTCATGTTTCACAGTTATCCAACGATTTTTAACAAGACTGCAGCACTTGTCTCGCGTTATGGCAAGAATTTGTTCGCTGCAATTATAGAAATGCTTGTCAATTAATTCATATCACTATAGTATACCTTGCTATTAATTTAATAGCGAAATTATACTTCAAGAAACCACCAATGTTGGCATTATAATTTTTTTTTTTTATATATATATTCTCTTTATCATTATATTTAATATGTCCTATTTTTCAAAATTTATTTTCAATAAACACAGATTCTCAGTCGATCTAAAAGGCATAAGTAAAACTTATATTGGAGAAAGAACAAAAAATTAATACAGTAAACATGCATTTTCGGTTTGAAAATTCTTTTCAAAATTGGAGGTGCACATCTAGACCATATACAAGACTTAAGTTTCACAATTTTAGGTTCTACAGTTTTAGTATTAGTTTTCACCGAAGTTATTCCAAAAATAGACACATTCGATTCAGGGAGAGTTGAAACGTGTATTTTCGTTTAAATCACGAATTAGAAATTCTTCATGATTACAAGACTTCCGAATCATCCGGAAATATACAGACTATTAGATTTAAAATTTTAAACTTTTCCCTAACGCGTGTTGTGTTCGAGATAATTAAAAAGTATCTTCACTTTCATATTTATATCTTCGACAGATTTTGCATTCACACACACACGCACACATAAAATGCACCTCAAAAATAGTCAATATTACTTAAAGAATTTCAAAATGTGTATTAACGTTAAACTGTCGAGTAAGAAAATGTTCTTGATTACACTGCTATTTTTCTTTTGAAGTCGAAGGAAGTAAAAAGTTATGAGAAAATAAAAGAAAATCTAAAGTGTGACTTACGAATTTTTGGTGTTGGGTGTGGTGGCAGGCGTGGGCCGCCTCTGCTCCTCCCGTATCGTGCTATTATTCATTTTGGACGTGAGTCTTTTCAACACATCATCCATAGTCCGCTTATTGGGATGCGAAGTACTGTTATTATTATGCAACATACTGTTATTGTTATTATGTATACTAGTCTTTATGTCCGACGTCGGTGAACTACACTCCGACGAATTCCTCCTCCGAATCTCCAGCGCTTCCTGGTGCTGCCTCAACTGTTCATGGTGCAGCGTCATCGCCGCCAATGCTCCCGGCGGCATCAACATACTCGGATCTGGAATCACTCCCAGACTCGGGCAAACAAGCCTCTGTTTCTTATTGGGCGGCGATCGTTCATCCTCTACCCCAATATCTTCTGTTTCACTCGCAGACCCAGAGCCGGCAGACGAAGAATCACTTAGCTTGTAAAATGCGTTACTGTTCACTACCAGATCGCTGGGTGGCGGCTCCTCTTCGCCGAGGTCGCTTAGATTGTTGCTGCTTGTTTCGTCCATGTCGGTTAAGCCACCGCCGTCGCTACCGCCACCGAGTATCGTGGGCGGCAGGGCTTGCTCTTCCTCAATTGCTGCACCGCCATCCTGCAGCTTGGTCGGTGGTGATTTCCGTTTTGAAGACATGGTTCTGTAACAGAGATGAACGGCTTCAGAATATTTCCGATGAGGTGGCAATACAAATATATAGATATCCAGTTGATTTGCTGATTCTATAGCTATTTGATAATACTGGTAAAATGATCCAGTTCTACAAGGGCTTTTAACAACAACCCTATTTACTATGAATTGTGCAAAATTGTTGCAAAAATAGACAGGGAAATAAGAAATCATAACTTACGGAATAAAAAGTTAAGTGTTTTTATTCAGAGAGTATTGGTATGCTAGCTGTCATCGAAACCTTCCCGTTTCACAGGTTAAATTAATTTTATTTTTGTGGTAAATTTATAAAACATTAAAAATATTTTGCAGATTTATATTGAACTGCAAATGAAACATTGATTGAATGAACTTAATATATATATTCGATATGCAGTCAACCCTCGGTTCATGAATTTAATTCTTTCCTGAATGTTGTATTTCAATCTAAATGTTCGTAAACCGAAACTATTTTTTTCTTGGAAATTAAAACACTAAACATTAGACAAAGTACAGTGAATTTGTGTCAAACTCAAGTAATACATTTAAAAATATATGTTGATGATGAAGAGTAGTGTAATGGTTTGCCTAAAATAGCCGATAATGTTGCCAATAGTACAAATGAATCGAGTTTTCTTGCTGGCATGTTCGCCAATTTGCTATATACGCATCTCGTCGTACGGAGTCGTAAAGTAATCTCCTTGGAAAAACCCGTTTAGCTGATGAGTTTGTGTGCAAAAATGTGTGTGTGTGTGTGTATTTTTTTATGTTTTGCCTATTACAAACGAGAAGATGGATACCGATTGAAAATGTATCTGCTGCATGCAAGTTGGAAAATAATCTCGTTAATCAAGCAAAGTTCCATTTACATGGAAATTCAGAGATGCGAAGGGGGAGGAGTGGAGATAAGGCGGCGGGATGACAAATATCGATCGACGGGCCTTATTAGTCTTGTGCTTGTGCACATGGACAGGTGTGTGTGTGTGTGTGTGTGTGTGTCTTGTGGTCTTGCAAGCGTCTCCTATCAAACGTCTAATCAACTCGCCAAGGTAGCGCAACGCAGCGCAGCTCAGCGCAGAGAAAGCCGATGAGCGAGTGTGCAAGGTGTGGCGATGCTTTCAATTTCCGCTTTCAAATAACATCAAATTCCATTACTCGGCCGAGATGAGATGAGATGACCGGTAACGGACGTTAAATAACTAACATATAGAATATATACTAAGCTAAGAAATAAGGTGACAACATGCGCGAACGATCATGCTGATGTAATCACTGCCCCTCTCTGCGACCTATCTATCTATGTATATGCTTTATATTATACTATATACCATCTCACGTACGTAGGCTGCTGCTGCTGCTTGCATCAGATATACCATACATTTATTTAGCATACCCGCAAATAATATACAATGTCAACCATCAAAAATCTAAAACATATATTTTTAAACCCACCATTGTAAATTTATACAATATTGGCGTCATCTTCTATAATATTTAAATTGTGGCTTACTTTTATTTCAGTAAGTAAATATTTCATTTTTTACTTTTTTCTACGCTATGGTAAAAAAAAAGTATTGTGATCTCAACAAATAATCGACATTTAGACTATGTTTCCCTAGTTAGCATACATGTTGATATTGTTTCCCCAGTTACAATGGTAGCAGAAATTTAAAACACAATTCATATATAGTGAAAACTAAGTAAAAGTCGAGTGAAGAGACAATTTTACAAGAATAATTTATTCGATTATCCTATATATGTTAGTAAAAATTACTTATAGAAATAAAAAATCGTAAATCTTATATAATGTTTGAATCCTGTTGTGTAAATGACTTTTATCTAGTTTTTATTGAATAAACATTATCGGCAGACATGGTAGATGTCAAAAGCAACATATAAGCTCAAGATAAATACATAGACACGTAATAGAAATATGCGTGTACGCATAAACGGCTCCTCGCACGTGAGGTTAAAGATCTGGTAAGAATACGGAAGCCAGACATTAATTATTACAATATAATTATTGAACGACATTAATGAACAAGTACTACATAACGTCGAGCCGTTCTCCTTATAGTAGTAGTACACTGTTGCGCCGAGATGACGGAGTGTCGCTGCTGTTACACGGAATATTATATGGAGTCTGACCGGCGCGATGGGATGCTTTTGCATAATAATACATGCAGACGACGACCAACTACTACTGTGTTACTACACCTGATTGAAATGCACCAGAAGATTGTTGCATATATTTCAGTAAGGAAGTAAGCGAACCTAACAGCAAAAACCGTCCACTACTTAATGCATGACAAATTTTACTCATTCTTCACAACGTAGACTCAGTAGGCGCTCGCTTATGTGAACTAGTTAAATACATAGTTATCATTTACTCTAGAAAATGTTTGAATATATCAACAGTAAAGCTGTGTTCCTATAAAAATGTTTTCGTCCTAAATAATGTTAGATTGCATAAAACCATTTGTGTGATACGATGTCAAGAGTCTAGTTTTGAAAACTCGCCTTGAAAACGCAACGAGACCAGTAACAATAAGAGGTTCTCGATGCAAACAGCTGCAGGCATTGACGCTTGTTCAATTTAGAAAGACAAAATAAACTCCGCCTAACAGTTCTGTTTGATAATGTAAGGTTATAGGAACAAATTCAAGACAGTCTGTTTTCTTTTGACATAAAACACGGTGCTGCATTATTCACATAAAAGAAAAAAAAAATCTTATGATGCGACAAGCAAAAAGGAAACAAACAAAAAAGATGAACGCTTTTTAAAAATTATACAATACAAGTAGCATGATGAGCATCGTGGAACGGAAGCGAGGGAAGGGGACAGAGTATATATATTTTATAATTATGTATTAAGCTGATGATGAAGAGGCGAATAATAATTTTAATTAATTTCTCTGCCGGTAAAGCTCGGGGTCGAATTCGTGAGTGTTCTTCGATTAGTAATTTCTCCCTCTTCTATTTCATAAGAAGACGCTACAACCGGCATACAAATCTACAGGAGATTGGGTTTATTTCCTTTCACTAATGTGGCGCTGTTACTTCGTTACCTTACCGATAGATGTCAGTTTCGCGTGCGTAATTCTGAAGCCTACAATCGCAAAGACGGTTATCCTTCTAATACAAACCTAAATAATATTATTCTTCGGTTAATATTGACAAAATCAACTCAAAATATAACGATCTTTAATTAAATATAATACAGATATAATCTCGGTTAAAGCTTAAAAAGTATTGAAACATTAGGAATAGGTAGACTAGTCTCAAAACCAAATAAATATATGAAATGGTTGACAACAAAATAAATGCAACGAATAACAGTGAATATATTATGGTTTATATGTTATGTTCACGTTGGAAAACGTATACGACATTGGAATTGCTTTTGTAGCATTTATGTTTGCACCCGCTGATGTTGTTCTATTACGAAGAGACTTTAAATAATGATAATAATAATACTTTTACCATTTTTATTTAGTAAAATGAGACGAAACGCAGAAGAAGAAAGAAAGAAAGAAAGAAAGAAAATGTACATTCAGCATATAACAAGATTGTGTCGTGTCGGCTGTGTATTTCACCATTGATTTTCTCATCCAAAGCCAATTTTGCTTCACTATACTCGTCGTACAGAGGAGCAACGCAAAAGCAACGAAACAAAATCTAATTTCTCTCAAATAAACATTTTTCTTTTACTTCATTATATTATTTTGTTGCGAGAGAGTTAGTGAGTGTGCGTGTGTTTGGTTTTTCCGCCGCGGAGGCGCTGCCTTCTCACACCACTAGCGCTGCTGGCGTTCGTCCTTCGAACTACCCCTTGTCACTCACTCGCCTGTGTTCTCTGCTGGCCCACTTCTCTCTCATGGTGTCGTCAGCACAGCACAGCATTGAGAGGACAGAGACATCGTCGCCGTGTTTTTCATATTGTAAATGCGATTTCCGCTCAATACGCCCTACCACCGACCACCACTAAAAATTCCATTCAACTGGCATCTTTTTTACTCTCCTCCCGCTACACGACGCCCTTCTCGTTCGCTTAATTAGCTTGCTGACAATAATACATTTATATTCCATATTTTCCTATTTATTTAAATATGTACAGTCAAACTTCCATAAGTCGTACTTTAATAATAATGACTCAATTTTATATATAATGATATACAGGCACAAAAGAATTACATACGGAAAAATACGACTTATGGAAGATGAAAATATGCAGAATGTTACAAGCAATCCCTTAAAATTACATGTGGGAGACGTTAGCATGGTAATTTTTGAAGTATATTTTCCTCTGTAGGATAAGCTGGATGCAGTAATGTTTGTATACTGTATGTCCACAAATAAGTAAAAATCTCAATCTAAATATTGTAAAAATAAGATCGTTGCTTTTTAAAGCCAGAAGATAATGTTCATAAGAATAAATCTTCTAGAAAATGTTTTGTCTATTTTTAGTTTCAAATTAAACATTAATCCCCAAATTATTGACAGGCAGTTGTTGGAAAAAAGAGAATAATGAACAAAGATGCACGTGAGCGCATCACACTACGTCGGAGGATTCCTCCTTTTTTATTAACACTATTTTTATACACCTTTTTATAAACTGGTGAGTGAAGGCAGCTGCTTTAAGTTTTCAATTTGCTCTCAGTGCCTCACTTCCATATCTGTTATATTTGTTTATCGTTTTTTATTCTTCACTCGTAAATATATTTAGAGATTCTACCATTTGCTCTCCCTGGAGCTATCACACTTCGCCTACCGAAGATTTCAAGGGATTAACTGAGACTTTCGAACAGATAATAAATATTGTCACGGTAATAAACATGTTTGGACGTAAATTTGGGGAAAACATCAATAAATACAAAACATTATAAATAAATATACAACGCTTTTTAGCTAAACAAAATAAAAGAGTGTTTTATTGGAATTCAAAACAACTCAATTTTTAAGAATACGTGATCATGTTGTCTGAAATCATGCCAATGGTATTCCAATAAATATTACTGACTAAATCTTAAATTTAGTTACAATACATATTGATATTATTTCATTGCCAACATAGGGTGGATTTAAAACAAAAGAAAGCGACTATAAATACAGATGTGGATAAGAAAGTCGAGTGAAGGCCAGCCAGTAATTTTTTAAATTAAATATTTTGTCAAAAATATGAAATTAGGATATGTATAATGCATTTATTTATTTATAATGAACAGTAGTGTATGTTACATTTATTGACCATGAGTATTAGTTGTCGTGCACCAATAAATAAGCGGCAAGGTAATAATGAATTAAATTTGTTATCTTTGTGATGGCGAGCAAGCAGTCGTGTTACGCCGTGTAAACGTACAGCATTTAATATTTATGTGCGTTTGTAATATTTACTGCTTGTCACTGGCTTAATTACATTCAGAATGCATTGTACTTAACTCACACTAATAAGCAAAGCACGAACAATAAAACATGGTGAAATCTCTTCTTTTTTTTTAAAACAAATATTTAACGCTACAAAACTTTACTTTAGAAAAAAGAGAATCCTCACTTTCTTATACTAATTAAAACATAAGGAATTATTATAATGAAGAAAATATTACAACAAATATTATCGGAAATAAGTATGTTTTGTTATAGATATTTGGTTTCTTGTGACTCAGCCAACAAATTGACAAACATTTTTTTCATGTATTGTCTCCTATGTAGACAATAGCATCTATTCCCAATGCACCCTCGCTCCATAAACGAATACCAATCCACATTGGGTTCATCAATGTTAAATCGTCCGCTATTATACGCGCACATCCCATCTCATTTACGATACTTCAACTGCTATTGTCAACCGACTGTTCTAATAATAATAATAATGTGTTTCTGAAGAGACCCGAGCAGACCCCTCTGTTGGTCACTGTCAGTCAGGAGATGATAATAAAAACATTGGCGCATGTTGTAAGAGGGTTGGGAATGTTTTTACATAATGACTCCGCGTCGGACACAATATCTTGGTTGCCTTTCATCAGACTCGCTTGTTCTATAAAGGAAGTCATTTTGTATCCGGTCGCTGCATGCAGAGGGATCCAAGCCAGCTACTGCTCCCTCGGAGGTTTCTATGGTCAAACACATTAGTTGGACAGTCACGTAGATGCGTCCTCCACGGCATTACGTAATCTACTGACTATGATGACGTTGACATACTGTCGTTATTAAATTTTGCTGTTCACAATATAAATATCTAGTAACCTTTAATCTAGTCTCTTGTAGAAGTTTCGCAGCAGATATCAACACTTAGTTCAACACAAAGGTAGTTCAGCCAGTTTTCTGACCTACATGCTTTTCGGCATCTCGGTAAAAGATCAACAATGTTTCTCTTTTTCAAAAATATGGTTAATAAAAAAAAAGGAATTGTGTTTTCGGCAAGGATTAATATGTATATGTTTTGCTATATATATAAATATAACGAATACGCAAGTTTATGAACGATGTCAGTTATCTGTTGGCTGTATCTAAACCGATGGAAGAGAATAGAATAAGAAGAATCTATGGCCGTTTCGCTGTTGAATAAACACAGCTAGTTATAAATCCATCATTGTCCACGCCTTCTGTATGCTCCGTCGCAGATAGCGTGAAGTTATGGTATTTCGCATGGCATATTGTTATATTAATAAATGACAACTTTGTGCTACCGGTCGCAATGGAGCACTCGTCACTACCCCATTCCTCATCATACAAATTGTTATTTTTAGCATCGTGGCATTTGTTTTTCCAAAAGGTTAATATAGACGTTTGACTTCAATGTACTACTACATAAACAAAAAGAAATAACTTTGAGAAAAGTATGTAGAGTGAAAAAAATGATAAATGTCTATATCCACGCCCATTTTGTTGACAGATATACGTTTGTGTTATGATTCATTGTCTCACTTCATTATCAGTTCTAATAATAATGTTAATTAAAATTGTACAGAATATACTTTGTTTCTTATCTTAATGATTGATCGAAATTGTTATTTCACCGGAATGAAATACATGCATTTATGAATATTTCTTTATAACAACAAGTTAAATTAACTCATTAACGGGTAACATACATTAGTAAAATTTAAATTAATTTCTGAAAAATAAATTCTTGATCGAATCTAAAACGTCCAAAGATTTACAAGGAAATGTATCTGACGAAGAATTTTCAAATATTCTACAAGGACAAAAATAATAGAAAACAAACAAACTAATAATATATTTTAACCACAATATTAACTTACAAATTATAAACAAGTATTCAATATTGTGACGTATTTGGCGACAGTTGCGCAAATATTACTAGATTTACATAATTCATTCATTCAAAATATTTGCAATAATAAAAATTACCATTGGGTTTTTCTGTTTAACAAAACACTGTTATTCCTCAACCACAGTAATGCAAATATAACCATTATCAATTATTAAATATATTCATTTGTATATCTAACTGTATAAACGATTTTATTGTTAATCGTCATTGTGTTTCTAATTAAACATTTGGCGATGACATCATTTTCTCTCTCCCTCTGTCACCTTCTCTACTTCATTCTCTGTCTCTCTCTCTCTCTATGTCTGTCTCATACATATTCTCATTACATACATGCACATTACACACACACACACACACATACGAGTATAATTCTTACAAGAATAATAATAAAAAGCAGCATTGTATATGCGTTATTAATGGTTATGTGTTTCATATGAATATTATACGTTGTTTATAAGATGACAAAGAGCGCCCAAGATCAACAATGTACATATAATGTCTATGATACATGCTTATGTCTTCTCATGTAATTACATCATTAAAAATATTGAACATCTCTGCGCTTTACAATTCTTGTAAGTGTGTGTGTGTGTGTGTGTGTACAGTGAAATGATGTGATACGCTGGACAATTATCATAAAAAACGTTTATTATTTAATCAATTTCCATGATTTATTATTCAGATTATAAATGCTTCTTTAACTTTTTATTTCCCGCAACATAATTGTTATATTGCAACTATTAGTCTATGTGGGAAACCATCGTTGGTAAAAATGTACACTGTCCTGAGTAAAATTCAACATTAACTAAATAAATACTTAATAATTAATTTCTCTGCTGGAATTCAAGGAATTGCATTTTATTCCAAGAAAAGAAAAGAAAAGAATTTGAATTACGTCTAACAAAATTCTTTTTATAATTTGTGGCATATTTGATGGCTGGAATTCATTTTTGTCGTAACCAATGCTGGATCTTGGTGTACAACAAAACTGAAAATTGACAGCAGGCATGTATGTTGGCAAAGAGAAGTATAGACTATGCATAATGGAATCTTCTTTTGATTACCATAGGTAGTGTCCAGTGCTGCACAGCACAGGCCTCTTGTTTATTTATGAGCTGGGAGCGTTTGTCCTCTTTGTACAGTGGCTGTGTGAGAAAGTATCACGAGAGGAAATAGTCCCTCGCCTCAAGTTCCGGCATGCCCCCCTCCCGTCCCTCTTGTTGCTGCCCCTCCAGCGACGCGCGCCACTGAAGCTCAACGCACGGTTGACCTGTGTCCACACCTCGCTAACATACTCCTCAAACAGGACCGAATCTCAAACATTTCCATTCCCGAATTTTCATCTTATACATATTTGTTTTTATCTATCAAGAGGCATGTACAATATCTATAAACCATAAACTGTCATTTACAGTACGATACTTGTGTGCAGCTGACGAATTCTCCGAGACACGGTATACGAAGAATTTTTATCCTTTAATCTAATACCTTTGGAATAGAGCCACATTCGAAAATGTGAGCAACATACATCCAAGTATATGAATTATGAAGAAGACATGAAGAATGTTACAGACACATCGCCGAACACTGCAGATCTTTTGTCGACACAGTAGGATGAATTAGAAAGAAAGTCCGGCACTGGCAAAGTTGTTAGATTGGCGGGCGACCACGACAAACCAAGCCAAGGAACGCAGAATGTGAATTCATTTTGCCAGTTTTCAAAGGGAACATCCGAGAGTGGTCGGTCTCTTCTGACAGGCCTTCCGTGTCGATGCACATCAGAACTAACCTCAAAAACACATCCACATCATTCGCAGAGGAAACCATAGAAATTCATATACAACTCCTAAAATATTACAATATAATTCATCATCGAACCGTTTATATTTATGTTGCAACTTTTTTGTTCCTTCACCATTACTTCCTTCGTTTTTCCCAAAGTCAACTTCCTATTTATCTTGCTGTCCTTTTGAAGCGTTTTAAGTTTTGGTCGCCGATGCGAGAAGGATACGTCGAATGGTATCCGAGGAATTGTTTGAGGGGAAACAACGCTCATATTTCACCCGAACATAGACGATAGCAGGTCGCTCACAAAAATTCCTTCACATTCAGCAAGCGTGGGGAGATTTAGGTAAGTGTATGAGAATTTGAAAGACAGGAAATCGGTGGGTATTTTGTTGGTGACGTTTGGAACGTTAACAAAGATGTAAACCACTGACACTTTGCTAGGTTTCTGAAGTTTAACTTGATAGGTGTATCCAAAAAAGGATAATAAACAAAGACGTGTATTGATATTTTGTTTAGTCAAGAATTTAAAAGACATATTTCTTTTTAAGCTTGTATATGTTGAATGATAATACCGATACTTCAGAACGCAAAGGTTATATATCCGGATATAAAACAAACTAGCATCGTACTTTAATGCTGATTGTTGTTATAACAAGCAGCTTCAGTTTGCCAATAGAGATGAGATGAATTATCAGAAACAGAATTCGATGAATTGGCAGTCAATATTTTGTTTTGATAATTCGTATAAAGCATACATGATATCATTATTTCCGTAAAAATATTATTAATTATCATAACACTGTTAAAGCAGTGTATATATATACAGTATGTGTATATGCAATATCCACATTTGTTTGATTATATAGATACGTAAATAAATTTGTTTTGCAAATTGTGTTTTATGCTAGTGGTTATCAAATAAACAGGATTCTATACACATGCATAAAGGGTGTTTGTGTTTTAGAAAATATAATTTCATATACATATATGTGTAGGTATTTGCTATGTTTAAATTAATTATACTTGTATCACTATTCGAATTTAATTTCAAAATGTATTCAGTTATTTCCATTTTGTATATTATTTTCAATAAACACATTATTCACAGTCTACAACTTTTATTCTTTCTAATTTTTTAGCTCATCATACAATTCATGTGTGACAATTCGAAATCAAAATATATTTGCACAGAAATTCGTTTTACGTCTTTCTGATTCGAAATTGTATATTTCATATATACTCTGAAGGCATTTTAAATCCGGAATTATAAGGTTCAAATATTACTGTTTTTTTTTTAATTCTAATTTATCTACAAAATATTATGAAATTCTAGTGATAACTATGTATAATAATGTCGAGTACAGGCCACTCCATTTTTTTTTAAATGAAGACTTCTCGAAAGTAATTTAGAGACTCCCGGTTCTACCTCTCGTCCCTATTAATTCGGGTTATATTTTCATTGATTAGTATAATATACAGAAACCATAAAAGACTCATATATACAAACAAATATTTAAAAACAAAACCAAATAGAAAATGAAATGAAAAGCCCGGCCACTCTTAACGAACGTGATCCATGGTTCACTGTTTTTAACTCTCATAAAAGTGTGTGTGGGTGTATTAGTAAAAATACGTATTATTATGTTTGTGTGTGTGTGTGTGCATTGAGCGGCCATTACGGTTGAAAAAACAATCACAAATATTGTCCGTTGACCACCCTATGTCACTGGCATATTATCGACAACAGTGGTCCATCGATGGCGCACTCTCTGCTTTGCATAAACGCCGGCAGAGCGCCCGCTGAACGTGGGGGTTTGAGGCTTTTTAGAGTTATATAGCCTCATCGGCGGTGTACTCTCTTTCAAACGCACGGTAAAACTGTTATTTCAGCGTTTCCGATTCACGGACAATTCAATTTTCCCTGATCCTCTATCAAACAAACCAACAATCTGTTCCCTCTCCCTCCCCCTGCACCGCACCTCACCACTCCCATCAGAGCGTACGTAAATCACTCCACATACAGCACCGATTGTACCCCCTTGTTGGTTGGATTATTCCGACGCACAATGTTGTTGCTGCATATCGGTTTAAATTCGTTTGTAATTCGACGGTTTGGATACCTACCTCTATTGCGGTAGGTACACAAATAAAGGTCACCCATTTTTATTCGGTATTAAATTCGTTTAGTTTGTCTATAACAATCAAAGAATCAAACAGTGCATAGAGCTCATCATAACAATAATGATGGCATAATTTTTTAAATGAAGGAAACTGTTATCCAATCTCTGATATTGAAATATTAATCTAAATTGTTTGATATATTTATAAAAGTACGTAATAAGGGAAGCTTCGACTTTAGGGTCCAATAATTTGGGAAGTATGAGAGAGATTGAATTTAATATTTTGTTTAAATTGGTCCAGTATATTCAGAGGAGATGTGTCCATAAAGTACACGTAATTATCTCTTTTCTCGAACTCCAGAACTTAGAGAAATCAAAATGTAACAAAAGCAACCCCTTATTATTACTTGTTTAAATTCTTTTTTCAAAAATATGAGGTTTTTCCCGAGCGATATGCAAATTTAAAAATTGAAGTTTCATATATTTATCTTCGCCTTAATCGAATTTGGGACGAAAGGGAAATGCACATATTTGAGTTTATAAGACACAGACACAGGAGACAGAAACAATAGCTGTTTCCGTTAGGAAGCCAGTTCAGTAATAATAATAATAAAATATTGGATAAACTTGTGCATCATCATATGTATATATGTAGAGGAGAGATATGGTCTATTAGGTTGGTACGGTCGCAGTGCAGTGCACAGAAGAAGAGGAACCATAAAGTTCTCATACGCGAAACGATAGAGACACGGCTCCTCTTATAGCATTCATATTTCAAGCGACATCCGGGAACGTCGTGTTCGATACGATGCTAAATCACTCTAACGAGACGTGGATTGTCGATTCACATAACCGTCCGTACATTCATAAATACTTACTGAAATACCAGACTAAATTATTATTGTCATACATGCAAGCAGGTTCAAACAAACATGTCACAATAATATCAAACATTTATTCCCTTGTATTACGGTTCACAGTGAATGTCCCTGCGAGACCTATTATTTTATTAAATTTTTTTTTGTCAATCTGCTAAACTAAAGCAGACATATATATGAAGAATATATATTTCGTTAAAGTACGAAAGAAGAAAAAAATTGTCACTGTATAAATATATTGTATAATAATAAATGTGTTTTAAAGAATTAATTTTTCTTAATTCTTTATTATAAGCAACAATGTTGCAAAATATTAGATGTGTATTGGATATAACGAGCGAGTTAAAGCCAAATAAAAATACAAGTATCTTCGTTGCCAATTCAGACCGAGCAAAAATAGCCTTTTAATTTAAATGTCATCTTGTTCAATCGCATCCAAATACTGTACAGCCGGTTCAACAATGCGTAGGGCAACAAAGAGATCCCTAGTGAATCTATAAGTATATGGACCCTTGTCCAATGTGTTGTTGGAGTGCGGGGGGCAGGAAGGCGAAGCCATATAAGAGTGGTCCATTCGCCCCCGCCGATCAAAGCCCCGAACCATGTTCCAATTAATCACGACGAGCGGATTAGAAATATTACGGTGATTATTTAAATGAAGACATAAATACTTGTCATTTTGGGCCGTGCCGCAAATGCATTCGACATTCCTACATCGGCCACACAATACATTGTCAGCGACAATGTTGTATTATATTATTCGAGGAACATTCAATCAACGCAGTGGTTCTGCGGCAAAAGCTTTCTCTAATACTTGTTGTAAAAATATTGTTGATCAACTTGGAAATTCTCCAAAAACAGGTTATTAAAATGTTTATTGTTATTATTCAAGAGTGATTGAATCTTATGAATTCAATGCTGTATCACATAGCAAATCCCAGATTATTTTTAACTATGACATGTTAACATGCGTCATTACATTATTGTTTGGGAGACATTGTGTTTACATTCGATTGTTACAATGATGCAAGACCCCAAAGGCCATCGCTTACAAAAAGGAAAAAAACGATGGAAAATTATTAGTATTATTATTAATATGATGGGCGGTGGGTCACGGAAGTGGGGTGCGGGAGCTAATATGACAGTCATGCGTGCCTATTGAATACACATACTGTAACTCCCTATTCAAGTAAAATGTATATTTACATTTTGAAAATTGACTGTAGCGAATCTGTGACACCATTGATATTTGTTGCTGCAAATGTTGCTTTTATTTTCTAGGTTAATTTGACCTCATTTTGATGTTTCTTTTTTAATTCTTATACAAATGCATGTCAAATTAGGATTGATTTTTACAACACTATTAGAAACTAGTCCTAATATGGGAGTGCCTCTAGGGTGTCTATTATACTTTACCAGCTAATTTAAAACATTCAAATATTTAATAGGTAAACATTAATTCATTGTGGAATATATTTTAAACCATTTTCGCCTTTGAAAATTGTTAATCCCTAGTTACAATCCTTTTTTTTGCATAGCTTTCGTAGGGTAAATTTAAAACAAAATAAAACATTATTATATATACTGATAGTTAAAAAACAAGTAGTAGAGTCTAGGCCACATAGAAATGACTTATAAGTTCTATTTGAATTATTGAAGAAATGCTTTTCAATCAGAATGTACTGTTTGATAATATACAATAAATGGTTTTAAAATTGAAATTTTAAAATGAAGAAAACAACAGAATATTGGCCTATATATTCCAAAATAAACGAAGTTCTTTATAGAATTATGATGTGATAGGACTGTTTGACCTATGGTACCCATTAGTTAAAAATATTTATGCTTATTATCACAGACAGTTATTATATTTATCGTTCATTACATTTCGACTGATGCATGGTATAATTTTATATAATTTTTATCGTAAAGTTACACAAAAGGTTCAAGGAACACTGTTTTCGGGTCTCCTATTTTTGTTTGTCAAAAATAAAATTAATATTTAAAAAAAAAAACAACTTAAAATACTGCGTATTATTTGTGATAAGATATATCTTTAGTTTTAAATTTATAGATTAGTGTGTTCTTAATATTCTGTTCTATATAATAGAAAACATTGTTAGAATGGAAAAATACATATTTTTAGATCGTCGTACAGAATGTACAAAAGGCTAAAGTGATCACATTCTCAGATCTAAAAATGTCATTAACAAAAACTTCTTGTCTTCTCGCCCTGAATCCAAAAATATATAATTCATTTACTTGAATGTATTCGCTCGATGAGTCGGTCGTAAGACCTGAATAAGGGAGATGTGAAGCGAACGTCTGTGCAAAATATCTTCAATGCCAAGATTGTTACAAAGAAACGAATACTATAGCGCTTGTGTACTAGGGAACGACCAGCTAAATAAAGTGGAATGATTACATAATAATTTAAAAAAAGAATCTGTTGTGTAGGTTTATTATAGTAATAGGTATGTACCTAAATTTGAATATCGTAAATAATTTTCTGCCTACTTGTACCTATTTTGAGTATTTGACGGTTATTTTTGGATTGTGTTATACAAATGACGCTTGCTAAAGATGACATTCTTGAATACGGGCGATTTTGTATCATAATATGAGCCGAGTCGACCATATGCTTTCCAATGCAAATATTCCAAACAAATATTGTTCCAAGCAGCGATGATATTTTTATTTTATCCGTGAATTATTTATTTTTACACACATGAATACCGTATTATTCTTTTTTGTAACACTTTATTTTAAATACAGGATAAAAATACTTTAGTTTAAAATTACATAAATCGTATGCGCTGTATAGAAATAGTAAGAGTTTATGAAATATTTGGATGACATTCATACAATTTTGTCGTGCGTTGTATAAAAAAATTAAAATGCATCAACTTTAAGGCAGCTTGGCGAACTTTTATTTCGGTAAGGACTTCCATTTATTTTATTATTACTTTCTTATACGTAATATATACAACGAAGAATAAAGCAACATACATGCAAAGTACATATATATGTTTTTATTGTATTTTACTTTCCTATATGTAATCTATAAAAAAAAGTATTGAGATCACTAAAAATAGAACTCGAAATTTTAATAGAAATATCCGTTTTGATGGTTTTTGAATCCATTGTGACTTTCTCAGTGATCTCTGTGTATGTATGTGTGTGTGTGTGTGTTAACATTCTACAGCCTATACTGCTGAACATATAAATATAATGTTTTGAAGTTAAGATATGTACAGAAAATATCCGAACTTTATTATTTTAAACTTTATTATTACTTTTACAGATTGTTTGTTGGCAGCAATGCGTTGTGCATAACCTCCTCTGTAACCACATGTTCTTGGATTGTTGATATTTCGTTTAGTTTTCGTGATATTGTTATTTGAGTGCAACGTATATCTCGAGAAAGAAAACCTTATATTTTTAAAAAGAACATTTCAACTAGAAATGCTTGCGTGCTAAGTTTCTCAAAAACGACACGAGTTAGAAAAAAGTTAGTCTTATAAAAGTTAAAGATATTTTAATTTCTAGTAACTATTGTTTGAAAAGCTTTTTCGAAAAATGTACAATTTATTGCCTAAACGATTTTCAAAAAAAAAATATATATTTCTACATTTACGTTTCACTAGTTAGCATACATACATACATACAATCGAGTGAATGGCACTCCAAATTTTTATTTACATTGAGAACAATCATTTGTGTAACAACAAGTTAGTTTAAAGAACAAAGTATTGTTTTATTTCAACTAATTTTATGTTATTCCAAATATATTTTTCATTGAACCAAAAACTTGAAATAAATCAAATAAAATTATAAATATTGCCACTACTCAAACTAATATTTTTCGCTGTATCCATAAAATTATTTTGTCATTGAATAATACGTGCTATATTTCTCAGAATGTATCATATTAATTTCGAGGATATATGTGTGAAAACAATATAACCCAAAGTTTTAGTGGCGACCCACATTTTGGGACCACTTGAGAAAAAGGCTGTATTCCCTAATAAATCCAAAACACGATTGTTCACTTTAGGCATAGTCGTCGAGAATAGTTGAAATGTAAACGGACACCTTCGACAGGCCATATGGATGAAATAGATGGCGACAGTGTTCCATTCCAGGGCCCATGCGGCGGTCATAGAGATTACACAATGGATATGTGAGTATTCGTTGTAAAAACAACCAGATGAATATAATATTATGGTCTGGTCGGGCTATATGGCAGCGTAGAACAAAACATCGAAGCACATCTGTTTGCCATTACTCGTCAACAGTCTGCGTTCTGCGATGTGTTGTCTTACAGCATCCTGCCTTGCCTGTCCCAACTCACAGCCCGACACTATTAGCTACAGGACCTGTTTGCCACCGCTTCCTTTCAATACATACTTTTACTTTCTTATACGTTAGGTATATGAAAATGTATTGTAATCAAAAAAATGTCGAAATTGATTCCTTCTTTCAATTTTGACTATTTTCTATTTACATCTGTATGTGAACGCCCTACAGCTTATACCATTGAACATAAAAATATGAAAATTACAGACACACTACTACTACGTATGGCTATAAGTGTAATAAAGCTATATTATACAAATAGTAATAGCACACTAGATTTTATAATTTTTAGGACGTCGTACGAATTATTGTGCAAAGCTATAATTGTTACAGACACACGACGAGTACTATAGTATTTTTGTACTAGTGTACTACGGAGCTAAAATGATTTTGAGGCAACATGCGATAATTCATATGGCTTTGGCTATTAGCCGCCGCGCACACGGAGAACGAACCTCTTGACAAATACCACATGTCCCATCTGAATGTGTGGGTGACCCACTCATTCCGATACGCAGAACAAAGAATCACAGTGCACTGAATCCAGGAAATATATGTCACCAATTATTTTTTGCCCAACAACATTTGTTTATTTTACTAACAAACTCATTATTGTTATTATTAAAATAAACATGATGTCATTAAACATAGTATCGAATACATGATTTCTAGAATATTTGTGGTTATTATAAATTATTTAAATGATATTAGGAAAGAAACATGGGACAAAGAAATTACAAAAAACAAAATCTTCTAGTGTCATTGACAAAACAGGCAATGTTAATTTAAATTCGTGCTTAGAATAACAAATTATAATTCACATAATGTTTTGAATGATTTACCTAGAGAAATAAAAAATTGCACTTGCTATAATAATAAATTAAAATTATATATTTAGGAAATTGTTTTAGATATTATTATTGTTGATTAATTTATATTTTACTATACTACTCTCATTATCGTTTTTATTATGTTTTGAAATATTAGTAATGTTATTATTAATTGATTTAGAAAATGAATTTTTTTCATACCTTTTTTTAATGAACTAAAAAAAATCTATTTAAAAGAAAATAAAGCAATATACATAGGTACTAAAAGTCGAGTGAAGACCACTCCAACTTCATTTTAAATCTTTGTACAGCATGTACAAAAAGAGCAGTAGTATGTCTGTAACATTATTGTACCTAAAAAGAACTACACAATAATTCGTTCTGATTCTGAATATTTTCAACATTATCGAATATATGTTTAAAAGGGGTTTACGGTTTTATAAAATTAGTTTTAAATTGGCCTATTATATTATCTGTTTCTAAGAATCCAAATAGATTTTTATTCGGATCATAAAGCTGTTGCACATTGTATGATTAATGGTGCCTGAATACACACACACATACATACACACATGTATATAGCGAGACTGTTCTCCACATATATGTATGAGCAGTCGTATATGTTTTGTAATACGATTGTATTGAATGGACAATTATACTAAAACAATGGCAGCCATTGTGGTGCAGATGAAAGTGCGGCTTACTAGTAAGTAAGATGCTGTTCGTCATCCAGTGATGCTTAACCAAACCGGAAGTACTTATAACACACTACTACTGTGCTTCGAAAGACTTGGAGATTCACTTTAGTGTTGTTCTGGTTATGACTGCTTCTTTCTTGGCATCACTTCTAATATTAAGTTTCTACAGATCTACTTTTGTTTGCAACAGTTTCATATTTTGTAACTTCGGTGTCTCCAACTTGCTACAATATACTGTTAAGTCTTAAGGTGTATTTATAGTGAAATAATTAGTAATTATGCTTAAATTTTACAAGTAATAATTCCAGTTTGTTGTATGACAAAGTTTAGTTTGTCATGTAAACTTAACCGTACTATTATTTAAAATATTGATTACTATTTGCAATTTCGATTCGTGATTACTAATTTAATCGGTGTGAATACACCTTTAGACTGGCAGCCATAATGCAAAAAAAAAAACTAATAAATTTAGGTAAATTGTAAATTGAATTATGATGTTTAAGTATAGGAACAATTTTGTATATTAAATTGCTGTGTTGTTATATAGGTGTGAAATTACCATTCCACTAATTTTTAAAACCCGGTCTAACAACTAACGTTCGTCCGGAATACTAATGACTTTTAACGATTAATTACGCTAATCTAACTCTTCCTTATTTCTCAATCCGATTATTGCCAAGTGTCAGTTTCATTTATTTGCATTTCATTACGAACATGTTCAGGTAATTTTCTCGCAAAAAAACTGAACCCTGCAAAAAAACGTGCGCTAATTTATGACTCTGTCCGATTCTTTCGCATTCTTTTTCGCCTAGGTAATCTAGAATTCGACGATTTTAAAAACAAACACGTCCTGCGACGAGGTCAACGATATCTTGAATTATTTCGAATTACTACAATTTTATTACTGCACATAAAACTTATAATAGTTTTATAGTTTATATAATTATACTATGCAAGTTATATACGTGATTATAATTTAAGTTTCCTTACATACTGAGAAGCCACGTGACAATAGTCAAATCATATCCAGGGGATCTCAAAACGGCTTTATTCAATCAATCAATGGATTTTTTTTTATGTTATGTTCCTTAATCCCAATACTTTCATTTAAAAATCAGAAAATACATAAAATGATTTTAAATTATGGTTTTTACTTTCTTATACGCTATATATATATATAAAAAGAAACAAAAAAATTACTTGATGAAAATATCCGCTTTGAGAGCCCATTAATCGATTTGTTCTGTCTGTGTATGTGTGTATGTGTTCAGCCAATATTGTTGTATATAAAAATTGGTTTTAATTTAAGATTTGTATATAACCGGAAATAAAATCTATTAAAAAAAATTACCGGTATAAATGGTTAATTCCTGCTAATGTTTACATATTTCGAAAACGGTATTAATTAGAGAAAGTGATTCTTATAAAAGTAAAACGGCACGCGTTTAAAATACATTATAAAAAATTTATGTAATTTTAATATGATTTTCACACTGTAAATATTATAGTAATGAACAGAAATTTAACAAATTTTAGTAAATTTACTAATATTCTGTAATTCCAAAAGATGCATTGAATATGTAAATTTACATTTATATGTATGATTACTACGATTATTGTTGGTCAGAAATTAATCATCAATTTTTGATATAAATTTAAAAGCTTTTCGAAACATGTACCAATTACTGTAAAATCGCTTTTGAAAATAGTCATGTTACATTTACGTTTCCCTAGTTACTATGAATTTAAAATAAAATTAAACCATATTATATTATATAGATATTATATATATATATATAGATATTATATACAAGAAAGCTGAGTGAAGGCCACACCAGTACAGAGAATATGAAAAAAAAAACGATTGTAAGATTTAAATGTCCAAGTCCCAAAATTACATTTAAAGTTTATCCTTACCAATGCTATGCAAAGGGCACCAAAATCAAAATGTTGAACTTAAAACAAAACTTGAGTTTAAACCATGACTATAATAACGGACCCAACAAAAGTGTTTTTATATATATCCTATATATTTTTCTGGAAGAGATTAGGAACAAGGTTTGGTGAAAAGATGGAATAGCTGTAAGAGAATATAATAATTCGGAAATAAGACAATAATTAACAGGTTATTTGTATCGTGAAGCGATCGCGGACCGGGTTAAAAAACACAACAATTGTTATGGTAATCGGGCGTTGGACGGCGAACCGGTTTCTCCACACTACCTATACACTCGCCAGAGGTTGTTCACTCTCTTTCCACTTGTCTCTTCGCGTTTGGCAATTAACACGCGAAGATAATAGCCGATAACTTTTAGATTAGGCGCTTATACATTTATCCGAGACATGTACCTATCCGTACACGTTTAGATTGTACGTGTGTGTGTGTTTGAGTGTGAATATTATTCATAATCTTTACGACTCGGATTCTACTCTCTTCACACTTAAAATTACGGTATATTTATAAATGGAAACCGGCTAATCCGGAAAGTAATTCGCTGCCAAGGACATTGTGAAGATCTGCTGGACCAAGCGCCTGATTCCATTCACGGATTCAAGGGAAACCTGCTAAACGTTCACTGACGCTCGCTTATTTATGCGACCAGAAACGCAGACATAATATGAAAACAGATACACTGCTGATACTGAACTGGGAGTGTAAATATTTGATCGTATACCAGACCAAGAGTTTGTTATTGATTGGTTTCCGACGAAGAACTCGCCCGATACGGACCAAAGAAAGATACTAATTTGTTGAGAGACTGAATTTACCGTGAATCATATAAGGAATTGTCTCAACAATCACGAAAAGATCAGAAGACATTTCAAATTATGCTAATAGTCGCGTTTAACAACATGACTCACTCCAGTTATTTTAAAAGTGAGCTAATAATTGTATTTATCATTAAAATCACTTACATCGAACAAATTAACAAATAAATTAGAAATTACTCAGTGAATTTCAGTAACAATTCAAAATAAAATCTCACACTACACAAGTGTAAAATTTAACTGATGTAAAACGTCGTTGAATTAATTAATAAACATGTATAAATAAAATATATAAATATGATACTTTAAACTTAATGTTTGAATAGTGTCCGGAAAAAATTCATCAATTGTTGAAAACAAAATCTAAATCGTTTTAAAATGAGTTACTGATTCGGCAAAGGCCCGAAAAAACCTAAATGTTTTATAAAACTGTTTTGTTTGAAAAGTTTTCCCAAAGTACGTATGATTTTTAGTAAAATAGTTCCATGGATACATTTAAATAAATGTATTATGAAAATGCATGATCAACAAATGTCAATATTTTAAACAAAAGTACAACAATATTACGGCGGCGAATTACAAAGGAATATCTGGTAACAGCATATTCCGTATTAGTAACAATGTATTCTTAAACTCTATAACGTTACAATAATGCAAAATATTACGATGTAATACACATTTTGAACAATACTTTGCAAGAATACGACAACTACGTAGGTCTGAATATGATAGTTACAAAGGTGTTATAGATGAATAACAACTAACAATAAGCTATATTGCTCCTCTAGAAAACTAGTACACTATTCAGTTTCTAGTTCTTGGGACAAATTTGTAGGCAATAGCGACGACATTATAATTGTGCGACTCTAATTAGACGTTGGGTATGGGTATGGGGGTTGGAATGTCGCAATGCAAACTCACCGGTGGTGCAGTAAGCCGGCGAAGATGTGTCCAGCGCTGGTGCGGTCAACACATGTCCACCACGGTAGGTGTCCGGCCGAAGCCACCGTTGTCTTCTTTATCGACCTGTCCGGTCCACTACACTGTCCACAAGCAACCACGACAACGATCTTCAGTTCACCACGTTCTGCACGAAATAGTAGCGCTGTCTTCGTCAGCGTCGAAAACACTAGCTATAGCAGTACCTGTATTGTGTGTGTGTGTGTGTGTGTGAGTGCATGAAGTACCATATAACTTGTGTCTCACTACTCCCGGTTCCACAAAACAAATGAACAAAACAAGGGGCGTTGCGCGCCAGGGATGCTCCGATCGACTTGCTTCGGCAACCCTTCACTCCACACCCCTTTAGGTATTGTTTGCTTGGCTTCCTATTGGCGGCGCTCGCAGATAGCCGTATTGTCTGTGTGTGCCACTGATTGTCCAAATTGTATATCCAAATCGCACTGATGTCGCCGATTGATTGTACGAAGGTTTGCGCGCGCGAATTTCTGCTGGTGCCCAGCTGAACAATACAATGCGTACCCGGTGCGTAACGCGATGCGTCTGCCTAGTCTTCGGTCGCCGTGTACTCCGCAGCATCTGTTGCCCCCACCACACGTTCATCTGGCGTTTACACCCCGCCTACCGTCGACAATCGCACGCCCATTTCACCCACGTGCGATGGACCGCCCCTTCGCAGATCGATGCCAGCTTTCTTACTACACTATCATCTGCACGGCACCGGAACACTTCCACGGAATAACAGGTAGAGTCCCACACACACACACACACACACCGTCATCACACCTAATCAAATTACTCCTCAAAGCCACAGTTTTCAGATTGAACTGTTTCACAATTCAACAACATGTTTTTATGCATTGTTGACAACAATATATTACATTTACAGAAACCGTTATCTTACAATTTACTGTGCAAATCAAATGTTGCAACAATGAGTTTTAACGTATTATTAAGAGGAATCTCCATAGCCGCTGCAAACATAGCTAAACAAGGTTTTTTCGAACCCTTAAAACTCCTTTATTACAACATTAAAATGAATGAAATTTTGTATTTTCAAATAGCCAATACTTCGCTCTAGCCTTCTCTTGTTCGATTTTCAAGTTTTTGCCTAGATTTTTTTTTATTGTTCTATATTTACCCTATTTTCAAATGTCCATAGCTTTTATTGAGATGACAAATTTAAAAATTCAAAACTAGACAAGGATACATTGACTATTTTTCTATCGGAATATTCTAAAAGTTTTATTCAAAAAAATGTATTAGCAAGTATTTTAAGGGTCAAACGAATGCTTCAACTGAGTAGTAAACAGCATTGGATCTTATGGCGCTACGATATTCGTGCGCTTCCCCCTTTACACCGACTTGTAAGGACGGGCAACCATGGGGATTCCTCTTAACTATATTTATAATATTAATAAACCATCACATGTAATTCATTGTTGTCCAACAAAACTCAGAAAACAATATAAATAATGATAAACAATTAAATTTTTTTTAAAAATATTAGGAACTCGCTGGAAAAATAGAATTTTTATTTTGATAGCCATTGATTTTATTTAAGAAAATACCTAATCCAAATATGTGATCAAACTTGATTGGCGAGCATAAAATTATTCATAGCCAACAATAAATATGTTAAATTTCAAAATTATTATATTTATTTTTTATGATCTCTGGGTTTAATTCGAAAAGACATTACCTACATCAAACGTTTTAGGATGTATATTAAGGAGGGTTTAAAAACGTTTTTCTTGGTACCAAAACCCAAAATTCCCATTTGGTAATATTATATGTTATTCGCGTGTAGCCGCAATCACCGGAAGCGGCGCTACCCTGTGCGGCGCGGCGTTCGCTCCTTCGCGCTCCAATTGTTCAATCCTTTGGCCGAACGGCAGCCCGCGATTTGGTATTGTTGTGCGTCAGTCCGGGGCGGGTCTTCTGCGATAACACCCACCGCCAACGAGGGAACAATAGGTCTCTTCTCGTCGGTGTATATATATATATATATATATATATATATATATACGTGTAGCACACTGCGTGTGATGATATTACGCAACATCATTAATTTCGAGTGCGCAGTCCTCCTTTTAGAATAAGGTGTACGTACGTACATTGTCGGCTGGTGTCACAGAGACGCAGACATTTGTTTCAGAGCTGTTTTTGTTTTCGCATGAGCAAATCAGTTCAAAGTGTTGTTTGCACCGATGTTATCCGAAACTGTTTTCCATGTTAGATGGCAACACAAGGATTTATAAGATAGGTTTATTTTCATTTTGCGATCCATACGGTTTCATAAAAAGCTGCAGTGGCCTACACTTGACCTTATTATTTTTCATTATCTGTTTATAACAATGCTTTATTTGGTTTTAAATACACCCTACGATTGCTATGATACAAAATTAATATGTATTGTAACTAGGGAAACGTACATATTAATTAATCATTTTCAAATGCGATTTTTCAGTAAATGGTACATTTTACAAAAAAATATTTTAATTAAAAGTTGCTAGAAATTTTAATATCTTCAACTTTTATAAGAAACAATGTTTCTGTAACTCATGCCATTTTAGAGATAATGAGAAAATATCATGAGTAAACTGTTATTGTTTTCAAAAATAGGTTTTTTCAATTTCAAAATATTGTCTTCAACAATTTTGGCACTAAAGCGTTCACACACACACAGACGTCATCTCGAAAATAATCAGATTCGATTTGTCAAAACTTGTATTTCCGTTAATATCTGAGTTCGAAATATTTCATGGTTACAATACATCCTTTTAGACTTCGTCCAAGAAAGCAATGATGCAAGTACTTCAACTACATTTAATTGTAGTTTCACAGTAAAAATGATGTAAATTTCCATTTACTGAATGACGAGCTTAATAGAAAATAGATTCAGTTAAGTTCGTATGAAAGCGGTTGGTATAATATAAGTGTTGAAAGTGTGTATTCGTGACAACGTTGGTTGTATGAAGCCATGGAGTGCCGTAGTAGTATGTACCTAGAGAGCGTCGGTTACATGTCCCGTGAATAATGTATAAGCATTAGTGGAAGTTATAATGGGTAGCTGTTTGAAGGCACATTTTACCAGAGATATATAATTCCTGCGGAGAGGTCGTCCAAAACAAACGAATCCAAAGACGTTCCACGACCGCGCCAAGCCGAACCGAACCGAACCGAACCACTCGCGCAATGACTTGCTTATAACTTGTTTGCCGTCTCCAGAGGGTTCGCCCGGTACACACAGTGTCATCTGGTGGCGCTGTGTGCTTCAATGGAGAATGTTATAACGCAATTACACTGGCGGTGCATTAAATGTCATGAAATTTAAATGAAGGGGTTGCGAATCCACCTTGCGGCACGCTCCCAAACTTTGCTGCGCCAACAAACGCTCGCCATCTCTCTCACACACACCCTAACAACTAATTGGTTACATTATACGATCTCTCATCATACTCCATGCAAACACAACTCTGATTTTAATATTACAGGCCACACGTTCACATTTTAAAACATTTTTATTCGGCCCACATTTTTCAAATTGTTACTGAATTATTTATTTTATAAATAACTCGTTTATTCTAATATACAATTCAGTCGAATACATAAATCTACTTGTCAAATTTAAAAACAGAATTATTAACGAAAGGACATTTATTATTCATATTTAGAGAGAAAACTGTAGAATTATTACATATAATCGGTAAATAATAATATAAAAGGGGGCTTTTACTCGATTTTTTTTTGTACTTTCACTATCTATTATTTAATAAATCATATGATCTGCCAACATTTTGACAAGTAAACAAAAATAGACTCACATAATTTGATATTTGTCATTTTCCTTCGTTTATCACAATTAGATCGACTGAGAACATGTAGGAAGATAAATATTGAAATATACAGTATATATTAAATATTATATTTGAATATTTGAGGTGAATATTAAGGAAACAATCTATATTTTACATTGAAGAAATAGTTTTGATAACGTAATAAAATAATAATCGAAATGGTATTATTTTAGAGTATTACTGTGCAGTATTGGTTAGTTGGACAGTTTGTTTGGGATACATATTTCTTATAATGAGAACTACGTACCAGAAAGTCGAGTGCAGGCCACTTTACTTTTTTTTTCTACATATAGAATATATATATATATATATATATATATATATATATATATATATATATATATATATATATATATATTTCCCCAAATAGATAATACAGTGAGCTGAAGGTAATGGTAATGCTTGTTTTTTCATTAATTCAAATGGTAATTTGTATAGCCGTAAAAATTACTGGCATCTGCAGAAACTCTGGTTTGCTAAAATATGTGTATTTATCTTTAGGCAAATATACTTGTGCTTTGTGCAAATAGTAAGTAATAATAATAAGTTAGTTTCTATAAATGATTTATGTTAATTTTACTCAAAAGTGTATTGTAAGTACAAATTTTAGCATAAATTGTTTTAAATTATATTGCGTAAATGCACTTGCATTTAAATGAAAATAAACGAAAAATTAGCAACGGCGTTTCGTTCAAAGATTCAACAAAGTGATTAGTTTGATACTTAAATATGAGTAATTTTAGCATAAATTAAAATATGTACGCATTTACAATACGAAGAGAGTCTTATCTTGTAACGGAACCAACTTGAAAGAAGTGATAATCATATTTGTAAATCATTTAGAACAGTTGCGAGCAAATGAAAGATGAGCGCATTCGATAAAATTGAGTTGGGTGCCAATGGCCACGGTCAGTCAGTCATCTGCCGTTAAAAACGCGCTCGCTCGCGGCCGATAAGTTGTCGGACACGCGTGCTCTATGAGCGGAGATGGCATATGGATGGTATTTGCGCAAGCAAGCCGTGCGTGCGCTATAATAAGCCGTCCGCCCATAGCGGAATGTCTCATTAGCGAGAAGGTGTATGAGAGGACGCACTTTAGGCCGTTGCGTCGAATACCCAGCCACGACGAATTATCGGACTTTACATTAAAATACATTTGTGATTCATCGCTATTACCATTGATCTATAATCGCATCTCTATCCTAAATCATTATTAGGGTTGCTTGCTTAAAATTAAGCAGTTTACCACACTGAGAAATGAAGTTACTTTAATCAATTTAGGTTTACTAATATTACATTAACTACATTGATTACAGCCAATTCAATGAAGAGTTATATTAAATAAATGCTATATTTGCTAACCCCAGATAAGCTTTCATTAATATAAGTAGATCTTATTACCGTATAAGATACATAAATGCACTATGTTAATAAATCATACTTTCGTAAAATATGCATTAATTTTAGAAATAAAATAATAAAAAAAATTATTCTAGTTATAGAAAAAATATACTTGAATGTATAATGCTCTGTATCTTCGGTGATAATAAAAGGTTTTAAAAATAATACCCATTATTAGCTTTTCTTTTTAATATTGCAATTCTTTGTTGGGTACACATATTTTCAAATTTAACCATAAAGCAAAAAAAAAAGGAAATAATAATATATTAATATTTTTGTGCAAATTATTGAGTAATATAAGTCGGATAGTGGCATAGCCTAATTATAATATGTAATAACAACAAAAAATCAATAACTATAAAAATGTAATCTATTTATAATTGATAAAAAAGACGAAGAAAGTTTATTTTTGGACTTGTTTTTTTGATTGATGTTGATTCGTACTTTAATTTCGTTCCATTTTTCTAAAATTAGTTTAATTTGAAATAAATAACAAAATAATGTTCGAGATTATTTAAAGCGCAGCATTTTGGATTGAACATGGTATGTCTATTGGGAATGCACGCCATGTGACACTACTTGATCCGCGAAACAGGATGCGCTAACTATCCGTGCTATTCTTGTGCCATGGGCGGGTGGCGGGGTGGTCCGACGGGGGCACAAAGCTGTTCATTCCACAATGAGATGAGAGGCCAACAGAAACGAAGACGACACACACACACACACACACACACGCACGCATCACGCATTCATACGCACAGTGATCGCGACACATTGTACCGTGAATGAATTCAGTTTAGTTTTAGAGCAGCTACAGCGCGACCTAGTTATACTCCATTCCATAATGTTTCTACTATTTTCGAAAGAATATGTTTTGTCTGTTTTTCTTATATTTATCAGAAACTCATATTTTTATATTGGACCACCAGCATTTAATTCTGCAGATTAATACATAGTTGCAAGCGCAAATACATTCAGTTCGCCGTACATATACATACATATAATAATCATAATTTAATAATATATATATATATATATATATATATATACTTTTGGTTTTGGAAATCTTATGTTATATGAGAATTATAATAAATATATATATATATATATATATATATATATATATATATATATATATATATATATATATATATATATAGCACCCCTGGAATAAGACAAGCTAAAAATGCAATGATTACAAATTGTGACCAAGATATTCTAACGCGATGAAACAAATGCTGCAGAGACAGTCTGGAATAGATGGCAGCAGCAAAGGCCCGAAACAGCAACAGTGATCGCAGCAAGTTTGGCTCGCCGATCGCACTTCCGGGGCAGTACGTCTCGGCCCGCGCAGTCCCCTGTGCCATTCGACATTGCAGCAGTCTCTACAGGCCAACCAACATATGAATGAACGTTTGTTGGTGCGTGCAGTGGCAGTGGCAGCCGCAGCAGTTCGAGCGGTCGCAGGCCAGAATTAGCCTGGAGCGAGCGACGGACGCGCGACTGAATTGCCGCGACAAGCCGCACTGGAAAACGCGACATTCTATTCATAAACCCCGAGAGTTGGTTGCGCCTGTCACTCATTTGGTCTACTTTCGGGTTCACGCTTTATTTTTGTTTTTGTCCGCCGATCTAGAGCTGTGTTATAATAACGCAAGGTCCGCGCCGTAAACACTAAATTACCAGCTGATTTTTTCCTCTGGATTTGTTTTGCTTTCGATACGGCCGCTTTTGAAATTCCCTGTCGATATCAAGAAACCAGTATTTTATGTTCCTTTTTAACGAATTAGTATCAAGTCATTTTTTTCATTATTATTAATAAATTTACATTCACTTTTGTTGTCTAAAACTACATTGAAAATTCATGTAATTTTACTAAATATTGGAAAGTAAAAACGAATTAAATATATTTTAAAATTTATATATTTAATATATTAGCAATATAATTTGGTGTAATTTACTTAATAAACCTAAAGTGTCCTGCACTCGACTTTCTTCTCCATTACATATTTGTATTTTGTTCTAAATTCACTCTACGATTATTATGAAGCAACGACGTAATAATATTTTTTCCTTCAATAGTTCTATCTCTTGAGCGTACACACAAACATTGAATTAATTTCAAACATCGTCAGATTTAATTCGGGGATGGTCAAAACGTGTATTTCCGTTAAAATCTCGAGTTCGGTAATTTTCATGATTAAAATACTTTTTTTTTAAATTTTGTCCAAGAAAGAAAAAATCTGCAAGGCCCTAATCTGAAAATACTAATCGCTACCAGTAACAAATAAAAATCTAACTACTTTCTGATTTTTATTATCGAATGCCAATACGTGTGATGAACAAAATTTGTTCTAAACACCAACAAAATGTATCTATGTATGTGTGAATTTAACTATGACCATAAATTCAATGTCTTTTATGTGGTGTATCGAATGGTCGCAGATGCATCTTGCGATGCGTCCACGTTTGGACGCTTCTAAATTTTTAATTTATTTCATCATTTCTACGAAGACATTGCGGGCACAAGAAGAGAAAGAAGAAGCACCATAAAAATAGAATGCAGTAAAACGGGGAGATAAAATGGTATAGTTGACGGGGGCTACCAATAAAAACGGCTATGTTGTATAAACATTTTTACGGTCGCGTTCGTGTTGGACAGCCAGCAACACGGTTGCATCTTTACGCGTCTTTGTTTCGAGCTAACCGTTTGATGAAAGATGCACTTGGAGAAAAGATGAAGAAGGCTGTCAGAACACATTCATTGGATGAAACGAAAATTTAATTCTTCATATTGAATTGCTGAACTGGATACAATTAAATAAATATGTCCCCATAAAAATAGAAATCTCGTGTTAAATGCAGTTGTGGAAAATGAATATATAGTATACTTGAATATGCTTAATTTGAGAATTGCAGACTCGGTGTCTCGACATACAAGTTCTATTCTTGACATACGTTAAAAACAAAAGAAATAAAAAGTTGAAGTGAAGCAGCCAGCGCAAGAGTACATTGAAAAATAAACATTAACATGTCAATCAAAGCCTCGAGTACTCTGTGCATTGTCTGTTACAAGTACTGCATAACCAGTGGCGGAGAATTATATTGTAACTTACTTGGTAGACATATAATTATTTTCCATTTTTAAGGTATATGAAATAAATAAATAAAAATTTTAAATCCATAATTGTTTTATAATCTTAGGTTCAGTCGAAATAAATTTTATATATGTACATCGAAATTGTTTTGTTTTTGTATGAATTATTTGATATCTTTAATTTTTTCTAAGAGGAGATGCATCCACCAAGTTGCTCTTACGAACGAATGACATACATGCAAGTATAAGAGTTATGTATATACATTTTCAGATTCAGAATATAATAACGAATATCTGTCAAAACATTGTTTAATTTCGAGATTGTTACACAGATACATAACCGAATACTATTTGTATGCTGAATGTTCTTGTATTAGTGTTGTTGATATTAATGTGAGGTTTATAATACTTAGGTAATTGGTTAATTATTACGCAAACGTAGTTAGTTCTCAAACAATTACAAAAAAACAATTGTAGTGTTTCCACCAAATTCCAGTTACATAGATGAAATGTTTTAAATCGTTTTGTACAGTGAAATGAGTATAAATACGAAATTAAGTATAAAAATGTGTTAGGATGAATTAGTATCGCCAGCTATGAGTTGAGTTCCAAAGTGAGTATACTATAAATACACCTGAATATATGTATATTTGTGAACGGGGAAAGATTGCGTAGTAGATGATGTTCGGCAGCACATGGCCCAAGCGACTGCACTCACCAATGCAGGAATTTCCATTGTCCGTCTTGGCAACGGAAATCAGAACGAAAGTTATTGTTGGCTGCGATGCGGAGGCAGGCGCAAGGCGAGAAGAAGACAAGCGTTTACGCAAACGCACTTCTGATCTGCAGCTCCTGCAGCTATTTTCAGATCACGCACACACGCAGGACGCAACCGATTGTTAACGCGTACGCGCGCGCGCCGTGTGCGTTTGAAGTTGGGCCTAATTAACACTGATACTTTATCGTTTACCTACGGGACTTGTTTCCAGACAAACGAGCGGGAAACAAATGAACATCCGGACCTCACATCATGAATGGAGAGATACTGTTCTTCTGCTTTTGTTCACTGATGAATTTAGAATTTTACTAAAAATGGAATTTGTTCTTTTTTTTATTTTGCCTGATACGCTTAGTGTGCCAACGGTTTTGAAGTTGGACTGTAGGGTCTGCAATTTTCCAGATATTACTGGAACAGAAATTCGTCACGATTTTCTTGATATATAGACAAGTGTATAACCAAAAGAATGTGGATTGGCCTGCACTCGACTTTCTTATAAGTCAGCGAGTTTTATTTTGTTTCATGTATTATAATTAGGACAATCCCAGAAATATAAAAACACAAGAAATATCCAGACAGAAATTCGAAGATCAGAAATTTCCTAAGACATTGTCAAGACAAGAAGCTTTTATGTTTTTTGTCTTGCATATCAAAGACAAAGCAAGTTTGTGTAAATACAAGTCGAAACACTAATATCCTTCGTAAACACGTCTATTCATTTAACTTTTTCATTCAATTTATTTAACTCATTATAATTTTTATTTATCATGTCTTTGCATTGATACAATATATAAATATATAGAAAATGAAATTGCACGTTCTTTGAAGGATTATCCCTGAAAGCATGTTTGTATGTACTATAGCCATGTATTTATGTATATATCGCCATTATAGCAACATAGTTTGAAGTTTTGTTTTGTGTACAAAGTCCATTTAAAATTAAGCCAGTCGGCTTTGTAAATAGAGCACAGGGAATTAAATAAAACGTAGGCAAAAGCTCACGAGCTTAGGGGCGCGGGGGGCGGAAGGAGTGACGGAGTTGCAACGAGAGCGGGCGCGTTATAAAATAATACTATGGATCAGATGTGTATTCAGAACGTTGTCGCATCGCATCGGGTCTTGCGCTTGGTCGGAACAGTTTCAATTACCGGGGGACCTTTAGAAAGTGTCTGTGGGCCCGGGACACGGGTGCATGCCGTATAATGGCCTGCCGCGTATTACAAATCTCAATCTAAAATCCTGCGATTGTCTGCACATCTCTATTCAACACTGAATCTTTTACTAAACTTTTGTCCGCGCCTCTGCCTTCGCTCCTTGTGTTACGACTCACCCTCTGCTCTGCAAATCGAAATCGAGACTTCAATATAACACATACTACATTGCTAAGAATACAATACAGATTATATTATACATATTCAATTCGCCAAGAATAATAAATATATAAGAAAGATTACGTGCATATATGTATGTATCTTTTCTACAAAATGAAATAGAATTACTTATAAAAAATTATATAAATATATCTAGCGAGATGTGAAATGGTTTTTCTGCAATTAATTCCGATTCCGATAATGTTACAGACACACAACCGAATAGTTCTCTTGCCAAATTTCTAGAAGGTGTGTTGAACTGTACTATCCAGCAAAGATGATAAATCAAATAAAGGCGAGCATTATAGGTTAGGTATATTTCTTTTATTTGGCATCAGTGCGACAGCTCTATTAGCTGAACTCAATTATATGCCAAATTGTTGTAGCAAAAGACGCATTGTTCCGTATGCGAATATAAAGCGTGGGCGTTGCAGCAGAGTAACGAAATGAAAATGCCATAACATTTGACGTGGCAACAATGGCGGGGCCACGGTGCAGAACAGGCCACGTCTTTTGTCTCATCGACATTGGAGTCGTTTGGAGCACCAGCCACTCGCACTCGACACTGCGTGTGCCCGCGCTGGATAATTGACTTGCAGAGTAGAAGAAAAGCGACCTATGCGCACGGGCACAGACGACGGTGCGGGCAGGGGAAGAGGGGGGGGGGGGGTGGCAGGAGGGAAATGGGGAATAAAGCAGGCCCTTTCACGGAAAGTACAGAGTGAACGTTCGTTGTGTCGACAATGTGCGATGTTTGTCAATGAGTGTTAATGCAATCCGTCATTAATCACTAGCCGCGTCGTGCCTGTCAACGGGATCACCTCCCGCGACCTCTGATGGACTACCGTGATACGTAAACCATCTGAAAGATAATCACCCATCTACTACTACCATACCGCGCCGCACCTACGCTCTGTTCCAACATATTTTTACATCAAAAGAATTTCAAGTTTTTATTTCGTGATTAACTGATTTTTACACTTAGGTTCAATATTACAGTTTATGGTTTCATTTCCATAGTTACGATATTTGTTTACCTATGTTATTCAAAGGGCACTAAAAACAAAATGTTGAACTGAAACCAAACTGTAATATCGGAGCTTAGTAACTCGTTGTACATAACGTAGAAGCTGAGCTATAGTGTCTGTAACATTGTCGAAATTACAAACTGTTTGCACAGATTTTCGTTTAATGTCTTCCTGATTCCGAAAATATATATAAGTCATATACTTCGATGTATGTTATTCAATTAGTCTGTTATAAGAAATACTGCAAAACTTCCATATCTCGAACTATCAGATGTCGAATTCTACAAGAGAAGTTTTCGTTCTTTATGTCATTTCATCATATTAGATTATTCTATAATTGATATTTTGTATATTTCGAAGTTTTTTGGCCCCATACAAAAAAAATCTACAAACATTAATTAGGTTTTCGATGTATATATATTTAGTTTCTTTAGATTGAACAAATTATAAGCTCATTGTATGGCGAGCTGAAGGCATTTGTGCTTGCTCTTATGTTTTTTTAATTGTTAGTTATTTCACCATAAAAATTGTGTAATAAGTTCTTGCTATCAAAGATCTTAGAAGCTCTGAAATCTTAGGACGAGTTATTTGGTTATGTTTCGCGGTACTACAAGCAGTAAGCTGAAAGCATTGACGTTTATATGTACAATTGGGCGAAATGAAACTGACAATTGCTTAGAAATGTCTTACAAACTTTAAATAGCAACAATACTTGGAATTAGGTGTAGTAGACGTACGTCAGTTGAACGTTGGCATCTTATCTTGGGCAGGCGGTTCTTCAATCACCCGCGTTGACACCAGCCGACAAGAAAACCTAGCGAAAGAAATTTCTGGCGTAGAAGAAATTGCCGGTTGAACCGAACTGATGTCAGTATAGAAATTGCCATCAGCGTAAGTAAGTAACGTTCTTTCCATTGATGAGCGCACAGAAATCACCTAGGTGGTCGTTGGTCGCTCGGTCGGTCGGTCGGTCGCTGGTGGCTGCATGCCAAATATTTGATGGGACAACATATATACCACTTCCATGGCCTCAACTCTGTGTTCTGGTCGCCATTCATGATTGCACCAATACTTATGTACATATATACAGAATGTGACGAGACCTATTCTCATAAATTCACGCAATCAAACTAGCTCCTACACTGTAAAATATTGCTGTGCATTTTCATCATTTATTAAATAATTTTTCAAAACTACAACGAATTTTAGATTTGTTATATATTTTTGCTATTATTCTGTAGTAATACATATTTTTTCTATATGTGTGTCTGTGTCAATGTGAACGCTCTACAGCCTACATAGTTGAACATAAAATATGATGTATTTGAATTTAAGAATTTTAAGAAATTTAAACATATTTTATATCAACAAAATTTCTTTGTTATTATAACCCAAAGGCTATAAAATATTATTGAATTTAATAATCATGAATCCACTGCTTGCATCGCATTAAAAGCATAGATTTTTAAAAATGTGTAGATCTTATCACATATCAATAAGAACAAATCTAATGCGGATTAGTTTGAAGATTTACGTGCAGATGGCATACAAAAATTAACAAGCGAGAGAAACTATAATTTAATAAAACAGTTACAAATATTCATTCTGTTTACATATTTGAATAGCTAATTAGATATTAAGTTCAAATACCTGAAACCGGTTTCAAAATATCTATAAACAAACAACATTTTCAGCTAGATATAAATGCGATGAGAAAACAAACAACTAAAAAGAAAAGAAAAAAAAAAATAGTGTCCTGCGGAAGAAAAACTAGATAGCGAACGAACGAGCGAAAAAGAGAAGACTTTGGCTTGTTATCAATAAATCAGATTGATTGTTAGTGGATTATTTATCAATGCAGGTTAAACTTGTTTGAACGACTTTTAAAATGTTTCTTATACATTACAACGCTCAGCGATGTTTGCTTTTTTTATGAACATGCTTCTTGATGGATTAGTGGTGAAGAAGTTCCAAGAGAAAACCGTTTGTAAATTACTTCAGTTAAAGAACACAACACAAATGTAGATAGAGTAATATAAAGACTGTAATATTGACAGGCACAGATAATATGATTGATTGAACTCTATGCAAATCCATGGCAACATAAATAACATATTTAAGATTTTCCACAGCGGTTTTCTCTTAACTAGTACATTTTCTAAAAAAAAAAAAAATGTGCGAAATATTAATATTTAACATTATGAACATAAAGATTTTTTGCTAAATGAGTTATATACATTTTTGGATTCAGGGCGACGAGACAAAAACTTTTTGTTTAGGAAATTTTTCGATTTGAGAAAATTGCAGACACAAGTCCGATTCGTACGGTGAGTTAAAAAAGAAAAATATGTCGATATTGTGGGTCACTAATAAGCAAAACAATTTTCACGGAGGGTGCGTTACAAGAAATCGAGGGTGTTTCCACCCTCTTGCAGGTTCATAATACACTCTATAGCGTGTGTTTCCTAATTCGTTGTATATATTGGCAGCTAGCTAGCTAGCTAGTCCACTTCAGTAGTGGCTTGAGTCCAACAATTGACGCAGGTCATTATGATTATTATTAAAAAAAAATGAAAATGAAAATTGTATAGGCGATGTGGTTGAAGTGAGCGCGGTGTGTTATTGAAAATGCGCACTTGAAGCAAGCGAAATAATAATGCACTGGTCTGGTCTGCTGGCCGCGAAGTCAAGTAGCGCTCGCTATACGCACGGGAAAGAGCCTACTTGTTTAATGAAATCAGACACAATAATACTGCATTCTACACTTCAAGTACCATATTTTTGTTTCGGTTTCCTGCCCTGACCTGACGATTTATAAATGAACGATATTTGCCGAATTTTTTGTTAATATTATATTACTTTCTTCTAAAAGATATAATATGATCATAATAGTCTCGAAATTTCAAAGGGAATATCCGTTTTGAGGGTCCCTGAACCCTATTAGAATAGAGATTTTTACCAACATACACATTTTAAACAACCCTGAAACAAATCTGACAATTTTCGGAATAACGTCTGTGTGTGTGTGTGTGTTCGCGCCTTTGTGTGTGTATCTGTATGTGTGTGCACGCTCTAGAGGTAAAATTATGGATCTTTAAACTTAAGAGTTGTATATGACCCGGGTAAATACCTCTATGTTTTTAAAACAATATCTTAACCAGAATATCTCGGAGATAGCATGAATTAGAGAAAAATGTGCTTTATAAAATTAGATTTGAAAAATGAAGATATAAAAATTTCTGGCAATTTTTGTTGAAAAATCTGTAATGAAAAATGTACCATTTACTGACAAATTCTTATTTTATAACTACGTTTCCCAATACACAATAGAAGTAAATTTGGTTTCATTGGTATTGTACGGTGAATTGTAAACAAAATACAGCATTATTATAAATACAGATAGTTAAAGTCGGGTGAGGGCCACTCCAGCCTATTTGTTATCACATGAGTTGGAGAAAAAGTGAATCTAATAAAAGTTAAGATATAAACTCGTCATACGGCGAACTGGAGACATTGGTGGATCGATCAATCCTATCCAGTAATTATAAAGAACATTGCGTAAAAATAATGAATTCGAATCACACAGATAGAATGATTTGGCTTTAGTGTTGTAAATCGTGTGTATCCAATATCAAATTAATTATCGGTCTCTCTGACAAAGCACCTGTTTTATAAAATTACTGTATACACAGAACCGTACTCTAGTAATTACAATGTTACTCCTTTTATCTCAAAGTCCAATTCTTGATTCACCCATGTATTACGAAACGAATTGCTTTTTAATAATATGAACATTTTGTTTAATATGACGGGCACAAACAACCAAATACCAAATAGTTCTTTTGTACAATGGGAACAGTATTGTTGTGTTGAGAATTTGAAGAATGCGGTCCTGTGTTTCATTCTACATCAACTGGGTGTATGGAGTTGGAGTGTATTACGCAATATTTATGACGTTCAGTTTTTATATTTTTAATGAGCAGGTGACACAGTGAAACATTTCATTTCTTAATCGTCGAACAACGAAATATATTGAATCTTTTTTTAGGTGTCGAAATGTGTGTCGTATATTTTTGCCGTGGACATCTGTAGAATGTCAATGGATCCGGGGACTTGACAAAATAAAACAAAGATGTGTAGTAGGCTCATCTACTGGTGGTATAAAGCCTAGCCTACGATTAAATAAAAATTATCGTTTGGTTTTTCTAAACTATTTGTAAATGAAACAGTTAATTTTGTTCTATTTGAAAACATTTCCTCGTGCTCCCGTTCGGTATGCTAATAAATAAATATATTTGTTATTTTCTGACGTAAATGACATTCTGTAAGTGCTAGGGCACAGTTAGATGACTTCGTTAAAATCTTATCATTACCTCTAATATATGGTTTCTTTAATTCCACGCATTCTCTAACTTTCATTATTATTATAGTTCATATATCATTTCATTTGGGAGATATTTTTAAATTTATTGTGTCTTCATATGGACATTTTCCAAGCGATATATGTATATATATATACACACCCAAATGTGTGCTTGTGTGAATGTACGTGTAGAACGCCCTGTTTATATTTTTCTATGGTTACTACAACTAGTTGTTTATAAAAATAAATGCTATGTTCTTGAACGTCAAAATAAGTATTAAATATCATAATAAATATATTGCATGTGAATAGTGAATAGAAAAATAGAAGCAGTACCTAAGTTATATATATATATATATATATATATATATATATATATATATATATATATATATATATATATATATATATTGTTTGAATAAACGCCAAAATGCCGACATATCGATGAAAAGGTATCTTTTATATAAATAGTTTTTGTTATCAATATATTGATATAAATATGTTCAAGTTACAATACCGCAATACTAACATCTCACTGTTGATTTCACTTATACATTAAGTATAAAAACATGAAAGTATTTATTTAAATAATATAATTCGAAATGCAAATAGTAGCATCACATACATAAATATACCGGTAAGCACTCGACCTTGAGATCCTTCCTCATACCTTTTATGTTATCATACATACATACTACTTTCTGTCAAGTACAAAATAACATAAACCGGATTTAAAATATACATCATAACAAACGAAATACTTTCAGTAAAAAGATAAATACTATATATAAAAGGTTAAAACACGTATAATCTTAACTAATATGCATCATTCATATTCGATGTGCAATAATAATTCAAGAATGGATAATAATATACCATAAATATCGAGTGATACAGTTACATTGTTAATTCTTAATAGCTGGTTTCATTATCGTCTTTTTATTTACATGACCAAATGTGACTTGAATTTTAATTAAAAAACAGTAGCAAATCAAACCGATTTTTTTCTGTGTAGATTCCAATCGAGACCCATAAGTGGCATTTTAATCTAATTTTAATGGCTCTATTTAAAAGAACACACTGCAAAAATGTTAAGCAGATAACTGTTTTATCGACTGTTTTATTTCGTTTGGGGAATTCATTATCATTTTATATTTCGAATTGTACTATATTGGACTCTTAAAACTTCATCAAGAGATGAAATTTCGCACATCAAATGAAAATGATTTCTAATTGACTCGCTGTGTGAATATTATTTGTTATTTCGTTGTAGTCAGCATGCGTGCGTATGAGGTGCGTGTTATTGTGTGTATGTGTAAATAAATGTGTATAGAAATAAAAAGGATAGAGCAAGAGATGATTTTTGTGTTGGCATCTCACACACACACACGCACACACACACACACACATCGTTTGTGAGTTGTGATGTTAATTTGAATATTATACAAAACCAGATCATTATTTCTCATTATAATAAAAGACAGCCATGCCTATTACGTCTCAACGTTTAACTGCTCTCTGGTCATCAAGATATGCAAATTTGTGATAGTTATGCGACACGACAAAAATAGGAGAACGACGTTCAATCCAAACTTTCGTATTATAAGAAGTATGTATTATAGCGGAGCGTGAATGCGTGCGTGGCTCATATTATTATTATACGAACAATTCATTGTCCATTAGCTCAGACTATTATTAACGAATTAACTTCATACTTTTCTGCTGTATTTCTAATATATGCAAAAAATATATGGTGTGACCAACACAAGACATAAATAAAATATTGTTTTCATAAATAGGAGGTGCACATCTAAACCATATACAAGTCTTAAGTTTGATGTTTCACCGTTTTGGCTCTAGAGCGTTTAAGAAGAGTCAAAACGTGTATTCCCGTTGAAATCTCGACTTCGACATCCTTTTAGTGTTAATATTTAATTCACTTCTGCTTTGTAAAAATACTGGTACGTCCCTGGTTGTAAAATATGAACGGTTAGATGAAGGTAGATTATTGCCGATAGTAAACGATAATTTAATCGTAAGTCGATAATATGGCAGGTGAAATCCAATAGCTGAACAACAATATTTTTCTATAAATAAATAATAATGTATCTATATAGGATACGGTAGCAACCTGATGCCGAGTAAATACAGTAATAATACAATAACAAAGTACAGCTTATTAATATGTTAACAGCGCCTGCAGAAGAACATGCTCCTCAGAACCTGCATCTAAGCTATAAAAAAGAAATGATGAAAAACGAAGCAGGCTTAGATCATTCTAACCGTTTCTACAACTTCTTCTGCTGCAACAGTAATTAATTTTAGAATTATTTTATTTTGATGAAACACATAAAAAAACGTACGGCGATAAATTTGTGATTTTAATTAATATATTTATAATGAAAAACAAAATGTTGTAATCATAAATAAGTTATATTCCTTCATTAGTAGATCAGCTTTTTAACATGCATTTATTTAAATTAGAACACCCCCCGCTGCGTAAACAATTCACTGTCTCGTATTTAAATTCTCAAAAGATTCGTTTATTTTATTTATGTTTAAGATAATCGTCGTCCTTTGCCAATTTAAAAATTAAACAAGCATTTGTGATCTCTTCGACCTTATAAGAAATTAAAATGAAAAACGTTTTTATAGCCACTGTTTACTTAAACACTGCTTGTTTAAAAATATTAATAAATTATGTTTAAACTGAAGAAACTTTATTAACCAACACAAATTCAAGTTTTATATAATTTTTAGAATGAGGAAGACAAGAACATATATTTTTAATTGAATCCAAGATGAATTTTATGAACTGTAAAATTCCCCATTATGATTCGTTTGCAATAAGCTTTCTAGTTCCTGGTTGAGAAACACTGGATAGAACATTTTATAGAGTCAAAAGCCTGACACTGATTAACAAGCTGTCATTATTCATTTCATCAATATCTTTTTTCAAAAGTTTAACACAATTACATATTAATTAGATGGAACTTTCACTACAATTAGTTTACTTGTAACGAACATGCATTCAACCAGATTCATTATATCGTAACTAGTATTCTCTATGACGAATATATACTATTTTCAGTACGACAATTGTCAATTTAGTGCTAAAATATTGATGATTATTTGGTGTGTTTTATTTTTCGTAACTAATGGTAAAATGAACTTTAAATAATCAGCAATTGCGAAAAATGTTTTATTTCCTAACTAGTTACGAAAAATCGTTTCAGAACAACAGTCAGTTATGAAGAATGATACTTTACATGTAAAAACTAGAAAAAATAATATTATTTTACTCTAGAACATAGTCTGTCTAAAAAAGTTGAAGTGTCTGCCCTCGACTTTCTTATTCGTAGTTTTCACTAGAAATAAGCAAACTGTCAGAACAACAATAATCCACAGTAATACTCTGAAATTTTACCATTTAGCTTATTATTTTATTACGTTATTAAATATTGTTTCTTCAATATGAAATATAGATTGTTTCTATAATAGGTATGCACCTTATCAATATATTCAAATATCACAATTCACAATTTTAGGTTAGACAGTTTTGGGTTCCAGAGCTCTTACAGAGACAGACAAACAAACAGACGTCATTTCTGTTGAATTTTTCATGATTAAATGACTTATTACTGCGTATTAGAAAGTAAAAATATCCTGTCAAGATTCGTATAAAACCGGAATGAACAAATGAATTAATAAAGAATATGGAAAGAATAGCATTAATTAAAAATCGCACAAAGAATAAAGTTAATTCTAATGAAAGGATTAAAACTTTTCATTTAGTCCCAATTAAAATCTTCATATTCGCCTCTGCTTAACAAACAAAAACAGAACAATCCTCACCGCCACAACCACTGCCACAGCCACAGCCACCTCTCATCATCAACACAGCATGAGAAATAAAAATATGCTGAAAACACTCTGGAAATAATAAAAGAAGAAATAAACCGAAGAGAAAACAAAATGGGGGTAGCATTCAGAATACAAAAACACAAGGAGAACGCAAACTCACAGCACAATGTACAAAAGCAATAGGGATGTACCTCCTTGACGTGATCCATTGATAACGTTGGATTTAATGAGCGCTAAGTGGGGGTAAGCAAGGTTCACATCACTTCAAGTTAAAAAAATAATCATTCTGCAGAAGTATGTAGTACCTACCCCTCACGCACAATGTTCTTATGGTGGTGAGATTGCGATTGCCACAATGATATCAAATTGACAACTTTTATTTTGTTGCTTTCATCTACAAAGATTAGTGGCTAAAAAATGGGCTGTACTTATGATTATTATTGGTCAATCATGTATTGTTTAATGTAGTTACATTCTAGTTTACCGAGTTTATCATGAACAATGGAGAATGCGGTATAAAGATTGATAACTGCTGATCAAACTCATTGTAAAGCAAAACTACTAGAGTACAGTTATCAAGTTAATAAGTTAATAATAATTAAAGCACTGTGTATGTAAGGTTTTTGTAAGCGTTTATATGCATACGTTCGTACAATGAGAAAGTGCGGTAGTGATTTGATGTCAGTGTTGTTTATTTGAGAGTAGTTACGCGCTACCGAACCGTATATAATAACAATAATGAAATTGTTAAACGGTGTGCAGCATTTATTTCAAAATACCTTCACTTATTACTATTATACTATACGTGTCGTAAAATTGCTTTTTCTGTATAATCCATTAATTTATTTATTTCGCATAGATAATATTTGTGGATATGCAGATGAATTCGTTGGCGCAATGGAATGCCATGGCTAATTTGGTCACATGCCTGTGTTCCACTTCAACAATTTATTCGAGAGATTATCTTAAGTAGTGGCAATAGAATTGCGTTTGGCTACGCTTGTTCTCTCCGTGTACGACTGACGCGCGGATACTTGTTCGGTTCTGTTGCCCAACAAACTGACTTTGGACATAGGCGCACACCAGCATCCAGTATGCAATTACGCATCGATTGGTATTATATACATATATATAAAAATAACTCGGATCAATTTTTCTTCTTTTCATCATGACAGGTTTTGAGTAGTTTTATGGAATTTAGAAATATGACCAAAAGGCTAACAATGTGTGCGGAATATATATCATTATTCGAAGGAATATCTTTGATTGTTGCGTAAAAATTGAATATTTCTTGGTCGAGTTTATGTTATTGTATAAAGAACCCTGGTAAAAATATGTTTTTTTTTAATACACAGTTTCGTAGATAAAAAGTAAAAACTATAATAAAGGAAGGACCTATTTTGGATTTTTATATTTCATATCTACAAAACTGTGTATAATAGAAAAATCACCAGGCATTTTTTTCTGCTATTATAAATCGACTGATATTATATATAACTCGGGCCAATTTTATTTTTATTTTTTGAGCTAAATCACAATTAACATCTATTTACACTAAAAAGTGGTTATTAATTCCGTGAATTCTATAGGTATTGTTTGTATGCTTAAAAGAACGACATGTAAAAACAAGATGCCCCGAGAAGAAGTGTGAGGTGTGCCGCCTATGTGGTAGCGAACACAATACGAGTGAAATTTATTTATAATACACATGTTTCAAATGGAATAAATCTGAGTGTCGTGTATTTTTAACACTTGTAGTAGAAAATGAAAATACATGTTCCTATGTAAATTATAGTCAGATCAAGCAAAACTTAGCCATGTTTTACGCATAATTTACGTCCTCTTCACAATAAATCCAAAGTCCCAAATTAAGACCACCCATATAACACATATCCAAAACCAATTCCTATTTTTTCACTTTATACATTTTATAAAGACATTAGGAATTAATGTTTCAAAACAAATTAAATTATTTATTTTTATGCTTTTTTATTAGATTTTTATCTGTTTTATATTATATTGAACTAATTCATCAATACAACAGTTTGCGTGGGCCGTTATTATAATGAGTGTTGAAAGAAATCTATTCACAAGCGCTAAATTCAATAAAAAAATAGAGAAAAGAAAAAAAAAGTTATGACCTTAAAGTGGAATTCCTATGATGTTATTTAGATTCTTCTTCTTTGTTTGTTTGTATGTTTATTTGTCTTAACAGATTGGAATTTAATTAATTTTAATTTATACCTTAATCAAATTAATTATGTTTTACGAAATTCAATAAATTAATCAATCATATTTGACAGGTGTATATAGCTATTTACCTGAATTTCTCTCTCAAGTACATATGAAAAATGTTGAATTCTTACTCCAGCGCAAAGTAGTGAACGCACTTACCTGGAACAAAAAAAAAACAAACGGTCATACACGGTCATTTCGCAACGGAACCATAATTCAATTTAAATTTTATTCAATTATACATTTTGAATTAACTTAGAAGATGCCAAACAATGTTTTCTTGAATCTCTGAAAATCATACCTGATGTCTAAGCAGAAAATGTTGTACTACGATATTTATTATAATTAATACATGCATTGTTGTAAGCACATTTTTGATTACATCGGATGGCAAATGAATCATTTTATTAACAAATATTAAATCATTTATAAAGTTACTGCTTGATGTATATTACTTACAAATTGGCACAAGCATTATTTTAAATATGACGGAAACACTGATATTGTATGTGTACCAAATTTGGTAAACATCGGTTTGGTACCTTCAGATGAGATACGCCCACATAATTTGTCTCACGAGCAACAAACATTTGAATACGTAAATAATTTTCATTTTCGGAATTATGCAGACGTACAAATAAGTTGATTCTGATAATGTTACAGATACACAACCGCATAGGTAGCTGTAAGACTAAAGTAATACATCTTTTGCAAGAAGTTACTTTTCAAACAAGATTTAACCAGCATCTTCATTACGCTCTTAAATCAAAATATAAACTATCAATATAACAAGTATTTACAACCAAAATAAAGTAATAATGTAATTAAAATGTTACAATGTTCTGTGTAGAGGCAAAGGAATGCCATATTAAGATCCAAACGAAAGGAAGATATATAAAACGGACGTTATAAAGCATAGCAGTAAAAGTAGTGTTCCATTATTCAGTGTTTATGAGCTGTTATCAGCTGTTAGTTCTACTCGTGTCATTACCGACAGAGATACTCACTCACTCACTATATCTGTCTGTCTCTCCATATGTCTGTCATTGTCGTGTCGCAGCCGATCAGATATATAACAGACCATCTACTACTCGTTGATTGAAAGAATTCATCTTATTCTCCATACTAGTCTATATGATTACTATTTGGTTTCCATTTTTACTTTCGCATTCGATAATGTATTTATATAAGGAAGTGTATGTATATTGAATCATGAAACAATTCACACTAAAGAGATTTTAACAAAACTACATCCTAAATGGTTTCTAACTATTTTCGAAATGGTGAATTGGTTCCCGACCTGATTAAAAATCAGGCGGAGGTCAAAATCTGTCGGTTATTTGGCACGAATATTTTAATAGGTAAAATGACTTGAAGCAGATCGTGTACGAGTATGTGACCACCCTTCACGCTAGCGCAGAGTAATAAAATCGCGCAGAATAATAAACATTAGTTATTGTTATTAATATGCAAATATTTAATAACGTCAATGCGTGTGTGTGTGTGTGTGTTTTAAATACAACGTGCTTGAATGGAGTAATCCTGGGACCGTACAAAGAGGAGAAGAAAAATGTTAATCTACACAATTTGCGCCTACATTGGATGAAGCTATCTACTTTGATTGCTTGCGATAAAGTTCAATATGTGACGTGCAGTAGAATTACATCGTAAAAAATAATTACGTGCTTCTACCACTTGCCTCACTTGTGTGCGTGTGTGTGTGTGTGTGTGTGTGTATGTACAAAACAAGACGTCAAGGAAAAAAATTATAAATAAATATTATTTCTTTATGATTCTAGTTTCATAATGTCGTAAGAGTAAGACTATCTAGGCAGGCACCTTGTTGATACACTCATTATATGTTTCCAAGTTTAGCGACAAATATAATCATATTTTGCTATTTTAAAATTATATTTTATATATTTACAATTTAGTATAAATGTAATATGTTTCTTAGAAGACACAGAATGATACATAATAGATGTAGGAGTGAGGCGAGCGAGCCGACTGTATATAGTAATATCCTGTAAACAGAACAATTTCACAACGAAAAACAGGAGTAGCCTTCACTCGACTTCCTTAATCCTTATACTTAGATTTCAGTAGATATGTAAAAGCTTTGCTGTATTTTATATTGATATACAAAAAACAAGCAATTCGTCTTGAAATATCCGTTTTTAAAATTGGAGGTTCTCTTTCCCGGAAAATCCAAATTTAAAATTTAAAATAACATATTTTTATGTTCAACAATATAAACTGTAGGTCGTTTATATACAGACACACACTCAGGCGCACATACACATACACACATAGATATACATCCAGAAAGGTATTACTGATAAATAGTAAAAAACGAATATTTCAATTAAATTGCGAGACTGATTTGTATTTGTGACCAATCAAAGTATAAATACATAAAAATAACATCATAAAATGAAAAGCTTCATGTGAAAGCATTCAACAATTGCAACACTTATAGACATGCTTTCGGATTCGTATACAGAAATCAGGTACTAATTCCGTTTATGGTAACCTAATAATTCAGCGAGTCGTTCGTTTTTAATTTCGCCTAGTACGGTACTGGTTTAGCGCGTGTTGCACATGCGCTGTTCGAACATGAGCTTGATATAACTGTTAAGTAAATTATAGTCTGTTTGAACGGTATTATTTTTGAAATGTGACCACCACTTTACATACATGTAGTTAATTTGAATTTCTTGATTGTATCTGCTACTTGTTGTACACTGGTTGTTAACAGAAATTTGAGACAAGTGTGAAGCACCTGCTTCCTATTAAATGAGGTGACAGAAACATTTTTTAGTTCCTGCTATACATTAGCACAAAACAGTTATATACATTTTAGGAATAATTATTTTGATTCCGAAACACGGCCGAACTCTATAGCTCCTTTGTACAAAATAAACAGGATAGATACAGGCTCCAATGCCTATAGCTCGCCGTATTATCTATCCAGTGGATATATTAATATCTTCTTACTTCGGTGATGTTTAAAGAAGTAACCATATTTATAATTATTGAAATTGGAATATATAAAATATCACAATAATATTGTATTTGACTGATTGCAACAATAGCCAAATGCGTACACATATATTGTTAAATATTGGTATACAAGAGAGTTCAGTGTAAATGTATATAATTTTTTTATGTATTGTAGAATGAACTAGATTCTGAATAGAAAATTCGCAGATCTTGTCTTTGAATTAAGATAATGCGCATCTTACCGTTAGAAAAGATATCTATCGCCATAATACGCTAGTAACAATATCTCTTGCGTTAGTACAAACATGTGAGACTTACAATATTACGGACACCTAGCACACAAGTACATAAGACCGTAATAGGATCTCAAGAATCAATTACATTAAATTATGCACTACAATTACACAGGAATGAACAACGACAAATTATTTGCTAAACAGTTCAGAATGCAATTGAATTTACTAACTACACACATGAACATTCACACAAATTAAACCATATGCTTCACATTCAATATCCATCTTCAATGAAAGAACAGACATAACAACAGGCATCAGTGCCTACAGCGCTCACCGTGCGTCAACCTGTTAATATAGATAAACATTTGCAAATATTAATATTCGAAATAAGATATTGGTCGATTTAAACGACTACATTTATAATATACATGGCATTTTAGTTAAATCTGTAACACCTCGATATATAATCTAATCATTTCAAATGTAATTGTACTAAATTTGGTTTAAATCGTTTCGGTATCTTCAGAGGCTACAAAATTTGGTTTTGCGAGCGATATTTATCCAAATAAATTAGTCAAAAACGTATGTGCATATTACAGACATACAACCGAACACTATAGCTCTTTGGTATACACTGTACGTTGAGCTAAATATTGCAACAAATTTGTGACTACTTTCATTTCAAAAACTATGAACACGTCGTTGTGTATATGATTTTTGTCAGTCAATTAATAATAAAAAGCAGCAGTGTAATTGAAGCCACCCTTTCAGCTCATCAGATAATGAAAACATCACTTAGAGTGTGCCTATGTGTGGTACACGTACAACGAGTCTCCTTAAAAAATGAACGTTCACTTGAAGAAAAATGGCGGTTGAACTACAGCCAAGTGCACAGTAATCTATCTTCATACAGTATCACTTGCAGTTAAACTAAAATGTGACAACAGCAAATTTATAGTGTGGACGGGGAATAATTGAACCTGTTATTTTAAAAAAGCAAGGAGGATGTTTGGTCTTTTTCTCATCCGTATTTTTGTTATAAATAAGCGACCGGACAGGCGCATGCGCCATCTAAACATACGCAACTCGTTAACTAACGGGTAAAAAAGTTAAGTTAGGGGAGTCAAAGTGTACGAAATGGAACTGTTAGACGATAGATATCACGTGGCGGCTACGGTAGAAAGAGCAGATGCTAAAAAACACACCCTTTTTAGTAGGAAACTGTATTTCTGGTGATTTGTTTTGGAGTTTCAATTATATGAACTGAAGGCCTTGCTATTATTAGGATATGTATTCCATTAAAACATCCATTAAAATTTAACAAACTATTTTTTCATTACCCTTATAATTATTTAACGAGAAAGTAAAAAGTAATGACTGCACTAATGTTTATGTTTTACTTTCTTAAACGTAATGTATTGTGATCAGAAAAACAATCGACTTTGATATTTTAATTAAAATATGCATTTTGAGGATCCTTGAATGTATTTTAATTATTTTCTCATTTATATTTGAACACGCTGCAGCAAATTCTGTTGAACTTCAAAATATGTGATGTTTTGGATTTAAGATTTGTATAGCCCGGGATAAAATACTTTCTATTTTTGAAAAGGATATTTCAACCAGAAGTGCTGTTTACTTGTGTCATTTTTAACTATCTTGAAAACGAAACATGTTACCGAAAAAATAAATTTTATAAATTTAAAGATATTAAATTAATAGAAACTCTTGTTTGATTCTTTTAAAAAAAATGTTTAATTAAGGGGAAAAAAATGTATATTGATACATATTAAAAATTAAGTATAAGAATGTCGAGTAGAGGGCCCTCCAGAATGTCTTTGGTGGATTTAAAATGGTGAAATAACTCGTCTTATATCAGATATAAAACAGTTTAAGTTTGGTAATGTCGGAAAAGATTCAAGGATGGTTAGAACATGAAATATCTGTTAAAAAATGAAAAAGTGTACAAGTTTATTCTAAGAGTCAGAAGGCACTTCCATATTACAAACATAAAATGCGATTTAAAAGTTGGAAAACTTGTAAAACCGAGGAAGCGATACCCACATACACATACACTGACTGACTGACTGACTGACTGATGTGAATGTAGTTATAGGTTAAGTTAATACCATAAAATATAGAGTCCGTCCGTCCAAAACCTTAACGTACCTTAACGTCCCTTCCCAGCGGACTGTTGTATAAGACTCAAACAGGAAGTAAAGTTCCCTGCGAACCAAATAAAACATTTATAATCGTATGCAAACAAGATTCAAATCGTATTCTGGTCTGGTCCGGCGCTGCTGGCCAAAAGTCTACGGTGTGCGTCACGTGCTGCGCTCTGTCGCCCAGCCGCCCGAACTCGCCTCTTGACGCTTGGCCACTTGCCTAACAAGAAAAACTTGTAACTTTCAAATTACATGCTGCCAGAAAGGATACCGACACTTTGTACCCACACCGCCCCTATTCGAACCCCATTCGCTTCGATCGCGCCTACAGTTTTTATTATCTCGAATATTTCACATACTTTTCAATTCGAACATTATAGCGACATGAGGAAATCAGTATTGGTTTATAAACTGATATAAAAACGATATAGTACTTTTTAATTAATTAAACGACTCTAGCGATATTTATATTATTATGGACATCATATGTTGCGGTTAAAACAGCAGTAAATCGTGGTTCAAATGAGACATAATATGCACCAAATTTATAGAAACAACCTACCAAATGACTTGAATCTTAGTCATCTTAGAAAAACAGATAACATTACGTACTAGTTATTTTTAATATATTTCGACTGTTAATAATTAATACACTGCGTTCATCTCTTCCCATAATCAGAAAAGAATATTCCAGCAAAACATCAAAAAACAAAATATTAATTACAACTTGAAATATCCAATTTGAAACTACATAAAAGAACACTGCGAAAATATATACTCTTGTAGACAGAAAAAATCAACATACACTGCACACTGCAAAAAAGTAGATATGGATTTTCATTAAAGACCGCATGTCTTTTCTAAGCTTTATAATATTTCAAAAAAGAGCAACCAAAGAGACATCATCAATAGCTGCGCAAAAGCATCAACCATAATTACAGCATAACCTCTATTCCGACCTATTACCTAAACAAAAAGTGCATTCTGAAAACATCGCCTGCTAATCATATTTTAAGGTTCACGCTCCAACATTTAATCAATGCAGTAGTCCGTTGCGACAAAATTACTTGGTTACCGGACATTTTTGGCTCCCATATACTTCATTACTGTTTGAACAAAAAACGAAACTTTAGACAGAGACCGTATATATAGACGAAAGAATGAACAGGGGCCGGGCGACAGGGGGGTGACTGCGATGAATGCATTCAAAGGCACCGAGATAAAGGTATAAAAGCCGATACTGTGTGTACTTTTCAAAGAACGCGACGCGCTTCTATACGTTGTCGCACTTTTAGCCTCCCCCCTTCACATCTCACCCCACACCCAGGCGGGGTTGCCGCATAATTTTTAATCAATATATTCATTGCAATTTGTTCTTTTCATTATTAAAATACTATTAATAAGGAATCAGTTTCATATCTACCTATTCCAACACATTGGTCACCAGTGTCATACAAGTATATGTATATATATAGGTACAGTCTAAATAAGTCGAAATCAGTGGGTGTATAGGTGATTTTGTGAGCGAGTGTACGATGATTGTGTTTGTCGGTACAATGCGGTGGAATCGGTAATCCAGTGTAATCGGTCTGTCCGTCGGACGGTGTTGTGTGTCATTTGGCGGAAGTTCTATGTTCGCTCGATAATAGTTGCGCCCAACACATCAAGAGAGATCGACAACACACGAGAATAATGGCAAATTTGTTCCAGCGACTGCGTGTGTGTGTGTGAGTGCGATAGTGATTGATCAGGCCAAATGGACTAAGTGTTCAGCGAATGTGAACAATAGTGGGGCGCCTGCCTCGTTCTCTCGCCGACATCCAAACGAAACCTAATCTGTCTTTTACGATGACAGATTGCCGCAACACTAATACAACGCCTAATACGGTTTATTAAGCGCGACGCTTTTAATTTACATGTTTTTATTGACAAAATATATCGCCAAATACAAACATTATTTACTTAAATTTATGCTCATTGCCTATTGGGTTGCTATATCATTATTTTCTAATACGAATTTGAATAGAAAGCAGAACCATCGGAAAATTTTTGTGGATATTTTGAATGATTCATTAATATTCAATCTATTGTAACGGATTAACAAGAACAAATATAATAAGAGAGAAACCTAAACCTGCTTTAACTACTTTCTCAGTGAAGGCTCTCCTTCTTTCTCTTTCTATTTGTGTGTCTGTGTGTGCATCTATGTGTGTCTGTGAATGTTCTGCATCCAGATTTTCCAGACGAATTCATGGACCACTGTCGAAAGTGAATCCAGAGTCTCCATGAAAATAATTTGTTAAGTAATGTGACTTTGCGATTCTCTAACCAGAAATGAAGCAATAAATTAGTCGTAAATTAGCAATAGCGGATAAGCAAGTGTTTTGTTTGTTTTAGTAATGCCATAACACCTAAAGTTGTCATATAAATATCACCACTTTGAGATTCGTAGTTTTACGAGACATACATTATAAATGTATCCGGTATTTTAATAAATGCAATCAGATGCAGACTTTTGTCACATGAACTAAGCTATAAAACTACTATTAATAAAATCTATTAGCATGACATAACATAATTTATAGTCAACTATAATAGTGACAGAAAATTGTAGTGTTTTTGGGATATACATACACGTTTCAAATATACTAGTCAATCTCCTTTGTGATATTACCTGAAAGGTAAATTAGGTAACATCAGTAAGTCTATCATTAAATCGAAATAGCACGAAAAATTGTCATCAGTGTTTCGAGCCATGGGGCAGTAATCAACATATTTGAAATAGTTGTAAATACAAGAAGCACATCGAAGTGTCCGTATATCGATATATCCGTAGCTACAAGCCTCGGGCATAGTGTGGCAAAGAGGAGGAGAGATAATATGAGGCGTAACTAATTATTGCGGTTAACGGTGGCATCGGTTTCGGCTTCGCTACCGTTGGCTGCCGCTAGATAGCAGCGGCGACGGCGTGCCTGTCGCAGCCATGATTAATGAGGAATCTATAGCTGGCACGCGGTTTAAGGACACACAACACACACACACACACTGTTAGGAAGCTTTGCTCTTGTTCGCTTTATCGCGACGGCGCGCTAATGCTTTCCTAAAGCCGTCAATGGTTGTTGGCAAGAGGGGGACTTGGGCACACACACAACACATTCAAATGAATAACTGATTAAATATATCAGTGTTCAACGATACGTGACACGCATCGATGGTTTCTTTTTTTTTAAATATATATATACATTGGAAAATTTTAGGAGATTTCTCATTCTCTCTCATTCCCTTGTATTTTGGATTAATGGTCTCTATCGTTTTAGACACCAACATCAGGAGTGGGTCATGTTACGAATACGATAATATTCAATACAAGTTTAATATTACCCCTAGAATGATGATGTGAATAATAAATAAATCACTCTTATATATAAATATTTTAAACAATTCAAATCAAACCGTCTTTAATATTTATAGAAATAATTAGTGATCTCCAATTATCAAATGTTATATGGTGTAAGTTTATCTTTCTCATTGTTCTTTTTAAGCAACTTCAAAAATATGATCCTTAGAGTACGAAGGTTCAAAATCACGAGTTCGAAAATTTTTATGATTACAATACTTCTGCATAGACTTTGTCCACGAAAGTAAAAAATCATGCAACATTTGTAATCGAAGACATAACCTTCGATACCTGCACATAACAAGGAAAGTAGGGAATTTCACCCTTAATAAGCTATACGAAGGTCCACTTGGAATAAAAAGAATAGAAAGCTAATAAAAGAATGGTTTCCGTCGGCTGTGGACGTTCAACCACATTGACAGCGATAATCCGGAGTAAACCGTACGCAGGGGAGCGCGATCAAATGGAATAATTCACGAGGTCGCCGCACATCATTGTTTCCCGAGGCAACGCAGTCCCGCGGGACCGCTACAAACAAATGCGTCACTAAAACCTCCCACTAGATTTTACGATTACATACATCCAGTTCAGTTGCCGTTGCCGGGCGCTGCGAGGGGAGCGTAGGTCAACTAACAACACTACCACGCCAAATATATGGTATTTGTCTCTGCATTTAATGCATTCTACGTGCCAATTAATTATTCACGAATCACCGTGGGGTGGTTCAAATTAACATTAAAGCATTATCACGTTTCATCCTCAGGGAACACGATTATCAATTGCAAATTATATTATTTTACTGTAATGCCAACGACGAAAAACTTGCAGATTTTGATTTCCTCTTTCCTTTGAAAATTCATTTATTTGACTAATTTTCATAAATAATAAATATAAATCTACCAAGTTAAGTAGTTCTTTGATTTTTTAGGAGTAAATTGAGTATGATGTATTAAGATGCAAATATTGCAAAATAACAAAATGTTTGGAAATAAAATTCGCAACTTGGTTATTATTTAATATCCATATATTGTTGATCACAATTAGTATGAATTAGTAATTCATAGCCAAAATATTTTAAATTTAGACAGTAAATATTAGGCAACATTTTATTGTGCTAATTATTATAAGCATGTTTATAGTTCATGGTTATGTTTTTTGGAAAAATGTAATATTATTGAAGCATTATTGCCTCTAGCTCGCATTAATCAATAAAAAGAATATTTTGATAAAATCGGTCTGATATTGAACTCATTTCAGTTTAATCACAAATCATAAGAAGGAAGAAGAGAGAAGAGAGAAAATCACATAAAAATTGACGTTCGTACGACGCAGCACTAATCCATGTATGAAACGAATCCTTATATTCTTGTCATCTTTCAGCTCGAGATTACATTCGAGCAAATAAAGGATGGACACAAAACCGTGTCAGAGCCAAGTAGCTTTTATTAGGTGCGACAAGCTCGCCGCCGTGCGACGAACATATTATTATTATTATTATATCTCCTGCCATGTCGAGCGAACAACGACCGCTGCCGAATCCGTAATACTCCGGATATTAGATGTGCCAATAATTGTGTGCGAAGCCGGGCGTCAATGGCTGCCAGCTTTTAAGCCCCTGTTCACCGTCGCCTCTAATCCTTCAAGAGACTCTCTTTCTCTCTTGGCCGACTGGGTATTACAGCAGCCACCACCTCGGTATGATATTACATCGAACGAACCAAGTTATAGACTAGCAGATACACGTTCGGATGCATTATGTGCCGTTATTATGAGCACCAACTCTGTTTGGCACTTGCATATTAAGAACACGAATTATGGCTGCTCCATTGGTAAGTTGGTTTTTATTGCATACTTGAAGTGACGATACAATATCAGTTTGATCCGTATGTATGCACACTACTGCACAAGTGTAAATAATCATGGCACGAGGGTGGTAGATTGTGCACTCGACTCTCATAGACTTGCACTATTTATTTAATATATTTTTTTGTTGGTTATTTTTGGTTGATAATTCATGCTAGATTGCCGTGAAACAATATCGCAGTATGTGCGGTAATGGTAACTTTTATACACGGTAGAATTGTTAGAGATACAAATCCCAAGCAGGTCCTAAGCGAGGCTATAGAGAAGAGTCATTCATCAGGCTTGTTGAACGGTCGCCTCAGCTAACGGATTTCGTATAGGTTCATGAATTACCGTGCAACATCCGTGAATTATTACTTGTTGGGTGTAATGAATTTTCAACTCCGTACCCACTTGTCACAGCTTCGAAATCCGCTCAGTTCCGCTTACTGTTTATTCAAACACTACCTCTTGTCTAACTTCCTTAACAAAAAAAAAAAAAAATGAGTGACCTGCACTCGACTTTCTTATACATAGTTTTCACTAGAAATATATGTCTCAAACAAACTTTCAAGCCAACCAGTAACCCACAGTAATACTCTGAAATTGTACCATTAAGCTTATTACTTTATAGCGTTATCAAATACTGTTTCTTCAATATAAAATATATTCAAATATAATATTTATTATGAACTGTATTTCAAAATGTATAAGAAAGTATACAATATACACAGACATTATTCCAAAGGTAGATTCAAAAAATTTCCTAATATAGTAAAAACTGTATTTGTTTTCATAAAAGAATAATAAAAATGATATAAAACACAATTGTACTATACTGTCAACAAAAATAATCTATATTCTGTCAAGATGGTTAATATGAGACATAAAAGTAAAGAAAATAGTTGGAAGCGCAGACGAAGAGAGGAAGTATTTGATGAGAGATAGTCTAAAGCCTTTAGGTTTAAATCAGCTATGGTGGGTACTTACAAAGGATTAAAGTAACACGAACTATGGTGTAGTAGTATCATCTGGAGAAGAGCGAGTACAAATAGGCGAAACGTCGTCGCGTATATAACGTCTCGTCGTCGTCGTCGTCGTCGTCGTCGTTGCGTTGGAAGGAAGGAAGGATGGATGGATAAGCTCTCGTCCTCTCGTCCTTTCGTCTCCGTACTTGGTCGGATCGCGTAATAGTAGTCGTAAAGCAAAGATTGACTAAGTTTGTAATGTCTTATCGAGTTCATATAAACTTTACTAATGGACGAGAACGAGCGTTGCTGCAACGAACGAAATGAAAGCATCCTCTACTACTACTACTAATACTACTACCTGGAGATTGTGAACTTTTCTCTCTATACATTCGCGACGCGACGCGACGCGCACGCTCTTCGACGTAATTAGAAACTAAACTTTACGTGTGTATTAACGCATTAGAAAATAACTATCGTTCACATTTTCAGCCTTATATATACATTTCTCATATTTTAAGGTAATTCTTTTGCCTTTTATTATTTCTAACGAGGAGAGTGCACAATTTTACTTATGCTACACAAATTACGGCAATATTCATAATATTTATGATATGTAGGGATGACTTACTGAGAAATCGTACTCCTTAAGAAATATAGATCTATAGACTTTGGGGCAAATTTGGTTTACTTATATTAACATGTATTTAAACAAGACATTATATATAGGATAACTATTTATTACGACATATTAATAATATTGTCTATTTTTCATTATAAATTGTTCAAAAGGTACGATTATGGCAACCGCTATCATAAATGTTCTTGTTCCTTTAATAGTAAAATTTCCGTTGGGAATTATAATATACAATAAATGTATTTATTAAATATTATGAATTATAATAAAATAAAATAAAAGCTGTACAGTAAACCACTTTGTAATTAAGAGTAGAAATTACAAATAATAATTCAGTTTGTATGCAAATCGCAGTAACAAAATAAACTAAATTAATTAAACATTTTGTAACAAAATAAGAGTTAACATGTACGATTTAGTTGACCAGTACGCATTAGGCAACTCTCCCCTACCTGCATAATATTGTGAACTATCAATATATTTCTCGCACATATCTCGCCACGTCTTACGAGCGACAAAGAACATTAGCATCTTTACTAAGATAAAATTTAGTTTCACACAGTTCTTTCATGAGATGAAATCAGAGAGAGAGAATTAAAAATACAGAGAGAACATGTTTGAAATGAACACTGGCAATAATTTGTGGTGAACACAACATACGTATACATAGTGTGGACATCCGTTAGTCCACAAATGGCAATGGGGAGAACAACACGTACATGTAGCCAATTCTTCTTGTGTCTGAAGAAACGTGAACATTACCGTCGCGTCGGTCGTGGATATACGTATGCCACCACTAACACACGTTCGCACAAAAAATAAAAACTAAACAAGGAAAGAATACGAAAGAATTCGTGTATTCCATCTCACCTATTCTTAATAGGGTAAATAGGTACCTACATGATTACAAAACAACATAGATACAAGCATCAATGCGGTCAGCTCGCCAATTCTAATCGATTAAAGTATAATGTTATTCAAGGTCGATAGTAGCTGTTTTCGGATTGTCATCCAAAAATTGTTGATGCCGAGATTTACCTTAATACGACAAATAAGAATATCTCACCATTGACGTACTGAGGTTGTGTGTTGTACATAGAAGTAATGATTCTGGACTTACCTAGAACAAAAAGAAAAACATATTAGGAACTGAATTTTGCTAATTTCCAAGTATGGGGCATTTGAGATTTGGAGGCTAGTGTTAGAAATCGTATCTCTTTCAACTCATTACTGGTTTGAAAGTTTTTATGATAACTTGCCGTTAATACACTCTCACTGAAACTTTTATCTTTCATTCTTTCTTCCTGAAATTGAGTTTATTTTGAAAAATGTTTGGCTGCGAGGGGTAGGAGGTCCTGGTTGACAGACGATCATCTCATCTACTCATTTCCATCACAAACACTCTTTACTCTTGGAAACTAAATTTGAATTACTGATTCTCTTTTCTATACCAACCGCATTATAAGTTACAATACTGTCATACATATTTGATTAACTTTATAGTAAAGTTTGAAAAACCAAGCACACGTATTCACTATATCCCTGAATACAATCTGACTATATTTTCTAACTGTCTTCTGTGTGTGAACGATTTAAGCTAATATTGTTGAACGTAAAAATATAAGATTTAGATTTTCTTTTTCTAAAATTTACTGAAATTTCGCATTTTGCTGGTTAAAATAAAGTAACTATCAGACAGAAGTAAAACAAATGTTTGTGCAAAATGTGTTTTATTGTCAGAATGTTACAGACACACACGACCAAATTCGTTAGTAATTTTGTAGAGAATGACGAGTGAAATTTGTAGCTGACTCCAACTTTGAGAAATGCTAACAATAATTTGTCCGTGCGATTTCTTTGTGGTCATATCTTGTTGCATAATATTGTCAATCGCCATTAAAAATTACGTATTCAACTCACTATCGAGTAAAAAGAGCGTAACACAAAAGATTTCCATGCGATTGATTTAGTGTATCATTATCTCCTATTGATCATAAATCCTTGATCTTTTGCCTGTACAAGTAAAATTAACATGCGGCTGGTAAATAATTATAGCTACATCGTCGTTCGTTTCTTCCAACTGGTCGAGTCGCGCGCACAAAAAAAAAACTATTTTAAATTACTTGTGTTGGGAATGAATTATGACATTATTAAGCAAATGACTATTACCAAATAGGTCATAGGAAAAAATGGTCGTCTTCAGTAGTTGGTTGGCATGTCGAAGGATTAAGGAAGCTGATGCTGTTTTGCGTTTAATAACTGATGGCCTCTGCTCCGTACCCACTTTCAAATAAATCATCTTAGAACCTGTACGATACATATATATATATATATTTATTTACATATAAATTATAGGCCTGCGCCACCACGAATAATAACATGTGATACAACAACAGTTACACACTATATAGATATAGACTGACAAGCCTCTGCAATATTTATTCAGAAAATAATATACTGTATCTACACCAGGATTCATATATTTCTCTGTTATAAAGTTACAAGTTTCCACAAGAATTACTATTTTCAACCAACAGTTATATGTATTATTAGAACGATATTTATTCGAAACTCAACCTTATTAGGAGATATGAACACCTATATGGATATACAATTATTATAATTTACAGTTAGCACCGTCAAATCACAGATATTTGATTCTTTCAATTATTTCACTAGGTCTTACTTTGAATATGTATTAAAATATTAGGCAAATATTATTTTCTATGTATATGAGGTTGTTAGAATCGAACCGAAGGATTATAAAAAATATAATTAAAATAAGAATTTCGCAGTTTAAAATATTCAATAAATCAATTGGTTTCATTGTTGAATCATGAATCAAGTTAGAAAAATGTTTCGAATATAGTTATTTAAGTTGTTTCTTTTTAAAACATATTATACCCATAAAATTATTAAATACTTTTAAAAATATATATCTTTATAATGTTTATAGAAGTGGGAGCTGGAAGCATCAGTGAACTAATGCTCGTTTTATTATTATATAACTAATTTCAAAAGTTATACATATCCTAATCCCATTTAATTTATTTTATACGAATTTCACAGATAATAAAAACGGAAATAAATATTTAGCTTTCAAATAAAAGCGTAGAATAAAATATCACTAAATCATAATAATAATCCCTAGATTACATCACCATGAAAATAGTTGTTTCAAAATATTTGTGTTGGAAACGAAAAAGAACTATCTTAGAAGATGTTTAATAAGCAACTAAAAAGTGGACGGGTCGAAAAATAAAATAAAAATATTGAAAACAGCGATAAAGTAAAAGTATATTTAAAAATAGCGCTATAAAGACCTTCGTGCAATCGTAAAGAATAAAAATGCTGTCATATTTTGAGTGGTGTGCGGGCAGGTTGGGTGTCGCAGTCGTTTTTCTATTTCGAAAATACATCGGAATGAAAGTATAACTGAAGACAACTGGTGTTTTGTTTATGAGAAACGACACTAGATGTCTCTGCTGTTGCCTTTTTTATGATTTATTATTTATTGCCTACCTACCATACACCAGTACACCAGTGTGCAGTACCAGCGTGCATGTATTGTAAGCGATGTGCGTTTATTTTTGGACACCTATATATTAGTCTTGTTGTGCTCACTCTGAACTCTGTACGCGAGGCTCTCGTACACAGGAACGGGTTAAGATCAACATCTAACATAATCTACATTTACCCTAAATGGACTACGACAATAGTATTTCAAAAAATATTTTGATAACATTTTACCAATTTGAGAAACCAAATACCCCTAGGATTTGATTTCGTTTTAATTTTAAGATATATTAATTTAGAAAATTAGTAAATCCTAACATAGTGTTAATACGGAGTCATAAGTCCAATACAATTGAAAATATATAATATTTTCCGTAAGACAAGTTATGTACAGTTAGAAAATGACTGAGTCCGTCTCTGTACAAGTATTTGAAAAATTCATGCTTTTTTAGTGGCACTTATCTTCAGTGTTTCGCGTGCGGTAAAGAAATGCATGTTCTCTCTCTCTCTATCTGGCTGACAAACACACCAAAGTAAGCATAGTGAAGCAGAGGCAGTTGCTCTACACACATATTCGAAACGTTGTCATCGTCACCTAGACTCCATATGACATTGATTACTTCACACGTGGTTTGTTAGACATGCTCACCACACGTGCCAACAGACGATGAAGAAGTACTAGCGCTTCAGTGCCCTTTTCACCCCAGGACAGAGGTGCAAATAAGAAAGCGTCGCATTGCGCCAATCGACAGAGCATCAGTGAAGAATCGCGCCATTTCTACGTCACACCAATTAAAACTGATGACTTCTCAGATACGCTATATGTTGCGTTACGTTTACGTTAGCGTTACGCGACCAAACGTTGCCTATTACGTTTGCAAACGAACGAAAGATCTATGCGTTTTTAATTTGTTTAATTATACAGTATACGGACGGATATATGGGGCACGAAAATTGTTTGAATGCGCTGTAATATGTTAAATAATGATTTTGCATTCTCTTATACGTAATGTTTAAAAGAAAGTATTATAATCAAAAATTCGGCAAAATACATAAAATATAATTTTACATTATTTCGATGGGATTATTGGAAATGTTAAGCAAATAAATATTTTCAATAAAACATGATAATATAGCACAAAGTAAATTTACATTGTTAAAATAAATAATAATTTCTGGTATGCGGAAAGTAAAAGAAATTTATAAATGGTCTTAAGATAAGATTACAGTGTAGCGATTGATGATATATTGGAAACATGTGCTATTAAGCTAAGCTAAATATAGGTGGTTTCAAAGAACCAAGTAACCCTTTTTTACTTGAACGAGGGTTGTAAATTAAAAAAACATCGTTAATTCTTTTGGGGAAGTTTAAATTTCCAACGAGCCTGTACTTATGTAAATATGAAATTAATTTTGTTAATTTTAAGTCTGCATAAACCATGCAAAATAAACATAATTTTTAAACGGTTTTACTACTAACGGTTTTTTATTCAAAGGAACAAAACCAATGTACTGATGCAAGCATTAATACTTCCAGCTGTATATCGACTGTTGGCAGTAAAAATGGAAGTTCATTAAACCTATCATAATAATAATACTTAAAAATAAAGATATTTTGAAACGAATCTCGTTGAAACGTTTATTAAAAATGTTTCAGAATGCGTAAAAAAAAAAGAAATTAAATTTTGTTTGAAAAATGATCGAAACGACAAACAACGAGTGCCATAGTCAAAATAATAAAATCAACTGCGTCCGCGCATACATACGTATGCTGTTCCAAAAAACCTACGTAATTTTAGATATTAATATTATTATTACCAGCAGGCTTTTATCTCGGCACCATAGTCACTGAAAAATATGATGTGTGTGTGTGGAGTGAATTAATGGAAAAATGGCTGTGGCAACAGTTGAATTTATGAATAGAAAGGATTTTTGTACCGTCGACCATAATTCAGATTAATAATTTTGACACAGTAGCTTTGAAAGAGTCTTTTCTTACCAGTGCCAGTGGCGCTCATTATTTCATTTTTAAGTGGACTTAAATATTCATTTCATTAAATTGATTTTAAATCCTCTGACTAATCAAACATCTAGAACACAAAAATAGTTTTTTTTTACTCATTTTCTCTACATCTTAGTGGGCGACCCAGTAAATGAGTTATTTTAAAGAAGCTGGAGTGGCCTTCACTCGATATTCTTGTCCTTTCATTATTATAATAATTCACTCTACGATTACTATGAAACAAAGTCAATATTATTATGAAACAAGGGAAACGTAAATTTAACATTACAATTTTCAATAGCGCTTTTTCAGTAAATGGTACATTTTTCAAAAAATCTTTCTAAACAAAAGTTGCTAAAAATTTAAATATCTTTATCTTTTATATTAATCACATCTTTTCTAACTCAAGCCGTTTACGTAATATTGAACATGGAGCAAGAATGAACCGTTGCTTTCGGTTAAAATATTGTTTACAAAAATAGAAGATTCACAGCCGGGCTATATCTTAAACAGTTTTGGCTCTAGAGCGTTCACACACACTCATCTTCAATATTTATAAAAATCCCTTTTTCTCTTATTTATGCCGTTTTCGAGAAAATGAGAAAGAAGGAAGAGTATACACAGATTCAGTTAAAGGATGGTCAAATCGTGTAATTCTGTGAATATCTCGGGTTTCTTCCTTTTAGATTTCGTGCAAGCAAGTAAATATACAAATATATAATAATAATGTTCATTGTGCAGTTATTCTTCTTAGCCAGCGAACAATCCGTCATACAATCTCTCTAAATGTCCGGTCATGTGTCATGTCAGGCATGAAATGCAAGTTTAACGTTACTTAATAACCATAAAATGAGTAATTGACGTAACGAGTCGACGCTGTACTGTAGACAAAACATGCGAAGAGCCAAAAGGCGCGTGGCAACAAACACTAGTTTGTCATTTGTCAGGAATATGACAGGTGAATGTTGAAGATGTTCAACCATTATCGAATTGTATCGCTCTTGATGTTTACCGCGCACATCTATAACCTAACCTATCTTTCTGACATTCCTAAACATTCTGCGCATGCGTACAAAACACTCATGTTAGGTATATATTTAATGAAACTAATAAGCCTTATGCCTGCTTTCACAAGGAAACATTCGTTAAGTCAACCGTAATATTTTGCCAATATTGGAACTGTTATGCATTGCATTTTGGAATATAATAATCCTAATTATTGATTATTTGTTTGTGTAATCAGACAATACCTATTTATATTCTCCTACATTACAGTAGAGAAATTACAGCTGTCCAAATAAGTAGTGATAAAAAACAAGCAAGCCTTTAATCTCGATAAATGATGACAATTGTTCACAAAACTTAAATTATCAATTATAATTTGTCCGAGCTTGTGACGTGTTGACCTGAAATATGTATATAAAATATGTAAATTTATGATTAGTCAAGTTGCAGGCAACAAGTCTTTTTTGTTCGGTATTTAAATGGTTAAGAGTCATTATTACTACTTGGCTTTCACTTAGCAAAAAATCCAAACATCTGTTAGTTTAAAACATGTCTCGTGTCTAGATTATATTATATAGACAAACTATTCATAACTTTAACCTGTCGCTAATATGAAGAAATTTTCATGGTTCTTATAACAATTGCCTTGCGGGTACATTTTCAAGTTAAGAAATTCTTTTTTATTTTAACTATTAAATTGTTGTTTACACGCTTATTTATATCAGATTTTTTCAATATATTTTCTTCTTTGAATGGGAAAGGTAGCCATAAGACATAAACGCATGATGAGAAAATTTTACTATTTGATTTTCATTATTACAATACTCATATTTCATGCTTAAATACTATTTCAGTTTTAGTTACAAATTGTAAAAATCAGATAATTTTACACAGTGGTTTACAAAAAAGGTTAAACCATCAGGATTATTAGTTCGAATATATACCGCTCTGCTCTAGGTAATTTCTGTAGCCAGCGCCATTTCAAATTCGAATATTTATATAAACCAGTATTAAAAATATGTTATTTTTACGCCACAATCAAAAATAATTCGCCGAATAATTACTTTTTAATGAATTGAAAACAGAACATTATTACACATTTAAATTCCTTAAAATAACTCAAAACCTATAATAAAAAATAAAAAATGAATCAGATAAATATTTAAAAAATTAACAATTAACTTAAGACATCATTTTGTAAATTATTTATAAATCACGCAAAATTAGTAATTAGCTGGGATGTCTGTTTATTTATTGATTAGCCATGTACATCATGAACTATATTTAAATTATTAACTATTTGAAACGGTGAGCAGAATAAATTTATTTTATAAAACGACTGCATTTCCCAAGAATTTTTTTCCTTAATAAATTATTAGAACTACGAAATGCAGTCCTCAAGAGATGGGTTAATTCTTGTATTTTTGTTTGTTATTCCCATGCAGCCTTCAAATGTATTTATGGAAAAACGATTAAGTGCTCATCCTTTGGTAAGATATATACCCGCAAAATGTGTGCATTTCGTTTTGTACACCAATCTGCGGTGGTAGCCAGTGTTGTTGTTATATGCGAGCTCATGAATGAAGATGATGTCTGTTTGCATGCAATTAAGGACACGCAGTAAAATTGGAAGCAATGCAAAACGCACGCACGCACACATACACACACACACACACAGACGACCGACGCCCGAACATGACGCAAACGGAAATTGCAGGGACGCAGGGGGGACGGACGCAGGGAGGCTGAGACGCGAGACGGATCCAAGTAAAATACCACGATTATTTACGGTGCAAGAAAATCATTAATAATGCGCTCGGACTGTTTGTCTGTGTCTGTCTGTCCGTCTGTTTGTGTGTGTGTGTGTGTATTCAGTTCATTCATTCAGTAGTAAGTTTAGAATGAATGCGTTATATTTTATATGCGAGAAAAGTATCGTTGTACTTCTCTAATACTCCGTTTCATCTCTCTCACACAACTACTGAAATCCGCTAAACATTTTCGACTAGTCATTAAACCAGGTTTAATTGTTTGAATCTTGGAATATTTATGGTATATGTGTTAATTTTTGTATTTTAATAACCAGTGTACCTGGGTACTCTTTGTCGAATTTATACATTATTAGAAGTATGTGTATACATTTTTTTCTTCAAGTATTTACCCTTGGTAGAGGAGATATCTGGCATAGCCGCCGGTGTTTTTGCGATTAATTGAGTCGTATACGTTGCATTCAATTCATTAATTAATGAATATTTCTTGCATTATATAATTATTATTGTAACACGAATAATTGTACATTTTTTGTCAACGTTTTTACAGATTGGCCTCAAAAAAGATATGTGCTTGTATGTGGGCACCCAGGTAACCTGTTGTAATGTAAACTTCGAGATTCGTATTTTTAAATCAATTAACTTTAATTTCCAAAGACAGATCAATCAATGATCTTTTGTCGTAAATTTTGAGTAGAGAGATACGAAAGGGTACTCGGGTACTCAATATATCGTAACAATAAAATACACCCTAATAGAATTGAATATTATACGATGATAATGATAATATTGATATACTTAAACTAATAATTTACGGAATTCCGTAAAAGATCTCTGGCCTTAAACCGAAACTGACTGTAAAATTTGACGCAAGATTCGTTTATGGTTGAATATTTGTGGAGAATCTTGTTTTCAAAATCAATGTCATGAAATCTCCTAAATTCAACATTGTATGTTTGTTATTGTGACTCTTTGTTCAATAAGTCAATTTTTGGAATTGAGAAAAAACATTGGCATATTTCGGCTAAAATCTGGTCTTCTTCAGAGAGTTGTAGATGATTTAATAACCTTAGGTATTGTATGTTTGTCCCCGGTGCCAGAAAACATGATGACGCTAAAATGCCATCCGAAACAAACCATGGAAATATTCCGTGTTGAGTTAGAGCAGTCGTGCGTTAATGAACACACAGCGGCTAAATAGCGCGTTTACGATATCACCATTTCATTAGCGAACGATGAAGTTGCACGATCCAAATCTCATTCCGGCCGCGTCTCTGTCTCTATGTAGGCGCAACAAAGACCGACCTAGCGCACAACAAAGAGAACCTGCGCGGTTGGTAGGTGCGCGGGGCCAGCGGCACCTTTGAATTATAGTCGCAATTTCAATCCGGGAGCATGTTTCTTTCACTGACGATTGTATCGCTCACTATTTATTCGGTAGTTAAATAGGGTATATACCTTGGTGGCGGTATCCGTGCCTATCAGTACAAACAAACCCTGCTCGACTGCATACGCCGCTATTATCTCTATTATTTGCTGCTGTTCGGCGGACGGCCGCATTAAATATTTCGCAATCTTTTATTCTAGCGGCCATTCCAACAACTAAATACCTCTACTGATCTAACCGATTGGTTTGCTTTATTTTACGGTATGTACTTTTCACTATTAATCACTTTAATTCGATTAAACAAGCACTGCTAGAGATACAAATGCCCTCAGCTCACCTTCTAAACAATCTACGTAAAAATATAAATTTTTCTGCGTATTGCGATTGCCATTTTAATTTTGAAATAATACTTTTTTAAGTATACTAGTGCGTAAAAGTGAATTCTTTAAAACACTAGTGCCTACAAATAAAATGATAAATCTAAAGGTTAGCTTTTTAAAATTGTTGTAGAGAATTTAATTATAAAGCTAATATCTTGACAAATAAAAAAAGAAATGTTACTTTTTACATTCTAATATACGCTTTTTCTTATCGTTTATATTATATATAAACTAATTTTCAGATTACTTTCAATGTCTCTTATGCCGTAATAAAACACAAACCACTCAAATTTATGTCGATAATAATAAAAATAAAAGAAGTAATAAATAAATTGAGGAAAGATAAATATCGTTGGTGATCAATAAGTCATTTTAAAAAATCACCTTGAACTTCATAGTTTGGACATTTTGAAGTTATTTGAAAGTTAGGGGTAGAGCCAGGGCACATATACAGTAAGGCCCGTTCCCAGCGGACAAATAAACCATCGTTACACGTGGCGGCCAAGTCGATAAAGTCGCGTTTCACAAACCTAACATAGCGACCGGTCACTTTAGTATATTGTTATTTGAGGTGACATCACGCAAAATATGTTTCCCACGTTGCGCACGGCCACATACAGAAAAAGATTTGTGATTTCTGTAATCGAATTGGAAAAATAATATAATCCCGTACGCGCTATCGAATACAATAGAACATAAATTATTGTGATGTTAAAAAACTTATGATTTATGACGGCTATTGTTTTTGTTGCTAATAATTAATTTATCAAATTATTATGTACTCATTTGTGTACTGGACAATCATATAATAATTTCAATAATTACTACTTTCATATTATTCTATTGTAATTACTTTTAATTGATATTTTTGCTGTAATTCCTATTTTAGCTTTAAGATTTCGTAAGATTTTAGTTTATATTTGCAATTATTTTAATTGCACTTTTCGCAATCGAGCAAAAAAATAATTTAATTCTGCATTCACTATTAATAAACTTCTTCAAATTGCCGACATAAAAACAAGAAAAAACTAACCTAAATAATGGCTATTATTTTATATTTAGAGTGTAATTTAGCCAAAATTAAAAGTGTCATTATGAATTTGGCAAGGCAGTGTATTTGCAGGCGGAGACTGCGAACTAATTAGTATTGGACCCTTGTGATGTATGTCATTTACATTATGTAAACAGTGCAAGTCATCGTGACTGGACGAAAAGCGTATGCGCATACCGAAAACGTAACGGCAAAGAGGGGAATGCTGAGGAACAAAGCGAAAACATTAATGTGCATGTACTCCGTCAGTATCATATCATGTACAAGCGATCCTGTTTTTGTCAACGGAGATAAAACGAAAGCCACAGACGCCTGCGCTAATTGGACGTCGGTGATTGTCGCATTTTCTTCTTTCTATCTCCGATTCCCGTCTTTAAATCTATATGATGATGAAACTCTGTATAGCAGCCCGTTTGTCGTGTGAATTGAGGTTATGTTTTCTTTTTTATTTTGTTTTGTTTTGTTGTTTTTTTGATGGTTTTCGTTGGAGCATAAAACAAGCCGCGACATGGTAATTTCTACGCTCAACTAACGCTTTGATGCTTCAATCAAAATGCTTTGTTGAAGTTTTTGTTTCGTAAAACGCAATTATCGCGTACACTATTATAAACTTAAAAGAAACTGTCAAAAATGAAACATTATCATCTGCGGTTTCAAAAGATTTTTTTAATTCAACTTTCGTAAGATGCATTTCCGTTTGGGCTTATTAAAAATTTTCTTCTCTTTCAATTATTTGTCTAATAATAATAAAATATTAATTTAGCAAAAAATACTATATATATATCTACATGAAACATTACGAATATATATGATTAAATATAAATAATTACAATTTATATTTTAACATAAATACGACCTTGACACCTATTCAATTTCATAGCCATTTGTATTTACTCTTGCTCATTTTACGCTCGCTTTACTCATTTCATAATTTTGAAAACGATATAGGTAAGTTAGAGAAAATGGGATTTTAATAAAAGTTATATATAATGAAATTTATAGTATTGTTTAAATTTTTTTTCGATATTATATAACAGACAAAAAAGTTGGAGAGGCTTAACTTACTTTCTAATAACTATTTTCTTACTATAAATATATATATATATATATATATATATATATATATATATATATATATATATATATCAAAACAAATTTACAGTAATTGGTAAATTTCTCATTTATAAGAATTAGTTTATCTAATACCGATTTCAAGATATTGAAAAAATAGCAAAAGTGAACCATTTCTTCCGATTAAGATTTCTTTTTTCAAAAATAGAATGTATACGTCCAGGCCATATACAAGTCAAATATTTATGATAACAATACATATTTATATATCAACGTATAAGAAAATAAAAATACAGACAGCTTTAATGTGAAATTATACACAACTATTTATAATTTTAAAGTGTTTAAAATAATTTGGCAACCATCCGAAGGATGAAATGGCAAATGAAAAATAAAATGAAAAACAGTTCTTCATCTGTATTTTATGATGTTTGTAGGCAGTGTCCATAGAGCACATATGGGGAAACGCGAGATGGGACCAACCAGAGGATTGGAACCGGGAGAGGTGCATCAGAATCAGTATAGCCGCAACGACGGACGGCACGGCACACTAGTCGCCGCCGCGCCGACCGCCCAACCACCACACCAGTCGGGCCTTAGATATGATGAGTTGGAAAAAAAGGACACGAAATGCCGCGCGCGTACTGCTGGACCTTTGATCTTGATATAAAGAGAAATAACCATCAGGTTTTCATCAGCATCATCCTAGCTAGTGGCTAGATGAGGAGCGTGCCTCACCAATACTTCATTCCACTATGTTTTCTATGCAGCACATGAACTATTATTATATTATTATTAAAGATGTATATATATGGCTTAAACAATAAGCTATGGGCACCTTCAGCTCACCGTAAAATGAACAAAATTTAAAATGAAGAAAATAACAATTTTACATCCAAGAATCTTTCTTAAAGATAAAAATATATGTATATTTAGAGCTACTCATTTTAGAAGAGTATGTGCTTGGTCGGCACAAAATAAATTTAGTCTAAACACTTAAAGTAATCAAAATGTTGATATAATAACTCCGGTTTGTATCAATAATATCCGCCCATTATTTTAATTTTCCTTTTTTGGTAAATATAAATAATAATAATAATAATTAATAATAAATAAAAGACACTAGAATTAACAGTAATATATTGCATAATCGATATTTTACAATTGATTGTATGATTCATTGTACCCAATCAGAAAAGAAATCGAGGAATTAAGCATACGTACGGCCAATGCAATTTTATTTGTTTTTGTGTTGCTTTCCACCAACATACACAGCCTGTACAGTAGTAGTAGTAGTAGTGTGTGTGTTTCTGTCTGATGAACAAGGATTAAGGAAATATAAGTGCTGTGGACATACAGCGAACATCCTGCTGCTGCCTGCCTGCAACCCCCTTCAATTCATTTCATTTCTCTGGTTGACTCTTTATTATGAATTTATGTTGGAATCTTTCACTTCAAACAACCATTTATACAGATGGTCATTTCTGTAGATGGGAAAGAGAGAGAGATGGATGGACGCCGACATAACCAAAGTCCTTTGCTATATGCTTGTTTGTGTGTCATTTTCATTTTTCATCCACTACAGCTCTTCAAATATTATACTTGCATTCCACTAATGACTTTTTATTGTGCACTCAAAACTCTGCCATTTTAATTCGACTGCCATCTTTTGCTTTCAATAAAAAGTTATGTCATCTTCCTACAAAACATTTTGGTTTGCCAAATGATTAGAGACACCTAGTGATACGGTTACGGTATGTTGGTTTTAGAATAGAAATAAATGATGGCTTGTACATTTTGAGTGATGAATAGAGAACGGATGAGAATCGGAACAAAAACGTTTACTGTCTGTACTACATATACATAGTACATACGGTATGGTATACCGTATAGACAAGCAGTTAGTTGAAAGAGCTTTGGAAGAAAAGTAAAGAAACAACAGTGACGAGACGATGGCTGGCTGGGTGGTTGGTTGGTTCACGAAAGCATTTGAACACTTTTCTACCGAATGTGAAAAGCAAATTAGTTTTTGAAAGGTAGGTCTGTTTGAAGAGCGAGTGACGTGGCAGAGATACACGATATTTTAACAAGCCAACAACAACTGAACAAGACGAAGAAGATAATAAATGAACGGTGGTGTGTGCAAGCGAACCAAATTGGCAAAGTTCGTAATTAAGCAGCCAGCGACGAGAAGATGAACGCTCTGTGTGTATAATTGAAAGAAAGAAGGGGAAAGAGCCATCGCGCGCTACATCATCGGTAGCACAGGCAAACAATAAAAAGAAGTAGACGAAGAAGTAGAGGGAAACGGTGGTCGGAAACGGTGGTGCCCAGCACGCTACTACTACTACAACTGAACAATAAGAAGCGAACTTGTATCATGCAAGATGGTAGTTGCCTGCCTGCCTGCCTGCCTGCCTGCCTGCCTAATGAAGCAGGTCACACGGACGAACGCTGCGCTGGCCAGGGCAGAGCCACGCGGCGAAGGAAACTCAAATTAGTGGCAACGAAGATGCGGAGATAATGAACTGTTGTCTGCTCATTATATTCCCTGTGCGGGGCCGTGGCGATACGTTCGTACCCGAGAGAACAAGAACATATTCTGCTGCTGCCCTGCCCGGCCGTGAACACAACAGATTTAGAGGATCGCCACCGACACGACACGACACGACACCACACAACACCACACCACACCACACCACACCACACCACACGCACGCACACGTCTTACAAAACTTACATCTTTAAACTATATGCTACACACACACACGCCTCTCTTTCAACTCTCATTTGCTAGTTTTGTTTCATTCAACACTGTTTTTCAATCCGCATTCGTGGAACACAGACACTGTAACATCAATATTCATAGACATGTAGGTCAATTACGGACGCAAATATACCATTTACCTAATATGTATTGTTGTTAGAAATAAATAAAAATCTGGAGTGGCCGTCAGTCGAATTCCAGTATCTAATTGGCATTGCCATGAAAAAATATCAATATGTGTGACAACGTAAATGGAACATAGTTATATTCAAAGGTGAATTTTCAGTATATGGTACATTTTTAGAAATAAACGTTTCAAACTAAATTTGCTATAAATTTTAATGTCTACAACTACACGGCTTTCATTGTATTGCAGTAGAAAATCGTGTAATTATATGAAATTATAGTAAAAATACAATAAAATTGTAATAGATTCACTAAATTCGGTAGTATTACATTAATTTTAGCTGTAATTTTACAGTACAAGTGATGTAAATGTATATCCATTTTGTACTATATATTACAAGAATCACATTGATTCTAACACATACCGTTTTCGATATATTAAAAAAGTGACAAGAATACACCATAACCTTCGGTTGATACACAATTCAAAACATTATATTTTTATATCTAACAATATTAGGTGTAGAATGTTCACACACTTACACACCGACGATATTAAGAAAATAGCCAACATGAATTGAGGAAAATGGTAATAATAATTTGGGGCCGCTGTATATGAGTAAGGATTACCTGGGGCACTGCATAAAATTATTCAATTATATCCTTTAATATATACATCATAAAGTAGAGATTTTAATGCCGTGTTTAGTTGATGTTTAACAGCCCAAAAATTACAGTACTACTTTAATGTGTTTCGAAGTATCTATTGAAGTCTGTATATACGTATTCGACGTTTTGCAGTAACTGCCCCAACCAATATATTAACCGGGATGGCGTTTAACATACCATAAACGTCAACCATAAATAATACCTGTTTCAACCTGGCTAATAATTCTCCAAGCTAACTATTGTTATACCTACCTACCTACCTACTTACTGATTGATAACAACAATGGACTGTCGTGTATTTTATAAAATTCGCACAAGTCTATACTTGTTTGCCAATACATTTAGATAACTTTGGAATGCCAATATTTAATTTGAATTTCGGTCGTATATCATTCGATTCTATTATCATTACAATCCAATTTTTTCTGTTTGTTGTTGCTTACTTGGTTGTTGGTTTTATAACCCAACTGAATTTGTACAACATGATGAATACATATCTTGGAAACAATAAAAAGAAGATATGTAAGACTCTGATGACAATTGTCATTGAATATGTAAATTAGGTTCCCAGAATAGAGAGTGATCGAAAACCAATTTAATTTTTAGAGTAAAGAAGAAACCAATAAAGGATAATTGAAAAGTAAACCGATTTTAAAAATTCAAGTTACAAAAGCGTTCGCGAACGAGAATCACTTGGTGTGTTATAGATGTCGAAGAAGAGTAAGCGATTTCCCGGGCGGGCTGACATCATAAGTAACGAAGGCAGCACGGCGTCGGGCGTCGGGCGGCGCAACGAGCCCCTCGGGACCAATATCGGCTTGTTTTACATCGTTTTGTTCTAACAATCCAGCACATAATTTTTGTATCGGACGCGGTGGCCTCTCCCTAGCTATCCACTCCTAGGGGATGACCGACGATACACGCCGCACCACGCCGCGCCGTGTATATTATATTCGCTGTTGTAAATTTAAAACTTTGATGTTTCGCATATGTAAAGATCCCAGCGGAGAGCGGACGATCGGGGATATGCTTGTAGTATGTAGTATGTACGATATAAGGTATGGGCTCGGATCGAAACGGACGAGCCACTCTACTGTTATTGCCTAACACACTGGCAACCGTTCCCGAATTGGGATTCAGAATACAGTTTGTTTTGACAGACCATAATTCAGGCTCTAACTGATAAAAATTACGGTGGAACCAAACACATCGCCTATCCTTCCATTTTTATCCCAATTCTTTCTTTCTTTCTTTCTTTATTGAGAGTCGAAGTATTGATCAGAGATATTCAAACAATTTGATTCAATTGTATATGTATATATATATATATATATATATATATATATATATATATATATATATATATATATATATATATTATATATATATATATATATATATATATATATATATATATATATATATAAATCTAATAATTATGTATTTCTACATATTGAAGTAGGCACCAATGCCTTTAGCTCACCCCAATTTTCTGTAATTCTTCTAACATCTATAATACGGACGGCCTAATTTTTAAAGTTTCATAAATCCAGAAATTAAATAGGATTTAGATTTAAAATGCATGAAGATTCATATTACACTTAAATTTTGTTAAAATCAGTCTAGTGTCTACTTAGAAGATGCGTTAATTTTATGAACAAATTACTCAAATTATTTTGGGTATCGGGAAGACATGTAACGAATTTCTGTGTAAAAGCATATAGTTTTTTTTTTTGGTATATACTGGACGACGATGAGCTATAAAGATACTTTGGCATGGATCTACGAGCCGTCGGTCGGGTCGGGTCGCGTCGATGAGCTCAAAGCCTGCGCGATACTTGAGAAGTAAAACAAGCAAAGGAATGATGCACAGAGGGACAGCAATTTTTAAATAATTGACTCGAGTCCGTTGAAAAATGAATTACCGACTCAATATGAGACTATGCGGCTGATGCATCGCTCCTTGTCCCTCTGCACCAGACAGCAGCAGAAGCAGCAGCAGCAGCAGCAGCAAGATCTGTTCAGAACAGCAGAGAAGCGCAATTCGCCGCCCCTCTGGCGTCGCATCCCTGAGCGATATCAGGTTCATGCAAGATGCACGATCCGACGCGGTTGTCCATAATATTATTCGCGTCAAATTCCACCACTTTACAGGCTGGTTTATGTCGCCCGGCTCACCAATACATTATATATGATACGTGTATTGCCCCGCGCGCGCAAAATGAGTATTGTCGGTGGGGCCGTGGGGGGTGTGTGTGTGCTAGCAAAGATATCAGAGCGTTATACCTTGAAATTCGGTCGTAAACTCTGGTCAAATTCCCCTCCCGTTTGTTATTTCAATGGGGTACTTAGGAATTCACGGTTCTCGGACGGAACGCGATCGTGCACCGCGAATATCAGATGATCACCGGTCGGAGATCGTAGTTGTAGCGCGCTCGCTACCACAAAACTGATATACAAGTAATGGCTAGTCTTTATCATATTTTTAATATTTGCTATATCGCTTCATTCATTCATGTTTTAATAATGTATTTCTCATATAGCAGTTGTATCTGCTCCATTTTATGCAGGTTCATTTTCCTGGTTACTATTTTAGATTATTAATATATTATTTATGGTTTTGAGAATGTTTGTAGAATTTTTTAAATTGGTTTAAGTATACTACAATTCAATTTGAAATCAAATATTTATTACACCCATAACCGCACACACGCACACACACACACACACACACACGCACACGACGTAATACATTCGTATCGAAAATAGTCAATATAAATTTAGGAAAGTATTAAACATTAAAAACTTCCCTTAAATTTCGAATATTTCAAGAATATGTTCATCATAACACTTCGACCAAGAAAATAAAATATCTTTAGCTACTATAACTATAGTGAAACTAAAATAAAACTAAATATCTATGAAAATGTACATTTAAAAGTTAAATACGAATTTCAGAACAAGTAGCTGAACATACATATATTTAACGATCGGCCATTTTATTGAAACGAAGTCAGTTACATTTTAAATACGTAATTTATTTTTATGATGATCATCATAGGTTGGTACGAGTGGCCGGCCTCTGATGTCATTTATGCGTGTTTTATTTTATTCGAATACGGAACCGAAAACGCTTGGGTCGAAAAGATAAAAACAATTATCGTCATAAAATGATGAGCGGCGTCCAATATGATGATGAACGTGTGCGAGTCCGAGTTAGTGCCGGTGCGTGGTGGATAGATGGCAGCACTCGTAATGTTGCATTAACGTGTAGGAGATCGCAGATCGGTGGAATAAAGTCAGTAGTAAAAGTATTAGTATAGGAATATACGCACACGGCATCATCATACACCTGACCGGCCGGCATCAGCATTACCATCACCTGACCACACACTGCTCTGTACAACTTGTTTTCTCTGTTTAAGTGGTTATTTCAGTTTGCACAGGACCGTACCATACACGATAGTTTAAATATCTACTTTTTATACATTCCGACAGATAATTCAAAAACAATAATACCTATATTGCCCAATAATTTGAAAAGAAAACTGGAGTTCATTTTATCGCTGTGAAAATTAGCATTGTTTATCATAAAATAAGCTGGATTATTATGTGTAATTTTTAATCGTGATTACTAATTGGCTGACTGTGAATAATGTATTCATTAAACAAGCAATTTCGGTTGATAAACCTTTTGAAAAATAGGCTGTCTTTTTAGAGATATACAATTCTTAAATGCAAAACATCACATTTTTCTGTTGATTGATATTGGCTGTAGAGCGTTCACAGACACTCGCACAGATGTCATTGTCAAAATGAATTCAAGGATATTTCTATTAAAGTATCGAGGCCGAGATATTTTGTGATCACTATACATAACGAATAAGATAGATGTCGGCTATAGCTATAGAAATATATTTGTTCGAATCCAATCCTGGAGTAGTATTTATATCGTGGGAGGATTGGCATCGTTGTGTATGTATATACGCGGTCAGTTTGATATTACAGCCTGCCATAACAGAATGGGGGAAGCCTTCACTTCGCATCGCATCCCATTCCATTCCATCGTGTTTATTATCATCATCATACATTGCCCATTTTTATTTTCTTTTTTATATTACCGTACAAAGGTATTAAAATTAAAGAAGGAATACGTAGTATACTCTGCTCAATACTAGAATACCAAACTGTAACAACGTACAAAACTGGAAAATTTAAATAAAAGAAAATCTCATGACTACAATATTTCCTTATTCGTATAAGAGAGTAATAAATCAATCATTTTAAAAATAGGTCCTTAAATATGTTTATTGTTTAATATTCATTATAAGCTGAGCTGAAAGCATATTAAAAAACAGGAGGGGCCTTCAGTCGACATTCTTGTCCTTTCCTACCTGCATTATTAATAATGCTTTATTTTGCATTAAATGCACTTTACGATGGCTACGAAACAAATTAAATATGTATTGTTACTATGGAAACTTTAATATAAAATAACCATATTTAAAGGCTATTATTCAGTAATTGGTGCAGTTTTCGAATAAACAAAGCACTAGAAAAGAAATAGCATGAGTGAACTGTTACTTCCGGTTAATATATTGTTTTCAAAAATAAAGGATGCAGACCGGGATTATGCCAGTCTTAAATTTTGAGTTACATATATTTTTCTCATTAACAGTTTTGTCTCTAGAACGTTCACACACGTACACACATACGTACATACACAAATGTCATTCTAAAAATAGTCAGATTACGATTCAGGTATTGTCAAAACAAGTATTTCCGTACAAATCTTCAATTCGGAGTGAATAATGTTTGAATTTTTCTTCGCTAGATAGCGAGTAATAAATCTCGACCGCGAATAGTGTAAATGGAAGCAGACAACCTGTATTAGTGTAACAACGAATGCCCCTGTTTAAAGAAACGGTGTCTGCGCTTATGGCAGGGCTATGCAAATTCCAGCGCTGTTTTGTGAACTATAAAAGTTTCGCGAAGCAGAAGACCGACCGATGCGATGCGATGCGATGCGACGATTCACGTGTGATATTTTAAAGCGAACGGAGACATTTAATGCTTCACACACATACACACACAACACACAGTTTTATATTCTTGTAGACTTTTGCGACGCACTAAACTTATCACAAGATTGCCGAAAACCCATTTCTGCTATCTGGAATTATTTCACCAAGCCACCAGCGCCATTATAAACATTTTCGTTTAACAATCTTCAAGAGCAACCGCGCGATGCCTGCGACCTGATTTATATTCTGGTTTTTATATTGTTCAAGATATAAAGAATCAGAATTATCGATTCTTAACCAAGAATGTGTCACAAGGAATTATTTTTCTTATATTCAGTGTGATTCTTCTATCAAATATAAAAGATGATGACATATATTCTTAATATATTCCTTAAAGTATAGGCATACAAATATACTGATTAAAGAACCACGAATATTTGAGGCGTTAAAGAATAGCCAATATTTTAAATTATGTGACATCTATTGTAGCTTTTCAAAGCTTGATTAGGTTTGCAAAAGTTACGTTTATTTGCATGTAATATACAATTAAAAATAATTATGTTGCATATTTGAGGAGATTAAGAAATTAATTTACTTTAAAAAATATTAAAGGTTTATTGTATATCAACGAATGATAAAAACAAAAATACACCAATATTATGATTATGATCGTGTAAACTCGTGGGCACCATATATCTAATTTTGTTTTAACACTGTTCAATATCTTTATTCAAAATCAATAATAAATAAATTGTTTGGGGATATGTGTGTGAGAAATACTTCAAGATATACGTTATAGTTTTTGTCATTTTATCAGTAGGTAATATTTATTTTAGCAATAAGAATGAATCACGTAATATTTGATAAATGTATTGTATGCGATTGGCATTTTTTATATTTCATACCTTGTATTTACATTAGCTTGTGTACTTTGTTGTGTTTTGACAATATGAACATTGCTTTCTGGGAAAATAGACTAGATAACACTTTTCCATTATCACAAAGTCAGATGATAAAAATTCACCAAATAAAATCAATCCTATACAAACATTTGGTCATAAAATTAATGCATTTTATTCAAACCAAAATCCAATTTACTAAAATATCTGAATATCATTATAAATAAGCTGAAGTCGTATCTACAATTGCTTTGAAACAATGTCAATATATAATGTAACAAATCTTTTTTAATAGCGATTTTCCAATATATGAGAGATTTTTTGAAAAAAGTTGCCAGAAATTTTAATATCTTCAACTTTTACAAGAATATTTTTTTCTCTAACTCATACCGTTTTCGAGATATTGATAAAGTACTACTTCTGGTTAAATTAAATTTTTCAGGTCTAAAGATTAGTTTTATAATTTTATCATCAACAGTCTTTGCTGTAGACACACATCAGTTCGCAAATAATCAGGAACGATTCAGGGAGATCCAAAACGGGCATATCCGTTAAAATCTCGAGTCCGAAATTTTTCGTGATTACAATACTAACTTATACATTAGATATTTAAAGAAAATTAGAAAATCTTAACCTATAAAAATATTCCAGATATCTGACTTACCGAGTTGTCATGACGAGATCCCCGTTACACAGATCGCCAGACGAACACCATGATCACTGCAATAGATAAAACACAAAAATAAAATAATATAGTTAAGAAACACACGTTCACACAAATAAAGACCTATCCTATATTTTCTTAACATTATATCGTATTTATAATGCTTTTATTTCTTCAGTGAGATTAGATAAAGATTTTGAATTATTTTTTTGTATTGATTTCGTTGCAAAGTGGCAACAAAAAAACAAAAAAGAACCACGCCAAAAGCAATGCAATTTGTTAGTTTTCGATAAAATTACATCGTGTTGGAAAATGTAAATAATTATTATCTATCTTTGTTTTATGATTAAACAAATTTTATTTCTTGGATAAATAGACTACACTCTATTTAAAAACATACATTTTTGACTTAAGGCTGCGTTCGAACTATCTGTATTAAATATCTAGGTAACAACTAAGTATAATTTTCGCAATGAATATGTCATTAAATTATTAGAAATAAATTATTATATGAAATTAAAACTATGCATTCTAAAATAGATTTTTCAAGCGTTTATAATGAAAATCGGAAATAGTCGACTGTAGCCGAGCGTGTTCGATTTGTGTACGGCTTTCACGTATGCGCATTGTAGCTGTTGATAGTTAAACGTGTAGTGACACAATTTATATATTACAATAATCTTAATAATTGCAATGAATTTATTACTACAAGAATAAACATATTTAGAAAGCTATAATCAAGAATGCCATTTAGTACTATAACAAATGCTTTATTGTAAATGTAATTTCGTTAAACATATAAACCTACTAACGTTGATTACTGTTGTAATTTCATAAAGTAATGAAGTATCTTCAAACAGCTCAATAATTACTCAAAGATGAAGTATTTTTACCACAGTTTAATTATTACTGTACTACTAAAAGGTGTGTAACTACTCATTAATCAGTGTATTGTTTTCACGAATGTATCATATTTTCAATTTGTTTTAAGTATTCATAAACATTCATTAGACATTTTAGTGTCATTATCTTGCAATTTTTAGCTCGTCGTACTAACTAGCTGTGTTCGGTCATATGTTTTTTATCATACAAGAAAGTGTATGGGCAACAAAATTAAACGATTGATAGGTTATAAGTCATTTCGAAGCCCTCTGACTACGCTTTTACTATTTTCTCAATTGAACTGGTGTATTTTCTTGACTGGATTTATAGATGAAGAAAAAATTGGGTTTCTTGGGAAAATCAGTTTCTTTTTAATAACACATTTTATTCAACCTAACGCTTCGGCATCCCTTATACCATCTTCAGCATTCTTTTTCAATTCTGTTCAATATTGTGAATTTTCATTAAAATATCGTGTTCGAAAATGATCATGATTACAATAAGTCCTATTAGACTTCGTCCAAGAAAGTAAAAAACAAAGTAGTAATAGAAATCGTATCTATAGATTCATATTTGAGATATCAAGTACCTATGGAAATAGAAAAATGCACGGTGCGTAGGAATGTGTTTATTTCACTGTTAATTATAATCGAATTAATTAATAGAGCAAAATTTCATTGAACAAATTATAATTACGATTAATAAATAATTATAGGTTTGGCTTAGGTGTTGCTAATGGAAGCACATTGATATTTTCAAATTACCAATAAAAACTATACTTATTAACTCTGGTCATATATTATAACTTGTTACGCTGTATCATTTCCGTTTATACAGTCGTTACATTTCCGGCATTTGTCTACAATTATCTACTTAATTATTTCATATTTTTATTAAAATTATTTCTTTGCTAATCATGATCGAGCTATTTCAATTAAAACAAGAACGAGGATTTATTTTCTTTAAATAAGAAAAGATTATAAAACTAAATTGTCGAAGACGGGTGTGTGTCACCTCATCACCTCATCAACCCCATGAACACTATACACTATAGGAGTTAAACCACATAGACAGAACACAATACCCCCAAGAGGCGAGTGTCGTCGTGTAAAATGCATGGCCTGCTCCAGCTCGGTATTGTCATACGCTTCGAGAGAGTGGCCGTAACAAAAGTGTTCATTGTAACGGCTTAATGACACTCTGTGCCAGTGCCGTGCCAGTGTGTGCTATAAGCTCGGTCTCTATGTGCCCTACTTTGCCCACTGTACAATACAGGGTTTGTTTCTTAACCGAGATTGGAGCTATACAAAATTAATGACTTTGTAAAGAGAAGCTCTATGTGTTCCATTCTTATTTTTCTACCCACTCTCTCGTTTTAGCTCGTAGTTTAGAGGTGTATCTGTAACAGTCACAGAATTAAATAAAACTAGCTGTATTGATAATAACACTTTATTTGGTTTTAAATTCACCCTACGATAGCTCTGGAACAAAATCAATATGTATTGAAACTATAATGGGTAACGTAGATATAAAATTAATAAAATTATCATTGTCAACGGCGATTTTTCACTTCATTGGTGCATTTTCCTAAATAACTTTTCAAACAAAAGTTGTGCTATTATTAATAGGTGAAAAACAATAAATCGTTTTTGTATATTTGCATGCAATAAAATTGTAAATAAAACCTATATATAATATTGATGCGGAAAAGAACCTTGTGAATTCCATCAACATAAATAAACAGGATCAATTAATTTAACGAGCAGAAATAAAAACGAAAACGGTAAGAGGCATCTCGATGACTTGTTGTTGAGATGCATCTGATGCAGTGTGCGCATGCGAGGTACTTATGTGACACGTGACCCAGAATTCGGATGGCCTTGAAACCACAATCGGTGCTCCTGTAACCTAACAATTTGATAGCACTGCACAGTATAAACAATGACTACTTCTTACCGCCACTATATATATAAGTGGAAAAGCAAATATAACGATAACCGATCGAAAATTATGCAGAATACCGTTGCGTGGCCCAAGGCCGGTTTACGCAGGCGAAAATTTTTACGCGAAAGTTTTGACATAAGTATGTCATTCAAGGTTCTCTTCAAGAATCGATATTATTATGCGCGATTTAATTAAAAGTCTTATTATTCGCGGCGTGAAGAAATCGCGTTTGCATTTTTAACTCAAGGTGAAAATCATGAAAATATCACTATTTATACAAATGACGTAAATATTTTCATTTATTACTAATATAGCATTCATTTTCTTTTCAAATATGTAACTTATCCCTTTCGGTTAGATTTAGCTCATAGTTCTGTTAGTGCACTTTGCAAAATTTAAAGTCTTCGATTATTACAAATAACAAAATTTATAACAGTTTTTGCTGTAGAGCGTTCACATGCACAGGGCGTGCAAACGCACAAACATACACACAAGAAATAGTAAATTTAGAGAATGTAAAAATGTTTATTTCCGTTACAATTCTGAGTCTAAGGTCGCTAATTTCAAAATCACTATCATATAATCAGTGTACTAAATTAGGGTGGTTTTAGTTTTAAATGTAATTTTATTGAAGATATAAGCATATGCAAATGTATTTCTGTATTGATTTATTTTATTAATTAAACAATATATTTTCGCAATATGTCAGAACCTGGTTAGTTAACATAATTTTACATAAATATTTCTAAATTATTGTATACATATCCTGTGTTGAAATTTAAAATTTACATAAATGCATTAACTAAAACGAAAAACTAAATCGATTTCAAGAAAGAACAAGCATAGCTACTAGTATGCCTACAGCGTATAATAATTGTATAAGCAAATGGAAAAGATAACAGTTGTATCTAGTTAGAAATTCTATTTATCTTTCACAGGAAACAATTGCAATCAAAGCAAATTCACGGATAAAGATTGAATGTTCACGTGTGTATGTGTGTATTCAAATTCACATCATCCGATTATCACGATTTCTATTGTGACGGGTTAACACGTTAAGGGGTCAACCTGTCGCCTCATTTAATAATAAGTCTATTACAAGGGGGCCCCCTCTTTGCAACACAGTACACGTACGTAGAAACACCCCCCCCCCCCCTTCACAATTCCTCTCTTCGCCAGACTAACATCAGGGAACCCCTGGCGTTTTAGTCTGTATGGCACTCATTTCCGATAATGCCTATACATTATTCCATCATTATTTTACTCTATTGTCAAATTAGAACATTTTGATAATCCATCGAGATTTTAACTATTTTATAAATAGAAGTAACAGTTTACTTTGAATATTTTTGCTTGATTTGTATACATTAACATTTCAATAGCAACTTGAGTTTGAAAGTATTATTTACAGAAAATATGGTGGAATTGAGTGTAGGATATTTCATTTACTAACAATCACCCCACTGACTGCGAAAATGGCAAAAAATACGGTGTGCTCTTTCACGTCAAGGTATAGAGAAGGTATATTAGAGTTTTCGTGTAGTCAATACATAGGCAGGGGCTTCTTTTATTTTTTATATCGTCGGTAATTTTGTTTTCGTTTGCGAAACCGGCAACGCCATGCCATGCCAGTCCGTTCGTTCGTCTCATCATCGACTCTTCACGGAAAAAATAATTGAACGACGAAAAAAGCACCATGCGTCCGGAAATATGCAGGAAAATGACAATCAGACCACCTACCTACCTCTATCGCATTTTTTCGCTCTAATACCTACATATATCTCATTCCACTTGACGTACCACCTAAATACAATCACGTATACGGATAGAATCTGCGATATTGAATCTATATTCAGACTTTCAGATACAGGATCGGACTAAATATTATTGTTAATGTCGTTGTTTCCATTTATACAAATACGAGCTAGTAGTAGAGTATTGGTTGGATTGGAATTTTGTTTGGTATATATATTTCTAGTGATAACTAGGTAATGAAATCGAGTGCAGGCCAATCCACATTTTTTAATATTAAAGACAAATTATAAAACGAAGTGTTTCATTCACCTTTTTTTTCGAAGTCCACTGTTATTAATAAATTGACCAAAGTTATTCTAGAGAACGTTTAAAATGTATATATTAATCGATTCTAAAAGCATCAACATTTAATAATGCTGTTAAAGGAGTTTAAACTGATTTATGAGCATTGTAAAATTGAAAAATTAACCAATGAAGTTTAAGTGGAGTCATATTCAAAGACAAGGAGCGGCGGCGGCTCCAGCATGTACAAACAAATTACAGTTAAATAATATTTATATATATGTATTAAGAAAATGATGTTAAAAACGCAACATGGTACCTATATTCGGAATTAATTTTTATTGCCAGCATATAATTGCAATCATATATTCATATCGTCAACAAATTTCAATGCAATTCGTTTAGTGACGTCACACACGCGCGCGGATTTCACGATACAATTTCACTGCTATTAAATCAGAAAGCTCCGAAATTAGCAGCAATAAAAAACAGGTTCCAGTGCCTGCCGTTTGTATTGCCACGAAACATGAGACAGGTGAACGTCCAACACGTCACAGGACCGTATTCGCACATACCAATGCCTACAGCTTTTACATGATTACAGTACTTCCCTATAGACTTATCGTCCAAGGCACGAAAACATCGTTATTTTCATTAATACGATAAATTAAATGCAACATATATAGTCTTTATGAAGGTACAGTTTTGCCAATTAAAGAAAAATTCAGTAGGGAGATTTCTATTAATGGATTTGTTTGAACATCAACATTACAGCTGGTTCTTGTTGGTAGCAAATAAAAAGAAATGTTTTATGATTATTTTATGCAAAAGTTTAAATTCAAAGAGTGTGCATTGCCAGAAGGAATGAAATTTGGAATTTAAATTTCTGTTTATTTCTCTTTTATTCCCAGGTTTGCATCTTCTAGTTCGCTGCGCTAAAATATAATTGTGTTATGTTTTCTCTTCTTTGTAATTACCGAACTTTTGGTCGTTGTGTTTGTGTATCTTATCATTTATTTATACGCTTTGTATTTGTGTTACTTGAGCAATATAAATTGTCGATAAAGCTTTTTCTTGTCACTGTAAAACATTTATTTCTCTCATGAAACATTGCAAATAAATATTATTATTATAAAAAGTGGATTATTGTAAACGCAGGTGTTAAAAATAATGATTGCATGAAATGAGCAAATATTTTTTGATTTGTTACTTGTCTCTCAAAGTTATGCCAAGTATGATAATAATTGCGTCAGTTCTTTCTGTGTAGCGATTGTCATTTTTATCGCTCATAGAAGAGCATCTGTTTTTCATTGTTTGTCAACGTTTTAAAAACTTGCAAAACGAGAAAAGTACATGCGAATTGCATGATGGCTTCTCTACCAGATTCCATTGATATCACACTAATGGATATCTTTTCAATCAACTTTACTGAATCCAACACTTAAATTATAATAAATAATAGATATCATTAGCAAAATTAATTATAGAACACAATATTCATCCAAATTCAGTAAATATTTGTAATTGACAAAAAAAAAAAAAAGCTTGAAATACCAAAGCATACCCATAGAAAATTAGAAATGACAGTACATAATGTTTCCTAAAATGTTTCCGTGAATACATTTACATTATTCTTATATTTAAGAAACGGCTTGCCTATTATATAATATATACATTTCGTATAACATGCGTTTGGATCAACCTGCAGATGAACATGGTGGGTGAACCAGTAGTTAATTGTGGATTGGTTTCAAATAATAACATGAAAAATTTCAATGTTAACGTATTAACGATAATACCCGTTTTGGGCTTGTCGGATTTGATATTGCTATTTTTGCAATGTTGTCTGTGTGAATGCTCTACAGCAAAATACTATTGAAGATAAACATATGTAATATTTTATTAAGTGAACTAAAAATCTAGGGGAACTATAAACTAATAGTCGATTAACTTTTCGTGGAAAATTTATTACTGACATGTTGAAAGAGAGTCTTATTAAGTAAATTGTTTAATTTCGATTAAAGGCATTATAGTTATAGATCCATGTGTTATGGTGTCAATAGTCTTAGCAGCAGCGTCCCTTGTCCACTTGTCGCGTCGTTTTCATTAATCCAGTAATGCCGTTGCAAAAGGCACACAAGCAAAGCCAACTATACTACTCTATCTCTGCTCATATTTTTTTGTTCCATCTTCTACAGTACACATACAGTACACACATACACACACAGAGTGAGTGAGTAGCTTTGGCGTGAGTGAAGCTTGGCTATCTAGTCTGTTTGCCTTTTTATTTATTAACCACTGGCAGCGGACGTTCCCTATACTAACCATATTTAATTGGATCCCTGTAAAAAGTCTTTCTCTACGCTTCGGTTATCTGACGTCAGTTCGTTTATGCGGCGGCGGCGGCGGCGGCGGCGGCGGGCGGCAGTGTAGTGTAGTGTGCTCGCTGCTAGGGCTCGGCCACCAAAGTGTATGACGTACAAATTACACGGCTATGATATGTGCAAGTGAGCTGGACGCATTCTACTACTTGTCGCTCGCTGCTTCTCTGTTTGGTCGTTGGTTCGCTCGTATAATATGTAAAGATGAAATTGTGATTGGGGGGGGTGGCCACAAAACAGTAATTACTCTTTCATTTATTTTACTGTAATTAAAGTGGCTTTAAGGGCACTTTTTCCGCTGGACCACCATTCGTTTTGCTCAAAGTCATTTATAATATAGGTAGCTGGAGTGGCCTACACTCGACTCTCTTGCTTTATTTTGTTTCAAATTCAAGGTACGATTGCTATGTAACAAAAACAATATGTTTTGTCATCAAAGAAAGGAATTGAGCAATAATATAATTGGTGATAATACAAAATACAGTCATAGAGTCAAACATAGTCTGATCTGTATAGGGGTAATGAGTATAGACCTATTTGTAGTACATATTAATGATGATTGCGAAATTGTTTACCGTTGAAAATAAACGTTGTTGATGGATGAGATATCAGGCGCGCATCCTACTGCAATGTAAATAATATATTTGAAATATTTAATGCAGGTATTTTTAGTAAGTTTAGACGGTTGAGCGAATTACGCATCGAAATGCTTCACATAATATTTGTCACATTTGAGCGCGACTTGTAACATCACCCACAACGTGCATGCGACACATGTTCATACATACACACACACACACACACACACACCTTGTATTAACACAGTTTACATAATTTATGCACACATCATATAAATCTGCCTACACTCATCGCTATATACCAAAATAACATGTTTTATCATATTTGTACGATCTCTTCCTCTCGACTCACTCATTTTTTAAAATACATTACATACATAGTCAACTGGCAGTTTCCGAAATATTACATTCATCACAGACCGACAGAACTGTCTTCAGGAAAATTAACATTTTAATTTACTCATTTGGTGCCAGAGAAGTTTAATTATATTTTATTATTAAATATGAATTACTAATAGTATATTTAATCTAAACAAGTAAATACATATTTTCTTTTCTTCATGAATTTTTGTTTATTCATTTTGCATAGTATTTCAATATTCTTCGAAATAATCTGTATGGGGACTTACCATTTTATCCGTAAATATTGTGTGGTTTTGGTAAATTTTAAGTGTACTTTCGCTTTTCCCCAGTCATATGACTAATTCATATTTATTTACAAAATTATTTGTATTGTTAATTTCAATCATTGTTGTTGATATAAATTATAATAAACAAAAGTATTGTTCCGTGGTATAAACATTTTCTTTTTAAACTATAAAATTAATTAAATATATAATTTATTCTAAATTCAAACCATTTTAAAACTTTAATAACGCGCAAAGGACATTCGCAAATATTTAATAATATATTCAAACATAGAAAACAAGCTCAATTTTGAACAAATTGTACGGCGACCTGAAAACCTGCAATGTCCACGTGGAAGCAATCCATGTCGATAAAACGCTAATATGAAAAATGAGTATGTCTTCATATCATATCATAGATACGAAACAAAAAACTAATAATGTCCGTTTTTCCAAGGTTCGCCACGATAATACCATCAATAGTGGACGTGACGTCACACGCACAGCGAGTTAATGCGTACAACGCATGCGCATTAGCGATATGGACAGTAGAGCGGTGATGCCGGCCCAGGCAGCTCGGAAGAGATTTGATTAATGATGCAGGAAGTGATAGGTTTGTCAGACATGCCGCGTTATGGGCTCTTAATTGTTTTTAACGTGTCACGCTTTTGTCTGCCTGTGTGTGTGTGTGTGTGTGTCGGTTAGTCACGTGTGTTTTAGCTTACGACACCGAGCAAGTCAGAGCCGACAGGCACTAGGCTCCATATCATTCGCACTGCATGGGCTCACTCGGTGTATTTATCATCATCGACCCAACAAACAGCCTAATGTCTCACGTTTTATATTATCAGCGGTTTTTTTCTGGGCGCTAACGGCTCCAAGCGTACTTATTCTAAACCATCTCTCGCCTTCCTAACATTTTATTTATTACTATTATTATTTTGGCAATTCTGTTAACACTAACGTGGCAATTACTAATTAGTTTAAGGAAATCGTCTCCTGTGCTTACTTAAACACCTAGAGTGCCCCGTACTCCACTTTCTCATACTTTGTTTTCAATATATGTAAATGATTATGTTCTAAATTCATTCTACTGTTGATTTAAAACAATTTCAATTGTGCGCTAACTTCAAAGGTGATTCTTGAATATGTGGTTCAACTTTTATAACACTCACATTTCTCTAACTATTTCGAAAATAACTCGAGGAAACATGCATTTTCGTAGATAAAATATTTTTAAAAATAGGATATGTTTTCTTTCCCGGGACATATGATTTTTAAACTGTATTAACTACAAAAGCGTTTATAGACACACATACATACAGATCACAAAAGGAATGGCGAAAATAGTGAAAATGGGTTCAAACAGCCTCAAAACAAATATTTCAATAAAAATGTCAATACTTTCATTTATATATTATGTATGTATGAGAAAGTAAAAAGTTATATTTTGCCCGAGTGTAAGAAATTTTGTTTGTATCGCAAAAATAGCGGAATTCTAAGTTATACGTAATTGCAGACTAGGATTTTTGTAATTCCGCAATTCATTGATGTTATCGTGTTAGTAGTGCTCTAGATTCGTGACCTATCCATGGTAGCCATTGGCAAGGTAGCATCTTCCATAACAGTGCAGGCCGCCGACTATCTTCAACAATTCGTTGCAATTTTGCCCGGAGGTTTTTGTTGTGCATCCACACAAAACACGGTAATATACCTCTATAGTTTAGCACACAGAGGTTATTGTGTGTGTGTGTGTGTGTGTGTGGAGTGTGGCTAGTGGCCGATGACTCGAAAACTACATAGTCGTGTAGAATCTTTGGCGGGTTTAGCAAGCATCAAGCAAGCAGATGCTGGCGCAACTATACAGAACCCATTATTTTCCGTCGAAATTACATAGTATTACATATTGCGGGATGGTACGGCATTACATATTACATGCATGCGATCAGAATACCGGGACTCTTGCTCGGACAATTGCACACACAACCTACACTCTATACTACCTTTTAAACTACACATATACACGCAGGGAAGGACTAAGGACGATTTATATCGGGGAATATATTCAACCATTCCGAAGAAATACGCCAAACTGTAAACTAACAAACTATAAAATAGCGGAATCACACTTTGGCATCTTTAAACTTTAAGCTTTTCACTATAAAATAATAGCTGTACAGTGTACACTTGGGCATCGTATATTTATACGTTAACTTTAGGTTAGGTTAAGAGGCTACACCTGTGTATATATCGTTCTCTATCTAGCAACGGTAAAAAAATATTAATTTCTATCTTATTAAGATATATAATTAATTTCGTAAAACGCGTCGTGTGGAATCATACAATATCTACAATATGGCATGTTTCTTTTTTTAATCATTTTACAGCTAAAATAATAAAATTTTGTAGTATTAAAATATGCAATATTGTATAGTTCTAGACGGCACATTTAACGAAATTATTTACATAAAGCTTATCAAGTCAGAAAATAATAGATATTTACTGTAGTTAGACAGAGAACGAAATATATACATGTGTAGACTTGTAAGTATGATTTTTATAATAAGAAAACAGTTCAACAATCACTGGTATTTGAAGCATTTGCAGAAACTATGCAAACATCTAATTTTTGCAGATTTTTACGCTTTTTAAAAGATTGATATTGAGTAGTTGCAAGATGACGTCTGTGTGTGTCTGTTTTCAATATGTCTTTAGTAGACAGACATTCGGTTAAAGTGTATATAATTGCAGTAACATGAAGACAATGTTTTGATACAGGTATCTTTTGTAAGTGCTTATTTAATTGCCGAGTAAAAAGTAAAACTTTTTTCGCGGTTTGTTATACTATACTTTAATGAAGAAAATTATATGAAGTTTAATTTTTTTGTTACAAAAATAAATTGTTTCGTGTTTGATGGTGAATTGCGTAATTTTCTCACTTGACTTCGCTTGGTCGAACGTGTAATTATTAACTAAGAAAACTTTCGTAGACAATGCTACAAAAAATATATACCTATATATAGGCAGAAACTGGACACGCACATACATGCGTCCAACAATTTTTGGAATAATCATTACACAGTTTACATTCGAAATATAATCAGCTTTTAATAGGCCCCTACTTGTGCACTGATGTATCATGTCAGGGAAACTAGATATTTTAGTTATTATCAAAATATTATTATTATAATTACACACAGTGTAAATAAAAATAGTGCATTCAAAATTAATAAGACAAAATCACAATAAGAAGCTGGAGTGGCCTTCACTGGACTTTATTATCCTTTCAACACAAAAATAATTGATATATCTAGCTGATTAATTCTAGAAATGTATGCCTTTCCAACGCAAATGCAAACCATTGCAAATTATCGCTATTGTCTGAATATCCTTGCTCACTGGATGAGCTAGATTTCTATTCATCAAACCTCTCATGTATGTGTTCATGTCTAAAATTTCATTATTAATAGACAAAAAAATGAAACGACGAACATCGAATTATACTTTCTTTTTTGTTAGACATAATTTTGTAGGTATATCTTCATAGCGGTTTGTAAGTAAATTGAAAAGTTGCTATTCATATTGTGTATGTATGTATGTGTGTTATTATAATAATATTCTCAAACTGTGGGCGGTACAACTAACTCGCATTGGAGGCAGACTACGTATAGCTTTACGTGTCCGTGGAATGGAAGAGTGAAGTCATTGCCTCAAGTCCGCGCCGACACTAATATGACGAAATTTACGTTAAATATTCACCTCGGGCGAAAACACTGTTTACACTTGAAACATCACCAATTATTGCTATATTGTGTTGCGTTTTTACTATTTCAATTCTTTGCTAATTTACATAAATTCAATCAATTTAAATTTAAACAGTTATACATGATGTATAGAAATTATGGTGTATTGAAATTATTGTATATTTTTGATACTATGCTAATTAAACTTGTATTTAGCTTCATTTCCCAAATAGTAGATGTACAATGGGTCAATCATTTGTACTCTTATGTTCTTGAAGATATGTTATTCATTTTTGCGAATACTCATTATTTTCAAATATATGGATGATTAAATTATATTAGTTTATTATTGGAATATGGATTTCTTAATAAAACAATCCCTAATAATAATCGATTCAAATTATTATTATTATCCATATAATCCAAGTAAATATACAGTTTTAAGCATACAGCCGAATACTGTATCTCCATGGTACAGCGCAATGTGAAATCATTTTCGATTTTACCCTACTTCTTGTAAAACACAAAATAAATCAAACTGATTTCTATAACTTGTCTGTAATAAATATTGGAAATAAAAGAAATTAGCAATAAAAAGCTATAAATAATGCATGCAGACACAATCTTTTGAATGAAGCGAATATTCAAATAAAGCATCACACATCATATGTTCATACATGAGAATACAATCGTTGCAAGGTATGCTATTTCTTTATTATTAGAAAGTTTAATAAAATATGTACCAATAATGAGAATTGATTTATTACTTGACCATATTCAAGCATAAGTAGTATCAGTTTCAAATTATTATTCAATGAATTATTCATAAATGTGTATTTCATTTCTCTGTTCTGTTCGGAACAGTTGTTCAAAATGTTTTTCTCTCATTCTTTTGGTAGTTAACCGACAAAAAATTCACGTTAATTAACAAGTTAATAAATGAATGGTAAAATAATTAATACGCGAATTGTATAGAAAAATTGAATTAAACTCATGCCGCAGAAGTAGTTTCGCCATTTTCGGCCACTTAGATTGATTCAAACTATTTGATTACATCATGTTACACGGATTAGTACTTGTACTAATATTACATCAATTAAATTTTTCAAAAATTATAACTGGTATTATAGAAATATGGTTATTTATAAGGCCTTTTAATTGATAATGCCACATGCTAATTTGAGTCGCTGTAACTTCAAATTCATTATTGAATTGCATTTAGCGCAACTAAATTTATACGTCATAAATTATTGTTGCATAGTGTGAACGCTGCCTAAAAATCAGCACTAGACTTTCTTGTCCGTATTAGAAGCAAATCGGTTGTGGTAAGCACACGACTTTCTTATACGTTAGGTATCAATCACAGTTGATTTTATCGTTTGTTTTGCGTTGCAATTTACAATAAACAATTCGTTCTTAGTCGAACTATTTGTGATAACCGAATTATATGAGTCTATTTTGATTCCTTGTTAAATTGTTGTCATAGTACATACGATTTATTAAATATAATATAATACATGCGTACCTATGCAACACATAAATAAGAAATTTAAGATTTTTCCGTATCAGTTTTCTCGTAACAGCTGTTATATCGTTTTCAAATTAAAAATTAAATTAATCTCTACAGAGAAGTAAAAAACATGCTTATTACGACATTGTGTGTGTACGGACAGTAGTGTCTTTGGTTGATGGAATTAATATATTTTGTAAGTCCCTAATATAGAAATACAGTAAGTAATGAAGTTACAAAGAACGATGCTGTCAACGTGTTTAAAAGTTCAGCCATCCGTCACTAACAATACATCCGGTATATTCATTGTAATTGCTTTTCGTATCCAAATAAGTAGATATGCCACAATGGCATTAATATTAATACAATTAATTAAGGTTCAATAAAATTTTGCGAGACGATACAAAAGGTGGACTGCTGTGTGAAAGTGATGATTTTTGAAATGTATTGGTGGTGTTTCTAGAAGAACTAAGGTAAATCCATTTATATCGAGATACGCCAAAACAAGTATATATATATATATATAATATGACAAGAAAATACTTCAACTAAACGAATTTAATATTAGGATCTTTAACGTAAATTTGACAATGGAGTGAAGTAACCTAAGGCTGTCTGTGACAATCTGACCTCTCGTCCATACTAACCACAGACGGTGAGTGGTCACACAGACATGATGCGTGTGTATGTGTGTGTGTGAGGCTACTGCAAACGGATACCAGTGATGTCCGTAGGGAATAAAATCTGCTTGCACTAGCATGTCTGAACGAACGAACGAACGAACGTATGAAACGATGCCTTGGCTATATAAGTAGAATCGAGTCTGGCCGGAACAGTTAGATTATTGGATTGGCTTGGAATCGCCGGTTCGTGACGAGAATGTACCAGACATTGGTTCGACCAACCGTTCCGATCCAAACCGACCTACGGTTTAATAAATTATCGTCGTTCCATCTATATCTATACCAAGAGTCCAGCTTACATAGATAAAGAAGATGCACTCACCAACAATTCCATTTTTCAATTGTTATGCAGATAACTACAAATTAATATATACTGCAAGACATTTTTCAATATATATATATATGGTACGGTCGTATGTCTGTTGCATTCTCGGATCAAACATTTCCTTAACAGAAAGTGTATGTCTCGTCGCCCTGATTCCGAAAATATATATAACTCATGTACTTGGATGTTATTCGTCGCTCCCTTGCTTGTAAGACCAAATTGGTGCCCTCTACTCCTCTGAAGTTAACAGAGCGATTTAAATCAAATTTGCTACACATATTCATTAGAATCCCATTTGAATCCGTTTAAATACAATCGCCTGTATACTTCCGGAGTTATAGGGCCCCAAAATTTGGAACCCCCTTTCATTCTACTTTTAGAAACATAATTTAAATAGCCAAAAGTGATCTTTTATATCTTATATGTTTACAAGATTTCTTCATATTGGTAACTCAAAGATCATAAATAAATATTAAAAATTTAATTTTGAATTTCAAAATAAGCACTTAAATTATTTTGAGTATATCAAAAATATGAAGGGGTTTCAACCGAAATATATTCAAACTTTGAATATAAAGTATCTTGTTCTTTTACTGTAGAGCATTCACACACAGAGAGTCATAGTTAATAGTCAATATAGAGAAGTCCTAAGAGTGAAATTCCGTTAAAATATCAAATTTTTAATGATTAATACTTTGTTTTGCCCTGTAAGCCAGAGAGAAAATTAAAAAAAAAAATTGCCAGGTTATTGCCTCAATATAAATCACAATGAGCCAATAATTCAGCGGTGCACAAAAAAAGCCGTGTAAACAGTAACGGGGTCCGTTATTATGTGACGGTAAGATGGCGAGCAAGAGATGGTGCTATGTTGACGCGCGTGTAATCTTCAAGTCCGCATCAATCAAAGTGCTAGAGGGCCTGGCCGGCCTGCCTGCGCTCGCTTCATGACCGCGTGGACGACGGCACCAGCACCAGGCGGCCCACCGCGACTCCACTTTCTCTTCGCGGCCACCGAGCCATCGCCGGCGCGGCGCAGCGCACATCTTCGTCCCGGCCGAGCAATGATTATTCAAAGTACCTACACTCGTTTACATATGCCGGTCACGTCCACTTGTTACTTAATGGATAACTTTGATGCTGGCTCTTAAACCGTTTTGCTACCTATACATACATACATACATACACATGTTTGGTGGGAATATCTTCAGATTAGATCTTTCATTTTTAGATATGATTTTTTGATGCTTCAATAGATGCAGACAGTGATTTGCACAATTTACAACTATATTCGCAATTATATCTTTTTTGTAAGCGCGTCCTACAATCTGCACAACATATAATTATATAGTATTCGATTGAGTCACTAACATTCTTAGAATTCAAACAAAATTCATATGCTTAATAAATATAACTCGCTCTTAAAATATATCAAAAAATTCAAATGCTTAAATATTTTCAGATTGAACCCAAAGGAAAAAATAAATATAATTTTGAAATATAAAGAGAAATGCAACGTTACTATTATTTTCAAAAATTAGTGGTTAAAAATATATACGTATAAATTATTTTTTAAATATTTTTTTTTTTTAGAAACAGAAAACAGAGTTAGTTATTAAAATGTAATCTGAATTTTATATTATTGTTTTTAGGTTGGCCGTACAATAAGCTGAATGCTTAAGTGCATGTTTTGTTTCTAGAATTGTATGTTATTGTACAAAGTTTATTGACTACATATTATAGTAAAACATAAAATAGTTTCACAAGCTGTAGCGAGCGAGACCTTTCATTTCGTAAATCATTGTTAGTAGATATTTCAAAATGGAATTGAATATTTCACTGAACAATACTATCTAGGCAGGCTCTGACAGGTCTACGTACATACCTCCACATCTCACGGAGAAAAATTTCGTTATTTATTAATACCAATATTTCTTTCGTATACATGTATAGGTACATCTTACAAACTAGCAATTGTTCATACCTATCACACACACACACACACACACATGTATATAGGAATGCACTATAGGTTTCATGTGATACGCGTGTTTCCCAGCACCGACTGTGAAGCGAATCGTAGTAACTGCATCTCAACCGGACCCCCAACATCGGACACATTGATATTTGTTAACATTTTCTTGTTTTGTTTTCGGATTTGTTTTTATTTTTACTTTACGCATTATAAACACAGGACCGAATTCAGAACTATTTGCTTTCATTTCATTGTTGTACAATGACCAATTACACAATAAATAAAATCTGGAGAACCCATCATTCGACTTTCTTATACTTTTAGTAATCAATATTTATTTAGTATAGCATTATCATTATTAACTTCATTCTACTATTGCTATACAACAACATCAATATTAATTATAACTAGGAAAACGTTAATATAGTTTAATAATTTTCAAAGGCAGTAAATTGATCATATTTCTAAAAAAAATTCAAACCAAAGTTGCTAAACATTTTAAATTACCTTATACTTTTATATGATTCACTTTATCACTAACGCGTGTCGTTTTCGGAATACTTAAGAAATTACATAAATAAACAAGCTGTATAGTGTTCACATACAGAAAACATTATAGAAATTTTCAATAGAATTAGACGTAGAGCGTTCACACAGAAATAGCCAGATAGACAAGCCTCATTGAGAAAATAATCAAAAAGAATTCAGGGACCCTCACAAGACTATCTTCGTGTATGCATTATGTATAAGAAAGTAAATATCTGTTTTATTATCAGACTCTCTTATAAAAACTAATAAAATATGTACATGGTTGTTATGGTAACTTACCTGCATTTCAAATGAATTTTCTTAGAAATGCTACACTTTTTGAAAAAGCTTTTCAAATAAAAGTTGTTGAAATCTTTCATATCGTCCATTTTGTCAGTCATTTTTGAGACACTAAAAATACGAAAAGAGTAAAAACAGTGCGAATATGCCTGTGTCTTATTTGTCATTGTTTAATCTTAGGCTCAAATACGAAATATCACTTTTCTGTGTTTAGTAAAAGTAATAATAGACAAAAATACAGACTGAAGTTTGAAAATAGTCAATTCGTATTCAGTGAAACGTATTCTAGATTTTATTGAATATATATTTTCAATAAAATCTAGAAATTATCGATAGCTCTTTGTTGAAGAGCCACAAAGGAGTTAAACACAAACATATATGATATTTAAATTAAAATATATTTACATAAAATAAATTAATAAAAAATCACCTAAATATCTTGTACTATACCAACATAACTAAAATATTAAATAATGTATGTGCATATGCGTATAGACACGGCTAGGTAGGCCATCACACAACTGACTAACATATCTAAACAGGCAGACCCTTAAATGTATCAATCACGAACTCAATTTCACTGTAAATAACATTTTGCACTAATAAACACGTTCAAACCGTAATGTAACCAATGTCTTTCGCAAATTAATACCTGTCAGATGTTCAGTACACATGACCTCGACCGGGTAACAGGTTCAGGCGCTAGTGATTTAACATTAGAACAGGTGGCATCTCATTTGTTGTCAAAATGTTAATTAATATTATTAAATATTTGATTATTTACAAGTTATAACATTCGTAGATACTTGGATTAGTTTAAATTGTATTGAAGTGAATTCTAGTAAAATGAATAATTCGTGTTCGCCGTGTCATTGTGTGAGTGAATCGAAGCAGTGACAGACGATGCGTGGATCTGATGCGCAGATATTTTTGTTAAACATATTTAATAAATGTGATTTTTACGGTTGTGTTTGTTTCAAAACTAAGCTATATTAATGACAATTATAATTTTGATATATTTAAGTTGAGATCGGGACTATTTTCTTGCTGTTTGTGACTATAAGTGTATGTTTTACATGACTTTGGCGTTAGTTTCGATGCATCATTTTAGGTGAGTACGACAATTTTTTTTAATTATTTTACAACAACTAAACTGATGCATGAAAATTATTTTGGTTAAGTATATGTTTTATTGGGTATAAACAATTAGTAAAATTATATTTAATTACATATTATAAACTAATCTTGGTGACAAATTTACACATTTACTGGCGAATGTGTATACACATCGTTTATGGGTGGTTATCGTAACATAATAGTTTATAACTTTTTATAGCTTTCGGGTTCTTAATTTGAATAAATTTGCAAGACATTATTTTATAATGTCTTGTAAAATCTTTTTATATTTTTAATTTGCTCTTTCTTTTGAAATCCTATTACTCCGGGCATGTACACACAATTGAATTTAAAATACGGCGGAAACTTCTTCGACCGAGTGAGCGAGATACATACATCGAAGTATATGGAGTTATATATATTTTTGGATGCAGGGCGACGTGACAATAACTTTATGTATAGACAATTTTTTTAACCGAGCATGTTACAGACACACTATAGCTGTCTTGTAGAATCGTGTACGACGACGAGCTAAAAACAATGTAAATCAGGCCCTGTACATGTATATTTCGTACATTAATACCAATGTTCATGTAGTATATAGTATATATGTATCTGTTCATGTCGCTAATGTGAAGCTACATAAGGTCTGTTGGTATTATTGGCGAGGTGCGGGATGTCGGGACGTCCCGCTGCGCTGCGGTCGACCCCACCGTTCACGTGCGCCGCTGTGAATTTTTTGTTCACTGGCACAGTGTGATTGTTGTGTTGTGTTGTCAGTCGTCAATTAATTGTACACGCGGATGGACGTCGGTTTCGTCACGTTTCCTACTCGAACATCTTGTCTACTCGAATCCATTGTGTGTGTCAACATTCTTTTATACATACAACCTCCATTCTCAGTTTGTTTTCTTTTCTCATTTTTTCGCCTCAGAACATATAAATGATATGTGTGAACTGTTTGCACGATGCGTCACTTTTCGTTGAGAGTTCAACGTGGCGGTATGACCCCGCACATATTCGTTTTGCAATAAATCCAAATTTTAATTTATGCATTTTGTTCTATCGCAAGTTATATTTTGGACACATAAAAAAAAAAACCTTGTAATGTTACCTTATAAGTGATGCAAATTTACATCTATTTTTACAGTGTAGCTGTCACATATCTTCATATAAATAGATTTATTAGCGACTGACATACATTTCTGTTAGTGCTGTGGATATAGATATTCATGATCTAATCTGACTTCTATGAAAACACAATAATAACTATTATTAAGATGAAGTGTTTAACTTTTAAGACATGTATATAGCCAGGGAATCCTATTTTTGAAGAAGTTTTATTTCTAAATGTTCCATTAGCAAAACGGTAATTTGGTTATAAGAATATTTAATAACAATATACAAGTTTATATAAAAAAATTATATTTTAAATATAATATAAAAGTCATAGAAGGGGTGTAATTAGCCCAAAAACTTCTGCCCCTTGGATGCACGTTCGTGAAATCAACGCGCATACATTAGGACAATAAATAAAACGTTTTCACGCATTTAGCGAGGTCTGCCATCATATAATTTAACCATTAGACAAGCACAGGTTGAAACATGTATTTTCGCGGGATTCACCATCAATTTCTTGTAATAATAACGTATACTATACATTAACATATTAATAATAGAGATTGTTCAACCGGTACATTTACATACTGTTTTGAAATGCATGACGCCGTATGACCTGCTCTGCCTGCCTGCTCGCTCTATCTAATTTTCTGACTGCACGGAAGTACACACGACGACACGACCGTGGGCCCGATCGAATGAATACCCTGTGGCCGGTCACTAACGCCGCCCGGCCCGCCGAACACGGGTCAAAGTGCCTCGGGTACGCGGGCTTCTTTTCAAGGTCACCCGGAAGACGCTTCGATCACACTCGTTGCTGCTGCGATTTCATCCGATCAAAACAAATTGCACACTGCTGCTTTCACAGATACACCATTTGCTATTTCAACAACTCATCAAAAAGTAGATTTCTTATATGTATATTTAATTTCAACAAATTTGATCATGCTGATTTCAAAACTGACACAAACAAAGATAGATTAGAATAGTTTAATATTTTATGTTTAATACCAAGATTTAAATATGTGCTCTATGCAAAATTAATTAATAATATTAAAAGTCGAGATTGTTTATATTTTTTAGTCTACGTTTTGCTGATGCTTGCTTTTTTGAATAAACAATTCAACAAAAATATTTCATAAAATTGTAGATTACTGTTAAACCCAAAAGTGTATTGGAGATAATAGTAAAGTTCAACAGAAACAAGTTACGAACAAGGAAGCATGGGTTTGACAAATGAAATTTGTCGAGAACAAGAAAGAATGAGATTGTTTTCTAGATTTTAATAAAAAGAAGTGTTCGTACATAACACCACGCGCATTTTTCGTTGAAATTTATGATCTAGTGTTGTTCTACCTACGGACAATATGTCAGTACAAGTTGGTGCGTTGTATAGAGGTACCCATATTAGTCGACGTTGTTCATATATGTTTTTACAGGTACCTGATTAGCTCGAACGATGTGGCAACACCGTTTTATGGCATTTTAATAGCGATCCTCTTTATTTTATTCACATTTTGTCAACAATTTATCAAATCGGAAAAATTATAACCCAACATTTTAATTTATGCTAAACAATCTGACCACCCACCTTTAGAAGTACCTATACACAAAACGAATTACAAAATGAAATGATTCAATTTTATAAAATGACTAATACATATTTAAGGAAATACCGAGCTAGAATTAAACCCGTTGTACGGTGAGCTGCAGGCACTGGCGCTGGTACCACTAATGGTTTTCGAAAAGAGAAATTTTAAAATGTAACAAAATGAGATGAATCGCGTCGTGCCTTTAGGGATATCTCAATTGATCCAAATTGAAATCGAAATATCCAATTGACTGATTAACATTTTTTACGCTTTCTCTCCCAGTGACATATTATTGACAGCAAATGATGATTGCCTAATAAGTATTTAATTAATTAATTAATTTTCATTTCACAACCATCCGATAAAAATTTCTCCAATACACCGATACATATTTTTTTTAGTACCTACTAGATTGTAAGATAATTTGTTAACAATTTTAATTAATATTTATCGAACACAGTTTCCTTATAGTTATTTACTTTAGTATTTTTCTTTGTCATTGTTATTGTCAGTGTGAATACGAGAAGTTTAAATTCCATTTGAAGACGAAAATTGAAAAAACGTAATAATAATAATAATTAATTTTACGTCCTAAAAATGTATACAGTTGTACGGAAAACTATCAAAAGGCGCCTAGTGATACATTTAGTACAAATTGTATTAGTATTAGTGATAATAATAATTAACCTAAGAACAAAAAATCTATAATCAATACATTTTTAAAGTAATGATTATAAAATGATAATTAGTAATAATACAAAATTACTATTGTTACAGTCTAAATAAAATGGTGTATAATAAAATAATGTATTACTGTTACATCTTTAGTGGCCATAGATAATTTTGCACTATAACTGTATTCAGATAATAATGCATATTGCAAAGAGCTGACATTGTTCCATCGTAACAACAAGTAAGCTGGTGGTGTCAACTCGTGGAGGTCACCGGTGGCACGTGCCAGGTGAATTCCGAACAACCGTCAGTCATCCTGTCTGTCTGTCTGTGTGTATGTCTTCCATTGTATTATGCAGCACGTTCACGTACCAAATTGATGAAGAAATCGCAAGAAATTCATCTAATAGTGCATCGACTGTTATTTACTGGTTTATCCGTTTTACTTAGCAATTAAACGAGAGATACCGGATTGCTCAGTCGCCGCCGCTGCTTGTTTACAGAGTGAGTAGAACGAGGTATGCGATGTACCGGCCGAGCAGCGTAACATAGGTACTCTCAGCTGCTAAATGAATTGAATCATTGTTTGACAGTAAAATAAAAATGGAAATAAGACAAGATTGGATACACGTTGTAGGTGGAAATTTATCTTGTACTGCAGTGGTGTACCTTGGATTATTCTTGTTGGGGGATATTAGCGGTTCTGCTGGATGTATATTTACCCATAACCTACCTCAATACGTACTTTCGTATATAAGGAAATATTATTATTATTAGAAAGCCGAGTGAAGACCATTTTTTTTTTAATTTAATGTCTATATTGTTTATATTGGTAAATTATATTCCTATTCCTTCAGTAAAAATCTATTTCTACAGCGTAAATAAGCTGTAATATATATATATATATATATATATATATATATATATATATATATATATATATATATATATATATATATATGTAACTATGTGCGTAAATGTAGGTTGTTGTATATGTGTGGAAAAAAGAGCTATCCAAGATGATGCTCCGTTAGGTTAGCAGAAACATCTGACTATCGAACAGAACTGAACTCAAATGGTGACCACTCTCACATAACAATGTGCGAGTGTTCGTTGAAATTGAGAGAGAGAGATATCGTGCTGCTTGAAGAGCATCTCTTGCGCTCAGACACACTTCTGTCTGTCTAGGCCAACGATCAATCGAATTATTTATTCGACTTAACAATAATAATTTATACTTTACACTTTTATCTCGGCTCTATCGGACTTGTTTAAACATTTCTCTTTTTATGCTATAATTTATGTGCAGTTTTTCCTGCTTAATTGTTCATTAATTTTAATGGCATTTCTTTTATTTATGCATTTCTCAAATTGTTCTCTTTTTATTGATGACATTTAGAGCGATGTTATCTACTATAGAAATCGCTCAATTTCTGTCTATATTTCCGCTATATAAACTTACGTTTGAAATTATACACGATTGTAATATTTCCTTATATAAAATCGTATAAAAAAATAAAAATAAAACAAATATTTTCTTTATTACACACACTGTACAATAAAAAAAAAAAATTCAGAGCAAAATGAAGCATTATTAAATAAATACAGATAGTGCAAGGATAAGAAAGTCAAGTGAAGACCACTCCAGCTTTTTCATAACATTAGATTGATTTTCGCGGTTTTATAGATAAATTTGCCATATTTTTTCTAATCTCAACGAAATACTTTACTATATTCACAAATATAAATCAACACGGTCACTCTAACCAATACAGAGGTAAGTTTACGCGGCTAGCGATCTCATGAGCAGAACAGGTGCTTCAAGCTTGAGGCCACGAAGATGACCCAAACTCTTTTTAAATTTTTTATTCATCTTGTATCTTTCTCTTTGCGCAGTTACCTCTATGATCCATGTTATGTTTAGATACACTGGCCCCCTTTTCAATTTATATTGGAGTTCGATTTTTTTTTGGTTTTATTTTGTTTGTAGGTCTTGTCCGGGTATCGTGTTACATATCGTGAATTATTAATAGATGATATTAATGATTCTGATTAATATGCTAATTAATAGATATTGTGCGTGTGGTATGTCGACTGGTGATAATTTTCTGATGATAAATTAGATGATCAGATCAAATTTATGCGAATTAGATATCCCATCAAAATTTTAATAAAGGATAAACAGTTATGAATCTGACGGATTTTTATTTTTGTATAGCCTTTAAGTTCTTATACGAAGGTATATAAGGAAGTATTGTTATAACGAAACATTTCGAAATAAACGTTTTGAACATCCTTGAATCGATTCTGACTATTTTCAAAATGATGCCTGTGTGTCTTAAGATATGTCGAAATTACGTATAAGATAATTGAGTGAATGAAATTTGAAAGTTTTTAAATCATGAAAATTTTCAAACCAAAGATTTTAACGGAGAGTTACGTTTTGAGCTCCCCATATTTAATATTAATCATAGATATATTAAAAATAACAGTATACTCATAAACTTAGATTATACGTACAAGTGAATCTAGATTTTTCTTAAATTGTAATCAGAATTTATTGTAGTCAACAAGTACAAAAAATAAAATGAAGAATTTTTACACAAAATTGTTGGCAGCTGACTAACGTAATTGAATTAGACCTATTAGTGACAACATAATAATTGCTTAAGTTAACAAACGCTAAGCAAAGATAATTGAGAATTTGTGAAGAAGTAAAACAATAATGATCTAAAAATAGCAAATAGTTTAACGACAGTTAAAATTATTAAATAATTCTTGTTATTACCGGAATAATAAAAGATCTATTAAAATATTATCTGTTGTAGATAGGTAGATAGTTACTTCCTTCATGTATTACTACATCCAATCCGCATTCTATCTTAATTAAAGCCGACATCTGTTACCATTAACAGACTAACAATAAGTACAAAAATCTATAGGCAGGTATTGCGAGAAAAACAAATCGCCGCCTATGAAAGTGTAAAATTTATTATACCGTACAGGATATCTGATATTAGTTGCATATCATTTTTATAGACAGTTATAAGAAAATATATAAAATAAGACCAACGTCTGTTCCATTTAGGATACACTGAATTGTAGTGTAATTCACAGTTGAATAGTGTGTTATCATTGACTTGATTTACGCAATTTAGAACTATCATACATAACAAATATCCTATAATAGCCGGTGGCAAATATCGAATTATTTTAGTTCATTTTGTTCCCCTGTCAACATTTATTGTTAAGTATAGTTCATACGATTTATTACATATAATCCTCATACGATACATGAAGCGTGTGGCAATAAGAAATTTAAGATTTCCGGACAAGTTTTCTCGTAACTGGTACATTTTTTGCGAAAACTTTTCAAACAAAAGTTATATGAAATATTAATATCTTTCATTGTGAACATTACAATTTTTTCCCATAAACACAACCGTTCTAAATGATATTGGTGAGAGGATACAATTTTACGTTTTTATATAGTGATAAATGTTGGTAAGGAATAATGAAAGGATAAAAAGGCGAACAACAGATAGAACTGGTTTCGGAAATAAAAGAGTATCGCGCGCATGAGTGTAATTTTTCGGTATTATTTCCAATGTAAGGTACGAACGGCGCGGCGCGGTGCAGCGGCCACAATATAAATCATAATTTTAAGTGTTCTTGAAGACACCGCGGGGATGTCTCAAGGTGAATGGACAGGTATATATTATCTACAATCAGTAGTAAATTCCCCAAGTGCGTTTAAGTACTATCTGTTATCTCGAATCTACAATAAAACGGAGACTAACTACAAAAAGCTTTAATTGTGTAATATTTAATGTTTTTACTATACCATACACCAGCACACACACTCTATCTATCTATCTCTCTCTCTCTCTCTCCTGTTCTTGATCGTAAACTTTTATTGCGGAATTTCATGAATACATTTATATATATATATATATATATATATATATATATATATATATATATATATATATATATATATATATATATATATATATATATATAACATCAGCTTTTTTACACCACATAGTTTTCATATAATACCCAGTTTGCAATATCCAGTAAATGCGGATATCGTTTATGAAGAGGTATGCCAATGACTATGCCATTATCATATTTAATTTTGTTAAATTATCGCCGAAAATGATTAATATCTATTATGTTATATTGTCTTTGGGTTCAATCTGCGTCATTATTACATAAATCTGAAAAATTCTATGTTTTTCGACATTTCTCGTCATATAAATAATGTTAATGAACAATATCAATTATATGCATATCAAAAATATCCGATATAATATCAATAATAAAAATAATATGCCAATAATATGGGGCTATTTTTCTCAGCGTTCTAATACCGTAAGAACTATTTTATTTAAAATGCAAAAAAAAAAAAAACAAAATGAGTACTCTAATTATATGTATATAGGATATAGAGCCATAAGTTTTATAATTTTTTTTTTCCGATAATATTATAAGCTCTTTCGTAGTAGCTGTATGATGACGTAGTAGTAGTACAACACTTAAATACGATTACCCTATAAACAAGTAGGTAACATACAATTGTTGTGCATAAATATATAAATTCCAGCGAAAACACAATCTGAAACTTTTGTAACCATCATAAGAAGCAACAATGCGTTATCGCTTAGAGAAAAGTGACCGCTAACTAACTATAAACGTAGTGTTAATTCGTGTAGTAGTCCGTATAAATACTTTCGCAGAATATTTTCTCTCATAAAATAGAATATCAAAGTATCATCCTGTTTTCATATTAAACGCATCTATGTAATAATAGTGAAGATTTTATGTGTATCGCCACAAGATGGAACACATTGAAGATTCTGTTTCTCCGCGCTTATTTTCCCGTCCGTTTTAAATGCATTGTCAACTTTCTCTCGCCGCATAAATAAAGCCACCAATGTTGTTAATAGTTGAACAACGGGTTTTCCATCGCGACTCGATCACTCAACGAGCCCAGTTGAACTAATTTCTATATCACATATATATATACATATATATATATACCTACGTATATATTTTGCGTGAGCATTCAAACTGTTTATTGGTGAATTAATTTATTGAACTATCGCATTCATAAAATATGGAAACACAATAAATTTTTCATACCAATACCATGTTTGTATGCGTGTGTGTGTGTGTGTATTAAATTATTTTCAAACGATATATAATTCACACTGAATTATTGCTTTACTAATTCAAAACGAATTTTTATTGCCTTTTAATCGAAGTTTTCCAATTTAATCGATTATATTTACGGAGAGAAATTATTTTAATTCGCCGTTTCACTATAAACGATCAAATCTGTATAAGAGAGACCAAATTACATTATTTCTTCAAAGAAAGTAAACAAATCATCACGCTATTTCTCTAGTGTTTATCTGTAAACTTCAAACTTAAAACTTATTTTATATGGTCTAGATATACACCTCCTATTTTTGAAAATTATATTTAAACCGGAAGTGCATGTTTACTTCATGCATTTGTTGTCCTATTTCCAATATCACTAGAACGGCTGCACAAATAGTTCATAATGAAAGATGTAACATGTACCAGTTACGAGAAAACTGCTATGGAAAATCATAAATTTCTTTACATGGATACACATGTTTGAGAATTATATCTAACGAATCGTATGAACTATGTCTGTCAACATGTTGACAAGGAAACAAAATCGAGTGAAATAATTTGATGTTTGTCATTTGTCATCGGTATAAGCGTGTAAGGAAATCTAGTGGGGACCACAAGCGATTTCTTTTTTGTTCAAAAACAAAGCAAGAGCGGAATATTTTAGAAGAAATTAGGAAGGTAGGCAATTTTGATATAACTGTATTTGTGTGAACCGCGGTAATCAGGAGAGCCTATTATATACGTCCGAAGTCGTTGCAATAGCGGGTGAGCCAATGTGAACAAAAAGTGTATACGAAGGAAAACAATTTAATGCACTTAAATAATAAACAGTTTGCGAAAACATCTATTTATTATTATTAGAAACACAACATACATATAAGTATAAATAATCGTGCAACCGTAGCTCACGCTTAAGCCTGTTCAAATGGTAAATCTCACTCGTCTGCGCAACGATTTGATCTAACGCACTGCTCATACTACTATACACTTTGTTTAATTATAATGTAATTTATAATTTAGTTTCAATTAGTTTCGTGGCATGTATGTTATTAATTCTAACTATAAATTAACAAACGGAACTCATAAACGAGATATTATTATAATAATGGCGAACCTGTGTGTGTATATACACGGATTTCAATGCAAGTGTACAGAAAATTACAGCCAGCACATTGACTACGTGTATCTGTTCTGATGATGATGCTTCGTACGCTTCTCCATGGCGAACAAATGCTTTTAAATTGTGTATTGTTTTACGACTGTAATTATAGGTTCTTCCGCACTTGCATTTCATCAATTTCTACTTATTTCTTTTAATTAGGAAGCTTAAAAAATATTATTATTTTCTTATTGAGTTTCAAATTATAAATTACACATTATTTATAAACCCAAAAATGGACTTTGATCAAATAATCACATTAATTAACTAAAATTGCTTTACTTACATATATATATATATATATATATATATATATATATATATATATATATATATATATATATATATATATATATATATTATATTTTCAAAAATTATATAGCAGAAAATTATTTTCAACCTAAATTGCTTACAATTACAATGCTTCATGTATAAAAGGGTCCAGTTAAGGTCACTCCAGTTAATTTAACATGAAACAAAATAAAAGTAGTAATACATGATGTCGCGGAACTACTACTAATTTCCAAAGTATTCTTAAAATTGAATATGATATGCAAAATAATTTGCGTATCATATGTTTGTCCAGCTGTGCCCCTCAACCATGGCTTGATGCGGATATAAATATAGTTGGAAGCATGTTAACCCTATCAAATATCAAAAAGGTACAGAGGTACTCAGAGTGCAAGAGAATGAGCGCGCGGTGTCGTCGCACATTACGGTCGCGAACAAGTGTGGTGTGGTGTGGTGTCGGTCGGCGGGCGAGTATGCGTAGGGGAACGGGCGAAACCGGATGGCGCAACTGGGCCACGCTGAAACGGAAGAACAGGTGAACGCGCGTAAATCACGGCCCACCACTACCAACATAACAACCATCACCGCACACTAGTGAGTGCATCGGCATATGATGCTATTGGGGTGACCACTTTTTCAAATGCCATTCGCTCATCTCGGCTTCCTCAACTGTGACTCGCTAATGATTTCAAACTTACGCCCGCGACGGATATCGCTTTTATGACGGTCTGCGCCAATCTTGATGGACATATATTATCACTGATGTTCATCTCGATTTTAATGGACAACTTTTCCGATTTCCTCTCCATAATTAAAGCTCGTTCAAGCGTTGAACTATATTTACTTTCTTGGACACACTCTAAAACGTATTTATGAAACATTTCTATTACTTCTTGGACTGGTGTATTTTGATTGATGAAGGAAGAAGAAGATGAAGAATTCTTGGGGAAATCAATCGTTTTTTAATAACTAATTTTATTTAACCCAACGTTTCACAATTTAAAAAAAACTTCATCATGTGCATGGATCCAAGATAATAAAATATAAAAATATAGGTAGTTACCACTGTTTTTGCCGGGTTGACCAGGAAAAATAAGTGGTAACTAAAGGGTGTAATATTTATAACAGAAAAATGTTTGCAACAATAAAATTTTTCACCCATATGTTGTAAATTTAAAAATCCAATTGAAGACTATATATTTACAAAAATAAATATGTATATATATGATCCAATGGAGCGAGCGATATGGTATGGTAAATTCAGAATTCACCATCAACTTTTTAGTAATTATCCGTCTTAGATCTATACGTATGATTGTATGATGTTTTATCGGTCTTTCACGTCATTAGTATATATATATGATTGAAATAAACAGTCGAAATGGCTGAATATGTATCTGTGTATATCTGGAAAGCAGATATATGTATGATGTACTACCTGATGGTATACAGGCAGCCGTTAGCGTGTATGCGCACGATAAATTTAGCGAGTAGAATTTCAACGTGAAAAATGTGACAAGCATCGTGGCCAACTTCAATCAAAGTATATCATAGCACCCACATATAGACAGCGAAGGAGGCTTCATCTTCATATCTGCTGTACGTATCTTAAGAAGGCAAACTAAAAATACCAGCGTCGAACCAACGAACGGGAAAACCGTGCCCAATTCACATATGGACTGGAGATTATTGCATTACATTACTTTTTCATACTTATAACATCGTCAAAGAAATTAGAGTTTGTTGGCACTCTTATACACATACGTACTACACATATTTTTGCATATTTTCGTTATGTGTCCGTGGTCATTTATAATTGCATAATATTGGCGACTAATAACGATAGTCATTTTAGTCCTGCAAATTTATTTACATACATTTATTTCCTCACAAATTGGTTTAACGTCTTTCTGAATCCTATTGTTAACTTACAGTACAGAAATTAATGTATTAAGAAGAAACAATCTATATTTTAGATTGAAGAATCTGTATTTGATAACGTAATAAAGTAATAAGCGAAATGGTACATTATCAGAGTATCATTACTGTGTAATAATGAGTGATTTGACAATTTGTTTGGGATATATATTTCTAGTGAAAACTACGTATAAGAAAGTTGACTTTATTTATTTGGTATGAATTACAATATTCTATGATATATACTAATCACTATTTAATAATTATATAATTAGAATTATTCAATAGAAAAACTGTTAATATGATTTTTTTCAATGTTTATTAATGTATTTAAATGTGAGGTTATGTTCTACATTTCACTGTCTTGTAATACGCTTTGTCATGATATGCCAATATAAATTGTAAGGAAAACATATAATATTTATAATTCTGAATAGCAGGAAAAATTCCTACCGTCGGAACAATAGCATAAACATTTTAATATGTGTAAATAATATATTTTCATTCATTTTAGTTTTCATAAAAATGATAATTTTGGGGCGTCATTTTAAAATTATTTGTCCTGGAGGGCATTTTGAAATTTTTGACTTAGTTATGGTTATTTAGAGATAATAATTTAAATTGGCTCCAGTGATTAAATATAAAATAAAAACGTTTTATTAACTTTTGGCAAAGTTTTATGAAATAATGTTTCATAGATTTCCGAGATCGATGAGGAAGTTACATCATCAACCGGAATTTTATGATATGACTAATGCTTTACTAGATTTGTTTCATTTTACTATATGACCACGACATTTTAGGCGAAACTCAAAATATAGAAAATTTCATCAGTCTTCCATCTAAATTATTTTTGTGCTTATAAAAACTGGTAATCATGTTTTTTATTTCGTTCATCAAAGAAATAATAACAAATAAGGTTCATATCTATAATTTTTTGTTGTTTTAATTCACTTGTCCTTAACTTTTTGCCTACCTTGAAAATTAGCTATATTTATACAAAAACAACATTGATTATTTTTACAAAACAAACTGCATATTCATGATTATATATTATTTATTTATGAAAATGTATTTTTGTTTTTCCTGTGTGATAAATTAAATAACCGTTTTTCAATTAAAGAATTGATTTATGTTCATAAATGTCTATATTTCCAATTGCGAAATTTTATTATTTTAAATCAATATGTCCATTTTTATTTGCACTTAGGAATGTATATAAGGAAGTATTGTAATCATAAAAAAATTCAAACTCGAGATATTAACAGAAGTACACATTTTGATCATTCCTGAATCGAAAATTGCCACTTAAATATTTATAAATGGGAAAATAGTAACGCTTGGTAAAGAATAATGAAATGTTCATAATTGTTCAATTTTCTGTTGGGTTCGACGAAGATATTTAATTAGGTATTTATAATTACTACGTGTCCCACTGTTGACCATTACAGATGGTACTTAAAAGCTCATAATACTATGAACGTTACTTTATGATGAGATAAAAGTATATTGTTGCTTACTTCAAATTAAGATATTGGTGGACGGTTATTAAAAATTGGTTATGAAACATGAAAGTTTCTTAACAATAATTAAAATGTGTCTCTAACGTAAATTTAATTATTTTTATGCTAACATGATAATAATTTAGGTATACACATTTCACTGTACCGTGTATAACCTACACTGAAAAAGAAACCTTGCCTTTATAGTTAATAAATCTTTATTTGAGCATTTCTTAGGAAAGTGTATAATTTCAAGAAAATTTTCTTTAATAAAACTCAATTTACTCATTATTAAACAACTAGTCTATTTGGAACCACTACATTATTTATTTGAGGTGTCTGTCTTTATTATATGATACATTTATTTAATAGTAATAGATTTGCGATTAAATACAGCAAAATACTATATACATAGTATATTTCAAGCAAGTACGATTTATCAACAGTAAATACATGGTGCAATGAATTAACTTATACAGTAATATGATCTATTTATATTATATAAAGCTTATTTTATTTAATATAACTACATTGATTTGACTGTAATTAAATATGGGATTTATTAAATAGTAGTAATCCTAAATTGATACAAGTAAATCTTTTTCTTTTTTTGACCCTTGAGTCGTTTCTGACTATTCTCAAAACTGTGTGTGTGTGTCTGTGATGATAAAATTATTTAACTCTAAACTTAATACCTCTAAAGGGTCTAGAATTTATTTTTCTATTTTTGAAAACCATTTTTTAACTAGAAGTAGTGATTTACTTTTTAAACATCTCAAAAAGGCATAAGTTAGGAAAACAGTGTACAGTAAAATATCTATTAACGTTGTTTGAATTTCTTTAAAAAAAAAAAAATTACCTTGCAAATCGCTCTTAAATAAAAGTTTTGTTTCATTTAAGTTTCCTTAGTTGTAATACATATTAAATCAATCGTAGATATAATATAAATTAATATTATATATAGACAGTGACAGTACAAAGAAGACGAGTGAAGGCCACTCTAGTTTTCTTTATATACTATTACAATTATAGTAGATTAGTGTAATATTTTGTTTAATATTTTTTTAATCATTTGGTGTTTTATTTTTTAATAAATAGTATAAGTAAATTGTTTCATTGGAATTTTAAAATACTTTTAATTGAATTGCCCTCAACGGAGATTCATAGTTAACGGGTGAAAATTTTCCTTCGTCATAATGTTTTCCAATGCTAATCTTATAGTAGTACAAATATATTTCTTCCTTATCAATCAGTAATATTTGCAGAATCAAGAAATGGTTGTTTTAAAAACTGTTTCGCAAATATTGCTCAGTTCCTGGTTCAAATATCAAGTGATTTGCCTCATAGATTGAAAACAGAAATAAAGAAAGAAAAATAACAAGTAAAATACATCCTTAACATTAAGATTTATTGGCTTGTCGTTCAATCAATTAGCGGTAACAGAAAAACAGCAACAAGTGTGTCCAAATCATTTAAATAAACTAAAAGGCACTCACCGAATCACGACGCAAAGTGATCAAACGTCATCCGTGCTTGACGTCGCAGCCTACACCACGTGACACTCGTACAGCATTCCACGTGTCTGCCACAGTTACTATATTAAATGGTGAGTACGCCGACTTCCTGACAGATAACCAACTGCACCCCCACGATTCACACACGAATTCTTTTATATGAATACACTATTTCCTATTTTACTAGTCACTGTATGTATATAGTTCTCATCAGTTGCTGAATTATGGGAAACTCACTATTATTGTTGTTAACACACTTGGGGGTTATAGTTGCACGACAATTTGGCACTATAACGTTGATTTACTACCAGTAATTCGTTTGAAGCAGTCTTAGTTGAAGAAACGTTGAATTTTGTTGGGTTGATTTCGACGAAACGATCAAATTCGTGTTTATTGGAAACAAATATGAGATATCACAACACAAACTCGAGGTACTCTACTCGCACTAAGGATTTGAATAGGACAAGGTTCGTAAACCGACTAACAACATTTGATTGTATAGTATTGGGTTCATTTGTGGTCCCCGTTTGTTTGTTTGTTTGCCCTAGCCTGCGTCGTCTATTCAATGATCCAGTGGCAGTGGCGGTGATTGAGATTATTTCTACTGCAAATCACACTTGGAAACTTGCTACTTCTGCCAAAATAAATAAACTTTATTGTTGTTTCTAATTCGTGTATTTTCAGTATTCCAGATACACACAATATTTTTTAGATTCATGTATGCAATCACAGTGACAATTATTGTGTCTAGGAGCTTAATTGGAAGAGAATTCTTTACTAATTCACGATATTGTTAACTGTTGCAATCATTGATATTGGATTTGATGCGTAAATTGCAATTAATGTCTCTCGTTACCTCAATCGAAAAGGTATGAGTTTTGTTGAAAATTCACTTTGATAATTGGACCTCTAGAAGATGTCTCTTGTACCGACATTAATAGCATTACTATTAAACAGCAATTGTCTTTTCTTGTTGTTGTTTAATTAAATGAAAATATTGTTGTTTGCTTAATTTCATCCAAAACTAAATTTGACAACTCGCGAAATTGTCTTCTACCACTGCACAATCATTGATAAAGTTTAGTTGTTTACAAAATATTTTAAAAGAATTAGAATTCTCGACGTTTAGAACTGCTAGATCAATTAATCAATTTCGTCCGATGATACTGTTATAAAGATAATTCACTAAACGACACTTTGAACTACAAATAACTGTCTTCCGAACGAATGTTCCAGTTAGTTGATATTGTTCTAGGATATGTCCACAATGGTTGCCAATTGTCTATGTGTTCACTAAATATCGTCTGAGATTCATCAATTTGTTTTGTCCAAGACGGTTCAGATGAGCTTGAAGATAAAACCTCTTCTGAATCACACTTGTTGCTCAGTATTTGGTCATTTGTCAAAGCAGTTCCATCGAAGATCCACTGTAGTCAATGGATGATAATGTAGGATTCAGAAACACGAATTGTCCATCACTTTTGAGGAGCTTTGAGTCAGCTTTTGGCAATGATCATCAGTTGATGCAGATTTGTGGATGTACACCCCCAGGATGTCTTCAAAGCACACCTGTTGCTGGTTGTCCACTAGGTGTTTACAAATCAGCTTGACCTGTCACAGTTGTCAAGTATCTGTTGGTTGGTTGAGTGGTTGGGGGTGGTCGTCAGTGAAACAGATTCATTTTGGGCCAATACACGTAAACTCACTCGAACTCACACATTGTCATCATCTAGTGTCTGTCAGGTGTTTCCAACGGCAATACATACACATGCGTACCAGCACCGTACCCTATAACTTCGGTTCTTACACTGAGCGACACACGCACGCACGCAAATGCTAAAGAATGGATGTTGTATTGCCGCCGCGGTGAGAGATTAACAGAGAGGGGACAACAACAGCATCAAGCAGGCAGGCAGGCAGGCATGTATGCACAGGCACAGGCACAGGCACAGGCACAGGCACAGGTAGGCTGAGCCAGTCAGACAAGTTGCTTCTAGTCCATCCGCAGTGCATGCTTCTTTTCGTTTCACTTCACTTCTCTTCTCCGACCGATCTCGTTCTCCTCTCTTACAATTATTATTATTATTGCTAACAACAACGCCGCTCCCCACCAGGAGGTGTACCTGCTCTAACACTGTTTATTTTAGAGTAGTTCTCAATGCCAATACTCACCGTATCATCATCATCATTATCATTCGATCTACGACTAGATGATACTGCCAATTTATTTGGGACACTTAGAATATTGGCTAAATTACACATTAATCATAAAATCATATACGAATTACGTATTCTAAACTTTAATTTATTACTTATAGGTTATAAAATTGTTTTATGGTTTCAAAAATATGATGATGTAAATCATTATTTGGCTACTGAAACTTTAGGATACAGATCTACGTTCTATGAATTCTTAGCCCGTTCAACGTAATGATGCTCTTGATTCAATGTGTAAACATACAATTAATTATTCGAAATTTGAAAACGCATAGACGCCCAGATTAATTTAAAGAATGCTAACAAAGCAAGTGTGTGTGGAATATCGAAGCTAGCAAAATAAATGTGATGTGCGCGTAATGCAAGTTAGCATTGAGGACAATTGCGGTTCCAGTGTGCGCTGCGCGTGTTTCTTCTCGTGCAACTAACTACTCGTCGTCGTTCTTTGACTGATGTTATCGCGCTGTAGACAGTTACGACACGCCGCCTCGACAACTGACTGACCGGACAATAGTTCCTAATGTTCATCAGTCGTTAAACATTATCGAACAATGGTTCGCGTCGCGCATGTTCATTACCTCGAAGTTTATAAGCTCGCCTCTGTACGCAAATCGGACGATAACCATTGCCTATTGCTGGACTGAACTGGACTGGACTGGGCACTGCCTTTTCATTTTCTCACTACTTCGTTTTTCACCACTGAAGAATACTCGTGCGCCTAGCATCCACTTGTCGCATTGATTCAAACTCAAAATACTACCTAACCCAACTCTTTTCTTGCAATCATTTTAACATCTCAAATCACATTGTTTTGCATATTTCTTTTATTCAAAGTTCTAAGGTTTCTTTTTTCATTCTTTTAAAATGTAATACAATTAAGAAACAAATATGTATTATTGAGTAATATAAATCGAACATATGTAGTATTATAATTAGTTAACATTTCAAAAATTACTGATTATCAAAATATGATTCGTGAAATTAATAATGTTAATTATTAAAAAAAAAAAAGCTGGAGTAGCCTTTACTCGACTCTTTTACAGTTTCACTATCTATACAAAATATTGCTGCATGTTATTTTAAATTTATTCTACTATAGCTATTACACAATATAAATATGTATTATAACTAGGGGAACGTAAATATCACATTTCTATTTTCAAAAACGATGTTTTAGTAGGAAGTACAATTTTTGAAAAAAAAATTAACAAAAATTAATAAAACATTAAATATTTTTACTTTTTATTGAAATCCCTTTTCGTTAACTCTTGCGATTCTAGAGATATATTTGAAAAAGTAGCAAGAGTTAATGGTATCTTCTGGTTAAGATATTGTTTTCAAAAATTAAGAGTGCACATCCAGGCCATATTGAAGTGTTAAGTTTAAAGTTTCTTAATTATATCTTTTAAAGTTTTAGCTCTACAGCGTTCACACACGGACACGACCACACAAACATAAAGAACGTGTATTTTTTGTAAAATCACGAGTTCGAATATTTTTATCATTACAAGAAATTGATCTACCAAATTTGATTTAAAGATGAACTGGATTCATTAATTTTCATACTGTTGTTATTTTTCCTTATAATATTAAATTTATGTACAATAAATAAATATAATCACGTCCATTTCAACAATTTTTAAAATATCAAAAATGTATAATATAAACAATAAAGGGAAATACAAATGATTCCTTACCCCATTCAGGAAGTAGAAGCACTGCCCAATTGACACAAGAAAGGTTCGCCCGGTAGTGGCAGAATCAATCACTAGCACTATAATATTGTTGGTGTAAGAATGAGTGTAATGAACAAATAATGTTGGCATCAATGTGGACAGACAGACAGACAATGGGACACAGAGTGAGAAATCGAGCGTTGTACGCGGCAGCTAGCAGGACACTTTGTGACAGACTGACTGATCTAATGCACGTCGGATCCATTAGCAAGTGCGGCATTGACATGGGCATCGAACCACGATGGAAGAAGCGCTGCACGGCCAGGGGGTCAAGCGTCTTGGTGAACGGCGAAGACCGCAGCGCCAGTGCTGGTGCCGATGCCGTCGGCAAGGATGACCGCATCAATAATTAGATATAGTGTCCTCTCATTACCCTATTGATTGCTCCATTGTCTCGCAGAGATGCCTGTCTGCCTGCCTGCATGCCTGCCTGCCTGCCTGCCTTCCTTCCTCTAAGGTTAGGTAGACTCGCGTACTATATACTGCGTACGTGTTGCGATACTGGCTCAAAATGACATACCATCTGAAGGCTTATTGAAACACTGCTGAAAAATCTCGTTGGTAACATATACTACTTTTTAGTTCGTTGTACGGTCGTGTCTCTGTAATATTCTCGGAATTATATGCAATAAGACAATAACTTCCATTGTTGCTTCTTTTACTGCGCGCTAATGGCATTGGTGCCTGCATCTATGTTTGTTTTAATTATCATAATCTTTATAAACAAATACGAAATATATTTAAAACGATTACATTTTTATTAATAGCATGCAATAGACCAACTGTATTTCTTAGTTTTGCGAAAACAGTTTTCATTTGCCAGAAAATAATCCAATTAAACTAAAACAAACGTGTTTGTACCAAGTAAAATTACTATTATAACAACAGTACACCGTGAGGTATCGTAGGTATCAGTAGTTTTCACGTGAGTGGGTGATTAAAGAACACTTTTTCGTGTCTAGTGAACGCTTTTTCGTGTCAAAAGTGCATACGTTAAACAGTTTAGGTGAAATATAACAATCCGTACAACTCAGTGATTGAAATAAGGTAAGAGTTTTTAGCTCGTCGTATTAGTACAGAAGAACTAAAGCATTCGGTTATGTATCTGTAAGGTTCTCGCATCAAACAAGCTTATGTCCTTCAGCTCGCCGAATAAATCAGTGTTTCCAGATAAGATGAATGAATTTCCTGTACTTTTCTCAAAAAAATTTGAGATATTAATGAAAGATTTCGTAGATATTTCCTTATAAATTATTAGATAAGAAATATTAATAAGTATTGTAATCATGAACATTATTGAACTCTTAAATATTTTATACTAACCACTTACCCAATGGTAAGAGCTAAAATGAAAGATTAGTTTTGATTTAAAATATAGTAGGTATATGTCGTTGAATTAACAAAAGTTAAAATAAAACAAGTACACAGTAAACTTTGTCCGATATTCTGAAACCTAATTAGAAGTGGTGATATTGTACTGGCCCATAATGCAATTTGTGCCTGGCAGTGTGAAGCATTGAATGAAATTTAATTTGGCTCGAAATCATTTGAAATCGATATCACAGCAGCCAGCGTGACTCGAACAAGAGGACGTGGATTATTATATCTGTACAAGTCCATTCATTACGGGCGCGTTTGTTTCGCGACAAATGCAATGACGACGGCCGGCCGGCATCGCCAGGACAACGTGTATTTGAACGTCCGCTCGTACGCCGTGTAGCACAGGGCAAATAACTAAGTTTACAAGTTGGCCGGGGGACAGAACAAGTATTATTTTACCAGCCATTGTCCACAGCACAGATGCAATTATTAGTACGTATATGAGGGCCAAATATGGCATATCCACTGTTTTCATAATTCGAGAATTACAGTTAAAATTCTGATAAGGAGAAACGTAGAATTAGAATCTATAATTGGTTCATATATTTTTTCATAATATTTATCCAAATTACAAAAATGCTTACCTTTCTTATAATAAGTAACGAATTCATTTTTTGGCTCGTCGTACGACACACAGTGTTGCCGTATGTCTGTAACATACTCGGATTAAAAACATTTCTGAATAAAAAGTACTTGCTTCGTCACCCTGATTATGAAAATATAATTTAAAGTTACTGAATATTAATTAATTTTTTTAAATTATTTAAAAATATATATAAGACGTTTCATATCAATAATATTTTTTCAGATTGGAAATCCGAAGGCTAGCAAAAAAAAAAAGAATAATTATGAAATTTATAATGTTATATAGAGCAGACACATGCTTTTATTTCAGTGTTCGCATGTTTGTAATACTCAATTTTGTAATCCGAAACATTTTTTAGAATTTTATCTTCAAAAGTAACTATAATTATAAATTGTGTATCTTCCTTAAAAAAAATCAGTGGTTAAAATACAGTAATTTTCTGAATTTGTACTATTTTGCTTAATATTGTATTACGTTATCAATGACTGTTTCTTAAATAGAAAATATAGATTATTTCTTCAATATTACCTCATTAATATATTCAAATATAATATTTAATATGTACTGTTTTTCAATATTTATTGATATTTAGTCGATCTATTTGTGTTAACCGTTGCACAAAGTATTATTATTATTTAATGGCCATAAATGCAGCCGTTCTTATAACTGCGTATAAGAAAGGTAAAAGTAAAAATCCACCAAACATAATATACGGTGAGTTGAAGGCATAGGTGCCTGTACCTGTACTAGTTTGCTAACCTCTTTCATCTTTTTTTGTCTTAACATTATTTTCGTATTAAATAAAATGTTTTAGAGCGTAAATTGAGAGTAACCTTATAGCTGATGAGTACTCATCTCTCAACTCTTTGGATCTGTCGACAATTAACTGTAGTTTAACACTACAACAAGGTCATCATGGTACGTCAGACAGACCACAATTCGTGTATTGCATATTAATTTTATCAGCCATTATCGTTAATGTCCAAACATTTCCCAAAGATTTATGACACGAAATGAATAATTATAAATGTACGTACGTACGTACACTGCTGCGCGCAGACTTGAATCTTTTTCTCATGATGATGCTTCACTATCATCATAAAAACACAAGACATCTGTTGCCAGCCAGCCAACTACAAAGTGTTTAAATAATAATTTTTTGACGTGAGCTGTTGTTTTCGGACATTGTTTTTTCGGTGTGTCTATTTTATTTTTTTTTTCTCTTTTTATTTTTATCCTGTTATCTCGATGAAACGTAAATCTGTGGATGACAAGCTGATGTTTAATGCTGTGTTGTATGTTCACGTAATATGATATCCATGGAAGGTATTTTCGACTTCTCGCCTTCTTTTTTCCAATTGTAATCTAGACATTACACAAATACCTAACATTCTCGCACTTAAAAATATAGCCAACTTCACTTGCATCGATTCAAACATACAAAATTAAGAAGATACTTCGTGTTTTGCATATAATAGTGAAAAGTCATTTTTAAAAAAAGTCGTCACTACAGATTCATCAATAAACGGTCTCACATAATTTGTAATAAATATTTCGTTATTTATAGATTTCTATTTCAAATTCAGTTAGGCAAAGTGAGTGAACCTTTCCATCAAAAGTGTGTGAAATAAAAATAACATCATTTTTCAATTTCAAAAAGGGTACAGTACTTAACAATATTAATGTTATATCAATGACTCACTGACAACGAAATATAGATATTACTTTGGCGCATTAACTAAACCGTGGTTTACATTAAGTGCATCATACTTTAGCTCCTAAGTAGAACTGGGAACCAAATACCCAGCTGAATATTGAAGAATTATTTTTGAAATTTGTTTATTTTATAAAAATCAATCTATGATCCAAGTATGTTACATTTAGAAGAACGTTTTACTTTGAAGAGTTGTAGAAAAATAATAATTCATAAAATTTGTTTAAGTTTCTTAATGCAAATTATGACCAAGAAGATTTAGAATGAATGTATTTCAGAAAGAGATCATATTTTTCTTGATTTCTTCCAAAATTCAAATGGAGCAGTTGCATCATGTGTGTTCCACCCAGATATCACTGTGCTTCCTTAGTGTCGTGTAGTGACTAGTGACAGTAGTTAGTTAGTTGGCATGGCGTGCAATACCTGTTGTCGCCGAACCAACCAACGAGCGATGATGTTACAGTTGTTCTGTTCCGTTGTGGCTGGTTGGCATGGCATGGCATGGCATGGCATGGCATGGCACGGCCACGGACGGACACGGTGCGGTACTTTGTAGCGGTGGCCGGTGCCGCGTGCGCCTGAGGACTGGGCGGGCGTCGTGACTTGCACGTGGGCACGGGCTAATCACCGGCTACTGTAGTACCGCACACACAAACGAACATACATACATACATATATATATATATATATATATATATATATATATATATATATACATGCAGATGTAGATGAACAAGTATATATATATATATACATATATACAATACGGGAGCAGCACCACTCACTACATTAATTCATAAATCATATCGACGAGTCGAGAAGTGCATCTGTATCGATGATACCTTTTCCTGTTCTATTCAAGTCATGTCGTCGCTGCTATCATTACGAACTCATCTCTATCCATACTGGCTGGCATTCAGCTCTTTAGATGTAACAATTAAGAGAATGTGGGCTAAGACCGGGTACATCGTGATTAGCATAAATGTTAAGTAAATATTTGGGAAGCTCATATAACAACTTAAATCTTGAATTAATACACATAAAAAATAATGCCAACTATAGATAATATTTCTTTCTTTTTTTATTCTTGACTTACGAATGATTGAGTTTAAAATAGAAATTGTGAGACTGATTGAAGGTCGGTGCTAATAAATAGCAAATCAATTCGTTGTGGCTGTACAGGAGGGGGGATCTATTAAAATAATATGGTGCAAAAATGGGAAATGATAAAAATGTTGGTAATCGGTGCAATGAATGCCATGAATATGATGATGGTGTGGATATAATACTAGCTGTAGGTGCAATAATTCACTTTAGCACTTAGATATGGACGTTTCAATTAAACTTTGCATATAAAATTAAGCATGTGTGAGGAAACATAAAATAATTACACGGTGTTTTGTATATCATTAAATTTAATCAAATGTTGGAGAATTTTCGTTGCAAGTAAATCGAATATATGTAAATTTATTTTATTATTTCCATAGCCATATTATTATTATTATTATTATTATTATCTCAAACACTTTTGTTTTCACTTAATAGGGCATTTTGTATTCTCATCAGAACATATTATTCATCGCATACGACGAATACATTTTACACACTAAGAAACATATTCTGCGAGATTATTACCACTTGAAATATTGATTTGTTTTCCAAATAATATAAGGAATATATAATACAGGAAACGTATATATATTAAATTAAATAAGTCTGGAGTGCCCGTTACTCAACTTGCTTCATCAATATTATTAATTTCAAGAGCAAAATATCAGTAAATGGTAAATTTTTCGAAAACACCTTGTTTTTCTACAAATTATTATTTGGATGCATCATTTGTTGAATAGTGTTGTTCGAATGATTGTGCCAGTCCTTCAACTATCAAAGATTTTGACGTTCAAAAAGTTCACATAATATCAAACAATTTCGAAAGACGAAACTGAAAATGAAATATCTTATTTCGTTGTGAAACTAAACAATTATTTATTTATTATAATTATTTGACTGTCAAAAGAAAAGAAAAAAAAAAAAAAAACTAACGATATCTATTCACTTGTTATGTTTAACATGATCCATACAATACTCGACTCATCTGACACAGGCAGGCAGGCAGGCAGGCAGAATAAGTGAGAAAGAGAAACCAACAACAAACAAAAAAATTAATTACATATACAGTTTTAATTAAAGAGTGTGTTTCTGTGGGCTCCCCAGGAGGCCACATTCGACACATAATACAGTGAAATTATGACTACTGAAAGAAAATTGAAGGCTTCGCTCAACTCACAAACCATCACTACGCTCCAAACTCACCGAGCCTTATTTCTTATATACCAACAAATATCATCTATCCAACACTTCAATAGAAAAATCACACGCTGTTGCTTGCTATTAATTATTATCGACATAATAATAATAATAATAATAATAATAATAATTAGTTATAATTATAACAATTCGCACCAATCAATTCGATTTTTTATTCAAATTATTTATTGAAGAAAGACTACTGTATTAATCACATAGATTGATAAAATAGACGGTTGGATATTTTTGATAAGCAACAACCAAAAAAAATCCCATTATATAAATTTTTTGTTCATTATCAGAACTGCGATTTATATAAAGACGGTTATTATAATATATGAATAATAGTCAATCCAATGTGGAGATGATATTCTACGTGAATTAGTACACAAAAAATGTACAGTGTCCTACAATAGATTTTCTCATTCAGATAATTAAAGAATATGTATGTATATACATATTTCACTTTAGGCTTCGGCCCCAAGATAATAAATTTACTTCCGGGTTATTGCAAACATGACATTTTATATATTTATCCTAAACAAAATAAAAGTCGAGCGTTCACATACGTTAGGTATATCCCAAACAATCTGTTAAACCAACAAATACAGTAATACTCCAAAATTATACCATTTAGCTTATTATTTAATAAAAGGTTGTCCAGCATGAAATATAAATTGTTTCTTTACTATTCACCTATATAATATTTAAATTGTTATATTCTATTAAATCAGAGATGGTCAAATCGTGTATTTCTGTTGAAATCTTGAATTCGAAAATTGTCATGATTGCAAGACTTACTTATTACTGCGTATAAGAAAGTAATAACTATGCAGATTCTCGCATATATATATATATAAATGTTGCTTAATAGCAATTTTATGAAATCCCGTTAGCAACCAACTGGACAATAGAAAGTTTATGATGGTTTGTGTGTGTATGTATGTATGTATTGTTGATGTAATATTGAATAGACTTTATTAGCAAGCACTGAAATTGACAAAGGAAACCACAAATAACTATTGGTTTATTCACCAGCCATGATTGACAGCTCGCTTGTATATTATACCTATGAAATATACAGAAGAAACAGAAACTTTTATTATTATTTATAAATATATCTACTACCTGCTAAGATCATTCAAATAAGCATAAACTTTGAAAATATAATCAACTTTCTAGGTTAGGTTATATTGAACATATATTCAGGGCACACTGTACAAAATTTCAAATTTGAAAAACACCATTTTTTAATAGTGCTAAGAACCTAGAAATATTGATATATTTAAAATTTATAATAATTAAATTTTCTCAAACTCGTACCGTTTCCAAGATAAGCAAAAGTAGCAAACCTAAAATTCTACTAGTCGTATTGGTTTCAAAAATAAGAGGTTCTCTTCTAGGCCCTATACAAGTCTTAAGTTTGAAGGTTATATCGCATTATATAATTTCGAATAAGAAATTAAAAATTATAATTTCATTTGTTTTTTATTGTGTTACAGGATCCACTGGTTGCCAACTGCTGGTTTGGGTGAGTTTTCTTTAACGCTATTTTTATCTTAATTAAAAGTGTCACATATCCTACGCACTACAAAGAAAATAATGAAGGAATGCGCCAATTATTTTCACCATGAGTATAGTCACACAATAATTTGGCAACGTTCGACTATCTGACAACGGTGAATGCAAACCAAAAGAAAAAAAAAGGACATTATTCATGTTGGCGAATAATACACGTTATTTCTAACATGCCTTTTTAATATGTAAAGTGATTAATGTGTACATAAATTAACTGATATGATTGCTTATCTGGGAATTTTAAATATTTCTGAAGCAAAGCAGCTATTTTTTGCCGCGGAAGAATGGAATATCTTATATAGACTAACGTATGAATTCATCGGACAAATATTCTAAGAATGGTATTTACTTAATTTAAAAGACGAAACGAAATAAAACTATAGGATTTTTTTTTTTTTTTTTTTTGTATCAAAAATATTTATAACCGTTATACAAATATTTTCAAATACTTTTATTTGCATTCTAATTTCATATAGAAAACATTTCTTTAACTACTGATGTTTAAAGAAGAAAACCAATTTATAATCACTAAATTATAAACAGGCAAAATATAAAAGTTAATAGACATTGTTATCGATTCATGCAACAATAGTCATATTTTTAAATTTTCAAAGTTATATTTTTTTCAGGCTACCGCCAATACAATATACAACATACTGAAATAAATGTATCTCTCTTGAATGCTATGAAATAGTAGGTATAGTTCTGCTACAAAGATAAATAATCTTGGTATTATATTTAAATTTGATCAAACTGATAGTTAAATATGATCAACATATGACTTCATTAATACGTTACACAAATCGATCATATATGATGACATATTTATCAATAAGCAATGACTGATTTGATGTACTCAACTTGTTCGTTGTTACCTACGAAAAAATATATTCTACATTGAAAAATATTCACCTTTTTTTTTTATACCTTGTTAAATTGGCTTCATAATTTGTAAAAATGTATTTCAATCTTAGTTACAACTTTAAAATGGTTAATATACTGAATATCTATAATCATTGTGGTTATATTTTCTTGGCATGTCGCATAACAATTATTATGTCTCAAGCTGAAGTTCAGTTTAAAATATACGGTGTTGAATTAACATAGTTTGGGAATAGGATATAGATTATTAATTTGAGATAGTTTTATATAAGGTGTAATAGCCACGAAATAAGTAGGCTAATATTTTGAGTGATTACAATAATTAGATGAAATAGTGAAATTTAAGTCAGGTCATAGTGTGTTAGAGAAAGGAAAGCGTATGCAAAAATAAGTGCCATTTAAATACTAAATCGTAACCGCTGACGGACTCATTTCGGCTAAATACCTAAGCCAACACATACATAAATTCAAGCACAGATACACATAAATAACTGTGTATGTCATAAACATAAGACAAAAAAAAGAAAACTATAGACATTGTCTAGCAGGCAAGCAAGCAAGCTAGCTAAGCCGGAAGAATAATTATATGTCATAAATTCGTGATAGTTACACAACAAACAATCATTTTTTCGGGCAAGTTAAGAATCAGTAATTATAAATAATTTCACAAACATACTTTAGAACTACAACGGAAAATCATGCAGAATGTGGACACTGATTGAAAATTCATTATCTTTACATTTACAGGTTTATGATCCAACCTTTTTCGTTCTGTCTTTTGGGACAAGCCCCGGATTACCAGGAAAGATCTGTATTATTATTACTTTCTTATTGATATATTAATTTAGTGTGATACTATCTCCTAAAACCGGGTTTACCTTTTAAAATATTTGTGCCAAATAAACGACTGATTTCGGCGGCCGCTTGATTTACAATGTGACCGTGCGTGAACTCAACATAGGACCCTAAAAGCCTTAGCCTAATATGGTAGTGACAAAATAACTAGTGGACAAGTTTGGAATAAATGCTACGAATAATTTTCTACGAGACATTGATGTAAATTACAAGTCCTTTGGAATGAAATGAAACTTGTATACTTTTGGACTTTGATGTAGCATGTTATTCCCATGTAGTATTTAACTAATTATTCCATTCATGCTTGCATCTCGGTCGTTCAATCTTTGTGATATTATTGACAAGCGATAAATCTGTTGGCAACCTTGATCTGTTTAAACGTTGCCTAATGTAAATATATTTGAAAGTATATTAACTTCTGCAGCGTAACGGTTTGGAATTCGCTTGAAGCATCGTCGCTCTTATTCATCATATAATAATATTGTTATTGTGTATTGGACTAGAGTTGGTGGCGCTCTGCTGCTATTGTGGTCGGCAGTCGTGCAAGCGAATGCCCACCAGGCACACCAAATAAATCAAACGATTAATTAATGGTATATTATTAATCCCACTCGTGCACCGCACCGACCGACCGACCGAACGAACGAACGAACGAACGTTCTGCCACGTTCAATTGCTACAGGTTAGCTACCTAGTGTATACCTATATACTCGCATGAGATGCACCATCACTTGTTCTCGTTATTGTTGCAATCATGGACATCCGTTCATTACACATTCTTGAATCATTTCAATATTACTCTATTGAGTTAGATCAGTAATATTATAATTGCTTTAAACGAAATTAATTATTATATAAAGCTTTTACATACAAAATTAACATTGTTATTCATATATTTTCAAAAAATTCACAAAGATTGTTGTTGCTGCAAACATACAATTATGGATACGGTATGCATTCATTCATTTTTTTTTTTACTAATTGTTAGAAACAACATCCATATTTATTGTTATTAAAAATAACGTTTCTTCTAATGAAAATATAATTCCAGAGAAATGAGTATTCTATTGATAGAAGCAGCGGTTCAAGCAGCGTTGGCAAACAAATTCACACAATTGCAAGAGTAAACGTAGACAGATAAAATAAAACGAAATAAGAGAGAGAGGGGGGGGGGTACACATACGACAAAGCAGAGATAGAGAGAGAGAGATACAGATTCGCAACGGAAAATAGAACAAACAATTGTTACCGCGGAGAACGTACACATGTTTTATGTGTGATTTCGCAATGATGGCGAGCGAGCGAGCGAACGAGCGAGCGTGCGAGAGGGAAGAAGAGCAAGTCGGCCTGGGCTGGGCTGACCTGAGCTGGGCTACCCTTTAAGACCATCACTTGATAACACAACCAAAAGAAAGAATGAAAAAAAAAACAAACAAATAAAAAGTAACAATAGGCACGGCAGGTTTTGCATATTGCCAACTGTGTGTGTGTGTGTGTGTGTGTTAGTGTGTGAAGCAGATGTATGTATGTATGTATGTATGCTCAAACGTAGCACTTGGAAGGAAGATCGAATATCTTTGGGCGAGTGGACAATGCTTGTCACGTCTAACTTTGTGATTAATTAGCTGCAGTATTTGTTCGCGAATACAGCTAAAGCCGGTTCGCTTTTTACTTACCTACGTACGTTCTATACATACATATGTATAATAGTAACTGTTTGTGTGCATCTCTGTGTGTGTGTGTAAAGATGTACCCAATGACTTTCCCTGTTGCACGTAGACAGACGGCTTACACTGTTAACACTAACATATTTTGCTATCTTCACACTTTAGCGCGTATACATTTTACCGGTTTTTTTTATTTTATATTGCACTTTTATAGAATTACACACCATTATTTACAAACACACATATCGTCACGGTATTTCCCATCAAAGTGCAATCACTACATAAATGTAATAATATTTTTGTTCGCACTATAAATATGATAAATGGAGTAAATTCAGAATTATGAATAGGTAAAAATGATTTCCCTGTGTTTACATTAATGATTTAAATGAAATGGCAAATGGCAAACAGGAAATATGCTGCAAGAACGTTTAAAATATGTATAACATTTTAATGTTTGAATCATATGAAAGTTGAACAAGACATAAAGAATTATTGACAGGAAAAGTGAACAAATGCGCGGCAAATCTTTTATGCAACAACGATCCAACAATGATATATTATATTGTAAAAAGATATTTATAACTTGTTTATTGTTTCTTTATTGCTGCAACATTATTATTATTATTATTATTATTACAGCCACTCGATTATTCTATTGCAACATTGTTTATTGAAACATATACCAAAGTTGGTTAAATTATAAATCACATTTTTGATTTTAAATGATATTGGCACGTTGCTACATTTTTTTATTTTTTTTGATAATTCTATTAATATCATATAAATTTGGAGATTTAATGTGTATTTAGTTTTTATAGTTGGTGGCATCTGAATATTATATTGATATTGTATGCTAATGACAAATATAATAGCAATCTTATAAAAAAAAATTCTATTGTAAAATAGCAGATTCTATAAACGTTTACAGAAAATATACCTATATATACACACATTAATTTTACTGTAACTTAAGTACAAAATTATTATTCCAAATTAGAAATCATAAAGGGAATAGTAGAATTCGTATAAGGCAAGTTGTTCAGATCACCATTTAATCTGAGTGTATTAAGCGCTACCTTCTGTGTGGTTTAGAAAGACTTGGAAAGCAATAAGTATAAGAAGATATAATAAGGAAAAGAAGGAATAAGAATGCGATGGCTAGTAGTGGCAACGATAATCGCAGGTAGCGAGATATACCGAATATGATTTCTTAGAAACTGGTCACACCATAAATCAAGATCTACATTGTCCTTATACGGACGCTGCACGTTCCTAAAAAGGAATATAAATCTATCAGCAGTGTTCAAGTGAGACATTGCCTATAAGTAATCTGCATAAGAAGAAGAAGAAGAAGAAGAAGAACAAGATGAAGAAGAAGACAGCATAGCATAGTGAGAAAAGGCATGGTCTCTTGTTACGTGTTCACTTTAGCGTTTAAAAATTGTTGCACGTTCACATAATAAAACGTTAATGCAATATATCTGAAATAATTTATAGAAACAGAAGAGGTATAGAGGTACCTATAAAAGTGTTTGCGCGATACAACTCTCGTTTGCATGCACGAGTAGTTTTTAAACGCGCGCGCGTATGTACATTAAAATATATATATATATATATGTACGTATGTATATCTGTGTGCCGCCAATATGCTGGTTGTAGCTGAGCTGGTGCGGTGCGAGCGAGCGACGGACGCGAGCGGACAACAGTGGTGCGATGAGGTGCGGGATTGGCGGGAAGACTTTGATAGATAACCGGCAAAGAAACACAAAAAGCACATCTTTGTCTGCGCTTTTATGTATGTTAATTCTTGAGTGCGCGATAATTCATACACACAAGCAACGAATGGCGGCCCAAACTAGACATCTTCTTGCGCGAATTAAACGCGATGCCATTACCATCACCATCACCATCAACATCACCAACGTTGCTTCATTTCTTTTGTTCGCTCACACAAATCATCCGAACTAACTCAAATATTCACACACTCACACCAGCACACATATTCGATTAAATCACCGCACCAGTTACTAACTATGACATTATCTTAATTCTAAGAACAAATTTTTTCTCATTTTTAAATATTTATAAAGTTACTATTATATATATGGCGATTTCATTTGTAAATTAGCTCAGAATTCCACAATTTGTCTGGTGAGTGAATTTGGAATCTATAATAATTTATTAAAGATATTTTCGGATCCATTTTAAATTCTCTGAGCTGAGTGTGTATACAAGTTGAATGTTTTACCTGACAAAGAGTAAACAAAAAAAAGAGTGACGCAGATGAGATATCCTAGTTGAGTATGCGCGGGCACGTCGTCGTCGTCGTCGTCGTCGTCGAGTCGTACGTACGGTGTGGGAACGCTGTTTGGAACAATCGCCGTATCCCTTTATTGCGATCTAGAGAGCTGCGAGTGTAAAGAAATAGGGCAACGAGAGAAGAGCAGGCCTGTGTGTTAGATCGCCTTTTGTTAGGCGACACAGGGGCCGCAGTTCACAATTGTTCGCGATGATGCACAACAATGCCTTTGAACACACATCCGTTTTATTTTGATCGCTACCAACCTACATACATACCATCGAATTACTAAGAGCTTATTACCTGTCCTGTATACGAAACCAACAAATGATGGATGGATTTTGTTGAGAAATCAATATAAAGTACTTTTATACTATAATATAATATTCAATATGTATTATATTTCAATATTTATTTTCAATAACCAATACGCTCGAAACATGTTCTCAGTCAATCCATGCCAAATAACAAATTAATTGAGTCTATTTTATTTTCCTGTAAAAACTATGTTAGACATAGTTCATACGATTTGTTGAACATAATCTGCATACATGCGAATTTAAGATTTTGCGTAGCAGTTTTCTCATAACCGGTATATTATTTGAAGAAACTTTTATAGCGAAATTTGTGCAAAATATAAATATCATTTATTATAAACTTGACTATATTTGCCATAAGTGCAGCCGTTCTAAAGATATTGGAGAAAAAGGGCAAACAATGCCCTTTCAGTATGAATATTATTTTCAAAAATAAATTATGCACATCCAAAATTTGAAGTGTCACAATTTACACGTCAGGGAAGGCCAAATCGTGCATATCCGTTGAAATCTCTAGTTCTAAATTATTCATGATTACTTACATATTACTGCGCATAAGAAAGTAATTAATGTAACAAAGACAAATCACTTTGCGAGTTTTTAAACTGTTTTATGAAGGATCTTCTGAATAAAAAGTCGTATAAAATATTAAACAGCAATTAGTTTGAGTATGCATTATAAAATGGTGCCGTGAGACATTAGTAGACTTAATACAATTATGTAAGCAGGCATAATTTAAAATAAATCGATCATAATAAGTTGGAAACGGTACGCAACAAAGACGGCGTTGATTAATCATCTGTCCACGTCTAAAACAGAACAAACAAAAGGAACGAATAATTGAATATATATATATATATATATATATATATATATATATATATATATATATATATATAATGAAATTCAGTTTCAAAATTTGCATTGTGAATACATAATGCATCATATAAACAGTAGGTGCCTCTCAGTTGGTTGTGCACGTAAATAAGAACATATTAATTGCCTGCAGTATATAGTATAGTATAGTGTACGTTGACCAGTCTGCGATCCCAGCTTCTGGGGCCATTTGCAACTTGCTCTACAATATCGCATCTGTTTAACCTATCATAAATCACAATTACTGTCAATAACTTTAATTAGAATGGACTTGTTGCAAATTGGTCCACAAATGAATACGTGTACGTATAAGCCTATTGGGTATTTCGATATGGGAGTCCACTACACACACTGACGACCCCGCTCAATGATTTCATATCAATAATAGCTGTCGATTACAAAACGATTTATTTGCTCAGCAACTGATTTACTACATTTAAATTTAAAATATAAAATTATTTCAAATATTTTTTAAGGCCCTTGGTTCCACAATAACAAAAATATTGTAGATTAAAAATATCTTGAGAATGTTTAATTATTTTCTAGGCAGTAATACATCGATGGTGATCTTAAATTTGATCCGACAAAACAATATTGTCCGTGCCCTAAATATTATATTATATATATATATATATATATAGACGGAGCCGTCCCCTTAATTTTTTTTTTGGCGCACTCTCTATCTCTGTCTCATCTATTATTTCATCAACAATCGCCGGCCGGTCTATTGTCCGAACATGTGTGGTGACGCGGCGCGGTGCGGTGCAGGCCGATAACAACGGAACCTTCTCTCATTTTATGTCATCTATTGTCCTCTTTCATTCCGTTGTCTTTTCTATACTACTACAACAACAACAACACACATATAAAAACGGGACGTCCTCATTCTCTCCACATGTACTGTATAGTTCTCTGTACAGGTGAGGATCAAACTTGAACAAGTTTAGACCTCGTTCTCTTCCATTGCCTTCTTCTTGTTCGTGGAAGTGTGTGTGTGTATGTATGTTTTCTTTAATACGTGTGTGTGTGTGTGTGTGTGTGTGTGTGTGGCAAGCTCGTGTATGACCCGATGACTCCCAATGTCTTTTGTTTGACGAAAAATGTTATCGAAATCTACTTAAGCAACAATGATTACAGAACTAATTACTGCGTATACGAAAGTAAAAACTGTGGTTTATCTCTTTATCGATTATAAAATATTGTTATCAAGTTACATTCATACATGGCGAGCTGAAGGCATTGGTGGGTGCAATTGTGCTTTTGTGTATTTGCATAATGATATAAGTACTTATCGGGTAGTTATAAGTAATTTAGTAATTTGATATGTATAGTACCAGCACAGAATAATAATAAGTTGTCCTCTATTATAAATTCACTTATAAAATATATAAGAACCGAAATAACTTTGCTAACGTACGTATAGTATGCCCGTCCGTCCGTCCGTCCATGGTTCTTATTTTTGACAATGACAAATGATCCCATTGAAAACAGGCAATTTTATAAACGGATCCATAATAATTACAGAAATTATAGTCATACCACATAACTTACTGGTCGGTCGCATTTTCAACGCAGTTAAAATCCTATAAAAACGCAACGATAATTATAACTAATAAAGCAGTTTAAATGAAAAATACGCATCGTTTGTAACACAATTACAACACAAATTACCCTTTACATATTTGCTCCAAATGTAATTAATTACAAATACTTGTTCTGTTCGACCATAATAAGATTCTGGATATCAATTCAACCATAACAACAATGTCAAGGCATTCCCCATAAATATCTGATACTACTTTAAACATATTGGTAATTTGTATAGCTAGTACTCTATCTCTGCTTGAAACACCACAGCTAATAGGTAACACATATACGAGTATATTGTAGAAACGGTAATGGAATTCGCTTAGTGATGGTACAAACATGGTTTAGGCTGTTTACATTGATTGCTAGATACTGCACTGACCCATGGCATGTATACTCTATAGGTGTATTGCACCATGTATCGCGACATCTCATTACTCATTCTACACCTGATCACCAGACCTCCCCAAACTGTATTGCTTTCTTGGACCTAGTAGTACTAAAGATACATCATTGTAAACATGAAATATTTCAAATACGTCCGTCTATCAATAATACCCGTTTTGATATTTTTAGAAAATTAGATTATCAGTAATTTATTAATTATTAAATGTCTTCTTGGTAAACATATGTTTTACAAACATATCTAAATTATATCCTTTAATGATTCGTTGAAAAAAGTTCAGTGTTGGCCATTGCAGCTATTTATGTTTCATTTCAGTAGCAGTATTTCGAATAAGAAGAAAAATAAAAAAGAAAAACGGTTGAATTTAATTTGCAAGGTAGTGCTAATGAAGGCTATTTATTCATTGTGTCCAACTTTATCGAAACAATAAAAAGTAATTGCATTCTAAATATTACTCGCACACACACACACACACTCACAGCACTTCTAATCAATCATATTTGTTCGTTTTTCTCGTTGCGCTTTTTATGTAAAATATTGTTGAATCCTAATGCAATCAATTCCCGTGCTGGTCACATTCTAACCATTGATTAGTTCCAATATCCTGGTCGAGACAATTAGATGTAACTAGAGTGGCGTAGATAAGGCGGTGACTGTCGTAAGTAACGAATGAAGATTGGCCGGTCGGTCGGTCGGTCGGTCGGTGTGGCGATGATCGTATGTCCACGCAACGGTTATTTATCTATCGGGGCAAAAACAAGTTTCCCATTTGTATGTATATTAAATAGCTCGCCATATCGCCAACTTGACTCTGTCATTGGAATACGACCACTAATACCTACACTCTGTTTCTCCAATCTTCTGCAGTACTTGCTTACCACTTCGGCAAGGATTTCTTCATCAATTTCATATCATATTTTCTTTTTACTCATTCATCATCTGTCTTCCTCTTTTCCTGTAATTTCGTAATTTAAATTATTTTATAAAACAACTGATTATACGGTGAGCTGAAGTATGTTGGCTTGACTATTTGTAATAATTAGTCTAGTAACCTTTGTAGCTTAGTTCTCACTAAAATTATAAAAAATGTATAGGGTCCAAATCCTATACCAAGTCAAGTCCAAATTCCAATAAACATATATTTTCGATTAAAGTTAGTTTCTTTGAATGAGCGAACTGGCATAAGTAGACGAATCACAGTATAGGCAACACACAGCAAAGATATATGGTAGTATTCCGGCTAACGAAGCGGCGGCAACTAGGAGAAAATATTCCAATCGCTTCTGCTGCTGCTGCTGCTGGTGCTGGTGCTATTACCTACCATCAGAATCAGAGAGCCATCTACCTTCATCTCTTGTAGCTGTAATGGAAAACAATGAAATCGCATAGCATCCAGCATCGCTTGTTGCGGTTCAAAGATATTGATAGCCACGAATTGTGGTTGGCATTCAAATTATGCCGTGCCGCCTTTTGTTCTACCGAATACCGAATTCTGTGGATTTGTCAATGTTGGACTCGCCGTGCGTCACCTGCTCAACCACACTACTACCACTACTACTACTACTACTACTACTACTGCGGAATAACACACAATAATAATAATAATAGTGTTGGTACGGCGGTAAGCGATCGCGATACGTTGTATGTTGCTTCGCAGGAGTTGGCTGCTTGATTTTATGGCGGACTTCTGACCAATTAAGAAACGTCGAGCAATTAGTTAGTGTCACTATTGAACGGGACAATTTATATTATTGTTTATACGCGTTTGAAACCGAGTCTCCCATACACATGACAAAACAACCAAACCGATTATAATACAAGTTTCGTTTCATTGCATTGCTCCTTTTTTCAGCTCCAACTCCAGCTTCAGTTCAAGATGATACTTAACAATGTTTTGATATTTATTCTATATGTAGGTTCGAGTGAACTGATCGAGTTGTTTACAAATATGGTGAATCGTTCTGAAATACTTATTATGTACAAAACAGCTATAGTATTCGGTCTGTACAGACATGCGTTTCAGTTTTCCTGACTCCGATTTGGATGTATGTCGATCGCTCTATCAGTAAGTTCGGGGATCTGCAGCATTTCATCAAATTTGGTATACTATTTCTATCCGTTGGATTCAAAATTCAATATTAGTTGTATTTTTGGAATATTTGGGGCCAAAAATATAGACCTGGTGGCTGCAGTAATGCTTGTTTGGTACGACAAATTAAATATGGGGTAGATCGCACTATGTAAGTGAAACTCCCCAGAAATAAATGTCATTGTTGACAAATGTGTTCAGTGCTTTGAACAAGACAAGAGCACTTTCGTGTAGAATGTTCTCTTTTTACAAATGCTGCGATCAGAAAGAATGAATATCCGTGTTCTCGCGTACGATGCGTGGCGCTGGAGTGCATTCAATCGTTAATCATGTACAGACAGACCACCAACTCCACCATATTTGCACTTACCAATAGGTTGCTATTATATCGTACAAAGTAGGTAGGTAGGTACGTACCTACCTGTGGTACTGTACACAATTTATTAACGCTAGTGCTCGCCTTATACATTTTAAATAGGAAGCATTTGCAATTGCTACAAATGCGTGGATAAAATACACAGGATTTTTTTTTATTTTCCTATACGATATGTATAAAGGAAAGCATTGTGATCACAAAATAATGCAAGCCCAACATTTTAATGGAATTATCCATTTTGAAGGTCCTTGAATTTATTTTAACTATACGTGTGTATGCATGTATGTAGGTACATGTATTCGTATGTGTGTTTATATGTGTATGTGTGTGTGTGTGTATGACAACTCTACAGCAAATACCATTGAACATATAAATAAGATATTTTGAGTTTAAGATTTGTATGTCCCAGGAAAGAAAATATCTTATTTTTCAACGAGAATTACTACTGTTTCAACTGTTTCTCGGAAACAGTAACAATTCGAAAAAAAAGTGATTCTTATATAGGTAATAATATATTATATAATAGATAGTGGAAATATAAACAGAGACAGAAATAGCAAATTTAAAAAATAAATATTAATACAGCAAAAATTCCATGCTGCCAAAATATTTGTCTGCTGAAATTATATTTTGTACAGTTCTTCCAGAGCGTGATACTTGATATACTAGGTAGGTACATGTATGTTTAGTGTTCCATCATCGTAGTTACAAACATTCTAAAATCTCTGGTATGAGCGAGGATTCCAGTTAAGGAGAAACAGGAACTACCTCGTCATTGTCCGAAAGCAATTAATTAGTCGTTGAATAGTTGAAATCAGAATAATTGTAAAGTTTGCATCATCACGTATTATCCGAGTAGAAATTCACAGATCAACAGTCCCTGATATGTATATATATATATATATGTACGCTTTTGTAGCAGTAGTAGTAGTACGCACTGGGGCCACCACCAGACTTTGGCGGTTTCGCCTGTCTTCTCAAATATATCTCAAAGACAAGACCGTTTCCTTTTGCATATCTGTGTTGACTGACCCGACCCGACCCAACCGGAGCGACGCTGCTTCGTCGTCGTCGTCTTTGATTTCACTTCGTTCACGCAACGTCTGTTAAATACGAACAGATATTCGCAAACTTGCCCCATTGGAATCAACACAGGCCCTACTATTATAATATTGATTCGGATTCCTGATGGAGTTTCAGACGAATAGCAGCAGCTCCTTTTGATGATGATAACTTGAAGACTGTTTTGTTTGCACTACTTGTCGACATCACTCACACAAAATTATTGTTTGATCAAGGCACTCGTCTACTCGCCGCGTCGTGGACTCAGAAACAAATGAAATCAAATATTGGCATACCTAAAATGACAATACTTTATGTTTCGAGAAAACTGTGACGGAAAATCTTAAATTTCTTATTTATGTTGCCATAGAAGATACGCATGCATGTGTAGGTTATAATTAATAAATTGAATGAACTATACCTGAAATCATTTTTACAAATTAAAATAATATATGGTATTTGCCATTTGACATCGTTTATCACAAATCGATCGACTGAAAACGTGATTCCACTTTCGAACGTGATGGTTATTGAAATAGAACTTTGAAAAATAATACATATTTAATATAATACTTGCATATATTAATTCTGTGAATATTAAAGAAGCAATTTATTGTAAGATTATAAATTATACTGTTTTTAGTTTTGCTTAGTTTTAAATGTAAATTAAATAATTTAGTTGTGATGATTCCACAAAAGTAGAGTATTTGTGGAATCACCTTGTACGATATCATCATCATCATCATCATCATTCATTTCCTGTTGAAATCAGTATACCACAAGGCAGACAAAGACAGCAAGATTTTCAATAGGATAGACAAAGTCAGCAAAGACGCCAACTATATAATATATAAACTTCAATCAAGAAGTTATTTTGTGCACATGTATTTGTGGCAGTGTGTGTGTGTGTGTCGGTGTGTCTTATATGTAAATACACACAGTACACAGTACACAGAGAGAAAGAGAGAGAGAGACAGTAGATAAGTGAAGAATTCCAGCAGGCAAAATCAGGGGTGGCGAGGGGTGATGTGAAACACGGCTTATAGTATTGAATCGAGGAGCGTGCAGCGGTGGTGCGGCAGCGGTGAGAACTATTTAGCAAAATTGAGATGGTGATGGAAAATCAAAAGGAAACTGAAGGTTTACTTAAGAGATGAGAGCGAGAAAGAGAAAGAGAAAGAGAAACAAACAAACAAACACACACACACATGCACACACACGCACTCATTATATATGTAGGCTGGTTCTGTCTATATAAATACTATTAGAGTAAGCGAGACAGAGCCATACCGAAAGTCGGTGGTAAGTTCTGATGCCACGTCACGTGGATAAATAAGCCATCGGCCATTCTAAATTCTCTACATAATTAATTAATGTAAATTACCTGGAACTGATATCCATTAGTGTGAAAGGGACTTGATTCGATCGTTCGTTCGTTCGGTTGTTTGCTCGTTTGTTGCATACGCATGAAGCATCATTGCAACAAATTCAAATACCGCTAATATTCATCTTTCCAATTCGTGATGATCGGATCGTGTGCTTATTGAAAAAACAATATATGTACTCTTGTACATATTGATTTCAATCTAGACTCTAGATTATAAATGCGACCTTTAAAACTTTGTCCAAAATAAATAGAAATTAAATGCTCTGTATTTCATAGTATAAAGCTTTGATGTTTTAGATATTACCTATAAGTGAATTCATTATAATATATAAATAACTTTATGCTTTGAAGAATAAAATAGTGTTTAGTTTTCTTTCAACTTGAGATCTAAACAAAATATGAAAAAACAAATTATTTCAACGCTATAGATACAGCCACTCGCTGGTTCATCTGTTTCTTGTCAATTTATATTTAAAACTGATTCAGTTTCAAGAGAAATCTAATCAGGTTAATTATGTTTTTCTGTGAATTAAACCAACGAAAACAAGAAATATCACGCATAAGTGAGCCGATGCATATCTATTAGTGTCGTTGTTCTAATGGATGCGAAACAGTGGAGGTGCAATTAATCAGGTATGCTAAACGCAGGCCTTCCTACGCGTTTTATTCTTATGTTCCTTTGTGCACACCAGCGACATTTCATTGTAGCCAATCACGAGCAGCTTCGCAAAAATCGTTTAATTAATTTATCTAGAATTGTGTTTAATTTATATTTTATAATGCGACAGCTGTAAACAATTCGCTTACACGACATACGTGATTTAACCTATTCATTCATGTCTCCCAGCGTAATTTATTTTTAAATAAATATTCATATACACATAAATACTATATGTACATATACATACATAATATACCAATTGCATCTTCTGCTTTTCTATATATGTACAGAAACAATGCTTAATTTTTGTACATTTAACCATGAAGTATCTCGAATTATTTCCTAGAATATTTATAATATGAATATGCAAAAATCACAATTTTACTATCTTGGACGAAGTCTAAAAGGATAAGTATGGTAATTATGAATATTAAACACTAAACTAATTGCAGAATAACGTCCGTGCGTGTGTTTTCTCTCTCTCTCTTTTTCAATATAATTGTTGAAAGTTAAATTATGAAAATGTAAAATTAAAACAAGCATAAGCTAAATTTTATATAAAATATATAATGATTAATTATATTTGAAGCAATAATATCTAATAATGCAATAGAATAATGAGTGTAAATGTATAGTGTTAACAATAAGTTTCAATTACTTGTAGTACAACGGAACAATAAAATTTCAGACAGCAATTCAACAAAAGCTTCGTATAGAAAAGATGCTCGGTGGCCAGGCAGACCTCAGAGACCCGTACCCGTACCCGTACTATACGTATGGCTCAGCTAAACAAAACAGAATCTATACTGTTGTTCTTACAGCATGTTAACATAGCCGTGTTCGTTCGTTCGTTCGTTCGTTCGTTATAAAGTGGCCACCCGCTGTAAACCTTACGAAACCAACGGCTATTACAACGAGAATATGAATAACGTATCGCTACAATGGGAAAGGCCTAAATTGGCCGCATCTATATACTTCACTCTTCTTCAAACATTTCTCAAATTTAATCCCATTTCTTTATATATCGTTATAGAGACATACCTACTAGTTTGTGCAAAACTAATTATAGAACATTTTTCGGTTTATTATTGTTTGTTTAAAACATACACCGCATGCATTGTGCGAAGAAAACTATGTTTATTTATAATCCCTGTTAGTGAGTGATCACAACACACATAACTATTGAAGAAACGCAAAATGCCAACAGTTTGTTGCATATCGATGCGAGTATATAATAAAGTAGATTGTAATACAGATATCTTTTAATCACGAAAATACAAATGCAAGGTGTTTGGGAAATTATTTATTTATATGATGTATTCATTATTAGTTTTAAATTTTAAAATAAGTTACATTATAAATTTTCACCTCGTCAAAGTATTCAATTAGACAAATGGGTCATTGAGAAATGGACTGTATTCTGTATACGATACGGGCACAATGGTGCCTACGAGTCTAGTTTAAAAATAATTTGCTTAATTCATACAACGCAACCAAACACGTTCCTAATAAAATAGTATGTCAAGTATAGTACGTTTCGACAATTAATCACTCTATTATTTCGGTAATAGTTCCTGAATTGGCGAAGGGAACTAAAGATCCTCTTAGCGAACGGACCCGACAACAAACACTACAGTATAGTGATAGTTTATTTGCCAGTGTTGCCATTATTGTAGCCGAATAATGTCGAGGCATTCAAGCGCGCTCATTGGTTTCGTGGAGAATGGTGGCTTTTGTTGTTGTTGTATTTGGAAAAATAACCATTCAACGTGGAGGAGCTCAACCCGAATGACTATCCTATATACATTTCGTTTTTCTTGTTGTCAAGTCCGGAGGCTATCGTGTGTCCTTTGTTATTTGAGTCTCCTGCTCCATTTGGCCGGTTAAGGAGTTCAATGCGGCATTTCCGGCCAGAAACTACTCTGCACAAATAGTACCAAAACGTTCGAGAAACTAATAGTAACTTCTTATTAATTCAATTCTATGTATGTTACATTCTTGCATTATTTGTAAGATATATAAATGGATGAATGAATGTCTTTGTCTTGTTATTCACTGTTTTTATCTACTTAATAAAGTAAAGGTATAATAAAATAACATAAGTATATCACAGGATAGCAATTGAACGAAGTTTTCGCTATTCAAAACCTAAAATAATGTTCGGATTACTGGACTTGATTGAACAGATTCACTATGCGAACGGTAAGATATTCATCTGCCTGCAATTACAAACTACTTTTCGTAATCGCATAATGTCTCTGCTATGCATATCAGCAACATACAATTAAATCGCAATGTAATCTAATTGGATATTTAAAACCGAATTACCCTTTCAGGATGATAGTCCCTTTACGAAAACAAAACTATTGAGCCAATCCCCGTATCGCACGCGGACTCTGTAGAGATTCACCCTTCCTTTCTGGCCGTAGCAACTACAGCTGTGTACTATACCGCACCGCACCGCACCAAACCGGACCATACATATTTTATGAGAATTACAGGAAATAGGATACCAACCCACACGGTGGGTACTTTGTGATGAATTCGCCTTGTGTGTGCAGTTCAACACTTAAATATGAATGCGCACTTGTCATTTCGCGATTAATAGCATTCCCTGCCAGAGCATTGCAGCATTTGTTTTGAACAAGTGATGATGCAACCATAAATGCTTGCAGCTTGCCATAAACAATTGCAGACGAGCTTATCGTAGGGACAATCAATTGTAAATCACGTGATTTAATAGCAAACGTAAATATGCTGTAATAGCGTTCGAAAAGTAGTCAGGTGTATTATATGCACAGAAACAGGTTGGTCGGGAGTGAATTAGAATATTATTTATGGAACAGCCGCTATTATTGCCAGATACAGAAGAAACCTGTTCACACGGGTGCGTGGGATTGTAAGTACGATCGCACTTTGCATTATCTCTTCACTATTACCTCACTTTAAAATAAGGAATATTTATCTCGAGTCCCAAATTCATCAAGTAAATTTCCAATTGCAGCAAATGGCTGCGAAGACAATAATTCGTTGCAAAACAAATGTGATATTTTATATGGTTTATCTTCGGTGCGACGACATAAATTTGTTGCTTGTATTGTCGCTTGCGTGCGCGTCCACAGTCCATCGGGTTGTTTTATAGCAGCAGTGAGCATCCGTTGTGTTGTTAAATGTCGGTATGTACGAGTTCTACCTTACCGAGAACGAACGAACGAACGAACAGCGTTTTCCACTAGACAAGCATATATTATATTCATAATCACTAACAAAGATCAGTTCGTAAACAGGCTCCTCATATTTATGATTATTGTTTTTGTCCATACTAATTTTTACATGACCACCACCGCATGTAATACTGAACAAAAGAATTGGATAATTCCTCAAAACGAATGTTACAATTCCAATTCTTTTAACATATTGGCTTATTTTTATTACAATTGCACAAAAGGACTATAGTGTTTGGTACTGTGTCTATTATATTAACACCAGACTTACTGATTACTTCGTAATAGAAAGTAAATATATGAATATATATTTATTTAAGATAATATTGCTTTTCTAATTCACCCTGAGATTGCTATGAAACAATATCAATATAGGTATGGACGATTTTTCTGTAAATGGTGTAAATTGATCGAAAATACTTATGAAACAAAAGTTGCTAGAAATTTGAATATCTTCAACATTTATAATAACTATTTATTCTCCAACACATACCTCTTTTGAGATGTTGAAAAATAGCAAAAATAAACGGTAACTTTCGGATAAGTTACACGACAGTTATGAAACAAAATTTGAACAAAGATTTAAAACGTGTGCTTACAATGAATGCGTTTACATTATGAGTTGTGTATGTTAGTTTGATTTACATAGCGTTCTAGTTCGGAAGCTAGATACATACACAGATAGATTGGTGTGGAGTGTACCTATATAGTGTATCTTGTATGGTGTGTCGACCGACGGGTAAGCGTAGTCAGAAACTACAAAGACGGAAACAAAATAAAATCAACAAAACAAAAGTGGCTAAAAAATGCAAAGTATTCACATGGAGGAGTTTAGCGCGATGACGGGGCAGATCTTTATATACATACACGAGCATTTAGCAGGTAACAACCGTCCCCAGGTCCAGCACTTGTCCATAAACAGTAAAATTAATGTTCTAGTAATGGTGTACTCATGTCACACACTCGCACACGAAACAGACAGAGACACACACACACACACACGCTGCCATAAAGTCGAGAAAGAGTGCGCACATCGTGTGTCTATCTTTCTTTAATCTAGATGTCCTCGCCATCACAGCGCATCTGAATTCCACTGGACAATTAATGTGCCTGTGCCCCACCGGGCCCATAATGTTACTAAATCACCGCGCGTCCCCATGTGCATGTGCAATACAGTATAATACTTTATTTTGTTTTAAACAAAAATCGGGCAACCGTTGGCTGGCGCTCATCGCAACCGTTGTATAATTACAGTGGCGGCGTCTGCGACATCAGCAAACCACCATAATGTAAATGTAATGGAAGAAACAAATGTCACATGCATATGTATGTATGTCTGTATGTAGTTAGCACGGCTACAGTTTGACAAACCACCCCTAAACCCTGTACCCCTATCGCGGTAACGACCATACTCGTTTCGGGTGCGCGCGTTCGTAATTGTTCGCCACTATTCGTTTATAAAACAATTAATTATACGCGAGCAATTTATTTTCGGAACTCCCCGCTGACTGCTCAGATTAATTAAGCGATTAAAAAACACAACATCATATATGTAAATAGATTACCACCGAATAACATGCAATATTATTACGAAATTATATTCGTTATATTTATAAGAGATTATCATGAATACATCTGTATTCACATGAACATTATTAACTGTATGGAGTTGTGGCCTAACCCTCAAGAAAATCATTAAAATTAACAAACAGGTGCACCAATGCTTTCAGCTCACCGTAGGGCAAGAAAATATCCCAATAACTCCCGGAGTTTGACTTATATTCCTAAATATATTATAAATTGGGGGGTGGCAGCACATGGTGTATATACATTCAAGAATTTGAGTTATACACAGTTTTGGGTCTGGACAAAATTTTGGCTCCGTGAATGTTATAGACATACGACTGAACACCATATATTGTACGACGAACGAAGATCAATTTGTCCATAGCGCAAAGTCGATGCATGTTACCTTTTATGTTTCTTCCTTGTACTTTATATAAGGCAATAAGTTTTGTTTGTCTTTTTATAATTATAAGAAAGTATAATGTTTGTTTTATCTGGCTTATTAACAATAACTCAGACGAACATTTACAATTATTAAATGAGTATAACGCGGTTGAACGTATAAATAAACTACATACATAGTCAACATGAATATTTGAATGATCCGCTGTGCTGTGCCTGCTGCAAAAACAAAAACCAGTGGCTGATTGGTAATTTGTTCGGATGACATACATACATACATACATACATACATGTATGCATATCTACCATCAAATATAAATCTATCTATCTGCTACCAATCATTATTTATACCAGATGGTTAACTTTGCTACAGCTTGTTAATAATTTCCTTGTTTCAACAATTTATTGAACGGAAATGGTGAAATTAAACTTTGTCAATTGAAGTATTATTTCATTTCTTGTCATGTCCCCAGCATCTACAAAACTAGTGAAAGTCTTTTGGGCCTAAATACAAATAACTATATTAAAACATCGGTTGTGGTGGCCAGCACAAGAATTTTTCTTATACGTTGCGTATAGTAGGTTTATTATAACTGTTGTCAAATGACAAATATCAAATTAATTGAGTCACTTTTGTTGCCATGTCAAAATGATGTCAAGCATAGTTCGTACGATTCATGCGTATATATGCAAAATATAATAAAGAACATTAAAGATGTTCTGTAGCAGTTTCTCGTAATTGAAGAAACACTCTTAAGTTTGAAGATTCACAATTTAACGTTCGACAGTTTTGGCCGTAGACACAGTGCGTGCGTCAGTGCCAGCATCGTTAATCTCGATTGCAAATACCATAGCCATCAGTTAATAATAAAATAGAATGAATTTTGTGTGTTGGTGGAACTGTGTATGTTCCTTTTAAGAAAGAATACGAATCGATGAGCAAAAAGTAATAGTGGGCATTGGAGCTGTCTTGGACGGGCGCACGTACAAACGTACGTATATAGAGTTCTTGTACAAGTAGACAAAATAAGGCCGTAGTGCGCTCCCGCTCCCGCCCCCATTCCCATTCCCGTTCCCGTTTCACTGCCCTGTGTTCTGTGAAACACACAAGTTGCCGAACAAAAATAGAGCAATGAAAATGCTTCCATAGAAATTGGCAGTGAATCGAAAGATAACTATTTTATGTGTTGCTCCGTAACTTTTCCTTCTGTTATTTCATCTCCGTGTCTCCGTTCTGTTGGAGGCGTTGTCTACCGAACGCGCTCGTACGCTACGACGAATGCTGCTGCGCCACGGCACGGCACGTCAACAACAAAAGCTCAACTTTCAACAAAGCGCCGTAAATGAGTGATGAACGAAAATCACCATCTATTGTATCTAGGTCACACAATTGTCTACCCTATAACCATCCATGTACATGTGTACGTCACTATAGGTGGCTGTATGTGTGTTTGAATGCCACCTATAGTCGAATTCACTTTGAATTTTGGTAAAAAAGCATAAAAAATCTAAACTCGTTAAATCTACATACTAATTTGGTCTAATTCTTAAAAGTGCTTAACAAATGTCTATAATTTAAAAATTACTGCACACCTAAAACATGCAATACCGAAAAATATTAATCTATACCAAACACAATACAATTGTATGAAAGATAATATGTTGAATACAAAGAAATTCTAATTCGAAATTATGTTTTGAATTTCTCTGAATTTATTTTTAAATCTGTATGTTTATGTGTGAACGCTCTGCAGCCAATAGCCTGGAAAGAAATATCCTATTTTTAAAACGAATATTTCATTTGTTTGATTTTTTTTTCAAATACATCATATTTACCATATATTGGTAGCATAAATTTAAAACAATATATTATAGATATAGTAACAAATATATAAAGAAAGTCGAGTGAATGCCCCTCCAAATTTGTTGATAACTTGTCACTTTGTGCAAGAATAACATTAAAACGCATGTTTAAGTATATATATTACGTGTGTGTGTGTGTATGTATAATAATTTAGCATAAGGTGGTTGGTGTTGGTTGTTGGGTGGACATTCATTCACAAAGAGCAATTGGCATCAGACACAGTTATATTTCGTTGTGTGTTAAAATATTTACGGCGCGTTGATGTCACAGTATTAATTAGTTATTGAATGATGATGGAGAAGGATTGATCACAGCAGGCTACGTACGACCAACACAAGAGGGGGAAACTTGCGCTCGCTGTACTCCCCTCATGTCACCGAGGGCAATTACATAATTATACTAGACACACAAACGAACCACCACCACCACCAACCACCCACCCACCCCTCAACCATATCCTCTCACTCTAACTTCTATCGCAAATTTATGAACCTTACATACTTCATTCCACTTTATATTTACACTGTATTCTTGTTCTACAACAAATCACAATGATTTGTGGGTTGTTCCATAACTAATCTCCCAATTTCTGCCAACAATTATATTAATTTAGATAAACCTATGCTAAATTTGGTTAAATATTATTTCCGCTATCCAAACCATATGCTTTTTTTTTTTTTTTAGGCGGTTGGGTCTAGCCAATGACAAAAACAATACTTAACCGAATTTAGCATAGGAAATTAACACATGAAAGTTATATGGTCATTGTTATGCGGTATGATCAGTAGTTTATAGCGAATGAAATCACTTCACCATAATATATATATATACTACTGTAGGTATACAATTCTGTTTAGTAATAGGGACTGGTGTGAAATGGCTTTAGAAAATATGGAATTTATTTGAATGATAACTCGTAAGTCTATTATATATATATATATATATATATATATATATATATATATATATATATATATATATATATATATATATACATATATATATATATATATATATATATATATATATATATATACGTATGCATTATTTGCGCGTAATAATCACGCAATACATATATATTCCCTTTCTAAGTTGGGGATGTTCTGGCACGACACGACACGGTACGGCTTATTCGCGAGCACTATGTAACAAAACGTGTACACGAGTTGCATCACTAATGCGAATCTTATATATAAATGTATATAAAAGCGGATCTCTCTATCTTCCATTTTTAGCCTTTTTATTTTTTATTTTTTAATAAAATCCTTAACATTCGTTGCCGCTGCCGTTGTCGCTGTATGCCGCTGCAGCTACCCGCCGCTACTACCCGCCACTAATATGCACGTATGCAATTTTAACGTTTATTCATTTAAATTATTGTAGCGCATCACGAGCGACGGTGCAACTTGCATTAATGACGTGTTGCACTAGGCAACATGATGTTAAGCTCACTCATTCGCCATCTCTATCTCACTCTTCCGCCTGTTTCTTTTGTGGTGGTGCTGGTGGTTTTGGAAGATGTACACACACACTACACCTCTACTACTACTACTACTACTACTACTATGTGTGCATTTCTATATAGACATAGTAATATAGTGGTGCCTACGTCATAAAACCATTAGCAGATGAAAGGCTCGGCGAGTACTCATGGCGAGTGAATCCTGCAACATATAATAGGCCCGCCTGCGAAACCCAACTGATACTTACTTACAATTATTTAGAAACAATTTTAAAGGCACCACCATATTTGGTGATATTATTACTGAACGGGAATCTTAACACAACCTAATTTTTCTTTTCTTTTTTCAGAAAAATATCTTAATCTTGCTGCTATTTGCATATTGCATATCTCGAAAACCACTCGTGTTAAAGAAAAGATTTTATTTTAAGTTAATGATATTTCAAGTCAACTATAGGTACTTTTTTTTTTTTTTGGTGTATTTACCATAGCCTTTGAAAATATTTCCCTATTTACAATACATTTGCTTTTTTAACCAAATAAAGCATTTTTATAAAAATAGATAGTAGAAGTACAAGAAAGTTGAGCTTTTTATTTTTTTCTCTAAACACGAACGATATATATATACCAAAAATCCTTTGCATGTATTATTTCTCAAAAGTTTACTTAAACGAGCTTATAGCGTTTTTCCATAATAGCATAGTATATAAAAATCTTGTAAGATGAAATGTACAAGTTGTCCTAAGAAGGACATGGCAGGTGAACCAGCATTATCATTCTTCAGTGCATGATTGCTGAACGTTCCTTGTTCAAAGTTGATATAATAAACTCCATCATAGTCGTGGTATAAAAGTAAAATTAATTAAATAAAAAGTAATTTACTACAAATTGGATGTTTGATAAAACAAAGAGCTTTGTACATTGAAACAAGAACAAATAATAAAGGTTGAGAAGTGCGTGCGTGCGTGTGCGTCATGTGTAAAGTGTATATAAAAGCGAGAACATTGCAGTCTGGGAAAATACAGCAAGCAGAAGCCGCATTTTAATTACAAGTACATGCAACAACCACGCCTTGTCGTCCATTTAAACTGCACCGACCGACCCGACCCGACCCGACTCAGTGCAGTGCAGTGCAATGCCAGTGCAAGATGCGTCCTCTGTTCTCGTGCAAGTGCAGCCACTGCCTACGCACTCTGCCCGTTTCCCTATTTATTGACCATTCAACTACTGCGCGGATACACATTTATTATTCATTCCATCATATTTTTGCCGCTATTACTACATTATTATTCGATCAAAACAATCTATCGAAAAAACATTCCTTTTGGATACCTACATAATAGTTATTATGTTATTGTCCCAATACCTACCTAAAGCTGTGTGTGTATGTGTGTATATCTGTCTCTCTCTCTGTATGTGTGTGTGTGTGTGTGTGTGTACGTCCTATCTTAATCGTAGCTGAAGATGTTATGGAATTTTAAATTAAGTTTGTGTACTAATCGGAAGAAATACATATTTAGAAAAACAATTTAAAACCAATAATACGTAATAATACATAAGCTTTAGACTTTTCATTTACTACAGTTCTATTTTTGAATATTTGGATTACTAATTTTGTTTCCCTGATTACTATAACCAACTATTAATGTCGCTGTAGCGACTACTATAATATGTGATACAAAAATAAAGAAAACTTAAATTAGTGACAATATGAGTATGAGTGACTTGTCCAGATATTTAAGATATTATTTTTAGTTTTCCTGAAAAATGCCTCATGCTTGTAAGGAAGGTTAAAAGAATCGTTTGAGTCAATTCGTAATTTTTTATACTTTGAATATATTATCAATTGGTTTAGATTTTTCTATTATTAGCCAAAATTATTTGTTCAAACTTCATGCCATGGTGTAGAATATATTTTTCTTCAATTTCAAATATATAAAAGATTAAAGATATTGTGGAATTCAGTATAGTGAACGTCCCTAACTGTTCCCTCACCCTTCTTTGAGTGTCCATCTCTCTCTCTCTCTCTGTGTGTGTGTATCGTTGTTGGCAATCCGCGCGGATAATATCTGCCATAAATTATATTATTACCTTGTCCGTTGCGTATAATATAAATTGATTGGAATTTCAAAACGGCACATGGAAACTCGGCGTCGAATAAAAAGCAACTCGTGTCTCGACGCGAGCAAAAATCATTCCTGATCACAAACGCAAAAAAGATACAAATAATAAATATAAAGAAGAACGAAGACAGACGAAGAAAAATTGGACGTCAATTATGAACGTGTGTAACCAACCAACCCGTTTCAAGAATTCTAGACTAGATAATCACTTGGTAAACTATACATGTTACTATACTTGTCTCGTCCGTATACTTATTATTATTATTATTATTATTATAACGAGAAGCAAACAGCATATTGTTATTCAGTTGGTAGTATTCCTGCTATCTAATATGCTCTGTTCAGGCCAATCAAATATCATCCACCACCACACTAGATTCAATTTATATGAAAGCCTTCTTATTCTACGATAACGTACGCACATAATTCTTCAATATTGCTTTCATTAATTTATTTATTTATTTGCAGACATTGCAGATCATTATTACGTATAAGAAAAAATGTAGTGCCGGTCAGGAATCTACGTTTTTATTTTTAAACGCATAATCTACCCGCATACAAAATGTGCATTAAATTTCCCATATGAATTAATTTGGTTATACTTCATTTCATATAAACATATTATTTTACTTAATTAACATATCATCCATGCATTTGATAGTGCAAGTGTAACATTCGTGAAATCAAACATTGCAACATTAGAATGGTCTTCACTCGACTTTCTTGTCCTTTCAGTAGTAACTCTGTATGTATTTCAATGTTTTGTTTTAAATTCAACCCAAGATAATTGTGAAACAAAATCAATAACGCACACAAACGTTATTCCGAAAATAGTCTTCGTTAAAGAAAATAAAAACTATATGAATAATATATATTTTCACATTTTTATTAATTGTTGGTATGTCAATAGTTTCCCATGAAGCTAATTTTCTATTATAAACATAATATCCTTGTTTAATTAAATAATGTTAAAATGTATTTGTTTGCAGTAAATATATGTTGATGTTTGTATAATTTATTTTTAAGTATTATAATATTGTATGTAACAAAGATGTTCAATGTTAAAAATGGCCGAGGAAACCAAACGACCTTCGGGTTGAGTGTTTATTAATAAACGCGAAAACAATTATTCCATTGGTTGCTAACAATACATACAAATATACAATATGAAATAAATTAATAAACTTGAATATTTTGCTACACACACACACACACACACACACATCAGTTATTTAGCAGGCCGCTAATGACAGGAATAATTATCCACTCTATTAGAGTATAAATATGCAAATAAACGCTAGCCTTATAATTGCGATCGCATCTCAGAACATTGAGTGTGAAAAAATTCACGTATTTAATGTTGAAAGATTATCACAAGTTATACGATAAATTTTCCTACTTGAACTAAACTAGCCTGCCCTGTATAATTATCTGTTCGTAATACACGAATTTACATAAAATTACAATTATTTTTTACGCTGTTTTTCATTCTTTTTTGGCCACAATTAAAACTTGTGTGCAAATATACACACACACACACACCGTGCACAACTTTAATCAAAACTTGTTTACTTTATTGATTTTAACTAAATACGGTTCTGCTTATTAATGTTTACGTACACCAGACAAATGAGATGCTGTCCATTGTATAAATTAATGGTTGGCATTTATTTCTGCGAATTCATATTGTTATTCAGCCACGTGATATATATATATATATATATATATATATATATATATATATATATATATATATATATATATATATATTTGAATTGAAAACGTATAATTATTTTAATTTAACAATACCAATTATATTTCTCCTTCTAGCAAAATTGTAGACCGATTTTATATAATTTCCCTATTGTCCGTCACACTAAATCATAAATATTTAAATGCAAAATGTATAGGACACCGATTTATTAATACTTCTTTAAATCTTACATAAAAATAGATATAAATAAGACGAATCGCCGAAACCAAACATAGATAAAAACAGCGACAAACATGTGGGCAGCAATGCCTCCAGCTCATTTTACGGCGCGCTTATTACACTCACCGACTTTCTTTAATATTTTACAAAGACCACATGTTTTTGGGTGAATAAACATCTTGTGATTGTGCTATGTTACTGTACAATGTAGATTAGGCAAGTATTTATACAACAACAACAACGACATAATACATTTCGAATTATGTATTATCTTTGATGAAAACTACTACTGCTAGCAAAAAAAAAAAAAGTGATGTGTTCTCGAATAAATGATCCAGATAGAATTAATAGGAATATATATTTTTAAGCTATGGTACACGATAATACTGAATTTGACCTTTTTTTATTTCAACTTGTCTGGATGTTTAATAACCTTTTTGAGTGCATTCGAAGACACATAGATATTCATCATGTTACACTGCAGCAGCCTCGTTTCAATCTTCTTGTTCTCAATGACCTGTTCGTGTGCGATCCGCTCCAATTCCAGAAACTCGTTGCACACATAATCCTTGGCGTCCAAATTTCCAATGAGCGCCGAGCACAGCGCCAAATTGAAGGCCAATTGGCCCACATACTCCACCATGCTCCGATATGTTTCAAACTCATTCTTCAGTGTGTCCGCTTCGACCCTGTACTCGACCAGAGCATCCCAATACTTGTCCAGGGGGTCCCGGTTGCTCCCATTCTCGATAATGTCCACTTGCCTGTTCAAGCAGGATCGGTACTTTGTGCAGGTCTCTGCAATTGCGGTCTCCAGCATTTTGATCAAGTCGTTCACTTTCATCTCGCTCGTCATGCATCCTTCCTTCAGCATGGACTCAAAATCTTTCACCAGTTTGTTGTTTGTCTTGAATGTGTTCTTGATGACGGTGGCGCCCAACAAGCTGGCAGCCAGGTTCTTGGTTATTATTTCGGTGATTCGGTATTGACCGTAGGTATTATATGATTTATATCTCTGGATAAAGTGGCAACCGATTATTCGACGTATTAAATTCATAATTACAGGAGATTTTGCCGATTTTTGTAGTTAATGACACATAGAAATTTTGACGCGAGGTTGATGGGCCGGGATATGTTTTGTTTTATTATTTATATAAGGCAATGGTAATATGATTTGGGTTGCTATGCAAATGGATGCAGTGCAAATAACAAATACAAATTACAATGTGGTGGTGATCAATACTCATCAGAGTTGATATGGCCAACCTTAAACTTGAGATTATAGAATCCAAAGTTAGATTCCTTGTTTGTATCCGTGTAATTTTAGAATTAGTTGAGAACTCCCGAAAACTTTTGCTGTGATTAAAATCACCAACATGGATACAGCAATATTAGGAGGCCCAGGGGAGCTGTAACTGTATCTCTAATTAGGGGGTACATATACACAACGATCGCGCAAACAGACAATAAAGACAACTAGTCCCACTGCTACAGAAGGCAAACTATATCCACGTCTATTAACTAAACATATACGCGCGCATGCAATTGTATAAACAATGGCGATGCTTTGATGTCGCCATCATGCGTACAATTTTAATATAAACATTTGTGATGTGCTGCTTTGCAAATAGCCATCGGCTGCCACGCATTTTATTGCACCGATCGATACATATGGACCAGGATGTTACTAATTCCTTTTCCGATACTGCTACTACTTTGTATTTAACTCATACGGTGATTACGGGAACGCATCTAACAATAATACAATTATATAAATACGTATATGATGCACGGCGTTATTATTTAGCAGATTATTTTAAAAGTTATTGGATCTACTTGTGTTTGTTTACTGACGTTACCTATCACGCTGCTAGAAGTGGTTTCAGCATGGCAGATAAGCGAAGGCAACATTTTTCAAAGTTAGTTGTTCGCTCCTAAGATGAAATGTGTGTGCCCTCTACTTCTTTAAAGGTACCGAGCGATTTTTGGTGCTCGATTTGAATCCGGTAGATGTTTAAATCCAATTGTCAAAAGGCAACTTCTGGAATTGTGGGGACCAAAATTAAGAGCTCTCCTTAATACTGCCCTTGGAACAATTTTAAACTATACAAAATTTCTACATATAAATATAAAAATTATAATTATGAATTTCAAAACATGCCATAAATGATTTTATTTTTATTATTAAAAATAAACTCAAAACATTATAATACTGTTTATATCTATAACAAGTTTTTCAGATTGTAAACCCAAAAACAATGATAGAAAAAAATAGTTATTCTTATATCTAAAATATGTGTACGCTGTCAGCGGTAGGACTGTTATCCAGTAACAGCCAGTATAGTGCGTAGTTTGCATTTATAATTGGTATGCAGCGAGCTGAAGGCATATGAGCCTGCACCTATGCTTGTTTGTTTAAGAATTGTATGACAAATAATAAAAGGAAATTGTATGACGTTGACAAATGGAATCGAGCTGAAAATCAGCCCGCTAACCAATATGCTGTGTTGCATCCCCTTGACAAACAGATACAAATTACCCCTCTAGTGCCATCTGCGCATCCCCTCCCCCTCCGCCATTACCCCTCGTTCATAAAATCACAGCACATAATAATTGACGAATGGCGCTCATCTCCAATGCCTGCCTAATTCCTGCCGTATAAAAAGCATTCGTTTGGCAAACAAACAAACAAACATGCAGTGTCTGTTCTGTTCTGTTCTGTTGAAAGAGGAGGCAAACAGTCGAGTGAGTCGGTCGATCGTCAAAGGCATTTTGGTGGTGGTGGTGGTGGTGGTGGTGGTGGTGGTGCTCTTTGTGCGTTGCGATCCGTTGCGATCCGTTGCGATGCGTTGCGATGCGTTGCGATCCGTTGCGCCATTTGAGTCTTTACCCACCCAGCCCCATTGTTTAAATACAATTTTGTCGTTTGCTAATTAATGTGAACAACTTCAAAGAAGATGTTTCTCGCTCTTCTGTGCTAAACAGCCTTCATTCGTCGAGGGTGAACGAATTAGACGGCACGGCACGGCACGGCACGGCACGGCACGGCACGGCACGGCACACATTGACGGGAACTACCTTTCGCACATCTTATCGAACATTTACATTACTCATCACTCATATAACTAATAGATATTGAACTTAGAAACCATGTTCATACCTCCTTTACTAAACCGATGCCGATGCCGATGATTTGATTTTTGTAGAGTTGTGTTATTGACGAATATTATTTTTTATGACAAAATAATTATTTTCAACTTCGACAAATTGGAAATGTCTAGAAGAATTCCAGTATGTATTTAGCAATTTCTTTAAAGGCAGGTTAGTCATATATGTATGTATGTATGTATGTACATAATAAAAAGAAATCTTTTAAAATAAACAAGTCTCTTGATGCGAAGAACATAGAGCCTTGTGCATGCTGTTTACAAAATTGAAAAGAAATTAACAAAAAAACGTAAAATGGAAACGCACAGAAACAAGATGAGAAAAAAGAGATGCAGAGAAATGAAATGAACACAACAAGCAAATAACAAGCAAAGTTACATTTACTACAAATGAAATTTACCTACAGCATGTTCAGCTGGTATGCAACAAACACATCACATAATTGTCTTCAATATTACTTGTTTAAATTATGAATTAAATGTGCTTCTGCGTTCGTCGTATCGTAATCATGTTATTATATTTTACAAATTGACATTGTTTATTATTTGCAGCAACTGTAGAAATAAATAAAGTATGCAAGAAAGGGACGGAAAAGAGAACAAGATCGTATTTAGAGAAAGGCGCAGACAGGCAGGCAGGCAGCAGCGGAGCGGATATGGGAATTACAGAAAACAAATTGCAACTTTGCTTAGAAGCGTTTAGTTTCAAAGGCCGAGCCATCGCAGCCAATATTCGCTGCCGCCCCCGCACCCCGCCCCCCTTCCCCCGACATCCTAAAGACACGACTCGATGCCGCGGCTGCTGCACACGTTCAAAGAAAGCTTAATAGAATGCCTGCCAGGCGTTTGTTTCTCGTTCCTCTCGCTGATATCTACATTACCGACCGACGACGCGACGTGCCGCCACGCGATATTCCTATATACACTCAAACTGCATCGATACCGGATGTACCACCACCACCACCACACTTTACTTTCTATTTCTTCCTGATACGCCACAAATTATAAGCTTATAACTTATCAATCAACTTTAGGTTCACCCAAAAAAATTCATGAAATTAATTTATTTTTTGAACCTCAAAACTCATGGAAGCTCTATTGTATATTCTGTACGATGAGATGAAAATAAAAAAAAAAATCTTTACGAGAAACCACAGTAACATAACATTCACGAAGCCAGCCACCAAAGTCTAACAGGCCAAGTGGTATTTACATTGAATTAACAATGGCATTTGTGCAAATATCACACACAATATAATGAAAAAGTTATTTGTATACGCAATAAGCAAGCAAGCAAGTAGCACCACCACATTGACTGTGACTGACTCGCATATTTGCACTGTTCCATCTGCCCACAAAGTCACACTGACTGCAGGAAGCAAATAAGCAGAATCTTTATTGCATCAGATCTAACAGAAAATTGTTAAATTTAAAAGTTAACTCTAAATAAAAAGCGTACCACCGTACAGCTTGAATGAAGCTAAAGGATAGCAAACACAATTGTGTGAAATTTTGCGCAATGACCCTAGCTGAGAAATGCAAATCACGCATTAAATTGTTTGTGGAGTCGTTGCAATTGTCCCTTTTCGATGTCACACGATGACACCCTTTGCACCATCATGTGAATTTGTGTGAAATTTCACAAGGGTGGACATTGCACACCTGGGCCACACGCTAAAATATTTGTTTTCTCATAGATACCCAAACTGGATCTACTTTTGCAACCAACCACTTTGACTTATTTCATAGACACATCACTATATTCACTATTTTATTCACAGTTTAGTCAGACACATATCCCATTCATACATCGAACGGTGTCAGGCAGGAGGCCGCAAATGTGGTTTTCACTCGACTTTCTTATACTTTCACCCTCTATTTAATATAATATTGCTTTAATTTGTTTTAAATTCATGCTACAATATCAGTGTGGTAACTAGGAAAATTACATTTTTTAAAAAACATCAAACATTAATTCAAATTTTGTTTATTATATTATAATATGTCATATGTATAATATGTTTAATGAAAATATATTGAATATATATCAGTGTTGATATTTATTTTAGAAACAGTCTAGAAATATTGTTGTTCTATTTACAAATAGTTGTTGGTGAAGAATGATGTGAAAAACAACAGATTGCACTTGTGTGTGTGTGTGTGTGTGTGTATGTCAGAAATGAATATAAATAAAACACATGGAGAAGGGGCGTCGAAACAAAAGATCATTTGTTGTACCACGTAAAACACTCGCCGTGATGACTGAAGTGTAGTGTGAAAAATTTTGGAAACGTCATCCTGGCAGTAGCGTTCACAAAATAACAAAATAACAACATTAAAAAATAAAAAGAATTTGCGGATATACATATATGGTACAGTAAAATATTGAAAACAATTCTTTTTTTTTTTATAGTTTTCAAAATAAAATTTACATAGAAAACATAAATACAATATAAGTGTATAAAAATTGTAGAGCAATAGGTCCACATTTTTATTTCATTTTAATTAATTGATAAAAATACAAATGTTTTACAAGTTTAAAATAAAATATTTTATAATAAATATGTAGGCATCAAAATTGATAAATAATAAAATACACAAGCTTACAATATTTATTTCATTCCAGAATGATTTCATTTTATTTATTTTACACCTTGAATTGATAGTTTCTTAAATATTTTTATAAAGTAATAATAAAAGGTTTCTACTACTGCGTTGGTACCAAGTGCGTTTACATCTGTTTTGCGTTATTCTTTAAATCGTTTGACGTTTGATTATAACTTGAGTTTGCTTTGGTTATTATGCTTGCAATAGTTCTATTTCATATCAGTGTTTTCACGACATTTCATTGTGCTTCACTTTCTTTATAAATGCCTGGAAATTTTACGTTTGATTTTAGTAGTATAAACGGATTCACTAATGAAGTTGTCAATCTAGTAAGGCGCAAGTTTGCAAGATGTTTTTATAAAAGTGCTGATTTTGTTTGTTGCGCAACCTAATAAGAAAGTCGCTACCGAGAAGATAAGTATGTAAAGACAATTGGAATTTGAAGTATTTAGATGAAACTGAGATACAGAATAGAATTTGAATGTACGCTACTGTTTAAAGACAAACACTATATCAACATTGGTACGTCAAAACACACACAAGAGCTCTTGTAAATATTTCACAGACAGAAGACAGTTCGGTTCGGTTCGGTTCAGTAGTGGGCTTAGGAGGTAAAATTAACAACACAAATACTTGGGTGAACCACGTATAACAATGGTTTGGGAATGTTGCCAACCGAATAAATATAGTGTCAGTCAGTCAGTCAGTATGTTTGTTTGTTTGTTTGTAGTGTAATACAACGTGTTATGGGGGAGCATTGCGTGTGTCATGTTGACATACCGCTGTCAGTGTCGCCGCCAATGTAGTAGAACCCTGCTATTCACAAACAATAGCAATTAAAATGAACGATTTGTCAATCTGACACCCGAAATAAGTTCAACCACATCGATTCTACTACAGTCAATTTCACATTCTATTTAGAAATATATTTTATGCAAAATAATATGGTACAAAATGGGGTTTGCTTGTGTGAATGTATGTATTTGTAGAACGCTATGTTTATATGATGCCGGAGGATGATTGGATGAACAAATACTGTTTAACTCATCGTACAGCATGTGTAAAAAGCTGTAAGTCTGAATCGTTTTAGGAATTAAAATAATAGCACAGATATTGGTGTCAAGAAATCTTGATTTGCAAAATATAAAAATAACAAAAAAAAAGCATTGAACCGCGTATGCATACCGAACTTCTAGACAATGTACAGCAATAAGCCATCATCAGATAAGCAGAATGGATCAGAAGCCACTCACCCCTCGTGGGCTTCCAAAGAGATAACAACGGTTTCGTCGTGTACAATAATATTTCAATATAGCGTCCGCATGAAACAAAACGTATACGAGAAATTATCAATAATACAACGTATTACCATATAATCCCATCAACGCGCTCTTCGCGACCAATTAATCATGACAATCCGTCATCCGTATCCATAAATCAAACAGGGACAGCACTAAACCCACCGCACTCTCTCTCTCTCTCTCTTCAACATTATTATACAAACAGCTTATGAGAGCGATTTGCTTGTTGTGTGTGTGTGTGTGTCCCTTCGTACATACCAATTATTGCTTTTAAATTGGGTTAAATCATTTTTATACGTTATAACATTATATATTTGACAATAGTTTTTTCTTTTTTTTCTGTTTCAACTATGTCATATTGGGTGTGTGCTTGTCGAATTCTCAGGAATTAACAAATATTGGTTTCCCTGATTTATATAGTACTTGAATGTGTGTTGGTCGTTTGATCGTTAGACCAACTAATATAATATGGACGCAACTCTTACCGAAGTTACCAGGTCGGTTTGAACTATCATTGTGACATATGTAATAGCCCAATAAGTTATCATTGCTTCTTTTGTAATACTTCCGGAATTATTAGAATTTTAACATCAAGATAACTTTTCTTGTACAACAATTTTGAATAGAGAATTATATCAGTGTGCTGCGATATCGATACAATACAATACAATACAATACAATATGAATGAATGAACGAAAAGGTTTTATTAGATGTAAATATCCTTATATGCATGTGAGCAGTGTCTGGCAAGCATTGTAACCGCAAGATCAGAGGAGGCCGCGCTCCGGTTGCTGTAAGAACTATTGTTTGGAGATTTTTCTGCAAATATGTACATAAAATGCACACACACCGCCAACAATATATAGGTAGTGCAGTGCAGTGCAGTGCAGTGCAGTGCAGTGCAGTGCAGTGCAGTGCAGTGCAGCAAACAGAGAATTATGTAGAACAGTTATCCATTGTAAACCTTATACAAACACACACACTCACTGATAAATCAACTCTCTGTCCATTGGCTGACGGCCACACCGACATATATTATCACATTCAATTCCAGAGTTTCAATCGAAACGAACTAGAATGTCCAATTCGACGCCATATTTAAATCAGAATTGTGTTGCAATATTCGAAATCTAAACTTTACTTTCTTAATTGTCAAATTCAAAGTACTATATGTTCATGAGATTACAATATACTTCTTTTGCGACTTTGTCCAAAAAAAAAAGAAAAAGAAATGCTTGTGATGTCGAATGTGGAATAGGTGAAACAGATTCGCACCCTTCGGTGTGAGAAATGTGTCCAGTTCTATAAATAACATATTTAATCATCAAAAATTAATGACGCGTCCAAAATCGCGTATGCGCAGCAACCCCGGACCACCCATTGTTTAAGAATCCAGTTCTGCATTATTATGATTATGATAATGATTTAGCGGGGATGAGAGATTCTTTTGAATGAGCATCACCATCACCATCACCATCACCACTAGTCCACTCTTGTTGCAATGTTTAACTCCATTGTGCCCACATTTCTATATGCGTTGCGATGCTTTTATCTGGTTTTTGTTGTATAGTCACTGTGTGTGTGTGTGTGTTTAAGAGCAGCGAATCCTTTTCAAGAAGGGTGGCCATCCCGTTTGTATGTATGTACGTGGGTCTGTTACTCTGCTTTGTAAGAAGAAATCTACGAGTTGGCTATTGCTTGCGATGCACTTTTGTTAGTTGTTCGTTCGTGTGTTGTTCAGGACAGGTCGCTCCATCTGTTGTGAATGAGAAGCAATGCTGAATGCTACGCGCGATATTGTTCGAAGACATTTTATTTGTCTTCTCGCCGAAGATTTACGACTCTAACGCAAGATTAATTGCCGCGCAGACAGTCAGAAACCTTTTCAACTTTCGCTTTTTTATTATTTACTAAATTCACTTAATCATTTCTTGCTTTTCCTTTTATTTTCATGTTGTTTCTTCCATTTTATAATAATCCTTGATGTAAATCGTAGAAAAGCATAGTCATTTTATACTTTTATTATCATTTTGATTATTATAATGTGGATTTTATGTCTAATTTTAGACGATTTACAGATTACCCATTGCCGGTAATAGAATAACAGCAAAACAGAATTGGTAATGCGGTATGACGAGAAGCGCTCACCGAAATAATAAGTCTTAAATTTGTTGGCTAATTGTGTTATTCTATTAAACCAAGCATTAGCCTATTCGGTTACATATATATTCCAGGGAAGTTCAACTGTAATAATACAATAATCTGTAAATGGAGTTTACAATATGTAAAACATCCCTTAAATTCATAGTTTTATGAAATATGTCTTATAAGAACACATATAATTATTACGAAATTATGTAGCAGGAAAACACAATGGACCAATAAGTTTTACACTCTTAAAAAATTTTAAGCAAACTTCAGTGAAATGTTTTTCTTCGTGAATTCATTGAAAAATGTATGCTATATCTCAACATAACAGTCAAATACAACAGGCGAGCTGTGTAGGCATAGGTGCGTTGTACCTAATCTTGTTTTGAAAAATCTATGACTGCGTAAAATGTTTGAATACAGTGTAGTGTATATGAGAAGTTTACTAAATATTTTCAAAAGAGTTTCATTTGTGTTGCGATTGTACGTATGTACACGAAGAAGGGTTTAAAAGTGTTTAAAAAGCAGACATCTTGTGGTGTTGCGTGTTGGCCGTCATTTATTAATTTTGATCGTGCCGTCTTTTGTTTAAGCCGTAAAGAAAACAACAAAACGCAAAACTGACAAGTGCACACACACACACACACATCATATATATTATATATGTATAATACGCGCCTTTGAGTGTATGCACAAGCTAATTTCAATAGCAGACTGGTTTTCGATCAGATTCAACAGGCATCACACACACACACACACACACACACACACACACACACACACACACACACACACACACACATGAACTATATACATAGGTCATTGGCCACTAATTGCAATTTAATGTCGTCTTAAAAACGTCTCGGTCTTATACAACTTAATCAATCGTCTGTTTATTATCATGTGAACGGTGTGGACTGCAAACAGTTCACAACACATGCATATTCCACCTACACACACACACACAATATATGAAAGCGCACATCATAGCTAGCTTTGATATAACATTATATATTAATGCAGTCGTGCATTACAAACCTAACATAATATTTATATGTGTTTATTTCAGCCACAGTTTTACTTATTTCTGTTATTCTGTTATTAATATAATTAATATTTTCTTAAGAAAACGGATCAAAATAAACTGGTGTATTTTTTTTTCTTGATTACACAAATAAACTAAATGTTTATAGATACCAGTTTGTACAAGACTGGGAATTGTATAAATAACTGTTCAATAAATATCAATATTCAAGATTTGAATACTGCACTGAAAAAGAAACTTGTCTTTATAGTTAATCCTAAATCTTTATTTGGTCATTTCAGTCTACAAACAAATTATATTCCTCAATGTTGTAATATCCATTAAAATCGATATTTTTCATGATTCATTTACATTTCTTATGAGAAAGTAAAAATAAAATATAATGTAAAAGTTGTATAGATAAAAGGAAACAATCCAACAAATAAAATAAGTGTGTATAGTGAGTGGCGAGCGGCCGGTAAGTATATGCGGTCGTAATTAACACATAACAAAACGTGATGTTCGAATATCGAAATGTTCGACACGACAACCCGATAATGGCCAGGTAGTAGTAGTAGTACATAAGTAAAACCGAGTCATTAAAAGAGCGAGGAGCGTGCGGGGGGCAGAGTGTTCCACGAAGCAGATGAAGACAGCAGCACAGCACAGCACAGCACTTCGGCCGCTGCCGCAGCAATTGCGAGATCTGCGCAAGTTCATTAGCTGATAGCTACTGCAAACTGCAGCTCGGTAAAGTACGGCGTACGTCCACGGGGTTGGTACCACAGTAGCGGCCTGATTTATCGCTCGCTGTCGAACACGAATTTATAGATATACTGCTCTGTGTGTTTGTCTGTGTGCTTGTGTGTCTGTGTGCGCGCGCACTTATACATGTGTGTTTTATTGGTTGCAGCTGAATTCTAACCGTGCAATTTTCTTATTGCTCACTTTATTTTCAATCGCTTTATTAGCCTTGATGATCTGCACTTTCGGAGATGGATCTCATATTACACGTTTTGAGATAGTTGCAAAATATAGAATTGATATATATATATATATATATATATATATATATATATATATATATATATATATAATTTCAAAAAATAAAATTATAAATACGTTATTAGACTAGACTTAATATAAGTAAACCAAATTTTCTTAAGGGGTACAATATTAACAACTCTCGCCTAAGTTCCCAGAAAGTTTTTAAAAACATATCAAATATAATTCAGATTTTTACTTTCTTTTACAGAGTAATAAGTAAGTATTGTAATCATGAAAAATTTCGAACTCGAGATTTCAACGGATATACACGTTTTGACCTTTTCTGAATCGAATGTGACTATTTTCGGCATGACGTCTGTCTGTCTGTGTGTCTGTGAACGCTCTAGAGCCAAAACTGACGAACGAAAAATTATGAAACTTCAAACTTAAGACTTGTATATGCCCTAGATGTGCACCTCCTATTTTTGAAACGAATATTCAAACCGGAAGTGCATGTTTACTCTATGCATTTTTTGTTCTATCTCCAGAAACACTTGAACGGCTGCATTTACGGCAAAAATAGTTATGTTCATAATGAAAGATATTAATATTTCGCACAACTTTTGTTTGAAAAGTTTCTTCATAATTTGTACCAGTTATAAGATAACTGCTACGAAAAAACTCAAATATCTTATTTACGTTGCCATGGTGATACCTACAATTGTGACAAATTTTATTATTTTTAAAACGAATCAACCATGAGTTACAGCATTTGTTTCTTGTTAATTGAAAACAAGCAAAGCATTACATTGACAGTTATCTTTTTGAATTAATATTTTAAATATTAATTTCTTATTAGAATAAATTGTATCAGGTAAATTATTATAGAATCAATTTATATTATATATTTGCTGACATAATTAATTAACAATTTCAGAGTTTTACTGTGAAATTTGACTGTTTAAGAGTGAATACGATAAGTACTTCAAATTCAGATCCATTATAAATTGGTATAATTATCCAGTTATTTTCATTATATTATATATATATGTATATTAATATCTATCTATTGAAAACTACGTAAAAGAAAGTTGAGTGCAGGCCACTCCAGATTTTTTATGTATATAAAAAGTAATAATCCGCCATTTACTAGAACATTAATATAAATAAAGCATATGGTTTAATGGTTGTATCTTTAATTATTTATGGTCCACCAATCAAGGTTCTACACACGTGAGGTCCTGAATTTTTTTACATCGAGCTGAAAGCATTGATGAATCTACCTATACTTGCTTTAAAGTGAAGAAATATACATTTTATTTTGCCAACATACTTTCTTAGTTTGCCTAAGATAAATAATGCATAGAGATACTTTGTAGTCAATTGAAATCGTCATAAAACATGTCAGAATGTACAAATATTATTAGTCATAATATAGTAACTATTCGAATGCAATTGAATATGATTTGTTTATGTTCTAAATGACAATAACAAATGTAAACACTGAATCATTGTACATATTTATTGCTCGTAATTACGTATTTAATCATTATTAAATATTTATCATACACTATTCTAATATATTATTACTCGATTATTAAATAGATCACTTCAATAATTAATATCTCGTGCTTATATATTCTATGTATTTACCTCGTCCAATTTTAGATATAAATATACGTTATTGATAATACGAAATTGACATTTTGAAAAATAACCTCGACATTCAAGATTGAAATATGAATTAAAATCGTCACCCGTCTAATAATTCAATTAGACAGATGGATCAGTGACGAGTGGACTGCATTTTGTATATGATATGGGTACAAGTTGGCCAAGGGTTAACGTAGTATATAAATACAGTTTCTAAATAATATCTGTGTACAATACTGTTACCATTTTTCCATTTATCAAAGAACAAATATGGTTGTGTTCCAATAGGGATTTTTCTGATATACCAGTATGTAATTATCGCATTCTATACGACGAGAAAGATAATTTTTGTATTATTTACGCGCCAGGCAATAAATAGCGATATCAAAAGAGAACCGGCAGCTATTAGTCTTGAATCTATCTTTTACATTTGTAACACGTGGTGTAACTTGGTTTTCATACATGCACTCAATTGATTACACTCAAACAGGTACCTACTATACCAGCTCACACACATAATTGCACTTTATTAATTCGCCTTAATCGCTACTGCTGCTGTTCCTATCCCCTTACTTTGCACAATTGATTATTTTTGCTCAAGAATTTCATCAATGTTATCGCTATACGATTAATTAACATTTAATATCAACTGAACTATTTGTGTATCGCTTTTTATTTATGGTTTAGACAAATACCGAATATATATTCAACAAACATAAATTGCATCAATGCATGACCTTAAAATCATCTCATTGAAAATAAGTAATTTTTTAATTTTTTGCACAAAATAAAATTATAAAAAAAAATTAGAATTCGTTATTTAGATCTTCCTTGAATCATATAGAATATTGTCGAGATGAGATCGGTCATTGTTTGTCTGTGATTGCTGAACATAAAATTATTAGAAATAGTTTATTCTCTATTGCTTTTTGTATATCTCAGAAACCACACGAATGTCATAAAAATTAAAGATATTAAAATTTCAAGTAACTTTTTATTATTTAAAGTTCCTTTTTAAATGTACCAATAACTGAAAAATTGCTTTTGAAAATGGTAATTTTATATTTATGTTTCCCTATTAGTTAGTACAATGCATATTGTTTTAATTAAATCCTTATTATAAATATAGTTTAGTGAAAGTACAAAGAAAGTCTCAGCTTTTTTTAATGCTTAAAGAAATTGGATGCTCGATATACTCATCATCATTTAAATAAAGGAAATAATGAATAATGTTAAACTGAAAGTGAAGGACTTGTCTCCTCCATTTCGTTTTCGTTGTGTCTGACTATAGATAGGCACGTGTATTTCCACTTGACCGGGACTATATTTGTACAGCTGTACACAAAAGCACTTACACCACCATGTTGTTGAGTTTTTAGGTAAATAATATGTACATAGTTGTATGGTTGAACAAAACGATGTTCGCGCTTCAAATAATTTCATTTTTGCTTTAAACATGCGGTTCTGTGTTTAAGCAATGTTATTATTAATAAAAACCAGTTCAAAATCCATATTATTGTGCACTTCTAAGTAGTATAAAAAAAAAAAAAAACTCTATAGCACATCTTGTTTTACTGTGCCTTTTAAGAACATCTCTTCTTCTCAATCAGTCACGATTGAAACAATCTAATTTACACTAAGTGTAGTAGTAGTGTAGTAGCTAGCGATATCAGGGGGGCATCAGGTAGAAATAATAAATATGGTGCAAAAAAGAAAAACACTTCAATCCAATGCAAATCAATGCAGAAACAGTAGCTGGAAGCTGAGAACCGGCCACACATTTCAACATTTATCTAAAACACAACAACACTTATTCAAGTATCAGCGGCCGGCCGCTTAAAAGCCAACACGCATCACATATACTTACATATAATGTGTGTGTGTGTCGGTGTGTGTATTTGTTAAACAACAGCCTACTGGATCCGACTATATTTGTTCGTGCTGGCATATAAAGACGTGTTGTTTCGCAATGTCCACTCAAGATAGCGCCCGGGTTCCGCACCGTTTACTTAACACCGCCGCAAAAATTAACGATCTTTGCATTTGTATTTATATATATACGGTTGCAGTCGAATATTTTCTGCATTATCTCTCGATATTGTCGATTGACGGCCAATGGATGTGCGATCATTGTCTGCACTCTGATCCGATGGTTCTGGGTTCGAATACCGGTGGCATCAGATGATTTTTCCAGATGTTGTCTTCTAAATCTCCATAGTATATTTAAAAGAAAGTGAAAATGATAAATTTGTCACTGTGGTTTAACAGGTTTGAACCTGCATATGTGAATATGTATTTCGAATAACTTTAGTAGATATATACATATTAAATAATAACGAATGGCTGTCGGTATTTCTGTACTGACCCGCCCGAACATTTTTACCGTGGCAACCGTATTGTCTGTCCATTCCATCACTTTGTTTGTTCTCTTTGGTTTCTTTTTGCCTGTTGCTTGTTCTGTGTATGTGTGTGTGTGTATGGAACGTTGAACCAGGATTGTTTCAACTGGATGATGGATGTGATGCTATTTTTAACGGTTTCTATTCACGGTTTGCATTGCATTGCATTGCCATTGCATTGCTGCACTTTCTTCTTCTTTTTCTGCGTCGTCGTCGTCGTTGTCGTTGTCGTCGTCGTCGTTTTGTGCATCGAAGACCAGTGATGTGTCTTCCATTGACACTAGTACACTAGTATATCCGTTCATATTGTGCTAAGCTCAATTCTCACATCACACATGTGCTACTACGACGCAAATCGCTGCTGAATCTTGGTTTGATGTTTATGTCACTGTCATTTAATGTGCATTCATATATTTTATTACTAAATGGTTGCGGAATGGCCTGTACTCGAATTTCATCGTGAAGTAACTTTTAAGGAAATTTAAATTTGAAGTACTGTTTTTCAATATTTATTTATTTATTTATTATTTTATTGAAATTCACCTTATCAATATAGTCAAATATGTAATATTTAATATGTTCTGTTTTTCAGTGTTTAATTTCAATAACAAATACACTTGAATTACGTTCTCAGACTTGATCATTGAATCATCTAAAAATTGTTTTGAAGCCGCGATAGATTTGACCTGCAAGAAGCTGTATGCATTTTTGTTTTTACAACTGTGCAACTTTGTGAGATGATTTAGGTTAGGTTAGTAAAGTGAAGGTATATAGCAATCCATTGCCGATAGTTATTACCATACGTGACAGACAGTGTAACCAACCAGTGGTTGGTTGGTTGGTTGGTTGGAACATTGAACAAGTACTATGTAGACGCATTCTGAATACCAACGCACATATATCCATTGTCCGATTATTTCTTGTCCTTTCTTAGTGCGTTCGTCCTGTCGGTGTGTGTGTGTGTGTGTGTGTGTGTGTGCGTGCTCTTGTCTTGTCTTGTCTTGTTGGCTTGCTATCATTGTTCTTCTCGTTGCTCGCTTTATTTTAATTCTTCTCCGCTACACACTGATCCGATAAGAAATAAGCTATTGGAATTTTGTTCAATGAGTTGTTCAGCCAAAGATTGAAATTGCGATAGATAGATATACTCTATTATAGCTAACTAGGCACTTTGAATACCCCCCTTTTCTAGATTAATACCAATGAATTCATATATACTTTGTTTTGTATTAGAATTACTTCAAGTTAAGGTTATTCACAGTTAACCAATTAGTTATCACGAATAAAATTTGCACATAATAAACAAGAGTTCATTTTAATGCAATCAATACTAACGTCCACAACGATAAAATTATCGCATTCATTGGTGATATACTATTTGTAATTTCGATTCGTGATTAGGTACTAATTGGATCGCTGTGACACAAACACACAAATTACAAGACTTACTTATTACTGCATATAAGAAAGGAAATGAAATATTTAATATGAATAATTGAGTATACAAATAGATTAGGCAATGTGGTTTTGTTGAAGATTATTGTTGGATTATGTTTATTCGAATTGTGAAGAGTAGGCCACGGCTGTTGGCTACTGTATGGAAGATTGACAGCGCTATAGAAATGTAAATACTAATTGTTGCTAGAGACATTGCGGTTATGTCATCCATGCATAACAAAGTAACTTGTTTCGCTAGCTAGCTAGAACGACGAACGTTGATTGAAAATTGCATTCACTTTCAAATTCATTCATGTACTACTACCACTACTATTACTACTACTACACTTTGGATTACTTCTTATTGCTTCACAAAACTTCGCTCGCTTGCATATAGAATAAACGCCGTTTGGTCTTAGTTTTGTAGGATTATTGCAAAAATTGAGAGAAAGAAAATAAAATGAGTAATTTGAATCTTTAAATGGCGAGAAATTGAAAGTAATAATTGAGTGTTTTTCGTAACAGCAGCTGTTTGAATATAATAGTAATAGCAAAAGCAAAAGCGATTGGCGCGCTTATTGGCATCATTATATATGTAGGTATAGTAGGTAAGTGCGAGCGGAATGAGGTGCGTCCTTCTGTTATAGATATTTCAATAAAAACGTCGCACTTGATTGACGACCTGTTACATAAAGTAGGCTGCGGTCTGTATAAACAAGAACAAAAACCATAACACACTTGTCTGCGCCCCGGGCATTGTGTCATAGATATTCTACTGTGCTGGATTCAAATCTACACAACAATCCGTCCGCTACAAACAGGTGCTGCTGAATTCATTCTAATTTATACCTTTGTAGTTGTATTGTTGCATTGTTAAGATGTGTTGACAGCGTGCTAATATTTTTATTTATAAACTATATGGTATCAGGGCAATTTGTCATTATAATTGTATATGAAATTATGACCCAGAAAGCGATGTCACATATCAAGTATAACAAACCCAAGGTTAACTCATGGGCACCATGTACCCTTATCATATACAGAAAGCAATTCATTCCTTACCGATTCAACTGACTAATTGAATAATTTAACGGGTGGCAAATTTTTCTCATTTTACACTATATAAATAAGGCCCTTATACGGTTTTTCCATGTGAACATGGTTTGTATTTTCGTTATTTTCTCCGTAAGTCGTTTGTATTGTATAAAAGAAGCACAAGAAAGAAATAATATTATATTTTTCATTGTGGTATACAATATCAATATTTTAATAGAATTTTCACAATCATAGGAGCGTTCTAAGTTTAAATATAAATAAAACAAATAAATGTACAGTTGTTGTGTTTGTAACTCTGATAAGAATGCAGATTCAGTCCATGCAAGTAAAGATCTATGTACGTATGTCGTATTAGTGTGTGGTTCGGTTCGCGATTATGGCGCAACATTCGACGGACGGACGGACGCAACTGCGACCGATTAAAAGCCGTGGTTAATAAATCGGAATGGTGTGTGGTGCGCCAGGGGCCATGGCTGCAGCATTAACAATCGCACACACAGTAGCCGCACAGGTGACGTAACTACACTACCTCCTAATTAGTCAGTGTAGATTCGCCCTGGGCCGGTGTAGTTTAGTGTAGTGTAGTGTGGCACTGACTGAACAACAACAACAACAACAACAAACACTGTTATACGCTGATCCGCGCGCGCGATACCACTTTAGGCTTCTGTTTATTATTTATGAAATTCAAATAGATTCATTTTATAATCACTTCTTATATAGCGTAGCCTTTATCATTATTATATTATATAGCTACCTCGAACAAATTACTATACGTTTAAATTGTTTTCTCATTTCGACATGTTTCTATATTAGTTTGTGTGTGAATAATAAAACCAAACTACATTTTATTATTCCACCTGATACCATAGCAGAGTGTGTTGTGAAAGTTTTCATCGTCTAGTATATATATATTAAATATACGATTTTATACACATTTATTATGCGTAGCACAAAATTAGAAATTCATAATTATTTCCATCACAAAAAAATGCTTCGTATCTGTAACATTGCCTTTAATTAGGACATTCATATAAATAAAGCCTCACTTTCCTTTGTATTTTTAGCTCGACGCACACTAGGCACAAAAGAGCTGCAGTATTCGGTATTGCTTGCGCCTATGGCTTGTTCAAATTTATGCTGCCCTCTAGCGGTCATTTGGCCACTACATTTTTCATATTAACTATATGCCAAATCAAATTATTTACATCATAGTTATTCTTGCGGATTGCTGAAGTAAGTTAGCTAACTGTCAATTATAATGTTAAGATAAAAATTATAATATGTAATTACTTTCTTGGACGAAGTCTAACTGGAAGTATTGTAATTATAAATATAATTATTTGCATTAACGCGAAATTATTTATAGGTGATAATTATAGAAGATTTATGTAAATCCACATTCCAAAAAGATATTGTAGATTTTTCTTAAATTTTACTTTCTTAGACAAAGTCGAAAAAGATGTACCGATTGTAATCAAGAAAATTATGATTATGATATTCAAAATGATAAGTTATATATTCGCTGAGATTGACGAGCTGAAGGCATTGGTGTTTTCATGAATTCTTGTTTGTTTTCGAAATAGTTGTCTCGTACATATACGTACTGTATATATATGTATGTATGTATATAAGATCAATTTCGTTAAAATATAATATGTAAATGATCGCGCGCACTTGCTACATTCGAAACTAAATATAGTAATCATGCATAGCAGGAACTGTTATCCAGCACTTTTATTGCTTGTAATGAAAGTGTTAAACCATATTCAGACAATACTTCATGTCAATCAACTATTTTCTCAATACAATAAGCGGTTACGCAACTAATACCCATGTATGTTTGTATGTATGTTGTTGCTATTGGCAATAATAACGTTTACTTTTCACTCGACGTCACACAAATGCTTAGTAATTGTCCGAGAAACGGCTATACTAATTATAAAACAAGAATCCAGCAGGCGTCATAAAAGCAAATTGTTATTATATTTTATAGATGGCAGCCTGTTTCGAAACACTAAAAAGAAATTTGTTCTTTTTATTACACCTTCCTTCGTGATCTTCTAATATGTAACTGTAATAAAACACTCGCAAACGCATTCAACTTAATATTATCACGAGTAAATCAAAACGACATTTATAGTTTCATCAGAGTCAAGAATAGATTAAATGTTGTTAAATTAATATATATATATATATATATATATATATATATATATATATATATATATATATATATATATATATATATATATATATATATATAACCTAAGAGTCCTTGGTTATGATTCACTGGAGCAGGTTCATTGAGTCATGCCAAATATACCATAAAATTAATTAATAATATAAAATATATATATTTTTTTAATATTTTTAGACGCCTAACAGAAATTATTGTAATCGAGAATATTTTCAATTTCGAGATATTAACGAAAATATACGATTTGGCCATCTCAGAATCGAATCTGACTCTTTTCGGAATTATGCCTGTCTGTTTGTGTGTTTGTGAACGCGATAGAGCCAAATCTGTTGAAGGCACATTTATGAATCCTTAAACATGTTTATACGGTGAATGTACATCTTCTACTTTTTAAAATAATGTCAGAAATTGCAGCTTACTCGTGTTTATTTTTAAATATCTCAAAAATGGCATGAGTTGAAGAAAAAGTGTTAATTATACTAATTGTTTTATATATTTATATACATTTCCGTATTTCCAATATATATTGATTTTGTTTCATAGCAATATTAGGTTGAATTTAAGGCAAAATAAAGTATTGTTATTATAACAGATAGTGAAAGAACATAAAAGTTGAGTAAAGGCCACTTGTACCTTATAATTTTTAATACATTCAATGTAATACTCCGTCGCATTTAAAATTCAATAACCCTAACAGTAGTAACAAGAAGTGTGATCTTTTTATTTATTTATTTATATTTAATGGCAACAAACAGAGATAGATTGTTTCCGTAATAATTTGAAAACAATTGTACGTTGCGCTGCACGGCCTCCCGGGATGCGTCCGTCCATATAATAGGTACACTTTTCCGCCATCACGCTGCGTTGCGGATATTAAACAATTGTTTGAGGTTAATTGCGCTTTGTGAATACGGGCTGCGAAGAACGATAGCCTTTAGGGCGGACACACACACGTACGTAATGAATACCTACCATCATACCAACATATATGCGCGAAAAGTTGGGTTATGGTAAACCTTCGGATTCCAACACAGAGGTCGTCAAACATACATTAATTATTATTATTATTATTATTATAATTTTGATTAACGGTATACAATTTTTTACATTATATTGTTTATGGTCCATTCATATTTCTTTATATGTATTTGTGGGATGTGCTTAGGACATACTGCTTGGAATTGCATTTTTTGACACACTTATGCTATAATTTTATAAAATTTTACTGACTAAAATGTATACTATTCTTTCCACATAGATCTTTAAAATGTTGTGCGGTTTCTGTGAGACAAATTTTGTATTTAAATGTTTTATTTATTGCCATTATTAGAATTGTTATTTTGTAGGCTTCTTTTATTGTGTACGTTAATTATACATAATTGAAAAGCATCTAAACCGATTTTATTATCATACTCGAAGAAAAGTAATTTATGTTAATTTCGTCCTTATTTTGTGTGTGCGTTTGATAACAGTTTGAAGACTACTGTTCAAACGTCTATGTAGATAATCGTATTGTGATGCTTAATTACAGATGGTGGTTCTCAACTCTCGAGATAATATTATAATGGAAGTAATTAACGTAGATATGAATTCAATTTTTGTTTTATACTTATTATAAGTTTGCTTATCTCTACACAGAAACCAACGGATGCTTAGGAATTTTTACAGATATCCGATATTAAATGTATACATTGTATTATATATACATATAAATACACGCCTACCACTACTACAGGAATTCATATTGAAATGAGTGCAATCACCTATGCATTCAGCTTGCCATACGTAGCTTTGTAAAATATGAAAATACTCGGATTATTTTTCATTTTTATAAAAAATTAATATCTTCAAAATGTTTCGTATATAAAGAATATAACAAAATTTGGCATAATATTACATAACAAACATTATAAATTGTTAAAGGAAATATTTTCAAATACTGTCACTAATTAATTTTATCTAATAAAAATAATTATATATAATTTCCGAATTTTAATAAAACTCGATGCAGACAATCGCGACCGAATACGTAATCAAATTAAAATTGATTTGTATTAATCGAAAGACGTTAAAAATATCAAAATTAATACAAATTTCTAGTTTAGTTAGCAAAATTTCCAACAAAAAGAGAAAACCACATCTAAATGTATGTGAATTTCGAATATGTTTGAATTCAGAAAATCAATGTGAGGCAGGTATAGTATATAATGTCGAAATGATAAATTCGTATCCAGCCATAGGCAATAAAGAATAAAACGTTATCTGAAACCAGTGTTAACATAACTCTCAATAGTATCCATACGCACATAATATTATGTGCCTAGGCAGCGGTGCGGTGCGGCAACCAATCTGTACAAACATTTAAGTGATATGAAATGAATTCACATTGCATTTTCGAACATGGAATCTCAATTTACAAAACGCATTCTTTCGCCTTCAAATGTCTATGGAAATCACAGATATTTGTTATTTTAGTATCGCATAGTCAAACAGTCAGACGAGTCGGCGCGCTCTTTGATACACAATCCACTGGAACGGCCATAAAAATTCTTCTATTCAGATCAGGCTAATACCTGGCATGCCAACATACGGTTCATTTGAGGTTAACTCCGAATAATCTAACCTCACTTTTTGCCAAATTTCGTTTAGCTTTAATAGACAAGTGGATTCCTACTTTATTAATACGTGTATTTCTTAAAAAATAAATATAGATTTATGGGGACCATTTAAAATTCTGAAGACATTCATATTTTTATAGCAATTCAATTGGATTTCTCGCTTTGATATATGTATCTATATTATTTAATCTCATTCTCATCTTCAGTTCCTTGAATAGAACAGCTATAAATTTAGTGATATTTTATTTCTGGTGTACAGGATGTCGACCCAATTTATGCAAACTTTCATAGATGATTAATAATATTTGGATTTTATATTTTTACATTTAGTTAGCGCTATAAACTACTCAATGGATAACACTAAACATGTAGGCTTTACTCGTATTACAGTTTAGTAACTCGGAAACGGCACGAATTTGAGAGAAAGTGATTATTATTTAAAAGTTGTAGATATTATAATGTCTAACAAGTTAAGCATTGAATAATTTTTCCAAAATAGAAATTAGTCTTGTGTCGAAATTATATATATTACATGTATAGCATTAATTTTAATCGCATTGTAGATATATTTGTTTTAAATCAAATATATAGCACAATTTTTATAGACCCCAAATTTCACTGATGTACAAAAAAAAAAAATAGAAATAAAAAAACAGTTTCGAAATTCTGAAATACTTTTGCGAGCAAATTAATAGGTTATTTCAATATTTTACAAGTTAAATAAAACTATGAGTGTACATCTAATCGTAATTAATGATTCCAATTAAAATATTGATGGTTATAATTTCTAAATTTTTGATTTTAGAATGTTGTTATAGTCAAACGTGTGAAATTCTTAACTTATTTCGTTTTAAAGCTAATTAATTTATGTTTTACATTACTTTCTTGACCCAAATCATCAAAAAACTGATATATCTATAGTTTTATTAGATTCAAGAAATATAATTATTCGTCGCAAATTTAACAGTCTCAGAAAACAGTATCGAATGCTAAAGAAAATGAGTAAGAGCAACACTTATAGTAACGAAATGTTAGGTCAATTGTCAAACGCGGAGAACAAATGAACTACGGCTACGCTGCATTGTTTCACAGCAGGACATGTATGCAGCAGCAGCAGCAGTAATCGCGTTGCACGAGAGTTACGCATGCGCGCTTGCCACGCAAAACCGACCCTATATAATGCTAATGATAGTTGGAACAGGCGGACATCAAATTTGTTGGGTCGTACACCTGGACCCGGCCCGTATTAGGTCACAGAATCACCGCTCGCTCGCTCGCTATAAAAAAGCAAGCAACTGCGCCGATTGTCTTAAAACGTATACCAGAACGATTTATTAGCTGTGATTCGTGACGTTACGCTCGGCCGGTAAACAAGGGCTCGGGAAATCGTAACTGACTGGTTACCGACTGAGCGCTCTCATGTATACACTAATTGATTATGAATTGTTTTCGCTAGCGTAATGGTGCAAGATTAAACGGGTTACATGTGGATTCTTACATGGACAAATGTTTGCATAAATAACCGTGCATTTACTAATGTGCAGGAAGATTCGTATCTTTGTGATATTTTCCACCAAAGTCGAAAGGGATATATATATATATATATATATATATATATATATATATATATATATATATATATATATATATATATATATATATATATTGATTATATTTTGAGATAAGTTTGTAGAGTTTGTTATATAAATGGAAATGAAACCAATATCTAATAATATAGTAAAATAAATGTGTTTAACGATTTTTATAAGGAAATTGAGTTTTGTTTGTACAAAAAACAAACTTCAGTAGCGGCTACCTATTTGTCGGCTTGCTGCTTCCATTCCTTGTTACCAAGAATAAAAATGTAAACAGATTACGTTTTATACTTGATATTATTTCCGTTTGTATTCAGTGTTCTGTTGACGACGCGAGACGTTCGAACGCAATTCTTTTCTCGTTTTGCGACGTGCTTTCTTCGCTCTCTCTCTCAGTCCACGCATTCTGTCGACAGTAGTATACAGAAAGACGTCATTTTCCCTCCAGCAAATTACCTGATTCATTTACAATAATAAAACACGAACGAAAAAGAAAAGCAGCTCCCTGAATCTACGTGTACCTGGCTCAAAGAATTGAATACAATGCGCCCCCTACTGCTGCTTGAAAGAAAATCGGAATCTTTATAAATGCTTTTATGGAAATCTTTTGATGATTGAGGAATTAAACTTTTGTTTCTGATTATTATCGATTTAATTAGAGTAATGTACACAGGAATATTCAAAATTATCTTTTGTATTCATTCTATATGAAGACTCTTTTATTACAACTTCTTGTTTGATCTTTCACTTCACAGACTTATTATATATTATTATTATTGAATTCTTCTGTCTTTTAATTTGTTTTGGATCTATTTTTAAGAAACGAATGTCATTAGATATTTCAAAGTCTTTTTATTTCATTTATTTTCGTGATTGTAGTGGTTCGTGAGTAAAGATTAGGCCAAAAAAACATGAGAGATTTAACACTTAATTGATATGTAGGACACAGAGACACGTTAAATGTTTTTACAAAACATTGATAGCATATATACCTGTCATGTTTTTGTTGCTGGTCCATACGTTATGCCTGTATAGAAAGAAAGTCAAATATTATCAAGCAACTAATCGTCGGACAATCAACAATGAACATGAAATCGCTTCGTTTCAATAAATGATTTAATCATTCAAAATATGATGATGAATGAAGGAAGTATATATATAGTATACTAGCCAACAAAAACAAAACATATTCAGACGAATGATAACTGGGCACATAAAAAGAATTACTGCATGGAAAATGCAATTCCGAGATATAAATAATAGAATTCGATATAGCCAAATGGTATGCCAACTTTGTATCCAAATCTTGGACCAAATCTAGAAGGAGTTATTTTGCTTCCCTGGGATTTGAAAGAACTATTTTCGAGATGACGTGTATGTGTGTCTGTTTCTCTCTCTATTGCTCTCTTTATATCTTCCTCATTTTCTATATCTCGTTCCTCTGTATGTGCGTGTTTTTCCACCGCAAGTCAGAGAAAAAATTATCATATAAACATTAAAGATATAATTGTATTTGTTTCTGAAGTATCTTCAATAAAATAGATTAAAAAAATTATTAGAATATAACTTTCATGTTGTTTTCCATTTTTTATGTCCGCCAATCAATAACATATATGGATTATCTCTTAAAGTATTAATAGTTCAATTTTTTTTTCCTCATTAAATGCAAGTTGTTATACTTTTTTATTTTTTTAACTGATTATAAGGGCATTTGTGCTTGTCCGTATGCTTGTTCGTTTGTACTATATCCCATATAGCATACCAGTATTTCGTGCGTTCTCAAGACAGAAGAACAACATCACAGATGATGAAAAATTAGAAACACGCAAAGTGGATAGTAACAAATGTGTTCAAGATAGAAGATTTAAGTGGAGAAGAGTTTCTTCTGTTTGTCGAAGGGAAGGGGGAGATGGGGAGGTTGTAGCGAGAAGAGCGGAGAATTCGAGTGGCATTTCTAAATGGCGCAATCTGTTAGTGGTCCAGCACACAACCGTGTGGTTCACTTCTATTAGTGAAGAATGTCCAGCATTGTTATCTGCTGGTGCGCCCGCTAGGAGCGCTGAAGTGGACTAATAGCGGCAATGAAACCGGCGGCGATCCGGCCTGCCGGTTTGCCTAAGCTTGCCCTGTTCATCGTTGCCCCTTTATAGGCAAAACAACATCTCATCTCACAGTCAATGCGCGCGGTATTTCCGTTTTATATATATATATATATATATATACCGGTCGACAACCATCACATGTGTGTTGCACACAAAACTATAGCTTATTGTTAATATTTATCAATGTGATTGCATTGATTTCTATACTGGGTTTAGTTTAGTACCTCCCTCTGTGTTCAGTGTAGGGCATTGCAAATATTTCGTCGATTTCCAATTCTAACACGATTCAGTTTATTAATGACAATATATATATATATATATATATATATATATATATATATTATTCGAATTCTTTCACAATGCAGCAACCACTTATTTTTTTGTCTTAAACATATTCTAATCTAACCAGATTTTATTAGTGTTAAGTAAGTGTTTTTTAAAGTGGCATTAGCATCGCTTACTAAAACAACACAACACGACAAACAAAACCTATATAGAATAAAACAAAGAAATGAAACCGGTTGGGATTCACTCCAATTTCGTAACGTTTTGTTTTCTATTCAAATTTGTTAATGTACGATTTCAACTGTTTGACCATCGGTCGTTGACAGTCACATTTTTTAAGTGGCTTCTTAAACAATTTAGAAACTCAACAATCCTCTACATTTAACATTCTGTATTTGCATTGTTTAAATTTTTTAAAATCGGTTCTACATTTTTTGAAGAACATATTTATATATCCATACACTTTTAACATCACATATCCAAGTAATTATTAAAAATTCACAACAATCTTTGATAAATATAAAGGGTGGAAAATATCATGTTTCAAGCTTATAATACTTTTTTATTTATATAAACTGTTAAACTAATGATAAGTGCTTTTGGTAAATCAGATACAGCTACAATTCTAGTATGTTAAGAAATTGTATCAATCTTACAGTTGAATCCTCTTTTTTGCATGGTATTACACTGAGATACATGAATAAGAGGACAATGTATTTCAGAGGCTTCCCAGCTTATTCGTTTTCGAACAATAGTATTAATATATGGCCGAAATGACAGCTGTATAATTCTGCAATATGGCTATAAGAATAGAAAATTAACTTTCTTTTGTGTAGGTCTTTTTTCCGTCGAATAATGTGATGGCGCGCAGACACTGCCGTGGAATTCTTTTCTGGCCCGCAGAAGAAAAGAAATCATAATAATAATAATAATAATAATAAATGTGTATGATTTTGTTTTGTTTTCGCTTTCGTGATTAATACGGCGTCATTTGTCTCGGGTTTCGTGCAACTAGCGCGCTCTTTATTGGACTGATTGTTTCGAGCGGTTTCTCAAAACACAGCCGCCTGATTTTTTCTTTTTTAATTAAGAATGCTATTAGTTAAAGAGGCACATTATTTCTGTAAGTTTGATTTATTTCGATTCGTCAAAAGGATTGTGTGCGTTTTAAAAGAGTTTGGTGTTTCAAATGACGAAAATACATATGTATGTACACCTTTTGTGTCTTTATTCAATGCGTTCGAGCGCTTTGTTATTTTGACAATCAACAGAATTCAATAGAACAGCATATTCTTCAAATATAATTCAAGTTGGATAATTTGTTTAAATTATTGCATTTTGTAATAATAATTTAAATTAATTTCATAAGCCATCTAAGATCTATATTACCAACAACAGATATTAATTGTATCTTTGTTTAATTTCTATACAATAGATGTATTTCTTGCGAAGGAAACAATGGTTTATGAGCAATTGTTCAGTTTCCCTCTGGTTCGACACGCTCGGACCCCGCTGTGTTGTAAGTCAATTGGCTCTGGGGACATGAATCACATTTTCCGCGTTCGATAATAGTTCATTTGTTTTCTAACAAGGAGTCACGGGTGGCCTTGATCTGGTCTGGCACGAAAATCATACATTGTTAAATGTCTGAACGGGGGCAAAAACTACGTGTCTGGCGTTTGACATATTTGTAACTACCCCATCAGTTATTGAGAAAAAAGTTAATTAAATATTTCTTTTATGTAGTTTCAGAATTCTTTTCAACGTATATTGTTTTCCTAGTTTATTATGATTCAAAATTTTATATTATTATGTGCAACGGCATTGGCCGAAGATCGCTCACACATACACACACAAACAATATGTGTTTCATTTATACATGACATAGCACTTTTTCATAAAATATACAAGTACAGAGCCACCTACAAACGTAATCAACCCGAGCGGACAGGTTTGGCATCGCCTTGTATGCAGTAATAATTGTTTCATTTACGTGAGTGAGTGCTTGTGTTCGGTTGGACCTGCGACGACGACGACGACGACGACAACGACGACGACTGCATTTCACATAATTGAGCAGTCAGTCAGACCTGCCCTGCTCCCTGCGCTGAACTGGTAAGTGTATATTCAATAATTATTACCGTTTGTTTTATTTCCATCATATGGCGGTTAATAAAGTTATGTTAGTTTCACAAATATGCGGGTGCCACCAGTCATCTTAGACATAAACCAAACACCATTGTGGTTGAGCATTACAATTTCATGCGTAATCAAGATCCCACACCGTAACTTTACAATTATGAAATCTAAACATTTCTAATATGCATACACATGCCGAGTAACAACAGTGAACAATTCTATTGAATCAACAGTAGTAGTGGTAGTAGCAGTAGTATTCAATGATGTTTGCGAATAATATGCATAATCTGAACAGCATTTCGCGACGCTCTAGCATCTCAATCTCACTATAGACGCGCATGCAATTGTTAGGCACCGTATTGTTCTTGGCAAGGTACTGCCGTTTTGTGTGTTGGCAACAATGATTCATCAGCTGTGAACAATATTCGTGTGTAGTACGTTTCTCTGTCTCTGTCTCTAGTTCGCGAGACTCAAGAGAACCCTTGATTAATAGACGAGACTGTATAGAGAGAGAGAGCCGCGTCTGAACCATTCATAATACATATCCTTGGAATTAATTATTATCCTCATTGTTGCCAATACTGATGGTCTATTGGAAACAGGACCATATTATTTCTTCTATTCTGTAGTCAAGTATAACTTAATTCATTTATATATAGATATAATGAAAAATTGGAATCATGAACGTTTTGTTTTAAATTATGTTTCCAGTGTGACATTCTTCTTTTGATTTAAATTGATAATCAACTGTATAAATACAGAAATTATGATTCGATAATGAACGCTAATTTGCGGTTACCGTTTATATGAAATATATTAATTGGTTTTGTGCTTAATAAAATATCTTGATCGCTGGTACACACCGTTGCAAAAACATCGTGGGTGTTTATTGTATTAATTGAATTCACCAGGCCTGTGGCGTGCAACACTAATGATTCATACCAGTGGCGTACTTGCGGTTACATATTATGGGGGTATTTAAAAATCCAATAGAGCAAAGAATTTACCACAGATATTACAACAAATTCAAGGATGCTCACAACGTAACAAATCGGCAGTAAGCTTATAATATGTACTTCATTCCAGAATGTCATGTCAAAAATTGCTTACGAATTTAACGTTTCATTTTGATGGTATAAACGTCATCAATCTAGTCACTTTTGACAATGTCGCAAGTTTGTAGCCTCAGTATCTTAAGTATATATCTGTAATTCCAGTAATCGGTAATCATCGTAGGTTTCTGTGTGTAGTTATCGGGTGTTCGTTGTGTGTTCATTCGTGTGTTGTTGGCACAATCATTGGTTGTTATCGCGTCGTCATCGCGGCAACGTTCGCGCTTGGTTCTCCGCACTCGCGCCAATTAAATTACTTAATTAAACTGCTTAATCAAACTGTCATACCGCGAATCAATCCAACAAACGTTGTCTCTGACACTACTTCATATAAAGAACTAACACACACACACACACACACACATCTCCAAATACTACCTTAAAATATATTATATTCAATAATACATCAGATATTCAGTGTAGCAAATTCGAGTCAGTCAGTATTGAATTTATATTGTTGACGCTTTAGAAATTAAATGAATTTTAGCGTTTAGAGATTTTACATTAATCTATATTTTCTATGACGAACTTATTCATTTGACACTTATGACAGACATTCAAATGAAATACCTAATATCAAAGTTATATGTATTTATGTCTATGAAACTTATTAAATTTATAATCAATTTACATTAAAATGAAAGTAAATTTACTAAATTCAAGTAAATTTATATAGACAACATTTTAAATAAAAATGATAATTCATAAAACCATCCAGAATCTTATATATGTATATATATATATATATATATATATATATATATATATATATATATATATATATATATATATATATTAAAATCCCTGTTGAGTGATTTGTGTACGAAAATGTAATCATAGCTTTTAATCGCATTTTTTCGCAACGGAAATAAGTGATGGTATATCAATTTGGGACATCAAATTCTATCCACATAGAATATTATAAGAAATCTCATCATTCTGAACTGGTGATGTCGTCACGGTACGCCACAAAGAATCGTGCAGTGTTCGTTACTTCCGACCGAGCGAAAGCATATCCGTGTGTGTGTGTGTGTGTGTGTGTGTGCGTGCTCACGACGAGTGTGTTTCAGACAGCCTAATAATTACAAGTACAATTTTTGCGAGAGAAACACCGCTGCCTCATAACATTTTTATTCACCCCCTCACTGTCACACAATATACGCAATTTATTGTCGAACCGTGTCTTTCACCCAAGATTCCTCCAATTTTTTCGCCTTGTGTCACGTCCTGCGTCTTCATTCTTCATAAACGTTGGGGAAAGAAAATTTAGCAAATATGATACAATATTAAAAAGAAGAAACATCTGTTGTAGGAAAAAAATGAAATCTTGTGTTTAAAATGTGTACTTTAGATTGTGAACCTAAAAACAAAACATAAAGGCTGGAGTGGCCCTCACTCGACCTTCATGTATTTTCGCTATTTTGTTTTATATTCGCAAAGGTAATTTGTATTTTAAGTAGGGAAACGCATATATAAAATATTGGTATGCCAAGGTGATTTTTCGGTATCTGGTAAATATTTCTAAAAAGCTTAGCATAATCTAAAGAACAATTATAAATATTTAATTAAAAAGGATGTCGTTGCTGGCATTTATTGAAATTGCGGTGACATGCACATGATATTGGTAGGCATGCATTTAGCTTGTATGCAATGCAAGCATTTGCCGTATTTGTGGCAACTTGATTCGCGCCAATGTTGTGTTCTTTAGCTAGTTAAGAAATAACTAGCTGATCGCAAATAACAACGCACTGTATAAATGTATGTATGTACATGTATCATACGCATGATATGCAGTTGACTGAACTCGCTTCTCTCATATACACTACATTATTTTGTTGTTTTGCTCTTCATTTATTTTGCTCCTGTGGAATAGTTATACAGCTTGTTTGCTACATTCATAGCAGTGACATATTTCGTTCTAATACGAACCGTTACACTTGTATTTACCAATCAATTTACATTTCATTTTATTGCGCTGAAAACATTTTTGATTGTATGTATGTATAAGGTCACACAGTAGTATATGGCAATCTATACATTTTTGCCATGTGGGTATTATAGTAATGGCAATTAGCCTAAACATTAGGCACAAACAATATGTAAAGTTTGAACATTTGCTAGTGTAAACAATGGACGACGACACAGTAGTGACATTGAGGCTGACGTCACTACGCGCCTCTTAAAAAGCAAAAGCAAATACATACATACATACATACATACATACATACATAAATAGTACAGAAAAGTAAACACAATCGCCTGTGTATACTTTTAGCATTGTCAAGCAGACAGACAGAGACCACTCCATATTGGCGTCCGTGCATGCACGAGTGCAACAGAGAGCGCAGCTTCTTCGAATCCTTGACGAACCAAAGTTCTAACTACAACAATATACAATATAATGTGTATGTGCTGGTATGCCTCCTAAAGAGATGCGACGCGGACCATGTGATAATTAACCGGGAATGTATGTGTGTCTGTCTGTGTGTGTGTGTGTAGGTGTATACCATCAGCAAACTGCTGAAGAGCCCACGTGTCCTACTGCTGTCAATGGTTGGAACCACTTCACTTATTATTCATTTATAAAATTACACAATAGATTCATTCTTTTCCACTCATTTCAAACTTACTGATGAAAATATCTTTTAATTTTGTTCGAATTGATTTTGGTTGTGAATGATAACATTTTTAGCCATTAAAACTCTTTCTGAAATATATTTTCAAAGTTCATGATTCTTTGAACAAGAAAGTGGAGTGATTGCCACCCCAGATATTGTTCAATTGATATTAGTTGAAGTTTCAAGCCAAATAAACTATATAATATATTTCAAGAGCTTAGAATATATGTTCGTCCGTATGGGATAGAAACTAAAAACTTTTCGAGCATTTTTAAAGAAAGTTACAATTGCGTTCGACATGAATAATCCGAACATCCATTCCATTTTCAATTATTTGTCGGTGTCAGTTCTTCCGTTAAAAAAACCATACACTTGGGACACGACACTTAAAGAAACTAAACGAAGAAATCGCGAGAAAAGTTTTGGTGTAAGGCAGCGAGCGAACGAGCGAAACACATATTCTGGTGATGATAAGTTTTCCACACTTCCTGACAATTATAAATTGACGGGCGCGTTGACAGCGTTTGTCGAATTGCGAACGAGCGATCGTGCGATCGAGCGAGCGAGCGAACGAACGAACGAACCAGTAATCTCGGCGTGCGCGGATTGGACCATTACAAAGTATATATCTAATGGTGTAACAGCGCCAGGCGACAAACAATCTGTCATGTCAGGTACTAACATTAATAATATTGTAGTGTGCAAAGCCGATCTGAGACTGCCGACATTTCCAAGTGGAAATGTGTGATTATGATTCGCACCCCGTTACACAATTGACGATTGCGTTTTGGATTGGAATAATATTAATTGTTTTCATTTCTATCACATTATTTTTAGTTTCCTTCACGATTGAATATATTTATATACAGAAAAGTATACATTCGATTTGAGGTTTCTATCGCGGATGAACTGGAGCGAATGGTTTAGGTCTTTAGACGAATGTAATAATAAATAAAGAAAGTCGTTTGATTTTTATGTTGATTGTGTTCAAGAAGCATTAAATATTATTATTTTTGTAACGCGTAAGCCGTGCAAGTGTATAATTAACGAAAATGAAGAAACGCGATTGGCGCCCTCCTCATGCACGGAACACAATATGCAATTACATTGGCATCACTACTACACTGTGGAAGCCAGCCATTACACTGCGTACGTACGTACATATATAATTACAGTAATCCACAGCGAATTCACTGCAACTGGGTGGTGGATGCTACTTATTGGGGTTCCCAACCCATTCTTTTCTTTTGCATTTTATGCGTTTTGTTCGCATTTGTTTGTTCGCTTACTCCTGCCTGTGATCTGAATACTAATTTATATCGAAATATATACATTTACGTTACACTAAACACTAAACAAATAACTATTACTTTAACACTATTCTATGGCCAAACAATTAAAACAATACATATTGCACTTTAGAGTACGCGAACATTCAAATGACGTAGACCCGATACGTGAACAAACTTCCAAACTGATTCAACAACAGTGATCTAAATGTACTTACCCTCGGTACCATAGTATTACAATGAGCTAGTTGAAACTAGAATATCATAATACTGTTACACATTACCCTAAAAATCGTGCGTACTCTATTCGCTATGTGTGACATGACAGATTTAATCTGGTTTTATCTTATTCGAGCTACTTTTCGTAAACGCCAAATATTGAAGATAGTATTTGAAATATGTACACGTTACAATGAATTTGAAGCGTTCGACAGTGCATTGAATGTGTATATATATATATATGTATATGAGTATATACCTAATGGCAATGTCTTGTTCGTAACTTTGTTGGGAACCGGTAACTGATTGACAAGGTTATCTTATTACATGTCAAATTGTTAACATTTCCGGCAGAGAACGAATGCGGCAACTCGCGAACGTTCGACTAACGCAGGTTGCAATCATCACTGTGGGGTGACAAGAAACACATTGGAGTGAGCGAGGGTCGGGCGGGCGGGGTGGTGGTGAAGTGAAAGAGGTGATTCGAAGAACGCAGGGTGAAACAATTGGGGAGTACACAGTGACGGAAATCGAATGCACAGCCTGCTACAATTAAATATCCGCACCCCATTTACACCCCCCAATATTATTCAGAGTTTCAAGTGGGCTTACGGGTTGGCAGGAAACAATACCAAATTGCATGCATAGTCATTATTGTTTTCACATGTTCGATTCGAAATTCGATTTAGTGAAACAAAAAATAATTATCATCGGGTTATTATAGACAAACACACACACACACAAAATAGTTGTCTGCTCGAAAAAAGGTACCTCTGGGGAGTTAAATCGTGTATATTAGAACATGTAACAAATTTCTTTTAGTAACGAATGTTTTATTACGTAAGAATAACATACTTACTAATATAATAATTCAATACGTGGTTACTAAAATCTATGTTGCTAAGTATACTCTAAACCAGTGGTTGGATCACTTTACCGTTGACTGGTCTAGGGTCGTAAATACGTGTTCTTGTTATTGTAATTGTTTTCAACTTAATCATTCGTTAATATATTGTTATTGTTCCTATTGTCGAGTTGTTTGTAAATAGTATCAACTCCTAAACACCTCCGGTTCACATCGGTTTAGCAAGAACTCAGGTTAACACGGAAAGAGTCAACCCCTAACACTAAATAATAATAATATTAATATTTGATAGAAAATCACGATATGTAGTAATGATTGTGTTTGCGCGTACGGCACTGGATGATGATGATGATGATGGCATACACCCTATCCTCTGCTTGCGTCGCGTCGCGTCGTCCATTCGAACTCGGTATATAAACAGTTAACAGTCTCGTAGGTGGTGTTACTCTTCAGAACAAGCGAGCCGAGCCGTCCGTCCGCCGCCTACCTTGATAGATACATAAACACCCACAAAGGGCACTAAATGCACGACTACCGATGCTCTTGCTTGGGGCCGTCCGTGTCCATCTCCCTCTTGCACACGCTCGTCCCGATGGCGGCGTCAATGTTGCACTCGCAATGGCACGGGCCCCGTTGTTAACAATACCACTAAACACCTGTTCGACTTTGGCTTCGACGAGTGTTTTGTGTGTAAAGCAGAACAAACGAGCCTGGCGACAACGACCCGACCCGACCCGACCCGACCGACAGCAGAATTGACTTGTATTATTTAGTGCAACGTGATGGCGTGTTCCGCATGGCTATACTTATTATACCATCGCAAACACCCACCACCACCACAAATCTTAGGATTTCAATAAATAGCATCAGTTCCCCAGTTGAAATAGCTCTCCTAGATTTGCCTCAATGTATCAGAATGGACAAGAACAGTCAAGTGGAGGCCACTTCAGTTTTCCTATTCCCTTCCGTTCAGTAAAAATGTGAAAAAAGCAAACAGGCCCAAAATGAATAGTGTTATGTTATGTTGGGTAACAAGCCAAACCAAGATCAGTCAGTGATGATGATGGTCCAATGGTGGCCTCCTCGTATAATTCTCACCGTGATTGCGTGTGTGAGTGTTGGCTTTTAATGAATGCAAACCACGAACTGGCGACTTGGCTTGTTCGACCTGTTGTTTTCCAGTCCAGCTAGCCTATAATTTTTATTGTCACGGTAAAGAAATAAACAGCGGGATACAAACGAACGTTGCTTTGCTTTGCTTTGCTGTTGCTGCTGCTGCTGCTCTTTGCTGCAACTGCTGCTGATGCAACAACGCTCATACCATCTTCTTTATTTCTTATTACACCTCTATACTCTCCCGCTCTCATACACACACTCATTTACTTACTTTTTATGTACACTGTTTCTACCGATTATTACAACTTATTTTGTTTATTTCCTAAATTAATTCTTTAATCTATATTATTATATTTATTGGTTTTAGAAATTATACAATCATGTGTTACCGCCATAGTCTTACAATGCAATGTAAAATAATATTAGAATATTCCTCGTACAATACTTAAAGCTAATAATTAAAAATAAACAATGATGAAACATACACAATGAGTACAAGTTTTGCAAAACAAATTAAACAATTATAGACATATTATATTAAAAAACTCTTTCAAAAAATACACTAAAATAGCATTAGCTATACAATGCGGGATACATATAATGAGCAAAACGTATAACAAACAACTGCTTGAAACAAAAATCGTTCGTAAATCAAAATTTGCCTGTATTAGAAAATGATTTAAATTTCATTAAAAGTTAAGTTTTGTCTTTCTGATATAGCTACTAAAATGAACAATACACAATGGTATTAAAAAAAAAAGTAAAATGAAATAAGTAGTTAGAGAACAAGAGAATACGAATACGATGCTTCAATTAATAGCGAGTATAACTCAGACACACATAAAAGTAATGGATGCTGTAAATCACCGGTTAATTGAGAAATCTTGTAAATTTATTGATAAATTGACGATCGAACATAAACATCTCTGCACGTTGGTACTCGTCACTGTACCGACTACACACGTGATCACCGCACATATACATACATACATACGCACATAAAACTACCTACCTACCTACATACATACATACATACATACATACATACATACATACATACGAGTATCTTCGTAGATCCAACGAGGGTTCACTTCACTTCACTAAGCAAACATTTAAAAATAAACATATATCTCTTCTTATGATTTTAACTTTTAATGTATTATTATTATTATTATTATTATTAAAACACATAGTGAATCGACAAGAGAGTGGAGTGATGGCCACTCCGGCATTCTTTTTTTATATCATCAAGTAATACAATATAAATCATGTAAAATATGAATAAAGTTCACATTTCTGGAACAAATAACAAAAGCGCGTGTTTCAAGTGTTCAATGTCCACTACGTATATCATTGCGAGTGCAGTGTAGTGAAACGAATTCGCATAAATTCACCACACAGACACACAGACATACACACAGATGCAAGAGTTGGTTCTTTTCATGTGTACGCGCAATTCAACAAAGGAATAAAAATGTGTTAGTTATTAACGTATGTATCTTTTTCTTGTCGAACGTAACGCCGCTGCGACCTCGGCAAATGAAGCTAAAGCAGAAGAACAAGAAGAAGAAGAACCGATGCAGCAAAAGAAGAATAAGAAGAGTGGGTATATGCCCCTGTCAAGTCATACGTTCAGAATTTACAGTGACCGGATTGAAGCACGCAACCAGGCAGCGCTCAGCGTTCAGCGTTCAGCGCATCGATTGTCGACCAAAGACACGCACACGCACACGCACACTATAGATAGTACTTATTAATATGTGGGGATATGATGCCAGACAAATAAATAAATAAACCAACCAACCAACCAACAGCAGAAAGAAATGCACCACAGCACAGATCAGGAGGCACATCATATTTATTGCCATCTTTATATATTTGAATAATACGCCGTGTTTACGCGTTGGTAATACTGTTTAATTAGTATCAGACTCTTCGTGACGTAGAAAAGAATTCACACTGCAAATGCCACATGCCTACATTGAATAGTGACACTAAGAACCTACAACCGCAAAAAAAAACTGTTTTATCACGCCTGATAGATAATTTGTTGAAGATCTATCATAAACATCGTTTCATTTTCATTTCATTTATTTCTAGGGAAAAATAGGTATGAGGGAATCGAGTGCAGGCCACCTCACATTATTTATTTCGTTTAAGTAAAACCCGCACGGATTCCAAATTACATTAAAATAATCCATTGAATGCATTCTTGTTAAGAGTATACAACTAATTTCTAACGTGTTTTAATGGATGTAGTAAGTATATAGTAGTAATTAGAAATGAAATTGCATTGACTTCCTTATACGCGGAGACAATACATTTATGCATGAAATTGCTCTGTGTAATTCAAACATAACCAAATAAACACACGGTGGAGAGAAAAACGCAATGAAATGGCGGAAATAATGAAACAGAAGGCAACCCCAAAAAAATGAAACAATTACATTTATATGTATATACATATATTTGAGAGGTAAATGAAAAGAAGGAATACTGCAATAAAAGTGGAGGTATAGAGGTAATGAGATACAATTTCCTATTGACTAAGCAATATTCTACACAAGTTTATTGAGTTTGGTTGGCAGTTATAGACGAAGAGAGTAAAATGCAAACGGCCAGCCGCTATTCTGTACTTGTTATCGACAACGTATACATACGAGTACCTATATTTGTTGTTTCGAGATGTCCGTTCGTTCGTTCTCTTGCTCGTTGGCTGGCTGGCTGGCTGGCTAGATCTGTTTCTGCATTTCCCATTACAATTTACATTACATGTACATGCGGTACTTTGGAACGTCTGCGATACTTAACCTGATCACTGATACTATAGTTCGTTTGATAATACTAAGAAAACATTGCGAAACATTTGATTACTAACATTCATAAACTTCTTGTTTACTCAACTGACGAATTTTATTCAAACAACATTTATTTTTAAATAAATATGTTTGAATATAAAAAGAATGCATCGGCAATCTCAGCGTAATATATGAAACAACGTTAGTTTAAAGTATTTTCAACATTTATTAAAAACAGCTTGCCATCTAATTTTATTTATGAAATAGATTTCTTTTAATTAAAGTAGTAAAAATGTTTAATTTTAATTCAAGCAAAGGCAATTAATATTTTAAAATGTCTGGCAAGAAATGCAATTCATCAGGTACTCGCTGAAAGTTGATGATTGCAACAACAACAACAACAATGATTCTAATAAAAGAATCATTAACATATATGACCGTACGACCGGTAGAGAACAATAATAGGTTAACCATGTATGGTTGGACATGAGCGACGTTGCGGTTACAAAAAGAATGAAAGAAGATGAAGATGAAGAAGAAAAAGTGCGTTAGTGCGCAGTACACATACAATATGTCAATGTACGTATCTGACTACAACAGCCTTTAACAAAACAGATTGGTGAAAGTTGGAATTGTTATAAGCGTACAATAATCGTCTATCTTACTTTAATTGGAGCGAACCCAACGAATGTCCAACGTAGTTAAATGCAAACGGACGGATGGATCTTGCGTTGACAATTGTCAATCTTTCTTCGATTGGTAACAGGCAACGTTACGTTACGTTATGTTACGTTACGGCCGCCGATCATCGGGACTGGTCCATTCTCTGTTCTGCCTACGCCGCGCCGCTCCGACCGCTGTAACTCGTTTACAATTATATACCTTTAGTGCGCAGTATAGAGAATGTGCTTTTTCAAACATTGCAAATGTATCAGCACAGCACAGCACAGCACAGCGCAGCGCAGCACAGCGGCCAGTGTCGTTACAATTGAGTTATATTTTTCAGGCTGATTGACAAATGTCTAGAACGATTTTACTTAGATGCCTATTACTTTTGTATTTACTACGATCGCTACACGGTAAAAATTGGACAGAAATACCGCTGTTACGTGTATACTAACCTCACTTCCATATTTGCAATATCCCACAGAAAAATATTCAGTTGATTTGTGATAATTGTTAAATTTCTTTGATCTAGCTCATAAATTGTGGTTATCAATATCGAAACAATTTAAATGTTGTATTCATATATTCTTACATTTTGAAAATATAGTCTAAGAGGAATTATTGTTATCATTTAAATTGTCGAAATCGAGATTTTAAGGCTCTATCTATCTACATTGGTTGAAATATTCATGCGAAACTTTAACCTTATCAACGTTTCATTCACTAACATAAATATATCTTATAAACTGTTAATTTATTTAAAATATATAAAAATATAGTTGTAAATGTAGTCTAGATTATCCAATTTGTTGGTGTGTGTGTGTAAGATATGGGCGACAGGAAAGAATAAGATGATAATCTGCATATGCATAAAATATGTAAATGACTGCACACAAAGACTGCGGATTTCATATCACATTACCCAATATACGTAAACAATTTCAGAAAGACAACGGGAATATAAGATCATGAAACTTATATCTCTGTTTGTTGCCAACATTTTTGTAACCGGCGTTAATTCCAAACAGAGACAGAGTGTGTGTGTGTGCGACAGAGAGAGACAGCGAAATGTTCATAGGCAGTGGCGGCGCACGTTTTCAAACTACCAAAATGGTAGATGTTTGATCACATTGAATAAATTATACTTATTTATCGGATTGACGTATTAATGGAAGCATCTCAAATAATTTCGTAGAATTCACCCTCCCATTCCCCTAGAAATTTTTTGCCTGGACCAGTTATTGCTTGGGCTTCTATATTGATACACACACACACACACACACACACACAAATTCACATTGAAGTTATACATTTAATTTATATATGTACATTGTTACAATGTATTTTATATTAATGATGTTGATATGTTGATACGTAATGTTTCGTAATTCCCAAAAATAAGGGTGGCAAAGATTGCCCAAATGGCACGGCACGAGCCGTTCGTGGAGTCTGCAATAATAATAATAATAATAATAATGCTCGTATAGAGCGAATGAGTCAGGCTTGCATCTAAAAGGCACAGGATAGCACAGCTATAGTATGATGTTGTTTGCGAAGTGATTGTAATAAATTTGCACGCATTGTTGTCAGCCTTTATTGCTGTTTACGTTTAGAGACGCGAATAGTGGAAGATAATTTAGTATTCTTGGTCGTCGTTTTGTTCTCTGTCCGTTCCGTTTCGTCCCGTCCCGTGCCGTCCGGCATTAGCTGCTGCCCATATACTCACAACTCGGCTCTCTCTCTCTCTCTCTCTCTCTCCTTTCATAACGGTTTTAATGTTGTCAGTTAATTTAAAATTTACGACAATGAGCTTCACTTTTGATTGTAATACCGCATACACAGTTATATCAAAATTATTATTGCTATTTGCATCGCTTATTATTATTATTATTATTATTATTATTATGTACGTACGTGTACCACCAGGCCTATTTATACATGCTTCGTGCATTTTTAATTGTACTATTTTATTATTGCCATTGTTGATTTCTTTTCCTGCGAATTGCCCATTTTACACAAAGTCGAACATAATTAATTCTTTTATAGTTGGTCAAAACGTATTTTTCTATTTAAAATGTTACAATGCTTCCTCACATGAGATGGTGAATCATCCTATTCGTAAGAACAAAAGCTGCGCAGTTACTAAAAGTCTACATTTGCATCATTTGTTCAATAACTGTTGCGTATGGCACTGCTGATTTGTGCACTAATAATTAATATAATCTCTATCGACGTTGTTCTCTATTGTACAACTATACAATGATTTGTTTGTCTGCTAGAGTGCTATAGTGAAAGAGTGTGCGAGAGAGAGTGCAAATGACCTTTGCAGGTATGCAAGTGTGACCTCATTGTCGTGTGTTCGTGTGTGTGTGTATGTGTGTAACAGTAAGAACAAGTGGCAGGCGCCAAGCAGTAGCAGCACGGGCACGGCTCACTTCACTAAATGCACCTTGCAAACAAACAAATGAAATGCGAAACAGAGACGGAAAGAAAAAGTTGAATGAGTGCGCTGGCGGCGAACCTGCACATAATGATTTGTGCACAGGTAGTAGTAACTATATAGTAGCAATATTATTATAGTGGGTAGCCCCGAGTCAAGCCGAGCCGAGTCAAGTCGAGCCACACATCAGGAAACGTGTGCATTATGTCATCTTGGAATTATCATATATATGGGATTTTTGTCAACACTTCCACCATACACACATACATATACATAGGTAATTGCTTCAACAACAATTATAAACCATTCGAAATCAATTGGATGCATTGTGTGGTTTTTTCTTTATGGGGTTTGTCAACTTTGAATACGGGTTGCGCAAAATTCCAACCAGGATTTGTACAGCACAGTTCTTTAAACCATATTGTACTCTCTACATCTCGCTTATAAGTGTTATTTGCGATACTAGGTTAACCCGTCGGTACCATGTGCCCATATCATATATAGAATACAATTTACTCCTCACCGATCCATCTATCATAATGAATAATTTGACGATTGGCGAATTTTCTTGTCATCATCTTTGTAAATAAGGCATTTCCCTTACACGGTTTGCCCTTGTGAGCACGGATTTCTTTTTTCGTTATTTCTCCACAAGTCGTTCGTATTGTATATAAAATAAGCACATTGTCATTGGCATACAATATCAATATAATATCAGCAAACTCAACAAATTTCATTTTGCCGTTTCATTAATTTTTGTCTATTTATAAAAGTAGAATATATGTTTAGCAGTGTCATCAAAGTGATAAATGTCCATATTAAAAATTAAAATACAATGGCTCAAACCATTAAAAATAATCATATTAAAATATATATTTTAGCCCGCCAATAAAATGTTATAAATATAGAATTTCAATAGCAAGGGTAAGACTTTTGCGGTGAAAGCTGGGGTCATGATCATGCCAGTTTGCATTTTTGCAGGAAAAAAACACACGCGAAATGAATTTCTGTGCAAAAATCGTGGATGATCACCGTGAGAATAAATTAAAATAAATAGTCATGCCATAAATCGTTCGTATTAAAATGAAATACTTAACATATAAATTCTCATCCGAATTTAATTAATAAAACATTATAAATTTCATCGCATAATAAATATATAATAATATTCGTGATGCGATCGTAATAAATTCCTAGACAAAAAGATTATGAATAAACAAATAAATTAAAAATCATCTAAAATGTGAAATGTTTCGGAGACTCTAAACACGTATTTATAGCGAATGGTGTCGTAAACTATCGCTATAATAGTTCTTCTATTCTTAATTGTATGCGTGAGAGAATAGTTTCATTTTCATATCATTTATAGTAATGTGCTGCAACCTGCTTTTATTGTTATTACTTTTGATATTATGTGATGATGCAAACGTTTACAGATACATTAAATACTATTGCTGCAGTATTTATCACTATACTTATTATGTTATTATTATTTTTAATATCTGTAACGTCAAAGATATTATTTTAATCCAAGCTTTGAGTTCAACAATATTTACTATTGAAAAAGTTCTAAATGTAAAACTTATCTAATGGTTATCATATTGTTTTCAAAAATAGTAGTTTCATAATTTTGCCTGCATCAGATTTGGTGGTATTTCTGTCAGTGATTATACGTATGTACATATGTTTACATTTTTAAGACAATTAAGTAAGTATATCAATTTAGTATTTTAATGTTTTTATTTGCAAATTGCAACATACATACATATACTTGTATATGCAAAATGCAAGTAATAAATACATTTTTTTGCCCGAACTGAAATGTTTCTAAACAAGTTGAATATTTACATACAACATTCTTGCTAATTACAATTCAACTGCTTTACATATTTGTGCAAATATTAATAAACGCATAAATTAAGGCCCATTAGAAACGTTATGAATGTTTGTAAATAATCCGTATACGTAAATATGGTAAGATAAAGTGTGTTTGCGAAATGAAAAAAATGCCGCATAATCTAAAACACAACCAAAAAGAAAAACAGAAATAATAACCTGTATGTATGTATATGTATATTGAATGTTGCGTGAGCGGATGTTTTAATAAAATGACAGATAATCCCAACTGCCGGCCACATTTCTAAGCTAAGCAGACGAAGAGGTGACTCTAAGCTGATGGCAGGTGCGTGCTGTGGGTGTCGCACACTCAACGAACACGTTTACACTTATTTACGCCGCTGATGCCTTCGTTTCTTTTCTTTTCTTGCTCCATTTTTTGTCTTTTCTAGAAATCAATTTCTCTTCATTTTACTATAAAATTCCAACAAAAACAATGTAATTATACCGAATTCACTAAATTTATTTGGATTTTAATGTAAGTACAATTACGTGATAATTAACTGTAAATTTTGCATTGAATTCACATTTATTTTTGTACAATCTTGAATGTTCTCCTCTTTACGTCGTGATAAAAGGATTGGTCTATTTAAAATGTTAACTTGGTAAAACTAACGGGCCTATAGTATTGGAGATGTATGTGTGTGTGTTGAGTATCAGTTTGGTGGGATGGTGCGTCGCGTTGAAATGGGTGTATGTACGTATGTATGTATGTATGTATGTATGTATGTTGAGTGATGTAGCTGGGCGAGACTAGCACTCGACTCCTTGATGATGAAACGAGCTTTTAATGAATATTAACATAGCATGCGTCTACCCCTCTATCTCGCTTGCTCGCTCTGTGTGTGTCTGTGTGTGTGTGTGTGTAACTTTTCCATTTTTACCAAGTTTCTCTTTGTTCTGTTCTCTCTATATTTATGCATAATTGAATTCTGATTACATGTTCTACATACATCAAAATCATTATGTAAATACAAAAGGTACAAGAAAACGCCAGAAATGAAAAGATGCGATGCGCTGCGATGCCATGGAAGGCCTTATTAGTATTCATACAACAATAACTCTGCCATTGCATTTTCATTGCAGACATTTATTTTTGTTAATGTCTTCAAATTATTATGCAAAATAACCATTACAATATTATTATTTTTTATTATTATTATTATGTGGAGCGAGTGGAGGATATACACATTTCTGAAAAAGTCAAAGTCAATTTGAGCAAAAATATCATTAGCATTTTTGTCTGGTTGCCAATGTCCACTCTTAAAACGATCAGAGATTTTTTTGTTGGCACGGTTGGCGGGGGTATTAATTAATGGGGGCGTTTGTTAACTTTTTGCGACAAGTAACGAAGTAACTTGACAATCACTTATCGCAGCATAGAGAATGATCACAATCGTGATGTTCGTTTATTATTTTCTAGCTGAATGATTGTGCAAAATTACATACAGAAACATACAATAGGTATGTAGCCACACAAGTGTACTTAAATTTTACACTTTGTGGGACAGGACATTAAGTATGTTTATACTGTATGTGATTTTTACTGCAAGATTATTACTATTCAGAAATATCTACAGTGAGCTGCACTCGACATTCATATACGTTTCTCAAATGAATGTAAAGCAATCTAAGCACTTTTATCATTTTTAGAAAGCTATATGTATATATTAGGTGTATCTAGAATTCAAAACGTGATGGGAATATCGTTTTGGTGATTAAAAAACCGAAATACATCAAAATGTGTTGAATGTCAACGCGAAATTTGATATTCCCAGTTTCGAGCTGAGAGTAACGATAAATAATAACACCTCACTGCGGGATATCTTACAACTAATATTGCTCATTCGCTATTGATGACTCAAACTCAAAATGCTTGTTAGTTTTTTTTTTTTTTTTTTTTATGTTGCACAATTCATATATGTAAAAAGCACTAATGCCTTCATACAACTATTATCAACATAAAAATTATTTACATTTTGGAATTAGGAAGCCAAAATAGTATTTGATTATTAACACACGACCGAACACTATAGCTCTTTTGTACATACTATACGACGAGCAAATAAACTGTCAACATTCTCATAATGACTGAACATCTGTAGAAAATATGTATAGATATTTATTTGGGTATCAAATTACAGTGAAAGACATTTCGTATGTTCAACAACTATTGAATATTAATACACGGAATCTGAATATTTGTTAAGAATAAATTTTATCATGAAGTATATCATTACCTACTTGGACTTTGTGTAATTTTTATTTATCCTATTCATAAACCAAATTTTCTGTGTAATACATGACATTCTAAATTTATTTCCGCAGAATTATTTAAATACGTGTGCATTTAGCTGCGGACCTGTAACATTAAAATGTTATCAAAAGTATTATTAGAATTACTTTAGCCGTAATAGTACGTGTATATACTATAATTAGCAAATTTAAAAATTAAAGTAGAAAGTCTGTTCTCATATTAAAAGATGTATGATATATATTATTAGAAAAACGAAACTAATTATTTTGAAGCCAAAATTTCGAAATGAATAAAAATGAGGAAAATATAAAAAAATAATGGGATCTGTTTGTCATCTATATATGTGTATATGAAATGCTATAGAGGGAGGGAGAAAGACAGAGTATTGGGAAATATGTAGGTTTGAGTTGAAGCAATAATAATAATTGAAATGTTATTTAGCTGTTCGCTTACTAATAGAATTCACTTTGTCACAGTTGAAATGTCGGGGGGGGGGGGGGGACATTAACATGAAAAGGCGGCGGCACCGTCCACGTCCATTTTTATCTCTCCGTGTAACAAACAAACAAACGAACGAACCTAAGCGAAGCGAAATGACAGAGACACACACAGATGGAAAGTTTTCCGATCGCCTCATATGAAATATTATTTTCGTAATGGGAAACAATTTGTTTAGCGTGGTGTGTGAAAGAACCACGCCGCTCCAACCGACCGATACACTCTATAACACACTGACCATCATCTAACGCCTTTGACATTACTGTATTCCATAATCATAAACCAAATTTTGTGTATGTGCGTGAACGCTCTACCTCGAAAACTGCTCAAGTAAAAATATGAAATCTAAAGATATTCCAAATATTTTTCGAAATTATATATTATATGTATTTGATAAAAGAAAAACTGCGTGTTCGTATGGTAAATCATCTAGAACGCCATGGGCAACGTTCACCAAGAGACATGATGTCATGTGCACGTTTATCGAAAGAAACCTACTCACACGTTTATACACACACACACACACATACATACATACATAGATGAATACTCGTATAAAAATAATAATAAGCATTATTTCAAAAGACCTGTCTCAATAAATTATCCAAGTAGGCACTGAAAGACTTCTCCGAAATAATATTATGGCCGGCAGCAGACCAATCAGTAAATTAGGTAGGTTTATACGTACCACATTTTCAAATTTGCAAGTTGCCACTTTTCATAATTAGAAATTCATTTGATTTGAAATCAATAAATCAATAAAATGTATTTGTGCCACGTATATATATAGGAATTGTTAACGTAGATGATTGTGGATGATGCAAAGTAGGATCTCGCGGACGGACGCTACGCTACGCTCAGTGTCGAGGTGACTCGATCACTCGGTTCGATGACCCAACCTGTTGTTTAAAATCGCGCCTAAGGCCTCTCTACGACATCACATCTCATATATTATTATTATTATACCATATTTCATATTTATAAAATTCCACAAAGTGCAAACTACCACTCGCACAAATGCGGTCCACCGGACCAACTTATAACCTGCATTGTTGTCTAATCAAATATTTGAAAATAATGGAAGAAATGTCAGGTGCGATGATAAAATTGGGATTCCATTCGATCACCATAGCAGCACATAATCATCGGGAACAGACATGATGGAATGATAAATCGATGATGTGATTTGATCGGTGATAGATAGTTGTCTCTGTCGTGTAGAAGATTTGGGAGAGATTGTGGTCGAAGAGTGTTTGTATAATATCATCACGTTCACGTTCACTCACGTCATCTCGTCCCGTCTCGTCCCGTTCCGTTCCGTTCTGTCCCGTCCCGTTCGTTTGTGGTGATCGGTGGATTGTTGGTGAGTGGCGAGTGAAGTGCGTTGTTCGCATGACAATCGCATCTGTCAATCTCGCGGCGGGGGCTCGCTCACGACCGGAACCACACGATTACGCTCATGCTTTTTATTTTACCTTTTTGACAGACTCTGATGTCTGCCATCATATAGTACCAAATATGCCAACTTATTATCTATTTATACTTATTATACCAATACGATTCTTTGTATTCGTATATACGGTTTTTTTTTTTTTTTTTGGTGGATATATTCGATTTAAGGGCGTCTGAATCCATTTCTTAACTTCCATTTAAACTTTGTCCAAGAGAGTTCCTATAATACACTGAAATATTGAAAATCATTAACGGGTGTGTATGTATTCGCGATAATGCAAAGTAGATATGGCTACTTATACGTGAACAACAAAGTCAGTACACCTGTTCACAATTATTCATTTAAATAAATTATTTAAATTAATATTTCAAGCCCGAAATTGCCATCATTACCAACACACCAGCAAATCAAAAAATAAAAGCGATAATATTTGGATGCATGGACCATGCAAGACACACATTTACGGTTGTTTCTCCTTCAATTTATTCTAAAATTTAAAAATAAAAGGGCACAAATTGAGTTCTTGTAATATGTGACACAATATGGTAATTTTTGGTTTAACACGCAAAATATATATTATAATATATTGTAATTGTACACAAAACCTAATAAAATATTTCAAATGATACAATGTCAATGAAATATAACAACAATAATCACAGATACGCACAGATATTTAATTGAATAAAACGTATATTTATTAGGTTTAACTTGTTATTTTTAAATGTACCATATATATATATATATATATAATTCTGCCTGCAGCACAAATAGCAGTACCTACCACAAGATTACTATAGTTGTATACGTAAATTTTTACATTAGCTGCGATAATGCTTGACTATTCCATCTTACAAAGAGTATCTATGTCGGATATTCAACACACGCAGATAATAACCGTATATACGGAGGCCAAGTATTAAGAGGTATTTAACATATAATTCCCTGAAGAAGTAAGAAAATGGAAATAATAAAGAATGACGTCGTTGTGTGTGTAGAGATAGGAGATAGGAATCCATATCATGTTCTTATTAACTATATGATTTATGTGCGCACAACGCAATACACGATAATTTTCTAAAGGCTCACAAATCGCCCAGCTTGCAGCAGATACAGTTCTATACAAAACGAATGAATAGGGAAAATAAAGCACAATTCACAATTAACAAACAATGCTGTTAAATGGAAACAGTAGCAAACAACAAACTATGGAGCTGCGATGATGTTTGTTGTTATTTGTTTGTTTATGCGAGGACGCGCTTGTGAGCGCGCGGCTAATTTAATCTACTTCAACATAGATTGATTGTTTTGTTACTGCTGATTTATGACTGGTTGCAATCGACAGAGCTGACTGGCCTGTCATCACCAGCTCACCATCCCAACGAGAAAAACTGCAGCTTCTTAAAAACGTTCAAAACAATGCACTTTATATTACATATATTGATTGACAGGGCTCATTCACTGATGCAATACTGCCAACTACGCAACAGCAAAACAAAAGAAAAATGGCCTACAATCAACTTTCTTTCACGTAGATTTCATTTAAAACACTTATATATATCCAAAACAAAATTTCAATACCCTGAAATTGTACCATAAAGCATTTTTGATATATTTTTAAAAGATAATTGTGTTAAATAATCATATCTATCATTATGAATATAATTATTTTTGCCAATAATGCATAGAGTAAAGCACTTCCATTTTGAATATTCTTTTCGAAAATTGAAGGTGCATCATAGAACAGTCTTAAGTTTGAAGTTTCTCAGTTTTGGCTCTAGAGCGTTCACAGACACATTGACGTCATTCCGAAAATAGTTACATTAGATTCAAGGAGGGACAAGACGTGTATATCCGTTTTAATCTCGAGCTTGAAGTTATTTATGATTACAAGACTTACTTATTACTGCATATAAGAATGTAACAATAGATGTAATAATGTAATTACCATGTCTTTTGCTAAAGAATATTTCGCTTAAAGCGTGTAAGTTTCAATAGGTTCTTATATATATTTCTATAATTAATTCTTATTTGATGTTTTGCTGATAAAAAGCAATAATTAGTCGAAAAATAATAAAGCAAAAATAAAATTCATTTATAATGAATGTAATCTAGAACATATATTAATGAACGATAAAATTATATATATATCCTAGTAGCATAAGAAATAACTTGTGATAACTTGTTCTAGAAAAATATGATAAAATAGTTGTTCGCATCTAATCTAGATGGCGGGCAAACGAGTTCATCACGGATATAAACGGTTTTTATTGTATACTGATACGGCCCTGCCACATACATCTATTTTGTTTTTATACAAACTGTATCGTATCGTTTCATTATTATATAATTATCAAATACCTCTCTTGTACAGATATGTTTTTATCGTTAAATTTATATCATAACCTCATTTTTATATAATAATACAGAAGTCTTTCTTTCGCTAGCTTTCATTTTTCTCGCAATCCTTATCCTAAACGCATTACGTTTAGTTTATTCATTAAAGTCTCAAGTTTGGTCATTTTTCTGAATTCAAAAATATAAGAAATTAAATAGAGTTGTGTGTCTGTCACATACTTGCAAACCATTGGAATCGCCAATGTCCGTTCCTAGATCTATGAATAGAAATTAAGGAATGTGTTTACTAATATGTAATTCAAGAATCTAGTCGTTTGGGTTAATACTTAATTATGCCATAAACGTTGATGATGTGCATATCGAAAAAAGTTGTTACAAACTAGCGACTTCCTGTGTTACTACAACCAGTTACCATTTAGCGGTAACCGGGAGTTGCTGGCAAATCAGTTCTTACCGTACAATAATACTGAATTAACTCATTATTCTTACTGTTATATTATTAGCACCTAATATAGTATATATAAACATTAGTTATTTATAATTTGCTTCAAAGTAGTTGCACATATAGGAATGTTTATAATCTAACAATATCCATAAAATTACGTTTACCACATGTCTGTGTCAATGAAACTTTTATACATTACCCAGCAAATTCACTAATACCTCTACATACATATATAACGGACTCGTTCGCCTGAAGAATTTCCATCAAATCCAAAAGTTCGTTATATACTAGGGATGTAGATGTAGTTACATATATTTATAATTTAATTTAAGCATGAAAAGTTTTATTTTTTACCCCAATCTAGTACTTTTAAAGCTAAACAAATCAATCAGGGAAAGAAATATGGTTGAGAATGAAATGAATTCATATTTAATTGAAATATATATATTTGTCCGATATATCTTAAGCTTGTTATATTATAAAATCAGCTGAATAAGAGGCAAACATTATAGAATCCGGAAGAAGTAAAACGAAATGTAAATTATTAAATGCGCATTATCGTGCAACGAGTCAAAACAGAGTTTTATTTAATATATAAGTAATGTGTATAGTGTTAACAAGTAGCTATTTCAACATATACATCCATAAACAGATATGAAATTAATAATATCTTAAAAATGATCAGACATAATTTAAATTCGCATAAAATGAGTGTAATTTAGTGTCTCATAACACACGCACTAAATGTGAAAAGCAAATGGCGGCTCACAATCCAGCACCAAAGTATGTATGTATATGTATAAATGTATTTAATCGCATTAAGCGGCGACCGCTAAATGAAAAGCGCAATTATATTCAGTATAGTATAGTGTTCGGCAGGCAGGCAGGCAGGCAGGTAGTCGTTAAGCAACGAATCAGTTTTATTACGCGCGCCTTATCGTAGTGTGCCGGGGATTCTTTAGCGATGAGTAGCACACGTTTTTACGTATAAGTTGGCTTAGGTGTACAATGTACGCTATGCCACGATGATTATAGAGTACCTACGTACATACGTACGATGCAAGATGATGCAAGGTGTTCGATCTCAGAATAGATGTTTTCTAAAACGGTATTTTAATTTACACTGTTGGCTAAATCATAGTAATGATGCAGCTGACGGATGTAGGTACAACATAAATGAATTATTTTCGAAACGCTTACACCTCTATACGATTTCATTCTTCCACTTCTACTTCTTCAACCTTCAATAATATATATATATATATATATATATATATATATATATATATATATATATATATATATATATATATATATATATATATATATATATATAATCCCCATTGTCATTTCATAATGTTAATGTCATTTCTCCTCTAATAATACCATTATTTTCACATGTTCTGACCAGGGCGTAAGGCAACCTACTTTTTCCAAAACTTTTACCAGAAATTCACAGGAGTAGAATAAAAATAGACTTTTAGAATTTAAATTTTTTATGTGATAACTAAAGAAACGTGAATATAATAAACCTCCCATGGAAATCTTGAACAAATTCTAAATGAAAATAAAATAATCTTAAAAAATTGCGACCTCGAGATTTTGCATCTTTTATAAGCTTTCTTGAGTTTAAGTTGAGAAGTAAGGCCAGACCCCACCTCCACAATGATTGTGTGATGTGTTCGCGAGGTTCCATTGTATTGCCATTAGTGCATGTAAACACAAAAACAATTCTGCTATTGAGAGTCCAGTATAGCAACTAGCAAAACCAACAACTAAAAAGCTGTGGTTGAGCGGGTCGAGCCCTTCTAGCCGATAATATGTAAATAAATATAGTATAGCGTCTGTGAATGCATCGGCAGTGGCGGCATCAGAGTGTCAGTGACACAAAAGCGTGACAGTGGCGCGTTAGGCGCCCATGATTTGGTGAGCGCGCATGCGCCAGGCGAATGTGGCGTCGCAGTGACCTTGTGCGGTCGCCGCGGGCACCAGTGCTCGCTGCTCCGGGCAGTAGAGGCGCTGCGCACACGCGGCCGCCAAGAATTATTCGGTCAACAGTGGGAACAGGTTCGGCCGAGTTCACCACCACCACTGCCCCGAACAGGTGTCCAAATCGTTTCGCCATTTCACTCAAACCAAGGGGAACGCGTGTGTGCGCTTGTCTTTGTTTGCGTCGGCCTAAGGTCCGATCGCTCTCGCAACAATCACCATTACTTACGTATTCACTACCTACACAATAAATTCGATAGTTGCGCGTTAAAATTACGATCGTTTCGACTCTATTAATCTTAAAGCACCGTTTACAATACACACAAAAAATCGCTTTTCGTGTGTGTGTGTGTGGACTTTAAGTTTATTCGTGTCGCCATTTCAGCCTTCTTTATTATTGTTATATAGTAGGTTAACATGATATGCCTTCTTTTATTTCAAGTTATATTCATAACATATGTCCTGAATCCATTTTGGCCCTATTTACTTTCTTATACGCAGTAATAAATAAGTCTTGTTGTCATGAATACTAGTCCAAGTCAAGATTTCAACGGGTATACATGTTTTGACCCTCCCTGAATCAAATGTGATTATTTTCGGAATGTCTGTCTGTCTGTCTGTGAACGCTTTAGAGTCAAATCTGTTAAACATCAAATTGTGAAACTATCACCAATATCACTAGAACGGCCGAACACTTATGGCAAACACACAGTTATCTTCATAATAAAACATATTCATATTTTGCACAACTTTTGTTTGAAATTGTTCATCAATAAATGTACCAGTTAGGACAAAAGAAAATTATTCATGTTGCCATAGGATTATACCTAATAAATCGTATGAAATATGTCTAGCAATATTTGACAGGTAAACAAAATAAATTAATATTTGTCATTAGACACCAAGAGATCGACTGAGAGAACGTTTTTTTTTAGCGCATTGGTTATTAAAAATTAATATTGAAAAACGTTACCTATGAAATCTATATTTTATTTGGAAGAAATAGTATTGGTTTAATAAAATTAATTTACAGAATGTGTTGTATGTAATTTCCTCCAGTATAGGTACTGCTCGGTCATTTATTTATAGTGAAGAATGTAATTGTTGTGTGTGTGATCATCATGTTGTCGTTATTAATGTAATTGTTCTCGTCTATCCGCTGCGTTAAAGTTTTTGTGCTGGCAACGTGTTTTAACACGAAATTACTATATTTTGAGTAGCGTGCCTAGAAATACCACCATACACGGCGCTCGTACTACTTTTTAACAAATAATACAATAAAAATAGAACAGCTTTGTTCTTTGAGTTGTTTGTTTTTTATATAAAATCGTTTTACGGCAATTTACTTTCTGTTATTTATTTATAATTAAGCAGAAAGGAAATAGAACATTCATCATACTTTTTCTATACGTGCAATGTAATTATATAGATTTTAAAAAACCACTCTTTGTTTAACGATACACCTATGTATAAAATATGTCTAGTATTTCTTTAGTTGTAGTATTCGATTCCTCCATTTTAATGGAATTAATAACTTGTTTTTCTCTAAGAATTAAACATTTTTATGTCTTGCACTCTTGCTACTTTTTCATTATCTAGAAAATTGCACAAGCTTCTGTCAATTAATGTTTAAATTTTTTTGTATTTATATATTCCCATGGCAACCAAATATAATAAATATTTAATAACCCATCATGGGCTCATGGGCAGAATACAGTTCACTCCTTACCGATCCATCAGTCTAATTGAATAATTTGACGGGTGACGAATGTACACCTAATCATATGGTTACATTATATAAATTCACAGTTTCTCTTCGTGAGGTTCAAATTTTGCAGTCGCAGCATGTTTTAAAAGACATAAATGACAATATGTTATTATACAATTGCTCAAACCATTAAAAATAAACAATTTATAATATGCCAATAAATGTTTACAAATGTTTGGAATATCTCAAGATTGTAGAACAGTTTTATACTTAGAAATTCAATTGCCGCCATGCCAAAAGGGTAAGCTTCCCGATTCACGGTGAATTTTTTCAAAAAATATAAATACATACAAATATATATAATTCTCGTATTATGAATAATATATCACCGGTTTAAAAATTGAATATTTCAATAGATTATATAATGTTTTTTTTCTTTTCACACGATTTTGATAAGTGCGCGCGTGTTGTAGTTTCTGCTCCATAATATTTTACGACCGAAATAAAAAAAGAAATTTCGTAGATGCGCTTAGAATTCAAAGGCAACCCATTAATAATAATAAATTAAAATAACAGGAAAGTTAAATTAGCGAGCAATAAAAATTTCGTTGCATGAAAATAATTCTAAATTAATTAAGCGTATAAATCGTCTCGCTGACAAAATATTTCAAACTGAAGTACCTACCTACCTACCTACCAGAACGTGCACATCCAAATATTTATAAAAGAGGATCATCTTCCGCGTTCGATGTTCTTAGATTTGTTTTTTTTTTTCGTTTCGTTTTTGTTCGCAGCAAATAGCGCTTATAAATTATAACTTTCAAAACGGTGATTTGATGGGTACCTACCTATGTTGAAAACGTCTAATGAACAAGTTTTAACCATTTCAGCTACTTTCACACTTGCTTATAGATTTCTACGATTTTATTTATTTTTTTAGCTGACCATCGCTTTATCTTAGGTTTGCCAATCATCAGTTCACTTACAATACTTATTATATGCACATTAATAATATTTAAACTACTTTATTTTAGAATGTTCTTATCATGAATTCTATAATTTACAAGATACTTGAATTTCGACCAACATCTTCAATTTCTCTTAATCTAGTGTGTTAATTTTAATTGAAGAAACACGTAATATATTTAATTACTTTAAATTTATAAAAGCGTACAAAATCTTGCCCTTGGAGGAGCTGGGATTTGAACCCAGGACTTTCAGCATGCGAAGCAGACACTCTACCACTGAGTTACACCCCCTGTGCATGCAAAACAATAATTCTCTTTATTTAGCAATTGCTTTTAACTGAAGACATTTTTACTCTCTTATACGCAGTAATGATGAACAATTTCGAATGTGTGTCTGTCTGTCTATAAACGCTCCAAAGCGAAAACTGTGCTGATCCTTTTAATTTTTACTATCAATTAGATTAAATTTCAATCTTAAAGTTGTCCCATCTTTTGATATTACTATCTTGTCGAATGTAGAAGAGATAGAGATAGATACTGATTTAAACATTATATATAAAATGATAAAATAGTTCATGTATTGCTTAAAAGAACGAATTGAGATTCAAGATCATTTTTGTTTTATTGTTATTTTATGATTACAGATGCGTTTGTATAGAGATACCATCACTGTGTAGTTGAGATAAATTTATGAGTATCCCAGTGAATCGTGTTAGAAATGACATGAAAATAATCTGAAATTTTCTCTCATATCTAAAGTTGTGTTTTGAATGTAAGTTTTAGTGGAATGTTTTAATTACTGGCAGCGTTTCCAAGCTTCTAGGAAAACTGGCAGTTGTAATTATAAAAGATAAGGCATCTAATGATATTTTGTGGCGCTTCTAAAACGAAGTATATATAGGATATGTATGTTTGCTATGCTCTGCCATCATTTCTTCCCGCGGAGAATATAAAGAGATAAACAGTCGTTTGATGTCACATTGATACCTACTACTAATATCATAAATTTACATTATCTTAACAACTGCTTCAGTGGTAAATAATAATATGAGGCTGACTTTCGAATACACATATACAGCCTTAAGGTGAGCTATATACGGCTTCCTGCATTGTTTTTTTGATGCAGGTTAAACCAGTGCAATTGATATTAATCGTATGCATACATATTTGTGGTGAAGTTTTCAAAAAGGTTTTCTTGAACAATATCAGTTGTCTTCTTCAGATGCCTGTCAATAATAACTGATCGGTTGTACATTGTCTCCTATCCATTGTACCTATTAAATTTTTTATACCAAATAACCGACCAAGTTTGACGGCCACATGATTTACAATTTGACCGTGCGCCAATTCAACATTATATACACTATAGGCCCATAATCTAGTAATACAATAATTAATTTGTCTTATGAAGACAGAAAACTGTATTTGTAAATATTATTTCTTTTTTACAGGATTCATCCCATCATCCTGCAGTGATTCCACAGGATTTAATGTGGTAAGTGTTTGAATTCCATTCCTTATATAATTATATTTCAAAGTACAACTGACAGTAAAGATTAGAATCTATAAGTGTTTACCTGTCTGCCTATCCAACTGGTTGAAACTTTAAATTGTTCCTATAAGGAAGATTTAGATTCAGTTTCCTGTCATACGATTAACACGAGTTCTGTAATTTGTAATTAATATTTCTACTTTTGTCATCTTTATTTAATTTTTCTTGGGAATAATCTTTGAAATTAATGGAACACTACATTAAATTAATAATAACTGTGATAACCACAACAATCAGTGCTTTACATTTTTAAGATATTATATAATTATTTAAAAAAAATTAACAGAGTTGCTGGCACCAGTACCTACAGCTCACCGTATAGATTAAAATCAAGTTTTGTTATCACACAAAAATGATTTCGAAATGTTTATGTAAATATTCGTTTTGAGGGTGCATGCATTTATTTTGACTATTTTCTAAATCACAAAGTTCTATACAGTCTATATCAATAAGGAAATTATTTTATATAGAATAATGAGCATAGCTGTATAATATTATATTATATAACCATCAGCGATAATTATAATAATATAATCACGGCAAATCACTGTAGTATCGCTGCATTATTGACGCACTTGTGAGTGCGTTGCATTCTTATTGCATCATAAGCGCGGCAAGCAACTAGTGCAATGATGGAGCAAGCGGCCGGCGACCCCGTGTTGACCAACGCGAAACTAGACCGGTTCAAAGACAACCACACCTTCAACAATGGATTGTCTCCTATATTTGACCACAACACCAATTCATCTCATCAATATCTTTACACCTATATATGTATGTACTATAGTTATTATAGCATCTAATACGGGTAATCATGCGTCTATATTACGTATACTGCTCAAGCGGTTCGTCTAGTTTGGAAACAATAGTGGAAAAAATATTCTAGTTAGTCAAATACTAACAGATAACGAAGGAAATTCGAAAATATTTAAAATTTTCTATTGCCAATAAATATATTATAATAAACATCATAAAAAAAATTCAAATGGCCATCACTCAACTTTTACTTTCGGTTAAATTATTATTTTCAAAAATAAAATGTGCACAATAATGTATCACAATTTTACCTTCAACAGCTTTGGCTCTAGAACATTCACATGCATCACACATACTTACGGACAAATTTCTAAAATAGTCAGATTCAATTCAGTGATGATCAAAACGTGTATTTCCGTCAAAACCTTGAGTTCGATGATTATATACATGCGTATAATAAAGTATAGAGAATATGGTCATAATATGGTCATAATAAGACGAATTATTTATTAAACAGCATAGTCACAAAATCTATTAGGAAAAAACTTACGGCCCCCTCTGCGGTGTAATCCAGCGTGCCGCCACTGGTTGTGAGTCCGAAAGCTTATGCAGTGTACAGGTCGTAAAAGTTTTGGAATTCGTTAACGATCACAATTAAACTTTCACGTTGATTGTCCAGTCGGGGCGGCCGGCAGTCGCCACAACGCCACCACCACAAATGTTGTTTGTTGTATTTTTAACGCATCCAGGACCATTACAAAGCCAGGCCACAGCTCAGACCAGGCCAGGCCAGGCCAGCTATAGCTAGCTAGCTAGTTAACACTCTATCTCACAACATATTACCGTCAAGTCTTCTTCGGCCAGTCGCTTACCAACAACGTGTTTTTATATCACCACGCTTTTATAACTAGCTCAGAATAAAAGAAACTCAATTATTACCACTTCATTTAATATATGTATTTAATTAACTCTATGGAAGATGGAATCCAGTCACACAACTTCACAACCATCATGCACCGGAATATGCATTCCACAAACATATATTATGCTGGAACTAAAACCATATATATATATATATATATATATAAATATATATATATATATATATATATATATATATATATATATATATATATATTGTTGTAAACAATTACATATATGTCTGCCAATATAAATGTATTTATGTGTAATGTATACTTTTATCACTGGCAGTGACAGTGTACTGTATACGAAAGTAACCGATGAATTCGGTGCAAGATGTAAAACGCAACTAAGCAGTGATTCACGTCGAACCACCCCAAATACGAATTTGAATCATTAGGCAGGCGAATCCGTAAGTATTTGATTATCTAACAATGGCTCGTCATCCCCTGTATTGCAGCCTGCATCTGTGGAAATACCTGCGCCGCGACGCTTAAGGATGCAAGCAGTGTGCTGAGTAAAAGCATTCGTGAACAAAGAATTACCCGGGCTCCACAATGGGGCATGTGGAAAAACTGATGCAGTCGCCCTTTATCTGCGTAACACAATCACCGACTGTTTCCATTCCAACAATAGAATAAATGCTAAATAGACGAAGATTTGTTTTCGGAGAATATACATTTAGCTGTTGTTTGGTTAATTTGATACTGGTTGGTTTGAAGGGTGGCTCTTTACTTTCTTATACGCAGTAATGTAATGTTAAGTAAGTATTGTAATCATGAAAAATGTCGAATGTTTTCATTTTCTCTGAATCAAATTGCACTATTTTCGGAATGACGTTTGTGTATCTGTCTGTGAAAGCTCTAGTGCCAAATCTGTCGAACTTGAAATTATGAAGCTTCAAGCTTTTAAGACTTGTATATGGTCTAGATGTGCACCTCGTATGAGAAGGTTTCTTTCTGGTCGCAACCAATTTTATTATTTGAAGATTTATTTAAAAAAAAGTAGGGTTTCGATTTCATAACAATAATAAATAATGAATAGTGATGACAAAACATAATAAAATCACCCGTGTACGAACGCACGTATCGTTTATTTAAACGTACATTTAGTTGAGCGGAAATGTGTAGGCTTCGATAAAGGAAAAGCCCGGTTATCGTGGCGTCGCGTCGGGTGAACGCGCGTTAGACAGACGTGTATTGGCCCCGTTTAGTGAACCGGCTGTGTGGTAGCGGCATCGGCGGCACCTCGGGCGCGCGCAGGAAGTGTCGCGCCCGCAATGGCTGGAATCGCCTCGTCATTTCGCTTTCATTCATAAAAGTTATGGCTGCTGAATGATGTGCAACTTTTTCCGGGTGGCGACGGATGTGTCAGCCTCGGCGGGCTATATGCATTTATCAGCCTCGGCGGGTCTCGCATTGCTAAGTGCCGCCGCCGCCGCCCACCGCCCCACGCCTCGAGACCCGCACTAATTAGCAGCACTCGGTGGCGGCGGTGAGATCTACTTAAACGGTTCACAGCTACAGGCTCCATTCTAATATGTTGTTACAGGATAATAGATATATGGAATAAGGCTAAAAAGAACTTATGTTTGCGTGCTCAAATTGCTATATGGTTGCTATCTACACATATATTTATCATTAGGTATTACACTACACTAAATACTTTACATATGTTTGCCAGGATAGATAAAAACCTGTCGTTAAAAATTATATGATTCTTAAAAGGAAAAGTAATCCATACATTTAATTTATATTATTTTTTGTTTAAAATTGAAAAAATGCAGTTCACCGGTTTAATAAAAATTGCATAAAATGTAATTAGTAGGGATATTGAAGGAGTAGAAAATGAAACTATAGAGTGAAGGTCACTCCACCTTTTTAAATCAATGAGAATCAAGTCATTACGATAATAATTAAGAATAAGCGCATATCTTGCTGAAATGATGAGTTTCAATATACATATTTAATTTCATGAAATCGTGGTTCAACAAATATATTATGGTAAAATATGAACATGTACGAATATGTTTGTGGTATAGTTTGTCCGTGAAGTATGTGTGAGCGTATAGAATACGCAGCAATAATAATAATAATAATAATAAGTGTATGGTGGTGGGTTGATGGTAGCGGGGCAGCAGAGGCACGCCACCCGTACCGGCGCCAAGCTCGGCGGCGCGGCGACCCAACCCGACCCGACCCGGCCTCGTCCGCGATCGCCTTATATAGCTGATAAATTGTATCAAGTTTGATTTACATCCCGCATTCTTCATATGCATGCGTACGCTCGTTCGTTCGTTCGCTGGCAACTGCAGTGTGCGTGCTTTTTTCAAATCTGCTCATAATTTTCAAACGTTTTAACTATATGTGTTATTACTGACCACACCCAACACACACACAGACACTACAACTGAATATCATTCATTGTCCTGGCTACATATACAATGGTTTCACCCTCTTACAAGAATCTTATAGTATTTTTATGTCGGTATTCTTATATGTGAATATTAGTAATCATTTGTATTTATTTCCTTGTCGAACAATACTCTGAAGAAAGTGCTACAGTATTTTACATCTCTGGGAAGTCATATTAAAGAAAGTGTTCACTGGGTATAATATCTTTAATTCTCATAAATATCACTTTCTCGTTCATACCGTTTTCGGGACATTGAGAAAATAATAACCTGTAACAACCTGTTGAAAATTTCTGTTGTTAAAATAGGAGGTATACAAATCTTAAAATTCAAAACATCATATTTTATGTTAAACAGTTCACAGACATACATACAGAGAAACACAGTTGTCGTTGAGAATATAGTTAGAAAAAAGTCGATTTGTTGTTGTGATCACAATACTTAAATTGATACATACCGTATAAGAAAGTAACACGTTTATTTACCCCTAAGGTTTGATAGAGGGTCGCAAAATCCCAATTGTTTGTTTGTGTGACATTACTGGTTATTCCCTAACAGTCTTGATATACATACATATAAAATAGACACACACATATAATATGTGTCTATGTGTCTATATGTATATACGTCGTCCCATTGATTATTATTGGCTGACTTAGGATAAGGATGGCACCGCTTGGTCGGTGGTGTTTGGCGAGCGAGAGCGCTGGGAAACAAGTTGGCTGTGCACAGGTATTAGCTGTAGATGTGAGCGAGCGAGCGAGCGAGCGTGCGTGCGCTCCTTGCTTCTTCGCACAACTCTTTGAAGTCAATAAACTCACGATGCACCTGCTCTAAGGTCACCACCGCGTGTACAATAGCCACCACCACCACCACATCTCCCATGCACGCCGATGACTGCGATCACCGCGATCACCGCGCGAACCCGAACACGTCACCCTGTCAAAAAACATGTGCAAAAAATTACATTCGTTGTTTTGAACGAGGCCATGGCACAGCGCGGCACAGCGCGGCGCGGCGCGGCGGAACTGTCCCTCCCAAATTACCGAACGCGGAAATTCACCCAATAAAAATTCACTACCTTTTTGCATTCTTTCTCTATTTTCAGCTGAATTACATTATCCCAAACGTTTTTTTTTTTTTTTTATATACCTAGATTCTATTTTTGGATATTGCCATGACCCTTTCATATATGTTCACACCATTTTTTTAAATTACTGGCTTTTTCTATAGTATTAAAGTGTATTCACAGCGAAACAATTAGTAATTAAGCTTAGAAATTAAAATTAATAAATCCCGTGTTATAGTTTTTACACCAACTAAATTTATAATTAATTCTGTGAATACAAACTGAATTATTATTTGTTTTTTTCTAATCTTAATTACTAATTGGTTCACTGTGAATACAGCTTCATTCTACTTTGAAGAAACAATAAATATTATTTCTATATTATTATCTTTACTAATATATTTCACTCTTTGTATGAGTGCGTTTCGGCCGATTAAATTTAAAAAAATTCCATCCACCATTTACTAATTTAGTGTAGTGAACGCATTGACGCCTGTAGGATTTCTTATAACAGAATTATATAACTCATGAAAGGAATTTAATGATTTAGATGTTATTGATTACAGCCGTTTCGAGGTTCCCGGAGTACGATTTGACAATTATCTCAATTATGTCTGACTGTGTCTCTCTGTGTATGTATGTGGGTAAGTCGTATTACTTAAATATTCGTAAGCCCATAACTGTCTAAGATTTATTTGCAAAGGGCTGCATAAATTTTAAGGATAATCTCACAGTTAGAAACAACTCTTGTTGTTATTTCAGTATCAGTATAGTAAGATTTTAACAATAACTTTTGTATGAAAATAGCAACCAAATCAGATTTTCTACGAGAGTCCCGTGTAGACCACAATAGATTTCTTTTCTTTTAATAAGTACGATATCTCTTGTATCAGTGTATCAGCGCATGCGTATATGCTTAAGCTTATTCATTATAATAAAATGGCAATTTGTGTATTGCTGATGAGCGTGCCATGCCGTGCCGTGCCGTGCCGTGCCGCACGACACACACTCACCAGCCCCGCATCTTAAATAGAAATGCACGTCGACGAAACAAGTCCTTAGAGATACATATTTTATTGGTTTATGAACGTACATTGATCGGTATTAATTTTAACGAGTATAAAAGCATGTTCGCGCAGGAAATTCTACGTGAATGCAAATTAGATAGACGCATTAGATTAACAGCAGCAACCGACCAACAACAACAACGACCTATCATCCTCCTGCTTCTTTTTCTTCTTCTTCTTCTAAATCTTTTTCTTCTTCTCCCATCGTTCTTTATACTATATTTCTTCTAAATACTGTTATACTTTGTCCTAAAAAAATAGAAGCAGTTGATAATATATATATTGTGTGTAAATTGTAAGAAGCAGTAAGCAGTAAAAAGAAAATCGGTTCGTTTAGGTCAAAACTATAATTTTTTCGCTAGGATTTAAACTGGCTAATTGGAGGATGCGTCCATAAATATATTCATTTTCAAAATCAGGAAGACATGACACAAATATCTATGCAACATTTTAACATTTTTAAAACGAAGATATTCGATGTTGCAAAATCATGCTAGCATCTTGAAAATGATGGTGCTGCTATTAAATGCAATGAATAAGCTTAGTTTTAATGCTGAAAGCGGTGTAATGTGTAAAAAGATTGCGATTTAAGCTCTGGTGGCCGCAATACGAACCGCGACCATATATCAAATAGAGTAGTAGTATTGTCTGGCGAGGACATGTTGTCGCGCATCGCAACGTAACTTCGAACGAATTATTTATATGCCGTTTGTGAACATGAGAAACCGAAGACCAGTTTTCACGCATTTACTGAATAGAACATTAAATGTATCACAGCATTATGTATTTGTATCTGTATCCCAGCAAAATGCATTTGCCTTGTGAGTTTAAGATGCCCACTATATGTGATCTGATTCAGCACGGAATTGAAAACTGATGGAAAATTATTATCATGCATGGACATTTATAAGTAGTGCAAACGGATCTTCACATTTTTAGTTAATTGAGAGAATTCCACGTTTTAGGCCGTTTTTACAACTTAATATTTATTCTATTTATAACGTTGAGCATCTTCAAAACGAATATTATCGTTAAGATATCGAAGTAAATTTTCTTTTGTATGAGAAATTAAAAAATCATAAACGTGTTCCAATACATATGGATTTGGTTCATAGTAATAGTAGGGTGAATGTAAAACAAAATAAAGCATTATTATCATTGAAGGTGCAAGAGAGTCCAGTACAGGCCAATCCAGCTTTCTAGGCCATATTTACATTGCCCTTAAACAGAGAAACTATTTGATAAATAATATTTACCAAGGGCTTCAAGATGAGCCTTGAAGTTGCATCAAACTGTTTTTCGACAATGTAACCTTGAATGACCTCAACTCTAAACATGATATTTTGATGACAATTGTTTGGAACAGTAAACAATGCAGAGCAGTAAGCCATATATGCCGACATGAACAAGATGAAATAGAGTGATACTATTGAAAATGTTAGGTTAGGTGTATAGCGATTCAATAAAATGTCACAATTGAAACTATAACGGTTGTTCGGTCAGACGAACGAACGGACAAGTTGTCTATAGAAGGCTGTTCCGCGACCATCGTCAGTCGTATAGTAGTAGTACCTTGTTATACAATTAGATAAAAAATAATTAATACAAAAACGAAATACAATGCTCTTCTGACAAGACAATGTCACAACTATGCGCCGAAGCACACACACACACACACAAAAAAGAAATTCTTGTACGTGTATGTTGTTTTACTGTTGTTCTGCTTTTAGGTTGATTGTGCGTCTATCAAGAAGATTGTGTTTCTTGATAAGGCACTTACTTTTTTAAACATTCCTAATACTCAAATCATTTTATTAAATCCTATTTCTCAGGCACATCTGATTTATGATTATTTTAAAATATCTATTATAATAACCACTGATTTAAAAATGGAAAAAACATATTTATAACCACTGATTTTTGTAGAGATAAACATATGTACACACTTGATTGCTTCGCATAAAATAAACTAAAACACAAGATTAAAGCAATTTATTGAATAATTTCATTTTCAAAATCATATTTTCAATTATTAACTTTCTTATTAACGCTCTAGAGCCAAATATTATTATATTTTCAACTTAAAATATAGCCCGGGTATACACCTCTTAGTTTTGATGACAATACCGAAAATAACAGTTTACATTTATTATTTTTACAAAATTTTCTTGTCTTTTCTCCAATATCACTAGAACAGCTGCACTTCTAGAATATTTTCTTAAAAAATGTTTCAGTTACAAGAAAACTGCTATACGGAAAATCTTAAATATTCTTATTAGGTTTTGCATAGATAAGGATGCATGGGGTTTATATTTGATAAATCGTATAAATTATGCCTGACACATTTTGACAGGGTAACAAAATAATTTCAAATAATTTAATATTTATTATTTTGTACATGCAATCAAAGATTTTTTTATGCCGTACGGCTACACGTGTATAAATACAAAATATAATTTGTATTAGAAAATCCAAAGTGATAGTGGATTCTTTTAAACGAAGAAAGAAGAATCAGAAGAAGAATGTAGACAGTATACGCAATCGTTTGCCTCCCATAGTTTTTTGAGTTGGGAAACACTATAACGACGTGTTTATGTGTGTGTGTGTGTTTGTGTTATAGAAACTGTATCCACAGTGAAGCATGTAGATTTAAAGGTGCTCTTCCGTACACTAAATTTTAATTGAATCAGCGGGCGTCTGCTTAATTTGGCTTGTTAAATGTTTACAGGTGATTTACTGGATCCTTGTTAGTCGGACATCCATGGATATATGTATAGGTACGCCTGGCGTAGCTGCCTCGGATCACATACAGTATAGTGTTTTGTAATCGTTTCATTAATATTAACGACACCGAACGCTGCCATGTGAAGTGTCAGTGAAACAAAATATTTCTTTTTTAGTTTCTACTTTTACTGTATGTATGCGGTATTATAACTTTGACAGTACAGATCTAGCTTAGATAATTTCATTTCTTATAACTTATCTAATCTTGCTATATTTTCGATTAAATTTTCTTTTTATAAAGTGTTGAGACCGGATGTGAAAAAACAGATGTCTTAATCATTTTGAAGGGATATACTAAATTGAAATTAACGAGGTGTTGAATTATTGGCCATCTACCTTGTTGATGCGAAAAATATGCTAATACATTTCTAGAAAATAATTGCGTAGTGCCCTACATATTGGACTCTTGTCACTGGACACACACTCCAACGTTATTGCGAAAATAGACAAAATTTATTCAAGAACTCTCAAAACGGATTAACGTGAAGATTCCGACAGTTTGTTGCATATCGTTGTTGCGTAAATAATAAAGTAGATTATAATAGATTATAATAGAGAGAACGAAAATACAAAAATGTGTTCACAAAGAAAACCGTGTAAGGGTAAAGCAATAATTATTTGGGCAATGGCAAAACAATGTTTATTCGCTGCCAGCATGGGTTAACCTGGTACATTTATAGATGTCAGCTGAAAAATATCAATTCAGTGAAACTGAAAATATGAATTCCGTTAAAATATTGAACTCGAACGTATTTAATGATTATAATACATCATTCATTAAGCTTCGAGAAAGTAAAAACAGAGATACGGCACTGTGTAGATATCATTGGGCATATACATATCACTGCTGCAACTTAAACCTGAAGAAGAAGAAGAATAAATATACACACAGTGAAGAGAAGCGCAGTCAGTGGGGTGTACATACATACATACATACATACATACATACATAGAGGTCGCATGATAATCGACAACTCATAATGTGATCGCTGCGCTCGTAAAGTACAGTACACAGGGTGACGCTTATTTATGGCACCTGGAGGTCGTCTTCACGGGATTGTTTAGGAGAGCGAGCGCCAACGATACCACCACGTTCCTATCACTATCACTAATCACACGCATGCAGCGATTCTTTTCGATACTATTTCATTTTATCTGTGTTTAGTTTCTCTTTTTTTTTTCTCAGTTGTTGCGTGTTACGAGATAACAGACGACATAATTCTTGTTTCTGTTATTTCTTATCTTTAATCATCTCAATGGAAATTCTATATCCTATTCGTGTGTGTGCACGTTTTTGTTTATTTAAAAGAAGATTTGTAGTGGCTGCTGCATAATTATTGAGAAGCTTAACGTCAATCTAAAGTAGTTTTAGTCATGAACGCCATTTACTGCATATGTGTGTGTCTATACATCTTTTTTGACCATTTAAATCATATAAAAATCGTATAAAAGTGGAGGAATGCATCATACATATTATATTATGGTAATGTATGCGAGTCCGTTTGTTTACCCCTCAACTGCGACCTTGTATCCTCATGCAATGCTACCCACCCGCGGTGCAGTTCAACACTGATGACTTATGGACATACACACACACACACACACACACACACAGTAACAAACAAAATAGGAGGTTATCTTTCCCGGAATATACAAATCTTTAATTCAAAACATCATTCACACACGCACAAACACATTTAAACAGAAGTATATTAACATAGGAATTATATGAAAATTATCTTAAATCCACAACTGTCAAATAATTGTTTTTGTTAACAGAAATACATTTGTTATTTCTGCACACATTTTTCAAAATTAATATTTTATTTTTAAATATAAAATGTTAGAAATAAGGCAGTAGCATATGCATATTCTGGTATATCGTAGTCTTGAATTTAATTTGAATAAACAAGTGGCCGCAGCAGTGTTGTAGGCGCTGGCGAGCAGCGCTGCTTCAACAGCTAACCCTTGTATTTGTTAGTTTATGCCTAAGTTTATGCATGTCCAGCCGTCATGTAATTGCTGGGCGCTTAACTGGCCTTAGAAATTATGTGCCGCCGCCAACGACACAGGCCCCATAAACTAGCCAAGATGTGCGACACTGCCCGTTGCTTTACTTATTATATTGGTGAGATTTGTGTTTGTTCAGCAGTGAGTTTGCGTGTTTGTATAGCTATATGAATACAATTTTATAATTCTTCATTCAAACTCAAATAATTACTCCAAAACAAAGACAGACTGACAATTTTCCGTTAGAAGGATAACGATATATATAGTTTAACTGATAATAAATTGTATCTACGATTTGCAGAAAATTGAGGATACTAGGGCATTATTTCATATATATATGAGGGCAAATTTAGTAATCACCGAATTGTAAATCTAAAACTACTCCCGGATACATATTTATTTTATATTTCAAGAAAATCTACAAAGAAAATATAATATTTTTACTTTTTCCTTAAATGATTAAACTTTTAACTTATTAAGACTTGTATTTGGTACAGGTGTGCACCTCCTATTTTTGAAAGTAATATTTTAATTACAGATAGTGAACATATTAGTAGAATTTTGGGTGTTTTAATTATTTTTATAATTAATTAATCATAATGGCCATAAAATATATTAATAATTCTAAAATTTAAAATACCCAAACTTAATTTCATATTAAATATCGAATTTGTATTAATTTCGCAAATGTATTATTTGTCATATTTAAGTATTAACTGCGGTAGTTTCTAATTGTAAATTACGACACGTCGATCGTTCAAATAAAATATAAATTACAATTGCGCCGTGAGTGTACCGCTCCCACCGCATTAGCACCAGTAATAGTTAACGGCCTGTTAATTAATTAACCCATACCTCGGATAAATCACACAGCCGCTGCAACCTGACCAGAGCACTCTACAATCATTTTATTTTATATTTCTCAACCACAATTCTTCCGCAGTCACTGACAATTAGTTCGCTGGAGGCATTGATGCCTACACCAATACCAGAATCATATTTAGATTGTTAATTAATTTAAGTAAGCTAATATTAGTGCAAATTAATTCTGAATATGAATTCAACAGGCAATTCGATTATCTGGTTGATACTAACTAAACAATTATGATTATAATAAAATTTGAAACACACCGCCATCGTATACGATCTCGCATCACACACATACACACAGCAGGCCATGGCAACTGCGATCTGCTTGTGATGTCCAGGTGCTGGTTCTCACACTACCTAATCACCATTTACAATATAATAAAATGCTTGTCTATGATGTTCGGGTACCGTTCCAATCTTGGCAGGCCATGAACTTGAGCCTCCTAACTTGCTGCGTTTTACACGGCTTTTCTCTTTCTCTTTGCGATCATCTTCTTCAAGCATTCCTCTGCCTCCAATTACATTCAACACAACTATGTTCCATAAATAGAATCAAAAGTCAACACATGGTTTTATTTTTCATTACTAAATTCATCATTGTTTTATTTTGTTTCATCGGTTTAAAATAAATAAAGATGTGTTCTTTTTAATTTAAGTAGACCTTAATTTACTTTATAGCTAATAAAACGTAAATATATTTATGAAATTAAATACTTGAACTAGAAAAAAGGATATAAAAAATAAAATAAGTCAATAGCGATGATATATTCTCAGTCGGTAACAAGCTAATATAATTCTCTATAATAAGAGGATATCGATATCCTTATTATATCATCATAAAATAATAAGCTATGGCTCGTTTGGCACGCCACTGGAGACGTGGAGGTCTAAGTTACATCTTGAGGACATTGTAACGTGATGCCCGCAGATTCGCGCTGTACTACGTTCCGTAGGGGTCCCTCATCGGGGAAGCTCCCCACGTACAACTTATAACAGATAAGCCATTCGCATAGCTTAGCTGATGATATGCGCACTCAATTTACACACATTTTACCAGCATAATTTAATCGCCTATTACAAATTTGCTTAGTTAACAATCATAACAGAATTTGTTTTATTTTTCTTCTTAATACTTCAGTCGTAAAATAATGGTTTGTCTTTCATTAGTCCTTTCATTCAGTCAGATGTAATGAATCTGATGATCATATTGAAGATTTTTTATCAATTTGACCATTATTTTTGTAATCAAACTTATATATTCTTAAACTCTAAATAAAATATCTTTATTTTCACACAAAAAAATAGAAATATAAGTTTTGAGGGTCCCTGAATCCGATTTGGTAATTTTCTAAATGACGTTCTTATGTGTCTGTATTTGTGTATGTCTGTGACTGTGTGAACGCTCTACAGACAATACTGTGGTAATATGATATTTTGAATTTAAAATGTTTATGATGTTTTGAATTTAAAATTTGCACATTCACAAAAGGAAAACATTTCTTTTAAATATTTCAAGCCGAAAGTAACAGTTTTCTCTGGTTATTCTTTCAATATCTCGAAAATGGTATGACTAAGAGAAAACAATATTATTCTATAATAGGTGAACATATAAAAAAAATACTATTATTAATAAATATATCTTATGTTGCCATAGGTACGCATGTATGGGGATAATATTTAATAAATCATATGAACTATACCTGGAAATATTTAGACAGGGAAACAAAATAAATTCTTCTTTTTTTTACATCGGATATAATAATTAATGAACCTAATACTTAACGTATATAGTCTTGTGCTGGCCACAACCGTTTTTCTTTTTATATATATATAACGTGTGTGATGGTATGAAAATGGAATACGGTTCTATATAGAAGTTGGTAGCAAGCGTTCTGCGATATTATCAGTTTAACACATTAATGTAAACCAATTCACAGTTTAGTATCAGATTTGCATTTAATTTGGTATTTATCGAAGAATCGTTTATCTTTAACAGCGTACCGCGCTTAAAAAAGAAATGCTAACGCACTGTCCATGCGTAAAATAGTTGAGTGTAATAATATCGAGTATAGAGGCGCTGGCAATCATGTGAGATAGACGCTTACGTTTTACGGACACTTAAACATTATCGAAGGAAATACTCTCACGTTATTGCGACACATTAGTTCATCTGTACGCGGCTTTATAACAAAACAGATTCAAATAATTTTACGAGAGTACATTTTTAATTACATCAATTTTTACTATCGAAATCATAATTTTTATGAATTTATTTATTTTTCAACTTCTGAATAACAATTGCTTGCAATAGATATTCCCTAAATATTATATCGACACTGCCGAAACAAATTAGTGTATTATCAAACAATAATAAATAATATGAATAACAATAACGTGAAGAATTTAATTCGGCATCTTCGAACAAGGAAAACTAACCAATGTCAATTTGAACGAACCAAGTTGTTTATCACAATTAATTAATCAAATCAGTACACATTTTAACAATCTGACAGCGAACAAATAAAAAAGAAACCATCGATTATGTTGGTGGTGACGACCAGACTGGAATTTCACACGAAAGCCGTATATTTCATAACACAAGCGTTGATTAGACAAATTAAAATTAAGATTCCGTGCACCGCGTGTACTAAGCCCGGTCAAAAGGTGAGCCCATAACTTCGATAGAACAGGTTATAATAAATATACCAACACTTTAAAAAATTTAAAACATTTTTTTTATCAACAAAATAAAAAATTGACCGCCCGATTTTTCCGATATTCAATCGATTAATTTAGGAACGTGATAAATCGATTATAATGTAGTAAACGTGCTTTAGAATTTATGGCGTGAAATAATTTCTTATCGAAGCTTTTATGACTTTATTTTATGGATACTATTAATTTTATTTGAAGTAAAGCGATACATTAACATTTACCAAATTATTTTGATTGATTTGCGGTGTTTTGCTAATTAAAAGGCCACCAAAATCTAGATTAATTATTCACTAATTTTCTAAATTATTTTTAAAATTTATACCGTTAGTAAAAATTGCTAGTTCCAAATTTATTAATTTAATTAATAATGTGAAATTATAAATTATGATATGAAATTTATTTTCACGAATGTAATATTAATTTTAATGGCCATGGTACATAATTTAAAATTAGGTGAAATTATAGTAGCATAGGTGCCTGTACATGTGTTTGTGTCTCACCATTTTAATTATATGGCATTCGTGTCTGTACACATGTGCGTTATAATTTTCATTAGTCATCATTGCATTGATTTGCTGTAGAATAATAATTTTGAATTAAATATAGCGGCTAGTGACCCTTATACAACGCATATAAGAATAAGTATGAGAAGATCTAATAATATCCAGTTTTGCATATCGTGTCGAATGTTAATTCTTGCGTAGTGATATTTTTATCACCCCTCGTAAAAAGCGCGGTTCGTTTGCGTTGTATGTATGTACGTCTGCAGCGTTTGCAGCACACACAGTGGCGTATGCACTGCCATCTATTAGCCGTGGGCAAATGCGTTCTATGTGTACGTGCGAACATTACTCGCTATAATTTAAGACGGCTATAACACCAACGTTAATTGCGCACTCTCGTTTAAACTGCGCATTTAATAACAATTATCACTGGATCAAAATAACCGTCTATAGATTTTATACACTTCATTATTAGAATTATTAACGCAACCTACGACATATTTAGTATTGTGCTTCTTCATACAATTTTCAGATTTTCGACCCATACGCTAAAAAAAAACTCATATTTCATTTTAGTATATAAATTAATCTACAATCTCATTGAAATAGTTGTGCAGTTAAAAAAAAAAACATTAATACATATTCTAACAAATTGAAAATACGGCGAGCTGAAAGCATTGATTCCTAAGCTGGTTGTATAAACATACGTGCTTAAGTAAAGATAATTTACCTATGTAGGTTGACGTCAACCAAGTGATTTAAATTGAAGACACTGTACATTCGTGTACAAAGGTAACATTGTTTAAGAGATCCAATCGTTTGATATGGAAAAGCAGTCCGGTTTTGTCGATTTTTGTCCAGTGTAGTACGCGTTTCCTGTGTAGCCTATACCTTTAATCTGACGCTTGCCGTCGTTATTATGGTGTACATAATACTCTATGTGTGTGTGTGTGTGTGTGTGTATCTTGTCGTACGTGATGGGATTGTTTGTGCCTTTGTATATATGAGCAACAAGTACAATGATTGAGTAGTCTAACGATAATTATTATTCACGGAGCGGTTACAACTAGATATTCAATGTCTCGAATAAATTATCATCAGCGAATAATGTGCTTATGCTTAGAAATTGTTGTTATTATAGTGTAAATCCTTTTACGGTTTGTATATGTACCTACCATCATTTTTTGATTGACTGATTATATTGAATTTTTTGAACACTCGATACATGTACGCTCGCCCACTTGCATCGTTACTTCATCATACTACTTCTTCAACTATATCTGCATTTTGACTGCGTATTATAATATTTTAAAATTTTAGATAAGGTTTGTCTAATTATAAACTAACCTACGCTATACAAAATTCGATTGTACTATCGTAAAATTTGTTAGGTTGTTTCTAATATAAAATTACAATTAAAAATTATGTAATTATACAGAATTATAGTAAAATGACATAAAAATTTAAGTAAATTTACTAAATTCGTTTAATTTGCATTGTATTTTTAGCTGCAATTTTACCCTAAATTTGTAGTAAATTTACATACATCTTTTACAGTGTGTAAAATGTACTTGATGATTTCGAAAATTATTTAACAGGTTTGAAATACTTCCAATATTTACTTTATTTGTTGTTGTATTTCTGTAAAAATTATACATAATATATAGATTCGTCTAGAATTATCAATATGAATTCAGGGAAGTTCAAAACTTCTATATATCCGTTAAAGTCTCGAATTATTTGTTTTACTTTTTATTATAATATTTCCTTTTAAACTTTGTCCAAGAAAGTAAAAAGTTTAATAGAAATAGTCCCGTTCATGTGGGATTTACTTTGATACGTGATCCAACAATATATATATATATATATATATATATATATATATATATATATATATATATATATATATATATATATATATATATATATAAATATAAGAAGGGAAAATATAGTAAATGTGATTTGGTATTCTCGTCACAATTCCTTCAACAACAGGCCGGTGTAGTCGCTCTACTTTGATGGCGTAACGACAGCGATAGATCATTTCTTTCGCGGTTTGCACCGATACGCCGTGGGAGAAAACATAAACAGAATATGCCATCATCGCCGATGCAAAAGTAGATACGTCGGTACTTACGCGTTGACATCTGCAGATCAACACACAAAGGGCGGCCATAGCGATGAGAGACACACCGACTACACTGTGGTGGTGCACGAGTAAACAAGCACTTCCAATTGAAATTTCCTTTTGAAATATAAAAGTTTTCATTCCCAATAGATAAAATAAATATTTCAATTAAAATTTCGTGATTGCTTTTGTTTTGTGATCACAATATTTTTTTCTTTTAAACATTACGTATAGGAAAGTAAAAAATGCTATTCAAATAAAAATTCGAATTATCATATTTCAAAGCCATATATTTCAACTAACTGTAAAACTGTCCCTGCTAAAGAAATCATATATTTTTACATAATAATAATAATAATAGTTGGATAAATCGAGATAGGATAGTATGAATGTATGAAGAATGAATACATGGGACAAAGACCGTTAATACGACATAGAATGTGTATACTATTCCTGTTGCTTGGCAATGTTATACCTACTCATTGTTTGCTCGGGCAAAAATCCGATTCGATAATATTTGATGTCAACGCTGAAGAATGGTGAGATTCTTGAATAATGTTTTCTATTATAAACTACCGACTCGATATACACTGGCAAACATACGTACATATATTTACTGTCATGCGAAGATAAATATCTGCACAAAACTGCAAAAATGAGATAAGCTTAGATTTTTGCACCAACAACTATGCAACATAGACATTCATCCATAACAAATAAGCTCGAATATATTTTACAGTAAATACAAAAGGGCTATAGTGTTCGGTCGTGTGTCTACAAATATTTGCAATGAAATTAGTTTTACGTTATTTCTATTCCGAAAATATTCATTGATGAACAATAAATAGTTAAGATTAGAAATTACAAATAATAATGGTGTATTTACGATTTGCAATATATTTATGTATCTGAGTAAGTAAATGATTGTAATTTCAAATATTAGTTACTAATTGGCTCGCTGTGAATGAACGTGAAAAATCATATTATTGTATTACAACGAGCTAAAACCATGAGTTTGAGGTGATGTAAGAATGCATTTGAGAAATAATTCCAATTTGCGCAGGAAACTAGTTACTAGTTAGTTAGCAACAATCAGGATGACAAATGATGTAGTTCATATTTCAAACGTCAGAGGTCGTCACGGATAGAACATTTAACTGTTTTATATGCATCACTTGCAATGATTTGCACAATAGATGATAATGATAATTGATTTTTAATTTCGCGAAAGTAAATAAAAAGTAATGATGTGGTCATAAGTTGATTGTTATCCGGATTTACACACACAAAATAACAAACAGCGCAATATTTTCTATTCTTTTATGTTTTGTAAATGTTAGAAAATCATCATTTATCATCTTCAATGGGTAACCTTCAGCTTCAACTCGATTATATTATTGCAAAATGTAAACATACAAATAAATGACATATTGTTCGAAATGTGTAAGACTTCTTAGAAATTTATGTCAATTTGTTATTTCTGTTCAACATTTTATTAACAATTACCAAACAATAATAATCATTTCTTTTGTAAGTTACTGAGACACCGTGTTATTCTCGGTACAAGAAAAGACAGCGATTTTTTAATTAGAAGGAAATTGGTTGTGGCCAGCACAAGACTTTCGTATACGTTAGGTATTATAACCGATGTCAATTGACAAATATTAAATTATTTGAGTATATTTTGTTTCCTTTTCAAAAAGCTGTCGATTTACGATTTATTAACTCCCCATACATGTGTATCTTTTTTAACGTAATGTAATATAGTATATCATAGTACAGCAATGATTATTATTTAGAAATAAAAATAACAATTTCTCATGATTTACATCAATCTACTTAAACACAAATCACCGTCTTATAGAAATGATAGAGTAGTAGAAGTAACATCAATTTCAGCTGTAAATTGACAAAGAGATCACGGGCAAACGGATACGCGTGAAAGGGGTGAGCAACAAAGATGGACGGCATGAAAAAATGTATATCTTTTCTTTGTCCAGCGGTGTGAAAAGACTGCATTATAATACTATGACGACAATGGGGATATATAATAATATAAAATGATTTATCATAGTGACCGGCACGGCACAGCACGGCACGGCACGGCGCGGCCTATACGCTATTATATTCGTTTTCAAAGACACGACGAATCCAGGAGCCGAGCCGATGGATGCTACTATATGCATGACCGAATATTATACATAGAGCAATATTCTCGTATTCATGATCCATGATATTGTGTGAATGTGTGTGTGTGTGTATTAGTTGATGTGTGGATATTTAATTCATTTGAAAATTGTCTATATATTCTTCTCCAATTATTCAAGGTAAAACTTCCAGAAAAGATAGAAATTAGGTTTTGTAACTTACTTATATAAGAGAATGTTATAGACACATGACCGAATGCCTTAGCTCTTGTGTGCTTCGTATGGCAAGCAAAAATAAATTGATTGAATAATAATGTTGAATATACAGTAAATGAAAACATGTATCAGTTGCAATAAATTTCTCTAAAAGCATAATTGGCAATAAATATATTTCATTTGATAAATCATAGATACACCTTAATTACAAGTATGCGTGTGAAAATTGTATAAATAATGTTTTATCGTATAAGCCAACAACTAATAACGAACGATGAAATCATAGAAAAAATACTACATCTGTACGAAAACATGTTTCGTGCGAAATCTTATGACGTACGGCCCTGTAATTTATAGATAATATACGCTTAGAAAATATTAATAGTGTTAGGTATATATTCATGGAATGAAAGATTAAGCATTAAGCATGATGCTTTGTAGCTTGAAAATGCTATCTTAATAAATTTCCGAATGAAAGACACAGACACACAGACAGCTCAGGTGCGAAGGATCACAGGTGGCCGATGGACACACGTATATCTATGTTGTGTGTAGGTTTACGTATGACTATTCTTAGATACGTACGTTGGACGTTAATGCTGAATTACTACATTTGTAGCTTCTTTTCTTTTTCGCATCCAGCATTTGAAGTCAGTTACACATTATACCTTATATCTAGGCTGCGATTACGAGAAATGCAGACATATTCTATTATTTTTACTTTTTTAATCTTGAAATTTGAATGTGACTATTTTCGGAACTCTAAACTTGTAATTCCGTTAAAATATTATGATTACAATTCTTATTTTTAGATTTGGTCTAAGAAAATAAAAATTTGTAGGCATCCAATTCTTTATAAAGTAAAAAAATTAAATACTGTTAATTTTTTTCAAGTTTAATTTAAAACATCTTTCTAAATGTGCTAGATTCTTTGTAACTTATGACTTTCCGAACGTTTCTATGATTAACGTGAACTTCATTTACAGATTCCAATTGGATTCTAAAACCGGCAAACAACTTTGACTGATTAAGTGTTAGATTGTGTTTAATGACTTCATATATCATATATTTTCATTATATATGTATTTTATTCACAACAAGAACACAATGTTAGAACAGGACTGGACAAACTTGCATTACCTTTTCTATAATATCAATATTTTGAATATGGAATATATATGTATAGATATTGGACATCCCTGGTTTGATTATTTTAAATACTTGTACAAGATAGCGTGCTGTTCCGTAATTTTTGTTTATCGCTTTCCGAATCTAGGATTCCTTAAACGATTCTTCGTGAGTTTGTTATATCGTGAATAAAATAAATAAAATAAATAAAATTCCCCGCTGAATATAATAATTAGATATTTCGATACAACTATATTTCCAAATGTTTTTCTGAAATAAAAACAGTTATATATATTATAGGTATAGTTATACATGATTTTTTGCAAAAATATGTTATTTCTAACGTAATTTAAACATAACTCAAAAAATAGACAAATCTATTGATGGTGATCCCCTCTTGGATTGGTTTTAAAATCAATAATAAAATTACTGGTCCTAAAATGTACAAAACAAAAAGCTAGAGTTGTTTTCACTCGACATTTTATCATTTCACCTTCTGTATTAATAATAATTCTTTTATTTTAAATTCACCTTACGATTAGATTAGATGAGCTGTAAGCATTGCTTGTTTCTAAAGAGCAGTAATCCTGTATGTGTGTATTCCTTATGTTTACCAAACAATAACAATTCGAACAAAAAGATTTGAAATTCGCATAACATTGACGTCTTAATAAAACTGTTCATTGAATACTATGGAACTAATCTGCTATATAAATGCGTGAGCGCTTCTTTGCAGCAAGCAGCGTATTATGCGTGCGCCCTCCTTATTCCCTCATCGCTCCGGGGAGCCACCAGGTGTGTACAGCTCTTACGTTATACTTTTATCCAAAGAACAAAGTCTGTTGAAGAGACAATTGTGACAACAACAACAAAAAATAACTGGTATAATCCTTATATCTGTGTGGCACCCTATCTGTTCTCTGTGTTGGTATATTCTCCCTATTATTCTATTCTAGTCACACATGATTAGTGGTTCACTAACACTTTTATCATCAAGTTGACGAAAATATGATTCAATTTATTGTTATATTTAACTAATAAAACGAATAGCATTGTGATATTACCGTTCCGGCAAATATTGGAAGGAGTTTAACAAAATTTAGAATAACTACATATAATATCAGTACGTATTAGGGTGCATTTATAATAGAATTTTTTCACGCCAAGTTAAATAGCTAACGAATGATAACCATCCTGCTTGCTCACTAAACTTGATAGAGGTAGGACAGGTTGTCTATATTGGTGCGTTAAAGATAACTAATTTTACTCGGAAACTTGACGTGAAATAAGGCAATTATAAACAGGTCCTTTAGGTATCTAGTTCTTTATACTATCTATAAAACGAAGGACCCTTTTATATTTGCCCTTAGAAACAATAAAATACATCAAATTACTCTATAAAATATTATTTTAATTTGAATGTATGAAGAAGTGTTTTTAGTTGAAACATAATAGCTTTTTAAATGAAAATGTGGCCTATACTTGACTATCTTATACGTAGTATTCATTAGACATATGTATCCCAAACAAACTATCAAATCAACCAATATATACAATATTGTACCATTTAGCTTATTATTTTATTATGTTATTACATTTTGTTTCTACAATAAAAAATATAGATTGTTCCCGTTAGTATATTAAAATATAATATTCAATATGTAGTATATTTCAATATTAATTTACAATAACGAATTCGCTTGATGCTCAGTCGATTTATTGAGGTCAAATAATAAGTATCAAATTATTTGAGTCTCTTTTGTGTCTTTGTTAAAATGTAGTCAAGGTATAGTTCATACGATTTATTAAATACAAGGGTATCTATGGCAACATAAACAAGATATTTTAGATTTTCTGTAGCTGTCTTCTCGTAACTGGTACATTTTTTTAAGAAACTTTTCAAGCAAATATTCTGCGAAATATCAAATATTAATATCTATCAATATATACATTTTCCGTAGCCGTTTTCTCGTAACCGATACATTTTTTGATAAAAGTTTTCAAACAAAAGTTGTGCGAAATATTAATGTCTTTTATTATGAACATAACTATTTTTGCCATAAGTGTAGCCGTTCTAGTGATATTGCAGAAAGGACAAAAAATGCATAGGGTAAACATGCACTTCTGGTTTGAATTAATAATAGAAACATCTCTTCCAAAATCAGTGATTATAAGATTGTTTCCTTCTTAAAAGGAGAACCAATGGTTATAAAAATGTACTCTTAAAGCATATGATACTATATCGGAATTGGTAGTCTTGTTGTAACCAACCAGCGAAAACAAAGGCTTCGCAGAACAATGGGATGCGGTGCGCGGGCGCCAGCCTCAGCGTATCGACGCTTATAATCGACGTGGGCGCGTCCCCCGGCGTCCTCTTCGCCTGACAATAGGCTAGAAGAGGAGCGCGCGCTACTACTACAATAGACTCCCCTTTCGTTCCCCGCAGCACCCCCCCGCCAAAGCGAAAACACAATGCACATTGTGAGCTGTGCGAGTTGGCGGATTGGACGTGGTGCGGGGGTGTGGCCTCGTGCCCTGTACTGGTTGGCGATGTGATTCTCTCTACGTGGCCACCTATTGTGTTTTGTGCACTCTCTGTGACGCATATTGTTCACAGACGAAGTTGGGAGGAGGTGCTGCTTGCTGCTGCGCCACAATAGTCAATTCCTTCCAAATGTATAATTATTACATTTTGTTGCAATGACAAACTGGATTATTATTTCTAATTTCTATTCTTAATTACTAATTGGTTTACTGCAAATGCATCTTTAAGATATATTCATAGTGTAGTAATTTAGCGTAGAAATTACAAGTAATAATTTCAGTTTGTTGTATGACATACAATGCGAATGTTCGCAGCAATAAAATTTAGAATTATTGTGTTATTTTTGCTGCATTGATTATCATAAATCAAACGGGATAATTATTTGTAATTACTAATTGGCTCGGTGCAAATGTAACGATACAGTCTATAAAGGAATATAACTTAAAGTTTACTTAACTTAACAGCATATATTTCGTGTATTGAATCTTTTGACAAATTCTCAATTAAATATTTGTGAATCAAATCTACGAAATTAATTAATATTTTCGTACTGTCACTGTTTTAAATAGGGATAGATGTTTGTAGACATTTCAATCGATTAATAGGCTATTAAGGTAATTCTATAGGCGAATGTACATGTGTAAGTGTTGATGTAAAACGCGCCGCGCCGCCAATGTCAAGTTATTGGCTGTAATGAATAGAATAAAACGTGGATGCAACTCTGATGCGTTTATATTTACAAAATCGTGTTCTGTAAGGAAGCATCAAGAACGCGTGCTCGTGCCATGTTTGTATGTATGTACGTCTGTTGATGATTACCACTCAAACATGGTAGTTGTTTGATTGCCAGTGGAAAATCACTTTATGGCTGAACATTGTTTAACAATACTGATTTATGGTGACTTTATAACGTTAACAAATAACGTACAAACAAGTTTTTATATTCGTCATAAATTATGCTTTGATTGTAGCGTTCATCATACCATTTAAGCATTTTCTAACTGTTATTCGCGATTATTTTTATATTTTATGATAATTTCATGATACTGTCTTGCCTATATTGTTGTAATAAAACAAAGTAATTTTAGCTGGCACCAGCCACGACATAACCCACCACACATACCAAATAAAACTACTTTTTACTTTCTTATACGAATGTATATACAGAAATATATATTAGTCTAGGAAACTCGAGATTTTATCAGAAATACACGTTAAATAAATGTGTGTGTGTGTGTGTTTGCGTGTGTTTTCGTGTATGTGCGTGTGTTTGTGAACGCCAAAACTGTCAAGGGTAAAATTTTAGAAAAGTTTTTTACTCCTGCAACTCTATCAATACAATAATAATGAAATAAATATCCTTTATCACATAGTATTATAAAAATACTAAATACTTATTTCGATAACTAAGTTGTCATCATAAATAACTTTATCTTAAATTTTGTATGATAAAGGGTTTAGATTTTAATATTATTGTAAATATACAGCCATAGAGTCTAACTTATTTGTTAATACTATTTCAATATCTTGGACAAGGCATGAGTTAGAGAATAAGTGATTAAAAGTTGAGTAAAGGTCACCCCAGTTTTTTATTTTACTAATATTATTGAATTTATATAATTAAATTTGCTTTGTATGATTAGATTATATATTATTGATCACTGGAAATGCATTCGATCGAATATTTGAGATATGCCCTGCTATCTATAAACAACTGTTCGAACTATTTCATTGTAGCTTCCTCTACGACTACGTCAATAGATGTCTCTGTAGTATATGCAACCAACGTAACCTTGGTGTATGCCAAAAAATCTAAATTTAGGATTGTTGAGCAGTACTTATTTAGGTGTTTCATCGAATATTTTTATATTTGAACACTATTTCAAATTTTTCATTTTGTCTAATTTTGTATTTGTATACAACTGTTATATACTGCCAAATTACTAATACGTGAATTGCATAGAGTCTCTTCATTAGGTAATAATAATTAATAACTAATCATAATGCATAATTGTTTTTATGATTGACATACTTTACGAATTAACTGTTTAGTTTGAATGTGCACCAGTCTTATAGAATTCGGCATTTTGGTAGCACAGATTGTTATTTCGGAAGTCGATATATATAGAAACCTCTATAGTACATCTTTCATTTCTATATTAATAAAGTTTTGCCCAATAGATGTCTCATTACGTCTGTTTGTAATTCATCCTCTTTATACTAGAGTTGGCATACTAAGACCAGGAGTAATATACCCTACCCGGACTAGGGTCTTTGAACTGTGTTGTGGCGTCTCGTTCATAGATGTAGCAGCATATATATATCTGGCCTGTTTTTAGCTCATTAAACGAACAAACGAGCTATTGTGTTCAGTTGTGTGTCTGTCACATTATTATTATACCTTATCTTGTCTCTAAAGATTATACAGGTTATGGTAGAAACCCTAAAATAAAATTACTTATTTAAAAGTTTAATAATACAATTGCTTTAAATTTTATGCTCACCAACAAAATTTGTACGCAAGTTTTGGTTTATTTACCCAAAATATTAGTATTTGTATATTTTATATCTGCATTAATAAATCCGTGGTTATTAAATTATTTTTTTATTATGTTCACTGAAGCTTGCCGAGCTGAAGGCATAGGTGCTTGTGTATATACTAGTTTTCTCTACTTTCAGTAACAATTTTGCAAATAATATTATTCTACATATGTTAAGGTAAAGCATCCAGTTCGAAAAAGAAAATTGGTCCTAGTTATTTTTACTAAAATAATATTAATACACAGTTTCGGAGACGAAAGTTTCCAAAATGTTCCCTTTATAGTTTTAATTTTTTATCTCCAAAACTTTTCAATAAATATATTTTGTTTCCACATGAGTAGTTTTATGGAATTAAGAAATATGACCAAAAGTGTAACAATGAGTTCGAAATATCTTTTTATTCATTAAATAGTCATAAATTTACGGAATATCTTTGATTGCATCGTAAAAATAGCATATTTCTGATACTGGCTATATTAATATTCGCCGCCCACAAATAGGTGAGCGGAGAGCGGCATTATTTCAAACTAGACGTAGCTGATGGTTTGTCTTAACAAAAATGTGCTATAAATGTGTAGCAATTAAAGCTTGTCTCCTAGAATCTGCGTAGTAGTAAATAGAATAATAATAATCGATATTTGATAGCAGCGTTCAATTCTATTTTTTCTATTCTGTTCGAATGACGGCCGCCGGTTTCGTCGGTGACGTATCTGTTTTTGCGTGCAAGTCATCTATCTCTTTCGGTCGACCGGTGGAAGTCCTTCCGCTACATTTACCGTTTCCTGCAAACATGCTCGCCATTCCTGCTCCAGCCCTCGGTTCTCACCCCCATGCCCAGCACCCGCGGATACGCCATCATCAGCCAACAGCAGTCACACACAGTTAACAATTCGTTCGTAATCGTAAACGTAACTGTTGGACGAAAATCACATTGATGCTCTACGTGTATGGGTGTGTATGGGTGTGTGTGTGAACAGTTCGACCTTTTTTCGTGTGTTGGTTTTGTTTTTATCAAACGGTTGCGAATTTAAGGAATTGTTTTAGCTATAAATATTAATGAAATGGAAAAATTAAGTGCCACTTTTTAAATTTACAGGGACAGGCACAATCATACAAATAATAAAAATAAATTGAATCTGGAGTGCTCGTCACTCGACTTTCTTCTACTTAGATTTCACTATATATAGCGTTTTTGTGTCTTTAATTCATATTACCATTGACATGATACAATATCAATATGTGCGGTAATTTTAATATCTATAACTATTATAAGAATCACTCGAGTCGTTTTCGAGATGTTCAAAACATGACACGAGTAAACAAGCAAATATAGGAATTGGTTTTCTTTCCAAATCATAAATTCAATACATCATAATTTTATTAATTACCAACTTACAATTAGTCAAAAATAACATTAAACAATACTATTTTTATATTCAACAGTATTCACACACACACACACACACACACACACACACACACACACACACACAGTAAGCTAGACAGACATTACGTATTAGAGTGTAATAAAAACTTTTAAAATGAATAAAGTTTGTTCTGATTGTGTACCAAATGTGTAAACAAATTTAAGGAATAATAATGAAATTTAAAATATTCAATGAAATATTTTCTTTTGAATGTTTTTATGCTCACCAATTACGATAGAACAAATGATTGAATTATCTCTTCAAAAATTAGGGATTGTAAAGGTGTATTCACAGCAAAACAATTGGTAATTTAATTTTGAAATTACAAGTAATAATTCCAGTTTGTATTATGACATGCAACAATTTTTTTAATTAATTTTGTCGTTTTGTTGCTTGAGTATTATTTGTAATTTCTAATCTAAATATCTAATTAGTTCGCTGTGAATATAGCTTAAGTGTAACACGATTTTCGTAAAAACGACAGATATTTAAGTCATACGAAGCAGATGTCTATAAGTATTTAATCGTTAACAGAATTAATATACTAAGTAAATGCTATTATCCAACTATCCGGAAAACTATTGTTCACTTTTAATCATTTTATAATGAAACGCGAAGACGTTAATATGTATTGTGTCGGGCAGATGTCTCTGAACAAACATGACAATGTTTCCTAAGAATGTCCATTAAAATTGTGTCTGTCGAGCACGTGACAAAATTGAAATATACGAAAAGATCCGCGATTGATCTTACAAGACACACGTTAGAAAAGAATCGCTCAACTAAAAACATTGGAAGTAAATACAGATGCAGCGAATGTGTGTTCCTGTATTTCTTTACATTTACGTATCGATGAACATGAATAAAGTTCAGTTCTTGGACTTTGCTTGTATAGAAGATGGCAGATGGTACGGGGGCTGCCCATACGCCCGTAATTCAAAATAATACACCATTCTAGATAATGTATTACATTTACACAACACTATACATACATATATGCTTCTATTTATTGGTGACAATGTTTCGTGAAGTGTATGACTATTGAAGAGGACTTGTACCTACCTGCCCCAACAGTGTCACACCGACTAAATATTCACTATTAGCTCTGTTAGATGTGCAATGATATATAAAGCTCCTTAAAAAAAAAATATTGAGTGCTCTTCACTCGATTTCCTTATACTTAGTTTTCACTATATATCTAATATTGTTTTATTGCGTTTTAAATTAATTCAACAATCTTATCATTCTCGGCAACAAAATTAACGTATTATTACATAATTGTTTTGATGTGAACTTTAGTATTATTTGTCATAAAACCAACTGCGGATTACTAATTATAGTTTTTAATTTGGTTAGCTGTGAATGTATTTTACTCATAATTTTATGTTTGAATGGTTTAGTATTAATAATTTTAATATAGCAACGTGTGTAATTCGTTTTGCGTTGTGTTGTTTGATCGATGGGAAAATGGCAATAACGGGAATATCGCATCACAAGTATTATTAGTGATATGTGCAAGACATGTCATGTCATTGATTCAGTGATTGCAAAATGAGTCGGAAAAATGGTGTGCTCGTTTACACGAATTGGTTCAGCATTTTCCAGATCAGTTGGCGCGACAGACGATACTGATTATCGTTGCTCGCTGCTCGTGTATAAATTCTGCTCAACAGTGTAACCTAATATATGTAATTCAGGCAGGGAGGATGAGGGTGATCAACATACAGAAACATCTGTATCGCTTACGATATGATGATGAATTACCGTCAGATTGCATTCATTGAACTCGCCTCATACTACTAATGTGCCTGTAATTACGAATCTACATTTCAAGTGCCACTCTCTGTATACATTATACACGTATAACAAACTTCTTAAACGAACTGGAGTGGCTGACAATATTGCTATATTTTATTTTAAATTATATGAAACAATAACAAAATAAATTGTAGTTACTACCAATTATAATATCTTTCATTTTTATAAGAATTACTTTTTCACTAACTCCTAACGATTTTGAGATTTTGAAAATGGTATTCAGAGTAGACCATTACTTCCGGTTAAGATTGTTTTTAATAATACGAGATGCACACTGGTGCAAAGGACCATATATATATACAAGACTAAAAATATTTCAAACTTTTTACGTAAATACACTTCTTGACCATCTCTAGATCGACTCTTCAGAATTACGTCTGTGTGAATGTGTCTCTAGAGCCAAAACTGGTGAAGGAAAACTTATGAAATTCCAGGTCTTTTGTACATACTGATGAGCTAATGAAAAATAAATTTAAGAATGAATAGTATGTTTAGAAATTATAAGGTTTCATTTAAAATATATTTAAGGTGGTATCGTCCAATTTCATTTAATCTATAATATAATAAGCAATATGTATGTACAGTTATAGCATAACAAAGGTATCTGCGTTTTAATTAAAATGTTATTGTAAGACAAGAAGCGGACAAAAGCAAAGAATTCTCAAGTTCAGCAAAAAATCGTAATTTTCTCTTAAGAAGATGTCGGTAGACGAACAGCACGATGCGACGATAGCCCTCTTACAATAACAATAACAGCTCTGCTATCGGCGCAATATTGCACACACAACAAAAGTTTCGCAAGCCAGCCCAGCCAGACATTCAACCCAACTGGACCGACCAACAGCACTGTTTGCTTCGATAGCTTTTAAAAGTTCCTCTTGCGATATTACTTCTCTTTTACTCGAGGTGCTTTTCATTCTCTTTGCTATTATCCAGTCGTCTGTTTTTTTTTTTCTGTTCTTTTTCCTTCTTTGCTTCTTTGCCATCATGAATATGAGGACAATGAGACAGGCGCGATGAAAACTAGCACATTTCATGTGCACTGTCACGGAATTAACACACGTTCATCATATACCCCCTTTCGCAGATCAACTGCTCATGGTTCTTGTCTATTTTTTATCCGTTTCGTTTGTGAGGTTAGATTGGACCAGCTGGTTGCATTATGCTATCTCTTACAAGGGTTCATATTGAAGTTTTGTGGTATATTACGAGATATTGATATTCCAAGTTGACAAAAGAATATCTGCATTATCCTACACTGTAGAACATTCTTTCGTGAATACGTGGATTCAGAGTTGGGCAGGAATTCAAATCAAAAAGAATTCTTTTTGGGATATAAATTGAAGTGTTTTTGATAATGAGGACTTACGGTTTTGGAATTAATTTCATTTGAATTGAATTTGTGAATTATTAAAGGGCTGGAAGCCCTTAAAATGGCTTCATATATACTGTGCCCGGGCAAATCTAGTTATATTAATAACAACATCAAAAATAGAACGAAGAGTCATCGAGTAAGCATAATTCGGATTTTGTGTCATGTCATCAGTACATCGTCAAATGGCATAAAAACATCAGTAAAGTGCTTTGGCTGATGGCATCGAACGTCAGAGACACGAATATTCTATCTCCGACCGACTGTGTGTGCTAATGGCGGATGGTTTGAAACCACGTGACGATGATGGATGGTTATCGTGGATGCGCCAATCACAGGCGTTGTGCTATCCGGTCACTGAACGTTTGTTCCTCTTGCCAACCGATCCCATCAACGCAACGGACGCTCTTGTCCGCGCTTGCCACGCTAATCAAATCAAACGGAGATCTGTAATTAATGGTTTGAGTCTTCACTGCACACCACCAGAATGAAATATCCCTGAAGCATTGGTTTCAGCTACTTTCTACGACCGTAACTCAACAAACCATTATTTCTATCGTATACAATTGATTAGTATAGTAATTGAATATGTTTAAAATTGTTTCGAAAATGTTTAAATATTACTGTAAGCTTAGTGAATGCTGTGATCATAATGGAATATGTTTCTAAGGCTGACCAAACTATAATAATACACATGATCCATTTAATAAAGTTTATGTTTCGAGTTCACATTAGGGATTTGTATCTAAATTATAATGCAAATATTGTATATTGTTGTTTAATTTATAATCTATGCAACTAGCATTATTTGTAGTATACAGAAGAAAGTTTATGTATGTGCAACATACGGCCATATTACACCCTCTGCTCAGTGTAATAATGTCTGTGTGTATACGTAATGGTGAGTGGGATAGTGTGAGTCGGATTACACGGTGGATTGGTCACGAATGGACGCATCTCGTTTTAGGGAAGTTCATTTGGACAGCCGGTGGGAGCTGGGTGTTGGGAGCACGGCCACGGCCACGGCAGACGAATGTTCCGCCGTGTGTCTGACAGCGCCGCGGAATTGGAATCGCTCTCTCATACCCCACGTTGTCTGCTACTGCCAACACCGCTCTCTCTCTCTCTCTATATCTATGTATGTGTCAATGCAGGGCTGGCCTACGCTAAACCAAACACAGGCACAAGCATCAATGCCGTCAGCTTGCCATCTAATAATCTATTTAGTGAACATTTATTTATTTATACATTTTCTTAACAAAAACTATTTTGAAAAGAAAATAAACAATAATGACAATTATTATTCTTAATAATCTAAAAAAATATTAGTACAAAATGTATGTCCGTTAGTAAATTTGTAGTGAATACGTGCCTGTGAGCGGCATGAATATATAACTGTATATCTGATATCGCGCAGACTGGATCTGATAGCTCAGCGCCCGTTGCATTGTTGTGTGAGCCGTATGCAGAATATTGTATTGCAAAACGATTTCTCTCAAACAAAAATATACATGATCCATTTTAAAATGTTAATTGGTTTATCCCGCTGATTAAATGGACTCGACTTACCCTTCAAAATTCAATTGTCATTTAAACATTTTTATTTGTATTGTTGCGCAGTTTTCCTATAAAATTTAATAAAACAGTCTGATAGACTCTACCATTAAATTGTCGTTTAGCTAGCAAATATTTCGTGATATTTGACAATAACGTAGATTCTATAAGACATATAATTGTTACTTTTCTTACACTGTAACAAATGCACGCAAATTTAAATCGTTTTTACTATAAAACTATATAGCATAAGTGCAGTATATTGCGATATTTTGTTATGAATTTGATTGCTTTGAAACAATAATGTATATATTTTAATTTCTGCAACTTTTATAATATACATTTTTTCTTTAACTTCTGGTTAAATAATTGTTTTCAATTTCCATCTAGAAATATTCAAATCTTAAATTCAAAATGCTATATTTCAATTTTCAACAGTTCAGCGATAATCAAAACGTGTATTTTTGTTTAAATGATGACTCCAAAATTTTGCTTGTTGCAATTCTTCTTTCCCAGCAAACAATTTGAATCTTGTGACATCTATGTGATTTTATAGTGACTTAACATGCGTATGTTAGGTCTCGGCGACATCTCAGGGAAGTCATATTAATGAATGTGTTTGCTGAGCATAAACAATGTACTATTCAAAATGTAGTAAAAGTACTCAAATTTTAATATAATTTTACTATATAATAACTTAATAACTTTATAAGATAAATTTTCATGTCTAATTAAATTCATTTTTTACGGTGTAGTTTTGAAACTGCGTAAGACTGCCTAAAATCGGGTTTAGATGCATTTTACTTATTAAATTATTCAATTCAACATTTCACCGTAAACGACAGATTTCATAGCTTCTATAAATTAGAAAAAGTGGTGCGGTTGGAGGCACGAGCCGAGCCGCCCTTGGGGCCTTTCACGCTCCAAGTGCTTCTGCATTCCCTAATTGGTTTAGCCTAACCCACCGAAGTTTGCTTAATTCTGGCCGCATTGATATCACTGACAGATGTGTCCAAAATTGCGATTGTATTACATCTTTTTCCATCGGTCTCTCTATTCTCTTCTTTTTTATTTATGCCCCCCCCCCCCCCCTTGCGCCCCCCTTTCGCTTGTACATAGTGCTGTGTGCGCCTCTGATCCCATTGTGTGTGGTTGTTCCGCATCGGTTAACGCGCACATCTAACGTAATTGTAAATTCATTTCGCTTCGTAAATGAAATTATTTTAATTTGTTCGAAATCGAATCAACCACACAGATTTTGCGGTTCTTTTGCGTTTGCCATTCTCGCCGCCGACGGCAACGCCAACAATCTTATCGCGACGATATTATTATTAGATAGAGTGGGGGAGCGGTATCTTTTATTGGATTGATTCTAGATCAAAGTGATATTTGGCTCAATCTCATTTCGGGTTTGGTTGTAATCATAATTGCATTTGAATTGTATTATATATATAATACATATATAGATATATATATATAAGCAATAACATAATAAATCACATTTTCTATAAAACTGTGTATATCTTGACATCATTTTATTGTTGTATTTGCAGATGCAGAATAATCCCAAGTTTCAAGATGAAAGAAAACTGAAGAACATTGAAGATAAGGTAATTGAAACTAAGCATTTATATATATATATATATATATATATATATATATATATATATATATATATATATATATATGTATATATATACATATATGTATATATATATTAAGATAGGGAAGAGTTGCTAAAGTCGTACCTCTTCAGAACATTGAATTTTAAGGCGAATTTGGTTTACTAATTTAAACATGTATTTCGACAAATCAATAAAGTAACGACTTACTTTTCAATCTAGGACAATTAAAACTATTTATAAGAACATATTAATTAAATTTCCTTTAATTTTAGAAATTGATCAAAAAGAACGATTATAACAACCGGTATCACAAATCATACTAACTTATCTCCAAAATCGTAACAGTTCCTTTATGTAAAGTTTGCAATAAAAGTATTAATTTATTTATTCAATACTATTTTGAAAATTAATTAATTATAATTAATTACAGTTAATAACTATATTCAATTAGTTTACACAGATTAAATAATTAAAGAAATATTGAGCAAGTACGATTTAGTTGATCAGTACGCATTGGGCAACTATATTGAATTGAAACCAACATCTCTAACTTCCATGCAACATAGTTACTAAAACATTTTACAATTTCAACCACAACTTTGTGACAAAATCGCTATAAACTTTTATGACCACATTTTTATATATTTTACGAGCATATTCTTGTGTCAGTAATTTTATTACAAGCGTCAAAGATGCATACATATACATATATCAATTTATAATATTGAATATATAAATGTCTCAATTTGTGTTGGCCACTGGACTATATGGTATAAAACGAGCACCGGTTCAGTTACCCCAGGGAAAAGGAGCACACGTTACCACTAACAAGTGAAATGCGCGTTCGGTCGGTGTGTCGATAATAAGCCTCGCATCGTTACCGACCCGACCGACCTGACAACCCTATATAGCCAGCCCGCGTTCTTGCGAAACGAACGAACATCGCATCGAACATTGCATTGCTGCTCGCCCGCCCGCCTTCGATTACGCCTTTTCTCACTTCACACACACTCACCAAATCGAAAATCAGCGGCGTGCACATTGCCTTTTCTCACCAGCCATCTCTATACTACTTTCAATATATTAGTGTATTGAGATCAAAATATAAAACCGATTTAATATCGCATATTTAAAGCGAACTCTATCCATATTGATCATATTTATATTCACAAAATTTGTCAAGAACTATTAGAATATTTATTAGAAGCCGATCTGATGTAAACAACAAGCTAGCGCACATATTATAATGTTGCCATGTCAAATGACGGATCGTTTCAACTATATTAGTATCTAGTTAAAGGTAATGCGTAATCAGGCTTGTGAAATGGCCTGAGCGCACCGTTGCGTGACGTCGCATTGACTGTAGGTGCGGGTAAGGTGACACTATGGATACCGCCATCATCGGCAGGGGACGCGCACACCACTAACTAGCTAATTGGCATCTAGAGAATCCAGCCGTGTGTATTTCTACGTACTCTCTGTATGCATGGTAACCACGCTTGCTGCCATCACAGACGACTGCGTAACGCGCTGTAAATAAAACTGAAGAAGAGGATTATCTATATAGTAGTACCTTTGTAGCTTGTTAGCAAACATGCATGCAAAAGGCTTTATACGATGCACTTTTTGTGACGGCATTATTATTAGTTACGTTGCTGATACTTCAAATTATTTTCATATTCACTTGCTGTCAATCTATAAGAGGCTATACAATTGTTTATAGGTGCCTTGTACCTAAGCTTGCTTTTTTATCTATTCACAATATCACTGTATAAATATTAAATCGTCATAAATTGCAATGTATGAATGATACATTTCATCAAATTTAAAAATGTTCCATTTTTGATGTTAATAATAAGCGTTTGGCGCTGAAAATAAGTATGTTGCTCGGTGAGTGCGTGATGTTCGTTCACGTGTGCTTCAATCTGACACAGTTGGTGACATGTGCGTACGTGGAGTGGGTGGGTGTGGAGAAGGTGTTATTGCCACTTCACGTGTTGCGCGCCTCGCGCTATGTGACCTGTGTCGCTACAAGCGGATTCAGTCAACCGATCGTAACTCACCTGCCTGCTGGACCACCATTTTCATATCAGGGAAATTTATTCCTGAAAGTCTGTACATATGTTGTCGACAGCTTGTTCAACTCATACGATCATGTTGCTAATATATTTGAACGTACCATTTTATTTTTATTGATACTTTCCCTAATACTTGCCTCATTCTGAAATGAAGACAATTTTATGTTTTGTTAGTAAGTAAGATATACATAGCGTTGCAGATAGAAAACTAGATATATATATATATATATATATATATATATATATATATATATATATATATATATATATATATATATATACAGATGGATCAGGATGATTATAGTATTAAGTTATATATTATTACTTTCATGGACGGAGGTGTAGTATTGGAATTCAAAACAAAATAAAGCATTATTATAAATTCAGATAGTGAAAGGGTAAGAGAGTCGAGTGAAGGCCACTAGAGCTGATTATTGGCAGTTTCCCTGATTTCTTGTTTTTACATTTAAGACCAGATACTACTCTTATCTTGTCGCTCTAGCGTTCCGGATAAAACGATCTATATGTAGACAGATAGATCTGGATATTTGTAGTGTTAAAATGTACATTTTTATAATATCGACGAAAAATGTATTCTGTATATGAGGTTGAGACTTAGTAAACAATAAAAGTTGCAATTGATGTTCTGTTGTCTTTTGAACCGTTTAACTAATTCGTGCAGCGGTAAAGAGTACACTCGAACAAAACAAATCTGTTTCGTGAACAAATCGTCGTCATCAGAGACACAAAAACCATGGACGCGCACATTTCACAGGCAACCAGCTTCAGGTTAACCGTACACGACAACAACCGCTCGCAGACATGTCCTCATACACACACACACAGAGAGAATCACAGAGATTCCCCTCCCGCCCGCTTCGCCGCCGCCTTGTTCTATCGGTTAAAGGTGATCGCTGAGCCGTCGCTAACACCAAAATTAGATTTTAATTGCGTTTTCTCCGTCGGGTCATTTCCGTTAGAATGGTGAGCGAACGACGACGAATCGGTGGAGCGGTACACCCACCCCCACCCCCTCTCATCCTTGTTGCCCTGTCAACCTGGTAATGGGTAAATTATGTGTAAGTCATTCGCGAGGAGCAGACCAGAGCGTCGATTGCCGCGAGCGTACACACACACACACACCGTTCGTTGTTACGAGACAAGACGTAGACGACGCTTTGTTCTGTCGACAATTTCGCCTCCTGTTCCCCACACAGACCGCCGCACCGATTGTATTGTGATTCGTGTTCACTCGTAGGTTAGCCTTTATATGCGAAACAAGTTTCAAATAGATATTTCCTCCAATTATGTTATTCAGAATGATTGTTTGTAGTTCATTGTACAGGAACAATACAAAAATGTTGAGTTCGATCGTGTGTCTGTTACATTCTCGAAATCAAATTGGTGTTTTTTCTCATTTATAAAATCAACAATTTTAATAATCTTATATAAAATGTGATTTTATGCTATATTTTGTTACCATTTGAGTTATTTGGTGGAGTTGCAACTAAAATAAAAGATCTGTATTGTGTCCCACAGCAAATTTTTTTGTAAGTGTAATGTAAGATTATTTGTTGATATTATTTTATAACTATTGTTCGTATTGCGTCAAGAAGCTCACAAAGCTTCATCGTATTACTGGTATAGAATTGGTAAGCCTCATGCAGCATATATACGAGTACAAGTAGGTGCACGGCCGCCAATAGCGTATTCGACAGTAGAATTTCATTTTGTACGAAGTTCTCTTTGATGTTTTTGATGCGTGACTCGTTTTTGGCTTTTTAACAAACTCATCTTCCGACTTTACCATTTTACTTTGCGCCATTCCCCTTCTTCACTGCTTCTATCTCCTACACATATATGCGCTTTTCTGTCTTCTGCCCTTCTTCCGCCTCATTCTCCTCTTCCAATGCTTTGTGTGCCTTTTCGTTTCTCTGTCTGCTATTCTTTAATTTCTCCGGCTCTGCCTTCAATATCCGGTATAAAGAGTATATGAAGCATGTGCGTTATATACAACCAACTTATTTCGATTTGCTTTCTCCATTTATTTCACGATGTGATTTTGCAGGTTTATATATATATAAATATATATATATATATATATATATATATATATATATAAATCTAAAATGCGTAATATTTAATTATGTACTGTAAATTTTTATTCTGTTACCAAAATAAAGTAAAATTTTGGTTATAAAATGTAAAACGTTAATGGTACTTGTAGACATGAAATAAAATGAACGAGTTTATCAGGGCGTCGCGTCGTTCCATAAATGAGAGCATCGAATATCTATGGTAAAATATAATTAAGAAGACGTACAACAAACAGCGTGCATAATCCAGCGAACAGTGTTAAATCTTGAACGCAAACCACGCAGACAGCCTAAATGATAAATGGAAACAAACAGATTAATGAATCAACTTCACAAAGAAGAACTTTGAAAGCACAAATGCCAATGTGCTACGAGTATTTTCGTGCCAGAAATATGTACATATTCTATAAAATGTGAAATTCACGTTCAAACTGATTCTATAGCATCAAAACATACCAAGACCACTGTCATCATCATCATTATTATTATAGTCAAGGGAACACACAGCCGTGTAAAAGCAATGACAGATATACAAATGGCCGGTGCATTAGCATGGATTTCGTATAAACGAACAAATAAATCATCTGTTGGCGAGCCACACGGAATAATACGTTGCCATCGTTAGGCCAACGGACGTTTTCTTTGCGCGCACGCAAATATGTAAAATTCACGCTCTTCCCCTTAAAAAGGGTCATTGCTATTCTGCCCGCTATTTCATTGCGTTGACAATCGGGAAGGCGCCCTTGTATTTGGCAGAGGCGTAGTGCCTTCTTTTTCAAAATTATAAAGAATGGGTTCATTTAGATTTTGGATGATTTAAACCACTCATTTCAAATACATGCAAAAATGGTTAATATCATTTATTTTAATCTATTTCTCTGTATAAGTACATCTACTTGAGAGATACTGAAAATACGACAGTTTCCTTCAACTGATTTGGCATTAGGGTGTTCACATACACACACAAACACACACAGACGTCCATCTCGAATATAGTTAAATTCGATTCAAGAATGGTGTAAACATGTATTTGCGTTAAAATTTCTAGATTATAATATATCTTGACCTCTTCCAAGAAAATAATTAACAACATTTATAAATATATGCTTATATCTAGCAACCACGAATATTTATATAAATAGACTTATTTTGTATGGGAAAATAAAGACATTAATAATTACAAAAAAAAATCTTCTCATCATTCTGTATAAAAATATAAGCTAGCACAAAAAGTACAGTAAATCCGTCGCATACTCATGAATATAAGGTAAAGAAAAACATACAACACAAAAACATGATACATAAAGACGACGTAATAAAACCAAACAAAAACAGAGAAGTACCGTACAGTGCGGATAGAAAAAGATGGGAGGAGAACACATTTAGTATAAGAAGATATACAAAACTTCATTCGCAATTCGGTGAAAGCGAAGTACGTGATCAACGGAGCATAAACACAGCTCTTACAACTCTAAAAACATAATTATTAATAGATAACACACACACACACACACACGCACACAGATGGCAAGTACTACGATATAACACACAAGGTACCATTGAAATCAAAACCATAAAATGGTGAACATCTAGTTGGGTCTTAGATCTATTGAAGTCGATTTTATGGATACAAGAAATGGTCTTTTATTTGGTTTAAAGAAATAGTTCTATAATCACTTAAAAAAAGTCAGTTCTAGACTGCTAAAATATATAATGTGATTTTTAGAAATATGAAATCTTCGATAGCTATTTGAATTATTATATATAATGTCTCGACTTTCTTACTCGTAGTTTTCATTAAAAATATATTTCCCAATTCCAATTACTGCGTACATGAAAGTAAAAATTCACCAAATGGAATTGACGGTGAGTATATACTCGTATATATACTTAAATATTTGTTTATTTTTCCTGCTTGATCCTGACTTTAGAAGAATAAATTTTGGGGTCATTTTATTACTTTTAACCCGCTTTAAGATTTTTAACAGGAATTTCGGGACAAGCTTGATATTCACAGTTGATATTTATATATAATCTATAAAATTAGAATTGAAAAAATCTTTTCCTCTATTTCTATAAATTACTGCATGTTCAATGATGAAGGATATGTATGTTACTCCGTAGTAGTGTGACTAGGTACAGTAGCGTAGAAACGGGCGAAGTGTATTGATGTGCAGGGAGCCGTAAGTCCAATGCTAAAACTAATTGAAGCTTTGCATTCTGTGTCGTCGCCGTGAATATACAGGTGAGCGTTGCTTGGGCAGGCACGGATAATACAAGCGCTGCTACCGCCCACCACCGGGGCACACGGCACTCAGCTGAATTAGCTCGCGATGCCGTGGACAGCAAATGGCTGCTCGCGATGTTCACTATTTGAACCAGACTCAGGCACAGGAACATACCACACATTCATGATAAAATTATTAAACTTTAAACACTAGTTTAATATTAGTGCTTTTTTTAATACAATAATAGAAAGTAAGTATCTCAAATACAGCAAGAGTTACACTGAAAAAATATTTACCGGAAAATCACTTGTACATGTACGTTTCCCTGGCCAATAAATATAAAAGCTACGTATAAGAAAGTCGAGTGAAGGACACTTCAGTTTATGTTTAGTTAAGGAATAAAATAGCTACGTATATTTTGTGCATAACATCATAAATATAATAGCGATTACATCACTTCATCAAAATACATATGCATCCCGCAACGTAAAAACTTAGAGCAATCAAGCTCAACGGGTTGTTCGGTTTTCTGTTGTGCAGCCGCAAGCTATACAACGTACGCAGGCTAAAGGTAACACTGAATACGATCTAGAGCCAACTTGATGCCGTTGATTTCCCAATTAACGAAGCGTGCGTTATGCCTCGTTGGCTTCAGCAAGAAAATAACCTCTCTACGTCATAAATATGGATGCGGTTCTGTAGTACGCGACGTTACCGCGCCGAGCGCATAATGGAAATTCTTTAATTAAGTTAAGTTCATGAGGGTGCTGTTGGGCCAATGTGGGGCGGGGGGAGCGCGAGAAGGGGACGGTTATATAAGGTACGAACTTGGGGACGTTTGAGTTTTCACAGATTAACCAGTCGTATGACTAAAATATTATGTAGAATACAAGACTACATATATATATATATATATATATATATATATATATATATATATATATATATATATATATATAATGTAATTATTAAAGATGGCGCGATCTGTTTACCTCATCTTAGGATGTGTTTGCACAAGGAATGAATGCAAATTTCTAACACTCAGTTCGAATATACAGGCAACACGTATAGGGAGTATATATATACAGTTATTTCGCTGATGCCATATGTGCTTTTGAAATATGAAATAATTCTATTGTAAATTCAAGTCCAATTATTACGCTACCATATTACGTCAATTGCAATTCTTGGTCAAAGCTCCCGTAACTGAACATTTGACAGCAATATAACGGAACTCTGGTCCGGTCAGATGCGTATACAATATAATCCCATAGTATGGCCCAGTCGGTATTGTAGGGCATTTTAAATTATTGTTCGCTGTATATACACATAAGTATGAGTGACGTTTTGAAGGGCACTCAGACATCGAATACATGCGGTCACTTGGTTGTTTGTTCGCCAATGTAGTAGCCATTGTGTCCGACAGAATATCCAGCTCTGCATTCCATTATAATTCTATAATATGGAAATTATAAATCGATTAGGTTTCATAATCATTCCTGTCATATTCTGTTTCTTTTTTTATTTTCATTTCTTTCGCCCTCCCAAATCGGTTAACCACTGAAGATAATGGCTCTAAATTGTTTAGGATAATGGTGAATGTATTTTCCCTCGCCAATATTCCAAAGCGAACGCATTGATCTCTCCCAAATACCATATATATTGAATCCAGTGATTTGGCCGCTTTGTGCATCTGAATGCCGCTGTAATGCTTATCTGCCATCCAACCTCTTATCTCTAATGAGATCTGTGCCATGGCCTGATTCTGGTCGGGAAGCTCAGCACCCGGTAGTGCTCCCGAATCATTTGTTGTGTGGTGCCTGTGGTGTATGTGGGTGGTCATGCTACATTGTTTACAACAAACATGTCCGAATTTTAGCTGACTTTTGACATGTTTTAATTTGAATTTCATTTGGGATAAAGTTCCGCTTTGTTAGGAGTTGGCGGTGTGGAACACCAACATGAAGATTGACAGTTTCACAAGAAAGTTATTTAGCTTTGTATTTCTTATACATAGCAGAAAGAAAACATTTATATCGCTTAGAGCACAGTTCGAAATTTGAACAATAGACACATTTTTGCTCGCATTTTTGTACTCCTAATATTTTATTAATAAACAATTCTAGTTGCAGGTTCTGGAATTGTTGGTGTAGTACATAGCCATTACTTTGGAGCACTAAGGTGACAACTCTTAGTTTGATATTGGTTGAACAGATTTGAATTCCTTTGAAAATTTGATTGTTTTAATAATGCATTAGGTATATATTTAATAACTGAAAAACTTATAAAATATTGTATTTGGAGGAGCTGGGATTTGAACCCAGGACTTTCAGCATGCGAAGCAGACACTCTACCACTGAGTTACACCCCCTGTGCATGCATCAACTATTAAGTAAGATGTTTAACTTTAATAATATAAACTTTGTTCCGGAAACAAATGTATAAAATTGGATATTTGATTTCGAGACATATTTATTTTTTATGCAATATACCCAGAAGATTATGATAAATTAGTGAAAAAATAAATGTTTTGCGATTCGTAGGAATTTGATCGTAAAGTGCGCAACCAACAATTCAGCATAATAAATATGTCAGCACTAGCGAGAAAGTAATAAATTACAAATGCCATTGGTATATATATATATATATGTATAGAAAAGCACTACTACTACACAGTGGCGAATTGCACGGTGGCGTAGCCTAGCGGCATACACCGGAATTAATGTGTTTTTGTGCGAGGGCCGCGTCTGCTAGACAGATTGCTGACGCGAACTCGCGAATCCCAAAGATTGGATTGCTCATGTACAGTTTACGACATTCGAATATGAAATTATGCATTCCTCCATTATTATCATTTCTGGGAATGTACATATTTTCAGAAACAAGTCGAAGCAATGACAATAATAGATAATACTAACAGTGCTTGATTTATTCAAATTAAAACAAAATAACATTTTCAATGCACATGTCTTCAGAATGTACCCAAAGGCCATAACAAAATAATGAAGTGGTCTTCACTCGACTTTCCTGTTTTAATAATAATACAATATTTTGTTATAAATTTACCCTAAGATCACTATGAGACAAATTCAATAAATTAATTGTATTCATTGATTTTTTTATGGCCACTAATCAAATTAGTTTAGTTTATCACAACAAAATCAGTGGTTGTAAAATGTTAATTTCATTTAAGATAAGAATCCGTTGTAATTCTTTTTTCATGTTTCAATTTTGAAGTTTTTATAGTTAAACTGTTATTTAATTTTCTGAAAACTATTTTTGGCGAGTGTACATGTCATCGTATCGTAGTTCGTAGCGGAATAGGAACGAAAACATATAACAAATGTTCTCTGGTAGAGAACGACACCGCGCGTTCTTTTTAAGAGAGAAAATATGAGAAAGTATTCCAGATTTATTACCAGAAGAGAAGCAGCCTCGCGTATAAATCAACCGCACTGTGCTCCAATGCCATTGACGACGGCGACGCCGACGCCGACGAGGAGAACCACCCCGAAGCCAACATTTTATTGCGCATCGCTGCTGCCTACAAATTTTCATCATGGATACTCATCTTTGCTTTTACTACGATTCTTTCTGGATTTTTCAATAAAAACATTGGAAATATTCGTATGAATATATACATATATATATTTTTAAACTAATCAGGATTCAGAAATTAATGGTTTCAAAAACCATAAATCGACGATACACGCCAAATATAATAAACGTTTTGCGGTTTTATATTTATAGCAAGTGTGAAATTTCGCGATACGGCATAAATTTAGGGAATAATCTACTTCTCCTGTGACATAAAATATTTGAATTCCTAATAACCATACAATGATTACGTATAAGATAGTTGAGTGAAGGACATTATAGAAAACGTAGGTTTTCATTCTGCATGAATTATATTGAAAGTTTTGTAAACACGAAGCTAGTGAATAAACATTTGGGCGCATCTGCAAAAAGATTCAAATAATATCCAGATGCAAAGGCACTGGCCACTACGTTGAACAGATAAACAAAGAACTGGTTCAGTTGAACGAACTGACTTTGAAGGAACGATATTCTTTCCATCATTTATCGATGTCTTTCCCTATACACCGGTTCGCAGAAGACGAAGGAAATAATGCATCCAGTGACGCACAGATACACACGAGAAAGCGAACAACCCTTAACGTGTCATCTCAAAAAAAAACATTCAAATTTGTTCCAGCCCACAGAGCCCTAGCCCTCTATGATGGCCGCTGCAGTAAAAAATATACGTGATGCTGTTTTGTGTTCGTCTTTTGCGGGCTGTTATAATGATAATAATATATTCCGGGAAAGTCAACGCGGTTTTCGTTCGGCAACTTTTATGCTTTATAATGGTGGTACGCCTGCGAATGGAAAATCTCATAAAATTCACCAGACAAGAAATATGACGAATGCGTGTAATAATATTATATAAATTCGTATATGTGATATGCTTTGTGGTTGGTCACAGTATATTACTTTATTTTTAATGTTTTTAAAAAGGGTGCCTGCAGTGCAAGGCATGCTTTGAATACATATTTTTAAGTTATTAAAACATAATTGTTGTATTTTAAATTTGTTTATCGTATATGCATGTATATAGTAGAAGCCATGATGTATGTTCATTAGTGTTGATTAACTCTAAATTTTCATATGCACACTGGCGCATGCGCATAGCGTCTCTAGCTAACAGAATAACACTGCCCTCCACGTAACACTAAAAGCCTTTTCTTTTCAAGGGTTAAAATGATTTGAGCTGAACTAATTTCCAGGAAATGAATTACAAAAATACTGATTTCGTCAAATTATTCAATTAAACAGCTGAATCAGTGAAAATAGACTGTATATGATATGGGCACATGGTGCCCACGGATTAACTTTGGCAATAGAAAATTAAGGCAATTTACGTATTCATGCCTTAAAGAAAAATACGTCCGAATGTATTTAAGGTTGCAAATAATTCAATGAATTTCAATTCAAATTGCAATTCGTAAACATAGTCAACCGGACTATATAGCGTTTTAAAACGGAAGATACGCTATTTCCCGGCATGCATTTCATCTGTTTACATCCTGTCGCGTGACTGTATCAAACCGCCCTCCAAGGAATTTTATTTTGCATTTAGAAACGCCAAAAAGAAATTTACATTTTAAACATCGATTTTTCACGGTGCTCTGTATTATAATTTCATCAGAAGGGCGAATTTAGTATTATAAACTATATTTATACTATATTATATGCCAATAGACGGATTTACAATGTTAATTTATGCATTAGTTACGGTTACCTGATAGTTATAGTTTGAAAGGTTTAATGGATAATTTAATCAATATGAAATTAATTTGGTATTTCTATAGCACAATATTTATTTTTCTATTTGTGTATTTGCTGAAATTTGTATACATTACCGAAGATTAAAGACAGAGATAGATGATGTTTTGAGGTTGAAATTTCAATAACAAAAGATGTATAGTCGCGTGTCATTTCAGAGATATAAAATGGCGGATTCAGTGAGCATGAATGTTACAATTTGAAACATTTTCACGTTGCAAGTTTTCGCATCAAAACAATTTTCGATTAAGATTAAAACTTTGTAGTAATGCTCATTGACACTTTTTGTACAATATATGGCTTTTATATTGACTTTTTAATATAAATAAAATAAACAATTATTACTAGGGGAGTGGAGGATTTTTATATTAAATTAAAAGCTGCAGGATAATTGGAATAACCTAACGTAGTAAATTAAAACTTGATTTATAAAATACAGTTATAAATTTTGTTGAAACCTGCCCATATAACAAAACAGTAATAACAAAGAAGACTACATTACTTTAGTGTTGAAATTCGGTAAAACCGCATTGCTCATCGAAGCATTTTCGCCACAGTTTCATTTTGAAAGTAACGCCGAAACTATTCACGGGAACGGTGGTACGCCTGGCCAATTCTTTTAACTATTCTTCGTGTACACAATGGGGGCATATAAAACAGTGTAGATGTACTGCCACGCCACCCAAAATGATAAGCTCAGACACCGCACCGCACCGCACCGACGCAGGTATTGGTGCAATCGACCGTACGCGGTTTATCCGTAACTAACTTCAGCGCCTTTATACCGGCAGATTGTACACGATATACAATAGAGACTATATTCTTTTATTTTTATATACGCTTTCTTATTTATTTCATGGCGGTTGATTGCAAAGAATATATGCGGTGTGTATTTACAATATTCTTAACTCTATATATACACAAAAAGAATAAGCACTGGTGCAAGCTCGAATGCTCCCAGCGTACTGCGTACGTACACATTTTTAAGAATTGTTTCGATTTTCAAAACTGACTGCAGTTGCGAAACGACATACTTCTCGTAACTAGTTAGAAAATGATAAAAATTACAAAAACAACTACTTGATTTTACAATCATATCTCTTGAAATGTTTAATATTTTCGATATAAAGTTTAAATGATCTTTTATTTTAACCAAATTAGAACACATTAGGAAATGCCTTATTTTGTGTAACTCGTGTGATAACTAAATGAAATATTTCCTAACTAGTTGCCCGCAGCTATTATAACCACAAATTTGCAATATTACAGCCAACACAATATACGTGTAAGTGACACCTATAGAACAGTCTTAATATGCAACCATCGCTAAATAATTGTATGGTGGTGTCTAAACATCGGCATTTTTAGCGGCCGTTAAAAGTACGGTATAGACAGCATATAATCCCCGGTGGAAGAATGGGATATCCATGCTTCTAAGGAGCCGCGCGTCTGTTCTCAGATGTCTCGGTACCAGTTCGGAATACGGATTAATTTCATCGGTCCAATAAACACACCGATACTAACGCTTTTTGTGCACGGCGGTGGACTTAAAACTCTTCTATGTTCTGTGTAAGAAGAACACTGATAGGTTATGTACGTCGGCACCTTTTTACTCTCGTAGCCACCTTCAAAGATATATTTCCTTGGGTTTAGGATAGGATTTAAAATTTCTCACAGTGCAGCTTAGCAAAATGTTTCTTAGTGTTAGTTAATATACACATTTATTAACCACTAATATAAAATAAACTCCCTTAAATATAATATATTCACTCTCAATGTGATCCTTAATATATACGGCATATTTGCAACGAGAGATCTTATTTCTTTATCAACTGGTAACGGAGAAAAAGAATGTATAGTACCACCTACATTTGTCAAGCTGGAAATATTGGTGCTAGCAGTATTTTTTGTACAGTTCCATGTACTATATATACATATATATATATATATATATATATATATATATATATATATATATATATATATATATATATATATATATATATATATATATATATATCAAATTAAATCTACTTGGCAAAATCAACGCTGAACAATGTAAAATATGAGAATACACAATAAGGGTTCTTTTTACGAATGACATCAGTTAATAATGGCGCAAAGGCCACGTGTCTAACAAACGCTGTTTAAATCTCCAACCACCGTTGGGACAATTGGTCGCCCGTTATCTGAATTTTATATTTACGCGAATTAGCAATAAATTGGCGGAAATTTGCGTTCGTTACGCAAGAACCGTCATTATGAGGCACACGTGCACCAGTCCAGTTGTGTGTGTGTGTGTTATTTATTTCGTCTTTTTTGCATGCGGGAACATTTTGTGGTGAACGGATTCTCTGTGTGAATGTCGCATTGATTGGGCCAGTTTGAGGATTACGTTTTAGCTTGTAAATTTTATGGATAATTGTTCGGGTTCACACATTTAGACTTGAATGCAACATTTACATACGAAAGGATTTACCCCTTTGTACAGTTCATTTCATGTGATTTTTATTATGTTTTGTAAATTTACTGAATATTTTGGTTGTCGTTTCGTAAATGGTACACTTTTGCTTATCTTAGAAACGGCATGAATTTGAGAAAAAGTGGTTCTTATAATTGATATTGAAATTTCAAGCAACTACGGTAGTTTTAACAGTGTTACTACACTGTTATAAATGGGTATAATTTTACATAATTTCTAAAATAGAATTCTTATTATATTTAAGTAAAATTGTGTAACTTGTTGGTCTATCATAACTTAAGAAATTACACATTTTTTTAACAGTATATATATATATATATATATATATATATATATATATATATATATATATATATATATATATATGTTGAATTTTGTAAGTTTTTACTATGTGAAACTCCATGTTAATTAAGGAAAAAAGGTTTTAAAAAAAAAAAAAAATACACAGTGTTTAGTTTCACTAATTTAACAATTTAATAACGACTAGTTTCACCAACTATGTGGCATCTTCAGGTCTTAACTCTAAACTAAAGCTAAACATCGAGAACTAGGCTATTTATAATTTACTTAAAACTAACACTATGGGGGGTGGGTTATCCCCAGAAATCAATGAGCGGTGAACTGTAAAGGTCTAACTGTTCATTCAGACAAATGTTGGTTTTATTATTCTTACATTTAATTATTTCTAAAGATTCTAAAATTGTCAGTTTATGTCCTTTTTCTTGTAAATGGAGCACTGTAGGTTTATTGGTTTCCGTTAACTTATGTCCAGATGTGATAAGATGGTTTGCAAATGTTGAATCAGATTTGTTTAGTCTATAGGATCTTAGATGTTCTTTAAATCTGATATTGAAGTTACGTCCTGTTTGACCTATATATACACCTTCACAATCGTCGCACGTTAATTTATATATTCCAGATTTGTTCATGATATCTGTTTTTTCTTTGTTGTTGCACAGAGTTTTCTTTAAGTTGTTACAGGTTTTAAACGCTACTTTATTTTTTTTATATGTTATGTGTTCACCAATGGTATAAGAGATTATGCCAAAATAGGGTAATGAAATATAATTGGTCGGTTCTTTGTTACAAATTTTGGGGTATAGGAGTGTTTTTATATTTTTGTTGTGATGTTTATTTATTATGTTATCAATTACTTTTGTATTGTACCCATTGTTTCTTGCAATTTGATGTATGATATCGACCTCTTTTTTGTAGGCTATTTTCTTAAGTGGTATGTTTACTAATCTATTTGCCATGGAATGAAAAGCTGCTAGTTTATGTTGGAAAGGATGTAAGGACGTGCTCGGTATAACTGTATCCGTGTGTGTTGGTTTTCTATAAATTTCAAATTCGGGGAATTCATTATGTAGAATTTTAAGATCTAAAAAGTTTAAAGTTTTATTATCTTCTACTTCTAGTGTGAAATTTATTGTTGGCTTCAGTGTATTTATGAAATCTAAAAATGTTGAAAGTTGTCTCATTGTTCCTGACCAGCAAACAATTATATCATCTACAAATCTATACCAGTATTTAACATGACAAGAATATTTTGAACTAATTATTTTTTGTTCTAAGTGGTCCATAAAGATATCTGCTAGCAACGGTGATAGGGGTGATCCCATGGCTAAACCTTGATTTTGTTTATAAAAATTGTTGTTAAATTGGAAGTAATTTTAAAAAAAAGAGGTCGATATCATACATCAAATTGCAAGAAACAATGGGTACAATACAAAAGTAATTGATAACATAATAAATAAACATCACAACAAAAATATAAAAACACTCCTATACCCCAAAATTTGTAACAAAGAACCGACCAATTATATTTCATTACCCTATTTTGGCATAATCTCTTATACCATTGGTGAACACATAACATATAAAAAAAATAAAGTAGCGTTTAAAACCTGTAACAACTTAAAGAAAACTCTGTGCAACAACAAAGAAAAAACAGATATCATGAACAAATCTGGAATATATAAATTAACGTGCGACGATTGTGAAGGTGTATATATAGGTCAAACAGGACGTAACTTCAATATCAGATTTAAAGAACATCTAAGATCCTATAGACTAAACAAATCTGATTCAACATTTGCAAACCATCTTATCACATCTGGACATAAGTTAACGGAAACCAATAAACCTACAGTGCTCCATTTACAAGAAAAAGGACATAAACTGACAATTTTAGAATCTTTAGAAATAATTAAATGTAAGAATAATAAAACCAACATTTGTCTGAATGAACAGTTAGACCTTTACAGTTCACCGCTCATTGATTTCTGGGGATAACCCACCCCCCATAGTGTTAGTTTTAAGTAAATTATAAATAGCCTAGTTCTCGATGTTTAGCTTTAGTTTAGAGTTAAGACCTGAAGATGCCACATAGTTGGTGAAACTAGTCGTTATTAAATTGTTAAATTAGTGAAACTAAACACTGTGTATTTTTTTTTTTTTTTAAAACCTTTTTTCCTTAATATATATATATATATATATATATATATATATATATATATATATATATATATATATACAAAAATGCGTTAAAATTTTAAAAACCCTTTACTTTACAATTCAATTGTCAAATTTAATAATGTCGAATGTCGATGTAAATTTATATGAAACGGCTATATATGTTTATTTCCCTATTTTTTAATATCAGTATCCCTTTCGATGGGTGTAGAGGGTGTGGCGGGTTCTACACGTGTCACGACTTGTGTGTATGTGTTCGGCACGTGTACACCCCAACGTTTGTCACCAACTAGACGTGAAATGACGTTCTTTTTTTACTTTTTCTCACACTCGATGCATACATTAATCGACAAAATATTCAGAAGTTGATTTAATTTTCTATTTCCAAGAAATGCAAGTACAATAATTGAAATATACAATGTTACCATTTTTTGTATTGTTTTATAACTTGAATATATGATTTATTTTGTATAGATCTTAAGTTATTTAATTTCTTTGATATACAAATGTTATTTAATAAAAAAAATAGACGCAAATTATTTAACTTTTAATTTGAGAAAATACTATATTTTCGAGTAGTGTCAAGCGTATTCAGTTTAGAACAATAACGAAAATTAAATTTAAAATATACTTGTATCAATTATTTCGAATTTTGTTTGAGCTAAAGGGATTGTTGATTCAGAAATTAATATAAATATACGTCATCTCTTCCGCCATAACCCTCTGTAATTTCAGTGTTAAGTAACAAGTATTATTTACATTTAAAAAGTCTAATCAAAATAACAATAAAACATAGAACGTCGCCCAACGCAAGCGTCCATTGTTTAACAGTTATGGCAATTTTATTATGACATCTCAATAAATGAAGCCAAACAGCGCACACACACATCCAGAATAAAATCGTATTACATTGCAATTTGACGGGTACAGCGATACCGTAATCAATTCGTCGCGAACGAAACAATATCATATATATAAACAGGGCCCCGGGGAGAGTGGCAACACTGCCTATAGTTGTGGCCTGCATTTAAGAGATGACAGTTACAATGTTAATATCCGAAACACGTGGCGCCACGTGGCCGAACACGTGACTTATAGGTGGCGGTACTAGTGCGGCCCCTTTGTGCGTGAGATCTCAATTTTGTACAGACGCCATATTTAACACTAGAACTGTTAAGTAGAATGCTGCTTGTCGCTGTGATATTAATCTTTTTGTGCGAGCAGCATCAAAGAATTTCGTAGGCTTTTTGAGTGCAGCTTACATAATGATCAAGCATTTAAATGACATTCTACAATTTCATGGTTTAATTAGACGAGCATTTAAGCATGTAGGACAGTTTTTATTTTATTAAATGCCTTGCATGCTCACAGTTAGTGGTTCGAATCCGGCCCATATCCGTTTGTATTTTTATAAACAATGCATTCTACACATATAAACAAACACATAAATCTGGGCATAAATTTGTACATACATACTGACAACTATGTATATATATATATATATATATATATATATATATATATATATATATATATATATATATATATATATATATTGTGGACAGAATAATAATAATAATAATGGAAACGTGGTTGAATTCAGTGTAGGCCCATAATCACTTTACAAAACAATTTGTCTGTGCGACGATGCGTGCCGCACTTGACGAGTAACTCTATTAATATTTGTAGGAGTCCGCTGGGCCATATTTTAGCGGTCCTAGCATATATGACAGAGGGCAAAGTGGTCCGTGGACGATGCTCGTTTATTTCCCGGCGACGCAACACTGGCATAATTACATTTATATAGAAATGAAATTGGTTTACGGCGCCCGGACGAACGGACGGACGGACGGACGAACAGATTGATAGCTTTGCAACGGCCTCATACGCATGCGCCAAATATTTGCCTAATATAATATTATTACTATAATTTATGAAATAGACCCCAGAGAATATGAAATACAATAAAGCTAAGGGGTTGGGTATCGGGTCCACGTCAGTGGAAGTTTCGCGTCGTTGGAATTATATTGTAAGTGATGCCTACTACATAAACTTGTCAAGCAATCAAGCCACGAGAACGAGAGAGATAGAAACTGGGTGTAATTTGGTTGCGTTCGAATAATTGTTCAGTTCCCTGTAAGTGACACGCACAGGCACACATTTTCCACAACCAACTAACTCGCCTTCTCTCATGATATACACGCAGTCAAATAAATCTGCGGGCATCGGCGCGTGACTACAGACTATGTCATCCACACAGTCACCACACACACAATTTTTAACATTACAACCTTGTCAACATCATCTGCGAAATGTTATACTTATACTATTTTACGTGCATTCATTAAACTATACTAAAACATTGACACTAACAAATAGTATTTCGACAAATATAATATTGTAGTACATTGAATTTTCTTGTCTATAACATCAAAGATATTGATATTATTTTCGATTTTCTCTGATTATGATTTGAAACGCTTGATTTAATACGGTCCAATTGATTACTATTTATAATTACGTTACATGATTACTAAATAGATCATTGTTAATACACTTTAAGTTTAGATTTTTGTGAATTAAAATCTACGATTTTAGAAGGTCATATACGAATAGTTTTCTCCCAGTACTTATTTTCGTAAATGCATTTCCGTTTGAAGAATGGTTAGGGAGCACTGGATGAATGATACATTCGCTAAACGTCGCCGATCAGCATTTAGAAGCGGGTGGTCGCTAGTTTCTCGCACACAAATCAGCCCTAATAATTCACCGCAAACGAGGCGAGACCAGCGCGCGGGTCGATCGGGTCCCGTGGGCCCATTACGGGGCGAACGATGCATCCTCGCAAGACGAGTATTATAGATGCCTGCTAGCTGCGCAGCTATACCTAACCTCACTTAGCATTACCGCTCCGGGGACCGTTGGTGGGTCTTCGCATCCTGTGCGTTACCGGAAACGAGGACGTGCTGGTGCTTGTGCGTCTGCCTGCCTAATGGACCGATATTAAACCGCACATTTTACACACGCTATTTATCTCGACGCGAATAGGTCCACGGTGCACGGTCCACGGCTCCATCTATCTAGCCATCCGCTGTACAAGAAAATTACATATTTTATTTTAGATTCAATGGAATTCAAAGTTTTATATTCTGCTTTTACGGCTCTTGTATTATATTGTAGTTATTAGGGTATTCAAAGATTTGCAGTGCCCTACACTGGACATTATTGTACATATAATTAAAGCAAATATACACAGAATTATTTGGTTTTGTTTTAAATGTTTACTTTTGTTAATACTGCGATTATAATTAAAACAATTTTGTTAATTCATTGTTCATGATACAACTTAAACATTTATTAATTTCAAACGCATTTTAAATAAGAATGGAATACTTTATTAAGAATATATGAATATATTCAACTTTTGTATTTATTATATTTTTCTGTACCTTGTGCTGCATTGAAGATAGTGAAAATGTTGCAAGAGTGCACCTTTACTGCCGACTTTTTTTATTTATCAATCGTTAGGCAATAGTAAATTGGAGCAATTTATTAGATAGTCGAAGTATATAGCGTTTAAACTCCAAAATTATAAAATAAAACATAAAAACTCGTTGAGAATATGATCAATCATATGTATGAGTGTGTGATCGTTGGCGCGCTGTGCATTCCCCTATCAATGTGAATCGCCTACTTCCGGTGTGTCAGAGAAACGCAACTCGAGCCTCGGCGATTACGCGACAATAATATAAGTTATGATGAATTGATGACAACAAACGTCAGCTATAGTAGATGTGATATCGAAGGGCTGTGTACCCTTCGACATCGATACTATACTTTAGTCAGATGAGAACCCTTGCAACTGGGCGTTTATTGCAACACACCCGGGCCCTTTGTTTTGTTAATTCTGCTACAGAACGATCGCTACAACGTCGTTCTTTATCAACTAACCCTTATGGCTACGGCCGATCTCCCCCATTTATTATATGTACGATGCATTGTCTATTTTGTACACTATTCAAATCGCTATTTAATACACGAACTGCATTGAATTACGTTACAAACTCCCTATGAATATTTATTGTTATATTGTTTGTTGGCTTCATTTCCAATTTTAAAGTCGACATTCATTAATTGTATATTATTTAATCGATTGTAAACTTAATTTAATTAAACAAGTGCTGAATATATCCTAAAACAAAACAATAAAATTAGTGCGTATATAGACTATTAAAACGTAGTGTGATATTCTCATAAATTTAATTCACAGTGCGTCAGTTAAGTAGTACATAGTTAAATAACAATAACACAAATGAAGACCATTAAAAACGGCTCTAAATATATATCGCGTGATGGGTTCGATACGCTTAATAGCGTATCTTTGTCATCGTAAACATCCTGACATTGCCACAGCACTAATGGTTAAATATCATAAAGGGGAAATATAGGCGCTATTAAGGGATGCTCTTAAATAGACACCATAACAAAACTGTGACGACATAAATTATCTGTTTGTTCATTGCATTATTATCATTTTCTATTCAGTCGTTTCAAAAGCAATATGTCCTAAATATATAAATTCCAGAAATAGTTAACTTCGTTTCAATATTTCTGTTATGATATATTGGGAAATTTGTCTGCACTAGTGCAGCCCTAATTATTTATAGAATACAGTCCACTCCTCATTGGTCCATCTGTCTATGGATCTAGCTTTCTATCCGGAACGCTATGTAGGTATATCTTATAAACTAACACAATCCATGAAGTAAACCCATTAATTGTAAATATTTGATCTCCAATCACTAAGTATTCAATTTATTATATAATATAATTCAATTTATCTATATATATATATATATATATATATATATATATATATATATATATATATATATATATATATATATATATATATATAAAATTTAGTAAGCGATTTTTGTGCATGTCCCTTATACTTTCTTTAAAAGAGAGTAAAAATAATCCTAATAATTGGCAATCCCTGTAGGTCTGTATATCGAATAATATACTTATTCCGTGATAAAATCTTATTAGGACTACTTAACGTCCTCACAGCCATTCAAAAAACATTCTTATTGTTATCGTTTCCCTATTGTCATTCACGGATATAATACGCGGAACGGATACGTCAATTCTACAGTTGATCATCCCATTGTTGCGATGAGTATGATAATACTGTCCGCTGTAGCGTTAATAGTCGTGCAGTGTGCATCACAATCACACAGAGTGTAACAGGCGCTCTGTCTGCGCAAAAATATGAATTTAAATTTGAAAAGATGTCAGCGAGCCATCCGGAGTTGATCATCGCTCGCACGCGACGTAAACCGGGGTGCGTTTCCGGCGAGAGCGTCGCTCCATTGTTGCGTCACGGCACCGGAATCGAGTGAGCGACGCCGAGAAAAGTTTAGTTCCGGATTACTAGGTATAATTGATTCGATGCACGGAGTATTATTCACTGTGCACAGATCTATTTTTATTCTAATGTTGCATCGACTGTCATATGTTCTATGTTCTGTGTGTATATATTAATTTCGTGTTCTCTGAATTAAATTCATAATGTTCGTTACGATAATTCATTCAACAAGAGTTGTTCATTATCAGTTCGTAGCCATACGCGCGTATACCCGAACACACAGTGCACGACAGACAGACGGACAGACATACTACATTGAGCGGGCGCGCAAAACGCAACGTCGGTCGGTTGAAAGGGAACATTCACATTTGTAAACGTGATTATATTAATGTTCTGTTGACAGCGGACAAGTTCACGCCCTGCTCGACGTACACGATCTCTATTCATTGCGATCGGTCAACTGATAAACGCGAAACTTACACACACACACACACAAATGTCCGCATAAATTTGTAAATTTAATTTATATCTTCTGAAGGTATTTATCATGCAGCATTATTCGATTATAGTTATATTGCGCGTAATAAATATATTCAATTCGTCTAACATATATAGGCTAAGGTTATGTATCTAACTTTTATTATACCTAATATAAGTAATATTGAACATGGTTAGTAATATTATTACTTCCGTTTACGCAGTAATAATAAGTCTTGTAAACATGAAAAATATTTAACTCGTGATTTCAACGAAAATACACGTTTTGGTTCCCTTTCAATCGAATGTGACTATTTTCGAAATGACGTCTGTATTTCTGAGCCAAAACTGTCGAACTAAACACTTGTATATGGTCAAAATGTGCACTTTCTATTTTAGAAAAGATTATTCAAACCAGAAGTGCTTGTTTACTCTATGCATTTCTTGATCTTTCTCCAATATCACTAGAACGACTGCACTTATGGCAAAATAGTTATTTTTATAATGACAGATATTAATACGGTGTTTCTAAAATGTTCTTATTTATGTTTTTATAGTTACGTTTGTATGGGGATTATATTTAACAAATCGTATAGGCTATACTGGGGACAACATTAGCGTTCGTGATTTTTAACCGGATTGTTTTAATGCTGTTTAAACTAATCGAATTTGATACGCTCGGTGCTGATATAACTGGCTGATAATCAGCCCTTTTCACTGCGTAAAAAGGGGTGACTTATTTAACAAATAATGCAAATCATTATAATACAAAATATAATATATCAATTTACTTCTACTCGGATTGATTTTGTTTTACATTGTAGCACTTAGAAATATAATTTGTTAATTCAACATTCAAATCTTTAGTTAAAACAACAATATATATATATATATATATAAAATGATGAATGTCTGTTTATGACTCTACAATTAATTCTGGTCGAGTGAATTTTAAATTTTCAATGTCATCATCAGTGTATGGAGCTTTGCAAGTGTCAGATGAGTCACACGCGCATATACATATATTTGCGATCGCTGAAAAAGCGGTTGGCCCCTTTGGTTTAATAAGAGAGGGGCCTATCATCGCGTTCGTTGCTTGGTTCAACCGGGAAAGTGGAAAGCTGCTGCTGCTGCTGCTGCTGCTGCTGCCGCTGCTTCTGCTGCTGCATTCGGATGACTGAAACTCGTTCAGGCGTTACGTAACGAATCGCACGCGTGAACGTGACTCACCTAATCTCACGACGAGTCCAACTCCAACACGGGCGACGGCACGGCGACCAACGACACAAACAATTCGATCGCTCTTTGTAATTGTCAATTTCACCAAATGCCATACTCAGTTATACGACATCGTAAGGATACCAACATTTAATCTTCTGCTATTTACATCGAATCCTATGATATACAACAAGTAACCAGATCATTTACAAAGTATTGGAAGATTTACTAAATTCAAAACTTATGCTAAGAATTTCTTAGATTCAATATGATTTTATAGTGAGAATGAATACCAGGAGCTGTAATTGAAATATTGTATGATTTTAATGCTTTTGCATCAATTGTCTTTACTCTATATTTTTATATTGTTTTTCTTTGGTATATAAAATTATTATTATTACTTCGCAAATATATTTTAAGCTCAATTTTCCGTAGCAGTTTTCTCGTATTTGGTACATTATTTAAAGAATCATTTCAAACAAAAGCTGTTCGAAATTATAATATCTTTCATTGTGAACTATTTTTGCCGTAAGTGCAGCCGTTCTAGTGATATTGGAGAAAGGACAAAAAATGCATAGAGTAAACACTTCTGGTTTGAATATTCTTTTCATAAATAAAAGGAGCACATCTAGACCATATACAAGTCTTAAGTTTGAAGTTTCACAAATTAATGTTCAATAGTTTGGACTCTACAGCGTTCACAGACACACAGAAGTTATTCCGAAAATAGTCAGATTCGGTTCAGGGATTTTTCTTGAATACAAGACTTACATATTACAGCGTATGCAATAGTAAAAAGTAAATCGAAACACACAGACATCGAGCAAGATAATGAGAAAATAGTAAAATTGTGTCCACAGGGGATTAAAATCTAGCAATAAAATTAGCTCATAATTCCTTTCATTTCTTTATAGGAAAATAATAGAATCGCTTAGAAAAATAATTACAATAATAATGTAAATATTCAAATTGAAATACGCTATTTTGTGTTGCGATGGAAAATATATTTGCCGGGAAATAAGAACAAAATTTGTAATAGCGATTGCACTGTGAAAACAAAAATAACAAAGTAAACGCGAAATAGGAATAAGCCAATTCTCACACAATCTCATATCTCATCTCGGAGCAACAGCGACAAAATCGATCCGGCCAGGGGGGCAGATGTCAAATCAAAAAGAGAAAGAAAACAGACATACACATCGCATATAGAGAATCGGGAAGACTAGAAGAAGAAGAAGAAGAAGACAAAAAACAACAACACAAACGAAACAAATAACTCGTTCTTATTATTGGAAAAGCCATGAAGCGTGATTCGTCGGCAACCGCAAACGGCGGCGAAGAATGCGATGTTGCCAACAAGCGGTTGCCTGCCTGCCTGCCTGCAGTGTTGTTGTTGTGGCACTGTCGAAATGGGCGTGTCCGCTTCCAGCCAATGTGCAGTGAGCCGTGTGCGCGTCGGCCCCGCCTTCGCAGAGTGTTGTTGCTGTGTGCCCTGCAACAATCGCCCGCCATGCCGTCACCTTATCGCCCCTATGCAGGGATGCGCTCGTGCCGGATGCGCGCTTCTACGCCACCTGCGTCCTGGGTACTTGCGATCATGTTCGCGGATTGTCACGTAATGTCGCCGGAACTATTTGCGGAGATTCCATGCACTTTGTGTGTTGCTGCACACAGCCGCATATTTGTCAAGTTCAAAGAATTATTTTAATTGCAATCACTACATTTTAATCCACATGCAGCCAACACAACTAACATTAAATTCTAAGTTTCATATGTTTACGTTCAACAAAAATATTAAATATTAATTTTCAAATGGTACTTTTTTTCATTACAAAAGTTGCTTGAAATATCAATATTGTCAACTTTTAAAAGATTTTTTTTTTCTCGAAATGCAAAATTTAGCAAAAGTAAATCTTTACTTGCGGTGAAAATAATGTTTTCTAAAATAGGCGATGCTATATAGAAGTCTTAATTTTAATGTTTCATATGTTTACCTTTAATCGTTCTGGGTCTAGAGCGTTTACGCAGACACACACACACAGACGTCGAGGCATAATTCTAAAATAGTCAGATTCGATTCATGGATGGTAAAATCGTGAATTTTAATTATAAAATCGAAAAATTTCTTGATTACAATACATTTCCTTTAAACTTCGTTCAGGAAAGTAAAAATATTACATTGCTTATGTTTCGTTTTTGGTCAATTTCTATATTTACAATAAATGTATTAAGTTAGGTTTTAAGAGACCTTGAATTACCATTCCGTCTATAGTATTAACGGTAATATAATTCGAAACAATATATTTTCTTAACTTAAGCTAATGTTTTCAAAAATTATTACATTTACATAAATAGTTTTTAAAGAAATGATAAAAATATGTTTTAGTGTATTCTGTACATGTGACACAGTAATAGTTATGCTTGTCCATATAGTTGTAATAATGTAGTGAAAGTAAATGATAGACACGCAATGAACATGGCAATCTGCAGTGAAACGCATCGGAGCGCTATGGACGTGGCCCGAGTCCGAAGAACTTGACAGACAATTTGGCCAGCGAACCTTGTGAGCGAAAGATAGATATGTTGGCGGCATGGCAGTGCGAGGGGAGCCTAATCCATGGATGCCGGGATAGCGGGCTAGCGCAACACCCTCCTACAGTGTAGTGGACATTGGCAGCGGATAAACTGTCCCCGAGACTTGGATATATTGGATGCGTTTCCTGGAGTGACCCTCGGATTTATATGGACGACTGCTTGTTATTGGTTTCCTCTTTCACTTGAGAATCCACATCGCGTTCGATGCGATTTCCTTGTCGATTACGAACGAGATCCCGCATATATACTCACTCTGCCCTGCCCGCGGCTATTTCACCAGACTACGACTCCCATCTTGATAACAACCTAGATATATATATATATATATACGTATTTCTAGATCCTGTTCGGCTACGGACTCGTAGATGGATGATTGCTTTTCGTCGTTTCGTCTTTTATTTGTGTGTGAAACTTCGCTTTTCTATTTTTAGGTCGTCGAACACCATGTACAAATAGAGCTGCAGTATTCGTTCGTGGTCTGTAATAGTCACGAAATGCCTTGGCCTCGAAATGTAATATACGATGTCAAATAAATAGTTATAATAATGCCTAATGGTTATTTATTAAACAGTAAGAACATTTTATAACTCTGATTTTTGAAGAGATAGAATGATATCGAACAAATACTTGTTTATAATATGGTATATATATATATATATGTAGATACATAAATAATAAAATGCCAGAGGTGAATTGACGCGTTGCAATGTGGACACCTTTTTAGACGGCGGCCGTATGCAATAATATGCATATGCGCACGCCGGCCGCAGAGTTTCCATGCCACTGGCTAATTGGTAATTGCAATCGGTGTTAATGTGCGCATAAACGCACAACCACGTTTTGCAGACACACGTCAACGTGCACGTGTGTGTGTGTGCGATGCGAATGTTTTCACACGATGTTATATAAACCGTGTCATCGCTAAATCCGATGGTGATTTATTTTTAAAACGATAACCGATGAACACGCATTGATTTTCCGTTAAATTTACGGATACCCATTACCTCACTTCCTACAAACTAATCTGATTATAAATTGAATTTGTTATTAAATGAATTTCCATTTTTTACTGTCTACGTTCGTTTATCATTTGCCAATTGATACATTGCTAAATTTAGATTATTAATGAGAAACGCGAGTTAATTTATATTAAAGTTTCTATTTTAAGCAACAATATTGCCAAACGATAATTCTATATATGTTCAATCTAAAAATACATTTCTTCCATGTAGAAAAAGTTTGGAAATAGCAGCATACGATTCAAATGCGAAAAAATAAATAAAACGTTGTACAGACGCCAGATGGGGGTGAGGTTGGAGTGGGTGTGCAGGAAGAGCTCATTAATTCGTTCGCTTTCAATATATAGATATATAAGCTATTGTGGTAGCGCCCGAAGGCCTCACAATAAGAACCGAGAAAAGCCAATTCGCAAAGAACACGAAGATTATCTAACAAGCACGTTAAAAAAACTCATCTTTTTCCCCATCTCTTCTTTTCTTCATATTCTACGCTTTCTATTTCTTCGTGTATATATATATATCTTTCCATTGCTCCGCGTGTTTTTCCAAGAAAAAACGAAGCTTGCTTTTTTACAATTATTAGCTCATGAATATGATGGTTCTGATGTTTATTTAACGATATTCCAACATTTTAAGATTAATTTACATTCTGGAGTGATCCTAAGAACTTCCATTTTATTTGCTTGTATATTATTTGAAATGCTTTGAATTTCAAATTAATTTTTATTTAAAATATTCGAAAGATTTTATTTTTATTTTTCCTTACTATAGCTCCTAATATTGCTGGTAACGCAAGTATAGGGTTCGATGAACAAAATATTTCAATTAATTACTATAGATTAGTAGCTGCAACTAGTCAAAAATTACGGGGCCTAATTTTACAATGATCTACCTATTTAATTCCTTGTTTAAATGTTGTTATAGTTACAATTATTATACATTATTTTAAAGGGCAATTATATATATATATATATATATATATATATATATATATATATATATATATATATTATCACACTATAATGACAAAAGTTATTGAATTCAACTCGTCGTAAGTTATTAAATAAATGAAAATTAAGAAAAAATCATTGATTTTTAACTATTTTATCTGTAAGGACTTTGGAAATATATGTACAACCTATTCAACACATAGTATAATATTAAAATTTAAAATTTATTCCAATAAATTATTTTTATTTGGTTTTCCATAATTTGATGAAACTGTTAATAGATCACAAATCTTATAATATTGTGATATGCGCATTCATATTTATAAATTTTCAAGGTCATTATTAAGGATGAAGCCATTTCTATTTTATTTTTCACTAAGCGCAGAAACACATTTACAAAAATCACACCCTATAAAGAAGTCGTGTCACAAAATAATAAGAATTATTCCAAGCAATGAACATATATTAAACCACATCCTAACTCAACTAGCACCAAAACTACAAGATGTGAAAACATAACCACAAAAACGATGCTCTGTCCAAGAAAATTCCAAGGAAACAAGATATTTGAAAAACTTCCTAACTCAGCTATCACCAGAACCACAAAACACAAGAATTAAACCACAAAAAGAAAACGCCGTCGAAATTGCATCCAGGTACTCGTTCATAAAACAACGTGAATAACTCCAAGCAAGCAACATATTTTGCACCACTTCCAAACTCAACTAGCACCAAAACCACAAGACGTAAAAACGTAACCACAAAAACAACAGCCCGTCGAAGAAGTCACCCAAGTATTCAAGAAAACAATGAGTATAATGGCAAGTAGGTAAGCAACATGTACTCTCCTGGTGAAATCGTCTACCAGACTGAATCTTCTGCAACCGTCGACGAAACCTTATATAGCGTTGCCGAATTTCGTGGACCGCTTCACCAGAAAACCTTAATGCTTAGTCGAGTTTCGTATATAACGGGCGCGACGCGGCGAGCAGAGTCTCGAAGCGTTTCGCTGCAAATGCAAAATTACACGCTTCAAGTTAGCAGCCCGTGAAACCGGTATTAAGCGGTTGGTCTGGTTGCTCTGCTCTGCTCTACTCTGCCTCTGCCTCTGCATGGATGCTCCGGTGGACTTGCTGCAAGTCGAGCATGAGGAGCGAGCCACGCGAGCGGACGAGAACGCTCTTGCTCGCTGGCTTACAGACATCAGACCTACCAGCTGGATCTTGCCGACGTCGCTTGCCGTGTGCTACCGCTAGGGGTGCTGCTTTCCAAGGAAGTTGCCACGGAGATGCCTTCCGTGTATCCCATCATAATACCTAATAATTTGTAGTATCCGTAACGCTTTACTATAATTTGTGAATAAACAATACAAGTTTGGAGTAAGTCCAATAAACTGTCTGACACTTGTTCCTAATTTTCTAAAGCGTTGATACAATTACTTCAATTTACCGTGGGGTAGCTAAGTGTACTACAGGCGTTTAAATACGCGGGTCCTACCCGTGTGGGATTCCTTTTTATATTTAAAATTGTACCCTATATATAATATTCAGATTCGATTCAGATTCACAATAATATATTTCATTATTTTGTAATTCAAATATTTAGATGGATGGGCCCTAAGTAAATATTAAACTCGGGCCCCAATAAGGTTTGCTACGCCACTGCCTATAATATGTTGTATCATGTAAATTTACATAACTTTTAATGCAACATTACACTTATAATTATAAGCTTGTAATTTTACTGGATTTTAGAAAAACACTTTCTTCTGCCTAATTCATTAACTTTACGTGAGTTTTATGTGTAAATGTACATTATAATTGATGAAAATGTACACACATTTTTTACATTGTAGTTAGAACGGCACCATAATGATTTAATGAGGAGTACCGTATTCTTTGTAGCAGTGTAAGTCGTTCGGTAATTATTTCCAGCATCCTTTTAACTCTTTCATGGTCACCGGCCAATTTCTGTCACCCTAAATATCTCTAATTGCAAATATCCGTTATATCTAATCGCAATAGGCATTGGCCACCGAATGCCACAACGGCCTGCTTTCCCAGCGCGCCTGATATCTCCATTGACGCATACGTGAACAGGAAGCGACGGGCATTGTGACCGATTCCGAATCCACCCTGTGAATGCACCCTTCAGAAACGAGTGCATCCTATTGTGTCCGGGTTTCAGGATATCTGGCTGCTACTCTCTCTGTGTGTGTGTTTGTGTGTCTGGTCCGCATCTGTCGATCGTTGATATGTAGTGGGAAGGTTGGCGTCAGAAACAGTATCCAAAAAATGAAGTAAAATTGGGTATATTTACTTCCGAGTTGAAGTCAGCGCGATTTTAATGTGTAAATTTCATATTATTTGTTATATTTTTAGAAACATTCACTTTGTTTTTGAACAAAATAATTTGGAATTCATATTAAAATAATCGGTTGTGGCCAGCACAAAACTTTTTAAACGTTACATATCACAAATTTGTTGATTTTATCGTTTGTATAGCATTGCTATTTTCAATAAACAATACACGTTCGAAACACGTTCTCAGTTTTTGATATTTTGTGGTGTATTATTAAAAATTAAAATGATTGGTTGATGATTATCATGGAACCATTTGGTAAACTATGGATACAATATAAACTTCTAACAATTTCTAACACACAATTCGCCATTTTGTGCACCCAATCTATAATAGAATAAATCGGGTTAACCATCAAGGTAACCCAAACAATGTAGAGATTTGATCACAGTGCGGCGTCACTTGGTATAACGTATCTCTTTCGAAAATCATCCCTTACCTATATAACTTGTGGTTGGTTATTGGCCAAGTTAGGGGATCATTTTACACGCTATCACCTGCCCTAAGGGTGAAAATGTTTATATGCCATTCTTATATTTGGCAAGGGTTTAGATTCCTTACATTAAAATTCGAATAGACGTTCTCTACACCAACGATTCCAATGAAGCAAAACCAATCTGTATTGTAACTAAGGAAACATGGCTATTTTCAAAAGCAATTTTACAGCAACTGGTACATTTTTCAAAATAAACTTTCAAACAAAAGTTGTTTAAAATTTTAATATCTTCAATTTTATTAAAATCACATTTTCTCTAACACAAACAGTTTGTAAGATATTGAAAATATAGTGAACCCATACTTATTGTTTTTAAAAATCTGGACGATAAAATAGTCTTTAGTTGGAACACACAGTTAGAAACTTTTATTTTCTTTATGCCTTCGGCCAAGAGAGTAAAACCATTGTGGAACAAATAATAGTATATAAACAACTAGTATGCTAAAATATTGCCGCCATTTTGTGTATGAGGCATTATCATGAACCAACACGATAGATACCTTTATATAATACATGCATTACCCCATAGAAATCATCCCCTAATACTATAATGTAAAAGTACCTAATAGTACCGGTATTGACCACTATAAGGGGTGGCAGTGTGGTTAGCCGTCATCACCTGCCCCTGATACTCATCCCTTCAATGTTTTAAGGGCGGTTACGGCTCTAGATATACGTTATATTGTGCAATACGTACCCTATGGTATGTAGAATGTGTTCAGACAGGAATGCCAACTGTTTAGTTAGAAATATTTCGGTTTATGACTGCAGTATAGAATGCCATGATCTACAATACTCGGCAGTACTAAATAACACCATATATTCGTTAATTATATGTATACATTATAACGGCTGCACTTTTAGCAAAAATAATCATGTACATAATGAAAGATATTAATATTTCGCAGAACTTTTGTTTGAAAAGATTCTTTGAAAAATGTACCAGTTACGAGAAAATTACTACGGAAAATTGCCATAGATTCGAATGTATTGGAATTATTATTAATTTAATTAATCCCTTAAATAATCCTGACAATAATTTGTTAGTTAGTTTTGATGTACGTAGAGTTAAGTTTTGATCATTAAACAAGTTTAATAATGAATGTAAAAGTTTTTGTATGATCCAGGTAAATACGACGCCACTGACACTGAAAAACCAACGTATATGATTGTCTATCTTTGCCTGCTTTCTCATATTCTTTTCTTTTGAATCTTTTTTATTTCTTATTCCGCTTATCTTCGTTTCCGTCACTCAATCATTTCCACTGGATGAACTTGAAAACTTTGAAAGCCACAACAGTTATACAAGTCGTCTACTATCGAACACACACACACAGACACTGATATGAAAGAATCGGTCTCGCAGTTTCTTTTCCTAATCTTCGATCTGGTCTAAAGCCGAAACGAGTCTGCCTTACCCGTTCACTGGATATCGCAACCGATCGTTCGATATCATCTGTTTGTCCATTGCAAAACTTAATCTGTACTTTCAACCGGCTGTATTCTATATCTTATAGAGACAAGATAACGCATTGAGAAAGATACAATAGATTTATAGATTCATTTCAAAGAAAAGTATATATTGCGATTTTATACTTTTTACTTTCTTCGACGAGCTCTAAGCGAAGTAATCATGAACATTTTCAATCTTGAGATATTATCAGATATACTTAATATAAATATATATATTTAATAAATATGTATTCGTCGTAAAAAATATTTTTCTGTAATTAAAATGTTTGTTCAAGAATTTATTAATGTGCAAGAGAAATACGAAATCTATAGTTTGGTGTGGAACTTCGTTTATGTGAACCAGCCGCTTAATAGGGCCAATATGACTAAGCGGAATCGATGGTATAGAGAAATTTCAATTTCAAATCGCAATGAACAACATAGACTTCATTAAAATTTCAATATTTGCAATATTTCATCCGATTTAACATTAAAATAATCAAATATCAAAACCAGACATTTCATTAAATATCATAAAACATTCCAACCCCGACTTTTTAATTAACGATTGCCAGATGACACTGGTTAAATAAACAAAAATAGGCGAAAATACATGAAATAACAAGCAATGTCGCATTTCAACGTATACTACCCCCCCAAAAACATGACATTTATGAAATATTGTACATATTCACCAAACAATTACAACAATAACAGACAAATCTACTTCGTTTATTATGGAATGAAATTGTTTAAAATGAGAGTTAGCATGTTCTTACTGGGCCACGTCGAAATATGTAAAAATCCAGCAGAAATGTCAAAACAATACGTGTTGAACGAATAGAATTAAATGCGCAAAATTTTCATATTAATTAAAAAAAAATAGAGGAAATATCGAGAGAAATAAAACAGTGAAATCCAATTAAACAGGCGAGTGAATATGCACTCGATGTCGTGTGTACTTGACGTTCACGTCAACAAAACGTGTTCCAACACGCGCGTACACGTTTTCATATGCGCTTCACTGCCGATAGGTGGTGTTAGTAGTGATGCCGAGTACAAGAGTCACTCACTCGTCGTGCGTACTCGGTGAACTGCGCATGTGCGGTCGCCATTGTTTTCCATTGTCCTCCTCTTCGCCTGCAATTCGAATGCGACTAATTGCATTCCGCGTTCGTTGTGGTGATTTGGCCTGATCGATGCGTTTACTTGTTTTGTCAATGAGAACTTGAACATTGAAAATATATGGTGGCCTAGAGGCACTTGATTTCTAAGCACTCTTAACAGTGTTAGCGCAGAATTTTATTGCGAGTAAATTGGGAGATCTCTCACTTCTGTTTTGAATGTTTTTTGAGAAATGTATCATTTACATTGTAATTTTAAATGTACGTTTGCCTAGAATTAATTTTGTTTCATAGCAATCATAGGGTGTATTTGAAACCAAATATAAAATTATTATAAATACAGTGAAAGGGCAAGAAAGTCGAGTGAAAACCACTCCAGCTTTTTCAAGATCTTTTCAACTAAGATTTATAAATATTTTTGTATTTTTGACATTACACAAAATATGTATTTCTGTTATAATTTTCTTAAAAATAAAACTTGGTGTTTATCATTTTCAAAAATTGTAAGTGATCAATTAGATTAATTAAATATATGTATTGAGTGCGGGTGAGTAGAGTACCTACTAGAACGTCTGTGTACTGCAATTAAAAACAAAACAGAAATAAAATCGACCGCGAGACCAATCAAGTAATCACAAACAAATGGTGGCACCCGCTGTGTGCTGGAGCGCTTATTTGCGAGTACGAATCATTTTGCTAAGTGGCCACTTGAATTTGAATCTCCATTAAGTATCCAATCGGCCGATGCGCGACGAACACTCCCATTATGGACAGACTGACTCTGAATACATTGTTAAGGAAACTACGCATGCAGGTTTCAATCTATTATAGTAATCAATACAAAACAAAAAAAAAAAACGAATTATTTGCTTCAAGCGTCAAAGAAAATCGGATTGGCCTACGCTCGATTTTCTTATATAATAAAAATTTAATAGTTTTGATTTATTTTGTTTTTTAAGTGCTTTAATTATGAATAATTATAAACATTATATGGTGACACGGTGACATATAAGCTAGAGTGATGGTAGTGACATTTTAAAAGGATTGCAAGTGATGTTCCGTGCGGAAAGCATAAAGTGCAAATCATTTTCGCCTTTTTGAGCAAATGTGTTGTATGTATGTATATATATATAGAATGCCGTGGCTTGCCGTTCGAATTCCCATGACGCATAATGACGCGACAGTTCAGTCGCGCATTGTCGCGGAACAATCCTAACAGGATTTGCATAGAAATCGAATTAGTTGGCCATAGCTGAGTGCCGATCATTTCCCCCGAACACAAATATGAATCAAACAAAACTCGAAGGCGACATAACACTAGAATTAAATTCATTTATCAATATATACTTCTTACTAACTTGAAAGAAGTCTTAAAGGAATTATAATAACTATAAGAAATATCTAACTTAAATCATACTAAAAATGGTTATTTTATATATATATATATATATATATATATATATATATATATATATATATATATATATATATATATATATATATATGTATATATACGTTTCCCTATAGTTTCCCATTATTATAAAAATAGATAGTGAAAGTACATGAAAGTCGAGTGAAGGCCACCCCGGCTTTTAGGTTCAAAGTAATAAATTGAACGCTTAATTCTGAACGTGTGTTGTGTGAACCCGTGTGGCACAACGCGTAATACCAGGCCTACTATTCCGTATACGGTGTGTATTGTAATCCCTTTTTTCACACTGATATATGGACGAGATAAAAAAAAATCACATAAAATGTATCTGCCACTTTTATTTTTAATTCGTCCACCCCGAAATTGCGATTCTGTAATCATAGGATTTAGTTTAATAGAAAAAACAATCTACCGTTTTTTCTTCTATTAAAAGCATAATAATATAAACAATATATCCTTAAATTTTCTATCTTAAACAAAGCCTAAAAGAAAGTATTGTATTATAAACAATAAGCTTAGTTCTTGATGATGACCGTGAGGTGAAACATAATCTAGACAAATTAATAAATATATTGTTTGTCTTGTTTATAATACTTGAAAATGTATTACCTAGTGCCCAGCAACGAAAGTGTTAAATTAATTAGGAAAATTTGTAATCAAGAAAAATTACGAACTACATGTGTTGACCATCCTTGAATTGATATTGTCTATGGTGTCACATTGGACATTTTATTGTCATATTAGAATTATGGTTCTCTGTAATTGCGTATTTACAAGTTAGACGTAAAATTGACGGAATATTAACGAATATAAATGTTGCTGTATGACTGTCGTATTGTACGCGGGAAATCGGCACGTGTGTAGGCTTATTGTGTCACTGCCAATTACTGCCAATTCAAGCGTTTGAGCGCCCCCAACATACATACGAGTACATCGTATCTGGGAGAAAACAAAATCGAACCAATCGGTTTTTATACCCAGCAAATGCGTTTTATTTCTATTAATATATATATTATATTATAGCTTTAAACATGATAATTTATTAACAATTATAACAACTTAAATGGGCCTATTAAAAATTCAGTTCTTACTTTCTTATACGTACTATTAAATAAGTCGTGTAATCTTGAAAAATGAACAAACGGATATACAGGTTCTGAACATCCCTGAATCGAATGTGACTATTTTTAAAATGATGTCTGTGTGTCTGTTAACGCTGTAGAGCCAAATCTGTCGAACATTCAAAGCTTACAGACATGATTACAAGGTGTACCTATTACATTAACAAAGTAATAATAATGACAATTAATTAAAAAATTGTCTCACAGTTACTGACTGTATTTCTTTGAATAGGGAAATTAATTGCGTTATATCAGACAACAAATTGTTTGTAAACTTTCGTAACATTTTTAGACAGTATAGTTATTTCGCCGCTCCAACTACATATTAAACACATTTCTCCCTGAGAACTATAAATTGTGGGTCTGAACTACTACTATGTTATGTGGCGGTGAATCTGACGATGATATAGATGATATACTGAACACACGTATAAAGCATCGAGAGGGCACTTTGACAACAGAGTGACCAAGAGCGCGTACTTCCGCTCTGGGATGATTACATGACGACAGTGTCCGGCGGGGCACCGGATGTGACGTCACACATGCCATACTACACGTTATGTATGTTTCTATACTTCTCATAGGGGTTAACAAGGAATTTCATGCAGAAAAGAAATTACTGTTTATAATATGTAGGATTTTCTTGAAAAGCAAAATTGAGAAATTTCTTTATATTATTTTAAAATTATTCTATTTCTTATTTATCAATATTGATTTTATTAAATAAGTAGTACTTACCATAGATTAAAAGTTGCTTACTTGTCGGCTTTCGGAGATATTCGCAATAAACTGATGCAACAAAATTTCAAGAAAATGGTAAAGTTGGACATGTATAAGCAATAAAACATTAAAAAAGATATTAATGTATTTTTTTCTTTAATTGATAAAGGTACCAAAAAAAATATATATATATTTTTATATCGTTTATTTTTTAATTCTACAAAATATATTGTAATTAACAATAATAATGTACAAATCAATCACTGTTTTGTAAAAACAAATAAATTTGATTACTACAATAATTTACGTTTCTACTAGACGTAAAGTTATTTCAGAAAACATTTGACCAGTAAAAGTAATTATTGAGGTAATCAAACAAATTATAATATTGAAGTAAACATTTTGAATTAATCATTTGTTAAAATTATTATTTGAAAGTCACAATATTATAAATATTTCTTTTTGTGTTTCAATAAATTAAATTGTGTTTACGAAATAATTTTAGTATAAACTACGATTAATTTCAAACCAAAAAATATATAAATATTTTAAATGAAAATCGAAAATTAAGAAAATGTTGCCGAGACTTGAACTCCGAACTTTTGGTTTACATGTCCAAAGTCTCAGCGAACACAGTTGAATTTTTCTCATTTTCGAGTGTCAATTAAAATTATATTTAAATACGTAAAAAAAAACATTAGACAAATATTAATAAAATGTCTACAACAATATCTAATTAAACAACTTAAAATTAGATAGACATAAAAATTGCATAAACCATAAATAAATTAGCCCCAAAAATGTATCGATATTAATAACCAATGACATTTAATTCATAACATGTTAAATGCCATGTCTAATATGAATACATATTTGTAAATAAATTGACTTATTAAGAGATCGATTTGTTAAAAATGTCTTGATTTAATAAAATTTCAATGAAAGATCTATAGAATAACTATATATATTTATAATTTCAATATATACCTTTTGAAGTAATTTTCGCGATATAACACACATGCAACTGTGTTCTTAATATCTCAAATTTTGAATTTTCACAATACAAATATCATAATATTCTTTTTTTTTTTATACGGGCATTTTACCGATAATATTATTCGTAACATTAAATGCTATTCAATTTGTTTTACATATAAATATGTATATTTTAAGCACCAAAATATAAATTGCACCAAATATTAGCAACAATAATCAAATTGGCTACGTTTACATTGTATTTTAGGACCGTATATAGTTCGATGTTGGTCTAAATATTATCAATTTCAGCATGTAAACGTAGTTCATAACTTTTCATAAGAGAATTGGATAAATGCATTTTTGCAAATAAGAATAGTTTGTACATTCTTTTCAGAAATTTTGTCGTCTGTATGTCTGTGAACGCTTTAGAGCCAACACTATTGAACGTAGAATTGTGAAACTTCAAACTTAAGACTTGTATATGGTCTAGATGTGCATCATTTATTATTTAAAAGAATATTCAAACTGGAAGTGCATTTTCTGTCCATTCTCAAATATCACTCGAACGGCTGCACTTATGACAAAAATAGTTGGATTCATAATGAAAGATATTAATATTTCGCACGACTTTTGTTTGAAAAGTTTCTTCAAAAAATGTACCAGTTACGAGAAAACTACTACGGAAAATGATATAAAATATAGTAAAAAAAAAAAAAAAATTAAAAGTAACAAATTTTCTAAATAATATCAGTAATATAAAATGCGTAATATAAGAAATATACCGCATATATTATACAAAATAATTGTTATTTTCGTATTATTTTGTATAATGTGAGTAATATACAACGAATTGTTAATATCAACTATAATATCACGTAATTTTACCATTCAAAATAATATATGGTTTTTACGGTAATCCTTTTTACTTCCTAATATGTGTAAGGTGGGTGAGGCAGCATTTGATCCAATTCTCTTAGTAGAGCATTTGAAAATATAAACATTTAATAATTTTGTCATTCCATTGTTGACTTTAGAAGCGAAATTTGACCAACTTTAAATACTCTATAAAAATTTTGTTGCCCATATAATAAATTTATATATATATATTTTTTCTTTTTCATAATATACAACACCGAATTTATTATTTTTATTTGTTTTTTCATTTTACTTGTCTTACATGATGTAAATGTAAAGCATTTTATGTTCTTACAGAACTGAACACACAAATACATCTTATATTTAATAAATTTGTTTATAACAATAATAATTATTATTATTATATTTGATACGTATGTGTCGATGTTATGTCCCCGAAATAAGCGGTACAAATATCTATCTTTAAATACTTATGTAGTTTCTTTACGTTATTGAATATGGAAGAATATTATTATTTTCTTTTGAAATTATGTGCGTTGTAATATATAGTAAAAAGTTTAATGGAACCCAAAACTAGTTCATTATTGAATTGCAAATACTGTGTTTCATTATATATACAATCCTTAGTAAGTATATCCGATTATACTGTGTATTGTATTATTAGCTGCTGTAAGAAAACAGTTGAATCATTTTATATATCTATATACATATATAGTCGCAATACATCCATTTCGCGAATGTAATTTTGTTAATATATATATATATAAATATATATAAATATCAGTTCGGAAATTTGTTCCCAGATTTATAATATTCTAAACATTAAAATGTGAAGCGGTTCTAACCTAAATTTTCATTGAATGAAATCAAAATAGAGGTTATGTTCATTACGCGCACCTTGGATGTATGTAAATTCTTGAATTTAGCTTCAGATAATTTCGAATATTTTATATAATTTTTGCACCTATTTTGATGTTTCATTCAAAGAAATGTATAAAATGAAATATACAGTAATAATAATAACTAAGCTATCAATATATACATCAGGTTAAGATAATAAATATGTTATAACACAGTGGAACTATACAGATAAATATTATATTTAAAATTACTTTAATGCTAAAATTATCTTTTTGAGCAGCTATTTATAAATATAATTATTATTTAAATCAAATATGTACAGGTATATTACTAATTATATAAAATTAAAAAAATGGCACGGCATAAATTATTCTAAAATATCTACGATTCATTTATTAGGTTTATAAGTCAACGTATTCGTAATAAAAGTAGACAAATTTTGAATGAAATTGCTCGAATGTGTATTATTGTAATAAATATTATTGCTAGGATATAGATGAAAATGATTTGAAAATTTGGGCAGTGGATTATTGCAAATCACAAATGTTATTATGTTGAAAACTCAACAATTCTACATGTTGTAGTATAAATGTTGTTATGATAGAAAATTTAAAAAGAAAAACTGTTTTTTTTTTTACAAAAATAAAACAATAAGAAAATTAATATGAATAACTATTCATACCTATTTAAATTACACCGCTGTCTCGGTAACTGAAAACAAATTAAAAATATTTTAACACGATCGATTGTATTATTAACAAAAAAAATATTATGGTGTTTTAATTTTTGTCATTTTATATCTACTCATGTCCAAAAATACAGAATCAGACTGGAATATTCTCCATAACGAATGCCAATAGGGCACCTCAGATAATTGATTACGAGATTTTAATGGATTTAGCCGTTCTGAAGTGTCTATATTCTCAATTATATTTCCTGGAGACCCACTTTGCGTAAAAATTTGAAACATAAACTTATTTTATTTATATCTCTGGACATATTGAGAAACTCTCCTATTACAATCTGAATTTCAAACTCTTACATCAAACATCTAACAATATTCCTGTTTCCTCACTTATCGAATTCCTAGGTAAATCCCCGTGATGCTACACACTATTCACACAATAATCCACAACATTTTCAAAAATTCAAAATACTTCTCACGTACGCAGCTTGCAGCTAAACCATGGCCATTTAGACAAAACGACATATATCACACTAACCTTTGGCATCTTCTGTGACTAACGTCAGATGTGATTTCGTCGGTGTCCGTGTCACGGGATGTTCCATATTGAACGGTTCCGAAGACAACGACATTGGCGTCATCTTCAGCTGATGCCCGTTAAGTTTAATGTCGCTCGCGCTGTGAGATCTCGCTCTGCTTGAAGGTGGCGATTCTTTGCCGCAGTCTTTAGACTTGGAGGACACGGAACCAGGACTTCGGGCAGGGTGATTGTTGTAGGCTTGTGATTTCGTTTTGCTGCGCGATGTTACCTGTTCGCGCAATGCCATCTGGTAGGCCACCTCGAAAGCTTGCCCTATGGTGAGGATCATTTCGGTTGCTTGGTCCTGAAGAGATCGACATACCACAAATAAAAATATAGATTCTTTATTTTATAGTGAATAATGAAGAAAGAGAATAGTAATACAAGATGCAGTAGATTAAGGATTCTTACCGTTGACGGCGTGCTGAAAACATGACAATAATGATGCTTACTCGCGTGGTCTTTGGTGATGTAAGCAAAGTGAGTTAGATCGTCAGGATCCTGGCACGCGCAGTGTATATTTCGAATTTCATGCTCACACACTAAATTCTATAACACAAAATATATACATATTTTGTTAGAGGTGATATTTATGTGCAGCCGACAAACTCTCCGACACACGATTTACAACGTAATTTGTGTGCGCCAGATCAAATGGTTGTATAATTCGGTTTTAATACACTGGATTTTGTCCTCATTCTGTTCAAATTAAGGATTTTAACAGTGAATTTTAAAAATCGCCTAAGCCACTGTAATACATTGAAATATTGTACTACGCGCCAAAACTTCGAGAAAATTGATATGTGACCTATTTGTATGTTATGGTTAAGTTTCTTATTTTCACTATAAGAGAAATTCTGAAGGTTTAACAGTCAGGGAATGAAATTCTTACCTTTGTAATAGTATTCAGGAACTTGACACCGTTGTACGAAATAGCCAAGATGATTTCCGGGGTTGGCTTGACGTTCGTTGACGTTTTCCGTAGTTTTTGTATCGATTTTTTCGTTGATTCTGTACCTCTAAGTTCTTTAATTATCGTTGAACCGAGGTACTGTAAAAATATAAACATATTTCCATGCATTTATTATAAATAAATATTCTGTTTCAAAATTACATGTTTCTGAAGCATACGAAAATTAGAATTTTGACTTTCGTGGAATAAATCTCTGTGTGTGTGTGTATGTGTGTGTGAGCGTGTGTGTGTGTCTGTCTGCCTGTGAGCGCTCTGCAGCAAAAACTGTTGAAGATAAAATTATGTCATCTTAAATTTAACGTTTGTAATAGTCTGGATAAAAATAATCCTATTTTGGAATACTAATTATAAGCCGATGAGTTTACTTCTGCTACTATTTACTTGTATGTCACTTTCGTGTTCCAAGTCGTCGCCATCAAAGATCTGTTGATTTTATATATATTACTATTAATATTATATTGGGACATGTCACCTTTGTGCTCCAAGGAGTCAACATAAAATAATTGTACTGACCTATATAAAAAATTCTGAAAAATAATTGCACACGTCACAATTGTGCTCTAAGGAGCTGGAAAAAAAAGGTGTGAATAGTAAAATATCACTTACATTCGCAAGATATGTAACCGAGCCCGTGATCAGCGTAATCGGTTTGTGCCGCCACTGCGCTTTCAGCGGCGTGCCCGCGCCGACGGACAGTTCACAAGGGGCGCGTATTTCGAGTGCTTCGTTGCCCGTGTTGGCGGTCTTCGCGGGCGGCACTTGCACGGGTGGTGGAGGTGCTGGCCGCGACTTCTTGTGCCGGTGTCGCAACGTGCCGGTGCCCGTGCTGTTCGCTGCGGGTCGCTGACTCACCGGGGACGACTTGATTTCTTCCTTCAGCTGTTGAATATTGGTGTTCTGTGCAACAGAAGAACGAACACTCATTTTAAACTGGTGTTGTATTACTGAATATCGTAATTTGAAGTGGATTGAAATGTGCTGTTGCGAATGTTGCATGATAACAAAAAAATTAACAATTTTATACCAGCAATTAGAGAATATCGAAAATGGTATTTAAAATGTAATTAATATTCTATATAACTATAAGTATGTATATTATATATGTGAACAAATATATAATTCAGTTTTTTTCTTTGTAATACAAAAAACTGGTCTAACTACTAACATTCTTTTTTGTTCAGATACGGCATATTTAACTGAATAAGATTATTAAATTAGTAACAAAAATATTCAAAGCATTTTATAATATTCATAAAATTAATATAATTATTTATATTTCAATCCAGTTATTTGTTGCGGTTATATAGCGGGAAATGAAAAAAAGGCTTATTCAAAATTGTCTAAGCTAATATGAGAGTTATGAGCAATATATACTGCAGATGTTGTTTACCTGTTTGTACAATAGGTAACAGTGCTACAATAAAATAAAGTACCATTATTAATATATATTTATACTTAAACTAAACAAATCAAGTGTTAATCAAATTTTATTCATAACACGCAATTTAAGCTGGACTTAAAAACAGTATACTCTGCGATATATTGTAAATGGCATATTTTGTAAATGTCGTAATGAATTGTTGTCACGTGGCCATACCTCATAAAAATTGAGAATATTCAGGTACAAAGGGAACAGTCACGTTAGGTAGCTAATACGAAATACCGAAACATGTGTTAATAGACATCAGTCTACATGTGGCAACGAACGGCAACAACATTCCTCAGCAAATATACAAACGGTCAAAGGTCAATTATAGGGCCGCTCTCTGACATGAACAGACCTTCATTAAATGCACGCACACACACTCACATACTAGTACACAACTATATGTGTACACTTGTACACTAGTATATGTTAATTAGTCAGTGGTTTGTACGTAGGAGATCTGTAATATAACATGTGTGTTACATTTGTGTCAAATGTTCTGCTTGCTTATAGGCGTTCAAACTGTCAACCAAATTACGTGGAGAATGTTCAAACAATTTTACCAACACAATTAAAAACTAACTAATGTTATGTTTAATATTATTTTTGACTAATTTTCTTAATTATTGTGATATTTTGATCGATGAAGTCAATTTTTGGATATATAGAATAAATCGTTGATATATTTCGACCAATATATCTTCCTCGGAGAGTTTGAGATGATTGGTGATGAATGTCACTTTCTTCACACCATCAAATTGACTTCATCGGTCAAAAAATCACAATAATTAACTAATATAATCGTTGATTTACTTAAATATTATATTTTCGCCTATTTTCACAGCCTTAACAACATAAAGCTTCAATTTAAACATATGAAAAAGCACGTTTTATACATAAAACGTATTCATTCTTTTATACCTAATGTATAGAAGAAAGTATTTTGATCACTAGAAAAATTATTTCCATGAAAATATCCGTTTTGAGGATCCCTTATTCCATTTTTACTATTTTCTTAATTTTCTCTCTCTGTGTGTGTGTGCGTGTGTGTGTGTGTGTGTGTGGGAACGCTCTACAGCCTATACCGTTGCAGGTGAAAATATGATGCTTGGCACGGTAAAAAAGGATATTTTTACCAGTAGTGTTTGATTTTAATAAATATTGTCTCAGTAGAGTTGCTGACAGTCAGCCTATTCAAGATTTAAAATATACTTGACTAAATGATTACTTGAAATCGGACATAGGAGGAACCAGACCAACGTATGTATATATGTTATATACATATATCATAAATGTAACTATCGAAAATAGAAGCAATATCGCAGCCTACTATCACTATGCATAGGTATCCATGTATTTTGTGTATCGGTGCATAAGCTAGATAGGAAAGCTCATTGTAGCGTATGTTATATAACAGCAACACGCACACAAACACATAGTATTCGTTATATACATGCATACATAGACAGATATACGCATATATGCATAATGCCTTCGAGCCAACCATGAACGACACATATTATAGATACTGATGTGAACATAGCAACAGCAGCCAACGTTGATGTGCGCGCATGCGTACATGTTCCATACATAATAGTAGAGAGAAGAGGAAATTGCAGTCACATGACGTGTGCAACATATCTCTGTATCATCATGGCGGCCGTATATGAGATGAACATCACGGATCACAGATTGTAATCAAAACTCTGCGAGTGAACCGTGATCATATATATATATACACGCACACGCCAACGCAACGCACCAAATATATATATGTAGAGGGATGGGGATGATGTATGTTCGAACATGAAACATACCCCCACCCCCACTCCTGTACCCGATTTGCTTTTAGGCAAAAAGTGTGTGCGGATGTAATCTGAATGTTGCCACGTACGAGAGAGATATTGTTTTTGTTTGATGAATATAATGCTTTGTACAGAAAAGATTGTTTCAATTGTTCGCTGCTAAAAATTATTTACTGTTATGTGATGCTATCCAAGGAAAAATGTTGCACTGTATAAAACTAATGTGCATCAACTGTGAATTTTACCAAATTTACTTTCATTTTTATGTAGTTTTACTTATGATTATAATTACAAGATTCATTGCAAGTCTTCTAAATGTATATCAAATTTTTACTGTGTAGGTATACATGTCACTGTAGATTTAATAATCATAATAATAATGGAAGTATGCCATATCCAATATAAATAGAAAATAAATAAGCTAGAATATATTCAATGATAATAAGATATACGAAGCGGTAAGTTCATAGAGTATTTATTTATTCGATTGATTATGCAACGTAGAAGGATGTAGGAGTAGGTGGGGAAACGTAACAGAAAATAATCTTATACACGGTAAATGTTTGTACATCGGTAGCACTAAATAGTCTGGCTTTTATCAAAACACATACACACCTACGAAAACACCACCAGAACCATTGACATAGGGACATGTTCATCAACGTTGGGGTGGGCTAATGCAAACATTTTCAAACTACAGAAGCCGACACAATAATCGCCTGATTAATACCGTACTGCGCATGTGCACAACTCAACAAACTTTCCATCCCTATTGTGCAAATACTGCTACATTATTACCAGATAAACGTTACAATAGTTATCATGAAACAATTATTTATATCTCGTTTTCTTCAACATTTTTACACTGGGCGATGTCACCATTGAGATCTAAATGGTAGATGCTTACATAATGTCAAAATATATTAAAAGAAGATTAAATTTGTAGAACATACTTCATACATTCCGTATATATTTAATTTTTACATATTTTGTGGTGTCGGACAATTTTTATTTGATTGCAACCACGAGAAACCAATCAAACAGTGTTAATTTAAAATCGTATCAAATATGAAATCAAAAATAACATTTTTGTTTTCTGTTTTATTACATGCCAATATGAATGCCAAAGGTAATATAGAAATCTGTTCGCAGAACCATAACTATATCGTATAGTTTGATATGTTCCGCTGTAAAGAGAAGCTTTTCGATGAATATTCGCGCATGAATCAATCTGACAGTTTAATACTGTATTAATAGTCTGACATATGTAAACAAGATATTGTAGCAGCGAGGATGAGTGCATTTTCGGTCAACATTAACGCCTGTATACACCCCGTTATCGAGTACACAGTTATCGAAGCTGATAATCTAATACCAAGAACCAGCCTTCTATTATTTATTTATGTTAAATCTATGTTACAGTATTTACTAAATATTCTATAATACGCTGCTGCGTTGGTTTGGTCGCTACCGGTAAATGTTAGATTGTATCTACAACCTCATTTTGCAATATTCAACGTCATAAAACATTTTGTATCCAAATCAATCTAATTCTTTCAAAACACGTACCAACATGTTGAGGTCTGCATTGAGGTCCTCCAATCGGGGCCCAGGCGTTATATGGTCACCACCGTTGACCGACGACAAAATCCGCTTTCGATGCCCAATTTTCTCAATCTCTAACACGGCGGATAGCTCCACGTCCCATATCCTAAACAAAGGAAATACATATATGAAATCAGTTGTAAGATCAGGAAGTCGTGAGACGAATTTCTAGGCTAACATTTTGTAATTCCCAGAATGGTACAACCACACGAATACTATAGCTCTTTTGTACATATTGTACGATGACATAAACAAGTATGGAGCTTCTTCCACGGATTGTAGAATGCATTAGTTTTAATAGTGCAGTAAGCAAACATTGAATTTTTTAACTATTACTTAATAACTTGATATATCCTTAAATGCTTTAATTGTAATTTGGCTGAAATTAATAATTGGACTTAGAATGATTATTTGTGTGATTTTACCTTCGTATTCGTTCCATGTCGAGATAAAGGTGTTTACTGAAGGTCTCTGCGTAACATTCGAGGTGTATCCGTCGCAGCCACTGTTCGACGGTGTCTGCTGCTTCGTCTACGTTGTTGTTGTTACAAGGGGCTTGCTCCTGGACTTTGGCGGGAAGTGCTCGCGCGGCGTCCAAGATAAGTCTCCGTTCGCCCTCGCTGCTAATACCCATGTCTTTCAAATCGTTGTCTTCTAACACACCATTCTGTAACGAAAACAAACATTGGTATTAAAATAAAGATGCACCGAATAATCTCTTTGCAAACTTACCAAAAAATCAAGGTGGTCGAATCCACTGTTCATAAACAACGACTCATATTCAGACATTCCCAAATTATTCAACCATTTCTCAACGGTAGCTGCCTGAGAAGCATGTGCCATTTGATTCTGTGAGAAGCTCATCAACCTCGTCTGGAACTCCTTCTCTAGTTCAGAAACAAACACGCTCTCCCTGACCAGCCCCGTGCCGAACGAAGCCATGATCTCTTGAATCTTCGCCCATTCTTCCTGCTCGTCAAACGGACTGAGGATCGACAGTACCTTGTCTTTTTCACCGGTGGCACTCGAGGAACTTGTGGTCGTAGGAACTGTGGAGGATGAGGAATTGGTGCATCTAGGTTGAGGTTTGCGTTGGGTTACTTCGTGGTCTTCGCTACGCGCCATGTTGCCCCCGTTAGCATTCTCATAGACGTGTTTGAGTTTTCGCAGGGTCTTGGGTCGTTCGGCCGGGATTGGTCGAGGTGTTCCTAGGTTATCCAGTGCTTTTGTGGAACCTTTGAATAAACCTGCAATCAAAAGATAACACACATTGTTTTAGCTAAGTAATATACATATTGTTATTGTTTCATGGCAATTGTAGAACGGATTTAAATAGAAATTAAGAAATTATCACAACTTTCTTATCAACATGAATAAGCTCCCTATAAGGAAACAAAATACAATGTTCTAGATATTTGTATTGCTTTATAAATATATTCCAGGTGGTTATCTTTTGTTATCGGGTTCTTTTTGTATGACCGATCACGAATTTAGCATACCTATGTCTTTTTCAAATGTCGATTAATGGCTGGGTTATTTTAAGAAGTCGCTGGCAATCACATCGTGGGTTTAACTGTGTTGGACTTGTACTGGTCAGTTCTATGTTTAGAACAATAGTAAATAGAAAATAGGCCGTCCGTCGTAGCGATATAGCACACGATGCCAACACATTCATTAATCTGATTTTTCAGATATTTTTGGATTGGCGAATATTCAATGTTTGTATTATTTAGTTTATGAACCAAACTTATACCCACATAATTTATATTTAACTTTTTATATATTTTCATCAAAAATATAAACACCTACACTTCCTTTTATATAAATACACAGGTATGACTTTTACTTTCATGGACGAGGTCTATAGGAAGTAGTGATAATCTACAGCAAAAATTGTTAAAGATAATAAGTTGAATCTTTAAATTTAAGATTTATTTGTAACTCGGAAGAATTTTTGAAACAACGTATAAACCAAGGCATCGAAAAAACAATAAGTTAATTTCGGTTAGGAACATGTTAATTTTTATTAAAATTACATTCTCGGAAGTGAACCGAAAATCGGTAAAAACCGTTATTTTTCGGAGTGAAAACCGGAACTGAACCCGATATATATATATATATATATATATATATATATATACTTTTAATTGAACCGGAACGAAAAAAAAAACGATTCGAAGCCCTGGTATAAACCGGTAGTTTTCATTGCTTTTCCATTTTAAGCCGCACTAGTTATTTTATGTTCTATGTTTATATTGTTTTAAAATATATGTAAATTATTATTAATTGCTTTAGAAATAAGTTTCCTCATACCATTAATTTTAATAATTGGAATTTTAATAGCCTTAAATAAATATATACATATTCTTAAAAAAAAATCGTCTAAACCACAGATATTATTAAAATATTATTATATTTTTTATATACATGTAAATTCATTAGTATATATTAAAATAATTATTAATTATAAAAATTACTAAGCGTAAACAAAAATTCACAATCCAATCCAAAAATATATGAATTTTCAACTTTTGAAACGTACTTTTTACAACTAACAAATGTTTTTTTTTTTTTTTTGTAAATGGTATTTGTAATATAGAATATAAAATAAAATTGTTTATTAATATAAAATGCACAACAAGGATATAATGCCATATATGCTTGTGTTCATATTTGCGTGATGACGGGGAACTATACAAGTTAATTATAACCATATTTTAATTAATTTCATAAATGCGACACACACATATACATACACACACACACACACTCGTGCGAATTAGCGTCTATGCATCCATGCACACATGGTAAAGCACGCACTTTGTACTTGTATTAAATATTTTATAACCCTCCGCATTTTTATTTCTCTAAAGTTAATTCTAATTAATTCGGCCATGTTTCTTGCTGCTTTTCACCTCCAAACACGGCTACTCTTGTGCGCAAATTAATTTATACTCTTTGCACTGTATATTTTGTGTTTGTACTTCATGTATATTTAATTAGGGTAGAAATGTTCAAAAATTTAGGAAAGAAATGCATGTATCTACTTTCTTATACGAAATATCTCAAACACGATATGAGTTAGAGAAAAATATACATATTAATAATCTTACGATTAGTTGTACGATTGCTCCATTGCACTACTGGAACTTAACTTTAAGTAAAGTGTGTTGATGTGGATGTGTGTGTGTAATCAAAGAAATAGAAATACCTTTGAAGAAAACAGCCGTTTGATTTGATCGCTTATGTTGGTAATCTTTGATGATTAAGCCAACAATAGATGTTAGCAAAACCATGACAAGTCAATCAAGTAAGCATTTGCAATTCTGCACGTGCATCAGACAGCGGACGCGACGCGACAGGCGAACAAGCGACAGGAAGCGTCGAACAATCAAGAAAAATTCTTCAATACACTTCACACCACACACAAACAATCGCACCTTGTGAAAATCAAATGTATTTTCTATGTTTAAATTGTCTATCGAGTTCTGTCAGCTTTCACTATTTTGTTATATTTTAATTAGTTATATAATGACTCCGCGTCCTTGAGATAACAATTTCAAGATATTGTCCATTGTTATTACCAAGTTATGTGTGTCTCTCTTGCTCGCTATTAGATAGTACGTAGTTAACCACCACTTTGTTATCATATTTGAATTTATTTGTACTGTTGAAAATTTGCAGTGCCCTATACTGGACTCTCCTGTACATATAATCAAAGCAAGATCGTAGTAATACTTTTTACTTTCTTTGACGAAGTCTAAAAGAAATAATTGTATTTTTATCATCAATATAGTATATTTGGCAGTTGAATTGTATTATAAAATAACGAATGGGACATATCCCATTTGCGCTCTTAGGGGTTCATGGCAAGACTATGTACATTGCCAGACGCACATCTTGTGTATTTATATTCCATTCATTATTTGTTCTTTTATGTTAAAGTTATTAACATGTATATAAGTACAACCTTCAATAATAATTAACATTGTGAATTAAGTGTTGAAGTAAACGTGTGTACTGTGTAAAGTGTATCATCTGTTATGAAAACATTAGCCGGTGCACGAGCCTACAACATACGACGGCGCCATGTCTCGCAAATTATTATTTGTAGCACGTTTACGTCAGCGTGGCTAATAAACTCTGCATTGTTATGGTGTTAACTCGCTTCTCGTCGTTCGTTCTCTGCCTATGCAGAATAACGTCTACTTATTTGTACTAAACATGGTTATTTCTTCGTTTTTACACAGCAATTTTATTGTCTCATACGCATAGCAGTTGAGAATGGAAATATGTGAACCTGTCAAGTATGACTGGTCCTAATTTTATAATTTTACAATGATTCACAGCTTGTCCAATCCCAAATGTGAATCATTTTTTCGTGAATATGTTCATTTAGGGATGCTTCCTTTGTAGTATTCCTAAATATAGCTTTTTCAAATTAAAGCCAAAGAAAGCATATATATATATATATATATATATATATATATATATATATATATATATATATATATATATATATATATATATATATATATAATTAAAAATGTGGAGTGGCCTGCACGTGATATTCATATATATACGTAGTTTTCGCTAGAAATATATCCAATCAAACTATCAACTCAACCAATACTACACAGTAATACTCTGAAATTGTACCAATTACTATTACGTTACCAAATACTGTTTCGTCAATATAATAGATAGATAGATTGTTTCTTTAATATTCATTTTATCAATATATTCAATTATAATTTTTAATACGTACTGTTTATCAATATTTATCTGCAATAACCAATTCGCTTGTAACACGTTCTCAGCCGTTCAATTTTGTGATTACGGGTGGCAAATGACAATTATCAATATGTTTTATTCTATTTTGTTTCCCTATCAAAATATCAGGTATAGTTAATACGATTTATTAAATGTAATCCCAATACATGTAAACATAGTGAGTAAAGCAATGGAATGCATTTCTTATAGTAAACAGACAATACTAAAATACCACACAGGATGACAGCTAAAACACTCTTGAGTATTAGATAGTTTTATGCAGGAAAATAAAATGATAATCGTAGGTTAGCCGGAATTTACGATGTGGTTTTAGTGGTATTCTATTCCCGACCGGGGATAAGCCTATCGGCGAACTGTCAATAAATAATATTCTCTGAGCGATACAGGTAAACGGCATATTTGTGGCAAGGTGCCCGCGATATGACTTCATGGTTCAACCATGTCATTTGAAACTTTTAAGTGTGTCGAGGTGGTCCTGATAATGCAAAAAGGATTTTAATGTTTGCAACTAATTTTTATTTATGGTTTTATTTAACGTACACGCAATTAAGAATAACACTTGCAATTACTATGAGCACGCGAGCGATATGTTTAGAAATTGTTCATGTGCTGTTTCTGGGACGTGATTATTTCATTTAAATAAATGTTAAGATGGTTTACTTATGTCTGTGTTGCAATATACTATATTGAGGATCGTACATTGGGTTGGGGTCGGCAGCCATATCTACCTATTCAATGAAACTTTTGTTTGAAAAGTTTCTACAAGAAATATACCAGTTACGAGAATACTGCTACGGAAAATTTAAAATGTTTGAATATTTACATGATCCCTATACGTTATTGGCCAGAAAGTAAAAACTGTACCATTATCCAAAAGTACCTATATGTTTCTCTGAATAAATGCGATAGGATCTCAATCAACACTCCCGTGTACTTACAACACGTTCTAAATATAATATAATTTAGATAGTAATCGTTTGAATTCCTGTTAATAAATGTCGCAAGGAATAACAAAGTGTTGGCTATTATTTATTCAGTATTGCGAGGGCATTGTTATTGTAATTCATGCATATCCATAATTCATTTGGTCAAAGGCGAAAAGATCGGCCATTGTACATAGAGGCACACTATATTACGGTAAGCCTTCCTCATGATAATATTACTTTACTTCCACAACACTGCTTATTACATCGATTATTTACTGCTAAACCATTTGCATTTCAAATTGAGCATATTTCAATGTAAAGAAATCGTTAACATCCGTCCGCCCGTCCGTCAGGCAGAGTTTACATCTTATAAACTCATATGTATAAATCCTGTAACTGAGAGTCAAAATACGAATAATTAACTAGATTATTTTGGTATTTGGCATTGAATTTTTATTGCGTCTTCAATATCACATATAGTGAGAGGTAATTATTTATATTTTAATGCAGACTACAAAGATAATAGTCTGTTGGGAATTAATAAAGGTAAAATGTATTTTATATGCAATGTGGGATGGCAGTAACCGTAACAGCTGGTTGTTTTGCACTGAATGGTAGCTAGGCGCCAAATGATTTACAACTATATACATGAACACTGCTAAATAACATAATACATATATATATATATATATATATATATATATATATATATATATATATATATATATATATACAAAAAATAAATCCATAGTTAAAAATAATATTTGACATTGATTTGGTTGTAATTAAATATGGAATTTATTAAATAGTAGTAAACCTAAATTGATTCAAGTAAATCCTTTTCTCATTGTACATACAGTGTACATAAATACATGCATATATACACACATACATGCATACATTGATATACACACAGTTTTTCTATTTTTAAACATATATAAACATATTTACTGGTTACTAGTTTTTTTTTACGCACTAAAAACAAAGTAAGTATTTTAGAACGAATATAATAAAGCTGGAGTGGTCTTTACTCGACATTCTTATACATTCACTACCTATTTAATATAATATTGCTTTATTTTGATTTAAGCTCAGGTTAAGATTGACGTGAAACAATATTAATGAGTAACTAGGAATATATAAATATAACATTGCAATTTTCAATATATGATTTTTAGAAAATAAAATACTAAGTTTAAAGTTTCATATTTTTACCTTCAATAGTTTTGGCTTTAGGGTCTCCCCGAAATACACACACACATACAAACGTTATTTCAAAAATAGTAAGATTCGATTCAGGGATAGTCAATTAAACAATACTTTCTTCGTACAAGGAAGTAAAAATATTATATGCGCCCAGATTATATATATAATACCGAATTTTCTGTGCAAAGCTGGAAGTATTAGTGCTAGAATTGGCGATTCTTTACTAGAGAATATTTGAAGAATTATAACTTAATAAGCAATCTAAAAAATAACGAAATTGCATAATTTGACTTTGAAACAAATGAGTTGGATGCTGTAGCTGCGATTTTCAGTTAATTTTGATTAAACAAGAATTACCGGTTTCTTGGCGCACGTGAAAAATGTTGGTTGTCGCACGCTTGTATCGGAGACATACGGACAGTATTATAAACCTAATATTTATGTGTGACACCCGCTGCTCGTCATGAATTACTGACTACAAATCTTCGAAGATCTTTTGTTCGTGTTAAAGACATTGCTAGCATAAAAATAACACGAAATTCCTATCCAAAGGTTTATATATATATATATATATATATATATATATATATATATATATATATATATATATATATATATATATAAGGTAACGAATTGAAAATAACACGAAATTGATATGTTTTCATATAGGCGAAATATTTTCTGTCTAAATATGTAAGAATCAAGAAATGCATTATTTGTGATTTTTGCACAATTTTGGTTTTGGCACATTACTCATTTCTGTGTGCAAGCCTTTCATAAATGCAAGATAAATCTTTTTATTTATTTGCCTTTCTCGCAGCAATCACAAATAAGTATAATAATCCTTGTTGTTGTTGTTGTCGGGTATTAAATAATGTCGGTACTACCGTCTAAATGCTGGTATAAGCGACTTTCGATTTCACCAAATTATATGCAAAAACACAAGAATGTTTACTACCTATCTACATAATATAACGGTCACTGTAATAAATTGCAATTGTTGCCTTGAACTTTCCGTCGAAATATCACTGGAATTTTCAGTCCTAGATTCTTGTTTTGTCACATTAAATATCCATTAACACCAAAACACCACAGTATTATTGTACCAAAAGTATTATTGAAACACCTAGAGTGGCCTTCACTCTACTTTTTTGACCTTACACTAACTACACTTCAGTACGACAAGCAAAAAAGTAAATAAGATACAAAAAAATAATTTTTTATTATAATTTTTTTTAAGTATAAAAATCCAAGAAGAAATCGCATCTGCATGTAGTTTTTTCGAGTTCTCATCTATCATCTCAAATTACAGTGTTATAAGCAGAACTTCATCATTTAAGATTACAATACGTATGTGTATAGAGTACAGTTACGCCAAAAGGAAAATATTTATTTTGTTATCATTCAATTATTTATAACAAACGTCTAATCATCTTTCTATTGATTTCCTGTATATATTATCATGAATTTTAAACTAAATATAGTTCCTAAACCTATAGCCTATATATTTTTAGTTAGAATAAAATGACATATTGTTAACTATATTTTGCAAAATATATATTTTCATTATGATTCTTGCTGAAACAAAATACATTTTATTTTTATTAAAATTATTATGCTATTAATTTAAAATATATTAAAACAATAATTTAAAATTGCTTTCACATTTTTTTGCATTATCTGTCACGAAATGCAAGTGCGAAAATCAGCGCGATCCAAAGACGCTCAAAGTGTATACTCACGCTGAAGTTTTTTTTTTAAATATTAGCGTCTGCAAAAATATGTATATTGCAACATTTTGAAAATAGGGGCATAATTTTGCGTACCAATACGAGTAAATGTAAAATGAACTATATATATAAACTGGAATTATAACTTGTAATTTCTAAGTAATTTGAATACACTTTAATATATGTAATAAAATAAAATTCACCTGTCAAAGTTTACTCCGCTAGACTTAAATATAATCCAAGACAGAGCAGAACTGTCAGTTGCCCATGTGACGTCACAAACACATGTGCACACGCACGCACGCACACACAGACACACACACACACGCTACACATTCACTAACACAAACTACAGTAATGTAATGTGAACGAGCTAGCGTCAAGTCAACAGACGGACTAAAAACTAAAAACGTTTAAATGCGCGACGAACCGTGTAGTCTCTCACTCTCGCGTGTGTGTGTGACGTCTTCAGCGTGTTAGCGTGGCCCACGTGCTTCACACGCTCACGCGCGAGCTCTGCTTCGCGTATAAGAAACAGAAGCGTTGCATGGATAATATCCGATGAACGAGCCGCGATAATTTCTTTCTGTCTGTGTGTGTGTGTGAGAGTATGTGGCTGTGTTTAGTTTTAACAAACAGCTGATGGATTCGCCCTCGCTTTAGTTGTTGGCGAGGTTCATTGCAAAATACACATAGTTCTCACGTTTTGCGACAGGATGTGTTGGGATGCGACAATTTATGTTGAAATTTTAACTAGTTGCGTTTTTTCTTTCCTTAAATTGCTTTAAATTCCTGACTCAGGGCCGGATTAGGCTATAGACACTGAAGCTTAGGGCCCCACAATTCATAGAAACCTCCAAAGACCAATATTTAATTTTATATATATAGGAACTCATATTTCATGTGTTGCAGCTGTACAAAATTTCAGCACTATTTTAATTTCCTGAATTATCTCTCCCATGGGACCTATTCAAATCAAATATATATATATATATATATATATATATATATATATATATATTAAAAAAAAATTAAATGCCCAACACTTCGTAAATATCCGTTTTCATAGAGCTTCATAAATAATTTTGGAGAAGAAAGTAATTCAAAACAATAATAACAAAACTAAATGGTAATAATACAGCTGACATTGTCATTGACCTCCAACTTGGCGTGAACAAATAAATGTTCCTTTTTTTGGCTTCTAGCCCATGTGTGTCATAAGTTGTGTTTCGCATGTATAAACTATTTTTGAACCAAATATATGATTCATATATGAAATGTAACACATATGTAATGATACTTAAATACATTAAAGTAAATTAGAAAAACACATAAAACAAATATGTATTATATCACGCGACTGTTCCACCAAATTACTGTATTCATAAATCATAATCTACGCAGAAATCATAAGAAAACTACTTTTAACATTATTTTTATGATTCATGAAATATAGCAAAACCTTATTATGAAACATGCATTCATAATAAAAATATCAATTTTAAGTATATTTTTGTTGAAGATATAAAATAAAAACTTCCAATTTTGGTGAGCGTTTGTTGACAAAAGTCGAGTGAAGGCCACTCCGCTAATTCTGAAATCATTAGTATATTGCTACCACAGTAATAATTATTGTCGATAAGATATCTGCGTTTAAAATAATATGAAATAATTGAGCCTATATTCAATCAATAGGAATTAATATTGCAATAAGGAAGTATAAAGCAAATCAATAATATAATTACAGCTATCAATCTATATTTGTAATGTAAATAATAACACAAAGTTATTGTAAAACAAATTCATCTGTCACAATACAGTCATAAATATACATAAGTCTATTGAATCAATTTTTCTTCGAACATTCCAATTTCACAATAATAAACTGAATACTTTATATATATATATAGAATATTCTATGCAGTGCATTTATTTAATTCATAGAAGCAAACAATCATTTTTATAGTTAGTGTCGCCGGACATTCTGCGAATGATTAACTTTTTAAATATTTATAATATACAAGAACGTGTTTATTTACATATGCATGTATAAACAAAACTAAAGACGTTTAGCATTTGTTATTTACAGAAAACATGCACGATAACTTATATCAAAATATTTAATATTACCAGAGCTGGCTTTCGTAATATTTCGCCCCAGAGCATTTTAATAAACATGCATTGACGTTAGCATAAATGCTTCCAGTTGCCGCCGGGGGATCAGACAAACATGAACAATCTAGATGTATTTAATAAATAGCTACCTGTAATATACATCAATTTCATGAAGTAAACACATTTAATACAAGATACAACACGGATATTTAATTATTCAGATATAGTAACTTTGCTTGAGCCCTCGTTAAAAAAATAATTCATATAAAAGTTGAAGATATTATAATATATAGCAGTTTAAAAAGATTTTTAAAAAAACGTACCATTTACTGAAAAATCGCCTTTGAAAATGGTTATTTTATCTGTACGTTTCCCTAGATTTTGTTTCGTAGCAATCGTAGGTTGAATTTAACACAAAATTAAGCATTTATTATATAGATAGAGAAAGGTCAAGAAAGTCAAGTGATCTTTTAGATTTTGTCCAAGAAAGTAAAAAGAAACGAACGCCACTGGATCGACATTACTATGTCGACTTATAATTACAAATTAGCCGCTGTCAAGCATTTGAATTTTTTCGATCTCATCATGACATAACATATTAGAAGGCATGCTTAAAAAAATATACGACTATTTATACAAGTGCAAGCAATGAAACCAGCAATTTCACATATACAAACATCAGATGCTTCTATATTATTGAGAATGTACTAGAACTGATATCTTTAAGACGCTATTATTGTTTATATCCCGATCTCTGACTAGTAACGATAAATATCTAAGCATTTTTAACCTATTAAGCTTTATATACATTATTTTGTAAAACATCCACCCTATAACTATATGTAAATCTAAATATGTAATAAATTAATAAAAACTTAGCGTTGTTAGACAGAGAACGAGGTATAAACTTGTATAGTGCCTTAATTTTTTTTTAACTATTTCGTTCGGAATTTAACAAGTTATATTTATAACTTAAGAAAGGGAGTAATTATTGATAAAACTTGGTATATTGTTAGCATTTCTTTGATAGTTATTTAATACCCTTAAGTAAATTTGAACGCACATACCACAACACATATTGATAGTCCGATTAATCCTATGTTTACGATGCACTTTCGATGCCTTCATAAATCCGGTGTAGATATCACTATTTCAAAGACACTTCACGTCGCGAACACAGATTTGTCAATAAGGTGACACTCATTTTAAACATTTGCTTTGACGATAAAAATATAAATAAATTTGATAAACCTGTTTTATTTAAATTGTTTCTGATAAATATTAAGCGTGACATGGTTTCCGATAAAAATATTTATGTCATTATTATCATATTTTCACAACGAAAAATATCCTATTATAGTTTTCAGTATTACTGTTTGTAATATCTATAAAACACTAACCAAGTATTAACAATTCATATATATTTATATATTCGGAATCAGGAAACCGTGAAATGATTTGTTTAGTAAATATTGTAAAATCCAACCATTTAAGCAAATTATAAATTCCAAGTTTTTTTTAACTATATAACAGTTTAAATTTATATTGAATTCTATTTTCTAAATTACAAACCGTTCCAAATCTAATGAAGATAATTACGTTATTTGCGATACCGACTAATTAGTAAAATTTGAGAATTATTGCTATTTCAAATCCACTTAACAAAACTTTATATTGTATTTCATATAACTTCAATCAGTGGTTATTATAAAGATTATTCATTTGAATAAATAAATAATTAAATAAATTTCGACATTGTTGAAATAATATCATTAACTATAAATAATAATATGTTATCAACATATATTACATCTTTCTCAACAGGTACTTCTCACCTGGAATCAAGAAAGTATTAAAAAATAATATCTTATCATAATTTCATTGACGCCAACTATAATTGCATTCAAATAGAAAACTACTTTATAATTTATTACTGTCGTAAAATAATTCATTTATATAATATGAATTTGCATAATTATATAATTTAACATTTTAAACTAATTATTTAGCATTTACATATTGCAGATTTATGAAATTTTATTAATCTGTTTTTGAGATTTAAATAAATTTTAATAATATCAAACCATGGTTCACGAACGCCTTAGTTCATTAGAACTATCTGGGGCCAGGAACGGATTATTTTATTTTGCACTAATTCCTATGCGGAAAATAGTTTCGCTTTACGAACATGTCGGTTTACGCACGACCCTCTAAAACGAATTAAGTTCGTGAACCGAGGTACGACTGTATATTTGTACAGCTGTATGTATATATATATATATATATATATATATATATATATATATATATATATATATATAAAGCTTCCTATGTCAGTAATTACTAGATATTTGCTAGACAGAGAAAGAGATATAAACAGATGTAGTTAATCGCTAATGCCTGTAGTGTACCAAGGATATAAATAAATAAATATATATTCTCCAAAACTAAACCAACATATCGCGATACCAGAAACAATTAAAACAATCACCAACTGATATATCTACTATATGTTTTTAAAACCACATTTCTATGCACTGACACCAAAAAACAAGATGGCCGCCACAGTCACAGCACACTTGCACACAATAATCGCACAAACACACGAGCGACGCGACGGCAAGTAGCTGGGCCCTAGACAAGTCAGCGCGAGCAACACGGGTCATATGGTCTATGGTGTGTTGTTACTGATAACCCTTATCATCTCTGCATTTCCGTGGGACTTCTTTCGTTGTGTGTGTGTGTGTGTGTGTGATTATGCACTTACAATGCACAAAACACACACATAGAGACTACTTGTAGTTCTGCTTCCCGAAAAACAATTAAGATTTCTAATCCCGAACTGTCACATTTGAAGAGTAGTGGCAGTAGTAGTGAGTAGTATATGAGTTTATCTTATGGAGCGTCGCGACAGACTGCACATGTTTCAGAAGATTGTTGTTGCAGATTGAGTTTATTGGTTGTGACGTCACTGCCAAGGGGACTGCTTCATTTATTCATAATATAATTTATTGTTTGTTAAATGCTTGTAAAGAATTGTTGTTCTTTTATATTTATGTCCTGCTGACTTTCGTCTTTACATGATTTAAGATTGCAACTAATACAACGATTTAATACGTATATAAAGAAAATCTAGAGTGCCCTGCACACGACTTATACTTATATACACTGTATGTGAAATATTCCTTTATTGAGTTTTAAATTCCGTAAATGTAACATGACGGTTTTTCAATAATTGGTACATTTATCGAAAATACTTTTTAAACAAAAATTGTTAGGAATTTAATATCTCAAATTTTTATAAGAATTACTTTTTCTATTACTCGTAACGTTTTCGAGATACTTAAGATATAACACGAGTAACAAACACTTTCGGTTGAAATATTCTTTGAACAATTAAATTATTTCTTTCCTGAAATATACAAATCTTAAATTCAAAAAAATATAAGCCCTACTAGTTAAGTGCCAGTAGTGCAATGGGGCACTTGTAGAGTAGTAATATTTATATTTACTTAAAAAGTATTCTTGGTCCGTGTCTATAGACAGTAAAGTAAATAATATCCTATAAATTTCGTTGATCAATCAATCAATTTATTATTCAAATCACGACAATGGTGATATACAACTTAGCTCAGTAACTAAATTGACTCAACTGTTGATCAAGGCCATCGTAGATCTGTTGACGCCTGCCAACAGGCTTCAAGATGCATTCGAACGATAATTCCGAGAAATTATTTTTTACCTGCAATTTACTTTTTTTCGTCTGTGTGTGTGTGTGCATGTATGTGTCATGTAGTCACAAAAATGTTACAGGTAACACATAACCTGTTTTAGCATTTATGCAAGTGTTTGTTTTTGTTTATTTTGTTTCATGGTGTCACAATTTACGTAAAAATTTGTAACCATGGAGTTTTTTGGTTCTTTGTTCTGTCATAGGCGTATCTTACGTTTTAAATTAGGTACACATAGAAAAACACATCTCAAAAAGCCTACAGATTACCGTATATGATATTATTATAGTTTTGAATTAATTCTAAAATGATAAAATTAGTTATACTTCTCGTACGACCTTGCAGACATATTTCTGGATTATATCAATAAGTCAATATTAAATTTACACGAACTGACAACTGGAAAACATTTCATATCGCGGAACAGCTGATTCATAAGATTAAACGAAGTAACATATAATAAAAAATTCTATATAAATGAATTGTGAGAAATAGTAAGTTTATTATAACCACTGTCAGCGTTCACGCCACAGATAACTTCACGTATCTATTATTTGTTTTATGAATTAACGTCCAAATGCCGACACTTTGTTGCATATCGAGCGTATTCTGCAAATGATATGGGCACGTGCCACATGGTGCCCACGGGTTAACCTAGTTTGTAAGATAATCGTATATGATGTTTTGTTTGTACATCCCGAATTATTTTACTAGACATGTTTATATTAAATGTGGGTGTAAGCGCCAGTTGACTTGATACAATTACAACATCTTGTAATCTTGATGCACTATAATGTTACCACGTTCTCACAATTGAGCATCTTTTTTATCAACATAGATACACTTGTAAGATATAAAAATCTGTACAGCCTACACTGAACTTTCTCATAAGTATAAACAAAGAATCTTTATTGATACTTTGTTATATATATATTTATATTATTTTCTCACAATTATGAAGGAATATACAATTTAAAATATATGGCGTTTTATTAAAGACAAAATATCAAATAGAAATTTCTTTTCAAATTATATTATTTAAAAATTTCTTAGAATATTAAATTAAAGACAAGCGTTGTATAAGATAACCCTGATTTAATCTAATAAACTATAACAGCCTTGACTGCATATTAAGCTCAATTATTGTCTTTTAAATACTATACAATTATCGAATAAGTTGTATAGCATTTTTTCTTGACTTGAAATTGTCAATTTACAAACGCACTAACGAATTATATTCACATTAATTTCAATTATGCTTCTGAATAGACCTCCTTGATGTTAATAATAGTGCTTACAAATGAAGCATCTAATGACAACAATGGAATATACACGAAATTAAACAATTGCATATGCTTGCTCTTACCTGCAAACGGCACGTCGCAAATGTACTCTTCGACGTGGTTGTCCGTGGAGCCGCTCTTGTCCGATAGTGAGATACTAGAGGACAGACTGCCGCTGGACTCGTCGCACGGGAATATTAGGTATTCCTCTTCCGTTTCCGTTTCCATATCCTTTGAACGTCGCTTGTACTCCTGTCGAATGGACAAGTTCAAAAAGTCACCACTACGTCAATTGTATATCTCTTTACAATTCACAGTTCTTATGGGGATGATATTGCAACAATGTGCCCCATAAGACCATATAAGCTTTATAGTACACTTCGGTTAATTCAAACCACGAGTTTTTATCGAAAGTGAACACTAAATGAATACGCTACAATAATAGATTTCAGATGGCAATTGCAATATGAACGAATGCTATTATCGTAAACTGATATTGCTATCAATTGTGTGAGTATTGTGGTTAATTAAATAATATTATTGTAATCTAATACTAACAGCTTTATGTAAATATGTCCTCCCACTGATATCCAGGTTTGGCTTTGCTAAAATGAATTATGGGAACTTTATAAATACGTGATTTCAAACAATATTAATTCGAGTAAGTTTTTCTACCATTTTTACTTTCTTATACGCAGTAGTAATGAAAAATTTCGAACTCGAGTTTTCAACAAAAGAACACGTTTTAACCCTCCGTGAATCGAATATGACTATTTTCAGAATTACTCCAAAACTGTAGAACGTAAAATTGTGAAACTTCAAACTTGTATATGGTCTAGATAGACCGGAAGTGCATGTTTATTTAATGCACTTTTTGATCTTTCTCTCCAATATTACTAGAACGACACTTATGGCAAAACTAGTTACGTTCAAAATATTAAAATGGTAATTTCCTTTTTATTAAATTATACTGTAAAATTAAATATTATATACGGGGATAAGTGTAGCGCCCGGAAATAGGGATACCGGTCCGATAGCGTAAATATTAATTTCAGTTAATAGCTCCCATTTTACGGTATTTTGATAAACATAACACATAAATTAATCTAATCTAAAACATTGCGTGACTACCTGTACTTTAACGATAATTATACTTTATTAGGTATTAATATCACACATTAAACACCTACGTTGAAACACAATAAATAATTGCCCTAAAACATATCTAAGACTCACCAAACTGAAAATTAATAAATTTGTATAAATTTTCACTTACAAAAATTAATAGATTATATTTTTTCCCATTTATATTTATAATATATCCAAATATAATATTAGTCATTTTACAAAATTACACTAGAATTCAAATAATTCTACTATTATGTATTTTAGTAAATACGATGCAAATTTACAGTGTATAACACATATACAACATAATACAATCATTCACACCTCATAGACGATTATAGATTATGTAAAAAAATCAACGCACGTTAATCTTAAACAAATAGCTGGTTCCGCTAAAATATATTCAATGACATAATTTAAAAAATGTAAATATATTTACTACAACCAGTGGCGTGCCAAATAGAATATTCCAATTCATTCATTTTTGTGAAATAAAATCGATTATTAAAATAAAACTACTCCATTGAGAACAATCATTGTTTGGGAACGTAGCATAAATATCGTTTAAAAGGTAGGTAGCAGTTTTACCAAATGTGAATTACCTGTGGGTTCTAATAGTTCATAATTCTAGTGACCTTAACCTATTTGTCATTGAAATATTATTAATTACACAGGACGTATTTTAATATAATTATTTTGGTGTATATAAAAGAATACATTATCATTGCGATCCTATTGTAGTATTAGTCCCTAGGAAAATTGTTCCGTGTATACGATGAAAGTTTGACCGAAAGCATTTTTATTTTGCCTATTACGATACACGGTTGATCGCTATCGCAATTCGCGCTCGTTTTGATCGAAACGGATATTTGAGCATGCATATTTTTCCTTTAACGCATCGTAAAAGTGTGATATATTGCGAATTTATGCGTGTTCAGCATATCGCTTTCTAGTAACGAAATCAACTCAGTGACACGTAACTTTATACGGATATTGCGCGATCGTTCTTTTGCCTGCTTCCCACAGTTCGTGCGTGCAAATTTGGTTATGTTTCACATACGAAAACACGACTAAATTTACACAGAATTGAACAAAAATGTTTTCATTATTTTGCTAACATAAAACTGGCACATTTAAACCTAAACGAATTATATAATCGTCATGAATTACAGAATAGGATCTTAAATAGAAGTAATCTTGCTTAACATATTAGTTCAAAAATCAACAATTTGAATGAAATTTAGCAGAATTTTAGTTAAAAGTTATTGATATGAAACAAAATATTCGGATTATTTAAGCAAAATAATGTTGAAATGGTTATATTATGCAAAATAAAAGCCATGCCGCCATCCACAAACAACTCGAATAGCATCTAATTGGCTTCTGGACGTCTTAAGGACGTGCTATATGCGAATGTCCCAAAAATATGTAAGGACAATAAATAGGACCATATTCATAGCATTTGTTATTTTAATTGTTAATAAATAAATTAGTTTGTATAGTTAAGAAGAATATCTTTTTAAATAGAAATGTATAAAAACAACAAATGTTATAAATTCGTAATGTAATAAAATAAAACACTCACAATGCACTTGTAGCTATGTTCCGCCGGAACAGCACCGGAACCATCCCTAAACGTAACGTGTGATCATGCTTTACTGCGTGAAACAAAATAAAAACAAACACAGGAAAATAAGGCAGGATTAAACTAAGAAAATTCGTTCAAAATTAATTAAAATAATTCAGTTATCGTTAGACAAAATTATATATTTCAACTTAAATATATAATGATATTAATATTCGCCTTAATATTTACAATATTTGTTGCTAAATTAATTAAATTTTACAAATACAACTAGTTCAAGAACATAACCAGGTATATTGGTTATGTTAATCAAATCACAATTTACCATGTGGTCATACCAGGTTAACAATAACCAGAGTTTCCATTATGTTACTGAACTATAAATAAATTCTATTTGAAACATACATATTAATTTAAAAATGATTATTTGTTATATATAAACATTAAAAAAAATCTTTTAAGCAAATTAAATTTATATATTAGTCACAATTTAAAAATATACGTTGACTCACATAATATATATATTTGAATCTTATATACTTTGCATTAATATAACTAAATTATAAAATTGAGAGTCGTTTTTTAAAATGTTGATATGGAAAAATAATTCAATCCGCAAATATAATCAGTTACTTAAAATCTTTAACCTGGAGCGTTCCTTAATACAAAATGGCGCAGAATGCATAACAAATGTCAGGTTAGGTTTCATCTCAGGGGTGCACAAACATCAAACAAGCATAATACAACCAACAAACATAATAATTAAAATTAAAAAAGCTTTAATGATTCGATACAACAGAAAAAAAAACTATAACAATACATACACAAAATGAGATAAAAAACATAAACATAAAATACTGGCGCAGTTTTCAAAATGGCGGCATTCACAAAATACAATCAAGAGCTCACCTGGCTCAACGGGCGCATCCGATCGTGTATACTTTTCTCCGCTTGGAGCGCTGACGGCGGCGGATGCTCAGGGGTAGGCGGTTGCTGATAATGCGTAGGCGACAAGGGAATATGAATTAACTTCACTATCTTCTTCTCAGGTTTGTCATCCGACGCTAAATTCTCTTGAGATGATTTTATCGCTAAGAACGCACTAGACACATAATTCGTATTCGGGGCCGATGAACTAGTTAGTGGTGACGTATCACCATGAAAATCATAGGGCTCATACACATCCCGTTCGTGGTGCCTTCTCAGTTTTCGCCTAGGGTTTTGTTGCTTTATCACTGTATTTTCGTACATAGCTGAGATAGCCACAGGTTCAGGGCGTAATCGACGTGAGTCTAGGTCTTCTGACTTGCCCCTATGCAATTCTCTAGGTGTAGGGTCTAGTTCGTCGGGGGGTAAAGAGAAAACGCAATTCATTTCGACGTAAGCGTCTACGCTGCGGCCGTGTCGTAGCTCACGCCTGCGCTCGCCGTCGTTTGATGGGTGTTTGGGGTTAGTGTCAAGTTCGTCAAGGTCGCTTTGGCTGCGCGCGCCACTACGTGCTAAAAACAGGTACTCGTACGCACTATTGCTAACCCCTTCAGCTGACATTGACATGGGTTGTAGGTGCGTTGGCGAAACGGACAGGTTACGACGTGGGGGCTTCTTTGGGGGCGTTGGCTAAGGAGAGAATCATAGCAGTGTTGCAGCTTCTATTGCTACTATTATAGATTCTGTTAGTTGTTAGTCACTGCATTCAAAATTGTAGAGCTCATTTGATAATCTTCAAAAATGTATTAGGTAGGGCTCGGTGGTACCAGCTGTATTATGCAATATATGTTCGTAGAAAATACGCACAAGTAATGTAATCGTAATATTTGTAGACCTATCTTCAAACAAATATATTAAGTACTAAATAGGCCTAAACAAGATGATTATTAATTTCTTACAAGCAATTATCTCAGTGTGCCCAGTTGAAGATGTAGAGTTCCAATTAATATCCCTACAAATAAATCTAATCTAACTAGAAGATTATAATAAAAGATAAACTTACCGACACTTTGCTATTCGAGCTCGGGCTATGGCCGGACCCCCTCGTCATGGGCAGGTACAGTGGGGCACTGCCGGCGTCGGCTCTGCGATCCCGATATCCACAGCTCGACGCCGTAGAGGACAGACTGACCTGATCGGCTTCAGGGAAGAGGGAGAACGACAGATCCTCGGAGTGAGCACTGGAATCCAGGAAAGACTTGGGTGCTGGTGGTGTTTGATACACGCTATTATCGGAACTTCTGAAAGAACATGCAGTTGTGTACGAGGACCCGGAGCTGGTGCCGGAGGAAAGCCGATGCTGTTGTAGCTGTTGCTGTTGCGTTAGCGTGCATTGTTTGCTGAAGGTGAACGCGACGCTGTCCAGGACACCGGGCGACGCCGCCAACTTAACGGTGGACGAGGCGGGCAACATGCGTTTCTTCGGCGATTTTGGCTTGAGGCGGATTGGCATGCTTTTGTATACGCGGTTTCTGCGAAATCTGGAACATGCGTTTTGCCATACATACATGCAAGCCTACATCTTTACAAAGCTGTGCATTAACATTCCTATAGTTTTCCTTTATTATAAAATACACCCATAGGGACAAGTTCCTTCAGCTCTCCGTATAATCTACTTGGTGGATTTATTTTTAAATTTAAGTAATAAACATTGTTTCTTTTTATATCCCCAAAATTGCTGCACGTAAAGTTAAATAGTTACATTCAAAAATAAATTGTATTATTTGTATGAATGGAACTGTGTTATCTATGTAAAGAGGAACCAAAGTTAAAATAAAATAACAACCTGGAAGTTCACCGTTGCGCATGGTTGCAGAATAATTTTATGTCGTTATTAAATTTGCTAAGTTTCCAAAACTTGGAAACTTTTGAAGCAAAAAGAAAAAACTTCGAAGCATACACACACACGTATTCGAATGCGTACATGATGTCTCCGGATCTTGTAATTTGCGTAATGTTGTCGTCTTGTTTATTAAATTAACGTTTCAGAACGTCAGTCAGTACACAAAACACATGAAACTTTATTCTAATACTTCTCCGCGAAATACATGCGAAAGTTTTCGGCGTAAACACAGGGGAGTTTCGCAAATATGAACACGAACTGTATACGATTAAAAGTTTATAATATTTCATAAGTTTTGTTATTAGATTTGTTTCTTGAATTTGTCGCAGCGAAACAAAACAAAATCTGGGATTTCATTCGTACTTTATCACAAAGAAAATACAGAAATTAAGAAAGAAGAACATTCCCACTTGATTATTTTCAAATGCAATTTTTCAGTATATGGTACATTTTTTGAAAAAACTTTTCAAACAAAAGTTGCAAGATTTTTACAAGACTCACATTTTCTATAACTAATGTCGTTTTCAAAATACGTAAACAAAAAATTATACAAATAAACAAGCAGTTCCTGTTGAAATATCCATTTCAAAAATAGGAAGTCCTCTCTCCCAGGATATACATCATAGGTACATGTTCCACTGTGTATGATGTAGAGCGTTCACACACACTCACAGACCGGCATACACACAGACGTGTGATTAAGAGAATAGTCGAAATGAATTCAGGGACAAACTCAAACGAATATTTCCATTACAATGTCGAGGTTCATTTTTTTTTGTGATCACAATACTTTCTTTTATACATTACGTATAAGAAAGCAAATAAGATTGTTATATATTAATTAATATGGCCTTTTCTGTCCACACAGTACGACTCTAAATTTGAATGATAATTTTAATTCTAAAGATAGAATGGAAATATATGTTTATTTATTTTTTAACTCGTAAATAAGGAAATAAAAAAAACATATAGATGAGTGTCCTGATAAGATATATAGAGTTATAAAAATAGATATTGAACATGGTGCAAAGTGCATAAACATATAAAAAAGCATCGCTAAAAACAAAAACAAATATTTCTAAATGGCAAATCAAATAAAAAGCGCTCAATGCAATAGCAATACCTAAAAATCACAGAAATCAATTCTACTAAATTTCACATTCAACTAAAATACTCGCTTTAGCGAGAATGCATTCGATTTGAAAACAAAGCACTTACATTGACATGGCAGAGGTCCCAGAAACCCTACGGTCTTCACAGCCGTCAATTGAGCGTGATTGCCGATAGTAGTCCCAGCGTGACGGCGATGTACCGGGAGACACGGAATCTGCAGTCAGGGAGCGACCGCGCGACGCGGGCCGAACGTTCTCGTAAGGACTCCCTAGCGACGAGTCGCCGGGCGGCACAGGCGGGAACGGCTGCGATATACTTTCGTCCATATCACTGTCGCCCAGCAGCGACCCGTTGGAACGACCGTATCCTAAGAAAAAAACACATACACAGTGAAGGCAATAACGTAAAATAATAGGGTGCTGATAAAATGGGCCAGAAATATACACTTTTTATTAATTTTACAAATAACACATTTTTATAACAATTTATTATATCCGCTTACTGCGTATGATTGAGGTAATTTCATGTGTGGCCTGCGCAGGAAACTGACTCAACAGATCCATAACACTGTTGCCATGGGCATCTTTGATGGAGAGATCCACGCCGTGGTTGAGCAGGGTGCGGACGACTTCCACTTTGCCGCAAATGGCCGCTTCGTGCAACGCAGTACCTGCAGCAGTGCGGATGTTGACGTCGAAGCCAGCACCTAGTAACGCTTCTACGACACCTCTGAAACAAGCAAATTCTAAAATGTTATAATTTTCCGTTGAAAAGAAGAGAAAACGAGTTTTAGGTTATACAAGCTGTATTTTGTATGTGTGGGGGTGGAGGGGATAATATTTCATGCATTAAAAAACAGCAAATGGAGCACGAATGGGAACGGGCACTGATTAAATCGCATCACAAAAGCAATTCAATTTGTATCGGCCCTTTGTGAGCGCTGAAATCCGTGTTTGCACCCTTTGATATTATATCGTGCAAACGCACACTTTAACACTGTAATATGCCATTCGTATACGCTTTCATTTATTTTATAACATCATAGACACTGTTCCAATTTGCTAATTCTTTTATTTTTCGGTTCAATATTATTCAATACTATTGATACCTATACATCCATATTAATTTTATTGCAAATTAACGTTTCCCATTTCCTATTCAAGTCAATCAAATTAAATATTGAACTATAGAACAGTGAGGGGAGCAGGGAAGGGCGAGGGATCGTAGGATTGAAAAAAATTAGGAGTGGCCTGCTCTCGACTTTCTTAGGCAAATTTTTCTTCCTCGTCAAAATGTTGTCAGGTATAGTTCATACGATTTATTAAATATAATCTACATACATGCGTATATGACAATATAAGAATACTTAAGATATTCCGTAGCAGTTTTCTCGTAACTGGTACATTTTTTGAGGAAAATTTTCATACAAAAGTGGTGCGAAATATTAATATCTTTCATTATGAACATAACTATTTTTGCAATAAGTGCAGCCGTTCTAGTATTATTGCACAATTTGAAACAGAAAATTAACATTTGGTGGAGTCGCTTATATTATGATAAGTAGCAAGAACTAAATCGTTACTGTACAGTTAAATATATCAATGGAATAGGGCCAAAAAGTTGTCTTAGTGACGTTATTTAATATACCATTAAAATGTATTCCTTCGTTAAAATTAACAATATCGAATAAAAATAATATTTCTTTCGGAAAAATAATATTGCCGTTATTTTTTGTTTTTATTCGGTTGCTAAGTAAATATTAATGAATCATTAAAGTGTTTAAAATAGTGGTCCTTAGTGTAGTATTGACAATGTACCGCTAAAAATAATGACCAGTATATATTTGCATATAGCTGGCGGTTATGATGACATTTGCAAATGAATAGTAATCAGGTCGGCGTGCAAAGTGTGAAAAGATTTCGCAACACTATCACTTGTTAAACTGCAAATTAATTTGATTTGCATCAATTCACCAATTAGCCACTGTTGGCGCTGTTGTCACAGACTGACTAAGTATCATGACTACATTTACATATTGTTCATGTTAATTAACGTAACGCTTGCAATCATATGTTACGCCACTCTACCCTGCATATTTTCTCTATGGTTCTCTTTCTATGAATTCGACAAGCGTTGATATTATTAGCTATATTGTCTGAACATATATGTGTGTGTGTGTGTGATACCATATGCCACTTCATCACGTATCACCAGAAACCAGCAAATACCAGATTGGTTATTGTTTTGGTGCTCAATGGTTAACATCAGTAGCGGCTCGTTGAAACGGGGATTTAAGGACCACAAATTATTAAGGTGCGATACTTATAAAAATAAATTTGGTTATAAGAAATGTTCTATTTTAAAATACTGGATTCTGTCTTCATTCTCTCCAAATTAGGATTTTTAACTCGAATTATATGTGCTTAAATACGGCGACCAAACTATAATTTTACTAGTTCGTGTATATGTAACCTTTGTTCTCGCATTTAGTAATGGAAGATATTAAAATTTTAATATGAAAATGCGTCATTGCACGATATTTATAACTGTTTCTAGAAAATAAAAGTGAAGAACATTGAACCGGTTCTCAAGCAATTAGATAAGATTATCTTCGCATTAATTAATTTGTTTCATTTCATTATAATTTATTAGTTGTGATGGTCAGTGTCTAATTATCATGTGTTTGCTCTTCTAGACAAATTCCTTGAGAATATCTGTAATTGATGTTTTGGTCAATATTTGTAATCATATATAGAATCATCGATTAAATATCTATACATATTCTATATGTACACACGTCGAGTTTACGCCGCTTCAGATTTGTTTATAATGAGAATCATCTAAAATCATGAGGCATCAGGTAAAGTACGGCTAGCCTAGTTGGTGATTAAACAGGTGTAATTTGATGATAGGCCACACCTACCTAGACGTGCATATAGTACAAATCATAATAGCATAACATGTATGTAGTCTAGCTTTAATATCGGCTGTAACCAGGTTGTTTATTGCATAGTGATACTCGTTAGTTGGTGCCTAGCCAGTGCGTATTATGCACGGTCGGCAGCTATCATCATCATCATCATCAGTGTGCTGTGCTGTGCTGTGCTGTGCCGCTAAGTCTAATTCCAATTGTCACCGGCAGAGTGACCATGCGTGTATATTAGAGACGTGTGTGTGTGTGTGTTATTGCATCATCCATTGATGCGCACGCGCTCGCCGATGCTGCAATATGTGTGTGCTGTCACGCGTGCGTCTTCGCCCTGATTGGATGCACACATATGCGCTATTACATGAATATCTATTGCCATCTAGATTTCTGCCTATATAATATACACACACACACCGCCATTTGAATTGTACATATTCATAATCCGTACGGTTTAATGTTTCGATATTAGCTGTCTGCGTTCCGCTACAAGCTTTAGCTTATGTTACAGCGGTTTTTGGGTCTTTGTTGCACTGCTTTAAATTCAAATATAATTGGTTGATAGATCCATTTATGGCGGCCCATTGTTCGACAAATTTATAGCTATTGCTAAATTAATGTGTGATAATAAGTCTTTTTCCTTTATACTACGTAATCATCTGCAAACTACCGATTTGTTGCACTAGTTTTCGCTGCTGACTATTTGAGGGTTGTTCATTTATTTCGAGGTTAGCAAAAGTAAAAGAATTGGGTACTCAGATTACCTTAAGAGGAATCCCCATACCCGCTGCAAACATAGCAAAACATAGCTAAACAAGGTTTCGTCGAACCCTTAAAACTCCTTTATTACAACATTAAAATGAATGAAATTTTTATTTTTCAGATAGCCAATACTTCGCTCTATGCCTCTCTAGTTTTCGATTTTCAATATTTTGCTTAGATTTTTTTTTTATATTGTTCTATATTTACCCTATTTTCAAATGTCCATAGTTTTTATTAAGATGACAAATTTAAAAATTCAAAACTAGACAAGCATACATTGACTATTTTTCTACTGGAATATTCTAAAAAATGTATTCAAAAAAATGTATTAGTAAGTATTTTAAGGGTCAAACGAACGCTCCAACTAGAATGCTTCAAGTAGTAAATAGCATTGGCTCTTATGGCGCTACGATATTCGAGCTCTTCCCCCTTTACACCGACCTGTAAGGACGGGCAACCATGGGGATTCCTCTTAAGTAGAGATCGATCGATTGAGATGCATCCAAGTTATATATATATATTCAGAATCAGAAATTTGTGCAAATACATTTTTGCTGATTCCGAGAACTGGTACTCGACCAAACACTATAGCTTTTTGGTACGACGAGCGAATATTGTATATGTTATAAATTTTATACGTATATCTAAAAATAACAAATTCCGCATATACATTTCGATGTATAAATAGAATGTACGCCAACGCAATTTCGATAAAATATCTGAGGAAACTTGACATAAAAACAAATTCAAGGTTCACAAACACTGAATAAAAAAACTTACTTGTGACCGTTTCTACTGGCAAGATGCAGAGGCGTATGAGGGAACACAATGCCTGCTATGGCACGCCGCATAGGGGTAATCAGTTCTCGATGTCTGTGCAATAGTAACTCCACCGCTTCCAGCCTGAATACACAAAAATAACCCCCCAAATTATTACCACCATTAATAAATAAATATATAAATAAAAATTAGAGTTGCAATTAGTTTTATATAGAATAGATAGTATTTACCTGCCGTACTGTGCAGCAAGGTCCAAGGCCGTTTCTCCGCGAATATTCCTTATAGAAGAATCACATCCGCTGTCCAGCAGTTGTTCGACAACTGCTGTGTGGCCGTACTGGGCAGCACTATGCAGTGCAGTCTCACTATCTTTTGTCTGGAAGGAAATAAACGAAATTGCGATGAAATCAGCATTTAATATAACACGGAAGTTAGCTATTTGCGCATATGACTCATTGCAATAACACTAACAGTATTGGCTTACATAGAAAATAATGCGATAATGCATTCAATGGATTATATAATTAAATTTTTAGAACTGATCCAGTAATAAACATTAATAGTCACACACGCATAGGTGCAGCCAACAGTGCACCAATACCTCTAGCCGTAAATCACCAATAAATATACAGAGAAATGTATGTCAATGTTTAATAACACATAGTGGAAAAAAATAAGATCCTTGTAGGACGAGTAATTTAGAAGTAAAATTGCTACAATTCCAACTTCAACTTTTGCTATTTATGATGTACGTATGTTATAATGTGCTTCTAGCTGAATTAAGAGGGGTCTTTGTAAATATTTGTAACTGTATTGTGTGCGTCTGTTAGAGGGAAAGAGAGGAGAGAGGGGTTGTTTGTTGATTAACATTCTTCATACCAAGGATTCCTAATAGTACTTGAGCAACACTTTCCCTCTTCTGTCGAGCCATCTGCAACTATGTTCGTTTCACTTCAATTGTACGTTTGGTCCTTGTTTTTATTTAATGCCCATTTCGTCTAATGACAACAGAGTTTAGAATTCTATTCAATTTCATTTTTAATTCGTTTATGGTCATTTTCCCTGCTCCTACATAAAATCTTAAGGTGTTTTATTCAACTTTTTGCATGAATTAAGCTGTACTCACAGCGAAACAATTAGTAATTACAATAATAAATCTAGTTTATTTTATGATAAACAATGAAAGCGTTATTGTGTTAATTTTGTTGCTGTGAATACATTGGAAATTTCAATTAAAAGTTCGAGGTTACGTATACAAAAATAAAAATGTATCCTATCCATATTACCGAAATTATACTATACTTCCTTTTAGACTTAGTCTAAGAAAGTAAGAACTTGTAATGTATATGTATAAGAGTTTCCAACCAACAAAAACGCATCGTTTTCCAAGAAAAACAGCTGATGTTTTCCACATTAAAACAAAAACCAAACAAAACTTGCGAAAGAGCGAATGATTGTAGGTTCCCGGCAAGTATGACAGACACGAGGAGTGATACGCAACTCCCGGAGCGACGAGTACGCTCGCTGGGGCACTTTTACTTCATCGCTAATCCGGTTTTCCGGTGCTGTGATTCACCGGATCTCTTTTGCAAAAGTTTGAACGCGCCACGAGAAGAACACAGCATACCCCATCCCCCCCCCCTACATCCCTCGTCGGCAGAGTAACATCAGACAATGTGCGAATTAATCCGTGAAAATCCGATTCGGTAACCAAAATTTTTATTCTATTTTTGAATCGGTTCGCGATCATTGTTACACTTATTCGTTTTATACGTATAAGTTGATCATGCAAAGAGAATATGGACAACCAGTTGTTGATTTTCTCGGGGAAAAGTTCAAACTAATAAAAAATTAATATTATCCGTGTTTTATTATAATTGTTTAGACATTGAAAGTCTTATTTTTAATATCGATGAAGACTGAACTGTGCATAGAATGTCAATCTTCCTAAAATATTTTAATGCTATGTAACGACCTGATGGGCAAAAGAATCAAAGTTATCGAATGGCAAACATTGTAAACGCACTTCACATATGTCGGTAGTAAGCAACGAGCAAGCGGGCAGTTACATGATAATTTATTGCATTTGAAACTGCATGAGTTTGATCTTGTGTGGGGCCAATGCCAAGTATACCGGGTGCTCGGCATCGCATTGCTCTGACAACTGAATACGCACTGTATTCCAGTCAGCGTCCACTTGCATTAGTCCTTTGAAGGTGGGGTGGCAGGACACGACGTTTCAAGTGCACACCAGTGGAGTACTAGATGGCTTCAAAGCGAACCCTTAATTAGTGCAAATACTAACGACTATTACCCAGTCACACACAGCTCAACGGGGCTCCCCGCTGTTAACCTATACACAGATTCCTACCTTACCCGGGAACCAGGACGACATACGCATATAATAAATTCGTAGCGAATAACATTTAATCACATATTTAAAAAAAAACTGGAGTTGAATTCACTCAACTTTAATTAGATTTCGCTATACATAATATTGCTATTGTATTTTAAATTAATGCTACCAATACCATAAAACAATATCAATATATGGTAATTAGAAACGAAAATGTAACATGGCAATTTTTTTAAAAGCAATTTTTCAATTAATGATACACTTTTTGAAAAAACGTATCAAACAAACGTTGCTAGAAATGATTATATTTTTAACTTTTATAAAATTCACTTCGTCGCTGACTTGCGTCGTTTTTTAAATATATCAAAGTCCTAAATTATTATAAAAGTTTGCTAATTCCCTAATATCGTTTAGATATCTTTTAAACTCGAGAATCTGTAAGCATTGGTCCTCGCATCACTTCTTGTTTATTGACGCATAAGTTTAAATGAAGATATCAATTAGGTTTAGATTTGCCTGTGACAAATAGTGCGATAATTAGATAATCATATGAGTACTTGTGGCTATATAAATTGAATCATTTGTAATTTGCAACCGCAAAGTCCATTTGTGTCAACTAATATTCTTGGCGTCGTAAAAATGTTACTGAACCAAAAGTGGAAACGATAACAAATTTGAAACATTTGTGTAAAAAGTTTATGCAAAACAAACCGTAAGATTGACGTTGGTAATGGCATGACCGGAGAGTAGTTGGCATACGATGTCGACATCGCCGGTCCACGCCGCTAAATGCAACGGGCTTGAGCCCCTGCAGTCTACGATGTTCGTAGACGCGTCGTGTTCCAGTAATAATCGCACCACCTCCCTGCAAAAACATACAAACACATACATAGTTTCTTAAATCGTTATTGGGGTATTTTCAAGGCTGCGCTGGTAAATAAATTGCCAAAAAATGTATTTTTAAACTAGATAAAAAAAACCTTATGATTTGTATTTGCCTAAAAGTAGTAAAAAGCTCTCGGAAAGCGAGACAGTTTAATAATAAGAATATGCGTTCGTTCTATCCCTATATTAAATATAATATAAATTGACTGAATTGAAGTTATAAACAAACCTGTGTCCATTGAGGGCAGCATGATGCAGACTGGAATATCCGCTGCTGTCTTGAACATTTGCTCCTGGTCCACGCCGCAAACTACAACAAAGAACAAAAAATATTACTTTATTCAAATAACAATTAATCTAAAACATTTTTCAGTATAAAATAATACATTCTTCGTAAAAACCTTTTATACAAATGTTGCTAGAAATTTTAATATCTTCTACATTTACATAAATCACTTTTTCGCAAACTGATACCGTGTTCGAAATATATAAAAAGTAACTAGTGTAAACTGTTACTTTTAGTTAAGATATTGAGTTCAAAAATCGGAGTGTTTCTTCTGTTTTATTTTAAGGGATACTGAAGAATCAGAAAATATTATTTATCATTATAATATTATAGTTATTGCTATTTTTCTGCGCCGTTACTGGTTGAATATCACCGGTAAAGAAATTTACCGGTCCGATAGGCCGAGTGGTTTCGGGGACCACGTCGCGACGCTATATCCCGAACGAATAAGAATGGAATTTTACAACGTGCATTATTTTCCGGTTTATTGCACAGTGCTGAAAGGAATTCGGCTATATAGGGAGTTCGGGTTTTACTGTGCAACGGATTTTTACTTATAACAGCGTTGTTCCCGATTTCACGAAAATAATACCACGGTATTTACGTGCAGACATATTGGGTTTTGTCGCAACTCGCCAGCGGCGGAGACATACGATTTTATACTTAGAAACTTAGTTGAGTAAAGACCCCTCCAGATGATTTAAATGTGTGAAAGAATTTTAACTAATATTTGTATAAGGAAGATATAATTTCAAAATGTTGTTTTGTAGCATTACATTTTTCTTCTGATGACTAAACCAAGTTGATTGAAGGATTTGCCCTTTTCAATAATAATTCCTCAATGTCATCAAATGCACAATTTTGCGTCTAATCTTATTTGATCTTCATAGTGAAATTAATTTGTTTCAAGTATACATCGTATAACGTTGGTCGTTTGGTCCTTAACAATCTTGCCACCAGTGCCTGTGCCAGCGCCAGGGGTGCCAACTTTTATGATGCTATTACCCCCTAGTGGATAAAGGTAGGGTCGTAAGTGGATGCGATTCATATACGTTATACGTTCGCAGTGTGTATAAACTTTGGTAATATGCCTAACATGTCAAGTTCAAACGGGTCACAACTTGCGAAGTGAAATGTTTGCGCCCACACTAACTTGCCAAAGAGACTTAATCCCAGAAATCTTATATTCGCTAACACAATATTGATTTAGGACTTACACCGAATATTCTATATACGCTTCTAATAGAAATTTCAAAGTGGTTTATAATTAAGATATTTCACTACCTTAACTATATATTTTTGACGAATTTTCATAAAATGGTGGTAAGTATGATCCATTTCAAGATCACTGGTAACCGAGACAACATCTTTAGTTGATAAACGCGATTTTATAAATACATTTAGTGATGCTTTAAATTGTTTTGGATATCTTAAAAGATGTTTCGGCAATCATCTTACAATAGTACACCTACAATTAAATGGAGACAAACTATAGGAGAACAAGCACCAATGCCTTTAGCTCGCCATATAACTGCGCACAACACAGGTCGTCTAAAAATAATTATTATAATTATTATGGCCTTTGCGTTCACAATCTGAACAAATGTAATTGATTATAGATTTTTTTGATATACTCAAAATTCATAATTATTATTTTTAATATATTTTTTATGGTATTAGTTTGTTTTTTTCTGTTCTTAATTTATACAGCTTTTCTAGCAAAAAACAGTCAAATATATAATTTTATTTTTCTTGGACGAAGTCTAAAAGGAAGTATTGTAAAAATAAATTCAAAAATGTAATTCGCAGTCGGTAGGATTCGAACCTACGCTCCCAGAGGGAATCTGATTTCTAGTCAGACGCCTTAACCGCTCGGCCACGACTGCTTTTTCCTACTGATATATTTATGCAAAACCAAACAAACAGAATGACCCATTTAAATTAAAATTAAATTTTATTACGTAAATAATTTCTTCCAATTTTATCTCGGCGTACTGTATACACAAAAAGACCTATAGAATTCAATCATGTCAGTAACATTTTCGGGAACAGAAATTGGTTTCAGGTATTCTTGACCCGGAAATGTATACAACTCCATATACTTGGATGTGTGTTAAGCAAATTACTTACATATAATATGAGTGTATAAGAAGTTCCCGATGTATTTTTATTTAATATCTCTTAAACAATAATTTTATTGGTACATATATAGTCTCTTCAGATAAAACCGACAAGTCATTATACTTTTGTACTGTAAGATATTCGTTAAAAAATAGGTGGATATAAAAAAGTGTTCTTAATTTCTACTTTTATATCATCCCTAATATATTTGAATAAATTTCTCGTGTAGTTTTACATAAATGCACCGCATAACTTCCACAGTGTAGTATTATATTGTCAATATAATCTTCCAATAAATAACTTGAAACTCGTGCTCCATAAAATCTTTTATTTATATCATCGCTAAACAGCGGCATTATGTTCAAAATTCATACCGTCGCTGTTGTAAAGCCCGTTTAGCCTCCACTGTCGAGGTCGGCCTAAGGTCTTTAGCGGGTGCTGTTTACAACACCGCCTCCGGCGATAGGTTATAGAGTGCTCGGGCGCTACGTAATATCAGCTTGTTCTGGTTAATATTAAACTCTGTTAAAGCTGTTGAATAAGATACGGTTATGCTAATAATAGGCACCGATTTATTACACTAACCTCTTCATGGCCCAATCACACCAATAACGTTATTAAACGCAAGCACTAATAGTTAAAATTAAATCTAATCTAGTCACGATGCTATATTTTATTCAATTTATTAATAATAACTACTTTGAGCTCAAATTATGTGTGTTTATTAATTGTGCACGATCATGCTATAAGATAAAGATTAATTAACTCTTCTGGAGTAGTTACATGTTTATCAAATTTGGTTAAATTCGACCCAGTATCTTCTGAGGATAAGTGAACTGGTGGAATTAAGTTCTACCAATGTCTACATATCATGTATTAAATTATTTAGTTGTTATATGTTGACTCAAAGTGTTTTAAAAATAAATGAACCAATGTTTATCAAAGGCAACAGGTGTTATGAGTTATTGAGAATTCAAAGCAATACACACCTGTTTATTTTGTAAATAAATTAGTGTGTATATTTTGATTCTTATAAGTGGTATTTTAAAAGTTCATGATATTTACTAACGTATATATCATATTACATGTATGTATAAGTAAATATTTTCAATGCTATTTTCTAATGATAAAAAGTATTAGTAATAGATTATACGAAATCAATATTAACTTTTATTTTATACATTACTCATATTTCAAATTAGACAACAAAACATCGTCTCAGTACTCAGAGCTTTAGAAAAGTTCGAATGCCAACATTTTCCTGTCTCGTCGAAACATCCCAGTAAACATGTTGCATCTCTGCGATGTAGCACACGCATGCACATGGTACGTTTCTGCGACATCTCGGTGATATCAACAATGAATTTTTAAAACAGTATTCACTATTCTAGCATCTAAGATCTGTTTACTTTCGCTGTGGTAGCATATCGTATCGATTGCTGGGCAACCGGTAGACACACGGTCACGATGCACCCCCATCTCCTTGACGTCACAACCCCTTAGCACAGCTCGGCTCGAGTCGGATATGACCCTGGCTGGCCAGCCTCGGCACATCCCCGACTATACAAAGCACTTCGAAACCTTAGACCAGACATAACGACGCCCGTCTCGTCAGACACCCATCTTCTAAAATATTTAGACTCCCACAAATGTATCCAAAATGAAGAGTTTTTGGAATATCTTATATATTTGAACACTTTTAAATCAGTAATAAATAATTATGCTCATTAACTATACATGGCTTTCGCCAAGGAAGTAAAAATTGTGTGAAAAATTAATGGTATTCGTGGTGCACCCGTATTAGGAGAGGCTGCAGCGATATTAATTTGTATTATAAATTGTAAAAGTCATTGGAGTGACGTGTGGATTCTTAGAAATGATGTTGAATTGATAGCAATAAAAAATTCCACTGTATAGAAGATAGATGATTGCCTGTCAAATCTTGTTCCGGCACAAATTTATTCTGTTCCCGTCAGCTGGCGCGCCGATCGCATCACATTATAGATTATGTGTGTGTTTGTGTATATATCTCTGCGATAGAACGCCAATCTGCAGTAATAGATACTTGACATTTATAATTATCAATTTATTGTTTACTTGTAATCTCCAATTGACGTACAAAATTACTTCGTCAGATTATAATTCTCAGATTTTGAAATAACTAATTTATTATTTCTTACATCAGCACTATATTAAATGTCATAAACTTATTTTTATCGTTATTATTTTACAATAACAATTTAATAGAATCTCAAACAACAAAATATATATTTTATTGTCATCAATTATTAAATTTAAGTACATATTTGACCTCGTTCATTTTAATGAATATAAGTAGACACGTACCTACATTAGTCAAAATATCTGACCAGCACTATACTTTCTTATAAAAATCTGAAGTGGTCTTCACTCGACACTTTAATATATATCCTAATTTTGTTTTAATTTTATGCTAAATTGCCGTGAAACTAGGGCAACGTTTTCCAAACATTTTCTTGGATTGCAATGATTAGATGTAAGAGATAGTTTCGTATAACTATAAACAATGACTAATTATATGATAAAACAAGAAACATTAATGTAAGCATTTGAAATATGACAAAGCACTGAAGCATGGAAACCTTTGACGAAGAAAACAATAAAATTATACCGAAATTGAAAAAGATCGTGTTTTTTGTAATGAAAAAATTGCTTGTAGAAGCGTTAACAACGATATTGTAATTTATTTCTGCATAGTCGGCAGTAAATTAGACGGTATTTTACAAGCGTCACGCGCGCGCCCGAGATACTATCATGTTACGGTAACGTTATTCATAAACTTGTATATACAATTACGAAGCTCAACAATGCCAATAGTATTGTAGTAAATAACATCCTAGATTACTGATGGGAATAAAACTTGTTTACATATTAAACGGAGTTTATGTTTTTAGTTTGTATACTGATTACTGAGCTACTTAAACATTAAATCTAAATAAATTATAGAGAGACACAAGCATAAGTACAGACAGAATGCCTTACACTCATCGTGGGGAATTTTATTATTTACGTAGATGTTTTTAAGGAAATAATCCTACTTATTTTTGAAGAGATAAAATGATAAAAAACAGAACAAAATTCTCATTGTAAACTATAGATATTTAAAATTGCGTGTAGACAAGATAGTGTAATCTATAATCTTCAGAATAGAATTCCAAATATATTTCTCAGAGAAAGTGAAATTTGTAATTCTTACACCTAATCTATGAATGGTTAAATAATTACTTTAGCTAACATTAGTTGAAGATAGTAACAATTTTGCGTCCTGTTTTGTATATCGTGTCTATAATTAGCTAATGTAATCATTGTTCATTAATAATTCAAATTATTTTCCGAAAAACCTTGCTGACTCGTGCATTCCTGTGAAGGTCGTGCGTTCGCAGACTAACAGGAAACGCAGAATTACAACTACATCATTTGACCCAGTTTGAAACAAGTTTTTTCGCAAAAAAAACTGCTCAAACAGAACGGTTCCAAAAATAAATCTAACGTTTCACATTGACAAAAAAATATATATATATACACTTTCTTTTCTCATTTCCTTTACTCTAATTGATATATTAAAATGTTGGAATGCGCTCCTCTTATTATCTACGATGTTTTGAACACTTTCTACGAAAATATATTTCTGCTATCTGACAATTCCAGGTAAAGATCGAATGTGTCATAACATTCACAAGTATTAAATATTTATAGTAATTTTTACTTTCTTTTACAGAGTAATAAGTAAGTATTGTAATCATGAAAAATTTCGAACTCGAGATTTCAACGGATATACATGTTTTGACCTTTTCTGAATCGAATGTGACTATTTTCGGAATGACGTCTGTCTGTCTGTGTGTCTGTCTGTCTGTGTGTGTGTCTGTGAACGCTCTAGGGCCAAAACTGTCGAACTTAAAATTATGAAACTTCAAACTTAAGACTTGTATATGCCCTAGATGTGCACCTCCTATTTTGAAAAGATTATTCAAACCAATAGTGCATGTTTACTCAAGGCATTTTTTGTTCTATCTCCAGTAACACTTGAACGGCTGCACTTATGGCAAAAATAGTAATGTTCATAATGAAAGATATTAATATTTCGCACAACTTTTGTTTGAAAAGTTTCTTCATATTTTGTACCAGTTATGAGATAACTGCTACGAATAAACTCAAATATCTTATTTACGTTGCCATAGTTATACCTACACTTGTGACAAATTTTATTATTTTTAAATTGGATCAACCATGAGTTACATCATTTGTTTCTTGTTTATTGAAAACAAACAAGCATTACATTGACAGTTAACTGTATGAATTAATATTTAAAATATTAATTTCTTATTAGAATAAATTGTATCAGGTAAATTATTATAGAATCAATTTATATTATATATTTGCTGACATAATTAATTAACAATTTCAGAGTTTTACTGTGAAATTTGACTGTTTAAGAGTGAATACGATAAGTACTTCAAATTCAGATCCATTATAAATTGGTATAATTATCCAGTTATTTTCATTATATTATATATATATATATATATATATATATATATATATATATATATATATATATATATATATATATATATATATATATATATATATGTATATTAATATCTATCTATTGAAAACTACGTAAAAGAAAGTTGAGTGCAGGCCACTCCAGATATTTTTTAATGATAACAGCTAGTATCAAATCATAAATATTATTTAGTATTAAGTATATATGAGATATGTTAAAACAATTAAGTTAGTTAAGCGAACTACCCACAAGTAACCACAATTGTGTGAATGTGGTAAAATCGAGAAACGCCTTCACAAAACAAACACAAAGCAAATACATTTCCTTTTGTACTCGCGCCTGACGTGTCGCCAAATTAATTGATATTAATTGGGCAATTATAGTGTGTGTACTATATGTATACTTACGATTTCTAGTAAATCTCAACCTGTACTAAGAAAATAAATAAAAACAAATTTCCGAGTAACCCGTTTTATTATACTACAAAAAGTAAAATGATTCATATTATCCAATGAATCATTTTTATATATAAAAAATAAAAACAAATGCGTCTTCATTACATTATTTAATAACATCAGCAATTTGATAAGTACAATATTTAAGTTATACTTAGAACAATAAGTAATGATAAACAATGGTGTAATTATAAGATAAAACCTACCTGTACAGGCGATCTAATGCTAGTATAATATATTAGATAGGTTAACTGTTTAGATGTATAAAACGCATTGTGTGCCCTGTGCACGAAAACATTACAAATATAATATTTTGTTTCACCCACCTTGCAAGAGGGCCACTCCTCTTCGCTCGCTGTCCAAGTATTTTCTCTACCACAGGCACATTGCCATTCCTCGCTGCTTCCAACAGCTCCTGGTCTTTGCCCATATCCCATTTACACTCTGTTTACACCATTTAAAAAATATTTCATTATCACCACCGAACAGAAAACGTACGGATATCACACACTACACTTGTACTATACAAATTTCATTGATCGACCCGCGGCCATCTTGACTCACCATATGCGCTAACGCGGCCTGCGCATTCTACCAGCTGACAGAGTGACGAGCGTTGTTATTTGTTTGTTTTCTATACAAAATGCGATATTATATATGTAATACGTCGTAGTTTTAGTATTATAAACTTGCGAATGAATACGTGTACAATGTGGAAAGTAGTGTTTAGCTTAGTTTTAACTATAAGCAGTGCTTACACTCAAAACTATGGTTAGGATAAATAAAACGATAACCCAAGTTTCTTATTAATGCAATACGTATTACAGATATAAACATTACGTTATCGGATTATAATGCAACCAATATTTTTATTAATAAAACTGTATTAGAGCCTAATTCCAAATTTGTTATTAACGTTCTTAAAGACGAATCTCTTGAATTTTTTGTGATACAAGTTCATAGCTTCATTGTAAACACTGTAATATCTACAACGTCTAATTTCTTGTCGGATGCCTCTGTTAATGGCACTAATATAGGTTTGGTACAAGTTTTAAATGGTGCAACAAATTATGTGTTTTATGTTAAAAATGAAAATCTGGTTAACAGTACGATTCTTATCGCTGTTATTCCATATTCGCACGGTGAGTCAACACAACCTCACTTATTTATAAATAAATTTCTTCTATTCTGTGTTTATGGTTTAATTCCAGCCCCGGTACCGGGTGGTTGTAACATGGAGTTTAACACCGAAATTGCGCCTTATCAACACATTTCGTACACCGATGAGCTGATTACGGTTGATGCGCAAGCTGCCTCCATAGGCGGCCGCTGTTCCATTGTTCAACATGATTTATATCATTTCTTTTTAACAAAAGCAGACTTTTCCTTCGCCTCCTATTTCAATGCGATCGAAAATATGTTAACGGTCAACGACGTTAAAAATCATGGAACTAAGGTTGTATTTTCAAATATTAATTTAATTCTTTTTAATAATCCATTTGGTAGGTGGCAACCACTATGACATGGTTGCGCAAATTGTATAATAATTACAAAGGGGTAGGCTCGGTTTATGCAGTAGTTGCAACATATAAAAACTTAAGCTCCGCTTATGTTCCTATCGTTTCATACGGATGTGATCTTGATTTAGGATGTTTTGACACTAGTATGGTTTAACTATCTTAACCAGGACTTCAAACCGTAATTTTGTCGATTCAATACCTAAAAATTTTTTTTTTTTTTTTCGTCTTTAGTTCGCCGTACGTAGTACCGAAGAGGCTAAAGCATTCGGTCGTGTGTCTGTAGCATTCTCGGATCAAAAAATTTCATTAAGAAAAAGTGTTCGTCTCGTCGCCCTAATTCCGAAAATGTATATAACTTATATACTTGGATGTTAGTCGTCGCTCGTAAGACCAAATTTGTGCCCTCTACTCCTCTGAAGGTACCGGAGCGATTCACTCCAAATTTGGTACACATATTATTTGGCATCCCATTTGAATCCGCTCGCAGTTTAAATCCAATCGCCTGTATACTTCCCGAGTTATAGGGCCCCAAAATTTGGAGCCCCCCTTAATACTGCCCTTATAAAAATAATTGAAACACTTAAAAATTCTACTAAAAATTCTAAGATATTTTTTGTCTACAAGATTTTTTCATTTTGTTAACCCAAAGCCCGAAAAAAATTATTAAATATTATAATTTTGAATTTTAAAATATGAACTAAATTTTTTTATCAATATAATTTAAAATTAAATGTAAGACTTTTTATACCTATAACATATTTTCAAATTATTAACCAAAAGGCCATAATAATTAAAAACCACTGCTCGCAACGCATATTTTACCTAAGGTCTGCGCGTTGGTGCGTTCTACGCGTACCAAATCTTGTTTATTTTCGGTTCAGCTCCGAGTGCATAATTGTTAATGTTCTTATTTGTATTCAAAATATATACCGTGTACTTAACCGAAATAAGCCGATATTTTTCTCCGGTGTTCGGTCTAGTTCCGGTTCGAAGCCCTGATCTTGTGCTCACATTTCCATAATTGTATTTTTTTTTGTTTTTAGGTACTAGTTTTGTAACAGTCCTACAATATATTGCAGGTTTTCTTGGTTTATTTTTATGTTTTTGTGGCCACAGTTGTTATCAAATACAATTTTTCCTATTTGGTTGTCTAGCAGCTGGTTTTACATCATATGTGATACTTTCGTCTATTTCAGCAGAATCTGGTTAGATTTTTTACGTAACTGGTTATAACCAAGTTGTAATTGGTTATAAATAAATATATATTCATATAGTTGGTTACATCAGTTATGGCTAGCTTTTAAATATTAGATGTGAGACCCTTAACCTTGTTTTTCTCTTGCAGCCATCTTTGTTTCACCGATTGTTGGTTGCATTTTTGGTCTTGTTTGCATATTGTTTTGGCGATGCTTTAAATCATTCGTTTTATCGAATCTACTTACAGTTTTTGCGTTAGGATTTCTTTTGGCGTCAACTATATTCTACTCCGGATTAAGTAATTATATATATAAGACTAGGGATAACATACAATGTTGCATTTCAGATATTTATATATTGTTTCTTAAGAAATTGTGGTTTAATTCGCGAAACTTTTCATGTTATTCTCTTATTCCTATTACAGGTTGTGTCATTTCCATAAGGACAATATTAATCATGCAACAATGTGGATTGTTGCTACCTGTATTTTCTTTATATATATATATATATATATATATATATATATATATATATATTTTAATTTGCAAATATTTCATGTTATTCCTATTATAGGTTCTCTCATTCCCATAAGTACAATGTTAACTATGTAACTAAGGATTGGAGACTACCTGTTTGATGTATAATTTTTAGGCAAATGTTACTTAACATTTTGTTTCAGATGATTTAACCATCGTCCATAACGATTTAACGTATTGGGGCTTTTTTTCATCAATTGTTTTTCTAACTATGATTGCACTTACAAGTTTAGCACATTCTGGAAATATTTTAGCGTGTGCCATTGTTGGTTCTTTTGCGTTTGTCAGTTTTCTTTGTCGTTTTACTACTCCGGGTCTGGAGTATATTTTTATAACCACAATTCGAAGAGCTACAGTTCATGGTGCTAATATAGCTGTCTTTGATCCACCATATCAGTCGTTTGGTAAGTTGCTTTTTAAGTATTATATTAAATTTATAGATCTGAGTTTAATTTTTTTTATATATTGTAAAATATTTTTATTGTTTTTTTTTTTTTTTTTTATTATATGAAGTATTTTCTTTTTTGCTTCATGGCAAATCCATTTTTTTAATGTAAATATGAAATCCTGCAATGAATAATAACATTTTGATAATTAAAAAAATAAATCTTATTAACATAATTGACTAAATTGTCCAAATATGTAAATAATTTTTGGTTCCAGACACAAAGCTGGTTGTAGTCTGGTTAATTGTAGCTCTAGCTGGACAATGGTACCAGAGATATGTAAAAAGTCATTCCGATGAAACAACATCTCCATCGTGGTGCTCTCAAATGTGCAACGAGCTGAGAATGTGGTGCCAATTGCGTACCCTAAATCAATACGCACCCCCTGATTCTCAGGACGACGAACATAGCCCATTGTTGGGGCAACCCCAACGAATAATTGTTATACATTCTATCCGTAGCCCAGAAATGATTTAAAAAAATTGAGCACAAAAAATAAAAATGCTATAAAATTTCTACAATATATAATATATGTTTATATCGAAAATTATTTCATTTTATTTGATTTCCACCTACTCTTATTTGAACACATCACTCATAGCAACACACTTTTCAACTATTACTTTAAAAAGTAATACTAAAGTATTCGATACTATAAGTAATAATTCCAGTTTGTCGTATGACATACAAAATTAACGGTCACAGATTTTATAAAATTTTGCTCATTATTTTAACCAAAATTGTGGTATATAGAAAGCGGATTCTATCTGGACATACATTATGATTTAACTACAACAATAACAATGGATATTTGTCAATAATATTTTTTATTTGTCCTACAATCAAATACTAATTACACACCTAACAATAACTATGCGATGAACAAGACTGCTTAACTATTATTATTTATAATATTCATCGTACATAATCACAGCAACAATAATTATACACAACATCTACAAATACGAATTAGGAGAGATTTATTTTTTTGTTCATTTTATTATTTTGTGTCATCCTAATCTAATTATTCAATGAAAATAAACGAATGTAACTTCTTATTTTTTTTTTTTTACCAATTCTTAGGATACTTTCTTTGTTTTTAATTACAAAACTATTGAATACATTTTTGTCAGATTATTGCTTAGGTTGTAAGTTTTATTGCAAAAAGACAAACTATTAAAAACTTTCATCAAATTTACACTGAATTGTGCTTTTATATATATATAATATATCTACTATAAATACTATTATTTGAACAATTTTACTTAATTATTACATTACTTCTAACGTCCGGTCTTATTTTTACACTTCCGGTTTAGTTAGAGGTAAAAAATACTACAAATAGTTTCTGGAATGATTTAAACAAAGTTATTGGCACAGATTTGTTGAAATATACACTGGATTATGAATTAAAACTCTTTATTTTTCTTGTATAATAAATATTTTGTACCCTGCTAGCCGGGTTTCCGACTTCGCACCTCGCGCTTCTATTAACTGAGTTGCACAATTCGACGCACAGGTGGCAGGACACGTTCATTCGCGTTCTCAATACAACTGAAAATCACTAGATATGCGTTTGTTTTTCACTGTTTTGTCTTTTTCATTGCACAAACGCGTCACCAGCCACTATCTCAAGGTGTGGTTCATTCACTGTTTTTCATCGTAGGCATATTGAACCGTATTATGATTTTTGGTCGAATGTCCCTTTGGTGATTGTTTATGGTTGTTCGAGACTAGTGGCGGTGGCTGAGGGGGTCGCCGAGGCGGGTACGGGCGGTGAACAATTTTGTAGGGTGGCCGGGTTATCCTGGTGCACGAGTAATCTCGGCGGTGGAAACCCGAACAGCTGAGATCACTGAAGTCGGGGCCAGTAGTTCGACGATAGGTCGGGTCCTTGGCTGGGTATTTGAACGGGTACTGATACACCGGCTGATATTACACCTAGAAATTAACAAAATAATCAAAATTTATGTTAATTCAAACCAAATTAGGAAACAGGGTAGATTTGATTTTAGCTCTTATGGGTATTGAGCACTATCAAATGTTCGCTATACGTTCATTCATGAACATATGTAAGATAGAGGTTACACTTTTGGTTGTCTTAGATTAGAACTATTTTATATGTCATATATTATATTAAAATTTCTATAAAATTAATATATAGTCTAGTAAAATCTGGTGTATTGCCTAAATTATATCACGATAAAACCGTTTTATATGGTTGAGGGTAAAACGAACCTTGCCGTATATTTCCATTAAAACTTCGAATCGCTAATTTACAGTGACTAATGAAAAATATTCTCATAACCAAACTTCGCACCGAATGTTTCCACTCATAAAATTTCGATTAATTAAACGCAATTAACACACCACCAAATCGCGTCGAAAAGGGTATAACTTGAAGATTCGACAGTTAAACCGTCTTTGCGTGTTCGCAACCACCCGCCATCTTGTCGAAAATTCAGTTTCGAAATTGCTTGAACATTTTCGTGAAACCACCGCGGGCGCAATCCATTTAAACTGCGATGTTAGATCTGTGTTCAATTTGCGATTCATACAGTTCGCGTGGTGTTAGAGGGAGAAATAGTCGTCTAGAGCCATTCCAGAGGGTGCAAGAGTGGGAAGGTTGAGGCTCGATAATGTGTGTGGCGCGAGGGTTAAGTGGGTGTGGGGTATTTTTGTGTGTAAGGTTCGTTTGCTGGTTCCACACTTGCAAACAATCTGCGGGCCTTGGAATAGGTTTTCGTATAGAACTTCAATGTTTTGTGTGATTTTATTTTTAAAGCTGGGTTCACCCATTGGAAATTAAGATTAGAAATTACAAATAATAATCCAGCTTGTATAATGACAAGCAATCCTTGCATTCTTAGCCACAAAATTAACACAATTTACTATAAATTTTGTTGATTTATTGATTGTAATTTCTAAGCTAAATTACTAATTGTTTCACTGTGGTGCTAGATTTCTTTATATCTCGTTCTCTGTCTCGCAACTATAAATATCAATTGATTTCTAACTTATTAAGGCTGCGATCGCAATTGTCTTGGCGGGAAAAAGCACATTCTTTACAGCTACAATAAAAAAATATGCCATATTGTAGATATTGTATAGTTCTTCTTTTACTTTACAAAATTATTTATATAAATCTTAATAATGCAGAAATTAATAGATATTACAATTGCTAGACAGACAGTTCACTTGTTCTAGTTTTAGATTTTTTATTTGATAATATAGTTAAGGGGCGATACTTGTGTGCAACCGATAAACACTCCGACATACGTTATACAACGTATTTTGTATGCTTCAGAATAAATTAGATTGTGTAAGTTACGTCGATTATGAGAAAAATGTTGTTTTAATATTCTGAATTCTCCTCATTTTGTCCAAATTAGGGATTTAACTCGAATATACTCTTAAATGGACATCATCTACATGGCGACGTATGAAAACAAATTTTGAATTTATTGAATATTAATACAGGAAACACTGCTTGAAAATAATGCAATTTGTAATAACGTACAGTTTAAATTATCAATAATTTAAAAGAAATATTTCAATAACAAATATGGCCCTTGTAAGTTATAAGTCATAACTTCTGTAGAATATTAGTTAAAATTTATAAATATGAATAGTAATTCCGTAAATATTTCAGCAAGTGCCTTAAAATGTTAAAGTACATGTGTATATGACTAACCTGTGCCGGTGCCACCGGGCGCGGACGTCGGCGTGCCGCCGGGGTATCCTCCGTGCGGAGTGCCGGATTGTGCGTGCGCTACGGCCGGGTTGCAGGCGGCCGCCGCTGCCGCCCGCGAGTGCCCGTACGGCGAGCCCAGCGAGTGCAGCGGGTCGTGGAACATGTACGCCGGGTAACCGCCGGGATCACGTTGCTGTAAACAACTGCTGGCCGCGCTCATACTGCTCAAACTGCCCGACATCGAACTGAAAACAAACAATTCATAAACACACTGAACACATGTGGATTGGATAACCAATGTTTTAATTCCACTACGTTTATTAAAATTCCCGACCGGGTAGAATTTTTGCAACATATATAAGAACATTTAAGATGTTCCGAAGCATTTTTCTCGTAACTGGTGCAGTTTTTGAAGAAACTTTTCAAACAAAAGTTGTGCGAAATATTAATATCTTTCATTAAGAACATAACTATTTTTGCCATAAGTGCAGCCGGTCTAGTGATATTGGAGATAGAACAAAACGTATTCATTTCGAAAATAGGTGCATATTTGGACCATATACAAGTCTTAAGTTTGACGATTCATAATTGTACGTTCGACAGTTTTGGGCCAGGAGTCATTCCGAAAATAGTTACATTTGATTCAGGGTCAAAACGTGTATGCCCGTTGAAATCTTGAGTTCGAAATTTATTTATTACTGCGTATAAAAAAAAACAACTCTAAATTCCAGGCTATTATAATAACAAAATGACAAGGGCCGTACAGTAGCTGTTCGAACGTTCACGACGAGGCTTCAGCATGCAGCATCTGTATAGTCAGTGTGTGTATATAGCATTCTATACATGTTGAGGGTCAAGGCTTGTGCGCGGGGTGGTGGGGCCGAGGGTGCGGCAGGGGATAAAACAGCAGGGGGATTTGAGCTGTCATCTCGGACAGACTAATCCCGCGGTCGCACCGCCGACTGACACGAACCCCAAGACCTCCGAACACGTCGCCGACACAGACGTCATCTCAGTCAGTCACTACTATAGTACTCTGCTATAGTGGCACTATCCTACAGCACAGTAGCGCACCCAAAAAAAATCACTCTAACTTTTATAACTTTTAACATAAACAATATTAAACCGTTCCAAACATTATACGAATTACTTTAAATGTCCGTTAAACACTGCAGAAAAAAAACTGTTGTGACCAGCACAAGACTTTCTTATAACACGTAAAATATTTGGTATAGAATCTAATATAATAAAACAACTGGAATGACCTTCACTTGACTAAATGTAGTTATAGGAAAGTTTTATTTTGTTTCAATAGAAAAACGTACAAATAAAATAATTATTTACAAAGGTAATTTTTCAGTAAATGCTACGTTTTTCGAAAAAGGTTACTAAATGTTTAAATGATTTTTAAATAAGTACATTTTAAAATGTGGGTAGTACGCCACTGTGTTTAGTGTTTTCCACTACGTAACTGACTTGGTACAGTGATGCTGACCACAGCAATAATACTCAATGTCTGTCAAATGTCACAAACTTGGCCCTCTTGTCGTTTCTTTTAAATAAGACATTTTTAGCTCGTCCTACGGTATATAAAAACCGAGCTAGAGCGTGTGTCTGTAACATTCTCGGTATCAAAGTCTAGTGCCAGCCACTCCACATTATATATATATATATATATATATATATATATATATATAATCTTCTGGTTAGTATTAAGGTGTGTTCCTTTTTTAGATTCCTATAACTTCGTGTATATAAGGGTTATTACCGTTAGCGAAATATAAATTGGGCAAACTATGGTGTTAACACGGATAAATAACAATGGTGTTAACGATAAACAAAACAATGAATAACAACATGATATTTGAAACTTGTTGAGCGTGTCCGTCCGAATGGTTGCAAGCGAACTAAGAAGCTGTAACACTTTGAACGAGCAAGCGTGTTCGTTCCCTAATTACGCCAACTTTATATACACAAAGATCTTTATAATATCGTGCAAATCGACTTAATGTATAACGGGCCATTACATTCGAAATTAATTAATCTGAGCGAACGCTGACGCCCCACCAGCGCAACAGAACAACAAAACGTTGCTGTTGCAACACTGCACCGTGCGCCATCTATCGCTCGACTATATAATTATAATTATATTAAATATGTATATAATAGGAGTTTGAAATTAATTATTTTTGTGTTTACAAAGTTTGTTGAATGAGTTGATTGTAAAAGTAATTGGCTAACAAAACTTTGTTTTAAGAGTAAATATTTTGTAATTAATTTGATTAGTTTTTTCAGTCGGGTGCAGGCCACTTCACACGTTTTTAAATAAATACACAGTTTACTATGTTTACACGTGTTATCAAATTACAATACAAACGCTAGTTACTCAATAAAATCTTTGCAAATTCTTCTTTTTAACTTGGAATCAAGTTAAAAAAATATTATATTTGTAATGTAATGTAAAAATATATTTGGATTGTAAGGATAGCAATTGGCATGGATAGCAATTTTAATTGAATCACATAGTAGGTTGAGAGTGTAATGAATAGTTGTCGATCCAAATGAAGCTATTGAGCTTGAGAGAGAGAGAGGGAGAGATAGACAAAGAGTGAATAGGGGGTTTTGTTCGTTCGTTCGTACCTGTAGGTATCAGCCATTGTGGCAATCGGTTGCGGTATTGAAGAGTACATGGAATTGAAGCCCGAGTTGATGGGCAATCGACCGGACGGCGCCGGCGGACTCACCGCCACTTGTTCCACGGCCCGACGCTGGTTACGCAGTTTCTCTTCCCGTCGCCATTTTGCTCGACGGTTACTGAACCACACCTGCACACAACAACACCACACATTCATTGACATTTACAACTACACTATTATTATTATACACAAATAGAAAAAATTACTCCCAAAGACATCGTATAACAAACTAAAGGCATTGTATTCTTGTATAACGCACCGAATTATATATATATATATATATATATATATATATATATATATATATATATATATATATATATATATATATATATATATATATATAGATGGATCGGATAGGATTGTATTTAGTATATGATACAGGCACATGGTGCCCACGTATCCAGATAAAGACCCAGCAAATTGTTCACATGTCATCAGCTCAGAATGAAAAATGACAAACGAGTTTACGCAGGCAAGCAACAGCAACCCTCGCCTCGCTCCTTCCATCAAAAACACTCGGTAATTCATCTTTTTTATATTCATGTATGCGTCTGTTTTACATTCGATAATAGGGTGGATGAAAGCACATTTGTGAGGGCTTGAACTATTTATTAGCGCGTAACTTATGTATTTTTCTTTCGGTCTAATAAAATGTTTGTTATTGGTCATCTCTTGCTACTCAAGAACCAAATAAGTTACTGATGAATAATTTTATTTGCAGTGAACTATTGTGTTGTCAAACACCCAAAAAAAAAAAAAATGTTTTAAAGTCATAAACAAACGGTGGTAATTATGTCGGACCTTAACGTTCTAATAAAGTTATTCAAAGTTTGTTTACGAACACTGTGTAAATTTACTGAGTTGTTGACATGGGCGTACGTGCTATTGGGGGCAGCTATGAATCGAAAGTTGTTAACCAAGAAGGGTTGGGGGAGTATTTGATGTATAAAAAGGGAGACCGGATGCAATATGACGCCGGCCACTTGATCAAATGACATAGGGTGTGATCATTGATATTTATCAATGTGTATACATATATATATATGTAAATATTTTGAGCTGAGTTTGTGTGTTTATGTCAGTCGTATTGTCGGGTCACAGTTAAAGGTTGCTATAGATCAATATCTACACTGAAAACAAAAATAGTAATAACTCTCCCTGAATCGTTTCTATATTCAAACTGATGTGTGTGTGTGTGTGTAATCGTTCTACAATATAAACTGTTGATGATAAAATTATAGACCCTAATTTTTAAACCTGTTTAAAGTCCGGAAGAAATCAATCTATTCTTGAAAATATTAATTTAACTAGAAGTAATGGTTCACTTTTACAATTTTTTCAGTATCTCGAAGAGGGCATGAGTTATAGAAAAAACAAATATAATAAAAGTTGAAGATATTAAAATTTCCTACAACTTTTGTTTGAAAAGTTTTTTCGTATTATTTATCATAGACTAGCAAATCGCTTTTGAAAATGACTTTACATTTACGTTTCCCTAGTATATTGACATTGTTTCAAAGCTATTGTCGATCCAATTTAAAACAAAGTAAGATGATGGACACTCCAGTTTTTTGTCTCACTTGTGTATTTTAAAAATAAAAATACATAATTTCTGTTATATTTACACTATTCGTAAATGTAAATGTTTTTCTGAATAAAGAACCATTTGTAGAGTAATAATAAAAATAATAGCAACGGAAAGTGTAATTCAGATAAAAGGTTTCGTTTTTAATGCTTTTTCATCAGTGCATTGTACAAATACGTGAACACATCGTTCGTATTGAATAAAAGGACGAATCAGCGGATGAATGGGAGCGAATGAAAAGACAGAGTATGGTTCTATACATGCGCGGCACTGTGTAGACTACATATGATGATGATGAAGGTTCGTAATTTAGATAGAGTATCATTTTGCGAATAGCAGTGAATATAGGGTGCAATGTTGGCAGCCATTTTATGCTTCTTTAGGTTCGTGTTCTGTCTGTCTGTGTGTGTGTGTGTGTGTGTGTGTGCGGGTTTGAAGCTGCCTTTTGGTATCTCGTTCCTCGCTTTGGCATTCATATACTACACGTTACTTATCCAAATTACGTCGAGACTCTTTGCTGTTCGCCGTATTCACCTTTCCTCGCCGAAATCATACTACCCAGAACCGGATTCAGCTCACATTTAACCCTTCGATTACATGTTTCATAATTTTTCATATATATTTTTTTAAATTAACTGAGAAGGTATTACTTTAATCGTCTTTTTACGACTATTAAATATATCCCATATTTAAATACAGCCAAATCAATGTAGAGTTATATTAAATAAATGCTATATTTGCTAGCCACACATAAGCTTTCTTTAATATAAATAGATGCATCATGTATTTACTGTTAATAAATCGTGCTTGCGTAAAATATGCTTTTGCTGTGTTACATCGTAAATCTATTACAATTTAATAAATTTACCTTATAATAAAAGCAGAAACCTCAAATGAATAACTGACTTGTAATAAATAGACTAGTTTATTAATAACGTATAAATTGAGAAATATTAAACAATATTTTCATGAAATTAAACAGTTTTCCAAATAAATACTCAAATAAAGTTTTATTAACTACAAAGACAAGTTCTTTTGGTGGTGCCAAATTAAATGAAACTGGAAACATTTTTTAACATATATGTATGTATAAATAATCGTTTGATCCGTTACAAAATTGTTGCTAAAATAGAGAAAAACAAGCATAGATATTAATGCCCTCAGCTTACCGCATAATGAATTTAATAAACAATTGAAAAACAAAACATTTTTATAACTACTAATTATATTCTTTTTTACCACCAAATTTAGTTAAAATTTACCATCAAAGATGCGTCCACAAATTATGAAAACGCGACAAATATCAAAATATATAAAATGTATACATTTTCTCAATCAGTTTTTACATTTTTGGACGACTGTCTAAGAGACATTATTGTAATCATGACATTTTTCGTACCCGACATTTTAATTGAAATAGACGTTTTGTCCATCCCTGAAATGAAATGTGTGAACGCTCTAGAGTCTAAACTGTTGAAGGCAAAATTACTAAACGACAAGAAAGTCGAGTGAAGGACAGTTTAACTATTTTCAATTGTTATACACACCGGACCGAATACTTTAACCCTTTTATACGTAAAGTACGACAACCTAAGAATTAAGAATAAAGTCGTCACTTATTGCATTAAAAATTAGAGAAACTTAGTAAGTAATTAAGTTTGAATATATATAATGTAATGTGAATGTTTCGATGTGAGCCGCCCCTGTGTAGGAAATTCAGTAAGCCGTAGAATCAGACACATATGTTCACTACATCTAAATCTTTCGTATCTGTGCAGAGTATCTCTGTAGCACCCTCTGTATTCTATTGTGAGTCTGTTTGTCTTTTTGTATCTAAGCTTTTATCCTTTGCGTTTAAAGCGAGTTAAATTAAACCATTTGCCAAATTAAAAGATATCCTTTTGTATAATTATTCCCATATGCTAACCATTACCTTATTAAATTCTAACAGCACAATTTAATCACACACACACACACACACACACACAGCAAGTTGGTAACATTGTTAAAATAGTGAAATAAAAATGTTTCAGAAATAAAACGTAAAAACAATGATATCACAATGGATAACAACAAGAGACACATACAAAAGTTACGAGACTTCTGTTTTATTAAATTTTTTGTTTTAATAAAATTATATTTTTAGTATGATTATGATTTTCTTTTTTGTTATCGTTTACTTGTTATGTGTTTCGAACCGTTACCTGGATACGTGCCTCAGGCAATCCGATTTTCTCTGCTAGTCGCTCTCTCGCGAACACGTCTGGGTAATGCGTCCGCTCAAATTCTGAAACAAAAAAGATAAACGTATATTTATGCACATTAAAACACTATTCTAACACTAATTATACGTAAATCGAGCCGAAACACCTATTAATACTAATTTTAAAATGTCAAACGATGTATAAACTAAACAATTTTCCAAACAGCATTTTTCAATTTGCCATCATTAGTATACTTGGCCCGCATACTTTTAAGTGTATGCATGGGGTCAAAATCTCTCGGGAGCCACTCTTTGTGGTACGCCAAATTCCCTTGTCTCGCTTCCCCCCAACAAAACAACTGTAAATCTCAGCGGAATTAAGTCGATTGTTGTGATTAAGCTTTGAATCAAATAGTTCTCCATGCATTATTTACTTATTCAGTTGATTGAATATTTTTGATTTTCGTGCGTTGAAGTTGGAGCGGTGTCGCGCCTGCGCTGGGCCGACCTGTCATTGTGAAACGCGTGCTTCGGTTCGGTACTTGTTCGTAGTTTATACATAGTTTATTATTAGTTTATAACGATTAATAGCATGTAATTATGTTAAAGTTAAGTGTAGTTTACTGTTTTAATGTTCGGGCATAGCGAAATTGTGAGTGAAACATTATAAACGGTGTTTTTCGATGGTGTTGCATTTTCTTGGGACTGTACAAACTTTGACATGAAACAACCGGTGATTGTGTTATTTATTTCACCTTGTATAGCAGTTCAATGGGCTAGAACATTTCTTCATGCGATTTTAAGGTATTTGTTAAATTGTTTTACGTATTTTTATGATCAAAACATGTTATGTTTTATGTATATATAAATGTATGATTTGTTATACTAAATATGAATTTCACATTGGGTTGCTGAAGTTAGCAGAACATACTTTATTTTAAGTATGAATTTTTGTCTTTAATTTTTTTTTTTATTAGGATACTTTGATTTACTTTTTGCACATTTTGATAGATCTATTAGAAGGAATTGAGCTTTTATGTCTCAAAATAGTATTAGTACACTGTAAATATTATGGAGACTTTTAAATTACATGTCTACACTGTAGAAAATGGATGTAAATTTGCAAATCTTCTATGTAAAGTTACAATTATAAATTATGTAATGATAGAAATATACAGATATATTGTTAAATTACATTATTATTAGTTGTTTTACAATAAAAAAAATTGTAAATGTTTCCATCAATTTTTTACAGTGTATATCCACTAATAAATCAAGGAATTTTACTAAATTGCAGAATTATATTTGTTTCTTTATATACAAGTATATAATAAAAACAAAATAAAAAATAATTAAATTATTTGAAGTATTCTTTGATATTTAAAATAGCTAAGAAAAATATACACTTTAAAATATATATTTATTTACTTTACAGTAAATTTTTAATTAAAATTATGCAAATTTACGGCATTTTAATACAATTAAGAACATTTGAAATATAATACTGTTTTTAATTTATTAAAATTATATGTTTACTGCTCTCTTATACGAATGTATAAACAAGCATTGTAAAACAATTTTGAACTCGAGATTACAACGAAAATACACGTTTTGACCATCCCTGCATTACATCTGTTTTGATAAAATAATAAATTTTAAAATTTATTACTCGAATGGGTACCATTTATATTTTAATACAATCTTTAAACATATATAATAATTTATTCTTGTTACTTCTTCAATATCTTGAAAACGGCATGAATTAGAGAACAATCAATTCTTTTTTGAGTACACTGATAGCTTATGTAAATAATGCGGAAAATACAAAACATAATAAGGAATTAAATATCTTTATAAATATATATAATAATATATAATTAAAAATAAAATATGGTTAATAGTAATTTAGTGAGAAAATGTGTTAATTGGTGGAGGTGTTTTATTTAAAGTGCTGTATAATTACTGTTTAATTTATTAACGTAATCATATTTTTGTTGTGCTAAAAATCCTTAACATAAATTACTGTTTTTAGAATAAAGAATTTAATTATTAGGTTGTCTCGGGGCTTAATTGATACAATAATAATTGTTATTAAGCATTTTAATAAATGATATATAAGTGTATTACATACCTTTTTCGAGGCTGTCAATTTGTTCGTTAGTAAACGATGTTCGATTTCGTTGTAATTTTCGTTTCAATCGTAGCCTCAGTTGGGAGTCCTCGTCACCGGACGAGTTGTGCTCGGAGTTGCCGTCCGACGTGTTCTCGTGTATCACATCGGCTGCAACAAAAAATTGCCACAATTTTCATTAATATTAACTACCATCAGCGCGCAACACCGTTATTCAATCAATATACTCTCTGTACACATACATACGTCATTTTAGTATACGCATATTCGACAATATTAATACAATTGCTTTGTTTCTCTAATTAAAATTTTGTTCGTTACTACCCAAAGTCTGCCAACAATAATTAATATTGCTATTTTTTACCGATTAATTGACATATATCGTCAAATAGTACACAGAATTTCGAATACGTTTTATTTATACGTTTTTTTACATTCATTACATAAATAAAATAATACTATTTATTTGTACAATGTTAAAAATCGTTGTACATTTACATTATTTTTACTTTAAAATTTCAATTATTTATTTAATTAAAAACAATATGATTTTAAGCTGCATTCACAGCGACCCAAATAGTAATTAAAATTAGAAATTGTACATAATAATCTAGTTTGATTTATGAGAAACAAGGTTAGCATTCACAGCAACAAAATTAACGGTTTAATGGTAAATTATATTACTTTGAACGCAAGCATTGTCACATAACAAACTGAATTATTAATTGTAACTGTGAATGTACTTGAATTTTAATCTAAATTTACTATAAAGCTGTATAATTACATGGTTCTAAATCTTCCAAATTTACATTTAAGAAAATCGAACCAACTTTTTTATAGAATTTGGGTTTAATCTTAAGAGTTTTTACATGCATAAAAATATAAATTAAAATATGTAGATTTTTGTAAATATTCTACTGAAAATACGGGTTGTTTTAAGGATTGCCATTAAATGAAATTATGGTGTATAATTTTGCGTCATCTAGTGTTGAAATCACCGAACTATTGACGGTTTGTCAGTGGTCGCCCTTAAAACTACACGAAAATAACAATATTGGATTAGGTTTTGTGTGGCAATGGTTCACATACGTATATACATATGTCACATACGCTAACGATATTAATTATCCTCGCTCCCGTAACAGGATATGTCAATACACAGACACATGCATTGCGTCGTTTACAATGTAACGTATGTAATCAACTATGATCCAATATCGCATTGATTGGATCGAAATATATACACACATATATATATATATATATATATATATATATATATATATATATATATATATATATATATATATGTGTTTGCATTTTTATTTGTTGTCGGGAACACAGGGGATCTACCCGCCTATGAATATTACACTGTATTCCTTTAAAAATTAAATCTGGGGTGACCTACAGTCGACTTCTTTCACTATCTGTATTTATATAAAGCGATCTTAGCTGTAGCTATAATAAGCCAAAGGAAAGCGTCATGAAAACACAAGTAAAGCGACTATATACAGTTAACGACAGTTACCGAATATACCCGAAGTGACATCGCTTGTTTAAACAATAAAAAAACAGAGGAGAGCGACAGGAAAGCTCAGGGAGTTGAAGACGAAATAACACTAAGTTACTAAGCGGTTATATTGTTTACGACAGTTACCGAAAAGACCCGATGATATCCGAAGTAGGTTAGGTTGTTTTTTACGAGAAAAAGCGTGGAGAAAGGCTGAGAAAACAGGGAAATAAGACGGTGCTGGAACATAAAATGAAATTGAAATCGCTGAGGCATGAGTGGCCCTCGTAAAAAAGCACTTTTGGCCGCAGTCTTCGTGGATTATCGTAGTTGTAATGGCGCGTTCTCTGTCGGCCATTTGTCTTCTGTTCTTAATTCTATTACTGTGACAAATTATATTACGTCGTGTACCTGCTCATGACTCATTACACGAGGTGTACGTGACACAAGGGCGTAACTGTTGCCGATCCGACTCAAACGTATATATAACTATAGAGCTTGGCTCCGAGCGTGTATATCAATAACGGTAAATAGCTCGCAGCGCCCGCTAGATGGATTGATTATTGTTTGCTATAAAACTGATTGTGTTTGTCACATTATCGAGTAAACACTATATGGCCCGTAATTATTTTCCAAAAATGTATTTTTCGAAGCTAACTTATTTCATAACTAAATACACAAATTATATTTATATTTAGGGACTAGGATTTTTTATTTATTTCCTAAATTTCCGAAATCAATGGATTTTAACCGTTGCTAGAACGAGATATAAACAAGTCGAGCACCTTAATACATAAGATTTAAATTATGAACATCCCTGAATTATTTTTGATTATTCTTTATAAATGTCTCTGTTTGTCTGTGTGTTTATGAGGTTTAATTATAAAACTATAACAAGGCGTCAAAGCCTGAAGCTCACCGTATGGCCAGTAACATAAATATATTCAAGTAATTTCAGAGTCAGATGCTTTCATGAATAGAGTGAGATGAATACAGTTTTATCACAAATTGGCTTAAAAACAAAAGTGTAACAGCAAAGTTAGTCGAGATGAGTATATAACAGACACACACACACCGAGTTTTAGGAAGTATAAATCTGAGGATGGGCTATGTGGGTATGGCGAGGGATGCTTGTTTTCCCCTCGTTTCCTTTTCATCCACCCACTCAAGCGTACAACCCCTGCGCCGCCCCTTCCCTCTGCCCCCCATCAGTTTTTATCCCCTCTGTAATTTCCTACTACCCGTTTTACTTATGCCTCTGCGCACTTCACCCCTTATTTCATATCTTTCTCCGTTTCTTTCTATCTATAGAGTATGTTCAGTTGTTTCCCCCCACTTTTGCTGGTTCGCGATTTTCAATATATATATTTTAAAGATGAGCGTGTATTTTCAACATTTTGTTTACATTGTTTTCGGAATCTTCGATTTTGTTCATAGACAAACAGAAATATTATCTTATTGTTTTATAGCAAATGGAGCTTCGCACAACACCAAGACTAGTTTTGAAAGTATATGGGCAAAACTAAGTATAGTCGAGTAACGCTACTCCAGATTTAGAGTACATTAATTCCTTGATTCAATTCAAACAGTGTATGTATGTTATTTCCTTGTAGATTAGATGCAATCTGACAAATCTTAAAACGCAGACCTAACATATACGATTATTGAGTAACAGCGTGGGCTTGGGTAATTCGGAGTTTACAAATAAAATAATTCAGTTTACGTTAGGAGTGAGGAGGGGGGGGGGTGTTTGGGTTGGAGTTAGGGCGAACACACACACACATATTCGGGCTGGTTCAAAGTGAACATAACTTCCGTTTGGTTGAACGCGAGCCGAGCCGTTCAATCTAAACTGGTAATTGTGTTAGACGCCGCGTCGTACCCTGGCTGAACAACCGCCGCGACGCATGGTGTTGAAGCCCCGAACCAGCCCAACAAAACCATGTGTTAACAGGCACCTGCGCATTACCAACTATAACCATACATTTGGATGAGAATACTGAGAACTCGTCACTTCTACATTTCCCTAACAGCAAAAATACAATCTTCTGCAAATTAATTGACAAACATATCTATTTTTTTTTTACTATATTTGTAATTGTATTTTAAATTCATTCTACCGCACTTCTAGTTGAAATAGTAGGATTTATTTTCCCAAGATATACAAATATTAAAATCCAAACAACATATTTTTATGTTCAATGGTATAGCTTTCATACACAGACACACAGACGCAAAAATAGTCAAAATGCATTCAGGTATCTTTAAAACGGATATTTCCCTAAGAATGATGAGCTTGAATTTATTTTTAGGATTACTATTCACTTTCTTATGTATATTATGTATAAGAAAGTAAAAACAGAATTTTATGTGTTTTCCAGTGGGTATTGATGTGTTCGGTGAATATTTTCAGTTTTCATATTTATGCGCAAAGTTGTTTGAAAAGGAATTTATTCAAGGGTGTAACCCCGGACGGACGTAAATATATCATTTTATATGTTGCCGCATATTACAACGTGGCGGCCTTTGTATTATTTGACTATTTTCATTCAATTCCGCATTAATATTTATAGCTGAATTTATGAATTATGTCGCTATGAGTTCCATGGCTATTTCTGAATTTCAAATTTTTCGCTGTATACAAAACGAAATATCACAGAATAAATTTAAGAAAGGGAAACTTGAAAATGCTAATTTTACCATAAAATACTGCGTATATTTTTATTTTATTTATGAGAATCTTCATATCCTATTTTAGTAGAAAATATTTCGTTAAATATGATTTTGCTTGCATTGTTAGTGATACATATATATATATATTTCTTATTCAACATCGTTCGTAATCACTTTAGTGTATCGTTGCAACGTCAATGGAAAATAAAGCGAGAGAAGAACCAAATAATAAAAAGAAAGTCTAAAAATAGAAAATAAGTTGTTGTAACGATCGAGCAATTGAATCTTCCCTTGAAACAGGACAATGGTCTACCATTACGTAGCAGCTTTTCTCAATTTAATAACGAGTGCCGTGATTGGTGGCCGTGTCTTGACTTCACTTCACTACTCTTCTTCCTACTCTTCTTCCAACGCTCTCTTCCCAATTCTAACTCAATTTTACATTCAACCTCCTGAGTGCCCACTACTATTATATACTTACAACGATCCTTCAATATCGACAAATTTCGTTTCTTTACTCATTTTTAAGAGCAGACACGTATAATTGTATTTGCACAAGAATACTTTATTCAGAGATGAAATAATAATTCGATTTTTTAACACTAATTATTTGACTAATTTTGTTGTACAGCTATTTTTAATTTCTTGGACGAAATCTAAATATGAATCCTAAAATAGTAGGAGTGTGAACTTACCACGTTTCTGAAGGTCGTCTCTGCCAAGTTGTCCGGCGCTAAGTGCTGCGGCCGCCGCCGGATTTGGCGGTAGACCCAAATGGGGTGTGGGCGTGCCACCTGGGTACCAAGCCCAGCCGGGGGCCTGTCCGTTGAACATCCTTAACTTATCGTAAACGGATTCACTTTGCGCGGACGCTTGTTGTTCCTTTTGCGACGCGAGATTCCGTAACACTCGGTTGATTGATGAGACCTGCAATCAAAAATTAAACACTTATCAATTTGTTTGTAATATAATATAATATGTCGTTGTAGAATAAATCAAAATTAAGCATAATTCTGTGGTATCGCGCGCGCCTCCAATGTTACACAACAAGGAGTGACGTAACATACGTACGGCCAGACAGAGACAGCGACAGGATAAGAGGAAGGGCTGAAAGGCGTGTACGCATGAAAACACACGCATTTTTTCGTTTCGGTTCGTTTTCAATGAGTCCAGTGTTGCGTACGCGTACAATTCGTGACCGGTCATATGTGAAATAGCTCACATTCAGAATCAGCATCCTTCGCAACGTGCCTCTTGGTCATTCCAGTCACCCCGACCCCAAAAACACCCCCTTTTTAGGTTTTAACCGACCAAAATACCCCAGTAACCAGAACCACCCCGGCATACGTTCACCGCTACCACCGGTTATTCTGTGTTAATAACCACTTTTATGTTGAACATCTATTGTGAATTAAATTGTTGAAATTTTTAAGATTCAAGCCAGACCCTGAGGGGACACACAATATACTTCTGATGACGTGTTCGAAACCTACAATTTTGTGTTACCGCACTGCGGTTGGAATGATTTTAAAATGAATACCTTATTGGTTATTGTTTGGGGTCACATTAGACATCTATTTCAATGGAAATTTTAAAGGATTTTCCTCGGTTAATAGTTGGAAGTAATTTAAAGACAATGTTGGAGTAACGATCAAATTTCAATATCTAGCAAAAATATTCGGATATTTTATTGACAATAGCGCTGATTCTACATGAGATTATATTTAATGAATTTTAAAGATATTTCTTTTAAAGCATATATACATATATAGAAAAATCGTTTGGTCTTTCTTTTTTGTTGGTACAGATACAGGCCCCAGTGCCCATAGCTCGCCATGTTGTATTTTTTTTTTTCAGCCACTTATGTGTAAATGAAGAAATCCTATTTATAATTAATTTAAAAGACAAAAATGACAGTTATTTATTGATTGCAACTGTTGGAACAGTTTTCTCAAAGAAGGTACCATTTGTAAGAAAAACGTTTACAGATTCAGTAAGCATTTGAGGATTGCTAAGATGTATTATATTCTTATTAATTTGCATTAGCTATTAAATATTTCATCTGAATTTATATCAATTTTTATAAGAGAGTCTTGTGCTGGCCACAACCGATATTTATACCTAGTGAACGACGGGATAAAAAACAGATTCTCAGCCAACGGAATATAAAAACATTGGTGTCAGTGGTGGTGGGAACGCATGGAAGAGCTGCCAGATGCACTGGCGGTGGAGGGCTAGCATCCACACACACACGCACGCACGCCTCAGTATGCGTGACAAAACGATATCCGCGACTAACTTTATTCGCCGTATACGTACGTACGTTACATAATATAAACTCCCTCGCTTAACTGGCTTTATTGCTGATCCAATGTTGGGTTATTATCCCGCGTATTCTTTGCGACTAGCCAACTGGAAGACCAACACCTTAGTCATTGTTGTGCAACGGGCGGCCACCACCACTTGTTTTCATCCGGACCCTTCCACAAACATTTTATATTATCAAGGGAACCAAACAGCATAATACTCAAATTTGTATTTTTGTTGATTTTAAGTTTCATCGAAAAGTTAACTTACGCTATTTAGGGAATCGCTTACAACTATTAACTTAAAAACTAAACAAACGGGTCTTGGACGAAGTGTGATGCTGCATTCACAGCGATTCAATTAGTAAGTAAGTTTGAAAATTACATTTAATAATCCTGTATGTTTTATAACAAACATTAACGCATTAATTATATATGTTGTTTATCATTAAACAAACTGTATCATTAAATGTATTTGTTAATTTTAATTACTAATTTGCTCGGTCTGGGTTTGAAATGATTGTATTGTATATTAAGAGTTGTACTGATCATTAAGTGATACTTTCACTGATGTAACGTTAAAATCTAATACATTTATCGGTGAACACGTTAGCAAATGCAAATGCCATGATAAATCAATCTGAACTCATATAAATGTCATGTTGTACAAAAGACTAGGGAAATGTATTAAACACGCTCAATTTAATAAAAACAAAATAAATAACAATACATGCAGAGTGAACGAGCGACGACAATAAAAAACAACGGGAATGTTCTCCAAAATTTTAATTAATATATAGATATACCGCCAATGCTGCTCTTATTATAACATGAAATATATATATGTATAACGGATGGATGTGTGTGGATCGTGTTACATGGGTCCTCCACGAGATGTCAGACCGAATCATACGATCATTTGGCCGGCGAGCCTGATGCCCGACTCACCCAGTTATCGCTAGTTCTTTTCGAGTTCTTTTTGAACGGCGACTCGATCTTATCACTCGGCGGCATCGTGACGTTTCTTACGTATAATCAGCTGCCTTGTACGCGACCCATGTTACTAATTTTCATACAAGAATACCGCCACAACTGCTCATTTTTCACTACAACCTTACTTTTACTTCGTCGAATCGTTAAACTAAACAAAACATTCTAATCATTCGGTATATATGTATATATATAATAGTAATACACTTTTACAGACTTAGGGTCGAACAACAAACTCGTAAAAAAATTGTCCCGAGAATTTTAAATAAAAGAAAAAGTGGACTCAACTTTCTTATATATCTAATTTTCCATTTAATATATATCTCAAACCAATCAATGCTCTCCAGTAATATTCTGAAATTGTACTATTAACTGTTTCAACAATATAAAATATAGATTGTAACCATGATAACTTTAAGGTAAATATACTAATTATGTAATTGGTGTTAATAGTCTTTTGAATGATGTTTAGTAGAATTCCCAAAAACCTAATTTCACTTTAGTATTTTTCATACTGCGTGGTCGGGCTGTCAACTGCACTCTTTCAACAGACAATAGAACAGCACACACACACACACACACAGATAGCGTACGTACTCGTTACAAGAGCGTCGTGTGTTCCACAGCGGCGCATTCGGCTCGGATTGGATGCACGGTGTGTGTACTTGCATCACTCCAATGCTTACCACCCCGTAAATAAATACGACATAATTTAATTAATCTCATTCACGCAATGCACGCTTTAAACAGCGGATTTTTGTATACAACGCTTTACAGCTGATTGAGAATGTGTGTTGGATGATTAACATTTTTATTTTTACAAATTAACTTCATTATTTCACATATAGCAATTTGTACACTAAACTGTAAATCTCTTAAGGTTCGTCTAGTTCGCAGTAATGCCGCTCTAGGCTATTTCTGTTCACGGCGCCATCAATTTACATTGTATATTAATGTATATATATAACGAGTATTAGAAATGAGCTATTTTTCGGTTAAGAGGAATCCCCATAGTTGCTCATCCTTACAGGTCGGTGTAAAGAGGGAAACGCATGAATATCGTAGCGATATAAGAGCCAATACTATTTACTACTCAGTTGAAGCGTTCGTTTGACCCTTAAAATACTTGCTAATACATTTTTTTAAACAAAACTGTTAGAATATTCCGGTAGGAAAATAGTTAATGTACCTTTGTCTAGTTTTGAATTTTTAAATTTGTCCTCTCAATAAAAGCAATGGACATTTGAAAATAGGATAAATATAGAACAATATAAAAAAATATCTAAGCAAAAACTTGAAAATCGAAAACTAGAGAAGACTAGAGCGAAGTATTGGCTATCTGAAAATACAAAATTTCATTCATTTTAATGTTGTAATAAAGGGTTCGACGAATCCTTGTTTAGCTATGTTTGTAGCGGCTATGGGGATTCCTCTTAAATCAATGATATTCCGTTGTATAATTACTGTATTATGAATAGAAACGTATTACGAACACATTGTTACCCATTTGGTCATAGATATAATTCTTAAGGGGCGATAATTGTGTGCAGCCGATAAACTCTCAGACATACGTTATACAACGTATTTTGTAGGCTCCAGAATAAATTAGATTGTGTAAGTTACGTCGGTCATGTGAAAAAAAAAGCTCGTAAATTCGAAATAAAACAGTAGTTGTGAACTATATTATATTGTTTTTAAAACAAATACAAGGTTTAGTTATTAAACTACTCTGTTCCGTGAAAATACTCGTGAAAATGTTACTTATGTAAACCTAACAATGCCATAGAAATAGTATCAATTTGTTAATATTTATTTAAATTAGTATAATTAAACGTACTTTAGATTTGAGCACGGGCTCGTGTAGAAACATCCTTTGTGATCATAATAATATATTTTCAATTACGATAAAGTTATGTGTATTAGTTTCAGAATGAATTTGCCAACCACTGTTTTTCCTCATTAATCCTATAATGATATATTAGTATATAGCGCAAATTGTGTATTTGAAATTTTGAACTAAATACTCATTCAAGTATTTTAAAGTTTAGCATAAAAGTACTACTTTGTTTTCAATAATCAACTATAATATATTAAAATAAAACCGTTGTTAAAGCCGCACCACGGATGCCGGTTTTCACAAAGTAAAAATAACTATTAAAAAAAAAATGATTTCAACGTGAAACTATAGTAGAAGCGGTGCTAAAATAAAACGCAGTCCTTGTCGAAAATCCACCATTTTCTATAATCTCCAATGCCTACTTTTATAATCCCTGCTACGCTTCCACACTTCGCCTGCAGCGGGGGGGAAGGGTGCAGCAGCAGCGTTACGATACATCCCTGTGTTCTGTCTCTTCTTCCATTTCTCGCCTGTCGTCCCGTCGACGCTTGTTACTATGGTTACTAGATACAACATCATTCACCCTCTCTCGACTGCGTATGGACTGCCCTCCCCTCTGCCACCCCACACACCCCCCCCCCCGACTGACGAATGTTTCAGCCGCTTCAGTTTTCAGTTTCCGCCGCCGTCTATATGGTTGGGTATACCGCCATCTATGTGCCACCGTGTACTGACGAATCGACAACTAACGAAATAATGCTCGAGCTATCTTCAACTTTTTCGAGGTAAGACTGATTCGTCTGAGTTTGCCATCAAAGCAATTGCGGATTTGTTTATCTTAAAATCCTTCATTTCAACAGGATTTGTAATATTGTTTGAAATCACAAAGTAATCATATCATTGAGTTCTCTCAAAGAACGTTGGTAAATGTTGAATTATATTGTTTCATGGCAATCAATGCAAATTGGTCATATAAGAAGTAGTGGTTTTATTTTCCGCTAAACTTAAAAAATAAAGACACACAATTGTGTATCCTCTTTATTATTTCTAAGCAAAACTCGTTGTACCCTTGTGTTCTTCATTACATTTTCTAACCAGCCATCAAAATAAGTAATGACCAAAGACCAGTAAAACCATATTAATGAAAAAACAGGCTTCAAAATATACAAGCTTAGGTACAACGCACCTATGCGTCCAGCTCGCCTTATAAGTAATATATGCGATGCGAGCAGTTTTTAATAATTTTGGCCTTTTGGTTAACTAATTGAAAAAATGTTATAGATATAAAAAGTCTTACATTTAATTTAAGATTATATTAAAAAAAAAAAAAAATTTTCAAATTTTGAAATTGAAAATTATAATATTTAATAATTTTTTTCGGGCTTTGGGTTAACAAAATGAAAAAATCTTGTAAACAAAAAATATCTTAGAATTTTTAGTAGAATTTTTAAGTGTTTCAATTATTTTTATAAGGGCAGTATTAAGGGGGGGTCCAAATTTTGGGGCCCTATAACTCGGGAAGTATACGGGCGATTGGATTTAAACTGCGAACGGATTCAAATGGGATGCCAAATAATATGTGTACCAAATTTGGAGTGAATCGCTCCGGTACCTTCAGAGGAGTAGAGGGCACAAATTTGGTCTTACGAGCGACCGAGCGAGCGAGCGAGCGAGCGAGCGAGCGAGCGACGACTAACATCCAAGTATATAAGTTATATACATTTTCGGAATCAGGGCGACGAGACGAACACTTTTTCTTAATGAAATTTTTTGATCCGAGAATGCTACAGACACACGACCGAATGCTTTAGCCTCTTCGGTACTACGTACGGCGAGCTAAAAACATATAAAACGGGAAAGCCACTTATAAAACAGTGCTTAAAAACGCCATAAGCAATTTATTTTTATTGAGGTTAGGGTTTCGGACATTACCTGATGTAAAAACCGCAGTTATCATAAAAAAGTAACGATTCCCTGGAACTGGCCAATAACAACCAAGCATCGGCCATTTTATATCCCCTATTTTGGGGTTTTTATATGCGTGTGAGTGTGTCCAATGTGTGCTCATCCCACTTTTTTAATCTATATCATAAGGAGAGTTGCTATTTACAAGACCTGGGGCGCCTGTGTGTTGTCCACTCTGTCGCACTAACGCCGCAAAGAGATGCGTTATCTTTGTTTACCACGCAATGCGTGCGAACACGCAGAATCGATGTGGCGTAACGCGAACACGCGCATGCGCAACGAGAATACGCGTTTTCGTGAGCGTTAACTTGTTTTCGATTAGTGCGTAGGCGAAGGTTTTCGGGGCTAATTTTTATCTTGTTGCTGGCCGAATTACAACATGTTTCTACACGAATACATTACATATTTTTACAGTCACACATACGTCGCCGTTTGGTCATCATATACGAATAAGGAAGAATAGTAATCATGAAAAAATAAACGGTGTAACCATCCCTGAATCGAACCTGAGTAATTTTCTTAATATCTCGAAAACGACAGAAGTTTTTTTTTGTAATATTTCCTTGAGTTTTGAATCAATTTTCGGATAGTACAAGGTGCAAAGGTCATGAAGGCCAAATTATTTGAAATGAAACCACGGGCATAGTACTGTACTATAGGTCTGGTGTACGCGTCACGAATACAAAGTAAATACGTGTAGTTAGGTTAGAAGTATCGTGTGTATAGTGTGGCTTGTAGCCGCCAGGTGCGCTCCTGGCCCCTAGGGGAAACATACTCGCTCTTCATCTGTTTGCTTAACATTGCGTGTACACCATGTCAACTAACACACACACACACACTTATACGAAGTAGTATCGCCAAGATAAGTTTACGCGACAAACTTAGGCGAAGCTTTCGAATCGTGATTATCTCTGTCTATATTTGGTTAGTCGATTGACGTGATCTTAGCTACAGCACTCGCTCAATGTTACCGGAATTACTCTAAAATATATATATATATAGTAAATGTGTCTATTCGTATTAAGATTGCAGGTTATGTATAAATAAATCCAAGAGTCGCCCAAAATTTCAATTTGTTAATATGTTATATTTATCTATTTACTTATTCTCAAGACATCTAAAACATCTTAAACATCATCATCTTAAAACAAATAGGCCACAACATTCATCTCATGTATGGTTGGTGTAATTTATTTTAAATTTGTATGATATCAGTTTGCAAATATTTTATTTGTGACATTGATTGTTATTTCGTTTAAGTCCTCGTATATATTTGGCAATTGCCCTTAGGGTCAATATAAATGGATAGTAGTAAATAAGCTTTGTATTATTGAATGGTGTAAGTAGGGAGATTGTGTCATTGGTATTTCTTTAGCGAAATTCCAATATGGTCAGGGGAGGCAGTGGCAGTGGCAGTGCAGTACTTGTGCCCTAACTAAACGACTAATAGGATATGTACAATTGCCCACCAGAAGCGCTCCTTTGTATTGCGTTTGACAATCAGTAACAACCGTGGCATTTGATGCCTGTTTCTTTTCTCGTCAGGGCTGCATTCACCCACAACTATTCAAACATACTCTATATTTATGTTATTGAACAATAAACAGGCGAACTTACATGCAAAATCATCAAACTTCCAACTTAAATATTAATAAAATAACCCAAGTTTTGGTATAAGTAAAACATTTTGTTTTGAAATAGCATTGATACACAAATGTTGCTACTATGGAATCGTAAAGATAAACTTTAAACCTCAACTGTAATATTGAGCCTAAGCCGATGAATCAAATTCTAATCGATTTTCATGTTAAAACATCGTGGAATTGGATTAAAACACATAGAAATAATATTACATATTCATGTATTTGTATAAAGTGAAAGCAAATAGAAAATCATTTCCCAGAGAAATAAACTTTTATTTTCTAACATGAAGTTTTTTTATTTTACGGCTTACTAAAGGGACGGTAATATCCATTTATGATAATGTTGCACTCATAAAAAAAAAGTCGCAAAAAACGTGAAATGGCTAGTGTTATAGCCGCATAATTCGGACCTTCTGTTATACAGAATAGGCATTATCCGTATTCGGTAGCATTCTCAATCGTTCCGTTCTTTCACATTCGATTGGCTTTCAATTGCTTGACCACCCATCAACATTGACCATCGCAAACACGGATCTCAACAACGACAATTCCAAACACTCCTCATAAGAAGATTGCTGTCTATTCGGGTTTTTAGATCAGTACTACGAAAAATTGATAGTAGCGACTATTTAGGAAATATATAATTGTGTGATTAGTTAGAAACGTCTTAAAACGCTACGTTCTTGATCGTAATTTTCAAGAACACTGTACAATGTCTAATTATCATTTAATGTGTCATCCTCGAAACCTTAAAGAATGTTTAAGTGATGTGTGTACTTACGCTGGGTATGTTGTCGTTGTTGCAAACGCCTTCGGACAGCAACCGATCGCGAATCTCCCAGGCGAATATCGAGGGGCACTCGCGCTTGTAGTCCGCGATTTTTGAGACGACGGGCGTGGTGGCCACGCGCGGCTTCGACCCGCCAATCGCACGTGGTTTTATCGAACCTGTCTCGTAATACCTGCAGTTGAGCGAAACAAACAATACTTTTGCAATTATTGTTCAACACATTTTACAAATTATATATATATATATATATATATATATATATATATATATATATATATATATATATATATATATATATATATATATATAAGTAATCCATTTTAATACAAAGGCCAGAAATAGATCATTATTTTGAAATTTAAAACACTGTTGCGCGATCGTAATAAAAGAATTAGAAATGTCATTTTGTGTCGATATTGCTTATTTTAACAAATAACCAGCCCTAAATCTACTGTTGTATTTGAAATGAATACATAATTAAATTTCATAACGTTATTATAATTAAAAATACGTTAATAAAAAGTTTCTCTAATAACTTTTCAAAAGTTACTATATATACAGTAGTATGTAGTCGTAATATATAATTTTGGAAGCGCACTGAAAATCATTTACCTGCCAAGTATTTTGGAGACGCAGCCGTTGGACACTTGCAGTATCCGCGAGATATCACAGGGCCGTGCGCCGGAATGGGCGAGTTCGACGATTTTCTGGCGGGTGCTGTCGGGTAGGGGTCGCCCGTTCACATACACGCCGCCCAGTTGATTGATGCCGCTGTGTCCAGCCGCTGAGCATCCAAATATTGTCCCTTGGCCCATGCCACTGTGCTGCATCAGCTCATCTTCTGCACAGAAAGATACTGTTCACATTAGTGTTATTTTACCATTCTGTATTTACTTCATATTGCGATTCATAATTATTAATCCGTGGATAATGAAATATATACTATATAATACATTCATTTGGAACCTATGTGAAAGGAATTACAGGGATTTAAGGGTAAAGGGTGCTCAACTCAAGTAGTACAGGGTGTGTGTGATAATCGTGGTTAGGTTCCCTCTTTTCATTGTGCAAATCAAATGAAAACCTATAACCGCTACAATGTGTTGCTTATTTACTTGAAGGATAATAATACCTAAATATCTAGTTATATCCCTTCTTATAACAAAACAATTTATATAGAAAACTGTGGCCATCTGTTTTTTGTAACTAACGGGATCCAACGCAAAGTAGTGCAAGTGCTCTCAAATTAAATTATTATATATATAATGGCCTTGAGGCCAAAAGGTAGAAAAGACATATAGGATTAAGTAAGTATATATTTAAAGACCCAAATGCATGTGTGTATGGATGTGAATGTATGTGTAGAACGCTATATTTACAAAAATACAAACTCAAAGCCAATGTAGATAAATTCATCGCTTAATTAAATCAAGAAATCTGTTTAAACATACATAAAAACTTTATTGACGGGCATTAATATTTTTATTTTCAAAATTCTATCTTACAGAGATATTTAAAAATGTCTAGAAACTTGATTGGTGGGTATACGTATTTTACATTTCAAAATATATATTTCTAATGACTCGGGCCATTGCAAAAATTCTTTAAGCCACTGAAAATGTTTGAAATAATGTACTATATGCCAATATGACAGGCAAGCAGTCTACCTCGGAGCCAACGAGAATATAGTAATCGATTATTTTTATCAAGCCAAGCAAGTAAATATGTTTCTGAGGTTCCTACTGTAAGCTGGAAGCATTGGTGGACATCTGTTTGCTTTGTAAGAATGACAAAAGAGTACGTATACAACAATATTTAAAATATAACAATCGTAATGACGTAATTGTTAAAGGCCACTAAATTGACGATAATGTTCGCAGTGTGAAAAAAGCGCAATGTAAAAATGAACTGGAAAATAAAACATGTAAAAGTGGAAGGTCCCATATACCGGATCCTGTGAGCTTTGTAACTTCGTGTTGAAAGAATAAAGTAGAATAATTAAAAACGAAAAGGCGTATATAATGAAAAATGTAATTAATTTTAAACTTTTTTCATACGAAACTTTAAACGTGGGGCCTGGCTATATCTACTCATTCGCCAACTTGCTCATTTGTATTCTTTTCTTTTTACACTCTTCTCCCACCTCCTCCTCCTCTTCATCGTCTTGTCTTTTTTGTTTCTGCATGAATAGCGTCAACTCCCGGAACAAGTATAGAAGTTTCACTAAACATTTTGTAACTGAAGAAACAAGAAAATAAAAAGAAAAGCGAATGTGATGACAGCTGCTTCTCTTTCCCCAATTCATATGAATATTAATTTTTACTTTGTTCTATTATTATTATTACATTCTTACTTCCTTGGACGAGTCGAAAAGGACGTTTATTCTAATCATGAACATTTTTTAACTCGGGATTTTATGGAAAATATACATTTTGTACAGCCATTAATTGATATTGTTATTACGTCAATGTGTATATATATATATATATATATATATATATATATATATATATATATATATATATATATATTTTTATATATATATATATATATATTTTTATATATATATATATTTTTATATATATATATATATATATATATATATATATATATATATTTTTATATATATATATATATATATATATATATATATATATATATATATCCTCTCTCTACCGTATAGCCCAGAATTAATATTGAGTATTGGCTAGTGTGTGTGTTTGTGAACGCTTTACAGTGAAAACAGAAGTCATTCCTGGTGAAAGTCTCAATATCCCTACTACAAAAATATCCCCCTCTTAATTACCGCAGGATCACACGAGCCATTTTTTATTATTCGGTTCTGTGATCTTCAATCAACTTGCAATTAACAAACGTGGTCTTTTTTGGTTGTGAACCCTCCTTATCCATTTCATAGGGTGACACGTCATCAGGATAAGATCAAACGCGATTAATCTCAATCCGTGAGTTGTTGCTTGTAAAATATTATGGAATTGAGGTTAGGTATTATAAACACGTTTGAAAATGTTTGTCAAGTGCTTTGATTGTCGATGTAGAAATCAGGTGAATTCCTGCACCGCAGCAATTGAAGTACACGTGCGATGAACGTGAAATACACAATGCGTTGTTCAGATTTCTCGTGGCGGATTTTGTTTTTAGTGCAGAGATTTACCTATGCTTTAGTGCGTTTACAAGTTTTCAAATTAATTTTAACTGGTGATTTTTACGTATACGTATATCGCTGTAGTACGACAATGAATTTTTGGGTTTAGAACTTTTTAGATAATTCACAAATACTTATACACTTTAAGTGACAACTTAATACCTAAGATGTTTATGATAAAAAGGTTCTATTGGACTAGATACTATTAAAATCTTGCTATAAATATATCATCAAATTATTTGGGAATTGTGAATTAGAGTAATGTATTTGGAAATAAATGTTTATAACGTTCTGATTTGGAGTTTAAACGCTATAAACATTATTTCCAAATGCATTGCTGTAATTTACAATTCCCAAATAATTTGATGACATATATAGCAAGTTTTAAACAGTTTCTAGTCCAATAGAACCTTTTTATCATAAATATCTTATGTATTAATGATTCCCGCGAAGAGAACTTCAAACGCAGTTGTAATGATTTATTCTCTTGGTAGTAACCATCCTAATTTCACAAATACGAACATCTTAACCTGTAAATCGTTTATGTTTTCGCAAATAACGATATGTTACTTCGCTAATGACAGTTTGAATGTGACTTTGAAATGTTTCATCTGCATTGCTAATTTGTAAAGTTATATTAGACGCTTTCAAGTTCATTAATAATAATACAGATGAGACACGATGTTAGAGGAACGAATTTTCTTATCTATAATTACTATAAATGTACTTTGAAATTACAGTTTCTTTAAATTTGATACGGCATTCTGTTATACGCTTTGATGGTTCACGACGTTAACAGGGCCGTACTACCAATTATGTTTACAATCTTGGACGATGGGAAGTATCGTATTTTAGATGCTTGGGCATATTTTAGATAAATAAATAGGGTGTAGTAGTACCTTTGTGGGGCATCTTCCAGAAGGCTTCGGCAGCACAGACGGGCTCCCTAGCACCTTGCGGCGCCAGACCCGCGGCGGTGGCGCTGCCGATGAGCGTTTTGGCCGCGTGCAGCACGGCGCCGGGGTCAGCACGCGACAGGTCCGCGCCGTGCCCCGCCGCCGGTACAGAGGTCGCGCCCAGCGTGACAACCGGACGTCCAAACCACAACAGCGGGGAGCCTACACACACACAAACAAACACACACATCAATTTTAAAACACATTTCATAGTTGTGAATTACATTCTTAATGCCATAATAAATGATAAAAAAAAATACATGTTAAAATAAACTAGATATAAATATACAGTTTTCACTTTCAAGATATTAATCTACATATCTAATGACATAATTAATAGAATTATTGATCGTTAAATGTGATTATATGATACAGATAGGAATGATAAGACTGTAAAAAAAATATATATAGCAGGTGCGAGTATTGCTAGTGAAAATAATTTTACAAACTTTATTTTAAGAAGACAGAATCTATAACATTTAAAACAATTATAATTTTCTTATACGCAGTAATAAGTAAGTTTTGACCCTCCCTGAAAGCAAGTATTTTTCCAAAATCCATGAAAATGCTTCATAAGTGTAAGTTTGCATTAAAAATTATGTAAATTTATATATATATTTTACAGTTTAGACACAAATACTTTGAGATTTGATATTTGGCATCAGTTATAATAAACCTTCTATAACTAACGAATGAGAAAGTCTTGTGCGGGCTATAATTTTTAATTAAAATACAAGTTTTAGTTGGTTGGTCGTGCTACAAATGTTTATAACAATTGATGAGTTGATAGGATTTGTAAAATAGTTGAATCGTCGTTAGAAGGCTGTCCACAATCAAACAAAAATACATTAATATTTCGTAGTGAGCGAAACATTTATCAACAAGCTGACATCTTATTTACTCTTAGTAAAAACGTCAAATCACAATAAAAACATTAGTTATACACGAGAAACGTAAAAAAAAAAAACAATAGCCAGAAAATAGAAAGGGAAAAAAACGTGAAACGTCGTGAACAGCAGCAGTAGTACCAATATCACAATCCCACACTAGTAGTCGTCATCTTCGTTTATTTTGTTGGCAATATTTACCGCTAACAATTCACATGATGAACGAGCACAGTGAAGTTGCATGTTTTATGTCAATTCATGCGGCGCCGCGTCGATAGATGGTAACAGCGGCGTGAGTGCGGGCGAGACAGCGCATAGTACGCCGCTGTTGAGCACCGCGGGCGGTACCAACCAAATGAAGACAAATTCAATTGTGTGCGTACGTGTGTGTGTGTGTGTCTTGTCTATTGTATTGAAGCCGCAACTTGTACAATACTTGATTGCTATTGAAACTTACTACTTGTCACTGAATTTATTGTCTTTGCGCGAGGTGAGACGGGTGGTTCTCATGAGAGTTTCTTTTTTTTATTATTAGTTATTCGGTTGGTATGACTGACAATAGGTTCTTGTTTACAGATAGTAGTAGCAGATTTGAATTAATTGTTAGTTATATTCTATTCGGTCTGTAGGTACACTGTTTTCAATCATATTAAGGCCACCGTCAGGATTTTTTGTAAACATGAACTTACACTGTAAAAAATTGGTGTACATTTGCACTAATAATTAATAAAAATTAATTTATATTATATATAATTATATAATAATTTACAATAATTATATAAATTTATTTAGTAAATTTTACAAAACTTAAGGATAGCTTCAGTATTAATAACAATTTCTTTTTGTATGGAGATAATATTTAATAAATCATATGAATTACGACAACATTTTGACAGGAAAACAAAATAGACTCAATTAAATTGATATTTGTCATTTTACATCGGTTATAGTAAATATACTATTTCTAACGTATAAGAAAATCTTGTGCTGGCCACAACCGATTTTTTATAATGTCATTTGCATTCGATATTGTTTACTTTAACGAAGGATTAAATTTTAATTGTTTATAATACCGGCAATTGCATTTTTAAATTATTAGACATATATGTACACTCAGGTGTATGTATCCGGAATGTTATATCTACATATTGTCTCTATGGTTACTACATTTACAGAATTGTTTCATAATAATTTTAGCGTCTCCTTTCGTAAACATTTAAAACAAAATGAAACAATTATTTTTACAATACATTTATTTTATGTACTTGGGTATGTTAGTTCGTAAGATTTACATAGCGTTCCGGACAGAAAACTAGATACATAGACATATAGGTCTTACCAACTTATATATATTATAAAAAAATACATTATTATTAAAATATCGGTGAGAAGTTGACTGTATTGCGTATATGATGTGGGCAGATGGTGTCCAAGAGTTTACCCAGTTAATATATAAAAGTACATCAGTATAAACAAAGTTCAAATTTTAAAGTAGAAATTAAACATTAATAAAATAAAATAAGTTAAGGTTAAGGCAAAAATGTTTACGACTCGCGCAATATTTTTTTTTATACTTCTTAAAACTCAAAACTTTACATAATTAAAATGTTTGTATTATTTGTACATATAGTGAGATTTTATTAAAATATTTATTAAACGTTAGAAATAATCCTCTTTAAGAATCATGAGGTGTAGAAGCATATCTAAGTGCATATCCTGAGAAACATATTTTTACATATTTACCGTGCAGTTTAAAATTCGATAAAACACAACATATGTTAGTGGTAAAATGGCGACTGGGCTCCGAAATTCGTTTAAAACTTTTGTGTGATCAATACACAAGAGGGTAAACAAAGTTCTCATCAGGAACGTTAGAAACACTTATAGATTAGATCAAGAAGGCATTTGGTTGAAGACCAAGGCGAAGAGTACGACGAGCAGAGCGATGCTGCTAGCTATATAGATAGATAACGTTACAAGATTGCCGTCGATTCTGTGATCCCGTTAATTAAATCTAATTGCGCTGCATCATAGAGCCAACCTAACCAGAACACCACCACCACCCCCCTCCCCGCCCGGCAACATCCGCTACGTATCCAACGGGGCTCTAATAGAATCTCCGATATCCTATTTTGCTTATTTATACATTATATAATACTAGGTTTGAATTTTACGGGTGGCAAATTTGCATGAAGACCTAAAACGACGGATACACCATTTAAATAAAGCATGTTTTTGTATGAATAGGTAGCGAAAAATTGTTTCGGTTCGCAAAGGCTAGATGGCGGGTGGGTAGATATTTCTGTAGCGACACGTGGCGCCCAGCATCAAAGGTAAATACGATAACTCAAGTGCCGGAGCCGTGTGTGCTTCTAAGTTTTGTTGAATGCATTTTTCTGTTCGTTGGTTGGTATCCGAGTATCGTTCTCTATACTTTGGCGGTGAAAATCTGACATTATTACGCGCTCGCTGTGTCGCTACGTCGCTCGCTCGCTACTTCGTTCGTATGTGAAAGACGAAACGCGAACAAAGCTTTATGCAGGGAAAAGAAGAAGAAATAAAACGAGCCAAGATCGACTCTCTTGTGCATGAAGAATTTCTACAACTGAGAAAAGGTCCTTTTGGATTCTATAAAGAAATAGCAGTATAATATATGTTGATATGTCAAATAGGATTTTTATAAAAATGAACAATGTTTTAGTAAAAGAAATTCTTCTAACCATTACAAATTTAAGAACAATTTGAATATTTTAATTAATTATGTTTACTTGTTTATTTCAAGTAAATTCTACTAAATTTGGCGTTTATAAGTAAGTAATATCATTTTTGTATTATATATATATATATATATATATATATATATATATATATATATATATATATATATATATATATATATATATATATATATATATATATATATATATACACCCAGATGTATGTGTATATGTGAACGTGTAGAACGCTTTCTTTATCAGTTGCGGGGCAAGGCCGTTTTTACAGTGACTCGAGCCATTGTAAACATCTTTGAAGCAATGATTTGTTATATTAACGAAAAGATGTGTTATTGCACGTTAAATACGCATTATGTGTGAATAGTGAATACAAAATTAAAACCTAATTTTAATATATTTATAAGTTCATTGAGTAATCACTGAGTATTAAATAGAAAAATTTAATTGTTCTTTATTGCCCAACAGTACAGAATTGAGAGATCCGAATATCAAAATGTATTAAGATTTACATTTGTGTAAATTATATTTATGAAGCATGGACTGTATATGATATGGACACATGGTGCCCACTTAACGATCAAATCTATTGGGCGCTTTAGTTTCAAATGGCAGTGTTAGGTCTTATGGGGAACAGGGATTGTCTGTATTGGAAGACAACATTGCACAAAATTCTTCATAAGATTAACATTGCTATCCACATTGCCATTTCAACCTGAGACTTACAATAGTTTATTGGTAACAAGCATAGATGCAGGGAAAAGCACCAATATCTTCAGCTCATTAAAAAAAAAATTGCCGTATCCTACACCGGACTTTCTATATGTATAATCAAAGTTTAAAACATCAATAATTTAAAAGAGTATTTTAAATTAAAGATATTACGATGTCTTACTATAAATCATAAATTGTGTAGAATATCCGTGAAAGAGAATATTCAATGCTGTTATTATCGCAGGAATTTTTTAGTTATTGGGCGATAAGATATAAAAATTGAGCCATGGACATCTGCATAGTCGTAGTAGCGAAGCGTAGGAACGTAGCATAATAAATAACATTACAAAAATAATTTAGCAAATAAGGCAAAGTCAAAGGAAACACTTAAAAAATAAAATGAAGCTATATGTACGAGCGCTCATTCACCATTAAGCAGATTTTTCCCGATTTCATATACACGCGGAAATGCGAAAGCCAACCCAGAAGCCAGAGCCCAGGTACCTACTTGTGTCACAGAGACAGATTTTTTTCAACGACGCCTTTGATCTTGTCACAAATACACAAAATAACAAAAGTATAAAGCCCGCGCGGCTTTACCGCACACATGATCCTGTGATGAAAACACATCGTTAACTTTGAATAACCACCACGACTAACGCGATGTTGAGGAAATAAATATGCGATTTCAATAAATGTTCGGCGTCCTAGCCATGTATAATTATACAACATTCGACGGCGCTACATACGTGTGTGTAATTTCTAGACACATTTTAGGATTTTTACCGCGTTTGGTAACGATTATTAACACGTTGCCTGTTAACTACGAGTTCACTAGGGCAACGGTCTCGAAACTTACTTAATAATACAACTAGCTCGAACCGCATAATTATAAATTAAATATATAAATACACTGAAAAATATACCTTAACTTTATAAGTTAATAATACTTTATTTGAACATTTATTCGGAAAAATGTGAAAAATACGTATATTTCTTTCACGAAATATATAAATTTAAAATTAAAAACACTAACTCGTGTCGCTTTTAAAGTAATTAAAAAATGAGTCGAGTAAATAAGCACTTTATTAGTTGTAGAGTGTTCACACAGACACACAGGTGTCATTGCGAAAATAGTTCAGAAACCCTCAAAACTGATATTTTCGTTAAATTGTCGAAGATATTTATCAAGTTTATTGATCAAATACTTTATTTTATACATTACGTTTAAGAAAGTAAAAAGTATAGGGATCAACTAAATAATCTAAAATTGACATATAACCATTGTGCTTCGAATAAAATAGGGCGGCAGTCAACGTGTTAAGGCTATCGCTTACCTAGTTTTTACTTCGGCAAGTAACAAAAATATTATTTTCTTGACTCTAGTTGGATGTTTGATTTTATCTAAACGGGTAGCTCTATGAGCACAAACGTGACATGTCCTACTGAGATATTAAGAAAATAATGTTTAGAAAGCACACTATAATGTAACTTTTTTTAACGAACACTGTAATTGATGTAAATTTACATCACTTTCACTGTAAAACAACTAAAATTAATTGAACAGAATTTAGTATAAATTAATTTTAATATAATTTACAAGATTTGTAAGTGTAATTGGACATACCATATAAATTTACATCCATATTTTACAGTAAAGTCTAAGAGAGAATGTTGTAATTTTGATGGAAAAACAAAGTATGGGATTACAATTTACAACTAAGCGGCGGCAACAACAGTTTTAATAGAATATTTCGTTGTTTTCCTAATATATATTTCAGAAATTAATGTCCTCAATTTTACGCTATTATAGCGTAATGTTTAAACGCAAATATTTTGATCTTTAAAAAAATCGATCACGATTCCTGAATCCATATTAATTATTTTCTAAAAATTACGTTTGTGTATGTGTGAGTGATCAGCCAATACAGTTGAGCATAAAAACATGATGATTTGATTTTGAGATTTATATATTTCGGAAATGATTTTTTTTTTTAATAAATAATTACCTTTGAAAAAAGGGGAGTTACATTTACGTTTACATCACATATTATTATGGTTTCATGGCAATGGTAGAATGAATTTAAAACACAATAAAACTATATTACATATATAGTGAAAATCGTTAGGTTTTACTATTGTAAAATCTTTGCTAAATAAATAATAAATTTAAGTTATTACTAACAAAATAAACTGATTCCTACAAAATAATATTATCTCCGAGGCATTTCATATTATTCCCTGGTAATTCCCCCTGTAACGTATGTATAAATAAGTGTACTATATCTGTATTCGTTAGTAGTTTTTAGACATTTGCCGATTTGTATATATACTTAACCTCACGAGCAGGGAATGAAAGTCACTGCCTACTAAAGGCTCTTGAAGGGCTTCAGTCAGTCGTATAGCGCGGCAAACGCACATAATACGAGCTCTACGACGAGACTTAATTGTGAAATAGACCCTCGTGCTTGTATTAATCTTTTTAGACGTGTGAGTATCGCGTGGGGCATCGCATAACTGCTGACTTTTACTTTTTATTTTATTTTAATCGATACTATTCAAATAAGCCGTACATTTTTCGATTTCCTTATTAAAAAGTCAATTATATCTCAATTTTATTTCTAAAAATCTAATTACATTATATACATATATAAATACCAAATATACGTATGTGCTTGTGGGAATGTGTAGAACGCTTTGTTCATATTACGTTTCTATGGTTACTACCAGTGGTGGAGCCAGGCCTATTTTACAATGGCAACACTAGTACATTCTTAAACGCCAAAATAATTATTAAAAATCAAAATAAATAAATTGTGAATAATGAATAGAAAAATAGAAGCAATTCCTAAGTTTAATGTATATTGTGTGTGAATTGTAAGTAGCAGTGTATTTATAAATACTGTCCTCATTCACAACACGTATCTATTATTTGATTATTGAATAATCGTCAAAATGACGACAGTTTATTGCTTATCACGTCTTGTAAATAACAAAGTAGAATATAATAAAGATGAAATGATACCTTTTGGTCTATGTTCGTTAAAATCTCGAGTTTGAAATATTGTCATGAAATGCTAATTCAGACGTAAGCTGATTTAAATATTCTTACTTTACGGTTACATTTAAAATAGTATAAACTAATAGTAATAATAACAATTATCGCTCACCTTATATTGCAATAGTCACAAATAATAATTCTATTGATATTTCTGATAGTTCAACATAACAAATACACACAAATCGTCACCAAGTTCAATCCGTATTTGATACACTTTTCCAGTTCTACTCGACACAATCGGAACAAAAGTCACCAAATTTATCAAACCACACAAACGTCTTTATAAAACAAATTATTAAACCAGTTCGAAAATCACACCATAAGTCACACGAAATACGATATCAACAAACTCCGTGAATTTCAATTCACCAGAAAAAATATTTCTGTTGTAATTCAGTCAAAATGAATCACAAATATTGTGAATTTAATAAACCAACGCACTATTTTAACTCATTGTACGATTAGGACAATTTTGTACAAATTATCGCATTATTTTGTTTGTGTGCAAATTTATTTTTATTATAATAAATCACTTATTTAGTTGTAATTTGTAAGTTATTCACTGCAAATATGTGGTTTTGCTTCTGTTAGAACAATTGGATAATGTAAATAAATTACAAATATTATTTACAGTATATTTTAATCACTGATTAGAAATGTTTAGATAATTCACTAAAAGTGCACTATAATTGCGTGAATATTTTCTGCTAGTGCAAATGCAGTATAATTATTTGGGTATATATTAATAAATCACTGATTAAGTAGTCACGTTTAGCGTCGGCAATTTAGTTATATAATGAATAAAGAGATTGGCGAATAATATTTGAGCGCGTAAATCACTGGGTAATAAGTAATGTCCTAGAATTCACGGTGAATTTGGCGTAGTCGCGGTTGAGTTCGCCTCGACACGTGACTGCTGCTGGCTCAGTAGTCAGTTGCACCAAATGCGGTGGGGTGCTGTAATGCTGTGGCTGTGACTGTTGCTGTACTCGATGTGTGTGTGTAAATATTGATATGTTTGGTGCAGCGATCCGGTGAGTGAGCCGGCAAGACCAAGACTGGATACGACCGGGTGCGCTGATTCCAGTCAGCCGTGAGGGTAAGCTTCCAGCGGCCGCGGGTGACAAGGGTGCTACACCCGGTGGGGCGGCGCTTACAGATGCGAACACACGCCCCCTGCACTATGTCTGTGTGTGATGCTGTGCCAGAGTGCTGGGCGTGGTGGGGAGAATACTACGATGTGTTCTCTACAGTTCTACATCGGGAACTCGCATTCAGAGTATTCGCGCTCTGGGTGCACTCTTTAAAGCTCGAGTCGCATCTCTACACGAATATTATATGAGACTTTTTCCAATTGTATTTTATTACTAATATTATTGTGGTTCGTATTGATGCTATTCATAGAATGATACTTAATTTAAGTTTAGATAAATACATTATTTGTATTTTTAAACCTTTTTTATTTTTATATCAAAGCTGCAGTGGCCCTCTTTTGACTAACTTCCACTATTTATATTTTATGAAATTACTGTATTTAGTTTTAAATTTATTTTACCATAGCCATGAAATAATATGGTAACTTGGGCAACGTAAATGTAATCTATGGCTATTTTCAAACACGAGTTTTCAGTAAATGATTTTTCTTAATACCTTATTAGGAAAAAATTTAAATATATTCAAGTTTTATTAGATTTTTCAAACTGCCGATTTTCGAGAATTAAAAAATCGTAGTTGTAAACCATTACTTCCGGTTTAAATAAATGGAATATATGTTTTGAAAAATCTTTTTAAATAAAAGACGCTACAATTTTCAACATCAACAATGTACAACTTTTATAAAAATCTATTTTTTTCAAACTCATTACGTTTTCTAGAAATTAAAAAAATCGTAGTAGTAAACCATTACTTCCGGTCAAGATATAGTTTTCAAGTAAATGGTTTATGTTTTGAAAAACCTTTTTAAATAAAAGTCGCTAAAATTTTCAACTTCAACAATACACAACTTTTATAATGATCTTTTTTATTCAAACTTCGAGAATTAAAAATATCGCAGTAGTAAACCATTACTTCAAATAAATTGTTAATGTTTTGACCTTTTTAAATAAAAGTCGCTAAAATGTAAAACTTTTATAAAAATATTTTTTTGTCAAACTCATGAAGTTTTCGACAAATTGAAAAAGTAGCAGAAGTAAATCGTTACTTCCAGTTAAAATATAATTTTGAAAATTAATAGTTATATATCTTAGTCTTAAATTTATAGTTTCTTAATTATTTCTACTACAGTTTTGGCACTCGAGCGTTCTCACACACACACACACATATATATATATATATATATATATATATATATATATATATATATATATATATATATATATATATATATATATATATATATATATGTATAAATACACATCGTTTCGTAAATCGTCATATTCGAATCAAAGATGGTCAAAACGTGTATTTCCGTTAAATATAGTGTTCGAAAATAATCTTGATTAAAATACTTGCTTTTAGATTTCTTTTAAGTAAGTAAATATATATATATATATATATATATATATATATATATATATATATATATATATAATCTCTTTAAAATGAACGGCATGAGCGACGAAGTGCGCCTGTGAGTCGCGCAAAATCACCTAAGACGCACATTAAACCTCCAAATAATAATTCGATTTAATACCAAACTTGTAATGGCACTTGAAGTAAAATCAGTGCAACCGCGATCCTGGCGAAATAAATCATACCAAACCCCCCACCCCCCTCCTCGCACTGCCGCGTCCCTGCTCCTCGCAACAATACACAGATATACATACACACGTAGATATATATATATATATATATAACGCATATATACGAGCGGTAGGTACACGCAGCCGGGAGATACATGTGTATTGGGCACAAATTTTCATTTGTATGTTTGTCAGAGGCGTACCGGTGTCATTACTAACGCGTGACTGGCCCGGTGCGACGCTCGCCGCTCATTGGTCCGCACGCAGGACGCCATTGTTCGATTACGTGTTCACGCATGCGTATTATCGAGCCAGATCGAACGCTACCCTGTCAGTTTTGCGGGAAGCGTCGCTTGGTTTTGACGCTGTTCTGACCCGTCGGTTCTCATAGAGATTTCTCCTATTGTCCATAGAGTTTGTTGCTGCTACACGAGATTTATGTGGGTGAATTGTGCGAATTTTGTTTAAATCGAAGACAAATTGGTTTATTTTACACGAATTTTTATGTCTAGATTAATAATTCATGCATTTTACTAAATTAAAAACAGATTTTTAGTGATACTTTATTGTCATTTAATGTATTTCGTTGTAATTTTACATAACTAGTAGTGTAAATGCCCTTTTTTTACAATGAAGGGATTTTATGATGTGGTTTATGTTAATATGGAATGTGAAACACTTTAAATATAGTAATAGGGAAAATATGTTGTTTTTATTATTTTAATTGTTTTAAATTTCAAGTTTTGATTATCTAATATTTATTTCGGTAGGTAACGACTAAATTTGTATTTGTATTCTCTGTTTTTAGCAACATTTTTGCAAATTTAAACCAAACCATTATTCTACATTGATTATATATTTTCTAGTAAAAAATATTTATAATTTACAAACCTTCTAATGTAATAATACATAAAAATATTAAGTAATTTTACTGAATTATAGCACACTTACGCTATAAATCAACTGTTTTTGCAAAATTTATAAATGTAGTTTTACACTAAAAGTAACACATATTTTTTACTTTGTATAACTTCTTACTTTTGCAAAATTATTACTAAGAATAGAGGGAAAGGAAAGTTAAGTCATTACTTACCAAAATAAACATTTGGTAAATGACTGCCTTAACGCCATTTTAATGAAATATTGTAGATTCATACATGTATTTAATTAGATTATATTTCAACTGGAAAATATTTTTTAATTAATATATAGATTCTGTCTCCTTGATTTTGTAAATATTAACAATCGTTTTTAAGGGGGGGGGGTAGGAATTACTTTTTTTTTAAATAATATTAATATTTTTTGTTTTTCTAATTCGAGTATTGAGTAAGGAATTACATGATTTCTGCGTTTAAAACCAACTATTTCTTAATTTCTGATATAAAACCACACAATTTTAGATTAAAATCTTTTTACGTGAGGAACGAATTTAAGGAATTAATTTTTCGTCCATTTATGTTATGAAATAATTCGAATGAGGTTTCTGTGTGGAAAATATTCGTTATAATTTCCAAAAGATAATCAGAAATAATATAAAAATTCCTTTTTAGATTTAATCCTAATTATTTTAAATAAATGGTTCATTTTGTAATATTTGAGTATAATTATCAATATAGGCAAAATCGATCACTTGTTGTATTGATAATCCTAATTCAATAAGGTAGGGTGGTAGAAACAATAACGTTCAAATACCAAAATAATATAGATAACTTATTAAACTAAGATTAATTTTTAACTTTCCAAGGTGAAAGTTAGTTAAGCGACATACGATGTAACACATCACAAATTTATAAAATAAAACGAATATCAAACTCTATCCTGATCCTTTCTAATGAAATCGGACAAAATGATCTGATTCTCGTCGCAACAGACGCATGTAACGTGTACCGCCATCTCTGGCCGCTGGCATGTACTGATGACACGGTAACGATAGTGTCTCGCCGCCGACAACGCATCGTGCCCTTAAATGACAGACAGGTGACGTCTTCACTACCGGACAGGACAGGACAGGACAGGACAGGGGACAAGCCATTTCACATTTCAGGGGACCACATGCTCCAAGGGACGGCCGGCCCGTCACTTGACATATACAGACCACCGACGTCCTTGCTCTTATTTTTTCCTTGTTTATCTACAAAATACAGACGGAAAATAAATATATATAATAATATATGGTCCTTGTTGAAGTAAACAAACCCTTCAGGGTTTATGCTTTGTGTCATTTTAAAGGGCATTATTGCGATTGTGTATAAGAACGTTTATTATAAATGAAAGTGTATCGAATTTTTATAGATTGTTTAGTCCAAAACGTCGGTTGGTTACATTTTTACTTATAAAGAAAGAAAACTAGACAAGTTTTTTCGAAAACCATTAAGTACGATTTAACTATTTTGTAAAATATATATATAAAAATGAGTTTGAATAATTTTTTCTTCAGTAATTGGTACATTTTTAAATAAAAGGTTTCAAACAAAAGTTGCTAGAAATTATATTACCTTCAACTTTTATAAGAATCACTTATCACTAACTCGTGTCGTTTTTAAAATAATTAAGAAATGAGTCGAGTAAACACTTTCGTTTCAATTATTCTTTACAATAATATGTATATTTCTTTTACCAAAATATATAAATCTTAAATTCAAAAAATTAAATAATCATGTTTAACTATATTAGTTGTAGAGCGTTCACACAGCTACACAGACATCATTGCGAAAATAGTTACAATGAATTCAGGGACGTTCATAAAATGGATATTTCCATTAAATTATGGAGGTCATTTTTTGTGATCAAATACTTTCTATTATAGATTACGTATAAGAAAATATAAAGTATAGGGATCAGGTAAATTATCTATAATATCACCTTTGTGCTCTATGTCAATGGTCAATCACCCAATTAGCTGAAACAGCGAAATAAAAAATTAAATATATATATATATACGATTTTTTTTTTGTGCTAGGGGTTTACGTAGTTAATTTTGAAGACCACTGTTTTATAGGGTTGATATTTTTCAGGCACAACAAGTATATGTAATACCATTACATAATGAATCATATTTATGTTAGCAAATAAATGAGAGCCAGTGGCGTAACAGGAGGGGTGTGAGGTTAGCTGTACCACGGGTGGTCCAAATCTCCCCACATTCATGTATCGTTGACACTAGCAATGTATCGCTTTTGGCTATATATAAAGCACACGGTTCACTGTGTTATGTAATCAAACACACACAGACACACACACACAGAGAAAAGCGGGATAGGCACCCCTTAGAGCGTATGTCGTAGCTTCCTTCCATCACGCAGTTTTGGGGTCGAGCACCCCTGCGGCCAATATTTGCGTTATTTGTAACAAATTGCTACATTCGCTCTCTGTCTCTCTCACCCTCTGATTCCCTATGTTGTCCTTGTTGTATACACACAGCTGCAAGTGTTTTTGCTTTGTCTCGTTAATAGTTTCGCCCCTATATACTTATTGATATTGTATATTCTTTATTTGGTATTTAGAAACATTCGTATACACAGAACTTATATATCAAAGAATAGTTCTATAAATTATAAAACAAAATATTGGACTATATGTTCGATGTAATTTTTTCTCTGTAATATAGGCAAATTCGTAAAGTGGAACAATATTTTTCCAGTGTATATAATTCATAATGCCCATTTTCACCAAGATTTAGTTTTATTTTATTTTTACCTTGTAGCAATCATGAAATATCGATCTACGGTAGTTAATTTATGGAATAGTTTTGTTATTTGATACTTTAACTAGTTTTTCTATAAAATAATGTATGAATTTACTGCTATACGTAGCTTCCTTAATATGGCAAAGATGTGCATTTTAAAAGTAAGTGTTTGTATTCTGTGTTATCCCTCGAAGATGAGGGTGTTTGTACGATCCTCTTTATACGCACTGATTACGCGCAAGCCCCCCTTTAGTCTGCCGATGTCACTCGTACGCTCATTGTTTCACGTTCGTTGAAGTTACATATCGATCGTTTGCTATTTAAAACATCGCTGAATACACGCATTATTGTACTTTAATGATGTTTACTATTTGCAACATTACTATACACAAATTTCAATTGTAATGAATTGTTATAAAATAACAAACATATATAGATTTAGTGTTTGGATAAGTATCTAAATTTTGTGATGGATACAGAGATTCTGCTTCTATAAATGCTATAAAATTATGTTTAAATTGTAATGAACGATAGAGAAATATGATACAGTTGAGCGGCATTCGTGTTTCCAATTATATTAATTAACAAAGCGGAGATTTGCGCTTTTGATTATTCAGTTTTTTTTTTTTTGTTATTATTATTTGTGAATTTTACTAGACGCGCTTACTTGTAACGAATACTTGTCTGTACTTATTTAAATGTTATTCTAATCTTAATAATTAATTCATAAATGAAATCCAACTCGAACAAGGTCCAACGGAAATATTTTGTCTGCTATTTCAGTATAATTTCTTATAATTGGTTGTTTTTGCACTCAGATTATGATAATACTTTTTTTTTGTAACAATTTGAATAATGTATTATTTAAGAACTATGTTAACCCGTGTACATCATGTGACCATATCATATACAGAATATTTGGCCATAGATATTTCCAAATGTATTTCTCCCCTAATATTGTTGGTAAACACACAACCCTCAACAATTTTCGGATTATCTCCTTCGGGAAAACATACTAACGAATAACCGGATATGCCCTTGTTACCTTCCGGTTGTACTCCACTTACTACATCCAAACAAACAGACAATTAACTATAGAAAAGAATATTCGGCAAGTTTAACAAAAACATATACATAATAATATTTAGTACAATAACTAGGAACAAAGGAAATTGTAACATCCCATTGTATACCTCAAGAAGTAAAGTACTGTGGTAGCTAAACGCGTAGCGGTGTTTTTCATTTTTGCGCGGCATAGAAAAGTGTAAAAGATGCAATTATCCTAGACACTCGCCGCCCTTTAAAATCATGTTAGCGGTTATGCTAGTAAAAGGCATTGTTGAGGTTTCAGTACTTGTAGTGAACAGTGGTTGCCAATAGGTAATTAAATCCTATTTGTGTATGTAGCAAAAGAATATGTGTGGGGCTCTTTGAGGTCGATTTGCGGTATAGTTTGGCAGCCTCTGGGTTAACCGCCACACATCATAATGTAGGCAGTTCTTTACTGAAACATAAGTGCTTACTTCCAAAGTAACGGGCGAGGAATAACCGTCGTGCGATAAGCTGAAACCGATCTTTTCAATTCCCGAAAATTCTTGCTCCATCGCATTTTGTCCATATACTACGGTACGGCGAAAGCCTAGGCGCCGTTACACACACACACACACACAGATAGATACCTGCCCTCTATAATCTGCCGACAATATATAGTTCTTCTCAGTTCTCATCACATCAAGGAAGGCTTATCTTTTCTGCACATGCGCACTAGTCAGCTACAAAGGTGCCGACATCACTCTAAGAAGTATACATAATCTATTCTATTTGTACTATCTTTATATATTATTTGAAGCCAACTTCTTTTTTAACAAACGCAAACATTTTCATGGTTAGAATACCACATCGTAATATAGAACTCTATTCTAGTTTAGATGTAATCTCAACTATAGTCGGATATATAAAGCACACATCACACAATTAGATGGATGGATTCGAAGCGACGAACATAATTGTTCTCACTGATAAAACCGATGTCATTGCTAATGAGGCAAACACGAAAATATTAATAACACATCACATGTGAACATCTACGCATGCGTCAACGCAAATGATTGACGACCCATCGCCTCGAAAATATTGTGTGATTCATCTAATGCCACTACTCCACGTAAATTATAAAATACAACATTGATTGTAGTTGTTAACTATATTACATTTATACAGTAAACCATATTTTGCGAACACCTAATGTTACTTGTTGGTAATTAATTGTGATTTTCTTATCAATAATGTACATTTCTTTTGGATTTGTAAAGGGAATAAAGAATTGAGAAACGTTCGTATATTTCGACCAATATATGGTCTTCTTTAGATCATCTCAAACTCTCTGAAGTAAACCATATATTGTTCGAGATATACCAACGTTTCCCAATCTATTTCTTTTCGTTTACAAATCCAAAAATATTGGGATTATTGATCAAATAATCTAAAGATACTGTTTTAACCAACCTTAGTGTAACATTTACAGTAATCAAATAAGTTTATATATTCTCCTCCATAACTAAACCCAGAAAAAAAAAAGAACTGTGAAAAGGTAAGGGTTGCTAAAACGGCTTACTGACCTTACCTAGATCTCGGTTTAGATTTCTAAGGCAGATAAAACGCTATGAACAACAAACTGGAACTGGGATCGTTTCATATAAAATTACCTCTATACCTGATGTGTCGCTCGTCGTCTGTCGCCTGTTTCTCTATTTATACATCTCCGCCTACAAAGTGCGTATTTAGCTATAGAAGTTCTTAGGTTTCACCTGCTCAATTTGAACCGTTTCATATTGTTTCTAGTTTGGTTTACCTACAGTATCAGGTTGCAGAAACGTCGGCCGTTAAACTGTTTAGAAAATAACTATTTCACGTTGTTGTGGTTAAACAGATAGTTTTAGTATAAATAGTTTTAGTATAACCAGTACAAGTTGTCTGGTTTCAAACATTTCAAATCATAATGAATAAGAATAAATATAATAAAGTGAATGGTGAATCAAGTTGCTTTGTGAGGTATAACCCTTTTAAATAGATGACAATTTTCCGTTGGATTGCTGTCATCGTATATGTGGAGAGGAGCCAATTACTTGGGCCGTGTGACGTTAGTTAAGTAATCAAACATTTAATCGCGATTTTTAATGAACCCTGTGTCAGGGTTCGATGTCAGGTGACATGTCGCCGTATGACAGTCACCAGGTAGTGGACACGGTGCCGCGCCTGCTTGCCTGCCTGCCCATGTCGGTCGCGCAGAGAACACTGCGACACACTTGCGACGCTTGTCTGCCCAACGGACCACCGCCGCTGCATGACCACCAGATCGTGATACCACTGATAACATTCGAACATCATCCATCATCGACTTTTGTGGTCTGCCCGCCGACCCGCGATCACACACACACACATATATATACATATATATATATATATATATATATATATATATATATATATATATATATATATATATATATATATATATATATATATCTACATATTTTCAACAATACATCATTTAAAATATATTGTCTTGGCTCTAGAGCGTTCACAGACACACAGACGTCATTCCGAAAATAGTCACATTAAATTCAGGGAGAGTTAAAACGTGTACTTTCGTTGAAATCTTACGTTCGAAATTTTAATGATTACAAAACTTATTACAGCATTTAAGAAAATATAAATAAAATCGTTACTTATCGAAATAAGAATTAGATAGTTGACAACATGTAGATAATTATTGGATTGATACTGATCTCTGAGACTCTTTCCAATAACTCACAATTAGATCTTTCGACAAAACAATAATTCTAAATGAATCCGTACCCTTCGCCACGAACAAGACTATGGTAATAATTAGCTATTATTGTCCGCAACCGGACGGATACAAGATAGTATAATTAGTAGTCTTCTTATTTTCCATCTCCAAAATATGTAATGAATAGAGCGTATAATTATGAAAAGTCGGTACGGTACCCAAAGAGGTACGTATACATCGGTCACTAGTAATATGCCAGTCGTAGGAAAAGAGATGGCGTGCATGGCATAAGATGGATGGCAGACAAAGATGCGAGAACAGTAGCAAGTGACCAGTACGGCCTAGTGGAGATCAAAGGCGGTCTTGGCTGGCGTCCATCAACCATTCTCAGAACCATTCTGCTATAGTGACGTTAGATTTTCTGCCCTTTTTGCTCGCCACTTCTTTTCATATAAGACAGAAACAGTGTGCCATGCATGCGTTCCTTCAACTTGATTGTGAAATATTATCCACTGTGTTTACATGATATTTTAATTTTCTTGAGCTGCATGCAATGTCCTTAGAGGCCGTTGACTTTGATTACAATGACTCGATAGGGGTATCTAGTAATAACAATTTTTAATAGATTTTTTGAAAATACCTTTCAAAAAAGCAGAAAGAAATATTCATTTTTTTAATCTATTGCTTTTTTTAACTTATGCCATTTTCGACATACACACATATACATTTATACACGGAGAAATCATCGAGAAAAAAAAATTGATATTGTTATAATCATTGCATGAACTTATACACAAATAAAGATTAGCTTTTTATTAAAAAACGAGTATTTTGCTGGCCACAATTCTATTAAATGTATAACCAAGCTCCATTGTACAATTCATTATCTTTGATTGACCGTAAAATTTAATGTATTTCTACAAATTTGTATTCAGAGGGTTCAACAAATACAAGCCCTATTTCGTCAGGTCCAGTTCCCGTTTAAAACGCGTGATATAACTCTAATGTAAACATGCTAAATGATGTAAAATGCAATCATATAAAATGACAGGTTATATTCAGTGGCAAGAACAATTTCTTTTATTACTTTTATTAGTTGTCATATATTTTTGTATACGCACAGCACGCTCGAGCCAGTGCGTTGTTTTACCGTACGCATACCACACCGCACCGGTTTGCTATCACACCACATCGTATACATATAAGTCTAATTCTTCATCGTCAAATCTGTCCAGGTGTAAACCGACCTGTATTTATTTATTTGTCCGCCAGCACAGATTGCTTGATTTATTAAACGTTATTACAGCCACAAGTCATTATTATACACTGTACGGTGAATATCTTAAACTTTTGTTATAGATTTTATTGTCGGTTAGAAAAGACTTACGGATTATTAATTTCGTAATTTGAATGTTACTCGAATATTAGGCATTGTTAAATTTCTTCTAAAGAGATGGATTAGAATATGTTATTTTGCAAGTAATTTAATTAGGATTATTCATATAAAAAAACTGGAGTGACCACTACTTGACTCTCTTATACTGCCAATAACTATAATATTTGTTTATTTTGTTTTATATTGTATATATGATTGCCTTGAAACAATGTCATGTAAAGTAAATGCAACAAGTATTTTTAAGAAACGATTTTCTAGAATATGGCAGATTATTCGAAAAAACTTTTCAGACAAAAGTTACTAGAAATTTCAATATCTTCAACTTTTATGATGGTTACTTTTTCTCTAATTCATGCCGTTTTCAAGATATCGAAAAGTATCAAAAGTAGTACACCAGTAATTAATACTTCTGATTAAGTTATTGTTATCAAAAATAGATTTTCTTCTGGGCTCTATAAAGGTCGTACCTGTTTTTGTTGTGGAGTGATCCAAGACACACAGACACACACACACAGAGATCAGTTCGAAAATAGTCAAACCGATTCATGAAGGAACACGTGTAATACGTGTATTACCGTTAAAATATCGAGTACAAAATGTTTCGTGATTAAAATAAACTTCCTTATATACATTCGTATAAGAAAATAAAAACATATGGTTTATTGAAACATGGAAATCGGTAGCCAATTAAAGTAGGTTTTTTTGTCTATTATATAAAAGTAACACCAGTAAACGTATTGTTAATAAAAATTAATAGCTTTTGAAATTATTAAATTTATTTACTGTTTCCTTCATTACCATATTTACTGTATTTTATATTTACGTTAAGTTACAATACATATTGATTGTGTTTTATAGTTATCGTAACAAAATAAAACATTATAATGTAAATACAGATAGAAAAGGACAAGCAAGTCGAGTGAAGACCACTTCAGTTTTTTCACCGTGAACGACGAGCTAAAAATAAAAGTTATACAAATAAACGAAACAGTAGCATTCTAATTACGAACGAATTCTCATTAAATTAAATCAAAATAATTATTTCACGCAACAAAACACAAGGATTTTCTAGAGTAAGAGAGAGAGATATTCTAAGGCACACAGTGTGAGTGCCAGGTGACAGGGTGACAGGTAACCTCTAAGTGACAAGTGGCCACTGTTTTCTCGAAACCGATAATCTAACCGATCATTTCTACGCGCCACAATGGGTGGCCTGCACAGTACTTGCTCATAATTACTTATACAGTGTTTCTATGAGCGCACAATGCCCGTGCCATTGTTGCTGGTAATCTGCAACTAACGATTACTACCCCTTGCATTGTAACACCCCGTATATCAATTCTTTTTGGGACAATACACTGTTTTGGGACAAAGATACACCGATTGTAAAGTACTAATGTTCACGGCAGGTGGCGTTAATTTTTGATCCCGAGACTATCTGGAACCAGTAGATATGTTTAATCAGCTTACTCGATGTGCCGTTTTAGGGAATTTCTTACAAAAACAAACATTTTGTAGCAAAATCCTTTTGAGTTTATTAATTTCCCTATCCATAAAAATAATCACTAGGTATTTTTTACTTTCTTTTATTTTGTGTATTGTAATTTAAAAAATTAATTTTAATATAAATATCCGTTTTGAGGGTCCCTGAACCCATTTTGACTATTTTCATAATGATGTGTGAACGAATTTAAGAATTGTATATCCCGGGAAAGAAAACCGTTTATTGAAAACGTTTTCCTAGTTAGGTTTAAGTCATGCGAAGGCCACTCTAAATAATCTTTAATTTTGGGACAGAAAACCATCATTTCTTCTATTCACTGCCACATATTTCGATAAATCTGAAATGCTGCGTTATTAAATGTCAATATAAATATATTGTGAATACAATAATAGAAGCAGTTTAATATATATTGTGTGTGAATTGGAATTTAAAGAAACAATATATCTAGTTATTTTGATAGGCCACAATGAAGCATTATATTCGGAGTATTTAAAATATTCCAAAGTAAGAAGTTGGAGTTAAGATGAATCGGAGTAATTTGAAAAAGGAACAGCATCAAATGCACAGCTAGGGCCTTAGCGATATACAGAAGTTGTCTGTCAAAATCGTAACATCTGACAAAGGCCGAACCGAATCTTATAAGACGCACTACTGTGAGAGGTGTGTGGATGAAATGCTGCCACCGCCGCCACCGACCGCCACCGACCTACCGCCTCATGCATATATTCATGTATCGTTGGGCTGCCTACAATATCCACAGTAGCTACTGTCTTCTGCTTCATCTCCTTTTGGTATTATTTAGCCTCCAATGTTACCTTCCACACAGCTTAATATCTTTTCAATCTTTCGGGATTAGGAACTATATTTAGAATTAGATTTCATTTTTTATTATGCATTTATAAATGTGCTGATAACAAAATTAGTAAACTAAAATCGATTGCCTTGAATACATCACGATATTTTGATTAGATACACAAAGGTTAATTTTAAGAATTTTATAGAAAATAAGAAAGGGTATTGCTTGACTAATTTATATATCGGGTCCACGGCACCTGTAGTTTCGCGTAGTATAAAGTAGAAAATATAGTTGTACTTGTTATCATTGTAGATTCACTTTGTTCGCAATACTTTACTTTATAACAATAAAGTAAAATATTTCATTAATATTTCAATACTTTCTTGTATACATTACGTATAACAAAATAAAAAATAGATTTAGGTACACGAGAATCTTAAAGCTCGACTGGAAACTTGGTTATTAGTATTTCAATCCCCCAAATATTAGTAGAAATGTCAGTATTTCATCATTTAGCGTTCAAATATCTACTATAGAGTATGCTAAAATATTGGTAATAAATCAGCGCCGTTACCGTCTGAGTAATATATAACAACGTATGCTGAACTGTCGGCAACACAACACAGCAAGGTGACAAAAAGGAAGATGTATTATCGACAGTGTGTATACGGGTAGTGGCAAACAATCACATGTTAAAAGCATCGATACATACACAACGCATAATGAAAAACGACTGGACCGTGGACCATACGAGAATATGTTTGTATAGTGTGTGCGTAGAGATAGATAGATAGATTCTTGTGTTCGCTTGTTACGGCCAAAGAATAAAACTTTGTTATACGGCAGCGGTTTGTACTTTGCCTTTTAACACAAATGCCGACACCGATTCACTTCTTTTCTCGACACACAACCGTCGAACCTATGCACATTCTAGGGGAAAGTTGCCTAATGCGTACTTAACCTGCACTGAACCAGTGGTAAATATAAAAACAAAATGAATAATCGGTAATGTGGACAATCACCGAATAAAATCAGCTTTAAACTTATTTGTGTTTTAATAATGAATATAATAATCTTGTAAAGAACACAATTTATGGTCCTTCGAACCCGATTTAAAGCCAAAATTTACTTAAACTACACACTTATTTTTTAGCCAAATGAACTATAATGTTCGATCGTGTGTCTATAAGACTTTAGAATAAAAGATGGTTACCCAGAAATTCGTTTTAAGTTTTCCTCGCCGCCGCCACTGCTTAAATTTGGTGATAATATGAATAAAGTTCGGTGTACCTTTGTGAAATGAGAATTTCTATGCTACTTAGTTTTTTGTAACATTTTTTTTTTATATCTATTATATGTGGCACCTGTATTTTTTAGACAAGTAATCCTGCAGCCAGGTAGGTATGTGGTATTGTGATGAGTATTCTTTTATTCAACTATAATAATATTTATTTATATAAATATTAATGGTTGGCTTATTCTTAATTTCATGCTACTGTGAAATAAACAGTATTAACGAATGTCATATGGTCAGTTTTTTTCTGTTAATACATACATTCTATAATTAATAAATTTATATCTTAAATTACACAATCCAGCAATTTGAGTGCTCAAAGAATTTCCGTCACAATTAAAATCGATTCGGCTTTATGCTTCCGAGTATGTGAACCCCAATATTTGGAGCCCTCCTTAATATATAGTCATTAGATATTTTCTATTTGTTAAATTACTTCAAATTGTGAACAAGAACATATATATTTAAAATATCTATTTTAAAAATTAAAATATTCATAATTTTTCTTTGCTGTATTAACATTATTAGATTTTATATGTCTATAATTTTATTTCAAAGTAAATAAATAGATTCTACGTCGTGCTGAATGCACTGGTGCCTGCACCTATGCTAGTTTTTCTTCATGTCTCAATAGTAAATTTAGAAAATTTTGAGAAATCACGTATTGTGGTACCGAAACTATTGAGTCTCCGATTTGGCACATGCAACGCTCGCATCGCTGCAAAATTCATGTAGCGACCGCGTACATTTCCTTTTTCAATTTTGCACACGTTTCGAATCCAATTTCGGCACAGCATATAAAGGGGAGAAAGCGTATGTATGTACCTATAGATGAATCTACCATACGAAGAACGCACCACAACAATACGAAAGAAAGACATCAAGATATGGTTATTCCACATCGGCGGGCATATATTCCGCGGAATCAGGGACGCCGCGACGCCGAACACGTGACAAGCACATTTGATCATTTCAATTCTTCGTCTTCTTATATTTGTCTGACATTTGTTCTTGTAACGATAAATACTCAAAACGTCCAAATACTAACAGTTTGTTGAATATCGCGTTGTCTAAATTTTAAGTAGATTAAAATAATGATGAAATCGTGTTCATAAGGACAAACTGAGTAGTGAAAATGTTTTATTTAAATGGTGTATCCATGCTTAGATCTCAATTGACTAATAAATTATTTGGAAAATCGCCACCCGTCAAATAATTCAATTAGACATATGGATCAGTGAGGAGTCTACTGTATTCTGTATATGATATGGGCACGTGATGCCCATAGCTAACCTACTACACTATCAAGTCTAGCTTATAATTCCAGTAAGTTCTCTAGACCAAATCTTGAATTATTTATTTATGAATAACTTAACCTAATTTTAAAATATGCACCGTTGAACTAAAGTTTGTAAAACTGATTATTTTTAAATGCGTCATAACGTATTTAAAAGCTATTAATAGAGTATGGGAAATTGCGGTAAATTTTCGAATTATAAATATTAGGTTATAAAATGATTACCTAATATGTCGATATAGGGTAGATAAGGATATACTTCATCATATACTCCTCTTTCCGTGTATTACATGCTTAATTCATTTAAAGAGTTTTAATTAATTGAAAACACGCATGGCGTACTTTCATCATCCAACTATAGCATGTGATGCTAATTATAAATTCTAAAGTTAATCGACCGTTAAATATAACATGTAACGATGTTAAATATAACACACATCATACGTCTGATAATAGCCAAACATATAAAAAAATTGCACGATTATATAAACTCAGCTAAAAGAAAGCTGGAGTGTCCGTTGTCCAATCATTATTTGTATTTATAATAATGCAACATTTTCAAACAAAAGCAGCCTGAAATTATAATATCTTCAATTTTAAACCGTTTGTCTCATCAAGCTGCGATTGTCTTGCTCATTTTGTCCTTTACATTATTTCTAGTTCGTCGTATGGAGGTATAAGAGAGCTACAGTATTCGGTAATGTTTTTGGTCGTTTTCTTTTTCTGTGTGAAATTTCTGGGTGAGGGTTGATGCATGGTCCGTCCCTGTAGAATGGTCCACGGCTGATACGTAACGCGTTCAACGCCGTGCATATAAGGGTGTGCATTGTTGTATACTAAATAGTTGCACCCCCTGTTACCTGGAGCGGAAAAAGCACAAAAGCACGTGAGTGATGTCGCTGCGTTTGCGTTCGTTCCGCCCAGATGTGCCGCCACTGTTCTACCCTGTCACCGACACTTGTAATCACTTGTAAACGCCGTCATCGACATCATTATGGACTTTGATTTGTGACCTATTGCTACATATATACATAACATACACAACACATTCAATATTTTCTTACAAATATAAACTTCTGAAGAGCGGATCGTATTTTTCCCGTCAAATAAAGATTCTCGAGGGCTACAAATTTTTGGTCTTCTATGAGAATTGAAAACGTTTTTTGAAAAAGGTCGTTAAGTGCTCCTTTACAGGCCTTTGGTATTTTGGAATTTATATTTCTATAGCATTTATACATAAGAAGTATATAGATTTCCTATAACTAAGATATTATAAAAAATAAGCATTATTGTAGTATGTTCTATATATACTCAATAATTTTTGAATCAATAGGAAATATACACAAAAAGTAAAAAGGATTACGAAATAAGCTAAGAAATAGAAAATACACATTGGTGCAAACATCAAAGCTTCCAGCTCAACTAACGATGAGCAAATATACACATTGTTAATCTTGGCGAAATATAATATTTGCTAAATTAATGAAAAAGTCGTTTATACTTTCTTGTTCGACGTCTAAAAGGAAGCATGTTCTCATGAAAAATTCCAAACTCGAGCTTTAAACAGAAATAACCGTTTTAACCATCCCGGCATCGAAATTGTCTATTTTCGAAATGACATCTATGTCACCGTAGCATGAATTTAAGGGGAAGTTTACGTAACGCTGTCCAAAAACAGCATGTTTTTTGTGAATTATTTTTTCGGATTGGATAAATGATATTAACTCCGGGTTTATGCATGATGTTTATTCATAGTTCGACTAAATATTTTGATTTTATTGAATTGTTCTTTGCATATTCTACCGAGAAATGCACCCCTTAACAACTGCGTGCACGCCATGCACCTCCTCACGTGCGAAAAAAAAACTGGTTTGAAAATCTTAAACTAGACAATATTAGTTAGAGTTTTGACCTCGTTGAGGTCATTTGGACGATAATTGACAAAATGGCGACTGTTCGAAGATAAGTCATAATTTTACTTAGATTTGTTTGGCTTTGGGAGGCTGCAAAATATATTTATTATTGATGGAAATGTGTGAAAATAGTGAATGTTTCAATAAATTTATTGTACTTCAATATAAAGAATAAGAAGAACGCCTTTAAGGTTTTGAGTTCATATAATTCAAAAATACAATACAATCAAAAAATGTAGTCGAAATATAAATACACAACATGCAAAAAGACTGGAATTGATATCTTTTACCCAATTCGAGAAAAAACATGCTTATTTTTGGGTTACGTAAATCTTGCTTTAAAACACAATGAAGCAATATTACGTATAAGTCGAGTAAGGGTCCCTCCAGATTAATTTAAATTATATATTTATTAAAGCTAATAGCATATACCAAAACAAAAGTATAGAACAGAACGAACGTTTGGTGCGAATTTCGCCTAAATCCTATTCTGTATGTTGTAAACTAACCATATCACATTCGACCTTATTGAAAAATGACAAATATACATATAGAAAAATCATTGAAACACATACACTGACACGGTTCCCTGTGCCGTCAAGCCAGCTAGCCAGCATGGGGTCTCCTCTCTGCACGTGGACAAAAGACCGTGGAAATGTGCACCTAACACGCCAAGTGCCACCGAACAATAGCCTAACAAATATATCGTTCGGCCTGTACTTCGCTTATACTGATTTCATCCCAACGCGACAAGTTATACATTATTATATTTTCTTTAGATGTATACAATTTTTACTGATGGAATTTCACGATTTTTTTGTTGTTGTCAAACGTTCAATGAATGAATGATACAGGTACAAATGGGTATAAGGAGGGTTGTAAATTACTTTTCGGACAATTAGCACTTGTCATTGGCGGAGTGGTAATAGGCAAACTTGGCAGACGTAATTTTGATTTAATAATAAACATTTTAAAATTATTTATTTTCAAATACAAGTATTATTTGTTACAGGTTGGTCAAAACTGCTAGTACGGCTCATGGTAAGTAAGAATTTATATTCAACAATTTAAAATGATGTAATTTTTTATTTGTTAATAAATACTTATGTATAAATTTCTAAATATACAAATATGTTAAAAAGCTTTGTGTGTTTAAAGTACATACATAATAAAATGAGGCATAAACGTTATAATATTTCCTAAGAAATATGAGAAATATATTAATAAGTGGTATTTGCTTGCAACAGAACGTGTTTAATACATATAGTACCATCTAGTAACGAATGCTTGAACCTTCACGCCTAAAATTGAATCTCACAATTTTAATTCTTCAATAACGGTTTGAAGCTGTGGTGGCCAAGTTACAAGAGCCATCTGTTGAATGGGTTCCGAAATAACCAGCATATTCTAGATAGCAATTTTATCCACTATGAGATTTTGCTACCCAAGTTACAGCGATGTATTTCTGAAAGTATATTACCGGCGTTATTTTATAAATATTGCTTAAATAATTTAAAGAATGGCTTGTTATTTATATATATATATATATTTATATAATGTATTCGAATATTTCTGTTAATGGAAATTATACTCTCTTTATCACCAATATTATAGTAGTTTGTACATGATGTACTTTGTTTAGTGACAACGTATAAGAGAGTAAAGTGGAGGCACTCTAGGTTTCAATAATATTTTCAATAAATTACGTATTTATATTAATACAAGCATTAGCGAACTAATTTGTTATTGTTAAATTATAATTTAATCATATTATTTAACTTATAGTAGGAATCATTTCGAATTAAATAAATGACACATATTTTATTAATTTTAAATCATAACATAATAAAATAGCAATCAATTTTATTATACTAATAAAATGCAAATCTTTCACAATAAATGAGTATATATGAAATTGCAAATATAAGAAATTTAGATAAAATAGAAAACATACATTAAAGTTCAATAACAAAGAAAATTTTATTGTATTTTTAAACGTTGAACAATAAAAAGAAGTAATAAAAATTGTTTTATTCTTTCGTTCTTTCACAATAACATTTTTTTACTATCTTAGAATTAGGTAAACGTCTAATATTTTCTCAATATATATTTGTAGTTGAAACCTTATTATTTCTATGATATAACATTAGTTATTATAAAAAAACAGCATTGCACAATTTTTAAATGTTATTTAATATAATTTTCAATAAAATCAAAATTGAAACTTTTATTTATTAGCGTCCAGAATTTACGAAATTTAAAATAATATATCAACGGTTGTTATTTTTAAATTCATCTATGGAAATTCTTATAATTTCTGCTGTTATCTATGATATTACGCAATGAGGTATGTTCATTTGGCCTTTCCGGCGTTTTGCCAAATGAATGAAGGAAAACCAACCCCGGTACGGCAAAATGCCGTGAATAACACTTGATGATATTTCACCTTAGATGGCAGGGCTAAAGATCGACACGGCAGAACGCCGGGACGGCTAAATGTCGACACAGTAAAACGTCGGGCCGGCTAAACGCCGAGACAGCTAAACGTCGACACGGCAAAACGTCGATTCGACTAAACGTCGATTCGACTAAACGTCGACACGGCTAAACGTCGATACGGCTAAACGCCGAGAATAACGCTTGAGGATAAAATATTTTCCCTGGGGCGGCAATACGCCGGAAAGGCGCGTCTCTTACTCGATCGGCGGTACCTGGCACAAATAAAATGGAACGCCACTGTTTAAAAATGATCGAATATGTCGCTCATCCGAACATTTCTAATATGTATTTGTCTATAACAAATGCTATGTGGGCCAGATGAATAATTTATACGAATTAAAGGTAATATTTGCACAATATGCAGATTAGCTTTGATAATACAAAAGCATTAATGTTACATATACATTTTAAAATGGCGTATTATATTAAAAAACTGTAGCTACGATAAAACAAAATCGCTTATTTAAAAAATATATATAACTGTTACCCCTAATTTTATGCAAGCTATTGTTATCGATTAAATCCAAATTACCCTTCTTTCAATAATAAAATCGTATTTTTGTGTCAACAGTTAGTTTACGTCCGGGAAATTAAATTATTACGGCCCTGGCTTCACAATTTCAACACAATACTGCGTTGCAGATATTTGTCATATTTAATTGTTTTTATAAGAATTGATGATCAAATCTAACATGTTTTTACAAGATCGTTGACTTTAAAAGATAAATAATAAATCAGCAAAATTCAACTTACGTTCGAAATCATTTTAAATATATTATTCATTGCGTATTTTTCGAAACTAGTGTTTATTACAATGGGTATTATATTTTATAAACAATACCGAAACAAAATAGTGACATGCCGAAAATTGCCAAAACCCATGCGATGTGTAAAGGTAAATGATAATTATTGTGAGAAAAATGTTCAATTTTAATTTTATTTAATCATGTAATTTCAATGAATTGTTACATGGTGTAAAATTGCATCTAAATTATTTTGTATGTAATTCACCAACTTTAATTGTATGAGAAATATTTGTTGTTTTATGTTGGTAAACCTTACAAAATCACGCATGTATTAGATAAGAATATCTCGTGTTTAAAACACTTTCTATAAGATTATCTAAGAATCCGTATGAAGTTCTTTTTTGGAACTTCATAAATCCACACAATTATTTTAAAAATCAGGTGTAGGCACCAATTCCTACCGCGCAACTTTCAATCAATTTTAAAATGGAGCTTAGATACCAATAATATTTCACACACTAATATTTATTTATAGTTTATTTTCAATGTCACATATCTAAATAAATAAATAATTGAAAACACAACAAAAAATATTTAATTCGTATTTAATGATTCTAGAAGTTAATTTGACAAAATATAATTATATAGTTTGACATTTTTCTCAATTACGTCTGTAATAGCTATGAGTAACTAAGGATATATGTTGCTTATCGATAAAGTAATAAATTATTAAACAAAAAAATATTTACATTAAGATTTGCTTACTACCCACGCCCGACGTTAATTAAATATCGTAATTAATTTCAGTACAGCATTAAACTAACGGAAAATATATATATATATATATATATATATATATATATATATATATATATATATATATATATATATATATATATATATATATTTACATATAATTATACTTTATGTACGTTTATAGAAAATATTTGGTTATTATTAATTACATTCCAACGATATTGATTTTATTTTAAATGGTTAAAATTCAGAAATTTTAATTAAAACTATTATTTTATTTAAATATTTCACTGCTATAAAAGACGCCCTCTAAAAAACAGAAGTTGTAAAACTGTATACTTAATTTAAAAATCAAATAATATATTATACAAAAATGTATTCGTATTTTTCTCATTTATTATAAGCTTGAGGTACAGTAAGCAGAAGGCATTAGTGCTTGCACATGTGCTAGTTTTCTCTGAGAGTTAATTATCTATAATATTACACATCAAGTGTACAAACCATTGAAAACACAATCAATGCAAAACGAATCATATATTTTACTACATATAGATATAATTTTAATATCTCTTTCATTTATAATTATAATGATGAATTCGAATTATAAAGTGATACTTTCACACTTTTAAATGTGCCATCATTCTAATCGAAAGTTATTTTTGCGTGGGAATTACGTAGAAATCAAATATATGTTTATTATTATTATAATTTTGATTGCATTCATTTATTTATCCATGCATATAAATTATAAAATAGATTAAGTTTTCAAAACAATTATGACAGATCTAAAGAAATACAAAATGCTTATACCAATCTAGCGTTCGAAATTGTTCATGATTGCGTATAAGCACAGGCATACATCTGGGTGTTGATGCATAGGTATAATTGCTGATGAAGTTATCAAATTAATTTTGACACGTTTGAAGGAATTATAAATATTAAATTGGAGGTCATATATAAGCGACTGAAACATCAAGATGAGGGTGACTGTAATATAAAAATGAATGTTCGTTGTTAAAAAGGTCAGGTTCCAGTTGGATGTATGTCGAATTGAGATCGAGTCAAGGCCACCGAGAGCCAAGAGAAAACACTGCAAAAGTCAATGAGGCAACATGCTATACCATACATACCTTCGTACATACATAATATTTGCAGTTTATATCATACAGTCAACAATAATTATCTATAAAGAAAACTAAATCGCTTAGATTCAAGTTGTCGGCCATTAACAATAAATGCTAGTCTGTTTAATATTTTTGCTATGCTTTGTTTATCTATGCCTGTTATAGTTTACCCACGTTCTGAAAGGAGCACCTTTCTAATTAATAATAAATTATGAATTATATCAACTGCAAAGCGTGGGTTAAAAATATAAACGGAAAACGGAACCTTCACCTCTCGGTGCATACAAGGTTGTAACTCAGAACGTGCAATTTCACTAAAACTTTTAACGATAACAATTTAAAACAATTTTAGTTTGAAAAACTTTGTTGTAACGGTAACAGCTTGAATTATATATTATACTTTTTCCGTTTAAAACTATGGTGTAGATTTATGATTTTATTTCTACAAATACAACTTTAAGTTCTAACATATTTATGTTAAATATACTAGGTGTTCACCACGTGCCCATAGCACATACTGCTCACCCAAAATATAATAATTTATGTAAATTATAATAATATAATTTATCTGTCTTTTATCAAGCTCTCTATCCGGAACGCAATGTAAATCTTAAAAACTAACATACACAAAACATGAAAAGTCAAATATATGTTCATAATTTTACATTCGATGATACTGCGGCTACGATTGCCATGAAACAATTTTGTAAATGTAGTAACAATGGATACAACATATAAATAAAGGAGAATTATCAAAGGAAGTGCAGACACCAATGTTTTCAGCTTCCCTTAAGCCGAGCTTATAATAAATGAATTTAATGAATGTATGAAATGAAAATTATTACTACTACTTTTTCTTTAAGTGCAGGAATCTTAGCTATATTCTTTTTGCGTAAAATCTGAGTTCAAACTTATGCTCTGTTTATACCATGGGTAGATAGAGTAAGAACATGAGTTTATTCTGTATTTTTTATAGTTGTAAAATTTACGTAGTCAAATCAAAAACATTAACATTGAAGTATTAACTTATATCCTGAGAATGCTATAAAATATTATATTAGTAATAATGACATTGTATAAAAAACCAAAAATACAATAAAAAATAGTTATTGTTGTTCAAATAACCTTCAATTCAGACAAGACCATATTACCGGTATTATAATCACACACGCCAGAGTTAAACTAAGCTTTGAAAAAATTATAGCAATTATAACAGAAATAGTGTTCATGTCAACTAACGCTCCATATAATGAGAAAATAAGAACATAACAACCAACCTTAAATTAAACATTAAATAAAAGTTAAGTAAAAAAAAATAATGTTCAATGTCATTGTATCATCCTAACCTCGGAATCATTGCATGCATTACAAATCTACTTCCGTATCCAACTTTTTGCTTTACAGAAGCAGAATGCAAAATTAGTGTCTGTAATTACCCTAAAATCAAACGGCTTAAATGTCATATATTACGTAACAGCATTTTCAAACTAAAATCCTGTGACAGTGGGAAAGGTAATCATCCCCTCCCTCCTACCCCTTGTATCCGTAACACATATTGTTTCATTGCCATGGTTAATTAATGAAATAAAAGTTCGCTTTAGCCTCCGAATTAAAATTAATTTGGACTTGGTTTATGGCCAAGCACTAAAGGCAGTTTATAGCCGTGATTTATCTATTTAATAAGCTATTTTTAAATACTACATATCCGGTTGAATGGTGTACAATTATAGCGTGATACAGCAGTAAATTTCGCAGGAAATAACAGAAATAAAACTATTGATAATAGCTAATGAATGCATAAAATGTTTCTTATTGTTTAGAGAGAATGAAACAGTATTATCCAGTGGAAATGATACTTAAATATGACAGTAAAAAATATTATAAGTGAATTTCACAAGAGTTAAAAAGCAAATTGATAAAATCTATTACAAAACAGTAGTAATAACAATAAATCAGGCGATAAGCACGCATCGTGTCATCCCTTCAAAACTCACGCAAGACTGTCGATTTATACATGTAACCTTGAAAATACAACTATTTCTTTTATTACACTTTGAACTTTAGGATTTTTTAAATTATTATGTAAGAATATGTTATAATAGGTAGGTATGTTGGTACTAATACAAAGTACTTTATTATTAATAAAACTATGAGTTTGACACTTCTAATTAGCATTTGACACAGTAGAAATGGCCGTATACAGTTAGTCGCAAAACACTTTCACATCAAATACATTTTTGGGATTGTGTCATTATTTATAAGGCATCAAAGACAATTAGAAATTATGCTTAACTTTTACTTTTAACCTAATTACAATCAATTAGATTACTGCTCATTAGTCGTACAATTAGAACATAATTTAATCTAAGTACAGTGTCTATGCAAAATTTAATTCGCACAAGATTCAATTACAAAATCGATATAAGCAAATATTTAAACGAATAATAATATAATACAATTATTTGTATATTATATAGTTTGTGGTATAAGTTTATATTATATTATTCAATAATCTGGAGTGGCTTTTACTTGACTGTATTATATATAATTTTCAATGTTCAGTTAAACCTCACTTAACGAGCTAAATTCGTTCTTGAAGGTCGACCGTAAACCGAAATTATTCTTCCCCAATGGCATTGATGCACTGGTTTATAAGCGGTGAGCTGAAGGCATCTACGCTTGTTTTCAAATGAACTTTTTGTGATATACAAACTATTGTTTCTCAACAATTATGTAAAACATTTAGCGGATGATTTTGCCAAAACGTTATCGTAACATTTGAGGTTAATTTCGTTTCAAGGTAAAACTGTGGTATCTACAGTAATTAGCAGTCGAATTTGGCGCGTGTCATTTTAAAGTAAACATTGATTTAAAGTTGAAAAACATAAGCGTTAATATCAGAACTTAAACTAAACAGATATCATTGCAATATTTAATTTGATACGCGTGTTTGTGTGAAGGCAAACGGTTTATAAGGCCAATGCCTTTTGCCGGTTCTTATCGTGTTGTTTTTCGAATGTACATGCGATTGTATTTTTCGCGAATTTACATCGGTTAGCGAGCTTGTTAGCACACGTTTCATTTGCATACATTTGAATTTGTGTTTCTGTTGTTATTTTAATTTAACTGACCTATCTGTTACTGTCATGTGACCCCCCTTGTGAACTTCAAATAATACATATTCAATTAGATTGCTGTTTTAACCCCCATTTAATATAGTGACCCAGTGATTCTGACACAAATGGTAACGTCTCTTGTTTATTACGCAGTAATAAGTAAGTCTTGTAATCAGGAAAAATTAAGAACTCGAGATTTAAACGGAACCTTCCCTGAATCAAATGTGACTATTTTTGGACTGACGTCTGTGTATTTATGAACGCTCCAGAGGCAAAACGGTGGCACGTAAAATTATATTTAGTATAATTTGTATTCTCTGAAGAATCACAAAGAATGTGGTAATTTTAAAAGTCAAGGCAGCAACACAGTATATATTTTTTGCTGATTTGCCAATAAATTTAAATTTGTGTAATCGCCATCCAAAATTTGTACAAGGATAGAAAATATTTTGAAATGTAAATTTGATTGATACAAATGTCAAATCAACACAAGGATGTCATCAAATTACAGATATATTAGCATACTAAATTTTAGTATCTTCTTTTGTAAATATCCAACGTAATAAGTAACATCTGCGAAATTTCCACTAATGTAATATTATAGGGGGCGTTTACACAGTATTACATTTTCGCGATACATGTTTTCTCTCGATCGCAGTTACCAGTTAATTCAAATAAGAATGAAGGTTACATGTAGACAGTTTCAAATGAAAAGCAGTGCGACCAGTTATTGCAAATATAAATCAGTTTTTGTTTGTGTTATTTGTGTGAATTTTACTCTGAAACTAAAGTTAGTAAATATATTATTATATAATAGTTATATTCTATGTTTGACTGGTTATGTATGTCAACCTTAAAAAATAAGAAGTGTCCTGTACTCGACTATCTTGTCCTTTCACGATCTATATTTATAAAAATGCCTTATTTTGTTTTAAATTCACCCTACCTAAGCCATGAAACAAAATCAATATGAATTGTAACTAGGGAAACGTACATATAAAATAACCTTTTTTTTTTAAATAGAATTTGTTTTATATTTTTATCAACAACAGTTTATGTTGTCACAGACACACACACGCACACCCAGATATCATTCAGAAACGATGCAGGGATGATCTAAAATCCCGAGTTCGAATTTTTTTGTTATCAGAATAACTTCTTTATATACATTCGAATAGGAAAGTAAAAAATCCATGCGTTAAATATTGTATTCGGCATCAGGCAATAGGCAGCATCCCATTACGTGATGACATCGCGCCATAGGCCTTGAATAACAAAGTTAAAAGTTCAAAACAAAATTACAGCCAATCATTTGTGAAAACAACACAATGTTATCGGAGATATCCCATTTTTTCTACATACACATTTATTCTTGTGCAATTTTTCAAAAAGGTGCGATTTCTATTTAAATTAAATGCAATTTGAACCAACCGTGAAATTTATTCAATGTATATTTAACTTTGTCCTTTACCTAACTTTTATTTCTAAAACATTTTTCAGTTGAAAATAAAAAATATAACATATCTGTTTTAAAATAAAATAATACTTTTTGTACATGAACAATTTTTGTTTCTCTGTGTATCATTACCATAAACCGATTAGACACAGTAGTACACTGTAAAAAACTTATTGATCTTTTAGTTAGATCCACACACTAGATCATTTCGGTGATTAAAGAACTATTTTTTATTTTTCTCAATTTGTTTCAACAGTTTTGCCAAAAGTATGATTAAACGAGAAAATAGAATAAATATATACTAGCACAGGTGCAGGCTCCAATGCCTGCAGCTTATCGTATAACCAGTGAAATACATAATTTATTAAAAAACAATTTTTAAAGCACTGATTATTTAAGAGTACAAACTTAATTGGTGGGTTTAAAGCAATTCGAAACAATTGCTCTATTGAATATTTTTTTATGACCTTTGAGTTCATAATCTGAATAAACTTTAGTCATAAAAAGGAATTTTTATAAACATTTTTAATTATTTTTCAATTTAATCTTAAGCGATTTTATATACATTAAAAATCTTAAAATATTTATAATCTCAATACGTATACAATTTCAATATGTTATATCGCTTATATCGCGTCGAAATTTGTATCAGAATCGAGATCCGTTTTATTAATTAAGCACATATTTCATATTGAGTCGAAATTTGGGTTAGAATCGAGGATTTATTAATTTAGAACTCTAATATGCGATAAAGCGCTTCGCTCGATAGCGAGATGTCGCTGGTCGCTCGTCGCGCGTATAGGGAACAAATCTGAAAATAGTATTTGTATACAGAGATAGGGCAATGCTCCAAGCAGGCTAAGATTACAAACAATAACAAACATTTGTCAACAAAGGCGCCTGGCGGCTAACGCAATACACAAATACTAAACATATGATATTACGATGATAAAACATCTTGTTGCAAGAATGTGGTCCATTATTACGTGAAATAGTGAAAGTGAGACAGAGACGCCCGCTATCCGTTTAAGGTTATCTTGACGCCACACACAGGTACATCCCCTGCACCGCCCCGTACTAGTGAGCCATCTAGTGAGTCGCGCACGGAACACCTGCTTTAGGGCGCGCTTTAGAACACACTGTGTAGCAAGTAGGGAAAAAGTTAGTTGGCCTGGTCAATACCGCGAGAGCAGACATATAATACCGCGCTTGCTGGAACCAGTAACCACGCTTGTGGTTTATTGTTACGGTTAAACATTGTGCATTGTGGAAGTGTGTGACAAGTACTTTGTTTATTATTGGGAAAGCTCATGATTGTTAGTTGTGCATTTAGGTGAATCAATTGCTACATATACATATATGTATTTTATATTCTGGATATGTATGGAATGCATGAAATGAGTAGAATTAATAGAAATTAAAGCAATTTTACATATTAAGGTTATTAAAAAATATAATCAAAAATAAATGCCGCTAAGACTTGAACCCAGAAATTTTGTTTGGAGGTTTTTAATTCTACAGGTTGTGGGTTCGAATCTCATATGTCTTATATCGATAAAGTCCATCGCAATTTTTCATTGTTTATAATTCGAAAAATCACTTAAAACAATTATTATTAATGGATTTAATTGATCGTAAAAGGAAAATTAACTGAATTATGTATATAGAACAATATCGATATAGAAGCTCAAAACGTGTATTTGCGTTACCTACCAAATTGATATTTAGATAAACAGGGTTTTCTTTTTTTTTGAAATGTTTTCAAGTATGTATTTATGGTTCATGTGTTTGTCAAAGTTCATCGAATGGACGATTGGATACGCATGAAATGTTTAATGAATTATAATGGCGGAGCACATAAAATTGTAATAAATAACGGAATGTTTTGTTATTTTATTATTGTTTTCAATTCAATTGGTGACAAATTGTCTATAGTTTATAATTACAATAATAATTTGTTTAATAAAATATACATTATCGTTTATAATTCCACAATAAATTTTATGTATTTTTAATTTATTATTGTTACCCAATAATATATATAGACATACAGTTCGTTTATTCCAAATCGATCCGTACGTTATCAATAACATACGCTGTTCGATCAAACTCATCTAACTTTACAAATTAGATTTCTTATACCATCTATACTCTAAAAACATCTCGCAAATCTTTTTCATCTCTTTCAATACTTCAGAGAACAAAGGTTACATACTTCTTTTTTCTCTCAGAGCACTGAATACTTTGGCATTTTACATGTTAAAATTAATATTCGTAATCGAATATTATACACAATTATTGCCTTTACAATTAAACAAATATATGATACTTCTTTTTCCAGTTCGTTTAATAATAAGTATGTTTTAATATAGTCCTTTTTAAATGGACATGTCACCTTTGCGCTCCAATATATTGATTTATACAACTACCATTTTGACCCCATTTCGAGCCCAAAGGGCAGTACATTACTGGATTGCCAATTGTTCCCTGTAAACATTTTGAATCATGTGACATCTCTGCAATGTTGCAGAAACGTAGCATGCGCGTATGTCTCTGGGACATCTCTGAAATATAACACATAATAAAATGTTTGCTGAGTTATAACAAAATGCGGAGTTCGGCTCGCCACAACACATTGACATAGTACTTTAAATATTATATGGATTCCTGTTTAGATATACGTAGTTTTTATTTCGAATTTTCGTTTGTGGTTTTATAGTAAAATAATCAGGGTTTTATATTTTGAAATCAGTTGATAATATAATAACATTTATAATGCAATACAGTTCTTTAATTATGTGCGTTGAATTATCTCCATTGTCAGCAAATCCACGTCCTGATTCTATTTTCCATTAATTTAAAATTAGTTCGACATGTCTTCTATCAATATAATTCATTACATTTAGACAGCCATAGTGTACTTTAGACAGCTGGGAAAATATTGTTTTGTATTTATTTTGTTCGTTCCCAAATGGAATCTTTTGATTGGTTAATTTATCATTCAATTTTAGTGGTTTGTTTTTGATCGAATCGAGTTGTTTATCTTTTCATTACAATCAAGTCATGGTGCTTCCCAGTGTATTCGCTCATTGTACAATGCTCTGCAAAAATGCAATAGATTAACTATTCTATAGGCTATACTATATAAAAGTTTTATTCGAAAAATCTAACACTGATTAATTCGTTTCCCCACACATTCTATCTTGGCAATAGTAGAATGAATTTTAAGCACTATATATTACATATATAGTGAAATCTAAATATATAAGAATCGAGTGAAGAACACTGAAGACTTTCGTGTAATAAATTAAGCTTTTAACTTTCATAAAAGATACTATTTAAATTTGTAACTAAAAACTTTACCGGAAAAAGGTGTATAATGACTTATTCAAGAGAAGTTGAGAAATACAGTTAAACTTTGCTTAAAGTTCTGCATTAAAAATGTATGAATTCAAATGGAAAACATCTTCGAAAGTTTACAATATGCGCTAACTTAACACTACAACTGCACTGACATTGGTCTTTCATAACTCCGTGAATCAACTACATAATGAACTAAACAAACTGTAAAGCTGCATTCACAGCGAACCAATTAGTAATTAAGATTAGATATTACAATAATCCAGTTTGTGGCAACAAAATGAACGTATTATTTATAAATGTTGTTGCTGTGAATGCTAGCATTATTTGTCATACAACAAACTGGATTTCGATTGCTATGGTGACCGTGATTACAGATGCGACATTAGGTCCATGTTCAATTACCTTATTTATAGCTGTAGCACAATGAGCGGTGATCAACATACGCCGACAATTATTTCTGAAGCACTCTATGTATATATGTATGTATGTAACGAGAAATAAGTGGACACCAGTGCATTAAATAAGTGAATGATATGCAAACGCACTATTAGCTTAATAGAGAAACAAGAGGTATTTTGATAGATGAATTATAATTTATAAGTAGATGGACGCCATATTGAATATGTTAGCTCGCCTTACGAAGTACCGAAGAAGCTAAAGCATTCGGTCGTGTGTCTGTAGCATTCTCGGATCCAAAAATGTCATTAATGTAAAGAGTTTGTCTCGTCGCCCTAAATACAAAAATATATATAACTGGATGTTAGTCGTCGCTCGTAAGACCAAATTTATGCATTCTACTCCTCTGAAGGTACCGGAGCGATTCACACCAAATTTGGTACACATATTATTTGGCATCCCATTTCAATCCCATCGCAGTTTAAATTCAATCGCCCGTATACTTCTCGAGTTATAGGGCCCCAAAATTTAGAGCCCCCCTTAATACTGCCCTTAGGAAATATTTATAACACCCAAAAATTCTATTAAAAATTCTAAGATATTTTATGTCTATAAGATTTTTTCATATTGTTAACCCAAAGCCCGAAAAAAATTATTAAATATTATAATTTTGAATTTTCAAATATGCAGAAAATATATGTAAATTAAATAAAAATAGAAAATGAAAAAGAATTTTTATTTTCCCAAACATATTCTACTGTATAGAAAAAATGATACGAATATCATTGTGGCCGTTTTCGTGGGCCGGCATAAAGATGAATGCTTCAGAATTGTTATTAATTTATGGTAAATAATGTAATATTTGGAGTAGGACATACAAAAGGGCTAAACTTTATGTGACAGTTATAGTCGGGCACACAGTGCGTAGTGGCGGTGGCGCCCATCACCAATGGTAATAAGCGACTGATTGTTCCGGCGTACAGAGCGGAAACGGCCGGCCTGACGCGGCGCTGCTTCGCTCGCTACCCAACCACAACAATACATCAGAATGAACATACATGTCTTTGTGTCTGTGTGTGTGTGTATACGTGACATTGGTACGCTTCAGAGCACAATACACCCATAACACATTCACCACTGCTTATATTACATACTATTTTCCTAATAGTGTACACCGCATTACAAACATATTCTCACAAATACTAAAACATCATCTTACTCACTTATAATAATATTAATCATAAAATGTATTTTACAAATACTGAAAATATGTCTTTAAATATATTAAAAATAATTAGAGTGGTCTTCACTCGACTTCTTATTTAATATAATTATTGCTTTATTATCTTTTAAATTCATACTAGATTGCCGTATTAATATGTATGGTATATAGTCCATTTTCAATTTTTTAAAGTAATATAAATATTAATACCATCAATTTTTATAAAATATTCAATTTTTCTCATGCCGTTTACGAGATATTGAAAAACTAACAAGAATAAATCATTACTTCCGGTTATAGAATTATTTATACTTTTAACAGTATTGGCTTTAGAACGTTCACACACACACACACACAGAAATAGTATAATAGTTCACATTAAATCAGTGGCCACAATACAACCAATATCGTTCAATCTGTATTTAAATGAAATTAAAAAAATTATATGGTTCTTAAACTACTATAACTTATAAACTGGATTTGTTAGACGATTTTACTTAGCAACAATCGATTTCTCATTGAATTTTGTATATATTACAATAATTTCACTTATTTCTTTTTTATTTGATTTACATTCTACTAAATATGAAGCTGAAGGCATTGGTGCCTTTACCTACAGTTTATACATATATTTGCAGTATCTCTTCAAAAACCAAAGGTTAAATATAGGAAAGAGAAAAAAAATGTTCTGCACTGTAAAAAATAAATGTAAAAATACAGTTAAATATCATGTACTTATTCATAATTATAGTTAAATTACATTTTTGGTGAAATTACGGTGTTTTATTTGTAATTTACTGACATCCTTTTTTTACATTGTACTTATATTTGTATGAATCACACAAACTTGTGAGCTGAAGGCATTGGTGCTTGTACATATGTCTGTTCTGCATTCTAGGAATCATTTTCATTATCAATCAAAAATAATAAAACCTACTTCATACGATAATCATTATGTTTCAAAGTACATATAATGCGCTTCAAATATCAATGTGGATCTGTCACCTTTGCGTTCTAATGAGTCGTAATAAAGGTTATACCGGGGGGCAAAATAATGTAAAATATATAAATGGCAGTGGTTGTGGTTGAATTCGCTAGCAGTAAACCGGCAGCATCAACAGATCGCATTCTGGTGCTGGTCGCTCGTCGCCAGCCAAACAAATGCCAGTATCTCTGCGAACAAGCATGTGAACGCATGTTGTAACAGAGACTTTGAATACTTTCTAACGGGCCGTGTGCGTGTGCTGTATGTTTGATATTTATTGAATCAGCTGTGTGGTGTGTTTTCTATGTGTGAGAAACCGCGGTATCTCTGCTGGACTCTAAGGTAAGCAGCGAGAAGGTAGTTCTGCACGAGACCGTGCCCCGTCAAGGTCGCGATTCTCTTATTGGTAATGTAACAAGACATATTTGTCACAGGTCCCAGTCGCGGCCACAATGTGGAGCCGTGCAGTGCTCCTTGTGTTGGCCATCAGTGGTGTGTGCAGTGGCGTTGGGAACGGCTCGAATAACCAACAGGAACTAAAGGTGATTATTCAAAACATTCGGTTTCAAACTATACAGACACACTTATCTTCCCTTACGTTTAACAAAATCTAGCACAGTGTCTTCAAATACAGTCAAACCTCGGTTCCCGAGGTCGTCGGTTAACCGAAAGGAATTAATGGATTAAACCGTTCCTAGACCCCAGATGATAGCTGATTTAATATTTTTCAACAGTACTTTGCGCACTAGATCTAATGAACCGGGGCTTTCGTGAACCGAGGTTTGACTGTAAAATATATATAGAAATATATTTGTTTGACAAAGGGACTGACATATCTCGAATTCAGAAAGGTGTATTATTTTATTACTAAAAGATAATATACAACTATTCATAATACGAGGTTAACCTGTGAGCACCATGCGCCCATAGCATAAACAATGTTGAGAAAACAAAAGAAACGATACGACATTTTGGTATTTTTAACTTTTAAATCCATTTTTGTCCCTGACTTGTGAAGTTTTCGTGATATTATAAATGCATAAAAAGTTAACCTTAACTACCGGTTTTAATTTTATTTTCAAAAATAGGTTTCCCTTCCACTTTAAATATAAAGTGTTATAATGTTATCTTCAATAGTTATTGTTGGAGAGCGTCAGAGACGCACAGACGTCATCTTGACATCTCGAAACTAGTCAATTTAAATGTAGGGTAGCTTGAAACGTGTATATCCGTTAAAAACTGGAGTTCTAAATGTCTCATGAGTACAATACTTCCTTTATCCAAAAAGAAAATATATATATATCTATATCTAGAATTTCGTATTCTCCAAGAATCAAATAACTTAATATTGTACTATAAGAAAATTGTAATCATTTTTATAAATTGCTTTACCTAATTCATGCAAAATGTATTTCCATATGTGTGAAAGGCAAATCTAGGTTAATTTGAGATAAAGCAGCAATTTTTCTGTTCCTTTGTCACTGAATATGTAAATTTTTGTAGTTCAGATCACTTAATTCCATTCCATGATCTTTTTTCTTGTGGCATGCAAAAACGTAAACTTCACTCAGTCATTGTAAGTCAAGTTTTTACAAACCAACTGAATATAAAAACTTACAAAGATCAAAGTAATCTGTGAAAGGGCATGAACAAACTGATAAAAACAGCTTTTTCTTAATGTTGTCACTAACTTAAATACTGTGCCAAATTTTAACTAACAATTTTTTTGCTAAAATTGCTGATAAAAACTAACTTCGAAATAAATCCATTATGGTATTTTATCAGAGAATGTGTTTCACATAAAACGATTTGTAAGTTATTTAAAAGTATGCATAGAACTTCAGCTAAGACCTTAGCTAAAACAACAATGAGAGGGATTTCACGTTTTGTATACAGAACGGAAATATATTTGAAAAGAATTTCCACAACTGGAGTTATAAGTTTTGTGCCACATATGTTGACGTCTCGGAGTTATATGAGTCCTTTTATAGAAAATACTATTTTCGTCCCAGAGAAAATATATTTAATTCATTTTATAACAGAAAATTGCTTCTTGCTATTTTAAAGCCACAATATATTTTCGCCACGGTATAGTTATGTCTTCCTCATATTACAATACCAAATCCTGGATTGTATTTCCGTAACAATTGGAGCCAAATACAAAATTACATGTATGTTTAACCATTAACGACAAACACTTGAGGACTAGACATATAACTGAAATAAACCCACAGAGAAAAATTTGAAGCACATGATTCTAGCAGCTTTTCCTAAAATTGCTAAGTTAAATTTTCGTTTCTCTAGTTACACGGAAATGGTAGAATGAATTTAAAACGCCAGTAAAGCTATTTTACATATTGACTACTAAGAAAGACAAGTGTAGGCCATCCAAGATGTTATTTGTATATTATTTTGTGTCCAAGACGAAGACCAATGAAATCGAGGACCAAGACAAGTCCAGTATTGGTCTTGCCCGATGTTATAAATATGATCCTTTCCTAATATTCCCAAGAATTCCCCTCATATTTCCAAAATACTGGTAAATATTTCTAAAACTATTCTTGAAACCTTCAAAGGTTGGCCGTGCCATCAACGTCTTCAGTCGCTTAGGCTACTTGGGAATAACGATGCGCGTGGTTCCCCGGAATGACAGTGATCAATCATGGGTCTTCCGTGAGGAAACTGTAGATGTATTCAACGGCCTTGACCCACTAATTACGCATCGGAGGCGCAACACAAGCAAAGACCCATCTAGTTTCGACGGTGACTTCCACATGGAGTTCTGCGACAATCTACGCCAACTACTCCAGGCGTACTTTCGGGACTTTGGGCTCGAACAATTCCAGAAGCCTTGGAGGGCGTTCACGGGCAGCTGGGCGCCGGAACTCGTCGCTAGGAACATGGGGATTAATTCGTCGTTTGTGCACGGTGACCATTGTTATGTGTTAGTGAGACTATCGCGGTTTCGTGACGGTGCCAAGCTGGAGCAACTGCCCAGCAATGTGCGGTTGGTGAATTTAGTGAATAAAGAGATCGCGGGGATTAGGATTGGGGATGCGGCATCGGTGTTGCAGTTTATTAAACGGTTTGGGTCGCATTACATCAAATCTTATGTCACTGGGAATTCGTTGTATCAGGCAAGTTGGTTTTAAAACTGTAACCTAGATTTTAGATTGCAAAGATCTCATGTTGCGCAAAGACTCGGGCACGGAATTGAACTTTTTCTGTTGCGACGAGATACGATATCGTTTTTTAGTCGGTCGATAATTGTTTGGTCACATTATCATACTTTCATTCAAATTTTGTTTCCTTACTGCTACTTTTACTATTTATTACAAAATGACACAAAAAATATGTCAATCGTGGTCTTATCTATAAGGAAAAAGTTATATTGCTACTGACAGTAGCGGCACTGGAAAACCATAACTTGGGCGTCGGTATAGTAATACGTATTTCCTTATGAAGGAAACATGTTCAGAACCACTGGTGTATGTGAAGAAGAAATACTTAATTATTCTAATATGTCACTGTCCCCCATTAATGGTATACAGGAATTTTCACTCACGCAATAATTGCACCTTTGAGCTCTTACGGTTCGAAATACATTTAAAAATCAGATTCTTCTTTCATCAAAGATATTTCACGAATAATATTTTAACCTAGCATTTTTTTCAAAAAGAAAACGGCAAAAAATAGTTGGTAGACATTTTAATATCTTTTACTTTTATAAGAATCACTTTCATAAGTTTACCTTCAACAGTATTGACTGATGTACGGACAGACAAACACACACACAGAGAGATGTCATATATTCGTATAAGAATGTTATCATTTAGACAAGTCACCTTTGTGTTCTGAGAACTGATTAAAAAGCATAATAACAATATAACTTCTGTTTTTCTTTCGCCAAAAGAGTTCAATAATATCTTTATAAACGTTTGTTGAAAATATATATAAATATTATTATTAAATTAAATATGTGGATATGTCACCATTGTGCTCTAAAGACGGTGAAAACCTAGAAATTATATTACTAGTATCACTTTCACTATATATACCTATCTTTAAATATGTATTTCTGTAAAAACCTTCGGGTTCAGGTATCTCAACAAAAATCATTTTTCCGTTGTACTTTTCCCAAATATATATATATATATATATATATATATATATATATATATATATATATATATATATATATATATATATATATATATATATATATATATATATATATATATATATATATATATATATATATATATATATATATATATATATATATATATATATATATATATATATATATATATATATATATATATATATATATATATATATATATATATATATATATATATATATATATATATATATATATATATATATATATATATATATATATATATATATATATATATATATATATATATATATATATATATATATATATATATATATATATATATATATATATATATATATATATATATATATATATATATATATATATATATATATATATATATATATATATATATATATATATATATATATATATATATATATATATATATATATATATATATATATATATATATATATATATATATATATATATATATATATATATATATATATATATATATATATATATATATATATATATATATATATATATATATATATATATATATATATATATATATATATATATATATATATATATATATATATATATATATATATATATATATATATATATATATATATATATATATATATATATATATATATATATATATATATATATATATATATATATATATATATATATATATATATATATATATATATATATATATATATATATATATATATATATATATATATATATATATATATATATATATATATATATATTTAAATAGACAAGATGACAAGGAATTTTTTTGTGGTGTGTTCAACGGCATTTGTAAGAGTTGATTCAGAAGCGCTTTTTACTTTCTTTAGTGCTTCTATATGTCTGCGGTTGTTTTTGAAGCAGAGGGGTAAACTCTGTATAGATATACTTACCTACTACTTGGTCGTATCAAGTCAGCGGTATAGGCACTCAGGGGAGTTGGGTTATAAATTTTCATTTGACACGGGACTGGACGAGGTATAGGCAGGGACCGGGACAGGGATAGATGACCCATAATTCAGCCGGGAAAAAAAATTGATGTTCCCTTAACTGTTCTATATTTAGCAACTTTTTGCTTGTCGACAAAAGTTTGCACATGATGCCGTCTGCTTGCTTCAATTATATTGGAACTTGTCAGCGAATCCTATCAATACACATCATAGAATTTAATATATATAAGAAAATATTAAGGTCTCAGAGCGCAAAAATTAAATCAATTATAATTACAGGCACTAATGTCTTAAGCTCGCCGTATTAGAAAAATGTAATAAAAGAATCAACGTATTAGAAAACCTGGCGATAATGAAACCTAACAATGCTCGTTAGTTAATTGATAATTGTTTAATTGTAAATATTAATTGACAATGAAACTTTCAAATAATTGTGCAGTCTCTCCATAATTTCGCCCAATTAAAAAATCATGCAAAATCTCAAGATCAATTGTGTTTTAAATAACAACAATTTTGTTTGTGAAATTTTTTTTCATTAGTATTTATGAGATTTTTAATTATATGGTGAACTTAAAATCAGTGAAAACACATTTTTTTACGAACAAAACATATTTACAACCTCAGTTAAGACATGAAACAAGAATATGAAGATCAAAGAAATACACATTTTGACCTTCACTGAATCAAATATAACTATTTTCGGAATAACTTCTATGTCTATGAACGCTCTAGAGCCAATACTGTCTAACACAAAATTGTGAAACTGCAAACAGACTTGTATATGGTCTAAATGTGAATTTCCTATTTACGAAAAGAATATTTAAACCAGAAGTTCACGTTTACTCTCTGCATTTGTTGTCCTTTCTCCAATATCTCTAAAACGGTTGCACTTATGGCAAAAATAATTTGAAATGCTTCTTCAAAAAATGTACCAGTTACGAGAAAACTGCTACGGTAAATCTGAAAGGTTTTTATTGCCATAGATGCGCATGTATAAGGATTAACTGACTCAAATAGTTGGATAATTATAAACTTAACCTATGTTTTGGCTGGCCATAATGTTGGAACCACTGTTATTGAAATCTAAATTAATTTATGCATCAGTTTCCCTTTCTATTATAATGTATGTCTTAAATTGGCAACTGGGTTATAATATAACTTTCGTAACTGCGTAAGGTAAGCATATGGTAGCATACAAATTCTTAATCATATATTTTTGTGTATACTGTATACATATAAGAACGATAACGGTAAACAAATATAGCCTGCACAGTGCACACGATATCGGTGAATTCACTGTCACTTTCATCTGAATGACACACTGTTGAAATTGACAAACACAGTGCCGTATACACTTCAATTTTACTATAAACAAGAAATAATTTAAACTATTTACCATAATTTTATTTTAAATAAAATTTAATACATTTGATAAATTAGTCTGCTTACCAGAGATTAATACAAGCAAGCATTAATTCTTATTTTAGCAATTACTGTCAGAATGCTATGGATACTATAAAAGTAATGATTTTTCTAAAGCGCATCATTAATCATTTCTTTATAGGATTTGCATAACAATATCGTTCTTTTCGAGAATAATAAAAACTCGTTATTATACGAGAATATACTGTTTAGGGCATAAACGGCAGGATTTTGATACAAAAGGAATGACATTTTCTTTACAATTTTTTATATTTGAAAAGAAATAATTATATCGCAGTATGAGTATTTTGGAAAATTACGGCATGATGACTCGAATTCCGGTATTTTTACAAACTGAGCGAAAAGGCAAGATATTTTCGCTAATGACTCCATACTTACGCGATGAAGTAGTATAAATGTCAATGTAATGACATAATTAAACGTAAATGTTCCGAGATACGTACATACGTACAATCATAGTTCTAAATTAATGGCATCGTTTAATCAATCAAATGTGAATTCAAGAAACTTTCTAGAACACATTAATTATCCTCGAAATTCATCTTGCTTGTTTTTTCTATCTATCTATAATACCCTTTCTGACAATTTGTAACTCGCCTTATGCCCAGAATAACAAATAACTTTGAAAACAATGGTTCTGAAATCGACACTATGCTGTATAATTTAAATTAGACTTCACAGAAACCACATTTGCATAATTTAACCCACTTGGATCCCAAAGGTGACATGTCTCATTTCAGCAATTTAAAACTAATCAATTGGTTTTTCCATAAGACAAATATAAAATTTGTGGTTTCCAATGAATTTGATGACGCACTTTTTGATCCGAGAATGTTACAGATACACAACCAACCACTATAGCTGTCTTGTACTATCGTATAGCTATACATCAAGATTGTCAAACCTTTGAAAGTAAATGTAATAAAAATATTGTACCGATTTTTTGCAATAATCTTCTAAACGGCCTTGCTTAGCAACTGGTTACACTTGAAAATTGACTTCAACATTCTCTTAACGTACCCTAAAACTAAACTTAGCTACCGGAAGTTCAACTTAAAATAGTAACCTTTAAATATGTATCGAGTGTTTTAAAATTGAATTGCAATAGGGAAATAGTTATTGTATGACAAAGGTTACGTTCTAATCGAGTACTTTAGTATCCTAAAGTAACATAATTGTAGCCTGAACATACTGAACAAAGCATTGCGAACAATGCCAACATGTCAGACGAATGAAGGCAGGTGTAGTTGATCACGTGATCAGGGTTTTAGCTCGTTGTAGGAATCTAGTAATAAAACAAACATCCAGCAAAATATCTACACGTATTCTTTGATTATACGTACAAAAAGTTCAGTGTAGGACACTACAGATTTTTAAGATACTATAAAAAATTATCGTTATATATATATTATTTTTTAGTTACGAAACATAATTAAATCGTAATTTAACTATGAAAAACAATAGCATCGTAAATCAGTCAATAAATCAAATATCAATTTGAAACAATCAATATTTCCTATTGATTATTGTGAAATAAATCCAGCTGTAGATCTCTAAAAAATGTATGTTACTAATGCAATCTTGTGTTGTGGTAATAAAGATATATTTATTTCCTAATGATTAGTTTCGTATTTCATTTGGTAATATCCTAACAGTATCGTGCGAAATGTCAAAATAATAAGTGTCTTCTCACTGCCGCGTCGGGGCCGCTTTTCACACGAGAATAATGTCTGATTCACCGCAAAACATTCCTACATCTGGCTAAATTGAATCACGAGTATTCGTTCTTTTGTACAACTACTAAAATAGCCCGTAATTCACGACGTAAACTCTCCTAAATAAATAACAATAATCTAAAATTCTAGGTGTTTGTATATCAACGTCCTGTTTACGCCAGGATCAAAGACCGGCTGAAATCCCGCGGAGTCTCCGACCTAATGAACTCTGAGCTGCAAAACTATTTCTCGCCGTGGTTTGCGCAACACATGGGGCAGATACGAGTGGCAAGCGGCAACAGGACCGTGGAGCGTTGGGCAAACGCTAAACTACGCCTGGATTACTACATTTTCTCGTACGCAAGTTTATTAAAGTTGCACGAGAACACAACACTGTTAAGTACATTAAATCATTTGTTACAAAATGAAGCTTTGTTGCAAATTGATTTGCGGACGTTGACGCCCGCGATTAAAGATCCTGCGAAACGTGCGTGGTTCCAGGAAGTGTTGGATAATTATATTAAGTTATGGGAAAGTAATATGTGACAAAGATAATCGTGTTTTTACTTAATCCCACTTAACTATCCCAATGTGTATATATATAAATGTTTATAAGTAGGGTTTTATTATGTACTGTTGTTGATATTAATTTTATTATTGTGTGGTGTGATTTTATTTGATTGTGGATTCATTTTACACTAGTTATAAATTCACTGAGGTTTCAATGCGTCCTTTGGTGGTTGTTCGGACAATGACGACATACTCTTTCTCCTATTATGTCATTCGTATGTTTCAGCACTACAAAAACAACGTGTTTTATACGATTTTAAATCCGTGCATCCGATTATTTTGGTAAGGACATATTTTCAATTGAACGTTCGTAAACCGAGACTATATTTCAATTGTCTTTGAAGCTTCTAGTGTAAAATGAATATTCAAATTTTTAGCACATTGCTGTGCAATGTTTTATTATAGCTTATATTTATTTGGTCAAATTTAAATTTGACGAGATAAGAAAAAATGGTTTAATGTAATTATGTGTGTTTGCCTATTAAATAGGTTTGTCCCGTACTGCAAGAATGTTATAGGAAAAATAACTTACAAGTTTCAAAACATTGTAAACAGATAGAAGTAGTATTATAGAGGTCTATACTTACCCGGATTTAGTGAAAGGACATATAAAACCTTGACTTATAGTACACTACTAGGTTTGTTCGTTTCGCTGCTTACAGTTACAGTTTACTGCTAAATTTATTTAAATATATTCCAGAAAAATGTAAATTTTACGCAGTACTGAATTTTACGAATATTTATAGCTTATATTAAATATTCTATACGAAATTTGGAGTGGCATATATTCAACTTTCGTACGCGTAGCAATAAATTATGTTTATTTTCTTTAGTACAAAAATTTAAATATCAGACCTAAAAATCCGTAGTGGCACAACTTTTATTTTCTTTAATACAAAAATTAAACATTTGTAGTGGCCAATGTTCAACTTTCCCATAAGTAACATTATTATCGTTTGCCAATTACGAAATTAAAATTGCATACAAAATCTAGAGTGGCCTGCACTCAACATTCTTACACAAATTCTAAATTCTTAATGTATTTTTTAACTACATAAGAAATATATTTGCTAATTCAACTAAAGGTTAAAAAGAAAATCTAAGGTGGCCCATACTCAATTTTCTAAATAAGTAGAAGCTATATTTTAATTTTTCAAATTAACCAATTTCAGCAAACATCTGGAGTGGTTTTACTTTAAAGCTCGTATACTTAGTAGTAAATAAATTTTAATTACACATAGATATCTTATAGAAAATCGGGTGTGGCCTACGTTCAACTATTTTATGTTACATTAAAATTTGAACCTAGTTTACAAAATTGCGAATACATTATTTTTTTATTCAAATACCTGAAGTAGTCTACTTTTAACATACATAGGTCATTATATTTTTAAATATTAGTAAATATGAGTTAATTAAATTTAACAATAAATTGATTTGGAAGTTTATAAGTAAATATATGAATGCCACTTAACCTATCTTGCGCATACGGGCAACAAAATGGCGACTGTCCAATTAGAATCTAGGAAGATGGCGAAATGAACAAACCAATTATATTAAAAGTAGTAGTTGTCTCAGGATAATAATACAAAAAATAAAAAGCATTTTATTAAAAAAAGCTATTATTATTATTCTCTTTCATAATCAAATACAATAATAATTATAAGGCAAATAGTTATCTAACGCTATAACAAGTATAAATAAATTGGTCCGATAAAACGTAAGTAAAAAAAAATTAAAATTACACAATTTATTTTTATTAATATCAACGAGATAATTTTGAGATTTTGTCATTCGACTTTTTTGAATATTGACATTTGAACGCTCGCCTGTTGGTCCCGGTTCACCTTCTTTCCATTCACGATCATTACTAATGGCGTCTCAACTCGAATTGATCGAAACGAATAATCCTGTACGAAACGAAATATTGTCTTGCAAAAATAAACCAAAGATTTGTATATTGTATTTAGATAGTAAATTTCTGTTAATTGTAAATAATCTTGTTTACATGCAGTGGCGTACCCAGGGGAGTAAACATAACCAATTATGTAATATTGTTAAGTAGAGAAATATATAAATTATAAAACTCCCCAATTATAGTTTCCAGGCACGCCACTAATAAAATACATTTTTGATTGAATTGTTGAGAAACCTACTTAAATTTTACTAGTTGTATTGTTTTAATTTTAATAATTTTATTCTAAAATGTTTTAAATGTATTTTAAATATTTAATTTATAATGTTTTAAATTTTAAGAATAAATTCTTAATATTCCTATTAGTGTATATACAATTTTAGTATTCTATATAATAAATATACATTGTAATTTTTTTTTTTAAATAAAACTTCAAATTTGTTTTATACGAATTATTACCCAAACAAAAAATAGGGCTGGCCTACACTCCCTGTGTGCACCAATAATAATGCTTGTTATTATATTTTTGACAGGATTCCATTAATACAAAATTTGAAGTGGACGACGCTCAGTTACACGTACAAGAATACAACAGTTTCTTATGCAGGAATTCAATCGACACAGGTTCTTATATAAAAATCTAAGGTGGTCTACACTTATGGTTCTTACACGTACAAAAACACAAATATTTGTTTTTGGCAAAATTCAATCGATACAGGTATTGTATGGAAATTTGGGGTGGCCTATAGTTAACTATTACATACGTAATATTTATTATGTTTTGAATTAGTATCAAAAATCTGGTGTGGCCTATCCATATTTTTATTATAGTATGTAGTAAGAAATTAATTTTATTATTACTGCAAGAAATCTAGAGTGGCCTATAGTTAACTATTGTGTGTAGTAGTTATGCAGTTATATTTAATGAGTGTCTAAAAATCTAGCGTGGCCTATACATAACTTTCTTATATATATATATATATATAATAATTATTTAGTTTTAATATAACTAATATGGGGTGGCATATACATAACTTTCTTATACGTAGTAATATTTTAAGTTCATTATAAAATATAGAGTATGCCAAATCTGGAGTGGCCTACATTCAACTATCTACACGAATTGAATTTTTTATATATTATTTTTAATTTTCTAGTATTTTTAATGCTTACCCTCTTTAGAATAAATTTCTGCTAAATAATGAAACTTTTTTTTTAAATTCAGAAATTTAAAATTATAAATAATTAAAAAAATTACCTTTTCTTTATAACTAAATTTGACATCAGTAATAAATGGTTCTGGAATCACAACCGTATCACCAATTATAACTCCTTTACCTTCAGCTAAATTATAAACCATTACGGACACACATGTGCCCTTTTTGTCCACGAAACAAAACGTACTGCAAAACAAAACACATAATTATATACATTAATTAAAAATTCAAACAAATCACAAGTTACAATGGTACAGAATCGTCATTATGTACAGAACACACGACTTTTCCAATCACAAGTTTCTCTAGATTAATACCGGTGGTCAGTTCGGATAACGCACATTCGGTTAACTTAACCGTTTGATTATTGGTTGTGTACGTGCCGCCAGCGTAAGGGCCTAAATGTTTTACGTCAATTGACTATATAAAAAAATGTTTAATTATTTTGTTAAATTTAATTTAATAAGAGAAATATCTTACTTGTAATAATTGCTGTAAACGCTTTTTACCTTTCATCTTACCGGTTGTACTAACCAATTCACAAACATTGTCTAAATATTTTACTAATTGTTGTTCACGGATTTTCGGCGCGTCCCAAGTGGGGTCTAATAGGACTGCCTGGTTGAAAGAGTCTAAGGCTAATTTGTATTCTTCTTCGTATTTTAACGTCTGAAAGATTGTTAAAAAATTATTCGCTTATTCATTAAAGAACCACAAACATTATTTAAATTCTTACGATTGCTTTGTTGTAATGAAGATCTGGAGTATTTTTCGCAATCAAATCTTTTTCCTAGACAAAACACAAAGTGAAATATTAAAATGTGTTAGTTTTTAATTTCAATAAAACGTACAGCTTGAATATATGCAGAAATGCATTGCTTTAACGTTTTGGGATTTTGCGATATAACAAAAAACGAGGATAAATGAGCGTTGCCCAAAACGGCCCAAGATAGCCCATCTTGGGGGTCCAGCTGTACGGCCTCTTTGGCCAACATTACACCATGTTCAATGTTTTTAATACGAGTCTCTTTCGATTGAGATAATTCTTGTCGAGATAACATTGATAAATTGCGCAACGAAATTTTATTTCGTTTCTATAATATATATATTTAAAAATAAATAAAAAACATTTAGTTTTTATATAAGTTATATTAATTACATGGTTTAAAGCTCCGCTAAAACAATTTTTTGCTTCTAATAAATTATCCTTTTTCCAATAACATTCGCCTAATTCGTTCCAAGCCTCAACTAACTTCGGATCTAACTTTATTGCTTTTGATAATATAGTTTCGGCTTCATTACTATATTCAGGGTTCACATTTAGGGCTCTGCCCTTTAAATAATATAATTTGGCACGGTTATAATTAACATAGCCTAAAATATAATTTTTTTATTCTCATTCTATTCCATAAGAATTCAAAATATTCAAAACAAAATATTACTTACTTTTGAAATCTTCAAAAAGTTTCAAAACTTTGCCCAATTCCACAGTAACATCACTATTTTTACGTATAGCGTCTTCAATCGGATGATTCTCGAAATAATGATCCCTTAATCTATATAAACTATCTACATTCTCCTGAATTATAAATCGAATTAAATTATAACCTAATATGGACATAACCTATGCGTAGGTGTTATAACAGATGTGATTCTAATTGTACATACACTTAAATGATTAATTTTCTTCTCGTACTCTTCATATGTTAGCTGATCATCTAATATATTCTCTTCAATTGACATAATTATCACAAAACGAAATACTATTAGCTGCGAACTGTCAAACTTTCATTATTCTGACAATCAAATAAAAACAATATGAACTCAAAGTGGACACAGCCTCTAATAGATGGACCTACACATATATAAAACTATATTAACATGCTACATTCACATATAGATGGAAGCATATATGTGGTAGACATATTTAATTTTTGGTTAAATTGTTATTTATAAGTAGTTTAAAGAGTGCATTGATTATATTATTGGGTTTTATATTGAATATTCATAAATAAAAGCATGTCAAGGCGACAACAGCATCACAATTTTGCCAATTGGTACAGAATACTTTTTATGCATTAACCGGGGATTTACATGTTGAAATTTCGACCATCTTGCAACAATATACTACATTCACATATAGATGGAAGCATATGTGTGGTAGACATATTTAATTTTTGCTTAAATTGTTATTTATAAGTAAAACATTAATAGTTTAAACAGTGCTTTGATTATATAATTGGGTTTTATATTGAATATTCATAAGTAAAAGCATGTCAAGGCGACAACAGCATCACAGTTTTGCCAATTGGTACAGAATACTTTTTATGCATTAACCGGGGATTTACATGTTGAAATTTCGACCATCTTGCAACAATATACTACATTCACATATAGATGGAAGCATATGTGTGGTAGACATATTTAATTTTTGCTTAAATTGTTATTTATAAGTAAAACATTAATAGTTTAAAGAGTGCTTTAAATATATTATTGGGTTTAATATTGAATATTCATAAATAAAAGCATGTCAAGGCGCCAACAGCATCACAGTTTTGCCAATTGGTACAGAATACTTTTTATGCATTACCCGGGGATTTACATGTTGAAATTTCGACCATCTTGCAACAATATACTACATTCACATATAGATGGAAGCATATGTGTGGTAGACATATTTAATTTTTGCTTAAATTGTTATTTATAAGTAAAACATTAATAGCTTAAAGTGTGCTATGATTATATTATTGGGTTTTACATTGAATATTCATAAATAAAAGCATGTCAAGGCGACAACAGCATCACAGTTTTGCCAATTGGTACAGAATATTTCTATGCATTAACCGGGGATTTACAGGTATAAATTTCGCCCATCTTGAAACATTATGGCGGCTGTTTAATTTAAGATCCCCGTATATAAATTGTGTATGTGTATAAAATGAAGCATATTCAGTGTGCAAATGTGTATAATTGTGCCAGTGAAGTTGATATGTATTAGTTTTAATGTTAGATTAGTTTCGTGTTGGGAACAGTGCGGGGATATTGGGGCAGTGGTGTCGCGCACGGAGGTTCTTGGCAGCACTGGCTGTCAGTGGTAGGCTGAGCGAGGCCATTTTCTATAGTGAGTTTGACGGGTGCGAGAGGCTGGTGATTGTGCTGTGCAAATTCTTGTTGTGTTTTTGTTTGTTAGTAGCATGATGCGTTCATAAATTCGCTACGATATAGTTATGGATCGGTAGATCGTCGTTGGCTGGGCGCACGACGTTGCTCCATTTCAGTCAAAATGAAAATGTGTGAATAACAAAAAGTGTCTGTTTTTTTTTTGTTGGTTGTATTTAAAAGTGCACACGAAACCACTGTAGTATCACTTGGTGGATTCCTTGGATATAAATTGTATGCTGCCTTTATTCTTCATCCAAACGATGACTTCTTCCAGAAATATTCCTGCAGATAAGGTATTGGCCACTGTGTTGACTACATTCCTAGTTATAGCCGCACCCTTCTTACGGACTTGCAATGTTTTGGTGTGTTTCTCTTTGCGAGAACAACCTACCGACCTACTAAGCCACTCGGCAGCCAATTTTACCCAAATTTATCGCGAAATTTTTCGACTTACAAAGCAAAGAAATTTAAATTTATTTTTATGGTTTGGTTTAAAACAAATATATAACATTTGAAATATTTTAATTATTGAATTTTCCACATTTTGATAACGAAATATCACACATTGGGCAAGACTTCGTATTTACTTTCTTATAATTTCATATGAAAATTAATTAGTTATTATTTAAATTGCGACATAAATTGTGTGAATGGTTTAATAATTTTATATTGTTGTTTTTTTCTATAATTAAGTATGATTCAGTATACTAATGGAATTGCCCAGCCTCCTATGTATGTTAAACAAATTTGATAAAATAGGTTTGGAGTGGCCTACACTCGACTCTCTTTTACGTAGTTTTCACTTGTAATATATATCCCTAACAAATTGTCAAACTATTACAGTTTCATTAATATAAAATATAGATTGTTTCTTTAATATTCACCTTATCAACATATTAAAATTAAAATATGTAATTTGTACTGTTTTTCAATATTTATTTGCAATAACCAACACATTGATCTATAAATCGATGTCAAATGTCGAATATCAAATTATTTGGGTATATTTCCCTGTCACGCATAGTTCATACGGTTTATTAAATATTATCCCCATACATGGCAACATAAATACGAATATTTCAGATTTTCCGTAGCAGTTTTCTCATAACTGGTACATATTTTCACGAAACTTTTCAAACAAAAGTTGTGCGAAATATAAATATCTTTCATTATGAACTTAACTATGTTTGCCATAAGTGCAGCCGTTCTCGTGAAACTGGAGAAAAGACAAAAAAAATGTATATAGCAATATTATAATTAGTTTAAATGATATGTAGGTACAGTTGAATGAAAGAATTTTGTGTAAAATGTATAATGCGAGTCGCGCAGTGTCCGTGAGGTAGTTTTATTTTTGTCGATGATGTATGTGTGGCATAATACGCGAAACTTTGGTGCGAAATATGCGAGATCTGTCGTGTTGGTGTGTCCCTGTCTCTGTCCCTACAGCGTTGCTGCTAAAATTAACATTGCTGTCGTCTGTCGTGCGATTCAACTTCGAAACTTATTTGATGTTTATGCATTTTACTGTTGTATGAAAATGAAACTGTGATTACAGATTCCATTACTTTGTTTCCTGTAAATTAACCACAGTTTTATCTAAAATTCCCCACAATTTTGGATTTTCCGTACATAATTAAACATTTATAAAAATAATTACAGCAAATAATTATGTAGTACAACAAAGGTATTATAAAAATACATTACATATTCAGCGATTTGTCAATATTCGATGAAATTACATGATTTTTGGGTTAATTTATTTTTATAGATAATAATAATGAATTTTGCTCCCTAAAAAGCTTTTAAATAGCATCTTAAATATTTTTATGTTCAACTGTTTTATTTGTAGACTTGTAGAGCGTTTACACACACACACAGACGGCATTTAGTGTCAAATTTGATTGGGCCCTCAAAACGCATATTTCCATTTAAATTTTGAGGTAGTTTTGTTTTTGTGATTTTCTTTAATATATAACGCATTTTAGTTATACAAGAAAGTCTAATTTTTTTTCACTCTGTACTGTAAAGTAAATTGGTTTTTATTGTGAGAATTTATAACTAGTCAAAATATGTTTATTTATTTCATTGGATACGTAATTACGTATTAAATTCTATGCATTGTAAACTTTAAAAAAAATTGTTTGCTTCAGTTCTCGCGACAATTGAAGTTCGTAACCCGACCTTCAATATCATATAATGTCTCATAATATTTATGTTCATAAAATTGAAATAGTAAGCGGAACGTGAATATATATATAAATAAATTGTCTTATTATATATACACTTCCAAGAAATTTAATATAATACAACGTAAATATAACACGTCTGCTGTCTGCGAAAATATATTTACAATACTTGTTTTTAGGGTAATAAATGTTGCGAATAACAAATAATTGAAAACTAATAAAATAATATTTGAATTTTCAAAATTATTTAAAACATAAATAGGTGTTTATTTCTTTAATTTGAGTACCAATGGCAATTAATATGTGTAATGTATCGTAATTTGAGTGATATTAATCACTCATTAAATTAGCTCTGATTGATTCCCGGTAAGGGATAGAAAAATAGACATTAGTGATCGAGCATCGGCGTGCGCGGGTTGTTCATTATATCAAAGAGTGTATTATTTCCAGACCTTTTACCAGTGTATAATGAAACTAGAGAATGGAAGTTCTTACAATATGTATTTAGTAAGAAAATATATATAAAAGTAAAATATTGACGCAAAATGAATTTATGTTTATACCGTTAATAGTTAGGTCAAAAGTATTCCATTTTTTATTTGTTTTCTTTTCTAATATAAATATATTAGATGTTAATATTTTTATTTATCACCAATTTATATTTTTCTTAGTGCAGACACACTAACACATATATGTAGGCTGTTTTGTTCTAAAATTCATACAAAATACGTAGAATCTTTTTGAAATCGAATGTGAATTATTTATATTTGTGAGCCTCAAATAAAGGAAGCAACGCATTGACTTGACAAGAAAATCTTTGAAATAACAAATAACAGCACATTATAGAAAGGTATTTTTGTGAGAAATTCTACGGCCTCTGAAGCCAAAGCCACTATAGGTTAGATTTTTCTTGAAAACTAGAGGAATGCACTGTACAAATTCTTTTGAACTCTTCAATGTGAAGCGGATGGTGTTACGGGCGCTTTTGTTAACCCATAGTTACCTGGGATTAAGGTAGACCCACGGCTCGATCCTACAACAGGTAAAAAGAATTTTTTCCATCACAAAGCAAAAAGAAAAACCCCAAATTAATAGGATTCTGTCACTTAAATTTAAGGGGTTCGCCCACAAAACCTATTGCGTGCCTGAAATGTTCCCTAAATGCGAACATTCAATTATATTTAGCATATGAAAAAAATATAATTTTGGTTTCAAAATTCTACACTGTAAGGAATGTGTGTAAATGTACACAATTTCTAATGTTAAATTACAAATGTTTCTATTAAAAGAAAAATATGCAAATAAATTTGATATTGTGGTTTAAACCCAATTATACTTTATTTTATGGTTAAAAAAATTCTAAAAACTAGAAATTAGCGGTACTTGAAGCATAGAGAAGAAAACTAAAATTATACAATTATATAGGTCAAATGTATTATGCTTTTGTTAGAAAAAAACAAAGAAAAAACCTAAGCAAAAAGTAATGACGTGTGACGTAATTCTCTGCTACAAAACTATGTTGTTAGTTACTGTTACAGGATGATTCATAAGCACTGATTGGCAATGAATTTCATACTATTTGCTCATAATTTTTATTTGGCATTTATAGAAAGTTTTTTTTTTTAAGAAGTCTCAATGTTTGCATCATATACGAAAATCTGACCATTAAATACATTTTTAGTCAAAACTAACGTAATGTTACTAAGTATTATTTCTTCAAAAAGCAGTAATTGTGTACATAATTAATGCTCTTTGAGGAAACTGAATAATACGTATTATTCAGTAAAAAAAAAAAGAAATGGTTTGTAATATTTTAATTTAATTTAATTAATTACGAACTCGCTTCATTGCGAGCTGTAGGCTTTAGTGTCTTACACGTTTGTTAATATGAATGTAGGTATTTCTCATATATGATGTAATTTTATTTTTATTGTGCTAAGCATTTAGAAAATGTTGTTTATATTTATATATTCTAATATTTAAACCAGCACATTTTAATAGCAGTGATATTTACATCTAAATATATCCAAGAATTTCATTATTATCGTTTATATTACTTCCTGATACACATGTTACTTATACGTTATGTATAAAAATAATATATAATCGAACTCAATTTTTAATGGAAATATTCGTTTTGAGGATGCTTGAATTTATTTTAAATATTCTCTCCATGACATCTGTGTGTCTATCTGTGAACGCACTACAACCAAAAATGTGATGTTCTAACCGGAAGTGCAAGAACGGCTAGAACGGCTGCACTTATGGCAAAAATAGTTAGGTTCATAATAAAAGTTATTAATATTTCGCACAACTTTTGTTTGAAAAATGTCTTACGAGAAAACTGCGACGGAAAATCTTAAATGATCTTATTTATGTTACATGTCTTTGTTATTTGACCTCGGTTATAATAAACTTACTATACTTAATGTATAAGAAAGTCTTGTGTTCGACAAATCTCTATATTTCTAAATAACGCATTCAATTAATTGGGTTAAAAAAACGTCACGTGTTTTAAATGTCCGCACGAGTACACGAGGTGCCCAAAAAACTCGTGCCCGCAATTTGACCGATCTACCGAATGAACGAGTTGAAACCAGTTCTTTTTTTTTGTGTTAAATTAGCATAAACCGCTTGGAGCATCATGGATTTCTGTTTTTGTCGTATCTTCTGTCTATATCTATTCTGTGTAACACACACAACGAACAACCAACCAACTTGATCCTTGTTTCACTGCTCCAAATTTGAAAATTGGCTGCTGGCCAACTGCTATATTATACTTTGTTTATTTTGGCTGTAGCGATATACCAATTTCATCTACTGCAGAAGTACTTAATTATATTTCGTGTAATTAATGGCGTATATAATTGTATTTCACGCAGAGAATATAAGAGTCTGTTGATACATAAAATAGGATCCATCTAGTACAGACACACGCCTGAATATTTTCATTATTATTTGAGTAAAGAAATATATATCTCAAATTTTAGGTCAAAACGTGTATATCCGTTGAAATCTCGAGACTTATTACTGCTTATAAGAAAGGAAAAATGGAAAAAGGGTGCATTTATAATAGAATTTGTCCACGTCGCGTCACGGCAAGTTCAATAGCTATCTTTATCTAGCGCACACGAATGACAACCATCCTGCTTGCACAATAAACTAGGTGGGAGTAGGATAGGTTGACCATTTTGGTGCGTTAGAAAATGATAGCCAATTTTTCCACGGAAACTTTACGTAAAGCAAATATAAACAGTCCTAAAGAGGTTGTTTTTAATTTTACTATACCGACAATTTTACAGTTATATTTTATATGATAATATGTACAGATTATATTAATTTATATAATATAAGATTAGATAATACTTCAACCAGGGCCATTTTTTTGTTTCTTTACGCATATAATTGAAAAACTTAATTTAAAATTTCTCTTCCGGTATAAGACCTTGAAATCAGTTGATTTGCTACACTTTTTCTAAATATTAGTTATTATACAATAGTCTAGTCTGCCACGTGAGTACAAGTCAAACAGGCGCCAAAGCTTCCAGCCATACAAGGCGTGATATTTATTAATTTAGGTGTAAAACTGACCATTCTCATGTGAAATGTAAAAAGTGCCCCTATTTCATCACGTACGTAACAATAATAATTAGGCCCGTATGTTTCCCGTGGCCAGATGTCGCGGGCAGAGCAGCAGTACGCGCAAAACTGCACGTGTGTTGCTTCTATGTCCGTGTTATTGCGCTAGGCACGCACTGGCACGACAGTGACGCCACGCATTGACACCAGCGGTGTACGTCACCGGCAGGGGCTCAGTGCAGCGTACATCCGCGATTGTCGGTGAACGACCCGCTCCTGCGAGGACTGCACGACCCACTGTTGTAGAATACATATCGTAAGTACATAAGCGTGGGCGGTGACTGAGCTGAATTCAGTCGCGAGTCGACGTACTTTTATTAATAAAAAGCAAACACAAAATAACAGTTATTTTTTATTACGGACATTTTTCTGTCACACCTACTTGAACAGTCAAGAGCTATCGCTTTGTTTTTAGCTTGTAGTTTTCGGAAAAAGTGTAACTAAATAAAAAGAAAAAGGGATTAAATGTATTATTTGTTTTATGTATAATTTATTGTGACATATTTCAACCCTGCCAACATTTGAATTACATAGCCAGCTATTTAGACATGTATAAATTAATATTATTTGCATATTACATCTTTACATTAGTATAATATGTATACCCATACATAGAAATGCACTTTATATTTTAATAGTAATTTATTTCTAAAAGGTTTATTATTTATATAATCCTACTATCTATGTTTGAATTTTACAGTATATTGACACAGTCAGATGTATGTGATTGTATGAATGCATGTCAACATTTCAAACAAAAATTTGGAAAGATATTAAACATTGCTTTAGGGACTATTTATAATTGCCTTGTTTCACGTCACTTTACGTCAAGTTTTCCGTGTAAAAATTACGCACCAAAATGGACAAACTGTCCTACTCCTACAAGTTTAGTGTGCAAGCAGGATGGTAGTCATTCATGTGCGGTAGATAAAGATAGCTTTATAACTTGCTGTGACGCGCCGTGGAAACATTCTATTATAAATGCACCCTTACAAGATTTACTTAGCATTCCGGATAGAAAACTGAATACATGAACAGATGAATTGGTGAGGAGTGGACTGTATTTTGTGTATGATTCGGGCACTAGTGCCCACAGGTTAACCTAGCAATAGAGATATTTACGTAAATAATAATTGTTATATTTAAAACTACGCTTAAAAATGATTGATATAATTTTAACTTTCTTCAATTTCTTTGAAATGAAAAACCTTGACTATCGTGTACCAAATATATCAAAATATGAACTTGACATAAGTATATTTATTTTTTTTTAATTTCACAGAAAATATTTAGGTAAAGGTAATATTGCCATGGACAAATTACGAAATATATTTAGAACATTTATAGAAAATGATAGATTTGAAGGTTTACTCAGTCAACGGTATAAAAACATACATTCTTGGATGTATAAAATTATTTCTTCAGAAACCTACGATTATAATCATAATTTATTTGTAAAATCCTCATTTCCAACAACGCATTAAAAGGCTTAGTCATTCGATTAGTCTAAATTTCAAAAACTTTTAAATAATACACCCATGCAAATAATTACAGTTAATTAATTATAATAATCCTACATAAAAATTACCATATTTATTTACTTATAAGGCTAGAACTCACTAAACTGTAAAACAATAAATTCTATTAAATATAAATACGTGACAAATTAGTTATTTTGTATTGTTTTTCTTCCTGTTCGGTTGGCAGTACGTGTTTCAATCATAATACAATAAATACATTGTCCTCCATGACATGAAATATAAATATTACTTCCTATATATTGAAATTGTTATTTAGCTATCAATTTATTTTTACAATAACAATGGGGTTATTGCAGTTTAACTGCAATTGAATTTTTTTTTTACTTATACGCAGTAATAGGGTAAATCTTTTGAGTAAACTGCTACGGAAAACCTTAAATATTTTTATTTATGTTGCCATACAATGCGTTTCTTAGAGTAAACTGAGTATAGATATGTGCCGCCAATGAGAACAAAGTCAACACAATCGCTATTGTTGATAATTTTGTATCGTAAGTTCAAAGATTGAGGACTTCCAGTATACAAAGAAAATTGAGCAAAAAAAAAAGCGATATATCATCAGCGAGTGAAAGTACACAATAGACTTATCTTCAAATGACGATATTCGCCAAGATTTTTTCCCCTTTCGGCCTCAACTGAGCATAATAACCACGAAATCCGACCAAAATGAGAATTTATGACACACGTGCTGGTTTTTCTACGGCGTGGAAGATGGTAACAAAAAATCACGATCACCGCTCTAACCAAAACCGCATCTCTGATAAATTGCGGAGCAAATTAAGTTTTGCCATTTCCGGAGTGTTTCGGAATGTGGTCGCAAATTACCAATTTTCGGCGAAGGATACACAAATATAGTTATTCCATAAGAATGCCCAATTGGACCATCTAATTTAATTGACTTAGAAAATACCAATGATGCGCTAACTATACTTAAATTAAAGTGTAGCTTAACTTATTTTAAGTTTCACTTTCACGAACCTTAAAGCTGTACTATCTAAAATCAATAGGAATTAATTCCCGACTTGATTTTTCTCAATTTAAGTTGACAGAGAAAACAGAAAAACATTTCTAAATCTTATAACCAATTTCAATTCCCTTAGAGCACAACGGTGACATCTCCACACTATTCTGAAACCAGTAATAATTAAGATGTTAAAGCAACGAACTAATTTTTTCCCTTTATTTAAGTTGACAGTGAAAACAGAAAGACAACTTCTAAGTTTTATAACGAATTTATATTCCCTTAAGAACGGTTTAAAATTGCCTTGTGTCACGTCAAGTTTCCGGGTAAAAATTGGTTATCTTTATTTAACGCACCAATATAGACAACCTACTTCCACCAAGTTTAGTGTGCAAGCAGGATAATTGTCATTAGTGTGCGCTAGATTTACCGTGGAGAAATTCTATTATAAATGCACCCTTAGAGCACAACACACAACAAGTATTATAACGATAAATTCCCTTAGAGCACTACGATGACATCTCCAATAGGTCTTTAGGTTGTTGTATACCTAATTTTCATTTCGATAAGTTACCTATTATTTGATTATTATTACAAATGGTGTTAATATATCTAAGTAAAGGACAGCATCCAAAAAGGCCGATTTTATAAAATTATTTTTAGTGCTTTTTTGTTTACATATATAAAATAATTGTGTGGTCTTACTTTTACAAAATTCTTGTTAAAAATACAGAAAATAAATGCATTACTCACCAAAATAAATGTTTGGTAAACCAAACGGTTTATGTATCCAAATAAATGGATAAAGAAATGAAACCCAAGTTAGAATAAGCACAAAGTAAAGCAAGAATGAAAGGAAAAACGTATAAGGTAAAAAAAAAAAATCGCATACACGCACACAAACGCACTACATTTACAAACCTTTTGTTCAAAATGAATCAGAGGGTAACATCGTCTTGTTGTAGGTGATCGTTCTAGCTAAAGCGTCTGTTATACCTGTGTGTACGTGATATGTATATATATATGCATGTTTATTTATGTGTATGTATGTGTGTGTATGAATGTATATGTGTGTGTTCGGGGCAGATTTACGAGTGTTGGGCCCCTACAGGCGAATGGATATTTATGGGACTGACTGTAAGACATACATTAGACAAAGAAGGGGCGACCGACACAGACCAGCGAGCAAAATCGACTTCGGTCTTCGGTGTTTGGCTACGCGGCTAGGTAAGGTGGATTCCTGCACGGTATCAACTCAACAGAGTCGGGCTACAGCAATGAAATGCTGAAGCTACGACAATCGGCTCCTTTTAGAAAGTCCGTGTATATACTGAATAAGAAACGTATATTATAGAACTCGAAGCCAAGTGTGCCAGTCGAAATGGTCTTGGTTTTGCTGTATTCAATATTCACAACACCAGAGAGATTTATAATACACAAATATAAAATTGTAGATATTCAGTACAATAATTGCTGTCTTAGGACGGGTGTATATATATTTTATAAAGAAAATATCATTTATCTAAAGTCTAAAGTATTGCAAACAACAAAGATAAATAACGAAGTGTATTGTCATGACATCGGATAGTATTAAAAATAGTTTTAATAGTGCATCACCGGTCGTAATATAATACCTGGTGTTGAAAACTGAACATACCTCAACGTCATCCTGTCCCTGTGTGCCTGGGTAAAGAGACAAAACAAACAATAGCGTCATCACCTGCCTTGCGCTCACACCAAAGCGGTTCTGGTTACAAAACCAGTGCTCAGTGCACACTATGCACATTACAGTGCGTAATAGAAGACGTTTTCTTTGTTAAATGTTGCCAACTGTGACGAAGCAATTGCAGCAGTTCTATCTCCTTTTTTTCTTTCTTATACATATAAGGAAGTATTGTTGCCATGAAAAATATGGTACTATTTTGATCGCTCTAGAGCCAAAACTGTCGAACGTAAAATTAGTGCCATAACATGTGCAGATTGACTGTATAAACGAGCCAATTTTACAGTAGCTGTAAGAAATGATATGGTGTCTAGATGATTACGTTGGTGAGTTAGGTCTATATAAGGTCAACGTATTATTTGAATAGAGGAATTACTGTGTAGTTATTCTGGCTTGGCTTGGTTTATGCATCTAATTTGTGACGATGACCTCGTCGCTAACGTGATCTAGACAATCTACTAAAGGAGCAAAGGCAAGAAGCAGTCATTCCACTGCTACGTCATCCCGAACACATTTAATTTGCATACACTAGACAATTATTATTACTTCTGTTCCGAAACGGGTTCTCGCTAGGTGACTACTAAAAATAAATGATTTAAATGTATATTTCCCCTTATCTAAATTATACAAGTTAAACTATTTTATTAACTGTCTTATACGGAGTAATGACTAATGAAAAATTATGATATAAGAAAGTCGAGTACATGCCTCTTTTTTTATTGCTTTACTGAGTATAGCGTTTGCAATTTTATTTGTCGGCGTTTTGGTTACTGAGAAATTCTTGTTTACGGAAATTGGTTTACATTACACAGGCTTAAGAGAAGAAATCGATAAGCAATCAATTTGTTTGATTATAGAAGTGCTTTGTTTGTCTAATTGCATTTTATTTTCTATATATTTATTGAAAGAGATAATTTATTAAAAGGATGTGATAAGGTTACTTTTTTTTATTCTGTTTTCTTTGAAGAAATATCGCATAGAGCGATAATAATTTAATATAATAGAAGAAGTAAAGGATTGTTCACAGCGAAACAATTAGTAATTAAGCTTAGAAAATTACAAATAATAATCTAGTTTGTATTATGACAAGCAATGTTAGCATTCCGAGCAACACAACTTATGATAAATTTTGTTGCTGTGAACGTTAACCTTGTATGTCATACAACAAACTGGAATTATTACTTATAATTTCTAAACTTAATTATTAATTTTTTAGCTGTGAACAATCCTTAAATGTTGAAGAAAAAGAAATAGTGCTTAAAATAAGAGTAATCGGGGATAGTTAAAATATGATTGAATATAGTGTTTTTGTTTTTACTTTCGAGGACGAAGTAATCATGCAATATGTCGAACTTTAGAGCTCCCCTGAATTGTTATTTACTATTTTCAAGATGATGTCTCTGTGTGTGTGTGTGTGTGTGTGCTATTGAAGATAAAATTATGAAGCATCGGTAGTTGTGTCAATCAACGAACACAACTTCTTTTTTCTATGAGTCACTTGATAACAAGTATAATTGCAAATATTTACTTTAATAATTAAATGTATGTATTACTGAATGAATTATATGTATGAACCAGTATTTCTAATATTTATGAAGCAATCATATCATATGTTTGTATGTCGGAATGACCTTGAACTTTAAGAAAATCAAACTGAGATAATATAAATATTTCATATTGTCACCCGGACACAGTTCAAATATAACACCGTATCAACAACATTATATCACGCCATGTCTCACCAAAGTGCAACTTTATATGCAAATCTAACTTAAAAGAAAACAACAAGCAGCAGACACTGCCTCCAGCGCACATCGAAATGAGATTGGCACATTTTTGGAATTAAAAATATATTAAACGAGTTTCTCTGATTCCATGAATGTTACAGATACACAGCTCTTTTGTACTATGGCGAACATAAGAGGTTGACATGGGTCTTGGTACAGTTTTCTTCAAACATGTATTCTATAGTCTCCCCTCGAGAGAGCTAGTGCCATGTGGTGAATTATTAAATATATGGGTCTTCTGTATTTGTCGTATGTCTGTATAGGTGTTCGTGTGTATAATTTGTGGAACCCTCCGATAACAGTATTAGGATAGCGCACTGCGGCTATGGATTAACAGTTTTCAAAAGTTCATTAATTGATTGGTTTTTTCTTTCGTATACGTTATACCTAATATATAAAAGAAGTATTGTGATAACAAAAATAATTGGTTTCGCAATTATTACGCAAATGTTCATTTTTAGAATACTTGAATCCGTTTCCCCAATAGTATCTGGGCGTGAACGCTCTACAGCTAATACTGTTAATCATAAAATATTTGTGTCCTCTACTCCTCTGAAGGTACCGGAGTGATTCACTCCAAATTTGGTACACATATTATTTGGCATCCTATTTGAATCCGCTCCCAGTTTAAATCCAATTGCCCGTATACTTCTCGAGTTATAGGGCCCCAAAATGTTGAGCCACCCCCTTAATGCTGCCCTTATAAAAATAATTTAAACACCCAATAATTCTACCAAAAATTCTGAAATATTACATGTCTATAGTTTATTTTCATATTGTTAACCCATAGCCCGAAAAAAATTGTTAAATATTATAATTTTGAATTGAAGTAATCCAAAAAATATTGTACTTTATATCTATAACATTAATTTTTTTATTTTTAACCAAAATGGCATTATAATTAAAATTTGCTGCTCGCATCGCATATATTACTCATAAGGCGAGCTGGACGCATCGGTGCGTTGTACGTACCGAATGTTGTTTAAAAATGTACCATTTACTGAAAAATTACATTTGAATATATAATCGTTTTACATTTACGTTTCCCTAATTACAATACATATTGATATGGTTTCATGGCAATGGTAGAATTAATTTAGAACACAATCAAGGTATATTACTATTTATTGATGTTTTGTTTGTTTCAGGTATGTTCTAAACCATTCTTAGATGCAATTTGGATATGTAAGCATTGATAAAATATAATATTTAAATGAAATTATATATATTAGTATAAGTACAATATCAGGCATAAGTTAGAAATGTTGTGGTGGGGGTTTTAGGACGGGTAAAATACGAATAATTCTTTAGAGTGCGGTGAGTGAGACCTCGGCCACAAATGTTGTACCCAATATGATAATCGCTTTATTTATGGTTGGAGTTGGATATTTTTAGAGCGACATAGTTTCGGCAAAAATGCCCGTTTGAACTTTTCGCAGACATATGATTAGAGACCTGAGCCGACGGAGCGCTGCGTTGGCGCCATATCATATTTCGTAGGTCGCGTTCCACATTCGGAAAAGCTTTTAAACTAATTCCAATATAAAAGTTGTATTGGATGTGAGTTAGTGTGTAAACAACAGTAAAATCGCCGCGTTCTAGGTCAAGGTGAAGCCAAACATTCATTTTGACTGATTAGCACTTTGAAACGTGTGATTAAGAACTCTAGCTATTACATTCAAATTGTTTATTTTCTGTTCATTCATTCCAACCAGTTTCGTATTCATAAACAAATATAGTTTGACGGGTTTTGAAATGGTTGTAGTTATATTAGTCGGGGTAAAGTGTGGCACACACTCAATCTAGTTACCTCAACCAGAACAGTCTAGTTGCACCAACCACATATATAGTTGAACGATAATGCACTATAAAATCTAGTTCTTTCTTACAGTGAAGGATTCACAAGTAAAAAGTAATTTATTTGTGACGAAAATAGATGATGTATGAGTAGTTTGAACAGTATGAGTTATAAATTACTTAAGCGGTGTTACTGCTGATAAAAATGTGATTTATATGGCAAATGCCTGTCTTCATATGTATATCTTGTCATGAAAGTTAGATGGATTGGTACTACGTTAGAAATATGAACCCAGCTTAGCTATTTAATATTATTTTATATTTAGCTCTTGCCGATTAATGTGACCATTATAGCGTGTTACAGGGTTAACAATTTTAATTATTATACACTTGAATTTTCAATAAATTCATAATATTATTCAAACAAAAGTTCATAAACATGTATTTCACATGCATTTAGCATGTTTAGACAATTATATCATTAATCACATATTAGACCATGAATTATGCATACATACTATTGTTTCAGTTGCGTATAAATTATGATTATATTTACAAGAAAAATATTTACAAATTATTTAGTTATTCATATAAAAATTAACTTCATTGTATGTGATTTACTACTTAAAAAGTGCTTGTTTCTTTGTTAAAGTTATTTTGGGCAAATAATTTATGTATATAGTTTAACCTTGCTTCATGAATTTAATTCATTATTTAAAAATAGTACATATATTATATTTGTATATATAAATAAGGTGAATATTAAATAAACAATCTATATTATATATTGAAGAAACAGTATTAGAAAACGTAATACGTAAAATAATTAAGCTAAATAGTACAATTACTGATGGGTATAAATTGGTTTGTTTAGGATATATATATATATATATATATTTCTAGTATAAGAACGTAAAGTGTAGACCACTCCACATTTTTATTTGATAAGAAATTCAACAATGTATATAATTAAATCTTCAAATTAATATATTCGTAAACGAGAATAACGTTGGTAGCACTGATGCCGTGACATGGTCTCTGTACAGGTTACTGACTGTTTGTTGGTTATATTTGACGCAAGTGTGTATTGTCTTATTATAGATGTGTAAATTCGTCCACAACGTCCATATAAATCGTGCTTTGATTATTATTGTGAATAAATTGTACAAATAGCGAAATATTAGTAAACATTTGTTGTTCACTTGTTGGAAAAGATATGTTGCGCGTAATGCAACATAACGCATCATTCTCTTGTTCAAGCTATATAACATGGGAAATCAATAAGTTCCCGGGAGAGTCGTTGCGAGTCGCCACCTCCGCCCATCTTCTATTTCGCCATCTAACTCACTCTGTTTCTCCAATGTGTTGTTATGTCCTCGCGATGGTGTCTTGGGGACAATTTTTTTTTGCTACCAGTAATGAGATTACCACAGCCAGAGACACAGGGATGTCCAAACGATGCCATAGTTCGTAAAAACGTTTGCTTATATTTAATTAACACTATTATCGGAACCGGTTGCGCTATAATTGGTAACCGAGAACTGATAATGCAGGTTGTTCAACTATGGCGGTTTCTGGTTACATATACGTGTAATTAATGTTAACGGAATAGAATAGGGTTGGTTATCTTTGGTGAGGCCTGAATGGTCGTCTCAAAAATAAATATTTGTAGATAAATCTAAGATCCTTGCCCTCAAGACTTCCGCAATTAGTAATAAATAGAAGGAAGTACCCAACCTTGCAAAGGTAAATGCCCTGCTAAACCTTTTAAAACGCGCCTACTTAGGAATGTAATTAAAATAATTAATTGTACGTTAAAAGTCAGGAATATAATGTGGAACTATATCGTATCGTGTACACGGCGAGGTCGTAAGAGGTTATATTTTGCGCAAGCTGGTATATTAAGTAGTGTGCTCAAGTTGGGGAAGCGAGTAGGTGAGGGGAGTAGTTGGTAAGACGGAATCAGGTGTCGGTCGCCCTTGGTGATATCGGGTAATTAACCCGCATGACCTGTCACCCCGAGATTTACAACTAGTCGCGCTCTCTCTGTCTCTCGCTTACCAACGTGCACTTCCGGTGTCTCTCTTCACGGTTCTCCACTTCCGCTTTGCAGTGACATCGGCGCAAATTACTATACTATATCTTATTTTGATAGATTTCATATACACTGCGACGAAAACAATCTTAGAAGAGTACATTTTGTTTTCCTAATAATGCTTTTAATTAGTTAAATCATCTTTACTGCGATTATTTTGAAATAATTTTAGTAAATATGGATACAACATATAAATTTACCATTTTTTACTTATATCACAAAGAAAAATAACGAACACAGAACTTTCTTTTAGGTTTCCTTGATTAATCTCTCTTATATTCGTCATTCAAGCGTCTAATTTTCTTACTCTCCCTGTTCTACAATCAATATCGTTGAACATAAAAATATAAGAGTCTTATAAAAATTTAAAAAAATAACTCTATTTTCTGAAAAATCTCCTTTGAATAAAGCCGTGGTATAGTTTGAGGAAACGTGTATCTCATAATAGTTAAAGATATTAACATTTATAGCAACTTTTGTTTAAAATTTTAAATTAAGTCGAGTTACCCTTTTAAACGACCGACTACTATAGCTCTTTTGTACTACCGTACGACGAGCTACTATACTCAAAAGTAACTCAATTTCTTAAATTCTTTAAAATGGCATATATTTTTAGCAAATTTTAACATTACTGCTAGTGTAAACTGATAATATTTTTTACAGTGTACTTACGTAATGTAGCGATCAAGTAATGAATATTAGATGCACGCTGTGGTGTAGATATTTATAGACAAGTTACAAATTAATTTATTTAATGATATTGATCGGTAATATAATGAAAAGTATGCTTTCCATTATAATTTTAGAATGTAATTACTTTACGTGCTGCGCGATAATTTATTTATAATTTAAATGAAAACGATATTACCAAGGCTGTATAAATATAGTAGTTGGACACCCCTTAACATTATTCTAATACGTTTTGTAAAACCATATATCAAGTATTTGCTATAAGCATTAGGCTGTATTATTAGAAAGTGAGAAAGTTGTATTTTCTCGTCACAGCAATTGAACATTTAAAACATTATCTATTAAAACTTTATTTTAAACAACAATTGGTTTTAGGTTGTCGTACAGTAAGTACAAAAAAGCTATAGTGTTCGGTCATGTGTCAATAATCGTTTTTTGTGTTCTTGATTCCGAAAATGTATATAACATATACTTGGATCGTTCAAGATCAGAGTTTGTCAAATAATCGAGTAAATTACGAAAAACTTTTTATACTTAAAGTTTCTTTAGTTTATGGCGCCAAAGGCAATAAAAATATTATTAAAAATAATAATATTGACATTTAAAATATAAAATAAAGTAATTTGTGACGTAAATGTTTTATGTTCGGCAATCGTATGTTTGGAATAAAAATGTACGTAAAGTTAAAATTACAAAATTATCCAAAATATTCCAACATATTTAGTTGAATTATTAAATCTGTTTGACGGGCGTAGGCGCCGTTGCCACTATTATATTTGATATACAGCCGGAGAAGTGAAGAGACCACTTGTAATAAAGTGTACGTAATTATAATTCGCAACAGTGCACCCTCGCCCCCTCTACACACAGTATCTCTCTCTGTCCTGTCAACATGTCATCATATATCTTGCTCTCTTGTTACTCATTAAAAACACGGACTACCGTGAGGTGCGTCCCGACACCAACACGGCAAACTCAAGAGACCTAGCCTAGATTTACTAAACATCAGTTCAGGTGTGAAATTTTCTTTGATAAAATGTTGAATTTCTTTAATTAGATCATAAAAACACCTATTCATAAAAGTGTATGCTCACTGTAAACATTAATATAAATTTACATAGCACAATTAAAAATCATTATTACAATAAATTATTCTCATTCAAGCAACACAATTTTGTAAAATCTTCGACGAAGTCTAAGAGGAAGTATTTCACCTTTTTTTTTTTTTTGTAGTTTTACAGTGTATGGACAGGTTTTTTTTTATATAAAAATGGAGAATATTTACAATTTGTTTAATGGAAAATTGTAATTAGAACAAACATTCGTGCTCACACCAATGCGCCCAGCTCATCTAGCGACGAGTTTATAATTAATTTCGGGGTGAAAATTGCACCTATTTAATAATACTTAGTAATTTTATGATGAAAGCATTTTTATCCCCTGAATTTATGAAGAGACATGCATTAGTGTAGTGATGCAAGCACCAGTGCTTCCATTTTATCTAGCGACAAGCATTATTAATCTTGCGAAAAATGCAACTTTTCTATAAAAATAATCGAGTGTGTAATTTTAATGGATATAGCCGTTTCGCGCTCCTCTGACTATTTTCGCAATGATAACTGTATGTGTGTATTAAATGGAAGGACAGATATATTTTGTATTTGAGTTTAAGATATATTTGCGAATAGCTGATTACATTTTGGGTATAATGAGCTCTTTTGTACATATTGTACGGAACTAAAGGAAGCGTAATGAGGGTAAATGAAGTGCGTGACGTCTGCAAGGATAGATTTGAATGAAGGAAGATTGTAAGAATGTGATTGTAAGTTTGAAAAGGGTTATCTTAGTTATGGGAAAAGCGTGATGTTCTGTATGTATGTATGTATGTATGTACGGTGAACAAAAAATAGAAATGTACGTTTTATGAATGTTAAAAAGAAAATTTATGTAAAAATATAAGTTTCTTTTGTGTTTTGAAAATATGAACGAAAAATGTATTGTCTCCGTCAAGGTAATGACTGTTTGTATGTGTGTATAGGAGATAATATAATTTCAGTGGCGTGGCACCTTTACGCACAAAGTAGATGTCTACTTTTGTGTCTGTCCCTGACATCTGCCTGGCATTTTATAACCTTGTTTACTGATTTTATTATTTACAAAGAAATCCTGTGATTTCAACGTTTTTTATGTTCAGCCAACAACATAGAATAGCTGGGAAATAAATTTGCAAATTTTCCAGAACACACTTTTTTACCGGTTTCGTATGATAACAGAAATATTACATTCAAATTTTAATGTATGCATTGTAATATTTTTTCATATCTTCAAAAATAATCAAAACAAGCCTAGATGCAGACTTCATGACGCCTGTGTGTGTGTGTGTGTGTGTGTGAACGCTCTAGACTAAACCCAAAATTGTTGAAGGTAAAATTATGAAACTTAAAAACTTGTTCATAGCACAGATGTGCATTTCTTATTATTGAGAACAATATCATAACCGGAGGTAACAGTTTATTCTTGCTATTTTTTCAATATCTCGATAAATGTACCATTTACTGAATGATCGTCTATGAAAATGGCTATTATATTATTAGAGAAATTAATAATTTACTGAATCGCCTTTGATATTATTATATTAAAGTTAAATAGTTGTAAATATAATGAAAATAGAACGCCCTTCACCTGATATATGCGTTTATGGTGTTTATTTGTGTGTGTAGTGTTTATTTTATTTATAGCAACTATCTAGCAACTAACATAGGTCTATGATCCCGCACATAGTGAAAGTGACTTCATAATAAGAATCTTGTTTTTTTTTAGATACTCTGTATAGTGTATAGACCAGCAGTTACTCATTTCCTGCATTATACTGATAGATTAGACTCTCTATTATCTATAGATTACTTTTAAAGTAACTGGGCAGCCTGTTTTTAAAAGCATATTTCATGAAAAATCGTAAATATTTTTACAAATTGCAAAACTGTGTATACTAGAATTATATTTGGAAACAGTGACGATATAAAGAATACAAGGTCTGAGTGTAGATGTTAAAAAGCGAATCGTATTTGAAATTGTCTTTTTATGGTGATGTTACGAGCATTATATGATTTTTACTTGTTTTTATACGTGTATTGTGTCGTATACGGCCGCCTTACATGTGAAATAGAAAGTAAATACGCTTTTTATTGAATTATATACTTCGAAATATATTTTTTGTGTTTTATATAATAATAACACGAATATAAATAAACTGGGTTAACCCGTGAGCACATAATATATATTAAATACTGCTTCTATTTTTGTATTCATTATGTTACACACACAATCTATTTATTTTGAACGTAGCATTTGTTTTTTATAACTAGTAGCGCAAATGAAACATATATACTAAGCGTTCTGCACATACATTCAAACTTACATATGTAATCCTAGTGGTAAATTTTGAGTAATGATGGTAAATGTTCGCAGCTTGGCAGATTGATATTTTAAAGCTCTCCATAAACTAGATATTTTACGATACGATTTTATGTGTTCCACTTTATAGATATAACCTTTATATATTAGATACGCTGCACAAGATACATACGTGTTGCACTTAAATCCATTTTGTTTGCCATAATAGCATTAAATTTCAGTGTTCCCTCTATAATTGGTGCCTCTGTAACTGTATCTACTGTTATTGATGAGAATTGATCCACAGTGTGAATTTTAAACATAATAAAGCATTAATATAAATACTGAAAGGACAATAAAGTCGAGTGAAGGTTATTCCTGTTTTTTTTTTTTAAGTATATTATATGGAGGATAAGTATGTCACAAGTTATATAATATGAGGCTTGCTGGGCGGAGTGCATAGTGCATTCAACTTTGTTGGTTGCCTAAGCTTTAACTTTAGTTTTGTGAACATGTGATCGATGTTTGAGTGAAACAGGGCAGCCTGGCCTCCATTGATAATCTTTGCCATCTGCTGACCACTAATACACACGTATGAGCCATGTGTGTGTACGATACAACATGTTACCATGGCAACGTACCATTAAATTTTGTGCAAATGTCAGCTATGCTGCACACGTCTCAGCCCTTATTGGTTTGTTAAAACAGAAATGGTCAAGTGAATATTTCAAATTTCAACCAAACGTGATTTTTCGCCATTTACTGAAAATAGCTTTGTTATATTTACGTTGCCCTTTTGACCACTCCAGCTTTTTAGCTCGCCGTACAAAATACAGAAGAGCTAAAGTAATCGATCGTGAATCTGTAGGATTCTCGGATCAAATAATTTCCTTAACCAAAAAATGTTTGTCACGTCGTCGCTCTGAATCCAAAAATATATTTAACTTATATACTTGGATGTTAGTCGTCGCTCGTAAGACCAAATTTGTGCCCTGCACTCCTCTGAAGGTACCTACGCGATTTGAACCAAATTTGCTACACTTATCTGCCATCTCATTTTAATATCTGACTGTTTGCTGATCCAGTCTAAGTGGCGAAGAAATGATTGTCTAAAAGAAGATAGAATTCTAACCGAATAGAATTTGGTACAGAGAAGTTAAAGTTAAAACTGTAATTTTGCACAGTTCCCACAATCATTATCTAAGCAGCAGAATACACTTACTAAATATAACATGCCTCACATAGCCTAATGTGAAAGATCTTTGTTCTTCCGTGTTGGCTCTAACTGTGTTTATTAAAATGTAATTTACATTAGAGAAGAAGCGATTGACATATTTAACGGCGCGTGCGTACTACAGAGTCACTCGACATTATGTTGAACGGTTGTTTATATTCATGCTTGAAATTGCTGTTTTTCTTTAGTTTAAATACAAACGGGACTGCCACTATAACTGTCGCTCTGCTATAAAGATGCTGCCTGCTTTCCAACTGACTCACTTTTGCTAATAACGAATCCTTTGTGCTTAGTTTGCACTACAAAATATATATTCAGTTTTCCCGTAATGTAATTACAGAAGAAAATGTACAGTTCTTTGCTGATTTCACGGATTATAAATGCTTTTTTTACTCCGTATTTGAGCGCAAAGGTGCCATGGCCACATATGCGTACACTGGGAAAAGGATTTACTTTAATCAATTTAGGTTTACTACTATTAAATAAATCCCATATTTAAATACAGCCAAATCCATGTTTTATTAAACATTGGCTTGGCTGTATTCAAATATGGGATTTATTTAATAGTAGTAAACCTAGATTGATTAAAGTAAATCCTTTTCCCAGTATGGATATGTTTTACAAAATATATTATAAGTTTGACAAAATCCCCTTTGGCAACGGAATTGTATAACTTATATCACTGGTATTAACCTACATTTCACACACACACGCTCGGATTAGAAACATCATCATTTTAGCCTATTGTGAACGTGGCTTTAAAGCATCATAAATTAAAATCACATAAGGGCGCATTACAAAAACCAAAAATTCATAATCTCGGAAATTTAAAACCACAGAAGACAAATGTGAAATGTTCCAACATAGGGTGTTTTAATCCTCTGTCCGACACATTCAGACCAGCGGCGGCGGTGTGAGGGTTGTTCCTGGACACATACACACATCTGCGTTATATACCCCCGTATAACAGGGTTGACCAAATGGCCAATTTATTTTAAAATACATGTTTAATTAGGGTTTACGACGACGGCGACGGTGCAGTTATTTAGTGGCCCTCGGCTGTTGGAGTGGCGAAATTAGGAACTACAACATGTGCTTTAAAGTGCCATTTGCCACCTAACTCATTTAAATTGTTGACTCGGACTCGGGGTTTACATGACGCATGTTTTATATGTAAAAGAAATTGTAGCATTTTTAGTCTGATATTATTTAGCTCATCAAAATACAAAAGAGTAATCGATCGTTAAAGTTATCCAATTGATAAATATACAATAGACTAATTCCTTTTGATTCTTGATTTATAATACAAAATCACATACAAGACTTGTAATTGTCAAAACGGTTTCAATTCCTTTTGAATTATAACAGATTTGTAATTGGTAAAGAGGTTCTATATCCTTTTGATTATTGAGTTATAACACAAATTCTCATACAAAACTTGAAATTGTCAAAAAGGCTTCAATTCATTTTGAATTGTGATTTGAAATTAATGAATTATTAAAGTATTTTTTAAGTTGAATTAATTCTGAATTTAATTCCACTATTAATTCATGTTGCCCAGCTCTGTTTCTGGATATAAGAAAGTTCAGTGAAGCGCAGTTTATATTTATATATATATATATATATATATATATATATATATATATATATATATATATATATATATATATATATATAATGATGGCATTTGTTGCTTGTAATTCTGTTCAATTTTAGTTTAATATCCTGAATAGCCAGGATCGAAAATAACATCAACTAATAATTCATAAATTTGGGTCCCTGTTAGAGAAGCCTAAGAACCACTGGTCTAACTAGTATCTAGTAAGCTTCAATTACAATCAACAAATAATAAATGAATATAGATAAATCCGTCTCATCCTAATTCACCATTCTACGCAAGGAGTCATCCTAACGATCTCTTAAATCTAACGTTCCCCTAAATCCAAATGTCCATGTTGGTTATTGGCCGGCCGTTTTCTATGGCACCCCTGATAAAGTGGCACTATTTGCATATTAAGCTCGTTATGCAACGATCCAAACCACGAGAACCAGAGGAGTCTCGCGCGCGCTCACACGATCGCCGCCGCCTACTTTATACTGTAGATTCGTCGTTTGTGATAACCGCGTGCGCGACTTTCTATTTATAGCTGGACAAACTCACCCCAACCTACACCCCCATCACCATGTCACATATAATTCACGTGCCGATCTTCACACCGATCGAAGCGACTGCGTGCCTCGCCGTGATTAATATTTAGCCATCAAACACATTTCTTTTCGTAGTAATGCAGTGAGCTGGGGCCATTGGTGCTTGTTGATTCCCTAAGACTGTACTGCAAACGAGCGTGTTCCTAGAACATTTTGTTTGTAGTTAATTGCGATCGAAATTTCTTTGTGTTAGGAAGTTTATGCGAAATAATGTGCGAGCCATTACCAGACGCGCGTAAATTCGGTAAAGTTCGCGTGAATAACTGAATATATCCTTCAAGGTTTTGCGAAAAGGTGATTCATTATTTTATCAGAAATTTCACCAAAATTAATGTTTTTATACAAAAAAATAAACTGTATACATAAATATTTTAATAAATTGCGGTAAAATAAATGCATAAATTTGATTAATCTTCCAATTTAGGCGAACCCGTTGGCACCATGTGCCCATATCTTATATTAATCGATTTATATGTGTATGTATTCGGAACGCCATGTAAATCTTACGAACTAACACCCTTGCACCAATTTTTTTCTTTCTATTTTTGTACAATTCAATTACCAAAAACATGTTTCGTAATTTTAATAATGTATAAAGTCTCACTTACAAGGCCATTAAATATACATGCACTTAAAAAGCACCCCCGAATTTGGCAGACTTGTTCGAGCTTGTCGGAACCGACCATCGGATATAAATCAAGCAAGCTGTGACGGTTTTTACATAATTAATTTACATTATATTGATTAATGTATGTTGGCTATTTCAGTCTTACACCCATAATTCACTATTCTACATAAATTCAACATGTATTTTTCTATTAATGAATTCATACATACATTGTATGGTAATGGTGAAATTTGATATCGATATCATGTTATTGTTATAATAAATAATTCAATTGTGTAATTTAATTGTTCGTTTGCATTAATATATTAGAATTTATTGATTTATAAACGAAATTTAATTATTTTATTCACTATTAATTTCGGTAATTAGATTTTTAAATTAATAATAAGCTTCATTTAGGCTAATTTATTTGAATATAAATTCAAATACATATTTTTGGTTCATTATAATTAAAATCATAAAAATCATTTCAAAATACATTATAATATGGTTTGGCTAATCAAGTAATATTACATTCATTAATTGTAACAGATTGTATTTGTATAGGTAACTATCAATACTATCAAAAATAAAAGTTATACTCGAGGGTCAACTTTAACAGCTTAATTAATGTCGGTGGGAAATTGGTCTTTTTAATAATGTTTATTCATATTTATTTGTAAGTTTAAGAAGAAAATATGTTTTTAATTATTAATTTTTAAGGTTTGTCATGTAGTCTATTTGTAAAAATGGTGTACGTTGAAATGCATGTTGTAAAACTAACCAATCTAATTACACGAAACAGAGCCGGGTTTTGATTAAACGTTCATGTTCTGCGCCAACCGTATATGCACGTGAATGTGAACACACATATAAACATACATGTAGAGAATCCTGCACCCACACAGACATGTTTGAACTGGCTTGTGAACACGCTAATTGTAACGGAAAACGTACAAATGAGTATGTTTCGTTTTTTAATACTTTTCAAACATCACGTACTATTCCTGCATAAAATACATTCAGTACTAATTCATCGTATTTCCAGTATCCCGGATATATTGGTTTACAATTTGCAAATATAACTCACCGTCGTAATGTTATTAAATTTGCTAGAGCTACTGTAAAATTAGCTAGTTTATATAGTCAATTAAGGACGCGTTCCATAATTGTGACCACGGTTATATTTTTCTGCACACGTGATGGTCATGGGCTATCTTAGTATTACGAAACATGATTATTGGGGAAAATCAATTAATAGACCATGGCATAGTGGTTAAGACTCTCGTCCTTCACCCTGGAGGTCGTGGATTCGATTCCCGTCTATGCTAGTTTGCATTTTTAAAAAGTAACGTTCTACACATACAAACTTATAAACACATACATATAATTTATATAATGTCTCTTACTAACACATTTAAAATATTATATAATAAATAAATTAAGAATGTCAAGGTTCACAGACACGCAAACGTAATTCTTAAAATTGTCAGATTCGATTTAAAGATGGTCAAAGTTTGTCGAGTTCGTAATATTTTATGATTATTAATTCTTCCTTATATACATTGGTATAAGTACGTATAAAAATCCGAAGTTTAATAGAAATGAGATAAAAGTGTTATTACTTTTTCTATGAATTATTTTACAAATTGAAATGAAGTAATTTTAAAATATTATCCGCTACAGTTACGCCTTTGTTGGTTTCCCATTGGGACCACATATCACTCAACATATAAATATAACAGATTTATCAAAGCATACACGTCAAATATCCATTTTGTCCAAATCCATTGGTAATATGTATTGATTCCTACATATCGAATCGAACGGATTACTGACCCGATCGTATGTATGTACATATAGTTCCAGTTTTGATTGTAAGCAATCACATGGATTAGTGCCTATTGTGTGTTTCACAACGCATTTAGCGAATAAATAATTTTAATTGGATTTTAAAAAGGCTTCACTGCAAATTGTCTGAATATATATTTTCTACACAAAGAAATGTTTAAAACAAATTCTATGTGCCGAATACTCCAATTATTTGTGCCAATATAATATCTAACAAAGAAAAACTACATTATTACAATAATTAATTTACTGATAAGTACTTTAATTTTTTTTTGCAGGTATGTGATCACAATCTTGTCTTGAATATCCGTTACAATCTAGACGGTGAGTTTTATTATAATATTTATATATATACCAAGGGGTCAAATGCAAAAACAAAATTTCTAATACGTCCTTGTCAATGAGGAAGTTTGCAAAATTCGTTAGCGATATCCCGCAATTATATGCGAAGGTTATTTCGCAAGTGCAAATATAAATATTAAACGAAACTCAATCAAAGGTTAGTGAAATAAAAACCAATGCAAGAACAATAATGAAAAATACAATTATTTCGTCAATTAACTGAACTGATTAAGATCAATTACGTTAGCTAGTTAGTGCAATTTTGAATGAAGATTGTACACTGTACACATTTACAAAGTACACTGCAAATACACTGATTATTAAAACTAGTCAGCCTAAAACATATATTGCCGTTTTTCCGGAGTTTTAAAACCCTTTTTAAATATTTCAATAACGTACCAGAAAATATAAAATTATTATATAAGCTTATTTTTTTAATATATTTTCTAGTTTAAATATCCATCTAAATAAAATAGAAATATGTAATAATCCTGTTCGTGACAAGTATCGGAAGCGATCACAGATTGTCACCATTTGTCAGACGTTAGTGACACGCGTATATTTGTTCCCTTCATCTTGAATATGTCCAACATCAACGTTGACATATATAAAAACGATATCCAACATTCACCCGCCTTATGCATGCAACGAAAACGAAAGAAAAAGCGCAAAACTGTCCGAGTGACAGATGATAGTGAACGAAATAGAATTCGTTGTTGATAATGTAAATCTACCCTTTACATGATTTTTTTTTTCAGTGTAGACACGCCTTTACACAAAACATATACATTCGGAACTGAATAAAATAGCACTTCTTAACTATCCTAAATTGTATTAATTGTTGCAAGTGTAATTTAAAACACAATTTAAGTTATATTTAAGATATTTGCATTTGCTGTGAAATATAGACAAGTCTAACGTCTCAAATTCAAAAAATGAACGTAGGTTTAGATCAAATTTTCTCATACGTTACAGTAGATTACCACGAATTATGTGAAGCGGCATCCGACAAACGATAGAGGCAGACTTTAGCGATAACTTCCCGATAAGGGTTAAATGGGTGTATGTATATCCGACAAAAGTTAGGTTAGGCGCATAACAATTCATATACACTGAGAATATAAACGAGGAAATCGAGGAGAGGAGAATGTGTATTAGACAACTCTTTCAGATCATTAGGTAATATCGTGAGTAAACAGAAGTCCCGTGTGCGATTGAAAATGTTGCCATCAGCTGCTTTTTCGTGTTCGAACACGATTGACCTAAATCATACCCTTCATTCTACACTTTTACTTCTTTACGGTATTCCTCTGTGTCTCGTTCGCGAAGATAACGACGAAAGCAGAGACGAGAATATATAGGACGAATTTTAAAACGGGGGAATATCTACATTTTTTATATAAGCGATTCTTTAGTTTTAAAAGGTTCGTTCGTGATAAAAAGGGCAATTTTATGCGATGTTGAATATATATTTTAGCAAGAAATTCAATGTGCAACGTGAGAAAAGGCATTGATATAATATGCTTGCTCGAATATACGAATTCTGATTTAAGAGGAATAAAAGAGAGAATGTATGAAAGGTTTGATGAATATAAATGGAGTCGTTGAAGTGTGTTAGATACAGTTGAGAAAAGGACCATATTTATATCCGTAGTTGAGTTTTTCTTTCTTATACGTTATGTAGAAAATAATGTATTGTGATTTTGTAATTTTAATGGCAATTAGACTCCCTGAATACAATTCTCTGTGTGTGTGTGTGCGTTTGTATGTGAACGCCCTACAGCCAATACCATTCAACATAAAAATATAATGCCTTGAATGAAAAGGATATTTCAAGTTATTGAATGCATATCTTGAAAACGACATAAGTTAGAGAAAAAGTAAATTATATAAAAGTTCTATATTAATATTTCTATTACATTTCCCTAGTTTTTAAACTTTCTTATACGAATGTATATGTATGTATATGTATTGTAATCATGAACACATTCAAACTCATGATTTTAACGGAAATACACGTTTTGTCCCTCGCTGAATCATTTCTGACTATTTTCGAACTGATACCTCTGTGTCTGTAATCGCTCTAAATTATAAAAGGCCAAGAGGAAAACCTCCTTTTCTTGAAAACAATAACTTAAACAGAAGTAGTGGTTTTCTTTTGTTATTTTTACAATATCTCCAATACGGCTTGAGTTGGAGAAATAGTGAATAATATAAAAGTTTACGAAATTTAAATTTCTAGCAACTTTTGTTTGGAAGTTTTTTTGATGAATCTGTTATATAATAAAAGAATCGCTTTTTAAAAATACGTGTTACATTTACGTTTCCCTAATTAATATAAATGTTGTATGTAGTGAAAACTAAGTATATGTTCGAGTGACTGTCACTTAAGTATATTGTAATCATGAAAAATGTTGAACTTACTTTTTTAATGGAGTGCATATGGACTATTTTCGAGCTGAGCTAAACATTTTATCATTATTCTTAGAATTACAAGAAAATTCAAGTAATATAAATGTCATCTAATATGTTGTAGTAAATTTATATTGTGTATTATAAATGGCAACCATTAGTCCAAGACCCTAATGAAAGGATGTGTAATGGCACGACAAGTTTAAACGTCTCTTAAGACAATCATTTTTCACTCCAATTAATGTCACTAGGTAATTAAGTATTTTGTTTCTTTATCCCTTACAAATTACAGTGTGTTGATATTTAGCGTCTTTTTGCTACCACGATTTTAAAACTGTCGAAATAGATAGATTTAAAATTGTTTCGCTGCTTGTTCCCTAATTAATCCTATTTAAGAATTCAATTGATTGCAATCTTTGTCGTCTGCAGCACCGAAAAGGATAATTTGAAACTTAATTGGTTCCGCTTGCCGAAAGGAAAAAATACAAGTAATTTTTGTAAGCGCCTTTAGAGAATTGCAAATTTTCATTGGACGAAAGCGGAAGCAAGGCCAGGAATTTGCATTTTTACAACGTTTGAATTCTCAAAGCGGTGCTATATATTTCGAACGGTAAATTGAGACAAATTCGGTATAGACTAAATAGTGACAACGTCATTGCCGCCCGCGAAATATGAAATTGAACCTGTTAATTAAGTAAACAAAAAATCCAATTTTCCTTAGAGGTACGATTTCAGCAACTCTTCTAGTTATAAAAAATTGAAAAATATTCACTTTTTTTTTCTCTTATTTGTCAATTCAGTTTATTCGTGTTTGTCTTGACCATATTTCGCGGGCTGAAATAAGCGGAGGTTACATTTTCAGTCTATTACGTTCAAGACAGTTGAGACTACGTTATGATACGAACAAGTTTGTACAGGAACGCTTTGAGATGAACAAAGGAAGCATTATAAATAGCAGCATCATCATGTCAAGAGATGTTCTTGACAAGTTTTGGTCCAGTCAACATTCCACTCCCATCACATATTTAAAACATATATACTCCTACTGGCAGTAATTACACATTTGTCCCGTGGTAATCGGACACTTCCTTCCGACCGACCAAACCATACGATCCGACGAGACTAATAAGCCGCCACCAGACTCACCAGTCACCAACGTCGGACGAACACGGCGACAGCGACGCGACACCCAATCACGTATGCTAATCAAGTGGAACTGTTTCCTTCAATCATCCCCAATTTCGGAAACAGAACATAATAGTGTAATATGAAAAAGGTTGATTTTTTTGGTGATCCCTATACTTATTACTTTGGCAAAGGAAGTAAAAAGTGAACACGATATTAAATTATTATTTAGGACATTCTGCGCATGTGACAATTAATAAGTGTGCCAAGAGTCTGCTCAGCGAATTTAATAAAAAATGAAGAAAAAATTACAATAATTTGATCATTATTATTTAATTTGCCAATGTCCCCTGCTCCGGGCGGTGGGCGCCGCTGGAGTTTGGCATGGTGCTCAAAGGCCGGGCGGCAGCGACCCTTGGCATTGATCGCGCGTTCCTCTATATGTCCCGGTGCGGCGGCCACGGAGGTGGTACATCACCACACCCGCCGCCCCCCATATTCTACCCAAACATGTAGACACCGCCGCTGTACTATGCGACCAGCCTCTTCCCTGTAGGCAGCCAGGTGAAGACACCCCTATATAGAGTTCGATATCGTTAATAAGATATCTTACTCGCACTTCGCATGACAAAATGGCGCTGACCCACTTTCAGGCAAGGCCAAAGGGGCGGGGGGGGGGGGGGGTTGCTAGTGTTTTATAGTTTCTAAGTTCGTCATATATCGAACTATTAAATTGTTTATATTACCCGAAGCAATATTCGTACGTTTCTTTGTCATTGACATTATATTTTAATTCGCCACAAATAAGCTGGATGCATTGGTGCTATAGAAACGAAATTCCCGTTATTACTGAAACTTACAACATCGGGTTGAGTGTGAGGCCACTCCAGTTTATTTTTAATTATGTAGAGCACCTATATATGTTTCTAAATGTTGTATCTCCAAAAATGAAGAGCTCCCTTGTCGATTTCCGTTTTGAACAACATGTTTGCGTCTACTTTTAGACCATTTTAGATAGTAATATCCATATATTAGCTAAAGTTCTAATAGCAATTTAAAGTTGGTAGTCGTGTTCACATAATCCAGTGTGTGTAGGAAGAAGCATTTTAACTATAACGAATCTGTTTATGTTATCGCCCCTGCAGCAGCACTAGTACCAACCATACAACCCAATTTATTACAACATATTGCGTTCGTGTTGTTCCAATTTTCTCGCTATTTCATTTAGTTGTTTATCTTGAGAATAAATAACCCTATGTTAGCAATTGCAAAACTAGCATTTACTCCTCGTTTCTTTTATATACCTTTAAGAGGCAAATTGGCGTAGAGGATATTGGGTTCGGTACGAGGGAAGTAGGCAATGGAGATTATTTGTGTGATTGGCTGGGTGTGCGTGTGTCGGTTGCAGATTTTTCCCATTTCCTCATTAGTTCGTTTCGTTTACACGCTTCACTTTATTTCCCATTTAATTCACCGCGATTCCTGCAGATATCCACGCGCTTCCGAACGTTCACTGTAGAGTATTGTTTTTTCACGATATCTGCAGTGCCCTACACTGAACTTTTCACTTTGTACCTAATGTATTAAAGAAAGTATTTTCATCATAAAAATTATCGAACTTGACATTTTCATAGAAATATCCGTTTTGGGGGTCCTTGAAATCTGAATACATTTTAATTATTTACTCAATGACGTGGCATATATGTAGGTGTATGTATGAATTTATGTACTTAAATATGTACGTATTTTTTAAAAAATCCATGGGTGGATTTTTGTTTTATGACGATCCCTAGAATTCTTGTGAGGCCAAGTATATATATATGCATATTGTATATACCTATGTATGTATGCTATATATGTATGTATAAGAATAGTAATAATAAATCGTTTATTTAGTCTAGAAGGCTATATAAGTATGATATTATACAATATTGTAATTTAAAATTTATATTTATCCATCTAAATATTGCACATCATTAATAATAAATCTATATATATATATATATATATATATATATATATATATATATATATATATATATATATATATATATATATATATACATATATATATATATATATATATATATATATATATATATATATATATATATATATACATATATATATATATATATATATATATATATATATATATATATATATATATATATATATATAATAACATGAATCAATATACTATTTGCTATAATTTTAATTTCCTAACTTCTATTACTGAAAGTCATTAATCGTAATTAAAGTTCAGTATTAAATCTTTTAATATTCGTAATTTTCCTAAGGTTCATTGTAATCTATTATTCCTATATATAAAACTGTATCTTAGGTACTTATTTTATTTGTTGTTGTTGTATGTATGTGTGTGTGTGAATGCTGTTAAACCAATACCGTTAAACATAAACATTTGATGATTTGAATTTATAATTTATGTATATTTCGGATGAGAAATCCTCCTATTTTTATAAGGGATATTTCAACCACAAGTGTTTATTTACTCCTGTTATTTTTTAAACATCTCGAAAACGACAAGAGTTAGTGTAAATGTTAATCATATAAAAGTTACAGATATTAAAATTTCTAACTTTTGTTTGAAAAGTTTTTTCGAAAAATGTACCATTTACTGAAAAAGCGCCTTTGAAAATAGCCAATAATGTTTCATCCCAAGTGAAATCCACTCCTGATTTCACCACAGTTTCATTTACAGTTATTGTAATTAGAAAGGAATGATATATATTTTCATATTAGTTTTCCTAGGTAAGCTTAAATGTGGATTTAAAACAAAATAAGAATGAGACAAAAAATGCAGTGAATATTTGAATAGCTAAACTTTACAAATGGCCCTGTAACGTATTATGATTCAGTTTGACAACAGGCTACAGCGGCCGTTGTATTATGCCAGGTGTTTCAAAAGTGCATTGCGAGGGTGCCGGCAAGTAATAACTGCCAACATGGGGTACTCAAGGTCGTAAAAGACACACCAGGCATTTTCAAACATGCCGACACCGCTACATATCTGCTGCACGGGATAAAAATAGAATTGTATGCATCAAAGCTCATAGGTAGACAACACACACACACACACACACATAGAACGTTTTGAATAGCTTCAAGTGCAATGGTCGGGCTCTTTAGATTATGTGGGATGAAGAGAGATGCGTATAGAAGGGTGCCTGTCGGGTTTAAATTACAAATTTACATCTGTGGAAAATATATTTACTTTTATTGAGTGTATATTTCTTTGACAGACAAAAAAAAACCTGGGGTACCCATTACTCGCCTAATACTTTTTTTACTATTTATATAATATATTTTTACTGTAGTTTAAATTCATTCTACAGGTAAACAAAAACTGAATATTTTTCACTTTCTTTTATGTTTATAATTGAAATAATAAATATTCAACTATAATTACTAAATATGAATATAATTCTTGTAATTGTAATCAATTTTCTAAAATAAAAAGTGAAAATTTTAACTTGTTGACAAGTCGTTAATAAATTTGTGCTAAATATCCACTGAATCTTATACAGACTTTCTTTAAAATTGCATGGTTACAATTACAACAAAGTGTATTTATAAAACACTATGTTTAATAACAAGCCAGTAGCCATTACCTTCCTTTAAAATTGTAAAAGTTGTTAAAACGAATTAACAATTCGACGAATCCGTCTATAAATTAATTTACAAACGAACATATTGTTCCATGTATTTATTATATTTTGAAGTTAATTCAATGGATTTTTTCTCACAGAAATTCTATATATTAGTAATTAAAAAAATGTTTAGAGTCCAGCAGAGTTAGGAGATAAAATTGGTAAAGATGTTTTGGTATACTTTTCTATAAACACGTAATATAAATGCAACGAGTCCGTCAGGGTTTAGAACGCAAGGATGAGGGTGAATGCTAGAAGCGTGATAGCAATTAGTTGAGAAAAGGACCCTGAACGAACGTACAAGATTACATCTTTCGGTGTCTAGTTAGTGATACCCACAGAGACTGAATTGGAAGATATATCAACTAAGCCATGGGAATGATGTCAGAGGCTTTAAGTCTTCGTATACGCCAGTTTTATCTTGTAAAGTCGTTTATATAGTAAATATAAACAAATGAATATATTGTAAAGAACGCAATTCTTACAAAATTGATACAAATTCATTTTCTCGATGTTTTGGCCGCATTGTACAATATTTCAAAATTTTAGAGTGATTTATGCGATTTTCACAATGATTCGAGCCACTGTAATAAGGCTTACTCCAGTCCCACCACTTGTAGTAACTATAATAACATATATACAAAGCGTTCTACACATACATTCACACAAGCATATACATTTGGGTGTTTACATATACTGAAAGATACTAATATTCTTATGTGTCTAACGTAAGCTTCTAACCATCATATAACCGTGATCTATCTTGGAATCTTATTTCGAATTTTCACACTTCTTAAGCCTCGTCTGGTAACGTTTCTTGATCCATTCAAGTGTGATATCTACACGATCAACACGTTCATTCCTGCACGTAAACCCTCTACCTAACCCTATCTTGCCCGTTGTAAAGTAATTTGTACGATGACCCCACCCATTTCCCGAACCCAACGCACCTAATCTCCGAAGATAATCTTGTCTTTCAAACCCTTTCTCGGCTGTCGTCCGAACCATCCTATATTTATTATGGTGTACTTTCATTTTGAAAATAGTTTAAATTCGTTTTATGAACTCTCAATATACGTGGATTTTGATTTTCTTGACCGAAGTCTGAAAGTAAGTTTAAAAAAAATATAAAATCGAAAGCTTCACGGAAATACAATAGTGGTTATAGATATGTTTTCTATATAAATAAGATAATACAGCGAACTAAAGGCATTGGTGCCTGCATTCTTGTTATAGTGTTTGTTTTCGACTTTTTTGTAACCTCTGCCCTTGTATAAGTTGATTATATTGACTGGATGCAGTAATTTGCATATTTACTTTTTTTTCTTCTTCCTCTTTTTTTCTTTTTTATAAGCGTAACTGATGAGCTGTGTATGCAAATTCTTGATGGATTTACTACTATCATGAAGCCATTAAAGACTTCAAGCATGATTAGATTTTCTGAATAGCGAGCTAATGTATCAAATTATATAGAAGAATAAAACATTTTCTGATCATAAATTAAGTGTGAAGACTAACTTATATATTCATTTGGATACGTTTAATACAAAAACATATTATAGAATTGCTTGAATTCTCAATTGTATAAATTCTATACGAGTGGAACCGAGTACGCACGAAGTTGTTGAAGATCTGTAACAAGACAAATGTCGAAAGGAACAATGACGGCAAGAAAAGGTAGAATCACTCTCACAGGAATAGAACGTTACGCTGAGGTTTAAAAAGGACAATTTCTTTTTGCCAGTTTATTTAAATGTGGATTATTGAAAATTAAAGTGGTCTTCACTCGACACATACTTATTCTTAGATACTACCTGTGTTCGTTTGTACTGCACTGACTGTTCAGTTCATGATTTAACTCTCTTCCACTTATATTAAAGAAAAAGGATAAACTATGATCTATGCAAGAAATACAGGACAAACGAACAAATCTTATATTTCAATATCTTTAACTCTTTTATATTCATCACTTTTTCTCTAAATCATACCATTATCAAGGGATTAAAAATAGCAGGAGTAAACCTCCAGTTCACATATTGTTTCTAAAAACAAACAAACTTTAAGTTTCTTCTTTGTGTTGATATCAATTAATAGTCGAAACAATTGGAAACACCTGCGCAACAAAGACACAAGTAGAAAAAAATATTAATGGAAACCAAACAGTGTCATCACTTGCCTAGAAGAGGACATAAAAACAAACCAACTAAAAAAAACAACTAGCAGGACTGCACATGTTCGTTACGAAACGGGACTAATAAATACGTCATCGTAAAGCTCACAAAATGGCCGATTTGTTCTAAGTTAAATTTGTCACTTAAGAAATGAATATTCTAATATTAGATCTTACATAAATTATATGTAATTTTAAAGGGTCTGTCAACTGGTTTCTATATTAATGTATTGTCTGAACTATATTTAGTCTAGGGGCTCAAAATCATTGACGACGGTTCTGACTGTGTTCATTTGCTGAAATATTAATTGCGGTTACAAGATCTCCGAATATTCCCTTTCACGGGAGTACTATTCATAATTACAAGGTTTCGCAGGAAATACAGTCCACTTTTTACGGATCCAACTGTCTAATTGCATAATTTGACGGGGGGCGATTCTTCATGTATTTTTTTGTTAATCTACGTTAAATGCTTTATTTATATGGTTATTGATTGATTGACATACAAAACAGAATAGAATGCAACAATGCAATTCTATAAAACTGTTCACTGTTCGCGTTTACGCAATATTTAACATTTAAAACATCCAAAATATTAAAACAGCTTTTTTTCCATTACTGACGTGACTTATACAATTTAGCTTCTTTTTTTTTGGGCGAACAAAATACGCTGTATACCGTGTCTCGGAGTATTAATCGTATCGCACCGTATGGCTAAGTTTTTTACCTTTTCGAAAAGAAAGTAAAAATCAACTCCAGTTAATTTAACACTCTCTGTAACCTATTAAGTAAGTCAGCCACGAAATAAATTAAAGTGAACAAAGAGAAGTCGGTTGAGCGTACAGAAGTCAGGCTTTAGAAATAAAAAGAGGGAAAGATTTAAAATGCACAGTGTGACAACAATTAATTAAAATTTCTCGACATTTCCTTGCGTTTGTTTGAACGGCAGAAGAAGAATGCTCCGCACTGTGGACACATCAAGGGGTTCATGTAGAAATTCTGTATTCTTCTTTTCTTTAATTTGCGTTTGTTCCTAGTCACTAAGTTACAACACGAGTTCATTTAAATATTTAATCGAGAGTCACCTTTCGCTGTCGCCTGTGGTCAAATATCACGCACACAGCAAACCGAATTCATTATTTAAACAATTCAGAACGCACGTGGCGTTTCGCTACATATATTATTAGTTATTTCTTCTGATCAATACACGTCTATTAGTATTCTTAATTATCTAGAGATGGCATTTATCATTTCACTAATTATTGCGTTAATTTTGTCGCTGTGAACGTTAGCATTGTTTATTAAAAAATAAACTGGATTATTATGTATAATTTTTATTCGTGATTACTAATTGGCTAGCTGTGAATACACCTTAGTAAGCGTTTGGTTAATTATTGTGATATAAATATTGGTGGACGCTACTGTCTGTCGTGTTTTGGGTGTTTTATTCGCATACAACAACGGACCGGTATATTCCATTCGAAATCTTTGAAAGTTGAATCCTCTCCAGTCCCATTTGAGGCTTACTGCTTTATGTTTGGCTGGGCTCGATGCTGTTGTGTAGTCGCGCCGAATTTTTCGGGATATTATGAAAGTTTTGGTCGGTTTTGTAATCCCTTGCTTTTCATTTCGCTTGAACGCGTTTTCATATTTACAAGGTTCCCCATTAAACTTTACTGACTCTGAACTGTGCCTATGCGCCGGGTTTCTACGTCTTTTTGGCACACACGTTAGTACTTATTAAAATAACTCATTTTATTCTCACGAGTTCGGCAATTTCACGATTTGTACGTATGTGGACATGTCACCCTTGCGCTCAAGTACGCAAATACATATATTTAATTAAATGGTATTCTACCATGATGGTGAAATATTTTTCTATTGCAGTTATTCTCGAGTTCATGATTAAAATACTACTATGAGACTTCGTCGAAGAAAGTAAAAATATTACGTATACACAATAATGTTTTTTTTTTTTTTTGTTAAGAGCCAAGATTAAACTAAAAACAATAAATTTTCCCTCCCGTCGAGTAATGGTGTCAAATACATAAATATGTAAATGTATTTGGTGTGTATCGTGCGCAGAACATGCGAGTTAATCTTCAAAGCGCCACACGGGTGAATTACGTTAAAAATAGTAACTAAACCTCCACATATAGGCGACATCAGTCTAATTCCAAAATCCCTCTCTCTCTCGAAGTCGAACGAACACCTGTCAAATATATATATATATATATATATATATATATATATATATATATATATATATATATATAAACCAAAGAGTAGGAGTATGTATTTTAGTTTTTCAAAAACACATTGCTAGGCCGCACGACACGCATTTCCCCTTTCTGTACCCCCCTCCCCCCCTCATACGCAAATGGAAATTAAATGACACTCTCATGTGGTGTCCACGTTTTATCCATAAAAGTCCAAATATACATAACATACAAATTATTCCCTTTGATGTGTTCTACCTTGTTGAATTTTTGGGTCAAATTCACTTTTCATTTAATAAAACTAGGTTAACTTGTGAGCACCATGTACCCGTATCATATACAAAATACAGTCCACTCACCGATCCATATGTGTATGTATCCAGAACGCTATGTAAATCTTATTTACTAACATACACAACCCATGAAGTAATCGCATTCGATGTAAACAAAAATATTATATGAAAAATATAAATAATAACAATTTATATTATTATATAAAAGGCTCTAGAAATAACTGTATCTGGGCGGTTCGAATACTCTTAATCTGAGAATGTGTATAAGGCTCTACACTTGCAGAAACATTCATGCGATAATTAGAGCTCCCAATATTCCATTTTACGGAATTATTATCCATATTTATAAATTTTAACTAATATTCTACAGAAGTTATGTCTTTTTACTACAAGGGGCTGTCCATTATTGAAATAATTCATTTAAATTATTGATATTTTAAACTGTTAGTTTGCATTATTTTCAAGCATTGTTTCGTGTATTAATACAAATATATATTTGTTTTCATACGTCGCCGTCTAGATTACTATATTGGAGTTAAAAATCCCTAATTTGGACAAAATGAGGAAAGAATCCGGAATATTAAAACAGTAACTTACACAATCTTATTTATTCTAGAACATACAATGGTGTACGGGGAGTTAATCGCCCCAAATGGTGAATAATCATAAAGTTTGCTTGAAATTTAGTCTGGTTTCGTTAATAACCAAAATAATTCGCCAATGTACATTAAATATGCATACTGAAAGTGAGTTAGTGTACAAACTTCAAGACAATCCAAGTTGACAGTCCACAAAAACCCTAGACTGAGTGGCAGTGGCATAAACTACGCATTTTATGACAAATTGCCATGACCGAAAGGGGAATCTCTCCTTTATCTTAATTCTGACGTCAGAATCGTGGGCGTAACGCTTGCAAAGATATTACGTGGGTTGTTTAGTATCTTCTATGTATTTTTTTCTAAATATAGCGTTAATACCCTATGCGCTATTAACATATAGTTTATATTTTATGAAGGTCGCTATTTTTAGCTGTTTTATATTCATGATAGGAAGCTAATTGACATTTCATTTAGTCTTTGATGTTTTATACAGTGGCGTACTTTTCGTAACTAATTTTATAATCATTTTGTTTAAATTCGAAATTATTATTTAACCTTTATTCTATTAGTGATTGAAATCTAATAAAAATACATCAATGATAAAGTAGGCTAATGAATGTTTCATTTAGTCTTTGATGTTTCATACAGGTACCTAAGGGCTTTCAACTTATAAAATTAAAATATAAAACGTATTTTAATAATATTTATATATAGTATATTCCAGCTCTAATGAATATTCTGCAAGAACAAATGTTTTAATATAAGAATAACCTCTCTGTCTAACACGCAAATTCATGGATTATACGGATAGCATACAGGGGTGTAGAGAACATCAGAGCAGCAATATACTATGTAAACTACATGTAAAACTTCAATGTGAATTTAGATTAAGTTGAAATAATTATGTGAATGCGAAGGCCGTGTTGTACAAATGTAAATAATAAATATCCTATATTCATCTACGTAGATGAAGCGATTTTTTTAAACAAAAATAAATTCAAGACAAGATTATTGCCACCCTATTTTTAGGGAAATGTAATTATTTATTTTTTTGTGATTTTTACGTGTCATAGTGTGTTGTACACCCCTGAATCTACAACTTAGCATACATTATATTTGAATCAATGTGTATATTTTATCCAAACGTTGATCTACCATTTTTATTCGTATATACATAATTCATTCTATTCAAATAGATATCTAAGTATATCTGATTACATATTATAGTTCATTTGTCAAGATGGAATCACTTTAAATATCAATATATTCTTGTACGTCATCAAACTCATTGTGTATTTATACATTTTATAAATCTACACTATATATTCTTATACATTTCTATTTTGTAGTATATATATATATATTATTAGCTCGCCGTACGAAGTACCGAAGAAGCTAAAGCATTCGGTCGTGTGTCTGTAGCATTCTCGGATCAAAAAATTTCATTAACAATTTGTCTCGTCGCCCTGAATCCAAAAAAAAAAAAATATTTATATATACATATATATATATATATATATATATATATATATATATATATATATATATATATATATATATATATATATATATATATATTTATATATATATATATATATATATAAATATATATAACTGGATGTTAGTCGTCGCTCGACCAAATTTGTGCTTTCTACTCCTCTGAAGGTACCGGAGCGATTCACACCAAATTTGGTACACATATTATTTGGTGTCCCATTTGAATCCTTTCGCAGTTTAAATTCAATCGCCAGTATACTTTCCGAGTTATAGGGCCCCAAAATTTGTAGCCCCCCTTAACACTGCCCTTATAAAAATAATTAAAACACTCAAAAATTCTTCTAAACATTCTAAGATATTTTATGTCTACATGATTTTTTCATATTGTTAACTCAAAGCCCGAAAAAAATTATTAAATATTATAATTTTGAATTTTAAAATATGCACTAAAATAATTTTTTTATTAATATAATTGTAAGACTTTATATCTATAATTTTTTTTCAAATTGTTAACCAAAAGGCCATAATAATTAAAAACCACTGCTCGCATATCTTACCTAAAGGAGAGCTCTACGCATTGGTGCGTTTTACGCGTACCAAATCTTGTTATATTATCTCATTATACTAGATATATAGTAATAAATGTTTAAGGGTTCAAAGTTTAAACGCTATAAACATTATTTCCAAATGCATTGCTCTAATTTACAATTCCCAAAAAAATTGATGACATAGTTTTAAATAGTATTTACTCCAATAGAATCTTTTTATCATGGAAATCGTATGTATTGTTACCTATATTTGAATACCAAATGTATTGTTTCCCACACAAACTCGAACGCAGTCTTTAATATATATTGAATGTCTGGTGATCATTTATTATATTCGTAAATAATGATAGTAAAACAATCTGAAACATATTGATCCAAAATCGAACATGCCTACAAATCATGTATGAGACCCTGCCAATCCACTTTCCGGATAAAAGTCTGAACCTTCGCATTGAGACATTGTCAAAAAGCTCCGAACAGAGAAAAAATTGGTTCGAGAACAGCAACGTAAGCATTTATACGTATATGTCACATCGCAGGACACACACGAGCATCGCATCGGGGAGATGTCTTGATTCAGCCAACCCAACACAACCCAACCCAACGCGACGTTTACATCGCATTGAGCACTGCTAACACACTTCCGTTCTGGGTCAAAACTCAGATATTCTGGCGTCGTCTGCACCAGCGGTGACGTCATCACCCACACCACCCCACCCATGTTGTATTGGTGTTGTTTGTGCCCCTGCAGATACGAGACGCCACTGCGATCGATATCTCTGGTGATACACAGCCAAACACTTAGACCGACCTAAAAACATACTTTAATATTTCACAGTCTAGTTTGCACTGTTTTATGAACTACGTTGTTTTACAACTAAATACAGGCAACTCTCGGTTTACGAACAAGTTCCGAGCGACATTTTTTTTATCAGGACTCAAAGAATTTGTAATGAGATTCTATTATAAGCGAGTCCATTAGACTTCGTCCACGACAGTAATAAAAGTAAAATTTGTTAATCGTACGAAAAAAAGAGAAGTTTTTTGTTAGTCCGTCCCTGCGCGACTGCGTCAGTGGCCATGTTGCGTGTTTATACAATCATCCCTCTACCCCTCCTGGTTTTTGTAAGCCCTCCCGACCCTGTATCTGTTTCTCGGGCATCCCCAAGGGAACGTTATTCGGGCTCGGGATAGCCTGGGCGTACACGAGGCCCGGAGGTCACTTGTCCTCTAGTATAAGTTGACGACGAGGCAGAGCAGCAACGCCGTCGTCGATGTAATAAACACGATTCATCCTTCAAACAAGGACGTCTGAAGATCACGTCGCAGTTAAAATCGATGCCAGCCGCCGTGGCGACTGGACATTACGCATATCATATCAGGACCTACTTGGATTAATGTTCGGAACGAATTGGATTTGAATTCGATCCGACAGAATTTGATTCATAGGGAAATTGGATCGTTTTCAGCAAAATTCACATAAATAGTGAATTTTATTTTACAAAATATCCATCGACTCGTAACATTATTTTGTATATCTCGAAAACGACACGAGTTACAGAAAAAGTGCATTTTATAAAAGTTAAAGATGATAAAATTTCCAGTAACTTTTACATGACAAGTTTTTTTGAAAAATGTACCATTTACTGAATAATCGCGTTTAAAAATAACCAAGTTACATATTAATATTATTTCATGGTTGCAAATAATGAATATCACAATTAATACATAGTAGGTTAAAACTAAGTAATAGTCGAGTGAAGACACACACTTAAACTGGAAATAAAATCTAATGCAGAAGTTCGTTAGCGAAAACATTGAACGAAATGAAATCAGTCTCACAATTGCTATGTGTTTTGCCAAAGAGACTGAGTGACTGGCAAGTGGCAACACGCCATTTGTACCACACCGAACACAAAAGCAATCTCATTTTACGTTTCTGCAATCGGCATACTCTCTCGCTGCACCAGTCTGCGCCAGTGTCGACAGTAGAACAATTCGTATTGCAGATTGTAAACAAAGTTAGCAGCAACATCGCGTACTGCACCCGTACGAAATGCACTCATTTTGGTACGTTGTCGATTCCTTTCACCGCATAGTCTGCCACACCCATCAGCCAGACACACGTCTCCTCCTCGTTCCAGGAACTGCCCCTTTGAATAAGCTCACCATTGTCACTCCTATTTCTGTCCTTGTGCGCTGAACTTAACAAAACCAAAGTGACAATTCTCTCTGTCGCTGCTCGCTTGTCTTTGATGCATTTATATATATATATATGTATGTTGATAGAAATGAAGAAGCTCTCTCCCTCTATATATATATATATTTCAATTATTTTAATGTAAATTGTAACGAATTTCATTTTATATTCAAGTAGTGTTTGTGTCCATAGTGTCATGTTTATTTTGTATTTCCATTATATTTGCAAATAGATTTGTTTTTAAACGTACAGACAACGCCCGTTCTACAAAGGTTCGCTTTACGAACATTCGCTCTAATACAATTAATTTAATATTGTTTAATAGTGCTAATTATTCTTTTAATGCAAAATCATGTAATTTTACTGAATTTTGATAACAAACTAGATTTATTAATTGTGATTTCTAAGCTTAATTATTAATTGTTTCTCTGTGAATACACCTTAAGTCTTAAGTTGAGGGCCTTGAAACAATAGTAATTCGTAAATCGAGACTTATCTATATTATAGAAAAGATGATGCGGATAACAAGATTCCTGCAAATAAACAGGAATCCTGTGGGTAAATAGGAATCCTGCCCATCCGTAATGTCAGTTCTAAATTACATTTTGTTATTATGAACTTATTGTTAAGGAAAATGTACACGTTTCCAATATTTTGTACCGGCTTTACGGGATACAATGCAGTTTGTGAGTTAAGAAAAAAAAAGTTACGTTACGAACGTGTCCAGACTTGAGAATGGTATTTTTTTTTGTTGCTGTAGTGCATTTGTGTTTCGTGACGTGACCGCTAGAGTGGTGAATAGTTAATGCTTTTAAGGTGTGATATAAAATCAGTGTTTTATACTTTGCGTGGTATATATATAACACATTTTAAAAAACTAGGCAGTTGCCATTTTGAATAAATGATAAGAATTGTATGCGACATTGTTTTTTACGTAATTATTATTTTACTTGGGAATTATATTATATGGAGACTATTTTGTCTCACTTGTCCAAAATTATGATTTGCTGGATTTTGGAGACATTTTATTAATTTTGTCGCTGTGAACGTTAGCATTGTTTGCCTTAAAGCAATCTGGATAATTATGTGTATATGTGAATACGGGTGTAATTACTAAATGAATTGGTTCAAATTCGTCTGCTGATGTCAGGGCAAGTTAGAAAAATTAAATTAGGATAATTTTAGTCCCTTGTTAATAATAATCAAGTGTTATTATCTGATGAATATTCAGTTTCGCTTATTGTATGTTATATTTGTAATGTTTATACAAAAGGTCGGCCGACCATACCCGACAAATAGATAGCCCAGACATACAAGTTCGAGCGTGTCTGTTATTCTGTGATATACGTTTTAACAAGTGTGTATTGACCCCTGCCATGAACCAGTGGCGTGCCTAACACATATACAATTTACTAATGGATTTAACATTGCCCTAAACTAGATCGGTTCATATTCTTCTTCACTGGAAATTCGCAACTCAACGTAATGTAAAAACAAAACGATAAAATTATAAATGATTTCGGTGTGCTGTCAAAAACATATATGTCAGCTCTTGTTATCGTATTGTTAAAGCGCGCGTGTCTGTAAACGTTGAATTTGATTAGCGGATTTTATAATTAAATATCGTTAAATCACAATTGATGTGTTCATAAAAATACTGGACGATATATTTATTAAAATATTTTATTTATGTGACAGGTATTTATATTTGGGAATATAGTGGGAAATATTATTATTTTTAGATTCATTATTCAATATTTTGTAAGTTTAATTTTTTTTTTAAATATTTTATGGCATTTGGGCGAACGTGCGACGAAAACTATATCCAAAACAAACCACAGTAATACTCTGAAATTGTACTTTTTTGCTTATTATTTTATTACGGTATCAAATAATGTTTCTTCAATATAAAATGTTGATTGTTTCAATTAATATTCAACTTATAAATATAATATTTAATATGTATTTTCAATATTTATTTTCAATAACCAATGCGCTAGAAACACATCCGACGATCTATTGATGTCAAATGATAAATATTAAATTGACTAACACGTAGACGTCGTTCCGAATATAACTATATTCGATTCAGAGAGGGTCAAAACGTGTATTTCCGTATATATCGCGAGTTCCATTTTTTTCATGATTACTTATTACTGCGTATTCAAAAGCAAAAATAAAGTTTGATCCTTACGTACCAAAATAAAAGTTTGGTAAACGACAGTCTTACAGTTTTGTTAATTAAAAACTTTTATTTGTAATAAGTTTATTTGTTACAAAACAAATATATCAGTTATACGCAAACTAAATATATATTTATTCAAATCGCAGTGCAATTAAGCACTTTATGATAGCGATATCCGTAGGGAGGAACCCTAACTAAACATTTACGGAAAACCTATAGCACGTTAGCGCTAATCTGTAAAATGTTAACCAAACATTTCATTATCCCCTCTTTGTAGAGATACTACACTATTAATAGTAATAGTAGAGCTAGTTGTTAACAACGTACATAGCCCAGGGATACAATCAAAGTCTATTCTGTCTGTTTGATTTTCCCAAAACGTAAATATTATATCTGATGGAGAATCAGGAAGATATTTTGCTTGTTTAAACGAATCAACGGATTTATAATTTAATAATCATCTTAAAATACGCATGTATAACAAATCGTAGGAATTATTTTCGACAGGGAAACAAAATAGACTGAAATAATGTATATTTATCATTTTGCACCGGTTAACACAAATAGATCGGCTGAGAAGCGTATTGGTTATTGCACATATTGAAAATTATATTTGAATATATTATTAAGGGGTATATTAAAGAATCGTTCTATATTTAATATTTAAGAAACAGTATTAGAAACCGTAATAAAATAATAAGTTAAGTGGTAATACTGTTTTTTTTTTCTGGTGAAAACTATGTATAAGAAAGTCGAGTCCAGGCCACTCCATATTTATGTGATTCACTGCTATATTTTATACATGGCGTATAAGAAAGTAAAAACAACATTTTTAATATTAACTGAGTAACTGCGATTGTATTATAGAAATGAGTGATGTTGAAATGATTTCGTTTAAGTATATATGGAAATTTTCGTAAACTCGAATATCCGTTATAAGTTTATATATAGTGGAATGGCAGAGATGTTTTCTCCTGATAGTCGTTCAGTGGATATGTGCAAGAAATTTGTCATCCGTAAAGATGAAAAATGCATTATCTTGATGAAAATCGGTGTGTCGTTGCGCAAGACGTCGAAATGTTCATATTTTATAAAACGTTTTACATTTTAGCGAACTGTGCATATTTTATACGTATTTTAAGTGCAAAATATATAAGTATTTCTTATTCTGGTTTGATCGCTCTGCATGTGTGTGACCCAATAATATTCTTTGTTATCTTCTTGTTACCGCACGGAGATGTTGTTCAGGCGACTTTGGCCGTTTTGTATGTTTTGTTATAGGTACGTGTTTTGAATAGTAATGCAGGATGATTTGTGTGTATGCTAAAAGATTTATATAAGACTAGGAAACCAGCTTCTTGCAATCCAATTGCAATGTAAGTACATTCGCCCACTTTAATCTTGTTCAAACTGTATATTTATCACAAGAGGAAACGAGATATCGTTTCACCCAAGCTAAGTCCTTCTAAATATAACCATTTTCATTATTTTACATAAATGAATACCTGATTTCACTTAATCAAATAGAACAGGAAATCAGGCGTGGCCTTCACTCCACTTACACTTAATTTTCACTATAATTGTAATTTTTACTTTCTCATACACAGTAATCATCGAAAATTCATCGGAAATACACGTTTTAACCCTGAATCGAATGTGACTATTTTCAGAATGATGTCTGTGTGTCTGTCTGTCTGTAAACGCTCTAGAGCCAAAATTGCCGAACGTAAAATTGTGAAACTTCAAACTTAAGACATAGTCTAGATGTTCATCTCTTATTTTTGAAACCGGAAGTGCATGTTTACTTTAGGCATTTTTTATTCTATCTCCAATATCACTAGAACAGCTGCACTTATGGCAATAATAGTTATGTTCATAATTAAAGATATTACGAACAAGTTTTGTTTGAAAAGTTTCTTCAAAAAATATACCAGTTACGAATACTATTGCAATATTAAACTATATATCAATTATTACTTCAAAATATAGTAAAATTACATGCTTTATAAGTGTAATTTTACCTTAAAAGTTATGTAAATTTGTATATATTATGCTGGGTTTAAACAAGTAAAAATTAAACTAAGAATTAACATTAATAAGTTAAACAATATAAAACGTATGGCAACGTTCATACAGTAAATTAACGTTTTACATTGTTTAACTTATTTATGTTGATTCTTAGTTTAACTTTTGCTTGTTTAAACCCAGCATAAACAAGCAAAAATTAAACTAAGAATTAAAAAACTAAGAAGTTAAATAATATAAAACGTACGATAACGTTCATACAGTAAATTAACGTTTTACATTGTTTAACTTATTTATGTGATTCTTAGTTTAATTTTTGCTTGTTTAAACCCAGCATAAACAAGCAAAAATTAAACTAAGATGTTAAACAATGTAAAACGCATGACAACGTTCATACAGTAAATTAACCTTTTTACATTGTTGAACTTATTAATGTTAATTCTTAGTTTAATTTTAGTGTAATTACTTATTACAAAATTTATAATTAATGCGTTAATTTTGTAGTTTGCGTGCATTGTTTATCATAAAGCAAACTGGATTATTATTTGATATTCTTATTCTAAATTACTAATTAGCTCACTGTGAACGCAGTTGAATACTGTTGAAATTGTATATCAAACGAATAAATATTGCTTGTCTGTGCAATATAATTGAGTGAATTTAAATGGATGTAAAAATTAAGCATCAAGAGTAAATAAACTGTTGGGGGATCTAACAAGTAAGGCTGGATGAGGTTATAAGGAGGTGTGCGCGATGTGTGTAAGAATATAATTGCCAATTAAACTCTTCAAAGGCCAAACAGCTGAAGATGTAAACAAAGTTGAAGTTATTTTATTCTGGTACTTGTGGCAACAAAAATAGACGCTACCAACCAAATGTTACGTTTGATTTTCTGGCAGCCTTTTTACTTATAGTTACTTCATCCTAGAGCCCGCACGCCACGTCACCAATGTTTTTATTACAAGACGACTTGTGTCTGTGTGTGTGTGTCTGTGTGTGTGTGTCTGTGTCATATTTTTAGATGTGCGACGCATGCGCACTGCCTACTTTTTCGTAATAATACAGGTGGTTCGTACAAAAGGTCAAGCTCGGTCCCCAAACATTTGAACTCAAATTCCTAACATTGTAACATTGGGTGACAAATACACTGAAAAAAAAAACTTATCTTTATAGTTAATTAATCTTTATTTGAGCATTTCTAATTTCAAGAAAATATTCTTTTTATATTATTTCATTATTAATAAACTAGTCTATTTATACATAACTACATTATTTATTTGAGGTTTCTATCCTTTAAGGTAAATTTATTTAATAGTAATAGTACGATTTATTAACAGTAAATTCATGGTGCATTTATGTAGCTTATACAGTAATAAGATCTATTTATATTAAAGAAAGCTTATCTGGGGCTAGCAAATAAAGCATTTATTAAATATAACTTCATTGATTTGCCTGTATTAATTAATGTAAATCTAATTGAATAATTTGACGGGTGGTGATTTTTCTTATACATAATTTGTAAAGGTAGACCTAATCATGGATACACCATATAATTAAAGCATTACATACACGTAAGCGAGCAGTGAATTGTTGTATTCTATTCTGTATTGTTTATCAATCAATAACAATATGACTTTATCTCTTTAAATATCAAGATTATGAATGTACTTCCTGCTTCTATTTTATATTTGAATAGATTATTCAATACACATTAATATTCTCTTACAATTACTACTTGAATTTTGTCATTTCTTAATTTAGACGTTTTAATCAATAACCAGTGGCGATGCTAGACTTATGCAGTGACTCCGCATTGTTTAAAAGTTACAAATAGGTCAGTTTTTTTAATGTTTTGGTGTATAATAAATTTTATAGTGGCTTAGATGATTTTCGCAATGTCTCAAATCATTGGTAGTAACCATAGTAACAAAGCGTGCTACACATATATTCACACATGCATCTGGGTGTTTTCCTGTAGCACATTTTTGCAATTCAAGAATAAATGTCGACCTAGAAGTGGAAGCTTGTAATTTTAAAATAAAGTAGTTTTAAAAATAAGAAAGAAATGGGTAAATAAAATAGTTTGGCAACTTAAATTCACTGTCAAAATACAACATATAAATACATTTGGCCAAACAAATACTGTTTATAAATAAACTTTTCTGTTTAGTTTTGCAGTTTTAGTTATTTGAGTTTATATTTTAATTATATTATCCACTATGAAGCTCCCGTTTTTAATAATTAAATTATTTAATTCAGTTTATAATCAATTTTATTTTGCATGTTGAGGCGTGACTCATATACGTATTCACGAAAAGATAAAATGTTATTGACCGCTTTTCACCACTTTTATGATGCTTAAAATGATTAGTCAACTACCAAATTATTTGCACGCAATGCCCAATATTATTCATAAGTAACTCAATTATTAAAATTGTTTTTTTAAACGTATAATTTGATATTAAAATAAGTTAAATATTCGTTTCATTCGTATAGAACTAAATTTGGTATATACGACCAGATAAACAAGCATAGGTAGTAGCACCGCTGCCTTCAGCTCACCTTATAAATATAATTAGTGATTTTTTTTAATGTATTATTTTCTGGCCTTTGGATACACAATCTGAAGAAACATAGAAATATAAAATAACTATAATTTTTCGGTGAATTTTTTGGTACATTTAATTTTTTTCTAAGAATAGTATTAAGAAGGGATTGAATCGATTTATATCGACTGTAACATTTCATATGTGTTAACGTTGTGTAAAATCAATCATGACATGTATCTGTGCAAATGCAATTAAAACAATAAGATATCCGTGCAATAATAATTTTCTAATTTCTAATTTCAATGTTTTTTTTTCCAGGTGAGTTCCGATGCGGTATTTATGTTAAAAGTCTAACAGGTAATAAAAAATTAACGAAATAGAGCCAAGGCGATCAAGATAACAAAATGGAAGTGAGTATCAATCTTGATTAAGATCGTTAAATCTACAATTGCAAAAAAATAATAAATAAAAGATAGTTAACTTGCTATTAAACTGTCAATACAATCTATTTTTTACGACTGTTTACTATAAAAGGTCTGTAATTATTGATATTCGAATTATATATCTTTTTCTTTGTCAATTAAAATAATTATTGTTTATATTTACCTTCGAACTATTGTATATTAACCACGTAAAAATACAAACTTGAGATTTTATATCAAATAGCTTTTTTAAATAAACTGGAGTGGCCTTCACTTGACTTATACGTCGAATTATTTTATTTTGTTTTAATATTTTAATATGTATCGTAACCAAGAATACGTAAATGTTAAACAACTATTTTCAAAAGCAATTTTACAGTAAATGGTACATTTTTCACAATAAAAAATTAAACAAAAGTTGCTAGACATTTTAATATCTTTAACTTTTATAAGAATCACTTTTTTCTAACTTGTGCCGTTTACGAGTTATACAAAAATTATTCCGAAAAGAATCAGAATATATACTTGGTTAAAAATGTTTCCAGAATTATTTAATTTCAACACTTCTCTTCCTAAATCGAAGCTCATCATTCGAACCCTAAAAAAAAAGACCCCCTGTTTAAAATATACCTTGAAATATCGTGATAAATCAAATTTGAAATTGAGTTTTATCGCGTCATCTGAAATACGTTGATTTCTTTTCCAAAATCACGCAATCATTATGTGTGTCGTTCAGTATTTGACAGTGACAAAATACACGAAGTAACGAAATAATATTATATATGGGTCAATTGTTGCAATCAAGTATGCGCCTGCGTACTCGTACACAATTTACGCGTGTCGTGCTGCGTCTGTTTGAGTTTCACAACAATAAACTTTGGCTTTGTGGCAAGAATCACCTACTTAGGTGGGTAAATACGAAAACGCGAATACATTGTTGATGTAACTAACAGGCGAAATCGTAAGCGCATTCGTGCATGTCGATTTCGACACGATTAAATCAGTGCAAATCGTGATCCATGTCAGATTGCAAAAATGAAAAGTTTATAATGCGCTAAATTGAATGATTCTCTAGAGAAATATATTCTTTGTAAATATATATATATATATATATATATATATATATATATATATATATATATAATATAATAATAAACAGTATCAAATTAGGCCAAAGATAGTGAAGGATTTTGAATTTAAAAGTTTTGGTTATGACGGTGTCATTTCTGATAAGACACGGTTTGAATATCGTAAAACTTGCTGGCTACAATTTTAAAGTTATCTAGTCAAGCAGCTTCCCCGAAAGATGTTGAAAGTTTGCTACAATGTGTGTGTGTCCTAATCCCCTCGATAGCTATCTCTGGTGACATTTTCTATTTGCCGCGGTGCTACAGGGATATCACTGGCTGGGCTAGATTGAGAATCATTGTCAAATCGCATTTGGCCAGCGCGAACTGTCACATAAAACGGTCAGAGCTCTTTCGCATCGCGTATCTGTTCGATTCGATTCGATGCCCTGTAAAATGTTTATTTCACACGTTACAAAACCAAAGATCGTTTCTTGGTTTTTACTACTGACTGCTAGTCATCGTTACTGATGCGATAGCAATTTCAAATCGGCCACACGGAGCTTGTTGGACCATTTGATGGCTTTGCTGCTGATTGCTTCTACCGTTTTATTCCTATATTTACAGTTGCACTGAATGCTTACACCAATAAGAATAATAATAAAATCATTTAAAACGCGTGACGGGTAATACCGATTTTATTTACTCAATCGAATCGGATTTATATGACCGTTAGACCCGGATTTAAATTGTTTCTAAATAGAAGACACATTTACGGCTGTTGGTTGCCAACTAACAGACCTGAGACCACAATTCAACATTAAAAATATTTCGATAATTCACAAGCTCCAATCACCTACAATTTATTGATTTTAAATGACGATTCAAAACGAATTGAAACCTTGTTGGTCTATTATGAGATTTTGTATTATAAATCAAATGAAATTATGTCCTATTTATCAAATAATAAATCTTTTATAATTCAAAGGGAATTGTAGTCCTTTTGACAATTACAAACCTTGTATGTGAAATTGTGTTATAAGTCGTTAATCAATAGGAATTAAAACCTATTTATTATAAATCTGTTAGAAATTGGGAATTGAAACCTTTTTGATAATTTCAAGTCTATGAGTTTTGTATTATAAATGAAATGGAATTATGTCCTATTTATCAATTACATATCTTTTATAATTCAAAGGGAATTGAAGCCTTTTTGACAATTACAAGTTTAATATGTCAATTTGTATTATAAGTCATTAATCAATGGGAATTAAAACCTATTTGCCAATTACAAATCTATTAGAATTCAAAGGGAATTGAAGCCTTTTTAATAATTTCAAGTCTTTTGTTAAATTTTGTATTATAAATCACATAAAATTATGTTCTATTTATGATATACAAATCTTTTATAATTCAAAGGGAATTGAAGTCTTTTTGACAATTACAGACCTTGTATGTGAATTTGGGTTATAAGTCATTAATCAAAAGGAATTAAAACTTATTTTTTATAAATCTGTTAAAAATTGGGAATTGAAGCCTTTTGGACAATTTCAAGTCTTTTATGAGGTTTGGTATTGTAAATCAAATGAAATTAGGTCCTATTTATCAAGTTACAATTCTTTTATTATTCAAAGAGAATTAATCAAAAGGAATTAAAACCTTTTTATTACAAATTTGTAAGACATTATGAATTGAAGCCTTTTAGACAATTGCAATCCTTGTATGTATGTGAATTTGTGTTATAAATCATTAATCAAAAGGAATTAAAACCTATTTTTTATAAATCTGTTAGAAATTGGGAATTGACGCCTTTTTGACAATATCAAGTCTTTTATGAGATTTTGTATTATAAATCAAATGGAATTATGATCTATTTATCAAATACAAATCTCCTATAATTCAAAGTGAATTGAAGCCTTTTTGACAATTTCAAGTCTTTTATGAGATTTGGTATTGTAAATCAAAGGGAATTGAAGCCTTTTTGACAACAAACAATACAGCCTTGTTAGCAATTATAAATTTCGATGACTTGAAATATATTTGAGGGCTTGAAACCATATTGAGGAGTACGTTTTGTACGACGAGTATTATAGTCAACTAGATCAAATTAGATTTTAAATTAAGATTTTATAATTTACATTTTTAGTGTTATCATGTTTTTAAATCAGTTATTTATGCGTCTAGCCCTTCCCTGTAAATTAGAATGCGTATAGAAGAAAGAGCTGATAACATTGAATTACAATTTAACAAAATGAAGTACAAAAAGGTATCGAATAGCAGAGCCCAATCGTGTGAACTATGAAAGCGAAAAATGTCCGAACAACGTTCACTGGGCGTCTACGGTCTCCGTACAGTACGTGTTTGACCTTTGAACTAAGCAATTTGCCAGCTCAATTCAAGCTCCAATAATACGCATAGTGAACACGCACAGCTTACATTCCTGTTACAGACTTTTCGTTATTGTATTTTTAACTTATAAGGATTTGTGAGAATACGAGAATCTTTCGATTATATACCAGTTGTGGCATGCACCATGTGTCCATAACATATACAGAATTCATCTAATTGAGTAATTTAACAGGTGGCGAATTTTCTTGGAATTAAATTTATAAATACGAGAATTGCAAAATGAGGTATTTTATGCATCAGAGGGTTAACAAGCATGTTTGTATTATTAAGAAAATTGGCAAATTCTGTTTGTATTGATTAGTCGCGCAAGTTAGAAGCGCATGTTCGTTTACCATAATTAGAACATAAAGTGAGTTAATTAGAAAGGAATTATAAAACTAATTACGAACAGAGACTTCTTGAGAACTCTACTCTTCTAGTCGTACAACGCGCGCGTCAACTTCTCGTCCGTTATACTTCTATTTTTTTTCTTCTTCTTCTGCTTCTGATTCTTCTTCTCATCAACTAATCAAAAAAGTTCAGGACTACTCGTTTTTTTATGCGTTTTGCACACTTCATGTAATATACACTACTTTCAAACAATTCTTAGAAATATTTTCTATTTATTTATTTTAATCTTTTAAGTTTCCTGCAGTTTATGATTGAATTTCTACGAAATTAATATTTCTACATCAATGTATTAGTTGTACAAATTCTTTTTACTTTCTCATATGCAGTAATAATCATGACAAATTTCGAAACCGAATATGCACGAATAGAATGACTTGTATATGGTCTAGATGTACACCTTTTATTTGTGAAAAGAGTATTCAAACCGGAAGTGCTTGTTTACTCGTGTCATTTCTGGCACATCTCGTAAAACAAATTCTTGTAATGATATAAACATTTCTAGCATTTTGTAAAGGTCATTAACCTCTTAAGATGCATAGTTTTTTCATCTCAAATTGTAATTTAACTGAAAAATATGTTTATATTATTCTTGCGAAATGTTTATCTGTATCATGTTATGTGCATAAAAAAATGTTTACGGCGACTTTTTATTTGTTTTTTTTGTTAAATGCTAATTACCATGTGTATGTGAAAGTAAATACATTTATATAGAAATAATCGGTTGCAAATATTTATCTCAATAATGTGTGTGTTATCATAATTACGAATAAATAAACTCACAAATATATTATGTTTACTGCAATTATTCCGCATTATAAATCATATTAAAATCAATTAATATGAATAATAATGCATTGAGAAATATTTATCATGAATCCAACAGTCAATAAAAAATACATTTCCACGTGTACTATTCTTAATGGTTCACCCGCCGCTTATCTTTAGATGTATATTATTGCGGTATTTATCAAAAAATAATCTGGAGTGCCCTTTATTCGACTTTCTTATACTTAGTTTTCACTATATATGTAATGCTTTATTGTGTTTTAAATTGATTGTACTATTACAAACGTAAATATAACTTGGCTATTTATAAATGCGATTTTTCAGTAAATGATACATTTTTCTAAATATCTTTACAAACAAAAGTTGTTAGAAATTTAAATATCTTCAACTTTTATAAAATGCACTTTTCTGTAACTCGTACCGTTTTTGAGATATACAAAAATAAATGCATTTTCGTTTGAAACATTCTTTCAGAAAGCTTTACAATTATTAAATACAAAACATCATATTTTTATGTTCTACGGCATTGACACACACACACACACACACACACACACACACACATACATACATACATACACACACACACACACACACACGATGTAATTGAAAAAAGTAATAAATAAGTATAGGGATTAACAAAAAATTTCGTGATGCTAAATTTGAATAATGGAACAAAAACACATTTCGTACATCAAAACTCAAGAAATTTCGTAATAAATCTCGAAAATTATAAGTGTATGAATCGGTTTTTACTCAATACACAAACACACTATGTCATTGAAAATAGTAATAAGTAAGTATAGGGGTTAGCAAAAAAAATCCTGATTCTAAATTAGAATAATGGAACAAAAACACATTTCGTACATCAAAAATCAAGAAATTTCGTAAAAAATCGCGAAAATTATAAGTGTATGAATCGGTTTTTATTCAATACACACACACACACTATGTCATTAAAAAAAGAAATTAAGTATAGAGGTCAGCAAATAATTTCGTGATGCTAAATTTGAATAATGGAACGAAAACACATTTGGTATATCAAAACTCGAGAAATTTCGTTAAATCTCGGGTTTTATGATTTATTTTAGGATGGGTCAAAAGAAATTATAAAACAATGATAAATAAAACGTAATAGAAAGTTTTGTATTGGCCACAACCGATTTTTGTTGTTGTTGTTGTGATCGCAATACTTTCATTTGACTAAACATATAAGAAAATAATAATTAATTATTATTGAAAATTGTGTGTGATATATAAGAGGTGAAAACTTTTATATTATACATATGACTATAGAAACATTACTGGCAATGGTATTTATTTAGAAAAGCTAATTACGCAGTAGTTATTATTGAATCCTGTACCATTGTACTATATAATGTATGAACGTTATGAATCATACTATTTTGTTTGTATTGTTACAGATTAATTTACGACTTATCCTTGTGAGCGGGAAAACTAAAGAGTTCCTGTTTTGTCCGAGTGATTCCGCCGGTGATATTGCACAACATGTCTTCGATAATTGGCCCGAAGGTGAGTCATCTTATACTTCATTCATATTTTATAACTATGCCCAAAATCAATATTCTTTACCAAAGCCAGAACAGCTAAATATATGTGGTATTGTTTCTAATACACACACAATATATTTATGTTGACGTTTAATAATGATGTGTACGTCTACGCATGCGTAACATCGTATGACTACTAGATTGATACTAAGTCTGATGACAGATATATCTCCTTGAACTCATCAACGGCATCATAATCATCATTTCAACAAGTCTCGACTTGTCTACTTGACGTTGACACAGGCTTTTGCAATTAATAACGTTATATGTATTAACGTTTAAGGTTTATAATTGCTTGCCATGTGAGGGTGATAGAAGATACGAAATTACAGGATATTAATAAATTATTTGAATTTTCTAAACGAACAGACACAAATGAAAAATAACAGTCTGGAAAATAATAAAATGTTTTGTATCTTTGTACCCGGTTTGACATTGACCTATTTGGCACCTTTCCGAACAAGACCCATATTCTTTGTATCTATTGATTTTACAAAAAAAATACTGCAATATTTTCTTTATATATCATTAGATGTTCCAACAGATATAGTCTTAACTTGTAGACTGGTTATTCATTCGAGTTCTAATTAAATCGAATAGGTTCTAGTGCCGAAAAATGTCGTTATATGTGCGAGTGTGTATTGTGTAATTATTTATTTTGTTACAGATTGGTCCCAGGAGGCCGTGGCCAAGGCAGAGATCCTCCGGCTCATCTACCAGGGTCGGTTCTTGCACAGTAACGTGACGCTAGGCGCCCTCGGATTGCCCTTCGGCCGGACCACAGTCATGCACCTGGTGCCCCGGGAAAATCTACCCGAACCGAATTCACAAGGTATCAAAGAAATCGGATAGGCTTCAGAATTGAAATTTTATTCTACTTTTATTCTTTTTTGCTAAAGTTCACTGTAAAATTACATGTAATTATAGTTAAATTAGATTAAAATACAAGTAAATTCGGTAAAATTATATTGTCTTACTTGTAATTTTACAGTAAAAATAATGTTAATTTAACAGGTAAACAATACGAATAATTATTAATGTACATCTAATTACGTTGTTACAAATTGCAAATGATGTCACACAATAAGTCTTATTATAAAATTAAACAACGCATATATAATTTTTATGAGCATTTTGAAACATTCATTAAAAGACAAAACAGCGAAAGTTTTGTTTATTTTATTTTAGACAATGCTTTATTATATTCGACTTTAATTAAAACTACATTAAAACACAGTTAAATTTTTAACTAACCCACCAAGTTTATGTTAGATTACTTAAATATGGCATTGTTTTATACACTGTTATATAAAATACGTTTAAAAATGTGTTTCGAATCAAAAATCCTATATACTATTAAGTATTTTAAATAATTTACTAATTATAAACATATAAACCTATATACATTTACATATAAAAACATAAACGTATAAACATATTAACATATAGACATACACACACATATGAATGTTTATATGTATATAATATAATAATTGTATTTGAAATACGGGTATTTGAAAATGAAATGAAAATGACAATGTTTCTTTTCTGTTTTAGACCAACGACAAAAGAGTAAAGGGGGCAGTAGCAGTTGCTGTTCCGCATCATGCTGTATTTTGTAATTTTCGAAATTCTGCAAATTCATTTGTGAAATTTCGAAAAATCAATATACTTCGTGTGAAGACAAAGCCAGTGGTATTTTGGAAAATGCCACTGTTTTCAAACGGCTAATGACAATTTCAATTCATTTTTACATCTCATAAAATACCTAATAATTTAATTTTCAAATCCATAACCTATAAATTTTCAGTGCATTCTCATTCATAACCTCGAAATTTTTACTAAGTGTCATATAGCGATAGTGCGCAGCCGTTGTGAACAAATAACTGTGACTCGAAATAATAAGAATCGTTTATTTCTGTAATGTTGTGATATCAGATAGTGTAAGAAAAAGAAATGCTAAAAACTACGAAGTGTTGTGTGTGTGACCTGGGCATATTTTCTATTTACAGTGTTTCATTTTGTTTTAAGTATGCATCTTTAGCTAGTTCTTTTTATATTTAAAAAAATATATATGTTTTCTTTTAGGTTTATTTATAATGCAGTCATATTTTCAGTTGATTAAACATCATAAACTTGATTTTCACACCTTGAATTCTGATGTCACACAAAATGGCCACCAATACACAAAATGGCCGCCGTTTTACTTGAATAACAAACGCGAATAGTTAAACATTATGTTCGCAATATTTGACTTTCGTTATTGTATTTAAACATTAAGATTATTTATGCGACTGATGTCACACAAAATGGCCACCATTACACAAAATGGCCGCCGTTTTACTTGAATAACAAACGCGAATATTTAAACATTATGTTCGCAATATTTGACTTTCGTTATTGTATTTAAACAACATTAAGATTATTTATGCGACTGGTGTCACACAAAATGGCTACCGTTACACAAAATGGTCGCCGTTTAACTTGAATAACTAATGCGAATATATTTAGAACATGTTGGTAATATTTGACTTGCGTTATTTTAACAATATTTGAGTGACTTGAATGCTGATTTCATAAAATGGCGATCGTGACAGAAAATGGCGGCCGCTTAAATTCAAATAATAATATTTCTAGTTGTGTTATTTAATTTAAACAACGATTGAGTTTATGTAAGTGATAACTAATTTTCGACTGTTAATTTGATCATTACGTCACAAAATGGTGGCCATACAACAGTTTATTGGAATTTATTATTTATTTTAGACAATTATTTTAATGATATATATTATTTTACCTTATTTACTACTTATTGTTTGATAATTCTGAGACACACAAGATGGCGACTGTAATAACTAAATGGCGGACGGTGATATCATTGAATTAATTTGGAATATACACGTTAAATATTTAAAAATAATTAAGTTCCAATGCTAATTAAATATATATTTGAAAATTTCAAGGTTAATTAAGATACATGTGACGTAAATACCTATAAATACGTCAACCGTAAGCTTTAAATATTTATTTTATTTTAGTTTCGTTCAATTTTGATATATTTGTTTGAATCCAGTTAGAACAAGATGGCTGACTTATACAAAATGGCCGCTTTGTCACGTAACATATGTGTTTTTTGACTTAGAATATGACTGACGTTTATTTAATAATGTTCATTTTTTTAATTCCTGCCAATTGTTACAAATTTTGCACGTTTGTGTTTAATTATGTGTTCAGAAATTAGCATATTATTTTTATTGTAACTCATGTACAGATATTTCATTAAAATAATAATTATTCATATGATCGTGTACATTTTAGTAAGTTTTGCTTGATTACTTGTTTTTTTTTTTACATATATATATATATAATTTAAATAAATAAAAAAGATTCAGTATTAGTCTGTTAGTAATTGTATGATATAAATTTATATAAATGAAATTTACGGAAACAAAAATCAGAATTTGGATTTAAATATGTCTTTGATGCACTGTTTTATTTTATTTTTTTAAAGTTATATTACTTACAGTTGATTTAATCAAGTTCGTTTAGGCTAATTTTTACTTATTAGAATTGAGATTATGTGTCAAGTAAAAGAATTATCATTACTGACAACCATCGTAATATCGTTTAACGATGGTTAGTTATGATTTTTACTTTTATTTTGCAGACATATTTAATCCATTCTAATCAATAATAATTGGCTTAAAATGAACTTGATTTCTTAATTCAGCTGATGAATACGTGTGAGCGAATGAATGATGGTAGTGAATCTTCGGATAGTAAAATATTAAACGTGTTTATATTTTAATCTGGCTTTTTATAATCTAAGGTAGTAAAAAAATTACTGTGTGTGTTAATGGCTAGAATTTCAATATCTTTTTCAGTACAAAACAAATGAAATAATAAATTAACAAAATTAGTATATTTATTCAAATTTTATCTATATGATATTTCAAATAATTATTTATTGGCACACAGAAATTATGTAGTCTTTGTTGTCGTAAAACTAAATAACCTTTTGGGCCAAAATTACAATATATTTACTATAATAAATCATTTAAATTATCTAAATTGGGTTAAATTTGCATTTATAATCAAATTTAATAACATATCTAATGTTGCATAAAATCTAAACTAAATTTTCAAGGATACATTATAATTTTTCAGATTAATCAGTGTTTTAATTATACTGGCTGCGTTTAAAATATATGAATATTGTTAATTGTGTATTAAATACTGTTAAAATATCCAAAAAAGCCTAAAAATTGCTGCAATTTATAAACTAATATAATAAAACCAATACAAATTGGTGACGCTGAAATGTTTTATCATTTTTAACTATAAATTAGTTTCCAATTATACCAAAATATGCAATTATTTAATCAAACAAGCTTAGGGACTTCCTGTACTACTTCATGCTTGGCAAAATATTAAAATTAAAAAAAATATATTTTTTTTAACTATTATGGCATTTGAGATCACAATTTGAAAAATTGTTATATATATATTAAGTTTTACAAGTATTTGCAGATTTTTTTGACATAATAAAAAAAAAATGGCATATTTTAAATTTTAACATTATAATATTGAATATTTTTTATGGCCTTTGGGTTACCAATATTATAAAATCTAGTAGACATACAATTTTTTTAGAACTTTTTTAAGTTTTTAATTATATTAAGGGAGGCTCCTAATTTTGGGGCCCTATAACTGGGGAAGAAATAATATCTGAATAAAAGGTATTGCGGCATTAGCGCACCTATGCTTGTTTGCTCCTATTGCATATTGCAACAGAGAATGTAATTATTGTATAATTTTTTATATTATCCAAAAAAGCCTAAAAATTGCTGCAATATTTTAGTGTACAACTGAGCAATTGAAATAGCCGACTTGAATTTCTGGTTAGATTTCATGTAAATTAAAAATAATGTAATGGGCCAAAGGGTTAAGCAAATTTTTATTTAATAGTTGTGAATAATATTTTGGCAACAAAGATGTACATTCAATGACAGAAGTTACCCAATGTACACTCCCAAATACGAAAAAGCTTATACATAGAAACAAAATAAAGTAAGATCAACAAATATTTACGAATTAACTGATAATTTAACATTAACAGTAATTTAGTGAAATTAACTTATTATCGAAAATATAAATCATTTATTTTTTATGCATTGTATATTTAATCTGAATTGATTTCTTCATATTTTCACAAATGTATCATAACCTTTCGCTTTCTTATTTGTTTCCTCTCACTAATACGCAGGACGTTCAAATAATGATAATCTTAAATAAAGTATAAAAAAATGAAACTTTCTGTACATAAAAAAGTCCACATAAATATATAATAATAATAATGATATATATATATTATACGTGTCAGATGTAATAACCAGGTGTTGTTATATTTGAAAATTATCTGTTTATAATAGTGTTAAATAAAATTATCATTCTATTTGGCGAAAGTGTAATTTTTATCAACAACGACATGTTTTGCTTTCTGTCTAACAAAAAAACAGATACAATACGAATTAAACAAAGAAAGAAAAATGGCGGCACTTATTTCAACATAAAATTGTACAGAGTGATTACATATAAATAAATAAATAGTAATATAAATAAGGACAGCACAAAATTTACTTTAGTTTCTATATATATATATAAAAGAAATTCTCATTATTTTAGTGATTATTTTGTGCTGAACTTATATGAAATTCCATTATTTCAAATATTATTATATAGTTGTTATAAAAAAACATGACATTTTAAAGACTTATGTTTGAAATCTGATGTCTATTTAGTAGGTATATTGTAAATATATTAGTCATAATGAAATGTATTTTTGTTCCCTATAATGCGATGTTCTTATTAAGAATTTTATTCTGCAGAGATAAATTTAGCGTATAGAATAAAGTTGATATCATACATAATACCGAATATTATTCTATCCACATTGCGATTCTAAATATTAATGTTAATTCAATAAACCTCGTGCACTTCCACAAAATGGACGTGGAAGTTTTGGTTTGTAAATATACGAAATTATTTAAATTGAGAATCGCAATGAATCTATCCTAATTTTAATAAAAATAGTTTTTATATAACATCCTAAACCAAATCCTAGATAATGTATGAAAATAGTTTTGAATCTTAATAAATTACAGCACTAATGCAGAGAATTTATTTTTCTCATGTAGCAACACTGGGGCGCCATTTTGTTCTAACGATATATGACCACTATAACTCAATTTGGATTAATACCCCAATTAAACTATTTAGCTAAATAATAACTGTATTTCAAGAACTAGTGTTCCAAAAACATTGAAAGTTAATTTTCTTTCATTAATACTTATAAATTTACATTTTGTTTTAAATATTTGAGTTGAAATCGTTACTACATTTAAGTAAATAAGAAAATATTATTCTTTTATACTACTAATAGCTATTAAGTACTTATATTACTCGTTTTATTACATTTTCATTCAATTTAATTCAGAATTATGATTACTTTCATTCATATATATAAGGTTACCGCTTAGTGCAAGTTTCCGCTTGCGCACGCGTTCTATTAAGCATTATAAGAATGCGATCACTTGAAGCCTCCAATCACAGCGTGTCTACTGAAGTCACGCGCACTGTCTACCGCCTGTGATTGGTCAGGATGCGTAATGCTGTTTTGTTTGTGGTTCAACAACTTCCGTCCATTTGCTAATGTTTGCAAAGCGTTAAGAAAATGGCTGATAATGTGGATATCGATTTGTACGCTGACGATATTGAGCAAGATTTTGCACAGGTATTTTAATATTTTCATATATATAAATACGATAAATGTGATTGGCGATCCATGATTTAGTTGTTCAAGGTTAAATTTATCGTTTATAGGGTGTTATAAGAAAAACCGGCGAATTTATAGCGGTGGTTGTTAGGATATCTGTTTTTGTTAAAATTTATTTTATTGTTGATTGTAATTGTAACAAGACTAGTTTTTTTTCTGGGGTTATATTTTTATTTTAGATATAGGGCGTTTCGTTTGAGATATTTTTTGATTTGAATTAAATTGTTTTAGGATGAATTTGCAGGTGATGGTGTAGATCTGTACGACGACGTTATTTCTGCGGCGCCCGGTAATGAAGATAATCCGGATGCTCCTCATCACAATCCCTCGGGTCCCTCTTCAGGCTCGCAGGAAGAGACAAATGGGGCTCCCCCATATCATCAGCACGGGAACAACATTACACCAAATACTATAGGTCGAAGACATCAGTTGTACGTTGGAAACTTGTCATGGGTCAGTTTGAATTTCATTATTTATTAAATAATTATTTAAAAGTATTAATAGAGTTTTGTGGCGAGTTAAGGTCATAGGTGCCTGTACCTATGCTTGAGTCGACAATTAATGATGTGAACAGTTACATAGAAACCATTAACTTAAATATATTATTTTTGTTTTCAGTGGACGACAGACCAAGATATAACTGACGCAGTCTCCGAATTGGGTATAAGTGACTTCTCCGAAGTGAAGTTCTTCGAAAACCGCGCGAACGGCCAATCAAAGGGCTTCTGCGTCATCTCGTTGGGCTCTGAGCAGAGCATGCGCCAGTGCCTCGAGCGCCTCCCCAAAAAAGAACTCCACGGCCAGCTCCCCGTGGTCACCCTCCCCACCAAACAAGCCCTAAATCAGTTCGAAAGTCAGTGCAAAACCCGGAGCACTCCCTCGACGAACACGGGCGCTGGCGGCCACCCCCGCGGTGGTGGACCCGGCCCCGGGGGACACCATCATCAGAACCAACATGGGCCGCCCGGTCACAACCAACACGGCCCCCCACGAATGGTAATGAACTCACCGCAAGGGATGCGGGGGCAGATGCCCCCCGGTATGCAACCACCTAGAATGCAAGGGCCGCCGCCCATGCATAGTGGTCCTCCCCCACCTAATCAGGGTCCCCCTCCTCGATTCCATCAGCCCCAATGGAACGGGCCGCCTAGACCTAATGGGCCGCCACGGCAGGGGCCGCCGCAGGGACCCCCGCAAGGACCGCAACACCGGCCCCCCAACATGGCAAGTTTTAACAGAAATGTGTGGGAATTTTTTTATTAAGCATTTTTCGCACGCACCGCTTGTTTAGTTTTGTTCCTAAAGCGACCTTATTCGGATATTGCTTACGACAAGGTGCGAGAAGTCTACAATGCATGTAATAAAATAGTTTGGTTATGGTATATTTAATAATTATTTGATTTTTCTAGATGTATTTTTTTTTTAAACTAGTTGGTAATTTTGGTTTAGTGGTCCATATTTAAACAGTCCCCTAATTTAGTTGCATAATTATATTTATTATTATTTCGCTCTAACACTGCAATAATGCATTTATTTACTTATTTTAGTTGGTATTTATTAATCATAAATTTAATTTGTTCACTATTAGTTCCAAGGCCCACCGCAGGGTCAAGGTCCGCCTCGTGGTCCCCCCAATCAGGGACCCCCACAAGATATGCGCGGAGGTCCCCCTCGGCCTGACTGGAATCGGCCGCCAATGCATCAAGGATTTCCGCCACAAGGTCCTCCACATATGCAAGGTCCACCTGGACCTCGAGGACCTCCACAAATGGGTATGCCGCCAGGCCCTCCACAGGTAATTTTCATATCATTAAATTTAAACAATATTTTAATGATATATTCCTTTATTTAATTATGTGTTGTTTTTTGTGTTAGGGTCCCCCACAAGGTCCCCATGGTCCCCCAGCTCCGCATGTAAACCCTGCGTTCTTTCAACAAGGTGGAGGACCACCACATCAACAACCCATGCAGCATCCAATGCAGGGGCCAATTCCACAACATGGGCCACCACACGGGCCTCCACATGGACCGCCGCATGGTCCTCCTCATGGACCCCCGCATGGACCGCCAATGGGACCTGCCAACGGACCGCCGCACGGATATGGACCACCACAACCAGTACAAGTAATAAAGAAAGCTAAATTAATATAAATAAAAATTCGATTTCAATACCTATGTTCTTTAAATTATTTTTTCAAAACCCAACTTTTAATAACGTTAAACTTTTTTTTCTTTTTTTAGCCACCCTACAGTGGCCCGCCTGGCCCGGAGCACCGGCCTGAAGTGCCCCCGATCTCCGAGCAAGAATTCGAAGACATCATGGGCCGCAATCGTACGGTGTCTAGTTCGGCGATAGCTCGCGCCGTTTCTGATGCCGCTGCAGGCGAATATGCTTCCGCTATCGAAACTTTAGTAACTGCAATTTCGTTAATTAAACAATCAAAGGTTGCGAATGATGATCGCTGTAAGATTCTCATTAGTTCTCTACAAGATACGTTGCATGGGGTGGAAGCGAAGAGTTATGGGTCTGGACGACGGGATCGGTCTAGGTCTAGGGAACGGTCGCATAGAAGGACTCGCCGCGAACGATCTTCATCTAGGTGAGTTTTTCATTACGAAAATTATTATAATTTTCTTGTAACTTATTTTTAATTTTAATATCTCTCATGGACTGGTATCTTCAAATAATCAATTTTTAGTTGTTATAATAAAAACAAATAAATTTATATCGAATATTATTAATTAATTAAGTGTACTTTTGCATTGTTACGTTCTCGATTTTTGTGGATTACATACATTTTTAATAGGAGATTTGAAATTTAATCAATACCTTAGATGACGTATAAAGGGAAGTATGTTATTGTGATAACAATCATGATAACATTTTGAGCATTCCTGATTTGATTTTACGCAATAACGTAAAAACTGAAAGAAATGCACCAATTTTATTAAATCAAAAGCCAAAGTGATAGAAGGTTTACTCTAGCTAATTTTTCATTACGTCGAAAACGGTACGGGTAATTTTTTATTTCTTTTGTTAATAATTTATATTATTTATGGTTACCATATTTCATGGTAAGAGTTCGGATAATACAATAAAACTCGTAAATATAAGCGATTTTCCAGTAAATAGTGCAATTTTTAGAAAAACTTATATATATATATTTTATTTTTAATCGTTCCGTAGCACATCTAAACTTTAACTACCGGTTAAGATTGTCTTCCAAACTACATAGAATTTTTAAATTTTATCTTCAACAGACGTTAAAATTTAAAATCTTACATGATGTCTATACTTTTTTTTAGATTTTCACTTTTGTCCAACGTAAATAAAACATTAAATTCCTTTTCACCTTCCAAAACACTCCATAATTAGTAATTTTTTAGTAATCAGCTAATATTTGTGAAACATAACAATGCAAAACGTATATTTAGCCAATAATCTCGTAGTTTTCTCACTTGATCGTTGAATTCTTTTTCAATTTGTAACAATTTGATATAATCTAAATGAAAATTTGCTCTTGGTGACTGGCAGGTACCGTGACCGCAGCCGAGATAGAGACCGCGATCGCGACCGTGATCGTTACTACGCAGATAGTAGCAGCTACAGTCGTGACGCGAGAGAGCGATCACGAAGCCGGGGCGGCGGCGCACCCGCGGACCGAGAACGGGACTACCGTGACAGAAGTAGAGAGGAGAGGTAAGCACTGTCCCTCAAAACGCTTCATTTACAAAATAATAAATATATTTGTTTTATAATATTACACTTTATAATAATTGTCGATTTGAATTGTCTGTGAGGGATTTTAATAATTAATTGTTTAGGCATTATGTTAATTTAAAAACAGTATGGGTGGTTTATTATTTTATCACCTTTACCTGTTAAGACGTTTATTTTTACTTACGAAGTAATAAGTAAGTCTTGTAATCATGAAAAATGTTGAACTCGAGATTTCAACGGATATACATGTTTTGACCTTCCCTGAATCAAATGTGACTATTTTCGGAATGACGTCTGTCTGTCTGTGTGTCTGTAAACGCTCTAGAGCCAAAACTGTCGAACCTAAAATTATGAAACTTCAAACTTAAGACTTGTATATTCCCTAGATGTGCACCTTCTATTTTTGAAAAGAATATTCAAACCGGAAGTCTATGCATTTTTTGTTCTATTTCCAATATCACTAGAACGGCTACACTTACGGCAAAAATAGTTATGTTCATAATGAAAGATATTAATATTTCGCACAACTTTTGTTTGAAACATTTCTTCAAAAAATGTGCCAGTTGCGAGAAAAATACTACGAAACATTATAAATATCTTGTTTACGTTGCCATGGATTCGCATGTAGCCTATAAAATCAGATCACCTGCTATTTTGACAGGAAAACAAAATAGACTCAATTAGATAAATGATATTAAGTTAGGTAAACGGCAGCCTTAATGTGAAGAATACAATTTATTTTCTCTAAACTTTAGAGCGGTGAAAACTTCTCCGCCAGAAGCAGCCGATCCAAGTGTGGAGCCATCGTCAAAATCACGCTATTACGATAGTCGTTATCGTGAACGTGAGTCTAGCCGACGTGACTCGGAACGTGACCGTGATCGCGACCGTGATCGTCGTGACGACGGTCACCGGTCACGCCACTAACAATTATACACCTAAAATTTTCTCTTTATATCAACGACCACACTTAATTTTAGCACACAAACTTTATAGAATATTTGTTTTTCCTTTTATCTCTTCTCTCGGAAATTATTTGTATTTTCAAGTAGTCTGTAAAATTAATTAACTCCATCATCTAATTAGCGTAGATGTTTTAAAATGTTAATTAATTATTTTTTAAGTCTAACTTGTGTTTTTTGTGCACATTTTTCTCTGTATTTGTAACGAAAAGTTTGTAAAACTCCGCAACAATTCGATGGCGCATTCGTCTGGATTGGATATCCAGAATGGACGAAATGGACAACGGCCGAGAAAGAAGAATGTATTTGACAAATTGAATTTTGAAATGAAAAACATTTGTGCAAAATATTTGACTGGATTTTATTTTACTTTTAAGTTATATATCGAACTTTCTTATTTTAATTTTTGTCCACCTATTCTGTGTTCATTTATAATTTACACGGATGCATCCATATTTGTTTTAAATGGACTTATCGCATTTTCAATGCCATTTGGAGTTGACCCGTTATCGCATAAACGCTGTATTTTTGACGGCATGGGGTTAATATAGATCCATCCCTTTTCATGTATATAGTTTTTAAATATTTACAAACGCGTATTAATCATATTTAATTATTCTAGTTGAATTTTATAATATTTGTACCATAACTGAATATTAATTGCATTTATTTTGTCACAAGATTATTTTTTAAGTAATATTTTATCTGATATTTATTCCAATTTAAATCTACTGGTCGCTTAACTCTTATACGTAATATTCCGTTTGATGGAGTCTATAAGAATTGGTGCGACTAGCGAAAAGTTAAAATACTTTAAATTCTCTAATATTGTTTTACTAATTTTTATTAATTATTTCAATATATAAATTGACAAAACTGAACGAGTTTGTGATGAAGTTTATTGTTTATTTTATTATTTTTCTATATATTGAATATGTAGTAATTTCATAATTACTATTATTGAATATTTGAATCATTATTTTTACTCTTACACTGTAAAAAAAGTATATTTACAAGACTTCTAATGTAAAATAACAGTTAAAAATAACTATACAGAAATATGTTAAATTACATTAAAACTAAAGTAAATTTACTAAATTCAATAAAATTACTTTGATTTTAATTGTAATTTTACATTAAATGTCTTTATTTACATATATATATATATATATATATATATATATATTTTTTTACAGTGTAATATAGCTTGTTTTATATGATTTTCTAGATAGGTAAGTGAAAACATGTCACTGGTAATTTACCAGTAAGAAAACACAAATTACTATTTTGTTACTAGTAAGGTAATATATTTTCCAGGAAACACATCAAAGTTACCGTTTTTAATTTGTTTATTATTTTGTCACGAAACTTACCAGTGAGGTAATATATTTACCAGTAAGATATCTGTAATATTACCGTTTTAAATTGGGTAAAATTACTATTTTGGCAATAGTAAGTTACTGGAAATTGGTAACTTACAAAGTAGTCAACGTATGAATAAATATTTTTTTAATTACTGATTACATAAGTTACTTATTAGTATATTACTATTTTGTCTGAATTTTATTTAAATAATATTAATTTTTGTGTTACAATTGATTTATTGAAATTAATTTGAAAACAAACAAAACACAACAATAATATTTAGAAATAGAATATATGGTGCAATTTTAGCAAAGCGGAATTGTTTAGAAAATTTGTAATATTTTGAGATAATATATTTGTAACTTATTGATTGAATATAAATTTTGTTTTATTAAATTAATTAGCTATAGGAATTTAAAAAATATTCAGATTTTCTTTACAGAATTATATTCTTGCGCAAAATCGCACCATAATACGTTGGTTGGTGTTGCGGTCACAGAGACCGCTAGTATAACATGTCTACACTAGTTAAGAAGGACTAAATTATTTATTTTCCAGTGAAAATAAACAATATAAACATATTATTTCGTATGTGGATATTATCCGTTAAAAAAAGTTTTATATATATAAAATTTCTCTTGAAAATAATAATTGATGTAAATATGACCAGTTTCAGTCACTATAAATTTAATTCTTGAATTTGTAGTGTTTTATATTTACAATAAGACTGGATATTATTTTAAGTAATAACTTTAAGACATAAAACTGGTTATAATTATAATTTTTATTTGCCAATTTTATAATATTGTCAAATCTAAAATTTGAATGCGATCAAAAATACTAATAGCACAATTATAACTTTTGTGATAATTCTCCACGTAGTACTTTGAAAAGTACAGTAAGTACTACTGTATGTCTGATACTGATCAGTATTTAATCTGTGATACTAATCCAGTAATTTGTACATATTTGTGTAACATATTTCTCATTAGTTATTTTTAATTATTTTGTTTTACTTTCTTATTATTTTTATTATATTTGTTGCCTGATGACAAGTACAAAGGGAAAAGACTGCCAGTTTTTTATAACTCAGTTATTATAAAACGTTAATTTTCTATCGAGTTAATTTTAAAATTAATAGTTTTAATTTATTCTAACTTTTCATTTATTAACTAATAAGCGAGATCAATTTTTTGTAATTTTATACAAGTGTAAAATAGTTTAAATCGAAAAAAAAAAATTAAGAATACATTTGTTTATCGTGATAACTATTGTTGCCAATTTAATATTAATTATAGTTTTTAGAATCAAACATAGTTTTATTTTGTTAGCATTCTTATTACAGTAATTTTCCAGCAATCTTCAAACTGGGATACAACAGGTAATTATTTTTCTAATCTCAAATATACAAAATAATTTAATTGTTCTACAAAGCTATTCCATTTAAGATGTTTGGTACTTATATAAAACTATATTATATATATAAAAGTGCATTACGTATTTATTTCTTTATTAAATTATACTGCAAATATAATTTAAAGAACAGGTTCTACAACGTATTTTCCCATAATTAACTATTGCGTTTGAAATTAATAAAAAACTACTATTATTTAATGATATTTTGTATGGGAATTCAATCGTTGAAAAGTTATATTGTTAAACGTAATGTAAACCAGGCTAAGAAACATATTTTTTCTTCCATTACTGGGTCACTTGTGCAACCAATCCAGAGCCATAGACCGCGCATCGAATTTCATGTCTACGGCCCGTGATTAGTCAGGTTGCAAATATGAGCTTCAATGTTTGGTCAATGTTAAATTACATGTTTTAAGGTTATAGATAATAATCATTGTATTGTTTACATATTTGTTATCTAATATACAATGCACATGTGGCTGTATCAAATGTGCAACACCAAATACTAGCTTTATAAGTGATATTTGTGATTTTTTACTACTTTAAATATACAAGTATTTAATCAAATATGGGTAGAAAAGTTACGATTGCAGCTACTACGTTGAATCAATGGGCATTGGATTTCGAAGGAAATCGCGAACGGATTCTTCAGTCGATTTTAGAAGCTAAAGAATTGGGGGCTACCTATCGTACGGGGCCCGAGCTGGAAATATGGTAAGTGCATTTATTATAATTTAATTCTTTTTTTTTTGTAAAACGAAATATAATGTTGTTTATATTAAACATAATAATTTTAATATTGGTTTATGTTGAGTCGACCTTAACCGAAGGTAGCCGAATATGTTCATTTTATGTGTGATCCGCGCGCATGCGCTTGAATTATGTTTCGCATTTCGATATTATACTATATAAATATCAGGGCTTCCATGCATTCACTATTTCCACTTTTATTCACTTTTTCCGAAATCGATCACTATTTTAAAATTTCATTCACTATATTCATGTCATAAATGTATGAAAAGTATTAAAGACGCTAATAATTCGTAAATGTTCTAACTTCGTTGACTCTAAACCGATTTTTAACATATTTTTTTTCGGTAAAAGTTTATAGAAAACTTCCCCATAGATAAGAAAGTGTTATTTAATACACTCTTAATTAAAATATGTATAACTCTTTTATTTATTTAATCAATTGCCTGAAATTTGATACCACAAGGTTTTTGGGGTACGATAATCTAAAAGCAAATGGCGTCTACAAAATGAATATTTTATTCATTATTATTCCCTTTTTTATCTTTTTTCAGTCATTTAATTCACTTTTATTCTTTAAAAACTACACTATTTCACAAAATCGTACGATAATCTAATAGAAATAATTTAGTGGAGCATAATTAATAATCTAAAAGCAAATGGCGTCTACAAAATGAATATTTTATTCATTATTATTGCCTTTTTTATCTTTTTTCAGTCATTTAATTCACTTTTATTCTTTAAGAACTACACTATTTCACAAAATCGTACGATAATCTAATAGAAATAATTTAGTGGAGCATAATAAATAATCTAAAAGCAAATGGCGTCTACAAAATGAATATTTTATTCATTATTATTCCCTTTTTTATCTTTTTTCAGTCATTTAATTCACTTTTATTCTTTAAAAACTACACTATTTCACAAAATCGTACGATAATCTAATAGAAATAATTTAGTGGAGCATAATAATATTGAATATCAAATATTTTAGCGGATACAGTTGCGAAGATCATTTTCTTGAATCCGATACATTTTTGCATAGTTGGGAAGTGTTATTAGATTTATTAACAGCCCCAATATGCAAAGATATGTTGATAGATGTAGGCATGCCCGTAATGCACAGAAATGTAGCTTTCAACTGCCGCGTAGCGTTTTTAAACAAAAAAATTATATTAATTCGTCCAAAGATATACATGTGTGAAGATGGCAACTATCGCGAATCCAGATGGTTCTCTCGTTGGACCAAGGTATATATTATTTGCCCTTTTCTTTCGGGACATAATTTACCTCAATTTCCGTGACTTCGCCATTACGAATTATACATAAAATTGATTCAGAGACCCTTAAAACGTATAAAAGTGTAATTATGTCCCGAAAGAAATGGCCCTGATATGCTTCTGAGCAATTTTTGAGCGTTTTGAGCAATTTCAGCTCCGCCAAAGTGAAGAATACCATCTTCCGCGTATGATTTCTGCGGTCACGGGTCAAACCGTTGTACCATTCGGTGACGCTGTGATCTCTACACGGGATACTTGTATTGGTTTTGAAATTTGCGAGGAATTGTGGAATCCACAAAGTCCACATATCCCCATGAGTTTAGATGGAGTTGAAATTATTGCGAATGGTTCTGCGAGTTATACGGAGCTGCGAAAAGCTTATATTACTGTTGATTTAGTGAAATCGGCAACTTTTAAACCAGGGGGCTGCTATTTATTTAGTAATTTAAGGGGCTGCGATGGCCAGAGGATTTATTTTAATGGGTGCTCTTGTATCGCACTAAATGGGGCGATATTGAACAGAGCTCGGCAGTTTTCGTTACAAGAAGTGGTAAGTGATTTATCAAAGTATTATATTGCTCGCTGTACGAAGTACCGAAGAAGCTAAAGCATTCGGTCGTGTGTCTGTAGCATTCTCGGATCAAACAATTTCATTGTTCTTCATATATCCTTTAGGAAGTAACCGTCGCCACAATAGACCTCGAAGACATTCGTTCTTATCGTAATGCAATTCGTTCTCGTTCGCATCTCGCTGCATCAGCGCCAAGTTATCCGCGAATTTTTGTTGATTTTTCGCTATCCCCTGAACACGACACTACATTACCAACAGCAGTGCCAATTGACTGGGTTTACTTAAGACCAGAGGAGGAGATTGCGCAAGGTCCAGCGTGTTGGCTGTGGGACTATCTACGCCGATCCGGCCAGGGCGGCTTCTTCTTACCGCTGAGCGGCGGCGTAGATTCAACTAGTACGGCCGTCATTGTGTTTTCAATGTGTCGAATGATCGTTACTGCAGTCAGACATGGCGGTAGAATATCCATTGATATTATTGGTTTCCAGTAAAATATCAATTGTTTGAATTACAGATTTTAAAGTATTATATGATATCAGAAAAATATTATGTGATCCTGAATATACGCCAAACCATGCAGCAGAATTATGTAACCGAATATTAGTTACATGTTACATGGGAACTGAGAATTCTTCCAATGAAACGAAACATAGGGCTAACACTCTAGCAGCACAAATCGGAAGGTATATACTAATTCGTGGTAACAGAAAAAAAAAACAGCATAAATCCAAATTATTTTCAGTTACCATATGACAATATCAATAGACAAGGCAATCAGTACCATTTTAGAAATATTTTCGCGGGCCACGGGCCTATTCCCGAAATTCGCTGCTAATGGCGGGTGCGCCCGCCAAAATTTAGCACTCCAAAATATCCAGGCCCGCATTCGAATGGTTTTATCATATTTATTCGCTCAATTAATACTTTGGGCTCGAGGTCGACCAGGCGGTCTACTTGTCTTAGGTGCATTTACTAAATTTGATTTCGTTAAAACTAATTGTATATAGGTTTTGATTTTTAGGCTCTGCGAATGTAGACGAAGCGCTAAGGGGTTATATGACTAAGTACGACTGCTCATCCGCCGATGTGAACCCGATTGGGGGCATTTCGAAGACTGATTTGCGCCTATTTTTGATGTACGCGAAAGAGAAATTTAATCTTTCAGTGATAGGCGATACAGTGGCAGCTTTGCCTACTGCCGAGTTGGAGCCTTTAAAAGATGGGCAAATTGCCCAGACAGATGAGCAGGATATGGGTATGACGTATGCGGAGTTATCCATTTTTGGCAAACTTCGCAAACAGAATCAATGTGGCCCGTTTTCTATGTATTGCAAATTGGTGCAAACTTGGTCTGACACTTGTACGCCAAATGAGGTCGCTGAGAAAGTGAAACATTTCTTCAGGTTCGTTACATTTTAGAATGTGTGTGCAAGTTTATTCTTATTCATGATTGTTTTAATAAAGAAGTAGGTTTTAAAGATTGTTTTATATTGTTGGTTGGTTTGTGTTATTATGTTTTTTTTTGTGTTTGTGTATATATGTTAGATGTTATGCCATAAATCGCCACAAGATGACAGTGCTGACGCCGTCGTACCATGCGGAGAGCTACAGCCCTGATGACAATCGATTTGACCACCGTCCATTTTTGTATCGTGCGAATTGGTCATGGCAGTTCCGGGCAATTGATAAACAGGTAAGTGCCGCCATTTTGTTGATTCAGAATATATATATATATATATATATATATATATATATATATATATATATATATATATATATATACGAGAGCTATCCGACTTGTGTACTACACAATAGGTTGTCTCTTGCGACAGTGGCGCCATAGGCCGGTGAGGCTAAGTACTTGTCGGACAGCCCTCGTATATATATATATATATATTCAATTTAGGTCCAATATCAAACGGAGCTGCACCGGAACAAAACTGAGCGTGCGTCCCGCAAACTAGAAAGTTTGACCCGATCCCGAGCTGGGGTTCCAGTATAATTTTAGCTTTTTAAATAAATCTTCTTAATAATAGCAATAAAAGTTATTTCTTATCAATGCACTGATAGTTGCTTCGTGATAAACTTCGATACTTAATTCTAGTATCTGTTTTTTCTTTGTAGTAAATTTAACAAATTTGCCATTTTTATAATATTTTTATAGCAGATTATTTTTGATTTTATTGCATTAACACTTCTAAATGTTAATTTAATTTTTAAGGTCTTTAAAATATATATATATATATAAAACTATATGTAATTTTAATGCAAGATTTATGTTTATATAACATATATTATTTACATGTATTATATCAAAAAATTGTATTTCTTAGACCTTCTATATTCATTTTATGTTTTAAAGTGTTCGAACTCGACCATAGGCCACAGCTGTTGCGGGTAACAATTGCCAAATTGAGTAAATATTATGGTATTTTTGCGAAAAATAATGTATTTACAACATAATACAAAATAATCGTCTTTTACCCAGAACAGCAGTGATTTTAAAGCTTTAGGCTTTAAAATCTTATATAAAATTATAAACAATATTCTAATTTTGCAACTTATATGGAATTAATAACACCAAAACATAAATTGCCATTTTAATTCAGTACAAAATACGAATGATATTTGTATTTCGTAAATTATTTGTTAATGATCTTATGAATTGTTGCGATAAAAATTTCAATTTCACAAAGTGAATTTATCACTCTATATAGAGTTCAGGGGCTAGAATAAAGAAATAGGAAAATTTATGAACAGTTTTGTTCAAACTTTACATATTAAGTGTCTTTAAAACTTAAACAAATTTGTAGAGAAATTTAAATGTTGTAGAAAAGAATGTTAAATTAGTCAAACAATTTATGAAATCTTTGTTTTAAAAATAGTCCAATAAAATGTATTTTCTGTTGTATCTATTAATAATATTGTTTTATATAGAATTAATTTTGCTTTCATCTTAAAAACCTTATTCGCAATTAAAAAATTCTAAGATTCTGTCTACAAGATTTCTTCATAAATGTAAATAAAAATACGGAAATTCCTTAATTAGCAGATTCTTTTTGATAATTTGAGAAAAGGAGTAATAAAATTAAGTTAAAACATTATTTATTTATTCTAGTGTATTCGATACATAATATACATTTATTCTTAAGTTAATATAAAACAAATTATAACTATCAGTATATAAAAAAATATGTACATGACAAAAATGTTGTGTTTGTAGGTTAGGCTTAATTTTAATAAACTTTTGAGTCTCCCTGAATTTACTATTATTATTCGCTATAAAATAGTAGTTATATCTGACTCAAAATAAACAAAAATTCACAGTTAAATATCAAATACTTAAAACTAACACAATTTATAATTTACAGTATTAAAAACATAAATAATTATTACATATTTTCTTGATATTGAATCTTAAATAAAAGTGCTTGTTTAATTTTCAGTTCAGTCATCAAAATCTCTTGCCTAACCAAATGCTCCTGTCTCTCTCGCTCTCGCCGCAATGCAACATCCTCTAGCAATATTTTCGCATGCAACTTTATAAATTTAATCTTTTCCCTCGTTAACTGTACCGAAGAATTGTAATTTTTGGGTCTTCGCCTTCGACGTCTTCTATTCACATGACTAACTGTGTCTATTACTGGTTCCAGAGGCACACTTTCACTGTCCTCTGTTTCTTGGTACACTTCCGGTTCGTCTGCTTCTTCTTTTACTTCCGTTATACTGTTGTCCGTTTCTTCTTCTTCTTCTTCCTCTTCTTCGTCGTCTGGATGTTTATCATATTCATCGTAATTTGCGGGTAATTCACAGTCTACCTTAACATTACAAAATTTCCACTTCAGTTTACTAGTAAAGTGTTAATAAAATAACAATAATTGTAGGAAATTTTATTATCTTTCTCTTCATTCAACATGAAAACATTTCTAGTGTAAAAAGTAAAGGCATATTTAGAAAAGAAAACTAAAATACGGCAATTTTAATTGTAGCATTAATTACAAAAAATCAGTGTAGAGTAAAAATTGTAGGAAATTTTATTATATTAACTTTGTTTTCAATGAAAAAATCTGTAAGTGTAACAAGTAAAGATATATTTAGGAAAATCTAAAATAAGGCGATTTTAATTGTAGCATTAAGTGTTACAAAACTTTAACATCAAATAACTAGTAAAGGGTTAATTTTACAAAAAAAAGTGTAGACCCAAATTTGTAGGAAATTTTATTATCTTTAACTTTGGTCTATGTGAAAAATTCTCTAAGTGCAACAAATAAAGCTATATTTAGGAAATACTATAATAAGGCGATTTTAATTATAGCATAAATTACAAAAAATCAGCATCAAATTGCTACTAAAGGGTTAATTTCACCAAAAAAAGTGTAGAACAAAAATTGTAGGAAATTTTATTATCTTTAACTTTGGTCTATGTGGAAAATTCTCTAAGTGTAATAAGTAAAGCTATATTTAGGGAAAACTATAATAAGGCGATTTTAATTGTAGCATAAATTACAAAAAATCAGCATCAAATTGTGCTACTAAAGGGTTAATTTTACAAAAAAAAGTGTAGAACAAAAATTGTGGGAAATTTTATTATCTTTAACTTTGGTCTATGTGAAAAATGCTCTAAGTGTAACAAGTAAAGCTATATTTAGGAAAAACTATAATAAGGCGATTTTAATAGTAGCATAAATGACAAAAAATCAGCAACAAATTGCTACTAAAGGGTTAATTTTACAAAAAAAGTGTAGAACCAATATTGTGGGAAATTTTATTATCTTTAACTTTGGTCTATGTGAAAAATTCTCTAAGTGTAACAAGTAAAGCTATACTTAGGGAAAACTATAATAAGGCGATTTTAATTGTAGCATAAATTACAAAAAATCAGCATCAAATTGCTACTAAAGGGTTAATTTTACAAAAAAAAGTGTTAGACAAAAATTGTAGGAAATTTTATTATCTTTAACTTTGTTTTTCATGAAAAATGCACTAAACGTAACCGATAAAGAAATATTTACCGAAAACTAAAATATGGCGAATTGTAGTATACAATTAGGAATTAAATGAAAATTAGCATCGAATTACTAGAAAGGGTTAATTTTACAAAAAAAAGTGTAAAACAAAAATTGTAGGAAATTTTATTATCTTTAACTTTGTTCTTCATAAAAAATGCACTAAACGTAACCGATAAAGAAATATTCGCCGAAAACTAAAATATGGCGAATTGTAGTTTAGAATTAGGAATTAAATGAAAATTAGCACGAGTTTTAGAATAAAAATGTGAACTTACTTGTATATTACATATTCTTTCATTGTCAAAGTTATTATTTATCGCCGTCAAGTTCTTAAGGGTGGATCTCGTGAATTTCTCCATGTTAACGTTATCTAATTTTGTCGCAATGTCACTCGAATACATATAGTTTCGTTCCTGGGCTTCGCTTCGTACCCTTTTCTTGTAATTCTCGTACCACTTTTTAAGCGTCGCTATTTCACGGGGCCCCGCCGGTGTAGCCCTATTATACTCGTCTGCAATTTGTTCCCATGTATTCTCTTTCGTTTGCCTTACAGTGCCATTCGTTCTTCTATCATCTAGTATATTTCTATATTTTTCTATTAGGGACAATAACAATTCTTTTTCAGCATGTGAAAAATTCTGTGCGCGCTGACGTCTTCTTTCCATTATTATTCAAACTTACAATACAAACCGAAAATAAATAAATAACACAAACACTACATGTTTACAAAGGCGAAAAAACGTGTTTAAAATAACAAAAACGAAGTAATAAATAATGATTTTGAGGTTTTTATTTAAGTTTGGTTTAGTTAAGCGACGGCTCAATACAAAATGGTCGCTGCTGTTAAGCGGATTAACTGACAGACAGTTTTGCCAACCAAAAAACCCTACATTCAATACATTACATGTTATTTATGTTAAAATTATCACATTAATTCAACATAAATGACATTATTATCCAAATAGAACTTGTAGTTCAATAGTTTTGCTTATAATACTCCTATATTTATTATTGAAACATTTATTTTAACGATTATAAACCGCATAACATTTTGGACTCCTTGGACGCATTTTCACAGACTAAATATAAATAGATTTATAACATGTTTCGTGTGAATTCAACTTCAACTTCAACATATATTCTTTGATCAAATGCGAATGGTAATTAGTGGTCCTAAAGTTATTTGTATTCTTATTTACTTTGTACTTTAGGCTGCACATGTTGAGGATTTCTGATTTCGTTAACATAATCTATTTATAATTGGTCTGTGGTACAACCGCTTATTATCCAGTACGCCATGTAGGTTTATGTCAAATATCTCGGAAATGATTAGATTTAGAGACTTATTTGTAAAGACCAAAATGAAAGATTGTTAAATTTACTACAACTTTTGTTTGAAACATATTTTCGTAACGTGCATCGTTTACTAGTTAACTTATCTCTGAATTAGACTTTTTTGTAAATTTAACTTCATTGTTAACATTTTGTTGTTTATCTCGAAAATGGTTAGATTTATAGATACATTTACAAAAAGTAAAGTGAAAGATAGTTAAATTTGCTACAACTTTTGTTTGAAACATATTTTTATAAAGTGCATCGTTTACTAGTTAACTTATCTCTGAATTAGACTTTTTTGTAAATTTAACTTCATTGTTAACATTTTGTTGAATATCTCGAAAATGGTTAGATTTATAGATATATTTATAAGTAATAAAGTGAAAGATAGTTAAATTTGCTACAACTTTTGTTTGAAACATATTTTTGTAACGTGCATCGTTTACTAGTTAACTTATCTCTGAATTAGGCTTTTTTGAAAATATAACTTCATTGTTAACATATTGTTGAATATTTCGAAAATAGTTAGATTTATAGATACATCTATAAGAAATAAAGTGAAAGGTAGTTAAATTTGCTACAACTTTTGTTTGAAATATATTTTTGTAAAGTGCATAGTTTACTAGGTAACTTATCTCTGAATTTGTCTTTTTTGTATATTTAACTTCATTTAATTGAATATTTCGAAAATGGTTAGGTTTATGGATTCATTTATAAGGAGTAAAGTGAAGGATAGATAAATTTGATATAACTTTTGTTTGAAACATATTTTTATTAAATGCACCGTTTACTAATTGTTTTTCTCTGAATTTAACTTTTTTATAAATTACGGCAATTTTTTATATACTGTCTAATATCTCATGAATGGTTTGATTTAGAGGTTTATTTATTAGGAGTAAAGTGAAAAAGGATTAAATTTCCTACAATTTTTGTTTGAAATATATTTATGTGAAGTATACCATATAGCAGTAAATTAATATTGTATTATTATATAAATGAAGGATTTTAGGATAGGAAAACATATGTATAGATATTAGTTAAGTTTTGTTTTTATTTCAATTACATAAATGTGAACGAATAAGCTTTTAGATACACAGTAACAAAAAAAAAATCTTTTTCTCCAAAACAGTCAATATTGTCGCTATTGTAAACAAAAACAATTATTTATAAGAATACTGCGTTGTAGTAAAAAGATATAAATAATAATAAAAAATAATAATAATTATAAATTGTGTGTTTATATAATTATGAATATTATCGATAGATTTTTAAATTAGGTACTGGCTAAGTAATAATACCAAATAAATTGAAAATTCATTCAAAATATTTAGTTATAGGTACTTAAAGTATAGCGAAACTATAAAATAATAAAACTATAATACTTTTATATACAAATAATAATAATATACTCTCCAATTTAAATACACAAAAACAATTATTTAAAATCATGTAATTGCAAATGAATTAAAAATGATATTAAATAAATGTTAAGGCAATATTTTCATTACCAATAATAATAGAATATACAAGCACGCACGTCTTTTCTTAGTTCAAATGACTCAAGTTATAAAAGATAGAAAATCTAGTGAGGTGAATTCATCAAAATAATAAAAAAACATATTAAATCATAAAATCTTTGACATGCCGATCAGCTGATCGTCCACAAGGCTTAAAACGCTTCCGAGATACACAATTGTCAAAATCATAATAAATCTAGATATTTTCGTTTAGATATATCAAATTTGATAATTTTAATAAGTAAAGCATTTTGTATCAAAAATGAAATGTTTACACAATAATTTACAAAATATTAAATAAAACATCGCGAAAATAGACCTGTGAAAGTATATAAAATAGTTACAAAATTCTGTAGCACCATAGATGAAAATTACAATTTGTTTTTTACGTATATATGAATTTATGGTCGTCTATGAAGCACCAGAATTAATCTTGAGACGTGTCAAAGTTCAGATTATAATTTAATAATCAATAATTTACACCTATCCTAAAATTCATACTAATTACACACCAATTTTCAAAAGAGGAATAATTTATTATTAACACTAAATAATTATTATATAAATAGGGTCTGAATTCTGACTACGTCTCAATGTTGAGTAATATTATAAAATTTTATAACATATTAAACATTAAACTTACGACTTAAAAACCCCGATTACCAATCACCTCATTGCACAATAAACCCGAGTTAAAATAAACCGTTTTGTGTTATTGTTCTTATGCACAACAACGGCCATTTTCTTTAAATCTAATGAACTGCAGCTCACAGTTCATTATTATATTATTGTTCTATTTTGTTCTAAAGAAAACAATCAGTTCTTTTTTTGGACGTATAACAAAGCAGTCTTTGTTTTGTTCGTTAAGTAGTTTATTATTAATTGAAATATTTGAGTTTTGCTTCATTTAAATTTGCGTGCATCAAAACATATTAACAATTTTATATCACAGGATTTACTGAAGTTTTAAGACACATACATATTTGTTTCGATACTTTACTTCAGTATTTATATATTATTAAAAAAATATATATGAAGGATGTCAAAATAATTAAAGCATTGATCAAATTGTTTTAAAGCATTTGGAATTATAATAAAAATGAGTCAAATAAATAAACGTAAAAATGTAAAATGATATACAGGAACACGATATTTGGACTACATAATTTTGAAAAACTAATATGTTTAGACGCCATCTTGTTATTAATAAAAATACTTGGTGGAATTTAATACGTATTTAAGCCAAAATACTTGAAATTATTAATTGGAATATTAATTACTTATAAAACAAACTTAAAATAATTCGATTTACATCATATAGTACCGTATGAAAAATACTTATTGGTTGCCGTTCTACTTTAACTGTCAAATTAATTAAAATGGCGTCTAGAAACACGAAATATTTTCATATTAAATAAAATAAATGAGGAAACTTCTGCGATTCTTCAAACCAGTCGTTCAGATTTCAAACATTCTTTTATGCAATTTTTAGGGTACAAAATACCCATTATCGAATTTTGTAATGGGATATGTCACCTTAGTGCCCTAAGAGACCGAATAGTTGTATGATAAATTATGTATTCGAAGTCACCTTTGTGTTTCAAGGAACTAAATTGCTGAGTATAAAATTAAATGGTTCTGTTAAATTTTGTAATGGTACATGTCACCTAAGGGCGCTAAGGGGTTGAATATTTAAAAATGCTAATACGAAAATATAAAAATTGTTTTAATGAACTGTTTGTGCTCTTAGGTAAAATGTGTTAGAAGTTTCCTCATAAGTAAAATGATTTAATATCCGCGCAACTAATTTTAAAGAAGGTTTGATTTATGTAGTATATTTCTTAAAATTACCGTTTTGACTCCTTCATATTATTGGACGGTTCCGCTCATAATATTTGGGAAATTACATAAAAATATATATATAAACAAAAATAAAACATAAATAATCAATGTTTACGTTTCTGTAATAATGATTTTGGAATGATGAGTTGAGTGTTTGTGATTGTTAACTTACGTACGAACTTGTAATAACATGTTTGCGAAATTTGAATTCGTGAATTTGAAGTGTCGCTTGTCGTAGAACTTGAGCAACGCCGGACTGTAGGGGTGTTTCTCTTTGAGATGCAGGTAGTGGACCTCTGGCTCGCTGGTGGTGTGGCCGCACTCTTCGCACACGTACATTTTAGTGCGCCGCTCCTTATACGCATACTGATGCTGGACACCGTGCACCTTCAGGCAGTGCGATTCCAGCGAACACCGTTGGGTGAAAGATTTCTCGCATAAATTGCATTTGTAGGGCCGGACACCTGAAACAATACCAAATATTCCGTTAGTAAAAAATATTTGGCCTCGCCACTGGGAGTACTCATAAAAACATATAAACAAAGCGTTCTACACATACATTCATAAATGCACACAATCAAAGACAGACATCTAAACTTTAAAAAATGTGTTTCTCTGAATCTATAGACGTTTAAGAAAAATAAATAATAAAATAGGATACAAATTTGAAAAAATTATTTTTAACTAACCTGTATGCGTTCGTGTGTGTCTCTTCAAGTCGAAGGTGTCGTTGAACCCTTTGCCGCAAAACGTGCAAAGATACCGTTTGATATCCGAGTGACATTTCATGTGTCGGTTCAATAGACGTTGCAGCTGAAACGTTTTATTGCAGATTCGACAGCAAAAATGCGACGAACCATCTTCCGCAGTAATGGCGGACACTTTGGTTTTCGTGTCTTCTGACGCCCGACTACCTGGCCGCCCCCCAACAGGACCCTCGTGCGACGCCAACGGATTCTTAATACCATGGCCGCCATTCACAAACTCAAGCTGTACATCTGACGATAGGCCAAGCTGTAAGAGAAACATAAATATGTAAGTTAAGGGGGGCTTATAGACAAAATTAAGGAAAGCTTGCAATTTGAAATGGGCACTTTTTTATTTATATTAATTAATCAAACGTATGAACTATTATAATTATTAAGACTGCGTTCGAAGTTCTTTTGGCGGGAAATATTCCATTTAGTATTCAAATGTAGGTTATTGTCGAAATATCTTATAATAATCAAATATTATAATATATTATTCATATTAAATTCCAATTGAAATTAATTATGCGTAAACTTGAATATATTTACTATTAAAAATCGTCGACAAGAAATGAATAAATTGAGTTCGAAGTGTGCCCGTGTCAATGTACATGCTTACCCGCTGCTGTAACCCCGTAACCCGACCAGCAGAGACACTGGGGCTCTCTGAGCAGGTCGAGTCACGGCGACGCCGTCGGCGGCCACTCACACTGGCGGGCGGACTCAACGAGCCGGCGTCCTGGTGGCTGCCTCCATCTAACGAACAACTGGCTCCACCGGGAGACGGCAATGACATCGTCGTTGGCGAGTCCAGATCCAAACCGCTTCCATTAAAGGACAAACTAGGCGAGAGCATATTGTTTTGTTGATGCTGTTGTTGCATTTGCACTTGGACTTGGAGTTGTTGATCGGTGACACCCTGGAAACAAATTAAATATTGTTACACACATACATAAAACCCCTATTATATCGCTATATATGGGACATATCACCTTTGTGCTCTATGGAACACATGCGTAATTTATATTTCAAATAATTAAAATCGCATACTTGTAGAAATGCTTACAATAGTGCAGTGTAACACGTAACTGAGATGTCGCAGAGACGTTGCTGCTACATCACAGAGATGTCTCATTGCATAAAAATATTTACGCTACGCTTTTTTCTGTGTATGTGTCGATAGAAACTTACTTGTTGGTACGATGGTAGATTCTCGGGGTACATTTTCGAAAACTGCTGATGTGGCAAGTACCCCCGCGGGTTCTCATAATTCCGATTCAGCACATGTTCCGAAAAACTATCAATATTTTGGTCAACATTCTGAATCTGCACCGAATCCGGCGTCAGCGACGGTGAATTCAGATCATTTGGCATAATATCATCGTTCTGATCATCATCGTTGGGCAGTCTTTGCAAAAACGTGCTCAAATCAGCGGCATCTGACAGCGACTCTAACAGCGCATGCTCCGCAGAACTAGAAAAGGTCAAAGTCGCCGTAAACTGCAACGGGTCCACGACTGCCCCTGTCACAACGTCGACCATCATGGAATCGTCGTAGCTGGGATAACCACCTTGCAGTAGATTGCCCATTGGGTCGAGTTTCGTGTCGTAATTCTCTAAGTCGGTCTCGTCTTTCATGACCAAACCGTATGAGGCGTTTTGGAGCATTGAGTATTGCTTGGGCGGACTTTGACCACCGTGGTAGCCCATGTTGGTCATCTCTTGACCGGTGTCGCAGTCCATGTCGAGCGGGGCGAGGTTGTAATTGTTATAGTTGTTGCTAGCGTTGAAATTGTTGGAGGTGTTGTTACCCCCTTTTAGGCTCTCGTAGAATGGGGGCAAGGAACCTGTCGGGGGGCTGCTAGGCCCGTAGTTTTGGCGCCCATCTCGACCAGGGTTCATACCTTATGGACATAAAAAAGGGTGTGATAAACACAAAATCTTTGACTACAACAAATATGTAATAATTTTAAACGGTTCTTCAGAAACTAACCTCCGCCACTTCCGGTACCGCCGGATATTGCGCCGCCGCCACTAGTTGCACCGCCACTGCTGAAGTTAATTGACCCGCCACTTCCTTGACTTTGACCACCAGATTGTCCGGCATTTCCTTGGGCTGCGCCATTTCCATTTCGACCGTGTCCAGCAGCTGCGGACATGGTCACCGGCATTTTACCCACTAAAGTCCTAACCTATAACAAAACAACAATAAAATACTTGTCTTATGTACGTATGTGTGTATGTCTGTGCTTACCGAAATTAAGGGTTTCGTAATCTTCGAGCAATTACTCCTTCGCTGATCCCTGCATTTAATCTCCTCCTTCTCGTCCTCTGTTTCTCCTCTCCGTTTTGGGATGTGATAATCAATAGGTTGCTCCTGTTCAGGCTCTTGCACCACCAGCATAGGCTCCGGCAGTCTAGGCTCCGTGTCCTCGTCCTTTTTCGTAGTCGCCTTAGGGGTCCTTTGTATCACTGAACACCGAACTGGCGCTATACTGGGTGACGGTGTGTCTGTCGTAGGCTTTTTCGCCACCGGTATTGTTAATTTCTCTGGCGGTGTTATTATGGGCGAGTATTCTTTTCGTTCGGCACGTGTTAAGACGTGCCCGCGACTTCCGTATGGGACATCTCCGCCTAAGATTGAGGAGAAAAAGCGACGTGGGGGGATTGTGTCTTGGTGGGGTTTGGTCTTTGGCGATGCTCGGCCGTCTTCTGGGGCTGGAGTACGGGCCTTTTGGCGGTCTGAGTCACGTTCTGGAAGGAGACAAATAAGAGAATATTTAGTATTTATGAATGCAAAACTTGTTACTTGAAGCACGAATATTGATTAAATATTGAAATATATTTTGTAATACTAATATTTAATATATTTCTGTTAATATCTTATAAATAAGGACAAATTAGTTGATAGATTTAATGGTCGATGGATCTATATATATATATATATATATATATATATATATATATATATATATATATATATATATATATATATATATATATTCATTGGGAGATGGAACCATTGTGCCCCAAGTTATCAAACATTTTCAATCAAAGTAAACATAATTAAAGTATGTAATTCAATAATTTTAGAATCTTAGTTCTGCAACGAATTAATTAGTTTAAAGATTTAATAGATATATAATAGCCGATGTATGTTCATTGGAGATGTTATCGTTGTGCCCTAAGATATTAAAAATTTCAATTAAAGTAAACATAACTAAATTAATTAAGTAATCCATTTTAAAATTTGTGGAAACAGATTCTTTCGTAAAAGAAACATTAGTTTGTAGATTTGATCGAATTAATGGTTAATCAAGTTAATGGTCCACATGTCACCGTTGTGCTCCAAGTTATTATTTTCAATCAAAGCAATAACTAAATTATTTAAGTTGTATATTTATAAATATTCGAGAAAATTATATTTCGTAAAAGGTAATGTAGTTGCTTGGCATATTTCGCATTTGGAGATGTTACCTTTGTACTCCCAGTGTGTCTGTGTGTGTGTATGTATGTATATGTGTGTGCTCTACAACAAAACTGTTATGAAACTTTAAATTTAACATTTATTTCTTTACTTTTAGATTTATTATTGCTTATATAATAATTACAAACTTAATATCCATGTTGGTGTTCTCATATTTGTACAAATTCACAATAATTTGAATGTTCCATTCACTAACTGTTACTTATAGAAAAAAATACACATAATACCGTTATATTCGGTGACCAAACTAAAATAATATCCGAGCTATCAATCGTACAGGTTGGGAACAGTTCGGTGTTAATTAAATAAACAAGATTCAGAATATTTTCGTTGGTGTTCGCCTTGCAACATACAACCCGATTTATTAGTGGTCCTAAACGCAAACAGTAAGCATCAAATATTTTACCATTTTAAATAAAAGTGTGTGTTTTTCGAATTGTTTAATTTCATATAAGGTGTGATACAACTGTGCAGCCAACAAACTCTCCTACACACGGTATGTAACGTAGTTTGTATAAAATAGTTTGTATAGTTTTCATTGTCGGCATTGTGACGATTATTTTTTATAAACAATGCGTTCTACACACACACACATATATGCAGCTGTGTGTTTATATATATATAATTTTATTGGTGATATATGTAAATAAATAATAACCGTTTGGTGTTACTTTTGCAAAATTGTTGCAAAGAAAAGAGAAAATAAATTAAATTGAAGTTGTTCCTTATGAAATAAAAGTTAGGGAAACGGCAGCGTTAAAGCCAAAGTAAGCAGGAGCAAACAGTTGCAATAATAACTAATTTTACTGAGAAATAAAGTCAAGTTGTTTTCGCAGAATCAATTAGCGCTTCCAATAAAATAGTGAGTTGCCAATAAGTAAGGTGATGTAGGTAGAGCAAAAATTCTTGCATAGGATAATAGGCAAATGCGTAATATTTACTACAAGAAAATATGCGTTGGTGTATAATAATAATAACTAAATGATTGTTATAAATTCTTAAATTAATATGCCAACTGAATAATTATAAATAATAATATAAATAAATAATCATTGCGCATGGTGATTAGTTTAAAGATATATTATCGCATACTTTCTGTATTAATTAGTTGCAATTTCTACAAATAAGAAATTATTTGACTAGATTCCAAAACCAATTAAATATCTTTTCGATCGCTTTACACAGCAAAAACAAAACCTCCAAATATCCCTATTCACGGTAATATTATTAATAATGGCCGGTTATTATTAATACACATCAGATTAATTATATCAACCGTAATATATACATAAAAGAATTATGTATCATTTACATTTGATGTTAGATATTGTAACTAATGTAAACTATTAGTCTATCTGATAATATTTTTTATTGTTTAATTATTTCTCTATCTCTCTCTCTTATTATACTATAACCATTAGAAATTATAATACAATATAAGATTATTGTATGTGTTACTAGTACCTTTTATATCGAATAATTTTAGTACAATCACAGTTTTAAGAAACTTAACAAATTTCACTTATTAACTAATAGTAATCACCTTCACCTTCGAAGGGCACTACTGAACTGAAGAAAGTTATACCAAATTAATAATTTAGGTAAACGGCCTTAAATAGATTTGTATTATTGTACTCAGTAGATTCCAATAGAATAATTAGTGGTAATATTTGGTACAAAAACTCCAGGTGGCTTGAGGTCAAAGCCAATTACCAAATTTACCTAATCTTCAAACATAAGATGGACCAACAAGACTTATAAGATAAATTCCGACTCTTCCCTAAATTCTAAGAATTTTTCCATAGATCTGTAATTCCAGATGACTTAAAATGTTCTTCTTACATACAACGATAATTCGATACCTCAGTAGCGTAGCCCAAAAAAAATTACAACGGCAAGTGCTTACTCTTGTTATTTTGTAATTATCTGTAAAATGACACATGATAAAGAAAAAGTGTATCTTATAAAAGTTAAAGATATTAAAATTTCCAGCAACTTTTGTTTGAAAAGTTTTTTCAGTTAATGTTCCATTTACTGAAAAATCGTCTTTGAAATTAGTAAAGTTACAGTTACGTGCTTATTCTTGTTATTTAGTAATTATCTCAAAAACGACACAAGTTAGAGAAAAAGTGTATTTTATATATGTTAAAGGTATTAAAATTTCTAGCAACTTTTGTTTGAAAAGTTGTTTTCAAAAATGTACCATTCATTGGAAAATTGCAATTGAAAATAGTCAAATTAGTATTACGTTTCCCTAATTTGCACATACATTGATACTGTTTCATGGCAATGGTAGAATGAATTTAAAACACAATCTATATTATATATTTTTGGCTAGTAAGTTTAAGAAAGTCGAGTGAAGGCCACTACAGTTATATATAATTATATATATTCAATTATTCGGTAGTTTGATATTAACTGCTATTGGATGCGTTGCTACCAACATATATTGATACCTTAAGCTAGACTTAATTAATCGTAGGTCGAATGATTGTCGGAATCCAGACACGAACCAAGGACTCTCTATTCGTAGTGAGTGAAATCGATGTTTATAGCACCTGTTAATTAAAACAATAAATGAATAAAATAAAATCGTAATTAAATTATTTTATTTAGTATTGTAGAAATAATAATGCGTAATGTAATGTCTAGACCATAGACATTAAAAAACTTTTAAAAAAACGAAATAAAAATGATAAGGGCCTGGAACAGGTTCCGAGCAACGGCTCATCAAAATGTAGGTAAATCCAATTACAATTTTATTTTATTTTTATTTTACCCGGGCCACAACGGTAGCTTTTAATTCGCAGTATGCGTAGTCCCGTTCTTTTCTAACACATAACCCCTTATATAGCTCCATTTCACTTCTACACCGTGAAATTTCAAATTTGACAGGGTTGTAATGGATTTTTTTCTAAAGTAGCTGACAAGTTTGATTTGATACGACTCATAGTTTTGATCTTGATTTCTTTTTATATTTTTTTATATTATATTTAATAGGAACAGGGCCGAATTTAAAGGATTTGGGGCCCTATTTATTACATAAATCAAATGGGCACCTGCCCATTAATTTAAAAAGCGATTTTCTAAATTAACTTAGATAAAAAATCTTCTCGGAAATTTTGGGTAGTGATGTTTAAAACATCTGCTTGGAAAGAAACAAGTTTCTTCTAACGAAGTACAGGTGTAAGAGACACTAAAATGGGGGAGAATAGCTGATTCAATATTTCTAACAGTATATTTCAATTTTTTTTGTTCAGTTGTACAATTGTAAAAGGCTAGAAACATCTTTAAAATATGATTGTATCATAATGTAATCGGATAAAATCTTATTTAATCGGCTGTATTCGTATTTGCAAATTTTAAAATCTACCAAATATACGCTTTAAAATATAGTTTTACTCTTAGAAATTCTAAAAATTTACTTTAAACTTTTAAACTAACAGAATAAACATATATTCTAATATATCGAACTTCTCAATCGGTTAACTTCGGCTAAATTTGTATTACATATTTCAAGATCCATAAAATATACACCTTCACTCTTGAAATTGCGAAAAATGTTCTTAAAACTACAGAAAACATATTTTCGTCTTCTAACATAACGTTTAAGTCACGTCAATCGGCTAAAGTCGACTTATATCGGCTGTAATCGTATAGCATATTCCAAGAAACATCAAATATATTCTTTTGTTTATAAATTTGGCAAAAAACAGTTTAAAATTCATATAAATTTGGGGAAAACATAAATATTTACATAAATAACAAAATGCATAACTATAACAATAAATAAGACAAGAAAAACAAAATATAAACATTAATATGAGAACAACAAACAAAATAAGATCATTGCCAAGTTCACGTCGGTCTGTTATAACCGCGCCATTGCCTCTACGTTAGCAACGGTCACACCGTTGAAATAACAGTTGAAAGCGGTAAACATTATAATACCCACACAAACACAACAGGTACACACCGGCAGTCAGTGAAAAAACAACAAACAAACAAAGATGCACTGATTAGTGAGTACAGGTGCTAGAAAGAGATAGACCGAGGTCACCTTGAGCATTTTCAACAAAATGGCGGCGCACCAGGAATTCTCTGCGCTAGTAATTGCCGGGCAGGTAGACCTCGTGTCTCACGGAATATGCAATATAGAATACACGAACACGCCCGATGCTACACGGTTTTTGCCGATTGCGGAGACGTTACAGGAATGATTTTTATTAGCACATCTAAGGGGAAAATATATTTATATAAGAGCATAATGAAAATATGAATCAGAACCAGGATAAATCAAAGATATTTAATTAATTCTACGAATATTAATAGATATATAATGTCACTAGAATTACTATGAGTCATTTTCACCTCAGTTTTACGGAGTAAAAAACCACAAAAATGTAAATTTCTTATAGTAAACTGTCGTGAATTCTTCAAGATCGTAAACTGCATTGAAGATGTTTGTATCGATAAATCATAATTCAACGAATCTTTAACATACTCACACCCATATATTCATTAATTCATTCAATCTGGAATAATTATTTGCGATCGAAGGTCAGAATGAGAAAGTAAAAATCAAATAAATTAATTAGAATTTAAAAAATACATTGAATTATAAATGCAACGGGGACTTATATTATATATAGACCTAATTTGGTTAAAAATGGCCCAGTACCTTCATTTCAGATAAATCCAAAAGTTAGGTCGTACGACCAAGTGACAAATATGCAAGCATGTTCGGAACTAGAATATTTCAATCGCAAGTGCTTACTCTTGTTATTTTGTAATTATCTCGAACATGACCCGAGTTAGAGAAAAATTGATACAAATAAAAGTTAAAGATATTAAAATTTCTAGCAACTTTTATAGAAAAAGTTTTTTTAGTAAATGTACCAATTACTGAAAAATCGTCTTTGAAAATAGTAAAGTTGCAGTTACGTGTTTATTCTTGTTATTTTGTAATTATCTCGAAAACGACACGAGTTAGAGAAAAAGTTACACTTATAAAAGTTAAAGATATTTAAATTCTAAATAACTTTTATTTAAAAAGTTTTTTCGAAAAATGTACCATTTACTGAAAAATCGTCTTTGAAAATAGTTAAGTTTCAGTTACGTTTCCTTAGTTTGCACAAATATTGATTTGGTTTCATGGTAATAGTAGAATAGATTTTAAATGCAATACAGCTATGATATATGAAGTAATAAATAAGTATAAGGCAGTCAAGCGAAGGCCACTACAGGTGTTTTTATTCACAGTATAGACACATGATCGAATATTATATGATTTTAATTTATTGGGCTAGCCAAATATTGTAAAACAATTTCAATATCTCGTTACAAAATTTCCAGTTAGAATATATGATATTTACATTTTATGTACATGATTGGGCTCGATATTTATTCACATGAAAAGCCTAAGCTATGTTTAGTTTGCACATTAGCATAAACAGCAAAAAAACGTGGTAGTGTCCTTCATTTGAATACAAAGTCACCACGAATCAGTGACCCGGCCAATATGCATAGAAATGTCGCTGAAATATCCACGCAACCTTGAAAATATACAAAATCTAACGGGCTCGCAGTAAAGTCGGTTATTTTACCTTCAAAATAACAATAATAAATCATATCACTGTTATTATGTGATTTGCCATGTAATTTACTTTATATATTATTTGTTTTCTGTCTATACGTAAACAAGGAAATATAAATTTTACTGTAATATATAAAATAATATTATTTTTATCACAAGTCAGCGTCTGAGTTATGACCATCGTTTACCTGATTTTTATTTCAGTAAGTAACGACTATGCATTTTTATTTTTATGTTTTCTTTAGTTTTACTTTCTTAACGAATGGAATAAAGAAATATTGTTACAACTTTATAGAACTCCAAATATATAGCAAATATTAAATAGTATCTAATCCAATACAACCTTTTCATCATGAAAATCTTATGTTTTATGTTGTTACCTAATATCAAATATATTGTTTCCCGTTAAGAGAACTTCGAACGCAATCTTAACCAGAATCCAGAAATAATGTTTAACTCCAGCTATACTTTTTCAATATCTCGTAAACGGCATTAGTTAGAGGAACGTGGATCTTATAAAAGTTAAAATTGTTAACATATCTAGCAAGTTTTCATTTAAAAGTGTATGTATCCGGCACGTTTTATTTGTATCCATGGTTAGTAAATTTACAAAATTGTGGCATAATTATTGTAGCGTCACCGAATATTACAATTTGAAACTAAATTAAATAATTATTTGACAATTTATTTCATGGTTTGAATATATTAGTTCGTAAGATTTACACAGTGTTCCGGACAGAATACTAGATACATTTGTATTATTGAATTGTTAATGATTATTATAATAATATTTGTAAGGAGTGGACTGTATTCTGTATATGCTATGGGTACATCTAGTATGTATATATAAGGACAAACATATACACCTTTTATATATATATATATATATATATATATATATATATATATATATATATATATATATAAATTTGATATAATTACAAATATCCTTATATATCATTAAAAATAATGGCGGAAAAAATGAAAAAATATTAAATCAAATAAGACAACAGAAATTAAAGGCTAACCAGATCTAGTGACCGCTGACAGAAAAGGTATTAAATATATAAGTCAGTTTAAATATGTGCACATAAACTAATACATAATTTCATAATTCTATATGTCTATATCCGCTTTTGGTGTTGTTAAGCGACATTTCACATAAAATCTGCTGCAAATGTCGACAGAATACTAAAATGTTCTTTGTTGATATTTCCAGTAATTAAAAGACTCTTAACTGATTGATTGTTTTAGCAAATAAAAGAATATCTATGTATTAAATATTAATAACATGTGGGAACGAATATTTTTTGTTTGTCAACATCATTAAAATCAATGAATTCTGCCGTTTTCTTTGTTATTGGTAATTGACTTAACTAAACGCCATCTGCTGTCAAACTTACTCTATCCGCCATTTTGTAAACATACATATTTTGTTGTATCAATGTTCATTCGATAACAAATTCTCCAAATATTCCCTTTCACGGAAGTACTATCCATAAATCTATAACTTTTAGCTAAAAATATGTTTTAAATTGTTACATCTTACAATTTTTTTCAAGCGAAGGCAATTAAGACCATATAATTATATTCGAGTTAAGATATTTAATTCCGGCAAAAACCAGCATATTAAAACAGAATTTTTCCCATAACATTCTTGAACAAACAAAAGACGGTGTATACCGTGTGTCGGAGAATATAACTTCTGCACAGAAGCAACGTTCATTAAATGTGGAATCCTCAGCAGTGCAACCGTTGAATATTTGTAATTTACGACCAGAGATGGCATTGTTATGTCTTTTATATTTTTATGTTATTATATATATTTTATTTATTTACTTTTACGATGGTGTAGATGTGTTGCCTCTAGCGTAAGTTGTTTGAATTAACGATTTGACAATAAAAAATCATTTTTATCTATGTCATTGTTGTATTTCGTCACAATTACATACAAATGGCATGTGTGAGGACATATTTATTGCTAGTTTTTACGACAATTACTCGAATGAGGTATTTTATAATTGCGCGTAGGATTAAGATTCTTGAAAGTATTGGTACACATTCAAAATTTCATGGTTTTAACAATGAGAATAAGAAATACTGTTGTGGCCTACACTATAAAAATATAATCACTTGTAATATGTGGATATGACTGAAAATGAAACTACAGTCAAATTTCCATAAGTGCGATTGTATTTAAAATATTCTAGACACGTGTGACCTTGGGTTGCAATATGGTTTTTTTTTACAACGAAATGTTATATCTGTAAAATGGTATATTCCAAAAATATATATGTATATACTAATTTACAGTTACAATAATAATATTTTGTTGTAAGAAAATATGCCATATTGTAGATATTATATGGGTATAGGGTGCATGCTTTACAATATAATAAAATATTAATATTAATAAATCAGAAATCAATATTTACTATTGCTTGACAGAGTATGAGATATAAATAAGTTTAGCGAATCAATTTCGTTAGGATAAAATTTAAGTAATGCATTCCACACACACAGAAACATTATTGAGTCAAAATAAATTGAAGTGGGCAAGGGTACTTAATAATATTATTTTAGTAAGATGTACCCAAGGTAAACAAAATGGCATTTAAATTATGAAGAGCCACAATAAAAAATTGTAGGATTTTAAACAATTGATTTCAAAACAATAATACAATAATTATATAGTTGTACAGCGAAAATATTTTGATTAAATTATCGGGTGTCAATGAAATCGTTTGTGATACCATTTTGGGCCAATAAATTTGAATAAAAATCCCATTATTCATTGGCAAAAATTTATTAACATGCCAATTTGGTGTTGAGAATAAAACTAATCGTTTTTTTTTAATAATAACATCATTTGTCTTACTTTAAAATATTCTAACATCTCAAATGAATGTTTATGATATTGTGTAATAGTTACGTAATATCTGTATGAATTTAGCAGATAAGGAAATACATTTTTATGCATTTAAAATTACTACCTAAATGGTATTTGTATGGTTTTTGCTATGAAAGTTGATTTATATTTAGAGCAGCGAAGATAGAACTTAACTGCTATTTAAGGTAAATAGCAGCGTATAGTTTTAGCAACAAATATGAAAGTTGTTTATTGATATTTGTGAAAAATCGCAACGCAGAAATCAAATCTAAATGTATATTTGTCTTTTAACTAATTCAAACGGTATGAATTATTCAATATATCGAAGAATTTATAAATGTAATACAGTGTTATGTGAATATTATTGGTATGTGTTCACGGCGTAGTGTTTGTAATACAATTATATAAATATATCATAAAATATGTATATGTGCAAGGTACTACAGATTCATAGTTTCTTGGACGAAGTCTAGAGGAATGAAGTATTGTAATCATGAGATGAAGTCGATATTTTAACGGAAATGTGTGTTTGTACGCTCTAAGGCAAAATTAAGAAACTTCAATTTTTTTTTGAAGACAATATCTTAACTAAAAGTAATAGTTTACTCCTGCCTCCTTTTTAATACCTCAGAAACGGCATGAGTTAAAAGTTATAGAATATAAATATTAAAATTTCAAGCAACTTTTATTTAAAAAGTATTATTTATTTCTCCCTAATTTCAAAACATATTGATTAGCAATCGTAGGGTGAATTTATAATAAAATAAAGCAATATTATAAATATAGTGCACTAGAAAGCCGATGAAGGCCACTTCATCTTTTTTCTCTTCATAACTGTTCTTTCCTAAAATAAAAACTTAAAACAAAAAATATTTAAATATGATATGAAAGGTTTACCCTTTAATTTTGACGAGTCATTTAAATCAAAATAACATTCTTAAATGTAATTTCTGTTTACAGTTCTACGAAAAGTACAAGGTAATATTTATTGTATATAATAATAGTATTATGATTTACAATAAAAAAAACTAATTTGGTAGATAATAAAAACAATCGTAAAAACAAAAGCGAAATTGTCTTTTTTTTTTGTCAATTTTATCCATTCTATTTCACACATATTTATCATGACAATACATTATATATTTATAATTCTTTGTAATGTGAGTGAGCATAATTAATATATGCAGTTTCCACATTTTGTTATTTTAATTCATCTAAAATGGGGCACAACATTTGCATTTTAAATTGAATTTCACCGCAAAAACTTTTGTCTACAGATTAGTCAACTTTATAGTATTCAATGCATTGTTACATTTTGTCAATTTTAGTTTTAAACTATATAAATATATTTCTCCCGTTATTAATCAGGGCTGGTAATAATAGCAAACACAAAACTGTATTTATAGGAAGTTTAAGTATAGACCATTCTACACTATCAAATAGGCTTTTTCTATGAATAATTATAATGAGTTAAACCACAAGCTAGTGTGCAATATCAGTTATTATTTCCTATATATTTAACCGCAATTGAAGGTGTCTTTACCACACTTTATATAACATAAAAAATAGTGCAATAAATATTATAATAACGATAAAATAACTAACCGTGAATTTGACAAAAAAAAACTTTGCAGTAACAAAGTAGCTATAACAAATTGAAACATTGAAGGTAATTTTATATATATATATATATATATATATATATATATATATATATATATATATATATATATATATATATATATCTATATTTATAAATAATTGTATAAGCATTTTCCTTATTATTTTTATAAACGAATATATTCTTGGAACTCAGTTTTATGGCTGCCAAAAATATAACAAAAACAATATAAATATATAACTATATCTATTGTATTTAATTATGATTATAATAAAACATAAAATAATTAAATTGGATATTTTAAAATGTTAATTTATCAAACGTTAAAAAAGTTGACAAGAAAAAAATCATTAAAATATAAAAACAATTAATTTTTTGCCAGTTAAAATTTATTATTATTAAATCCGTTACTTTATTCCATTACTATTAAAGGGCATAAAAAGCAACCTGGAAAATTGTAGGAATGTTCATTGGCTTAATAAAAATTTACTATGCATTAAATTAAACCGTATAATAAATCGGTCATTTATATTTAATTAAAATCAACTAATGTGCTAACTAAAATATAACAAAGAAATATTCAAACATCTCTGCGATGTAGCAGAACCATAACATGCACTAGCTACGTCTCTGCGACATCTCGGGGATATCATATGCACACTGCATAATTAAGAATTGACATATTTTCAAATATATGAGTGGATTCATTATATATTTAGCTTATAAATAAATAAAATTTAAATTGTCTATTTAATTTTTTGGGTCACTCTAGAGAACGGGCTATATACTAGTGATATACAGGTGAATATTTACGCTCTACTTCTCCCAAAATCAAAACCAAAACAAAATTAATTCCCCCAAAAAAAGGGAAAGGATCATCATGACAGCATATATTTAATTGTTAAAATTAACGAAAAATGATTTAATAAATTTAAATTGTCGAAGATGTCGAGCGTGTAAAATTACTTTCACTGTATAAGTGATCGTATCCGTGTGAATAAATATGCATTATAAATGTTGAATAAGGGGGAAGATTCAATTGTCTAATTGAATAAATTACCGAGGCGACATTTATAACTACAATCATTGCCACTTTTTTACAAGATATTAGTAGACCTCGGCAGGTGTCTAAAAGAACATAGTTTTTATATCTTTAGGTGACACTACAGTGGCGGCTCGTCATTTATAACCATAATGGCTTTTAACTACAAAGGAATCTAAATATTGATGGTGCTACTTCGCAGATATATTAACGGATAATTACGTTTTGAGCATGACTGCATTGATTTTAATTATAACTGAGATGGCGTCTCTGTGTGTACAAAGGGGTTATGATTATGTATTTGTTTCCCCGTTTAACGTTGCTGAAATCTATACATTGTATCGTAAAAAGAAAGGATATATGTGTGCTGCTGTAATGAACGCTGGAGAAAGTATTACATGTATTTAAACTTTCTATTTATTACGTTGCTATGACAACACCGTTTATTTACCAGTACAAACACGTGTGATCTTGGCCTCGTTGTTAACTGTACCTAAAGATTCTATGTATCCACACTGTCACGGCAATATTCACGTTCATCAATTTCAAAATATTCGACGGATCATATAATTACTCCACCTTGTAAAGACGTGGAGCGCTTTAAAAATAATTAATGTCAATGTCATTGGTTCGACTGACGGATATTGTTACGTTATTTTTATGATTAGGTCTAATTGTTTCTTTAGATTAATTCTATGGGAGGTTATTCTGTAATTACTATTTCTCAATTATTTGATGTAATTATACTCTTATTTTTTATATATAAAACTATAAGGTTCGTTTCAAACTTCGGAATCAATCGGAATGCATGACGCGTGTAACATCCAATGAATAAAGAGGTAAATGTTATCTAAACATAACTCACTTTAAACACGAAAACACACAGATGTATATGCTAATTAAAACATGTAAACTATTAAAAAAAAAAAGCTAATAAGAATCTTGCTAATTAACCTTGCTGGAAGCCAATGTACCTGTATCTTTGCGCATGTTCCAATCATTGTCCACATACATCTGATTCACGAGCATATGACAACATATACTGCTAAAATTTATACGGTTAAATTGTTAAGGTTAACCCAAGGTCACACAGGCACACGTGTCTAGAATGTTTTAAATATAAACATTACATTAGACAATAAACATTATTATCAGTTTTATGCACAAGTGATACAATTTTCATTTAAAACCTTTGCACATGTTCGTTTTTTATTGTTTTTATAAACTTAAGGTACAGTCACAGAGAGCCAATTAATAATTAAGATTAGTAAATACAATTCATAATAACTGTATTGTGTAATGAGAAATAATGCTAGCGTTCATTGCATCAAAATCTATAAATAATGCGTTTATTTTGTTGCTGTTTGTTGTAAGACTGGATTATTATTAGTAATTTTTAATCATAATTAATAATTGACTCGCTGTGAATGCAGCTTTATATATACATATATGTAATCTGGAAGATTGTTCTGAAAACAGATTGTAAAGCTAGCTACTTATTTAATATCTCCAAAACGACACGAATTAAACAATAATTGATCTTATGAAAGTTCATAAAATTTTATTCTTATTTATAATTTCGTATTTCATTATAATAAATATTATGACTGGTTCAATGGTTTGTAATGGTCGGTTCTTTTATTATGAGTGAATGTGTGACATCACATTGTAAATGTAATAAGAAGGAAAATAAAATCGAATGTACTCTAGTGACGAGAAGTTGATTTCTCTCCGATCTGTAATGGCTACGTATGACAGTAGTAGTGATATTGACCTAGAACTATAAATGCAGAAGAGAGAGCCTCATAGTATATGTAATATGGGAACCGTATGATTATTTCATCCATTTAACTCAGGTGAAAGTTGAACGTAATACAGACACCAGCAAATCATGTCAAGTTCAATCTATTTTACTTATTACTTAATCATTCCTCAGATATTCAATTAATTATATCTTTATATAAATATATATATATATATATATATATATATATATATATATATATATATATATATATATATATATATAATTAGCACATATTATTGATATTGTTTCATGGCAATTCTAATCAAATACTCATATCCTTTTTATCTAAAAAAGCAACCAGTAAAATGCAAAATATTTTGCATTATGTCCATAAAAAACGACCATTGTTTGTGTGATAGGCATGATGACCATTTCAGTGGCGCACGTGTCTACCGGGGACACATTCCGATGACACCTGGTCTAGTATGTCTCCGCACATTCGTGCAATAGTGATACGCACTAATTACTCATTAACGGGTTTATTTGAATAGTATTTGTCACTTGTAATTGTTATACAATTTACTGAATGATGCAAAGAAAAAAAAAATGGTTATTGTTCATTAATAACATATTAAAGGTCAAAAGTACCCATATAAAAAATTAGATACATTATTAAATGCGGCTATAGCTAAGTTAGAGTAATGTTAAGTATCAAAATCAGTAAAAATGGATACTTTTAGTTTTAAAAGAATATATTTTACTATTGTTTCAACAAAATTTTGTTTTAAAATATGCTGTAATCTACTGAAACCTTGATGGAAAACCAATGAATTTACGACGGGATATTAGTAATTTGTCCACCTGATCCTATAACCAAAGAGAAACTTTAGACTATATATTACGCATTTTCAAACCACAATTATAAAGTTAAACTATTTTAATTTAATTAGTTCATTTAAATATCGTATTTCCTGTGTGATTTATTATAAGATAATGTGCTTTGAAATCAGGTGAAAATTAAAGCTGTCGATTATCTGACTTGTACTTCAGTAAGTAGCAACTTCAATTATATTCTAATTGTTTTCTTTTTTTATTTAATTAAATATTCATTGAGATCAGAGAATTTCATTTTTGCCAAGGTCATATTTTTAAAATAACGCCGCTAAACCAATAAAGATAGAATTTGCTCCTTTACACTGGCTAATACTTAACATATTGTTAGTTTAAAAATAAATTTTCAATAATATTGTTTGCAAATTACGGCTTCTGTGGCTAAATGTCTGTAACGTTTCTAAATTTCACGTAAATGCCCCCTACGACTATTTGATAAAAAAAAATGTGTGTCCAATATATATATAGAAGATAATTCGAGCATGATGATCTCAAATCTGTATTGGGAAATGTCGAAAAATATTTTGTTTCTGAAATATGAGCATTTAAGCCTGTACGCCTCTGAATGTAATGCAAATACCTATAGACAGGTACTAAAGAAAACCTGACAAAAAAGAACCTTATATTCTTTTCACAAAAGAGAAATGAAGGTCCATTTCCATCTTTTGTTTGCTTGTTGCATAAGTGCCCAGACATTTCCACCACCAATAAACAGGCAGAAACGAAACGAAACAAAAGACTCTGGTCTACACAGCGAATACAGGGTCAGACAGGCGTTCGTTTACGCACGCGCAATATCAACCTCGCCAACTAACTGTATGTGGTGTGACGTCACACTGGCCAGTTTTTCAAATATGCACATATACATATTATAAATACAACCATGGCTTATACCATATGTGTGCAGGACTCATTAATATTACAACGGTGTGCGTGTATTTTGAAATATTCCAACTATTTCTTGTTTTGTTCGAGTCTAAACATTTTGTTATATCAACAAAACTACTATTCATGATTAAGATTATTATATATTAATCTTGAAATAACGTTAAATACGCTAGTGTAAATATATCCACATACGTGATTACCAGAAATAAAATAAAGGAATACCCAAAATAATGACTCATACATGTTTGGGTGACGTAAAATTCCGTATATATATATAATCTTCGAAATTACAGCGTTCCTTATAGAATTAGTATAACGGTTGTTTCTGCCCCCAGGCTACTAGAACCGACCCACATGTACGCCTATGGCCTGCTTTATAATGTGGGGGTTTCGGTACCTGTCTGTTAGGGAAGCTTTTACAATACAACTTGTTGTACACTGTAAAAATAAAACGAATACTCTCAAGTATATATACACGTTTTTATTATCAACAATTTTTCACTAGGCAATACCATTTTGGAGATAGTAAAAAAGTAGTAAAAGTAATCCTTTATTTCATTTAAAAATAGATTTTCTGTCAGACTATATATATACAAATTTAAATTAATGTTTCATAATTTTATTAATATCCTTTAACGGTTATCGCTGTAGAGCGTTCACACACCCACACCCACCCACACACACACACGTGTCAGCTCAAAACGAGTATTTCCGTTAATATCACACATTTAAAACAATAATATTGTTGATTTTAAATAGTTAAATATGTGAGTGTAACTACACTGTTATATTAAAAGTTATAAATATGTATGTGTTGATGCATACAAATACGTAAAATGTAAATATCTAGCAAAATAGTTCTATGCCCTTTGTGTTTGTATGCGAGCTATTTGTTTATGCAAGGCTGGACATCTGATACTTTACTTGGGGCAATAGTATTTTACATAAAAATTAAATTTACGTTTGTATAATTTTACAGTTATAAGAAACTGATGTCAGTTTAAAAACAGAAAAATATGTTTTTCGAAACGTTACTTATATTTCTATTTAGGAATGTTATTCTTAGGTTGACCAAACTATATATATTATAAGTTTTGTATTTACTAAAATACTTTCAAAATGTTAATACACTGTTATGGTTCGGTCATATGGCCGTAAACCCATAGTGTAAAATTTCACAATCTGTTCTTTTTTTTTTGGAATTGTGTGCATTTAGGTAAAACTAAGATCCATATCTCTGTAAGTCCTTGTGAATACGTGAAAAGTACCTAAATCCAGATATTACAAGTTTCTATGTAGGTTGCACAAGTGGGTAGCGTGTATAGAGTAACAAATATAATAAAATTTCTTACAAAATTTTGGAAAATCTAGTCGTAGGTTTATTATATGAATTGTGAAATTCAATTTTAACATAAACTGTACGTGTTGCTAAGCAACAATACTTCAAGATTACTTTAAATATCTCAGTTTTAAGTGTACTTCGCGCAAATATCTGTTTTCCTTCGCGTAACCAAGGTCAAAACAATTAGATGATATATTTGCAGAACAATAACGTTTGTGTATTTTCTCGGGTCCCAGAATGGCAGGTACACTGTTAAAAATATGGGAGTAACTAAATCTATAATTAATAAAATGAAAATATAGAAAATAATAAAAACCTTTACTTTGAAAGTAGGAAATGTGATTAATATTTTGATACACATGGTCATAAGTGTGTTAATTACAAAAGGGACAATATTAACAAAGCTTCCTTGACACATTATTAGTATAATACGCATTTTTTCCCTTAATTATTTTAATTAACACTGTGGTACTTGTTTTAAATGTATAATATAAATAATACAAAACATTTATAAATACCAACGTATAATAGAAATATATTTCAATGTAATATTAATTAGTAAATTAATTGCAATTTATTATAGGACATGCAGCGCTCAATGACGGCTAACTTATGTACTATAATTCCTTCGCAACCTGTCTATTGGAATTTTCACGCATGACTTCTCGTTCGAACTACCACTAATGTACATTGAAATTGCTAATTTCTTTTACATTTGTACATTAAAATCTAACTAGAATTAACCGCTTCGCAATTTAAATATAAATATATAAAATCCATATATTCCACACAAAAGACATTTACCTACATTTTATTTAGATAAGTAACGACTTAATTCTATTTATCTTATTTTGTTAATATAGAATAATCGTTGCTAAATATGCAGAAAACACTGGAGTGGCCTTAACTCGACTTTCTTGTACTTTCTCTATCTTTATATATATATATATATATATATATATATATATATATATATATATATATATATATATATATATATATATATATATATATGTATGTATATATTTAGATAAACAGACTAGATGCAATTAACTATAGAATCTTTAATCAAGTCAAGAAGCAAAGTCCGATATCTACACAAACTAATTAAGTCTGAATCGAATGAAACTTGTCTTATAAGTAGTTTTATTAACTACATATATAAATATTCTCCGTACAAGTTTAGTGGTTGTGCAAATGATGCGTGAATCAATAATATAAAATTAAAATCCTTGCTGTTTCACGTTAACCTTACGCTAATTTACCGGTTGCCCAAGACCACAAGACCAGCAAGATTCCAATGTTGCACGCATTCAAATGTATTTTTTTCTTTAGTAATAAACAAAGAAACTATAGTGCAGTAAATCATACACATGAATCGGGTTATAAAAATGCAAAACTCATTTATTTCTCTTGCTCTCGGAGATGCTTAAATATATATCATTTTTATGATATACGTGGCCTTGGCTTAGCATCTTTGTATGCAGAACACAATACTGCTTTATATCTATTAATGTTAAATGTTGTAAGTAATTTTCTAAAGATTTAAAAACAGACAGAAAACGTGTTGCGATTGTGTTATGGTTATTTTCAATATTAAAGAAACAATCTATAATAATTATTGAAGAAACAGTATAACTTATAAGGAAGAATTAGTATGTTTGAAATTTTAATTTATATATATACAATAGAGTAATTATATTTGCAATATATAGAAATATTTTGCATACAATATTTTTGTTAATATGTTAACAACCTACGAGTATATGTCGTTAGACCAGTTGTTTCTCGTTTCGATTAACATTTCAAGATAAATGATTTTTTGGTATTAATATATCGATATTAGTACCGTAGTATTTATAGATAGTGTTACAAAATGGTGTTCTGTGGCGGTATGCCATATTAAACGAATTTTTGTTATGTTTCTCACATATGCAAGTAACGTTGTAGTCATTTAAGGAAATGTATGTAAAATGTCAAACCACCATACACATATATCAATATGTTATGAACATATGTTCGTATCGCATGCCAATACGGCTATAGACATTTTGAACTGTATACTCATTTCAACAATGAGTGCTTTGTTCAAAATTACCATACATACAAAAGTAAAACTAATTACACTTTTTGAAAGAAATATGCAATTGCTAAACGCTGCCGTGTAGCTAATTTTTATATCCGTAAGTAACGAATTCAGTATTATTTTTATTAGCAACAATTTTACAAAAAGAAAGAAACAGTAAAGTTTTATAATTGAGCCTAACCCTTGGTACCTAGTTTGTAATTTTCCTACTTGGCCACAACAGATATTTGTTGTGCCAACGCAATCCAATGAAGGAAACCGGTAGGAGTTTCTTCCGATTTTCTATGTATGTAGATTCTTATAGAAGTGTATATAAAGAGATGCATAGCAATCTTCTGACAATGAACAGGTTTTAAAGGTTAATCTGAATACGTAGGTGGCTTCGAGTCGACTGGGGCGTCATGAACAGTTAGACGGACGACGATAACAGAGAAATGCATATTAAAAAAGAGCAAGCGAGAGAGAGAGACAGAGAGGGAGGCTACCATCGCATCGATGACTCTTATTTTCCTTATTCCCCTGTGTGTTGTCGCTTTTTAAAAATTGCCTTTGTCTCTTCGTCACACATAATACCGGTACTCTCTCTGAGAGTACTTTTAAGATAATATTGTAATTAGGAATACGGTTTAATAGCTTTTTTACGATGTCCATTTATCTTCTCGGACGATTACTATATATATACTTGCTGTTGCTTTTGGAAATATTTATTTTAAATGTCTTTCGGCTGGTTTAAAAAAAAAAACGTATATATAAATAAAAAATGTAATGGCTTTATCAAATCATAGTTGATATTGATTTTAAACGCTAAATGCAGCGTTCTTTGCCTATTTTACAGAAAACCGTTATTACCACGCAACATATTTCATAAAACTTCAGGTGTCTCTTCATTTCCTGAAGCTATACTGATGTAGAAATAAAGCTAAGATCCGATAAACTTGATACAATGAGCTATAACTGACCAAATAATAACTATTCGGCATTTACCATTTATTTCGTAATATTACTTTTTTCACCAGAATCATTCATTTCTCGGTCTTACTTCTACTTTATTTTTCTTACTTTAAAGAGCCCCTGTATTTTTTTTTAATTGTTGATAATGCTATTTAAACTCTCAAAACGCATTTGCGCTATTATAATAATTTAAATGTATTCGTGGAATATTCTAAAACTTGCCCATAATTCTATTAAATGAAATGGTGCAACTTAATTATCATATTCTTATAGATGCAAAAATAAGTACATGTTCGCAATGAGATACGAGGATAAATATCAATGATGAATGCAACGAACTAGTTAATTAGTATTCGCATTTCCGCTGTTGGTGACTGCAACGCTAGGTCAGGCGCGCAACCCTACTACATTCGAGTTAAACCTCGATTATTCGACACCGGCAAATCCACTATTTGGTTCCTTAACTATAAAGTACTATAATGTATCTTGTATTTTAGACTAGCTTCTAAGCTACAATAGTTAATTTTAAAGATTATTCTTTAGATTTTGCTATAGAGCGTTCACACTTCTCTATAATAATATAAATTCAGGGAAACTCATTTTCTTTATATTAAACTTTTCATGATACTTCCTTTTACACTTTGTCCAAGAAAGTAAACATTTATATGCATATATCAAGGATTCGCACAACGCAGAATTATTCACTAAGTACTGTAAGGAGAACCTTGGAAATTCTATATTATAGATTTTATTTCTGTTGACAATATTGCACCACTCATTAAATATATTGTCACATAAATGCTGCTGTCGTTGTCTAGCAAAATTGTCGATATAAATATTAAATGTAATAACATTGATTCTATTTGTATTGAATTATTTAATTATACAATAATTATTTTGGTAATTTGTAATAGTGTAAACAAATAAAAATAAAACTATCGTAGACAAACTACATTGTAAAAAATAAAAGTAAATTGACATGGTGTACAACGTAAAATTAAAATTACATTAAAATGCAATTAAATTTACTAAAATCTGTTAAATTACATTGATATTAGTGATGTTCAATTTACATATATTTTTTACAGTGTACTAGAAGATACCGAGGCATAGACTAACTGCAGATTTACTACTGGCATAGGTAGAAGGATCTACAAACGTCGCAGAAGATAAATAAAATTAGTCCAAAACGTAATTTATAATATAATTTTTTGAATAAAACAATTGGCAGGGAACCGGTTAGAATTGAGCTAGTATCGATGAAGAGTGAACAAATGTTGGACTTACCATCTTTACGTTGCACGATGAGTGACAGAGGTTGGTTGTCCAGTCCAGAGCTCAACTCTCCCAGTTTATTCTGCTGGGCATTCTGGGACTCCAGCAGCTTCAACTGCTGCTGATGGAGCCTATTCTTAATCAAGAATATCTTCGGCATTTTGAATCACCAAACAAATGCAATCACAACCAAAAATAAATCCAATCTGTATTGTCACACACTGTTAAATCTCGAAGATTAGCACAGATTATCCACACGGCGATGATAATTATCGTAATCCTTAAGCAACACCATCATAACGCACACACACAGTTAAAAAAAATCGCACTTGACTATCGGTGGCACACTACACTGTTAGAAATATCACGGTGACATTGACAGCAAAGCGCTCTCTGTATATATGTATACCTGCTTAGTTAGCCGAGGCTTCCTGCAAGACTGATGACCGCGAACGTACTCAGCCTATGTGAACCGTTGTCTGTACGGCTCTTGCTGGTGCCGCTGCCGCTGTCGCCCGCACCCCGCCCCACGCCGATCCCCGACCAAGGCTCGATGGTGATGTTGAGAGCCGCGGTCTCTCTCCTCTCCGCGGTGGCCATGGATCGCTAGATTGCGCAGACCGGTATATGAAGATTACGACGTTTGGATTCTTCTTGGTTGGAATAGCGGTGTGGCGCACAGGTAAGTTCTGGCCATAGCTGCAGATTTGTTGCTGATGGACCCGCTTCGCCTTCTATTTTGACCATTTTTGCCTTAACATTGCCGATTAATCCTGAAGACATGTTTTAAATGTTGATGTCTGAAGATCTTCTGGATTTATTGTAATTTCTATGATTGATGACTTTGAAGCGTTCTTTTGGTACTTCGATTTTATAAGGAAAATTTGTAAACCAAAATAATTTTGTAGATCTACCGGATTTTTTGCTACTTCTATGATTAATTGATGGTTTTGAAGCGTTCTTTTGGTACTTCATAGTAGCATCAACTAATTTTGCAGATCTTGCAAGAGATGTTGACTAAATCTTTAATTGTATAAGGAAAATTTATATACTAAATTTGTTATGAAGATCTTCTAGATTTTTTGTAATTTCTATGATTGATGAGTTTGATACTTCGATTTTATAAGGAAAATTTATAAACTAAATTTGTTTTGAAGATCTTCTGGATATTTTGTAATTTCTATGATCTTTAATATTAATTAATTAATTTATTATTAATTAATGCGTATTATTTTGAAGATCTTCTGGATTTTTGTAATTTCTATGATTGATGAATTTGAAGCGTTCCTTTGGTACTGTATTGTTAACTAATTTTGAAAGACTTGCAAGCAATTTTAACCAAATTTTTAATTTTATGAAAGTAAAATTCGTAAAATTTAAGACATTTTCAAAACATTACACCATATAATGTAATAGAACAGTGTTTCTCAACAGGGGTACGGGGGACCACTTGTGTCCGGCAACAAAATGTTAAGAATGTACGGCAATAAATAAATAAAATATTAAGGTGGTCCGCAGATGAAGAAAGGTTGGCATACACTGTAATTGTATATTTTATATATATTATAACTCTGGGAAATTTTAACGATCAATCAGAAGACAAAATGTATCTTCAATAATTGTAGCTTGTATACTAGTGCTCATAGTGTAAATTTTGCAATATTAAGGCAGTCGTTTACCTAACTTTTATTTCGGTAAGTAACGACTTCAGGTGTATTTATTAATATTTTCTAGTTTTAGCCACAATTTTTCATAGGACCAAATGTTTATTCAAAATATATATATATATATATATATATATATATATATATATATATATATATTTATAGGAAAAACTCAAGTTCTACAAATTTGAGATATTAATGTTTATATATAGGTATAAACTTATATACTTTTTTTATTGCGTTTACATAAGATAAACATTCATAGAATATTATATAAGGAATTGTTCCACACGAGCGAACCCAATACACGCACGTCCTTAGCTGATAGTGGTCAATATTCTGAGACCGGTAAAGAAATAATGTTATTACCGCTGCGACCACTCGCTTACCATATCCCTTTAGCCGGAAACCGCATTTATGAATCTCAACAGAATTATGTCTTCACATACTCGTTCTCTCTATTCTATATTTATTACTATTAGTATTACTATTGAAAATAAATAAAGTTATTATCGTCGATCTTATAAAACATTAATGGAATTTCGAATTTTATTTCTTTTATTTTTACAACGACCATTTTAAAATTGTTGTAATGCTAGTCAAGTGGAACTCGCTTTGAAATTACTTTTTTGAAGGTTTCTTTTTAAAATAAACTAAATTTGTTGATAATACACTGTCAGAAAAGAATTGTTAAATATATTACAATCGGGAACATTTTCAAAGTCGAGATTTTAAAGGAAATACAAGAATTGACCTTCTCTAAATCGAATCTAATTATTTTCGAAATGACATCTGTGTGTGTTTCTGTGTGTCTGTGCGTCTCTCTCTCTGTGTGTGTGAACGCTCCAGAGACAAAACTGTCGAAAGTAAAATTAACACTTGTGTGTGTGTGTGTGAACGCTCTAGAGGTAAAACTTTTGAATGTAAAATTATGAAACATTAAACTTATGACTTGTGTGTTAGTGTGTGTGTATGTATGTGTGTGTGCGAACGCTATAGAGGTAAAACTATTGAATGTAAAAATATGAAATTTATTAAACTACAGATTTTTATATATGTGTGTGTGTGAACATTCTAGAGGTAAAACTTTTGAATGCAAAATTATGAAACTTTAAACTTAAGACGTGTGTGTGTGTGTGTGTGTGTGTGTGTGTATATGTATGTGTGTGTGCGAACGCTGTAGAGGTAAAACTTTTAAATGAAAAATTATGAAATATATTTAACTACAGATTTGTATATATATATATATATATATATATATATATATATATATATATATATATATATGTGTGTGTGTGTGTGTGTGTGTGACCGCTCTAGAGGTAAATCTGTTGACCCTAGTCTCTTTTTATTCTCGTGATTCCGGCAATGCATATAAATGCTAAATTTGGATGTGTGTCGCTAAAACGACTAACAAATCGTTGGACAAGCTATTAAATTAGTTAACATTGCGTAAAATGTTCACTTTCGTCCATAAAAACCGTCCCTTCTTCAGGTCAACGAACCAGAACTCCCTAACACAGCACAAATACCAACATGCTAAAATTTCACTAGTGGTACGGTAATAAAATTAAAGCGACATGACGGTGTCGTTTGAGATTGTAAAATCTGTTGTAAACATTTGAAAATTTAGACCCTTTTGGCCACGGAAAGTAAGAGTTTTGGACAATACAAGCGCTATGCTTTGAGTCTAACAGACACCACTGAGGGTTGTAATCGAGTGAATGTGGGAGTACGGATTAAGCAGACCGCAATAAAAGGAAATTGGACGAAATTGTCGGGGTTGGGTTACAATTGCAATCTTGACTTGTTATAGGGGTTTTAATTTCGGGGAATTTCAACATTTGGTAATATTAGGTTTATGGCTATGGGGACTATTCACTTTCAATTTTAATTTTATGATCGTAGGCTAAACAAACATTGGTGCAAGCACCAATATTGCCGAGTAATTTTAAGATTGTAGATTGGGATATATTTGTTTTGAGACATGTTTTAATCTTATTAACGTATGCGTAAATTTGTAACTATGTGATTGTTAAACAAATGTTAACGTAAGCGCTAATGCCTTCAGCTCAACTCAACTAGTTCATAGTTAATATCAGTTAAACACATTTTAAATAACACTTAGTAATGTTGCGAAAAAAATTAATTTAGAACAATAGAACTATCGGATAATTTAGATAATTTTAGTAGGATTTTTCACCCTTGTGCCCTAAGAATATGAAAATCTTAAATATTCTGATTTATATTACACGTCTCGCCCCTTACCCTTGTTTGGGTAACAAACCGTATACACCAGGTGCATCAGGGGTCGCCACACTATCGTCAAAATGCAGGTGTATTTTGGACATTAAACTATAAAATGTGTGACGGCCAGTTTCCTTGGTTACAGGTACCAAGAAACCGGTGCAAAGAAAGTTAGAACGTGTTTTTTACAGTGTATTGTGTAGTGTAATAGATGTGCGCTTGCGCAGTAGCGGGGAGCGCGACGAATGAAGGAATGCCAAGATCATGGTCGGCCTGGTGCTACGTTGCCAAATCGCCAAGTTGTTCGTCGATTTTGATGGTTTAAAATCACCAAAATTGCAATAATGGTTAAAGCATTTTAAAGTATTTTTTGCAACTAGCATTGAGGGAATAAACGAAAAGGGAATATCAAGCATAGTGTTAATAGAAACCTGTATGTGTAGTCGATTGTCAATTTTACTCATTGTCCTGGGTTCGAACCCGAACTCCACAAATGATCAATCAAAGTAAAGTTCATCTTAGCCTGTCTATATTGCTGGCAACGCATGTCGTAGAAAATTAATATCAAACAAGCAAATATTGAATCCCTTAGTTGGAAAATAGCGCGATTTTTTTTTTAAAATTATTATTTAAATTTAAAATTCAATCATTTTATTATATTTTTGTATGCCATTCTTTAGGTTATTTCGCGGGACTTTTGAGTGGACAAACTAAAGTTTAAATATAGGTTAAATATGCGTATATTGCGTTGATATAATATTGAACTTTTATATTAATGACAATGCTTGTTGTTTTCTTGTAGTGTAAATATAAGTTATGGTTTTAGGTGATTCCAACTTTCAGTCAGTCGCTGAACCTGCATCATGTAATTTGTTATGTATGACTTTATATGATGTTTTCTTGTAGTTTTCGTACATTTACTGGTACATCTAAAGAAGTTAGATTAGTTTTTAAAAAAGATTAATATATTATTATTAATATTATATATTTATTCAAAATACGTATATATATATATATATATATATATATATATATATATAAAAATATATATATATATATATATATATATATATATATATATAAATATATATATATATATATATATATATATATATATATATATATATATATATATATATATATATATATATATTTTTTTATATATATATATATATATATATATATTTCTATGATTAATTGATGGTTAAATGTTCTCCGTGTATCAAATATTTTACACAAAAGAAAAAGGTACATTTAAGTTTGAATAGAATAATATAAAATTCGTTTTGGGGTAAACCTACAGGTAAAATATTTTATTTTTGGTAGAGGTAGATTTTACTTTCCTCCAGTAAACATAAAATAATCTCATCTTGGGTATTATTAAATCATATGTGCAATCATGTTTGCGCTAATTCTTGAGTAATAAAAGTGACAGTATAATAATAATCAGTAAACTGTACAGAGAACTGCAATTATTATTTTATTTTGTTCGTAAAATTATTAAATATTATTTGTGCTGTGATTGATGTTAAGGTCGCCGTAAAATGAGCTGGATGCACAGGTGCATCATTGCTTATGAATTAACAATATTATGTGTGGTCACCGTGAGCTGGTTGCATTGGTGTGTGTATCCGTTAATTTTGAAAAAAATTTATATTGCAGTAAATGATGAATGTATATTTGAAATAAAAATTAATTCTAACTACAATTATATCCCGTGTTAATTGCAACTAATTACGATGCGGCGTATTTAGACCAGAACTATAACTGAAGGTTAAAAGTCTTCAGTGAACCAAGGTCTAGCTATAATATAGTGATGTGATGATGATGGCAATAACATACCTACCTACATATTATTCAATGCAAGACTTGATCTTACAGGATCAAGGCTACGTTTTTACTTTTTACTTTTAGATGTAGGTATAATCTTTATAGAAATATCGAAGTTCATGCTAGCAAATATAAATGTATGAAAATCATGTTTTTCATCTCATTTTTCTATGCCAAGTCAAGGAATTGTTGTTTTATTTAAATGTTATATAAATTACTTGATTGTAATTTATAATACGGGTATAAACAACAACAATGTTCATTTTTCCATTTAGTCATATTTCCCTATTGATTTTAGATCAAAATGTGTTAGCAAACTTAAAACTAAATTTAATTATTATAAATATATGCATATCTTTTCTTTATTTCCCGAATAAAAATAAAAAACCAATTAAAATTGACAATTATTTATATAGCAACTTGCAGTATGGTATGAAACTGGAGTGGCCTTCACTCGACTTTCCTAGTTTCCTGTATCTATATAATATTATTTATTTTATTTAAAATGCTTGCTACGACTGCTATGAAACAATATTAATATGTATTGTAACTACATTGTAAAAAAAATATGTAAATTAACATTAATTCTAATGTAAAATAACATATAACTCATGTAATTTTTGTAAAATTACGCTATAAATCAAGTATTTTTCCAAAATCCAATAAAATTACATGCTTTATAAGTGTGATTTTACATTAAATGTTATGTAAATTTTACATATTTGTTTTATAGTGTAGGGAAACGTAATTGTAATAAGGACATTTTCATTGTCGATTTTTTAGTAAATGGCACATTTTTATCGAACAAAAGTTACTTGAAATTTTAATTTCTATAATAACTAGTACTAAATCATACAGTTTACGAGATATTGAAAAAGTAGATAGAGTAAACCGTTAATTATGGTTAAGATCTTGTTTTCAAAAATATAAAATCTACCCCAGGGCCATTTACCAGTCTTAAATTTAAAATTTCATACTTTTACCTTCAACAGTTTTATCTCTAAAATTTGATGATTTATTTTTCCACAATAGATTTATTTTAATACACATACACACACACACACTCATGGTCACACAAACACACACACACATACTAACTTACACACACACCCACACAGACGTTAATTCGAAAATATTCAGATTCGATGCAAAGGGATGGTTTAAACGAATATTTCCGTTAAAATCTCGAGTTCTACACCCGGTAGAATATTTGTTTGGTCTTAATTATTGCTTAAAATAGAGAAAATAAATAAAAATTATGTCTTTACTTACCGAAATAAAAGATATTTAAAGGACAGCCTTGATTTACTCCTGTTACGGGCAATTATATTAATATATTAATTTTGTTATGAAATAATAATATCTATTCGTGCATGACGAGTACAAACATATGTATATACATCCATTCTTAATTCATATAGAGTTTTTACTCTCATTTTTCTATATCTGATTCTTAAAGATCGAAAGATAATAAAGGTAGTATCTGATTGATACCCGCAGCAAGGTTATCCATACGATTAAAATAAATTATTTTTGCAAACAATCGTATAACATACGAATGATGTCAGTTCAGGTGGAAAATGCAATAAAAACAATATAAATTATAACATTAAGAACGCTTTTGTAATCAACGTGCAAAAAAGTGTTAATTTATTATAAATTACAGTTGGATCGCGATGGAGTAGTAGGGTTAGGTTTTTTTCTTCATCTTATATTACTTTGTAGGAGTCATGAAAGATTTTATGCGATAAAAATATGACGTGATTCGTAATTTATTGATTTATTAATAAAAAACTTGATTGATCTTTAAGATTTGTTGCATTTTAAACGATTATTATTTTATGACTAAATTATAACGCGATATTAATGTCACGCATATTAAGATTTCATAAAATTATTTAAAAAATTAAATCACTTTAATTACATTTCTGTTTCTTTCTTATACGACGCCTAAAAGAAAGTATTGTAATCATGAACATTTTCGAACAGATTAGATTTATATTACTTAAAAATTTGCACATGGTTAAAATTTTGTTTTCCCAATGTTATCTTCATTGTTTCATATCTCTAAAAAAAAGCGAATTACATTAAAATTATTCTAGCGAAAATATATACTAGATTAATAGTGGCGAATTTTTTTATTGTATAAAACAATTGTTACCAAGGTTAATCAAAAGGCTAATAACCTTAGTAACATTGCCATTATATTTTTGCACATAATTTATTTAAATTATAAATTCTTTGTTATTTTTACATTCACTAAAAATACAAGAAAAACTGTAAAATTATGCGTTTGTATTGAAAGGGAAATAATAGAGAAATGTATTGTTTCATTTTGATGGGATATGGCGTGACTGGAAAATAAATAAAGCATAATTAATAATATTTAAATGTGAACGCCTTTTAATATAAATATTTATTGATATATTCTATCGCTACATTTTAATTACAATATACAATAAGTGGCCGGAGATTTATTTATTAGATAAAGACGTACATTCCTTTCATTAAAAAATCAAAGATCATTTATTATTATTATTTAAAGAGTAAACCGTATGGTTAATTTACCGATCACAATCTTACAAATTAATTTATTCAATTAAGAAAAATACCATTGTTTTTTTTTTGCTTGTCTAAATATAACAAAAGATGTTTTGTTTATTGTTAAATTGATTAAAATACTCTTGTTGAACATTAACAATTGTTTAAACTATTTATACATTTATATTATATACTAGAATGTTATTATAATAATTAATTTAGAAACACCATTACAAAAACATAGGAGTGGCATATTTGTTATATAATCCAAGAATTCTTGTTAATAAATAATGCGTAAATATAATATAGTTAGCTCGCCGCACTGCACTGTACAAAAGAGCTATAGTATTGGAATACGTCTTCCTGATGTCGAAACTATATTTAGATAGATTCTTCAAATTGAACCCAATGTAGAACAAATCGGATAATATTAACAACAAAATAATTATATCTTAACTACATTATTTTTACTTTCGGTATGTATGTGAAGTGGCCTGTGCTTGACTTTCATATACGTAGTTTTCACTAGAAATCCCAAACTACACTTTTTACTTTTTTATACGCAATAATAAGTCTTGTAATAATTTAAAAATATTAACTATTTTCAAGATGACGTTTGTGTGTCTGTCATATCACCTGTGTGCCCGATATAGGGATTTATATATGTTTATTTAAAATATAAAGTTGACTACACTTTACTTATATTTTGTATAGTTATTAAATTTAGGTTGTGAAAATAAATTTCGTATATATTTGTATTTATTTAGTATCAACTGGTTTTAAGTGCTAAAAGTATATGACAACACCACAGTTGATATTTGTTTAAATAAGTTTTTCATTAAAAAGTGTTTTACGAAATTCAAGTCTGACTGGCTGATGGCCTCGTTTGTAGACCAACAAATAAAAATTTTAATGCATATTTTAAATTTCAAAAATATAAAATTTAATAATATGGTCTTACGAGCGAGCGACTACTAACATCCAAGTATATAAGTTATATATAATAGTAATTAAGATTAGAAAATAACAAATAATAATCCAGTTTGTATTATGACAAGCAATGCTAGCATTCAAAGCAACAAAATTAACACAATTTAATAGAAATTGTATGTCACACAACAAACTAGAATTAATATTTTTAATTTCTAAGCTTAATTACTATTTGTAATTTTTTGACACAACTGATTGCCACAGCTCTTATGTACTTGTCATTGTCTCAAATCGCCATAAACATCTAACCGTGAATACGTAGCTAAAATGTAGAAGCATTATAATAACTAGTATCATTAATAAAATTTGGTCACATAATTATTGAATGTGTGTTCATGTCGAAAAACTTGATTTTTATAAATTGAACCTAACCAGTCTTATGTACACAATAGTATAACACAATGAACATTTATAGACAGTATTAAAACAGCGAGCCAAGCAGTCAGTTGTTCCAGTTCCAGTCGAGGTGTTAAAACCGTGAGTACTATTTACGATATCGAAGTAAAATCAACGAATTAAAAGCGCTATTTATTAATATTCCTATACCCAAATAAACAAAATGCATCCCTACAATGTGTCCGTTCTGTTTTGTTGTCCTGAAACATTTGCTTGCGTGTCCTGTGGGACGATACACAGGACACATTATTTTTCTTTATCATCAGGTTCTTCTTCGTTGAATCGTGCTTCAACGAAGTCCGCTCGGTATGCTGTGTGTGGTGCACCAAATGTGGTATTTTACAGCTGTGTATTCACACTTATGTAAGTACTCGCGATTGCAACTCTTACTAAAGTGTCGAATTTCAGGGGGGAGGCGGGTCCCTGCCGACGTGAAACCGACCTTGTCGAGGTGGCAGGGCTTAAGCATCAATCACTATTATTAATTGCAATCAAAATACTGATTGATGCAACTAACAGGTTTCATAAAAATCAACCAAATTCGAAATATTGATTTTAAATACTCAAATAATATCATAACACTTTGTTAAATACGATTTTTAGAAAACACTAAGACTGTAAATAATGGATATAAATTTACAAGTCTTCCATGTAAAGTTATTGTTATAAATCATGTAATTATACGCAGAAATATAGCAAAATTACATTACAATTCAGGTATTAACTAAATTTACCAGAATTACGTAATTTTCAGTTGTAGTTTTACGCAGTAAAAGACTTGTAAATTTACATCAATTAATAATATCCGAATATTCTACAAAATTTTTAAGATATTTCTTCATATTGTGAACCCAAGGTCCATATCTTTCAGACTACTAATTTTACTAACTACAATTATTCACTTATATTTCTTGTTAAGAAGTTGGTATTATTTCTTGACAAATTTTGAATGACACATTCAATTAAAAACAATGCGTCATATATTGCACATGAACTTCAAATGGGTGAAGGTGCGTGACGATATAATTGCATACTGTTTTACCGATAAACAAGCTATTGCACTTTAGTACATTGGTTTTAAACTAGTTCACTATAGAGCTTTTAAAGTTCAGACAAGAACGACAAGTACACTTACAATTCACTTGTTATTTGCATGTTAAACTAATTGACAAATTGCACATGTCTTAAGGTAATATTTGCACTTCTGTGACATCTAGACAAAATCTCATTGACCATAGTTGCTTCCCTTTATTTTACAGTGTAGGTATTACATGCAATGTTGAATAACTATTATATTAATTTAATCACAAGAAAACTGGAGTGGCCTTTACTCTATTCTAAATTTTCTCAGACTAGAAAATTCTTATAATTTTCCTTATAGCGTTAAAACATATGCATATATAATTATATAAACCACGAGAAAACCAATATTATGCAATAATAATTCTGTAATATTTTTCCTGGTTTGCTGAATGAAGTGTGGGAACACAAATACTCTTGCAATTATATAGTTGTACCTGCAGAGACCTGTAGTTCCCGCCGTCAGAAAATTTAAATATTCATGCGATATGTTCTCGTGTATATGCAATGTCAAGATGACCCAGTGGCATTAGCGTGTTTTGTTACAAGCAACCCCCGCACACCCAGAACCCGCCGTCCGTATCTTGATCGAGTGTCGAAGAACACAGATAGAACGAAGTGCGCATGCGCAGACATCAATCCTGCTGCGGTAACACGCGCGCAACTCGCGTCCTGTCCTTGACATTGAGAGAACCTAAGCCCCTATCTCCCCTACGCCGCTTTGTGATATTATACGAAACACTATAGGACACCCTGACTTATAAGGGGCCCCCATGGGGCTCCGCTTCTGCCTGCTATCTGTGTCTGTAGCGCGTTTGTATATTATAGTCTTGTGAGGGCCCCCCTTCCGCATTTACAGGCACGGATTTTACTGAATTGCACAAAAATATAAATAACTAATATATATATATTGATTATCCATGTGCATCATTAAATGATTGACTATTCAAACTCTTAATTAAGATATAACAAATGTCGAAATGTTGAGCGAGTTAAATTACATGTTATCTAATATCTTGTAGGGGGGTCCCCCCTATTGACTTCCCCCCTTGTATACGCCACTGACTTTATAATCTTTATAATCTTTAACTCTTATATTTACTACTAATCTAATTTAATTCTAAGTGCCGGTTTAAAAATTGTTTTCAAAAGTAGATAAGTGTCTTCCGAGCTTCATAATTTTTATTTTTAAATTTTAGTTTCAAAAGTTGTTGTTGAAATGTACACCAGTTCTTAACAGTGTAGTTGATTTATTAGAACGTTATAATTTTCCAAATTTGTCAGTAACTTTTATATTACGCAAAAACAAATTGATTTAACAGATTTTATTAATAGGTTTATTATAAATAAAACTTATTAATAATAATTGAAAATTGTTCACCAAGTGTCCACCAACGAAAGTATTGATTTAACAGATATTAAGAAAACATGATATCAATCAGTAAACAAAATAGTGCACAATATAAACATAAATATAGTACTATATATGTATAGCGGTCAAAAATCAACCTGTTTTCTTGTTAAAACTGTAAATACATCAGCTTAGTCTATACCGCCCGCCTGCTCACTGCCTCTGATCAACGCTTTGCCTTTTTTACGGAAGGTCATGTATAAAAACAGATTCAATTACTACACATTTGCTAACCAATCAGGAAGCTCTCCCCAGTCTACAAAAAAGAATATGAAGAATACAAAAAATAAAGTTATGAAAACATCGGCTAACTTAAAAGCATAATTAAAAAAACTGGAGTGTCCTTTACTCGACTCTCTTAAACGTAATTTTCATTATAAATTATATATATTTGAAATTTTATGTATATATGTGTTTCTTTGTATTTTTATTATTCATGGGCGGATAATTATTTTATGACGATCCCTTGAGTTCTCGTGAGGTTGACTATACATACTGTATAGATATTGCTTTTAAAAATAGGAGGTTTTCTTCCGGACCCTATACAAGTCTAATTTTTAAAGGATTTATTACACTAACATTTCGAAAATAGTCAGAAACGATTCAGGGATTGTCGAAACGTCTATATATATATATATATATAGATGTGTATATACATGCGTATAAGAAAGTAAAAATAGAGAAATGAAATAAAAATTTACGCGAAATAAAGCTAGAGTGGCCCTTACTCAAGTTTACTATCTATATTTATAATAATGCTTTGCATGAATTACTTTTTCTCTAACTCATGCCGTTTTTGAGATAATAAAAAGGAAGCAGTATACAATTACTTTCGGTTAAGACGCGATACTTCCAATCCTAGAGTATTTAAGTTGTTACAAGTGTAAAGGGCGAGGAAACCTGAAGGAGCTCCCAAGCGCTATTCATCCCTACCTCAATTTCACCCGGGTTATATGCAAATCTTAAGTTTAAAGATTCATAAATTTGCCTAGAGCGTTCACACCTACACACAAACATACAGATACAGACACATATTCCGAGGATGGTCAGATTCAATTCAGGGATAATAAAAACATGTATACATTCTTTTAGATTTCGTTCAAGTAAGTATAAAATTGTGAAATAGTTTTGCTACCATCCTGCAAATACCAAACGCGTATTCCTGCTGAAGAGTACAACATAATCTTGAACACCATCGGAAATTCCCACCTAATTAAACATTTCAGCCAATTTGTCGCAACAAACAATAACAAGTTTGCGAACAAGAATGAACAATACGAAGAAGTTCATTGTGAACATCTCGCAAAAGGCAACGGCCATAGATTGAATAAGCGGCGTCAGCAGCAGCAACAGGTGAACACTGCCATATCGGACAGAGATAGTTGCGCTTCATAATTCCACGGATACGGAACACTCGCAGGAGTGATAAAGAGGGGTACAGATAGAACAGTTGAGGAGTCAACAACTTCACTCCATCCATTGCTAGCTAGGAGAGTGTACACACACACACACACACACACATAGTTACCAAAGTCTAACGGTATTTTTGCGCACCGGAAGTAACCAGTCGCTCTCGGTCAACGACGCCGCCGATTCCCCACCTACTGCGATTTGCTGCTGCTCATTATCGAATATGATAGAATTATGATGAAATTAACACTATTGTTGTATTTCCGAAGAATAACTTTTAGGCTGTCGGATATATAACCATCTTGAGATATCTTATGCCCTTTTCACACCAGAACTTTAAGATAGGATGTTAAAGTAACTTTAGTACTTTAAGGAAAACAATAATGTATGTTTTGTCTTAATTTTGCAAAATTATTGTTAAAAATAGACAAAACTTTTAAGATTTACCAAAAATGAATTTGAGTTTAAAATCGTACAACAAATTCGTTCGTATAATAATCTAGGATTCAACATACATACATTGACAATTCATAAACCGGAAATGTGTGCGTTTGTCACGACCGGAAGTATCATAATCAAGTTGTGCCATGCTACAACCGGGCTCTATCAAACGACGTGATATTAGCTATAAATAAGTTTACTTATACGTATATTCTGCTACCTGTATAAGGTGCATTACCAACGAATGTGTAACCACTGACCTTGATAAAAAATGTACGGGCGGGATTCGAACCAAACAACATGTCCAAACATGTTTGGTATAGTCTATGCTCTATGACAGTACCCCCTACTGGTAGGTAAACTATGCGATTGGTGGCAGCACTACTGATTCAGTTGATTATTTTAATTATAATATGATAAATAACAACATTGTTTGTTTAATTTGGTGCAACCACCAATGCTGCCGCTGAGGGAACTTTGATTAGTCGCGATATATAATAAATTGTTTTCATAATACATTTCAAAATATTTTAAGATAAATTTAATCTTGTATTTGAAGAGAAATACTTAATTGTTAGATTTATATTATTCAACAATATTATAAAGTTTCACAAGAAAACTAGAAACACTATTATTGCAAAAAGAAAATCTTTGAAAGATTCCTGTAAAGTTTATAATTTTACAAAAGACATTGTATATCATTTCATTTATGTATCCATTGTATAATATATTATTATTAATATAAACTTTTTAATATTATTTAATAATAATTACGTATGTAATTGTGCAGGTAACAAAGGAAAGGTAAATGAAATATTTTAACATGTTGATGAATATATAATAAAAGTTCAGATTTAGTGCATGACGAATACTAAAACAATAAAATAAATTTAGAAATACAAAGCATAATGAATAATAGAACAATAATACAAACATCGAAATAAAACAAAGATAGGTGCCAACACCAATGTTTTAACTCGCTTTTAAAACTATTACGATATGTATAAATGAAATTATTGATATCACAAAATTTTTAAGGGAAATATTCGTTTTGAGAGCATTACTTGTATATGCTTGCAAATAAAATAATACTTCCTGGTAAGTGATTGAATAAATATTATAAGCGGTGCAAAAATGATTAGTTGTTAATTGATAAGATTATCCATCAATTTTCATAAATCACGGAAAACCAGTAGCGTTCACGCTAACTGTTCTATTACTTGTCAAACAGACGTACACCGAAGCATTGAACCCATAATAAATTACATTTTATTGCATCAATAAATATTGTAAATTAAACTTAATGCAACGATATTTCACGCATAGTGATGTATACCAGTACCGTACAACGAACCGCAACTACTTAACTCTTGATTCAATTACGAAAAAAATTTGCGTGTATTTTTTAGATCACTTGTCAAGCGCTGTCTTCTCTTGCGATGACAGCGCCAATTCCGGAAGTGCTTTAGGTGCAACGTTATTATTACCATCTAATGGCCGCACCGTGCACTAAACAGTTCCGTTTTAATGTGCTCGACTAATTGACGACAGCGCCATATTGTGCCGATCTGACATTAGATTAAATCTGAATTTTAAATGTAATATAAAGAAATGTTTCTTATGCTAATATTATTTTTTACAGTTATACATCACTAGCCAATCAGTTTAAGATCATTAACTACAGTTTAGTGTTATTACATTTTATGTACTTTAGTTGCAACTACCAGTTTTTAATACCATATTAATATTATCTTATATTTAAAATTCTAGAACTCCGAATATAGACGGAAATACGCGTTTAAAACTTCCAGGATTTGACTATATAATTTAACTTACAATTTTACAGTGATTGATGTCACCTTTGCACTTTGATATGTCATCCCAGGAGCGAGTGATCAGCACGTTATAATAAATAATTTTGTTTCCTCAATAATATATCATTTTATAATAAATTCGCAAAAGAGCTTTGATAAAATATGTGTGTAGATATGTATAAAAGTTGAAATGAAACTCACAGTGTGCAATTATATGAGCTGAAGAAACAAGTTTGTCAAATCATCTATAAGAAGCGATAGATACACGTTGTGTATTAACGATGACAGATGCTGGACCATCAGTCTAGCAGGCTCAGTCAGTCAACGCTCGCTAATGACCTCAGACAAGACTTCAAGTTCACATCATAGTGCGCAATAACATTCACTAACTAGCTAATTCTTCTTACATCTTACCTGTGCTTTAACAACACAATACTAATAGCGAAACATTTTGATGAATTATCAAATAATATTGTGTTCCATACGGTTACCAACGGTGGGAACTTTTCTTATTTTATTATTAAAGATCCAAACAACTAATTGGTATGAAATATCTGTTGTGGCCTGCGCGAGACTATCCTCTAAAAAAAAAAATTCTTATTAATCTTAGCAATTGTCATACATTCTGGTTCCGACAACTGTGAATGCGATTATCATAAATATATGTTAATACGTATATATGGTTGCTATGGAATCGTCTACGTATTTGAAATATGTTTTTTTTTTTGGAATGCGTACACTTTTTGTGAAAATCTTTAAAAATGTGACCCAAACACACACAGACAGAGGGACAGAGAGATACGATTAAGGGATGGTCAAAATATGAATCTCCGTTATAATCGCGAATTCGAAATTTATATAGTTAATAAATATAAACAAGTTTAGGTACAGGCACCTATGCCTTCAGCTCACCAAATAAATGCAAACATTGTAGAGAGTACTAAACTCCTCGTTCTAAGATATGGATCCCCCCATTCCGCCTGAATAAAGTTTTAATATTTTAAATATAAAAATAATTTGAAAAACTCTTATAGACATAAAATGTCTTACAATTATTTGCAGAATTTTGATATATAAATAACGTAATGCATATTTTAAAATTCATTATTATTATTATTAATAATTGTTTATGACCGGTTCACAATATGATTTTGTTGATATAAAATATCTGTTTTGTAAAACATTGGCTATTTTTAGTTTTTTCTAGGAGTTTATAATTTTTGGGTCCTATAACTCCGGAAGTATAAAAGTGATTTGATCCAGAAGAATATTTGTAGCAAATTCGGTTCAAACCAGTCCGATACCTTTAGAGGAGCAGCACAATTTTGATCTTATGAGCGAGCGACGACTAACATCCAAGTTTTTTTTAATATATTTTTGGAATCAGGGCGATAACACATGACATTTTTGTTTCGAGATTGTTACAGATATTCAACTGATCACAATAGCAACCGTACGATGAGGTAAACGCCGAATGTTGGAATGAGACAAGAAATATGTGAAAGGGAGTGAGAATGGTTATAATTGTATTTGATCGCACGATCAGTGTGTGGTGAGTGAATCGAATTGGAAGATATATGATGTGAACGAAGGAATGCGACGATGACAGTGATTGCAGAGGCATTAGACAAGTGTAGTGTGAATGCCGAAGATCTAACTGACTTTGCAGGCTTCGCGGTGATGCAGCTAAATGCATCAATTATAATCCTAGTGCATCGCTGTAATAATATACAAGCTGTTGTACTAGGAAATAGCATAATGTACGGATTAAAATACACCGTTTAAATCTAATTGATTTCAACAAGTTGCACGCATAAAAACTGTTATGTAAAATTCTTGCGAAATATTTTGAAATTATATAGGGTGAGGTTAGGTTGTCGACGCGTGCGCGATAGAGTTACTCCAGGAGCTTACGGTATTCTTCATTATGTCGTGTGCTTTACTAACATTTTATAGCGCTTCCGGTTTTTATAAGGACATTGACGTGCTCTTCAAATATAACGAACACGTTCTTTTCATAAATCGCTTGCTTATTTTCATGACATTTTTAATTGCACAGAGACGAATAAACTTGTTTTAATGTTGCAAAATTAATTTTTACTACTTACAATAAAAATTCGCAGAAATGTACAAGCGTGAAAATAAACTAAGATGTACTCGTCACCAACGTATTCAACTTTACATAACCATCTAATGAATTTCATAGGATATATCTGTTAATAAATATAGAATAAATGTTCAGCCGTACTTTTGCCAAATTTTTCCTAAAATTAGAAAGAGAAATATAAATCTGAAGTTCTGAAATAACCTATACTCGACTTTTGTAGCCACAATACTTTATTTTATACATTCCGTATAAGAGGTGAATATCAATTTTAAATTTATATGATTAAACCAATAGATATTGTTCGTTTTGTAATTTGATAAATATCCCCTGCAGATATGTGCAGTATTATTTTAAATGTATCGCTATAGACTATAACTATAGCTATGCCATTACCCATTGAACATACTAATTAGATTATGCTATACCTACAACTTATTGACTTCCGGTATAGTATTCCATAGAATATAAAGCTCCTGTCTTCTTTTACTTGTTGGTCTCTCTGTCTAGCCATTTCTTTTGTGCTAGGACATGCGCGTATTTCATAATTTATAACTAACATTAATTTATCGTAGTGATTTTTGCGAATCACCGGCTTAAAACTAACAAGTACCTATGTGTATTGTACAGAGCTTAGTTATTGTGATTACACGTGCGTATCGAGATATTCACATCGCGGTTTGCCATGCTCACGTGATCAACACGAAACTTGTTAGTTATATTTTTCGTTCAAAGAATTTGTTTTTATTTAAAGAACAACAGATTCCATAAAACTATTTTTACAACTTACATAGAATAATTAGAATTTTTTGCTAATAATACAGTAAAAGAAATTGAACATAAATAAACGAAATAAAAATTAGACATTTGACAAGCTTAAGCATCAAATCTGGAGTGGCCTTCACTAGTATATACTATACTAGAAAAACGTAAATGTTCTAAGGCAATTTTTTTAGTAAATGGTACATTTATCGAAGAAACTTTTCAAGCAAAAGTTGCGGGACATTTTAATAAAATTCACTGTTTTTCTAATTCGGTTCGTTTTCGAGAAACGTAATAAATGACAAGAATAAACCAGCACTGCCGGTTTAAATATCCTTTTCATAAATAATAGGAATTCCATTCAGAGATACAAATCTTAAACTCAAAACATTGTATTTCTATGTTCAATGGTATTAGTTGTAGAACGTCATTATGGGTTAGATTAGGTTAGGAGAGGGAGAAATGATTGGGTAAAGGGTTTAAACTGGATTCAGGGGTTCTCAAGGCGTCATTGAAAAAATGGTTAAATGGATTCAAGGCCCGCAATACGGATATTAAAATTGCGTAAATATTAATTTTGTGATCACAATACTATAGTTTATATATAACGTATAAGACAGTAAAAATGTGATAATTATATTAAGTGTAGGGCACAATAGGTATATCTCCGTAAATCGACATTTTCAATAATGATAATCAGAGTATAACCAAATAACGTTTAGTTTCCTCAATACATCAACCATGTGTATGTGTTAGGCATGAGTGCCTCTTCGGAAGAGAGCCACCTCTCGGCGAAATAAATCAAGTTCACCTGCCGCAGGACCTTGGCTTTTGGTTTTCTTTGGCCTCCATCCTGCTCGCTCTCGTCACCAATCGTGTAAAGTTAAACAAAGAGACAATGATGGTACTGACACAGACCTTTGCACAAGGTGACAGTGTCAGAGAAAGACAACAGCAGTGAGCTGCAGTGTGTTGAAGAGAGCTGGCAAAATGTGTAGAATGAATGTAGCGACGAGCTGAGCAACAGGTTCATTGCACCTGTAGGAATGGCGAAGTCAGTTCGCGGTCGGTGACGTTTACATGTGTGTGTGTGTGTGTACCCCGTGTTTCTGGTACCGTTAGTTTTGGTGGAAGTTCCCCTCTGCATTCCGCACCACCGTACAGATCCCTTTTCCTCCTATATTGCATCAACCATCAGTCTCATCCACTGAAACTGACGATGATTCTCGAGTTTACAGCGGAATTGGCATAGTAACTTAATTTGAATAGATTTTGGACATTTTTACTTTTTTAGACCAAATCTAAGAGGAAGTATTGCAATCTTGAAAAGGGATATTGCCTGAATTACACGTTTTGACTATTGACAATTCGAGATTATCTCGTATATTAACAAAAATTATTGACATTAGATTTATAATTATTTTAATTTTCAATTTTATATATAACCCGGAAGAAAATCTTCCTTTTTTGAAAATAAAATCTCAACCAGTAGTTAAAGTTAACTCATGCTACTTTATACTGTCTTATACGAATGTACATATATAAGCAAGTAATGTCATCATGAACAATTTGGAGCTAGAGATTTTAACGGAAAAACACGTTTTGACCATCTCTGAATCGTATCTGACTATTTTGGGAATGATGTCTGTAAACGCTCTAGAGCCAAAACTATCGTACGTAAAATTGTAAAACTTCAAACTAAAGATATATTTTTGAAAAAAATATTCAAACCGGAACTCTATGAATATTTTGTCCTTTCTTTAATATCACTAGAACGGCTGCACCTCTGGCAAAAATAGTTATGTTCATAATGAAAGATATTAATATTTCGCACAACTTTAGTTTGAATAGTTTCTTGAAAAAATGTACCAGTTAGGAGAAAACTGCTACAGAAAATCTGAAATAGTAAAGTTACGCATGTAATAAATCGTATGAACAATTCCTGACAAGGGATACAAAATAGACTCAAATATTTTAATAATTTCCTTTGATCAGTTTCTGCATTTGACAATCGACTGAGAACGTGTTTCGAGCATATTAGTTATTGAAAATAAATATTGAAAAACAGTACATATTAAATATTATATATTTGAAAATATTGACATGGTAAAGAAACAATCTATATTTTTTAAATTGAAGAAACAGTATTTCATAACGTAATAAAATAATAAGCAAAATGGAACATTTTCCGAGTGTTACTATGGAGTAATGGTTTGTTTGGGATATATTTCTAATGAAAACTACGTATAATAAAGTCGAGTGCAGGCCACTTCTCATTTTATTTTTAAATCGGCTGCCTCTTACGAGCAGCACAGGCGGTTTGAATGAATCCTAACCTCGCTAATTCTCGCTCGGGGTAATAAAGTATATGGCTTATCTATAAAACACAAACGACAGGTTGAAAACAAATCGTCGACATTCTTGTATCTTCAACATACGTGCCATATGTCGTTGATTGCATTATACAATAAAATGTTATCTTACAAACCATATAGCTAGCACTGAATAACGCTGAAAGAAGGCTGAAATACCATGAATATAACAATCACAGTAACGAACCATTACTTTGAGTTTGTTCGCCACGCTGTACATCGTTCAGATAGGAATAAAACGTCATCTGTTGAAGCACTAAGCATATGTCTATGCCCACTTGAATTTTATTGTTCAAACATGTTTCTCATTTATATTTTAGTGTTTTGTTAACTTAATTCGATCTTATTCTACACTTAAAATAATGAAACGAAACTTACTTTTATCTAGCATCCGTCCACATCGAAAAACTCATTAGTTTTATAACCAGATAAATTTAATATATTCGATACTAAATCAATAAATTACCACAAATTAATCAATCAATTACTTGTACCATTGTCTTAATAGTAAGTGGGTCTTATAATAAAATAGCATTGAAAAAATAAAACTAAACATGAAAATGTTAACCAGATGAAAAAAGAAATATGCATAATCCTTTTGTTGGGCCAGTTGATGTCATTTTACATTCCTTCGGATGGACCACACCTAGAACATGTATTGTTTTCTGTTTTACCGACAGATTTTATCATTTTCGTTTCTGCACTCGGACATTTCAAGGTCACCCTGTAATGAAACAGATTCACAGTGAGTCAAATATTTGGTTCTGCAAAAATGTATGACGAAGTATACCTAGAATCACTATAGAAATAATATTTAGTTAAAAGATTTAAATACAGTTTATCATATACTCTTTCAGTAAATATTGTCCAACATTTACACGAATCATTTTTGCTCTACCTCTTAACGTTATCTGAGATATTTAAAAACTAGCAAAAGTAAACTATTACTTTCGGTTGACATAAACATTTTAAAATTAGGTGGTTTTCTTTAGCAATAAACAAATCTTAACTTCAAAACATCATATGTTCTACAGATGTCATTATGAAAATAATCAAAATGGAATATTTCCATTAAAATTTCAAGAGAAGTATTTTCTTTTATACATAACGTATAAGAAATTAATTAAATGCTAGAGAAACCTAGTTAATATTTAGTTTAAAGATAAAAATAATGTTTAGATTCACATACGAAATTATATATTATTATAAATATATGAACAATAGAATAATTTTACCATAACATTGATCCGCCATTTTGTAACTATCACGTGACCAACGCAGAGCATAATATATATGATTTGCAAAATTCTTGCGTACGTGGAAATTATTATAAGCTATAGTCAGCACAGCACAGCTAACAGATGCTGTATACACAATTATAGCAATTAACTATTATATTGTTGTATTTCTTTCTAGACAATATTGCTTTTTGCTGAATATAATCGTTTCTCTGCTATGCTTACTGAAATATACTTACGATAATAAGATCTCCGATTCTTCCTTTTCACGGTAGTTGTATTCATACATCTATAACTTTTAACTAATATTCTGCGCAAATTACGACAAGTATTTATTTAAGTATTTCTTTTACATTTTAGATGGAAATTGTGTTATTTAGAAGCATTGTTTCGTGAATTCATATTCAAATATATATGATTCTTAATACACCATGTAGATGATTTCCATTTTAGATCTTATAATTATATTCGAGATAAACATCTCAATTTTTCTTATAAGAAAGAAAAAATGAAGTCGAAATAAGGAATTGGTAAACGACAGCCAATAACTTATATTCAACTCTTATTTAAGTGGTGGAGACTGAATAGGAAAACCTGACATTTTGAACGCAATTCATCTGAAATAGTGCTTTCCACACCGTTGCTCTAAAACCATCCATTGTAGCATAGTTATGTAGCTACAACCATACTATTTCATACGATTTATCACTGCAGGTCAGCTATTACATACAGAATCGTGCAGCAAACACATTGACAGGACAATTTGCCATTTAATATATGTGGTTAAAATCTCTTTAAATCTCATTTTCCACAAAAATAATGAATTGTATTTTGCCCTATACAATTTACAGAATTCTATGTATTACCTCGTCGTACAGTATTTACAAATGAGCGTGTATCTGTAACACTATATCTTCCTGATTCCAAAAATATATTTGACTGTTACTGTTTTCCGTTTTGATCTATTAGTAATTAATTTTTGCGGTTTATATCGGTTTAAAATGAATTGTCGATTTGAGAATTAGAGAATTTGCCATACCTACTCCAGAATTAAACAGGGACATCTTAATATCATATTTACTGGTATATTATTCTCTAAATCATGACTAAATCGAAATAGAGTAAATGAGAGAAAGACGTCATCTCTGTAATAGTATTTCCGATACGTAAAAAACGTGTATTTCCGTTAATATGTCAACTTTGATGATTATAATGTTATCTTTTAGATTTTGTCCAAGTAATAATCATCCTTCTTAAGATGTATTAAGCTTATATCGACGTAATGACGAGAAGCCTGAAGACATGGGCGTGTAAAGGTGAAAACTATTTGGACGATTGGAATGCCAACCAGTCCATGCGAGATGCTGCCGATTTTAATGGAATTACGAAAAGCCGAACAACTTTTTATCACAATCCAAAATGGGTAGTCATTTTTTTATCATCATCATTACTGCTTGGTTCCGAATATTTTTATATTAAGTAAACAACCCAAATAGGTTTCAATCTTTGAACATTGCACTAGGTATAATAATTAGTGTATCCCTTTTATGTGAATATGGTTCTAAAATAATGTATATGTACTAATTAATAGTACCAATAAAAAATGGCTGCCATCGTCATAAGCGTAATAATAATAATGATAACTGGTTGAGCCAACATGCGCAAATATAAAAAGTGATAATGAACTTGGAGCGCGCGAAGCCATGAGAAAGGTTCCAGTGAGAGGAGAGAAACAGACACCAAACATTACGAATGCCAAAAGCGAGAGCAACAAAGACAGCGATATATTCAGTTGCGCAACACAAGAGATAGAGAGAGTGCTATGTTGCAAGCAGCAAGCAAGCAAGCAAGCGTCTTCAGCAAGCAACATGCGCAGAGACCGGGGCTTCGACACGTTTCCTGACATTCACACACCGCGAGTACCACGGCCAAGGTATCAACGACCTCTGGTTGCCTAGTGAACCAAACCCGTTCTCCCCCACCACTCACGTACGCCTATGTGTTCGCGTCGCCGTCATGACCGGAGTTTTTACATTACAGCGAATAGTCACTTCCAATTTAAAACTACACGATTATTTACACTGGGCTATACAGACTACGAAACGCATTCCATTGTGGTGAAAATCAACCCTTATTATGTCTCTGGTTATTTGATCATACACACCTTTAACTCGCCTTACCGTAATTAGTGGAAACAAATAAAACATTTTTATAACCAACGATTTTTACTTTACTGTTCTAAAAGTCTAAAACGATTGCAATCATGAACATTTTCGGACTCAAGATTTGATTGTAAATATGTAATTTGACATCGGAAGTCTTATTTAATTACATAATAATTTTACAGTGTATTATATTTATATAAAAGAGGAAAAATATGAATATTTGCAATGTCCATGTAATAAAATATTATATTTACGACTATCTGTGGAGTATTCAAACATCTGGACGTATATGTAATATGTAATTTCGGTCTGGCATTTAGATGTTTGTTAAAATAACGGCGTATGTAGTGTACGCAGTGCGCATGCGTGCGTGGAGTGTGTAGAGTATGTTGTTATTGCAAATACGTGATTGTGTTACCAAGGGAACGGTGGTGACCTATTATTTTACAATTGCTGTAAAGTGCTTCCTGAAACTACACACTTCACCAATATACCTTTTATTTTTCTTATTAGTTTAACAAGCGCTTGTATTCACAGAACTTATAGTAGCAGATTGTTATAGACTTTAAATGAAGGTGCCCTAAGACATTCAAAGTTGCCCAAAGACATTTGAAGTAACAGTTACTAAGCTTCCTTTTTGAATAAAGACTTAGCTTTATCAGACACATTTTTCCGGAGATAATTAAAATACGGCGCTTCAAGATATTAATAATAATAACATAAAATTAAAAGGTCGTGAAACGAATAACTACAAACATATTAGGTAATTCTGATAATATTACAGACACACGCCCGAACACTGTAGTGTACATCGAGCCAGAAAATTTATTATGTTTAGATGTCATCAATTTTACTGTTTTAAAATTACATCTTTCTCACAGACTTCCAAATTTTATGTTGTCAACTCATGAATCATTCATATATTTAAATTAATTTGAACACCCAAAGTTGTTGATAAAAGAAGTATAATTTAGGAAAACCACACCATTTTTTATAGAATATATTTATTGTATTTACATTTCTGAATTTACAGTTCAAAAAACTACAGAAATATTTTTTGGGAACGTAATTTGTGAAATATTTTCTTGGACGATGTTTAAAGAAACACAACTTTATAACAGAAATACACGTTTTGTGCTTCACTGCATTTTATCTAGATGACGTGTGTGTGTATGTGAACGCTCTATAGAAAAAACTAAAGATATACATATTTATTTACACTATTACATTAGTGTTCTTGAATATGCTACAATGACGAATGTTGTGAAATCAATTAGTTTAAATGTTAATTAAATAATATTTGACTATGTTTGAAAATAAGGTTAAGATGAATCATTTTTCTAGTGAAATTGATGGGGAATTTGAGTGACTGGGTAAGCGACCTAATAACGGAATCTTTGTTTATTTGGTCAGACATACAACTTATAACCGACAATAGACTCTTAACAAACATTGGTGCACCAGTGCTTTCAGCTCGCCGTACCGGCTAATGCAATAATGAAAACGATAGAAATTGCTAGAGTACAACATTTATTAATTTTCATTTTATTACTCATTTCTTTTTATTGTCCCTGGGTTCACAATTTGAAAAAACTTTGTCGACATAAAATATCATAGAATTTTTAATAATTGACTAAGGGCAGTATTTTGGAGGGCTCCCAATTTAGGGGCCCTATAACTCTGGACTTGTACAATAAATTGGATTGAAAATGCGACCGGAATTTCACGGGCATGGGACTAATATGTATATCATATTTCATTAAAATCGGCCCGGTACCTTCAGAGGAGTTGCGGTCACAAACTCAGATCTTACGACCGAGCGAGCTCAGCGAGATACATACATCCTTTATATGAGTTATATATATATTTTTGAATTCAGAGCGAAAATACAAGAACTATTTACCCGATCCGATCATGTTACAGACACATGACCAAACACTATCTGTCTTGTACTATCGTACTTCGTACGACGAGCTAAAACTGAATATACTTAGACCTATGAATACATGTATGCATATTAGGTATTCTAAATCATCTTTTGCGTTATGTTAACCTTGACTGGTCCTTTAGCAATGTTAATTTTGGTAAATATGAGGTGGGCGTGACAATGACACCCCAATGTCAACGCTTCTATTTGTTTTGTAATGTTTTATTTTGTTTATAGATCCTATTTAGTAATAGTAAAGCATAAAAATTGTTTTACCCACGACGTGGCAGTAATCTGGAATAATAATCGTTCGTTCGTCTTACGTAAAACTTCTGCTAATACGCATAGTATAAAATGTACCGTTTTTCACACGAGCAACTTAAATCGCATTTTAATTCAGTTCACATAAAACTACGCGACGACTAACTTCTTGCATTCATGCATACTTAAACCAACAACTACGTGAACATCTACGCCTTAGCGCGATACACCTTATACTTTCTTATACGTTATGTATAAAAGAAAGTATTGTATGGTATTTTACTTATCTCAAAATAGGCACAAATTGAATTTTAAAAATATTAAAGATATTAATATTTCAGGCATTGTTTGAAACGCTTTTTTATTTCGAAAAATGCACCATTTATTAAACACTCGCCTTTGAAAATAGCCATTCATATTTAATGTTTCCCTAGTTACAGAACATTTAGGGTATTGTTTCATTGTTAAAATTCAAGTGTGGGCCACTCAAGATATTTTGTATTTAATCACCGACGTTTATACTAACATTACAAAATTTATAAATTATTCATTTTTGAATTACAGCAACAAAAAATATATTTTTTAATACATAACAAACCTAAAATTAACTTAATTAAAAGTTAATTTGTAAAATATTTATTTCTTGTGTAATTACTGCAATAAAACATGTGAAAGATGAAGCATTTTATTATGATTTAAGGATGTGTAAATGCCAAGGCTGTACAATGACGCTTTTTCAACGAAATTAATTGTGAAAATTATAAAAATCACTTTGCATGTTTCAGAAATCTAGATAAACATTTGAAATGTTTAAGAAATCTAGATAAACTATAAAATATAACTTGTATGCGCATAAATTTGAAATACTTTTATGTATATATATATATATATATATATATATATATATATATATATATATATGTCGACATTCTAAGCACTTCTAAATTACCAGAATTAGAAATTTGCAGTGCTCCACACTAGATTTTCTTGTACGTATAATTTAAGAAAAAATATTAATAAAATATACATATATATATATATATATATATATATATATATATATATATATATATATATATATATATATATATATATGTATGTATATAATATGGTATATATTTAATGGTAAGGTGAATTGTATCCAGTCGAATAACACATTAACACAGTGCGAGTGGTAGACTGCTAGCGGCGACGTGTAGCGGGTGAAAACCAAACTAACGGTGGTCGCAGGACAGAAAGTAACAAGCGCGAAGCGTCCGTCCTCCGACCGGGCAGGAATAACGGAAAGAAGAGCGTATCTCCTCTGCGGCACCAGCAACTGATTCAATGCTGTGCTCCACAACGGACGATGCAACTTTGTTTGGAATTTTGATTTCATTTTAACGTTATATTATCCAGCACACTGTCTCATCATACGATCCGATACGATACGCGCGAATTTGTAAAACTGTACATGCTGAAAATCAAAAGTGACGCTTTCAATTTAAATTCGCCTTCGACTCATTTTTAGTACGGATTTCGGTTCATTCAATTTTATCATTTACCATTTCTGCCATCTCCATCTTTTGGTCTCGATTTACTATATATAGTATGTTGCTTGTTTTAACGAAACTCCACGTCCATATTCATATTAGCATAATTAATTGATGACTAGGTTAAGCCCTTGGTACCATGTGCCCATATCATAATAATAATGAAATTGGTTCATGCCGAAATAAAAGTTAACCAAACGAATATATTTTTATAATATTCATTATATTTAGTCAATATTTATTTTAACGAACTTTTAAAATACAACCTATTTTTTCAACATTTGCCTAATGGAAAGGTGTACAGTCAAGCGCAAATATATACTAAACATGGCCTTGAAATATCAAAGGAATAGTCAGAGGCCGTTGACACGATATACTATCGATAAAGAAAAAGGTACCAGATTTTTACGACTCGAAAAATATCACAGATAAAAATCGAATAAAGAACCCTTTCATAAAATTTGTAGGTAGTGAGCCCTTTTTAAAATATTACTTTTACCTTTCTTTTTATATTAGGTACCAAAATAAGAACGGACAACAAAAAAGGATTGAATATCTTCTGAAGAAAAGTCATAAACATATTTGGGTTTCTTCGCGGTATAGAACTATTTGTTTGAGGGAATTTAAATTCGTGATTTCTTTACAGTAAATTATATAAAGATCAATCAATCTATAGTTAATTTTGATCTTTCTAATTAATTTAACTAAAATAAATAATAATATAGATAAACATTACAAACTATTAGTACTAAATAACTAATTATAATGCATTAAATTATTTTAAATATTAGGTAGTTTAATTCAAAAATCAGTACATGACTGCAATCTATTTTTACTATCTTGGACCAAGTTTGAAAGAAAGTATTGTAATCATTAAAATACAAGTTTTGACCATTCTTGAATATCTTAACCGGAAGTACATGTTTACCCTTGAACCTTTTGCATAGCTCGAAAACAACTTGAGTTAGTGAAACTGTGATTCTAATAAAAGTTGAAGTTATTTTGTTAGAAAAGTTATTGTGAAAAAGTATTATTTACTGAAAAAACGCTTAAAACGGTTATTACTTTCTTTTACGAAATAATAAGTAAGTCTTTATTTATATTTGTGTTTCCCTAATTAAAATGCGTTTTGATTTTGTTTCGTAATAAACGTAGGGTGAATTTAAAACAAAATAAATACAGATAGTGAAAGAACCAGATAATCGAGTGAAGGCCACTTTAGATTAATTTTGTTTATTATCGGGAATAAATTAATATCATAGTTATTCAAAAATAGATGTAAAACCTACACTAAATTATCTTCATATGTTGGACATATGGCGTAATCTACGTTAGCCAGTTGAAATAACGATTATGATTGTGTAATATTTGGCGTTTAACGGATGGGGTCTTTTGTGCATTGGTTGAATGAATGCGGTAATTTTAGCCTTTTAGCCATTTATAGAAAAGATTGTTTTGCTGGTTGACCAAAACGAAATTTCACGAACATGGCCTCCAACATTGAATTGAATAGAAACAACGAACAAAGGTCATTGACTTGTTCTTATACACACACACACAAACACAGAAATGCACACATGTTCGCGAACGAACAACCAATGCATATATGTATAGATATTTACATATACATGTGTGATTCTTCTCGATGTTTGCGCGAGTTTTGTAAAACAGGATTGACCAGTGTGTGTAATAACTATATGAAATGATGTAAAAGTCAAACATCCTAAAACACATTTTTGATTTCAATTTAAGTGCTAGCCACAAATTTCCCACAGAAAGTAGTCATCTTTTTATTTCACATACCCGAAATAAATTTATATCATTTATGTTTAGTTCGTAGCTCGTACAGTAAGCACAAAAGAGCTATAGTGGTCGGGTGTGTGTCTGTAACAATCTCAGAATCAACTAATACTATTATACTAGTCGTTCAGATCATTCGACATTTTTACTTATGATCGAAAAACGAGTAAATTTAAAAGTAACAATGGATATATATTTAAGCCATTTTTGCTCTAAATCGTTCCTTTTCCAGACAGTAAAAAGAAACACACACACACAGGCTCCCACATACACACAAACACTCACACACGCAGACGGGATCTCAAAAATCTAAAAAAGGCGTCAGATCAGTTATAATCTCGAGTTAAAGAATATTTCATGATTATAATTACAATACATGGTTGAATAATACGTCTAAGAAAGTACAAACGTATCTAAAATCGTGATAATTTAATTTCTAAAGATAAAGTAACAATAGATAGTGTACTCTATATATAAAACAACCTCCGCAAACAAGTTGAAAAGTGTTCCCAGCCCAGCATCGCTTATTCGGATATACGAGTACTCCTCTATTCTGTGGATGCATCAAATATATACACCACCTGTGCTATTTTCCCACACGGCCTAGACTCGAACCCCCGCACATCGGAGCACACCTGACACAGCCCTCAACCCTTTTCAGAGAACCTCTTTTGCCCTGTGGTTCTTCACTTTCTATAACCTATATGCATAGAGGCATCACACACAAAAAATAACCCTAACAAAAGGTTCGGATGAAAGATTGTGCGGTTTGTTTAGATAAAACTGCGTATAGTAGCATATGATATGAAGTATTTTTGATTTTAAGATTGATGGAAAAATCAGGGCCGGAGAAGATGACTTTTTAACAGTAATTCATTTATCCTATTATGTCCAGCTGTTAATAAGATTGCCATGAAACAATATCAGTATCAGAACTATAGACAAAGAGTTAACTTCCGGTTAAGATTTTGTTTTCAAAATTATAAGGTGCACACCCAGTCACAAGGTTTAATAATTTGGCTTTAGAATATTCACACACATTTATTTGAATAAACACAAATGAAGTAAATACAGTTCTTAGTTCGAAATGTGTACCATGTAACGCCACTGGTTCCAAATATGTGATATTCTGGGTAAAAGGGTTGCAACGAACCCGGACAATGATGAATGAAATTTGGACATTTTCAGTCAAAAGTGTGTGAACTTTTTCTCGTGTTGTGTGAAACGCCAGACATCAAACGCCTGTTTATTTGCTCATTGTTGGTAAAAATGGTTTGTTATTATATTCTACTGAATATGTGGGAAATTTTAACTAAAAGGACATACGAAAGATGATCTTAAATTTTATTTTTATTGTTCAATTCCAAAAAAATAGTTGTCGCAGTTAGGAAAATATTTTTTCTTTGTTTTACAAAGGTAATAAATTTCTACTTTGAATCTACGAAAGATTAATTTAATTATGATATTAAAATATTTATTGCATCGTAACCTATGATGCTTTTAATTTTTTTTTAATACCTCGAGCGCGGTCAGATTTTTGAAAATATAAACCTGACATACTTTTCGATCATAAATGCACTTAATAGGGATTGTTAATGTTTATCGAGGGTTTTTATTGTTTAATTATTTCATAGAGAGATTTACAAGTTATGCAAGACCGTCTGAAGTCGCTTTAAGCCTATAAGCAGTAAAAACTCAATGTTTAAAAACCTTAATTGAAAACCCATGCATTCAATTTTGCATTAATTGCTTACTATATAAAAAGAAAATTGTTGAAAATTCTCATTATATTAACTTATATTTCCACTATCAATAATAATCTCCAGGCAAGAAAAACAAAACCTACTTAATTTTAAATTGAATTGGTAAAACCACTTATTATCCAGATAATATTTTGCATTTAGAAATATGCCCCACTTGTAGGCTTCATATATATTGTAAACCGCAAGTAAATATATGTGTTCCGCGAGAATATATGTTTGTCTCGCACGGCTAGTTCCCCGCGTCGCCGTTAGCCTGGGGCGGCGCTGGTCACGGTCAAGGACTAGCCGCGTGGATGTCGCAATCGTTTGCAACCAAGCAACAAACAACAAAATTGCTGGTGCTGGACTAGTCAGAACGCGGAAGTTCCTCCAAGATAGTCTTTACAGCCAGTTTCTTGCCGATAATACCGGCCGGAGATCGACGCGCAGAGCGCAAAACCTCTTATTTTTAGACGTACATGTTATAATAGACGTGTCCACACTCGTAAGCCAGTTTGACCCTGTCTAATGGTATTTATAAAGAATATTTTTGTATAAATTGATGAATTCAAGTATTAAGAATGTTTTCAATTCTTGAAATATTAAGCTATATATATATACTATATTTAATAACGTAATAATTAATGTTTCAACACCCGAAATATTAATAAAATTAAAATTACAAATTGCAACTGGGTTCTGCACGCCTAATTATGACAGTATTTTAAGGTTGGCTACGCCGTTTAATTGAATTTAAAACGGGTAAAGGTAATTTCATCATATGTCAAAACAGTAAAACTCTGAAATTGTACCAATTAGCTTATTATTTAATTATGTTAGTAAATATATAATATAGATTGATTATCTAAGTATTCAAATATTAAATAATTTTTTTAAATATTTCAATCAGAAATTTATTTATACAGTCGTTTATTTTCGTTTTGCAATATTAAATAGAAAAAAAATCGTGTATATCCGTTGAAATCTCGATTTCGTTTTCTTTGGTGATCCCTATCCTTACTTATTACTTCGTAAAGGATACATAATCTGTTGTTGTATGGCGAGCTGAAGGCATTGGTACCTGCAGTTATGTTTCAATTTTATGAGTTCATTGTTCTACGTATAATAAAATATAATAATTTAATTCTTTCAATATATATAAGTTGTGTCAATAAGTTTAAAAATACTTTTTGGTATAATTTCAACAACATTCCATACTGGAATTTATATGTTAACTTTACAAATGAATTCGTTCAAGAACTTGTAAAGAATGCAAATGAGGATTTAGAATGTCCAGTGTGTTCAACTTCTTTGAGATATATATATGCGTGTGTGTGTGTGTGTGTGTGTGTGACAGTGCGTATGTGTGAAATGAACGTGTACGCATTTATAAACAGTTACAAAACAGATAGTAAAATGAGTGAGTGTGTCAAATAACAGTTTTGTAAAATTGAAATCTGCACAACGGCATGTTTGCTTGCTGCTTGCACCATCGCCAACATCGACCAAAATAAGATTTACTTTTTCCCCGTTCGTTTGTGTCTGCGCCCGCGATTTATCTCTGTCTGTGTGTCTGTCTGTTTGTATATGTGTATTTTACATGGTCGAAATTGTTCGTCTTATTTTTTTATTGCTCTTAATTTCATTTGCTTTCCTTTGTAACCAAACTGTAGTTTTTATTTTACAAAATTTCATTTTCATTATACCTAGTGCAAAAATTGCAATACCCATACCGAATACATTGAATTTGTGTTAAATTTATTCAGTTATATTATAGTATTTTTTTGGTTTTTACTATATACGCAGTAATAAGTAAGGAAATACACGTTTTGGCCCTTCCTTAATCGATTGTGACTATATTCGAAATCACGTCTGTCTGTCTGTGTATTGTGAACGTCCTTGAGCAAAAACCTAAGAGTCTAGTGTGCACCTCCTATTTTAGGAAAGAATATTCAAACCAGATCTGCATGTTTATTCTAATCATTCATCTCCAATATCACTAAAACGACTGCACTTTTGGCAAAAATAATTATGTTCATAATGAAAGATAATAATATTTCGCACAACATTTGTTTAAATAATCAACATCTCAACCGTAAAAACGACATTTCAATACACAAAATAATTTAAAAATTAATTCAACGTACTGGAGAAAATATTTATTATCCTTGTAACGGTCCGTTTCAGACAATGATGATGAACATGAGCGAATGAAGAAAAGAAAAAAGAATTATAATAACAAGTACTACACGCGCGGTCGCTTGTTAACGAAATCACAGGCCTTGTATTGTTCACGTCGTTCGTTTGGTCGCCATTCAATTCCTCTGCGAAGCCTTTAGCTTTTAGCTTAGATATAGTTGGTTGAGGCAGTAGTCGAAGCAAAGCTAAAACCAAGAAGCGGTACTTGCGATGCACGATGGTTAGACGCGACAGGAAACTACCGCAAATTACGCGCTACACTTCCGGGTTCCATGCAAACACGTACAAGTAGGAAACAGAGAGAGAGAGAGGCAATTGGTAAAGTGTATTGTTTGGCGACTGCAAACTTGAACTTGATTTTATTCTATACACAGAATCAGAAACGAATATTTGTCTAATATTAGATTCTTATTTAATATGGAATTTGCATATTGTATTCAATTTTGAAAAATTACAAAACGTGATTCAAGAGCGTGAGGCCGACACGTTCTCACACGAGTTACGCCGATAATGCACGAATTCAAGGAAATACCACAATTATCCGCTTGTCTTGTCAAAAACAATCTTTATATCATACACTCTATTCGTTGGTTGTGGATTTTCCACTTGCAAGAAATGAGTATTAATTTAGTAAATTAATGATTTCGTATTGTGCGTAATTGAACACTAAACTAAAAATATTAATTTACTAAATACTTCAGGAAGTGGATATAGTCGGTTTTGATACTAGACACCTCATATTTTCTATGAGAAAAATCATTATTATAGTTTTAGTAATTCACTTCATAAGGTACGAGTCGACGGCAACAACCAGCCTATATATCACGATTATACGTATAATACCGTTAGAACTGTATGTATGTAGTAGTTAAGTGTTAATTACTTGCTTGCTTATTAGTACTTGCACACGCCGCACTCCCTGCAAGCGCTGCCATCGCGTGCAAAACCACTATACCATTGCAAATTTAAATATTTATTACATTTTTAAGTCAATTCATTATCAATCGTCTTAGATCTTTAAACTTACCATAAATCGCTTTAAATTTTTAGCGATAATTTCTATCCTATACGATTTCAACGGAAATACACGTTTTGACCCTCCCTGAATCGAACATATAATAACTATAAGTATAAATTTAATAATCTTTGAATAGCGTTTGACATTACCATTGACATTGGCCATGATTTCATCAGTTCGTTGCCATGTATACGAACCTAAGCATTGTTATAACAAATACAGACACACACGTGTCAATCTGATAAATGTTAAAGGTAATTACTACTCTATGAATAAATGACATCATTCAAAATTAATTTTCCGTAAGTGTCAGTGAAATGAGGAGAATGAAAATTCCGTATTATTTCATGGCATACAAATGCGTGAAATGAATCATATTTGATTAAGCAGGAAATAGATATAATGCGTATCGAATGGGAAATAATAGTTATACTAACTGAATCTTACAGTATTAATTGTTATTTCTTGAAGCCATCCCAACGGCACATACTTTTAATTACAGTTAATATAAATCATCAAACAATATCAATTTTAAATGCAGTGCGTCATTTTTGATATGGTTGTCATGTCCAGCTATTTAATTACCTAATTAGTATCTCGGTAAATAATGACATTTTTTATTTGATTTTCGAACAAAAGTTGCTAGAAATTTTAATATCTTCAACTTTTATAAGAATGATATTTAAAAACTGACATGAGTATAACAGCACTTACGGTTGAAATATCTTTTTTTAAAATAAGGGGCTTCTTTCCCGGAATATATAAATCTTAAATGCAAAACATAATATTTTTATGTTGTACGATATAGGCTGTAGAGCGTTCACACACACACACATACACAGAGGTCATTCAGAAAGTAGTCAAATTGGAATTCAGGGACCCTCAAAACGAAAATTACCATTAAAATTTCAAGATGCAATGCGTATACGAATGTGAAAATAAAGAAATACAATAACTTATTTGAAGAATCTTACAACTTAGTACAATAATTTCTATAGTGCAACATCCGGTTTTTTTCGAATTCAATTTAGTTTTTTACACTTTTATGAAAAAACAATATTTTATATTTCAAGACGACAGGAAGTCCTTTTTATTTGCACCTTGAACGGATGTGTGATGACGTAATATGTGAATCGCAGATTAGAAAAAATCTCATCTGAAAAATGCAAGTGTTCCAAAAATTGGCCTCAAGATTTTTTCGGGTAAAAAATGAAATATTATCTTTTGTATCCTGTCAAGCAGCACTTAGAAATTGTATTAAAATCAATATATATCCCAACCATACAAGGTGCAAAAAGGGAACTATTTTGCGAGCAGGTAAAAAATCTCCTTTCGGTTTTATATTACTTTCACTAGTTGTATCACCTGTGAGAGGCGATTGTGGGAGGGCTAAATTGAGAGTTTTTTAGCCCTTCAAAAGTTTATTAAGAAATTCATGAACAATATTGATGTATATATTTATTATTTCTGTCATCCTTGTTATATGACATAATATATATTTTTGTTTCTTGTTAGTATGATGATGGTATACAAATATAATTAATTATTTAATTAGGAAGTGTTTGTAAATTCTAGGAGTATAGAAGAACTCCTTCTTAATGTTACTTATATTTTTGTTTTGTGTTCAATCGCCTACGAACATATGGTAATTTTATTATATGAATAATTATTAAGTATTTCTCTCAAACACAACTACAAACGTTCGACAAAGCCTTTAATAGACAGAACCTAATATTTTGTGCTACAAAGGAAATACCAACAATTAGTTACATTTTATAAATATTTCTTGTCGTAACGAAAGCTCAATTTTACAATAAAACAGCTTGAAATTATTTTACAAGTTTGTTAGCAATTATTGCTTTGCATATAAGTTTTTATCGTAAACCGCTGGTAATAATACAATATACATTTTATTGTTATCTTGTCAAGTCGTTCTTTCTTTTTTGTTGAGTTAAAAACTGTTGCTAATTTAGTACTGCAGTAATATTTATTGGTCGAAATCGTAAAACGAATTTTTACTTACCATAAACCGTGAATTTGATTACCATGTTTATTCAGTAACCATAACAGGATCATTTTATAACCAAAACAACATTGGTATTGGTTATAAAATTTAACCAACGGTATCTGAGGCATTGCCAAAATTTTTATTATTTTGTGAATAAATATTTGATTATTAACCAGTAAAAAAAATTGTCCCATGTATCATCTTTGGGATGTCGTATCTTATCTTCTACACTGTAAAAAATTGCTGTAAATTTACAAGGCCTTGGACAGAATACAGAATTATCTATTATTACCAAAAGTTGTTTGATATTTTAATATCTTCAACACTTATTTTAAAATTTTATTTCGCCCATAGTAAAATTAAAAAGGTATGGAAATTTTTTATACAAAAATTCCAGAAATATGTTGTGACAATTTTGGTGCAGTAAACGAAAAATATCTCAGTATTTATTACGGTTGCAATATGTTAAAAAGGAGCTATATATATTTTTATGGTTGTCCACAATAACCTAGACCCAATAAAAGTAAGACCTTTCCTTGAAAAGCATAACCGCGCGTCATGCTATGTCGGCAAATACACACTGTTCTAGTTAGTTGCAATTGTGTCCGCACTTCCTGGTCTGGCGCTACGGGTCGTACTGATTTTATACGGATAATAAATTATGACAATAATTGTAAAATACAGTGCTGTACCTAGGAGTACTTTCAATAATACATTAGTCGAAAAATAAACGTTTAAAATAATTATTATATTTTTGTACAGATGAAATACCAAAGAATTTTTTTGGAAAAGAATTGCTGGTCAGTTTTCTAAATTAATAGCCACCCCGTCGGGGAAATAATCTGCCCTGGCACGGTAGAAATTGGGGTTTGATTCCGGCGTATACAAGTTTGCATTTTTACAAAAACAAAAGCGTTCTATACATACATAAATATTAACTTACATATAAACACATATATTTGTGTGTTTATATATATATAATATAATATTTTCACATTAGTAGACAATCAGAATTAATCGAAATACAATATCTCTCATGTAGATGTACAACGTTAGTCAAAATAACATTCATTCTTACTTAAAATCCACTCTCAATTACTTTCGCCGCCTAAACAGAGTCTAAATTCTGTAGCAGGCGTCGATTGATCACAACATAAATAATATGTACGTGCATCGAAAGCACCAGCATTTATTTAATAGGCTCGCAGAGAGTTTTAACGTAACGATATGGTTGGAACGGTAAAAATAAAAGAACAACAACAATAACAAGAGGCCATCATTGCTGAGATGAGTGCTGAGAAGATGTAAGCGCAACTCAGACTATGAGAACCGTAATCATCAACAACAGATGATGAACGATGCGAACCGTTGCCCGATGTCTTGTAACATCGTTACTTTTGTTTTATTTCATTTGGCTTTTTCATAATGGTGTTATACGCATGCGTCAGGTAGGACACGTCATTATTACACTGCCCTACTAGACTTGCGCCACAGATTGGTGAGTTTATGTTACAACGGTAATGGATATCTTGAGACTTGAGCATGATTAACCCGCATTGATTAATTTAGTTTTAATGCTGTCGTGTATATATATATATATATATATATATATATATATATATATATATATATATATATATATATATATATATATATTCGTATAGGTAAACCCTTGTTTTTTGTTCAATTGATCAAATTTGAAAGACTGTTGTTTGAAATTACAAAGAATCACGAAATATAAATTCTCGAAAATGTATAAAGGCCAGAGAATAAAATCTAGAATTTCAAGCTAAAACGCCTGTAATTTTAACTATGGACAAAAGACGGGCGATCACCTATTGTTATGCAGTACGTGGAATACAAAAAGGCCATATGCATTGAATATCGCCTCGAAGTCCGCTTTGATGAACACATAATGATGCATCACAAACATAAATATTCTTTATGTTGTTTTGCACGCAACGGTCAATCATGAGAATCTCTTTTTCAGGATCATCTTTACAATTCTTTTCTATAACCTGTGCTATATCGAATATTAAATTTCCTACTTTTTTTTTTACTTTTAAATTAGCTGCTATGGGTATTTAATTTGGTTGCCCATGGTCAAAATTAGATCTTTTGTTATACTTTTAATAGAAAATACCATCTGTGGTGATGTGTTTGTTTATTTTTGAACATGATTTAGAAAAACATATATATGTTGCTGTTTTAAATAATCTGTTATGATTAGTTCATCGATATTACTAACTGGTTCTAGATAACAATCAATTGTATTCGTATAACTGCTCCACCTTAAATTAGTATTTCTATATTGCAGAACAATTAAAAATAAAAGACTTATGACAACTATGAATGAAATATTACAATACTTGAAGAATTTATTCAATAAACTCCTATAGAGTTATTCATATTTTCAAGGTTTTAAAAATGATTAATAATACCAAGTTTTTGTATTAATTCTAGTATATAGCTCATCCTAAGACGGGTGTGCCTTTAGGACATTTAACACGTAAGACTACAAAATAATCGTCAGTGCCCTACACTGGACTTTCTTGCTAAATCTATATTATTATATTACAAACAAAAAGAGAAATAGCGAGTTAGATAGATAATAAAACAGTGTGAAAGAAAAAAGGGAGAGAGAATGAGAAAAGAGAGGGGGGGAGATAGAGAGAAAGCATGAGATAAATGAATATTTTAAAGAAACATACATAAATTTATATTTTGATATTCGTTGATACTGCGATTACCATGAAACTGTTACACAATGGAAACAACATTTTTTGAGTCAAGGAAGCTCAAAACGTGTATTTTTGTTAAAATATCGAGTTCAAAATGTTTAGATATCGTCCAAGACAGTAAAATCAAATGAAATGTCTTCTAATATCCAACACAAAACGAATTCTAAGCCTGCCCATAAATAATGCTTTGAAATCATAATAAATTATACAAAATAAACATAACCACCTTCGGATAATAGAATCGTTTTGGCTGCTGAGATTACTGACCGACTTTGACATTCAAAATTTGCGCGCAAGACATGTTCAATCGGGCAAATAAACAATACATTTTTTTTTTTTTGTAAGGCAATTGAAAGACGCCATTTGCATTTTCGGTAACGCTGTGTAGGTTATGAGCGGGTGGAACAATTGAAAATATCATTCGCATACAACGACCTCGACTGCTTAACCTTGAAACACCACAAAGATAGCCAACGGAAATACTAGATTTTAACGATTGCCTACCGAAAAATGACGGTGACTTCATCAAACGCGAATTTAGCGACAAAAACTATCATTATTTATAAGCATTACGTACAAATTAGGAATGTTTAGCATAATATAGGCAGTATAAGTAACGTGACATCTTCTGAGGGGCACTACAGTAATTATATAATAAAAGTCATCGTACACAAGTGCTATTCAGATAGAGGTTCTGCAAGGAGTTTGTTTAAGACATTGTTGAATATTCATAGAAAATGCATAAAATTGTCAATAACTTGTAATGTTCAAAATACGATATATTATTATTAGCAATTTGTTCGCTTGCCATATGCTCGAGCTGGAGACTGGAGATAGTATAGTTTTGTTGTCTTTCAAAACAGATCCGTATTCTTCCTCAAAAGTCACATTTATATCAATTTTATTTTGACTATTATAATTATGAATTATACAGTTTATTCATTTTTTAGTTAAGCTGGCAGATGTAAATCAATTAATTCTGATGATAGACACCCGAAAGACCACACGCACTTTTCGTAAAATATGGCATACTAAACTGTGAACATATCTCATTTGTGCTCCAAAAAGATCTCTATTGAATTACAGATATACCATTATGTTTCAGGTGAAATACCTTATTCTCATGTGACAATCCCGGCATTTTGCCATGACGGCGTTTAGAATCTGCTTAAATAAGTTTTGCCTTATTTGGATTTTGAATTGTCCCTCAAGTAAACTTAGCGTGAAAAAACCTTCTTATTTTTTTTAATAATAATTACACTGTAATAACTTCAAACACTTGGCCTTTTGTTTTACAAGACCCTAACATAACCTAGATTAGCAGAAAGTCTTAAGAGGAATCCCTGCTGCAAACATAGCTAAACAAGGTTTCGTCGAACCCTTAAAACTCCTTTATTACAACATTAAAATGAATGAAATTTTGTATTTTCAGATAGCCAATACTTCGCTCTAGCCTTCTCTAGTTTTCGATTTTCAAGTTTTTGCTTAGATTTTTTTTTATATTGTTCTATATTTACCCTATTTTCAAATGTCTATAGTTATTATTGAGATGACAAATGTAATAATTTAAAACTAGACAAGGATACATTGACTATTTTTCTACCGGAATATTATAAAAGTTTTATTCAAAAAAATGTATTAGCAAGTATTTTAAGGGTCAAACGAACAATTCAACTGAGTAGTAAATAGCATTGGCTCTTATGGTGCTACGATATTCGTGCGCTTCCTCCTTTACACCGACCTGTAAGGACGAGCAACCAGGGGGATTCCTCTTAAAAATTAATTAATTTATTAACTCCCCGGACTCTAACCCAACCTAGAGAAACTATTAGTATTGCTTTTGAATCACAGATGATGATAATCACAATGTAATAACATGTATGTTTGGATATGGATATTGAATTTGGTGTGTTTAGAAATATAAATGTAAAGTAATGATTTGTCGCCATGTTTAATTGGTGGTGCGTGCGGGGTGGGCCAAGCGAAATATAGATAATGAATAAACAGTGTCTGTTGTTAGGCAGTAGCGTTACTAATTACGAAAAAAACGTGTGCCATTATTATATGGTGTATTATCTAGCGGCACAAAAATTCATCATCGTCTTAGAGTGTTGGCTCGCAAACTCAGCCAAGGTTTCCACACTCGTGCTCTTCTAACTGATGTTTCGTTTCTGTTAGATGTTGTGTGATGGTGAAAGTTCAAGAACCTCTACGCGATTCGTTACATAGTCGCTTGCCTAGCGATCAACTAGGAAAGGAACCCGAACATTGCCAAGGCAAAGGCCGCGCCATTATTTCTATCGCTTACAACATAATTGAAAGTTTTACAAACACAGGCTCATCAAATTTTTAATGGCGATCTTTAAATTGACACATAATTAAAATACTCCAAGGATTTAATATAATATATATTAAAGCTATTTTGGTTCATCCAACTTTTAATATTTATATTTTACAAATGTTTACAGCCCAAGCTTATATCAGTCTCCACTATTATTCCAAGGTTCTCATCCGAACAATTCATATTGTCTTAAAACAGTTTCTCATACGAAAATTTATCAACCTTGAGGATATAATTTTCGTTTTTGTTTCATTGCCAAGTTCCGGCATAATTGGATTGGATATTGTTCCATTACGATCAATAGCGTAGCAACAAGAAGACATGTTGTTTGAATTTTATTATTTATATTTCCTTAATTAATTTAAGCAAGCATGCATTTATTTTCTGAGAGCTTTAGTGTTAATCGAATTGAAATTTTGTTTGCCGGATAAACGAATGGCTAATTAGGAATGTTCTCAATTTTTGTGTGGGCCACAGGAAACGAGATTATTAAGAGTAAAAAACATGTTACATAACTTCCTTGCAAGGCAGAGAAAAAAATATTACACCAATGAAAGTTGAAGAATATATCAGAGTTAATGAACTTGTTATTTCATTAGACAGTAGATGTTAATTTCGTAATTACTCTCCAATATCTTAACCTATAAAGTAAATAAAAATACTTACTTATGTATATACTAACCAATGATAATATACCTGATTTAGTTTTTACAGTATTAATTTTTTACATTAGGTATTCGAAACATAACGAAATAAATCATTTATAATGAATTAAATAGAGAATTGAAAAAATTATAGTTAATAATATTTATTTAATTTGCTAAGTTTGACCTTGCATGTTATTGGTATATTAACGGGACACCTAATTAATGATTTAGCTAATTATAACATAATTCATTACATTATTACGGATTAGTTTATATAATTGGTAAAATTATTACTCGTATCATATATAGAATACAGTCTATCCTCACTGATCCCTTCGTCTAATTAAATAATTTGCCGGATGGCGATTTTTCTTCTAATTTTTTGTAATTGTAAACCTAATCGGGGATACACTGTTAAAATATTTTAGTTGTTAAGGACGCTATCGAATTTAGTATACAGCCAATTTCTGGTACTAACATCATATTTACATCATTCTAACGTATCTATTCACCGCTTGGTGTCTCTGGTAAGACTGTCTGATGAATGTATGAGTCGCACTTCAACGGAATAAAAGATAAGTTTGTAGGCATATGCGGAGATAGTACAGTATGGCCAGAAATATAATTTCTTCAGTATATTTATTTGCGATTTATAATCGTGAAATATGTAAAATTAAGCTATCTAAAACGTGACACATGATTCTTGTGTGAAATTTTCTGCCGTATCCGAATAATGAGTTTTCGATACGATATAACACTGCAAACATACCCATAACCAGTCAAGAAAATACACCAGTCCAATTAAAGATTATATTTGAATATATGTATAAGATTAATTTTAAATATATATATATATATATATATATATATATATATATATATATATATATATTGTCGATTTACAGATATTTACCATAAAGTATATCAATGATGGTCCACCGTGAGAAAATGTTCTGTATACAGGTATTCCGGTAGCTTTTCAGGTATATACGTTTCTCAAATGACCGATGAGGTCTTTAGGGCGGTACATTATTTGCAGCCTGTATATCCCATATCAAATAATGGAAAACCGAGTCACACAGACCCATCCGCCACCAGCGGGGGCGGAACAGATGTACACAAATAATATACAAATCTTCCTGCTGCGGAAATTGTCTAGTAAACAGATTGATTTCACTAATAATAGATCAAAGAAGCAGTCGTTCTTAAGATTAATGAAATATTCGAAAATTAATTAAAATTTGAAATATTAATAAATGTATTTTATCGTCCATTATATTAAATAATCATTATATATATATATATATATATATATATAGGTATCTTTGTCCATCGACAGTACAAAAACGTATCCACACGGCAAATACTTTATTTATATGGTGTATCCATGATTAGGACTACATTTACAAAATATTATATAAAAATGATTCAATTAGGCATATTAGTGGGGAGTGTACTGTATTTTGTATATGATATGGGCATATACTGCCCACGGGTTAACCTAGTAAATATATATCCTCTTATTGTTGTCTATACAATATATTATCTAAAATATGTTCAAATATAATTTAGCATAAATCTGTTTGGACAGTCGTTGACCCATCGTGTGTTGGTTGTGTTTATCAGTGGTGGAGTGTGGAGTGGGGTGTTCTGAGGACACATACACCTTCGGCATGAGACCAGTGACACACTACACGAGTCTCACATGTTACCGGTTCACCCACACATCCTTAAAATGGCGTCTTTATTCATCATCTCAACAATAAGAGTCTTAGTAAGAATTCCATAAAACTAGGTTGTTGACGAAATGATATCATTTTCGCGAAAATGCATACCTATTCATGATACATTATAACGGTTCTATAAGTTCTAGAAATGTACAAATCATTTCTAGAATTTGTCATAGAATTCTAATTTTAAATTTATTAAAATGTTCGCAATTAAAGTATTATCTACATACATGGTAATACTTATAAATATTAATATCACTCAGGAAAGTATTAAGCTACTTTTAGCCCTTAAGCAATTATGAATAATATTTTTGTTATTCTATCCACACAACGAATTAAAAATAATATAATTGCAATTTAATATATTCAATAAATAAATAATTATCGTAATTAGGTCTCGCATAATTTGCGTGGTTTATTTCTTGTAAAATCAGATCTTGTAGATATGTAATCTTCTTATAAAAATTGGGGGTAATAAGAATATGTTTCTACAACTGTTTTGAAACGCTTACGTTTCGATTGTTAATACCTTTACGCACTAGTGCGTACAATGAATTCGTTTAAACATGAATTTAATATATAATGTATGGAGAGTGTCAACCAAGGTAAATTAAATATTTATTAGTACTACCCTGAATGATAATAGGCAACAAAACCAATGTTTTTACAACACTCTTGCTCATCTGAACCATTCTAAAGCTCTATACCAATATTATCCGAAACCAAATAAGACCCTAACTTGTATTGTTAAATTTGTTTAGACTTTCTATTTCTAAAAAAATCTAAACTATTTGAAAATAAATCAGTTTGTGGCTACCGTAAAAAATTGTTAACCCTTTTAGTTTTTTCAATCGTAAATGTAGGACAGCACAAAAGAGTGCTCAGGTATGTGTGTGTCTGTAATATTCTCAGAATTAACAATTGTGTATGCAAAAAATGTATTTAACTTTAGCGGACATTATAAAATTTGTTGACGTTCCAACTAGTGATTGTTGAATATTGCAAGAAGCGCAGCTGTGACAAAACAAGACATGTAGAAGCTGTTGAACGACCATTAGATGGCTGTGGATGAAGACTGAGAAAGGAAGAATATTACGTTACGTCCCCAGTGAACGTGAATCTACAGAACCGTATTACATTAATTTCAATGCATTACTTCTTTTTCCAAAAATCTCTTCTGTACTTCGTACGACGGGCTAAAAACGAAATTATGTATTTTTAAATAACTAATAATTATCTAGTTAGTATTATGATAAGTAATGCTAGCATTAGGAACAAACTTAACGCATTAATTATACATATTTTTGCTGAGAACGCTAGCATTGTTTGTCATAAAACAAACTGAATTATTAGTGGCAATTTTTAATTTTAACTATTTTGCTCTTTGAGATTAGAGCTTTAACTTAGTAAAATTAATATTAGGTAAACGACGTTCGTTTTTTAGATAATCGGGTGTGTATGTTCTAAGACCAGCCCTGCGTCGGTTGTCTAATATTGGCCCTGATGCCGTTCCCAGTAAAATCGCGGCAAACAGCACGAGCACGACAAGGCACGGCGCGGCGTGGCGCGGCGCAGCTTAGCGCAAACACCGCACCGGGAAGTGAACTCGCAACAGCGAGGTTGTTCACCTTTCCGCGCATACGAGCGAACGGTGAGGTGGTCCGCGGACTCCGGACTCCACGCTAAACACGATGATATCAGTGCTAACCTAACATAATTCTTCACTTTGGAGACATAGAACCCAGAGGCCCGCTAATATTTGCCAAAATTGTGCAACCAAATAATTAAAGGCGAGTTTTTTTATTCGCCAGCAAACTAGATTTCATTAAATATTGATAATAACCACACGATGGAATCAATTAATAGACGCTGGGACCAATAAAAAAAAAACGGGTAACATCATCAAAAATCAAATACAAATCAACTTCTTGAAGCGCAAAGGTGACATATCCTAGTTAAATTTCTCCAAATCCAACAACAACAAGTGTATACAATATTAATTACAAATCGGCCCCTTGGAGCACAAGGGTGACATATTCTAGTGGAATTTATCCAAATCCGATACTTATAAACAAGTGTATACAAAAATTAAAAATTAAATACAAATCAGCCACTTGGAGCACAAAGGTAACTTGTCCTAAGTGGTATATCTCTATTTTCGATAGTTATAAACAAATTTGCAAAATAAATTACAAATCAGCTGCTTAGACCACAAAAATTACATATCCTAGTGTTAAGTTTTCCACATTAATAGTTCTTTTAATATTTTAAAAATAAACATTATTACATATCATAATTATTTTCGTACTGGTGCATGTCACCTTTGTGCCCTAAAGAGAAATTCAAATCATGTATTCCTGGTTCCCAAAATGACTTGGATGCTATAACGAATTAAAAAATGTAAATTGCAGTTTTTCTTTATTTTAATTGAACCGAAAAAACATTTTAAAATTGTAATAAAACATTTATTTGATACATGTCACCTTTGTGCCCTAAATAAAAGTTTGTATCATGTATTCCTGCTTCCGAAAATGTATATAACTCATATACTTGGATTCTATAACTCCTCAAAAAATTCAATCGCAGTTTCTTTTTAAAATTGAACCGAAATAACATTTTGAAATTGTAATAAAACAATTATTTGATATATGTCACCTTTGTGCCCTAAATAAAAGTTTGTATCATGTATTCCTGCTTCCGATAATGTATATAACTCATATACGTGGATTCTATAACGACTCAAAAAATTCAATCGCAGTTTGTTTTTAAAATTGAACCGAAATAACATTTTGAAATTGTAATAAAACAATTATTTGATACATGTCACCTTTGTGCACTAAATAAAACTGTGTATCATGTATTCCTGCTTCCGAAAATGTAGATAACTCATATACTTGGATTCCATAACGACTTCAAAAATTAAATCGCAGTTTCTTTTTAAAATTGATCCAAAAAACATTTTAAAATTGTAATAAAACAATTATTTGATAAACAGTGGTGAAGAACTGGTTGTAAAATTAATAAATATTACTTAAACAGTGTATTTTCTGCCGTGCGAGCTTTAGACACTGGTGCTTGTAGCTCTACTTATTTTTAATCATTTTTAAATTGTATATAAACATTTTAGTATCTTATTGAAAAATATCTAGAGGTACTTCCGTCTTAGGACGGGCTATATTTGTTTAATATACAACGTGGTTTACTTTCAAAACAATATTAACAATTATAACAAAATTAATCTCTGATTTGAGAATGTGTGTTTAAAAATGTGAACCCTAAAACTTTTGAGGTAAAAATTAAATATTTAATTAATAAAAATTAAAATCTATACTTTAAGGTAACTTTATACCTAAGACTCGATTAATTTTAACAATTTTCTAAATCCTAACTGTACATTGTATTATAATGCAACACCTGTTGTTAACATATAGTCTAAGGCTTGCCTAAGACTAACCCTTTCTTTACTCTACGGCGCTGCTGCCGCACATATGGTGGCAGTGATTAGAACTAACTTGAGTAACGACAGTTCCGGCGCTAACTATCAATTATGACTACACATCAGAACATATGGCGCTAAATCTGTGCAGGCTGTTGAATACGAACAATGAGAAATTATCTTTGATAAATAAATAGTTATTTTATTATTTAAATATAATATATTTATATAATTCTAAAGATTCGTTCCGTATCTTCTGCATCTGCTCACATTCGTAGCAACACCAATATTTATTTAGTTTTAACATTTACTTCCTGTTTCCAACATTTTCAACCAATATTTACTTACACTAACGGCATTATCGTTGGCTAAACACTTACTTAAACCTAAGTAGAAGCACTAACCATTCATAAACAGCCTTTACTGAGTGTTAACACACAATCGGTAACAAAATATTTTATAGGAAGTCAAATCAGCAACCAAGGAAACGATTAAATTAATCGAAAAGTAAAAACTATTATTTTTTATGAATTTATATATAAATATGGTGTATTCTAATGGTGTCCTAATTCAATAAAATGACAATTTACTGAATAATCATTAACGGGAATCCGCAATGTTGGAATTTATGGTATGGCCAGTGCAAGTTTACAAACTTTGCATGCAAATAAGATTCTGAATGTTTATGTACGCGGTTCACAGCATGCGTTAGCCAATGTCCATTTATACACATAAATTTATTGTTTTTAAAACCAATACTCAAAGAAATCTGTAAGCAGAGTTACATTCTCTGGTTGGTAGTAAAAGTAAAGCTGTATTCACAAATGCATTTCCATGACAATATAAATAAGAAGAAGATTTTCCATAGCGGTTTTCTCGTAACTGGTACATTTAAAAAAAAAACTTTTCAAACAAAAGTTGTGGGAAATATGAATATCTTTCATTATGAACATAACTATTTTTGCCATAAGTACAGCCATTCTAGTGATATTGGAGATAGAACAAATAATGCATCGAGTAAACACTTCCGGTTTGAATATTCTTTTCAAAAATAGGAGGGCATATACAAGTCTTAAGTTTGAAGTTTCATATTTCTACGTTCGACAGTTTCGGCTCTAGAGCACATAGGCGTAATTCCGAAAATAGTCACATTCGATTCAGGGACAGTGAAAACGTGTATATCCGTTGAAAACTCGAGTTCGAATTTTTTCATAATTACAATACTTACTTATTACTTCGTAATTTGACTTTGTTACTAGTCAAATACTTGCAATTCTATAATAACAGCGTGTAATCTTCTCTAAAACAAGAAAATATATATATATATATAAATGTGTGTGTAGAACTGTTTGTATGGTTACTACCAGTGTCGTGGTCAGGCCCTTTTTTCAATGGCAGTACTGGGACAAATGCTACGTACTTAAACGTAAACATAATTATTAAATCAACATAAATAGGTTGTTTACTAATAGTTAATATAAAAATAGAAGCGTAACGTATCTATTTTTGAATAAACATCAAATATAATATAATAATAATTTATTGCATTATATTATATGTAGATGGAAAAGTATCTTTTTATAGAGTTAAATGGCGTCCATATAGCTATTTGTGATATATGATATGGGCATACGGTGCCCACGATTTAATCTAGTAATAAATATAATATTAGTACGTGAAACTAGAGTCGCTAGTGCGTTACTTCCGGTTCTATATTATTTTGTTTTTCGTTTTTACGCTATGGGCTATCTGATAATAGTTTTTATTACAGTGGTCTCCAACTTGTGACCCGCAAATTTTTATCTGTATAATAAATGTTAAATCTTTATGCTGACTATTAGTAATAATCCATAAATATAATTTGAAGACTAGTATGACTAGTGTATTGTATCGGTCATTTGTATATTTAAGCGCCTTAATATTTTAGATGTAACTACACTGGGCTTACATGCAATGTGAGTTGCCAACTGCCAAGTAAATATAAAATAGGGCAATTTAATCCGTTTCGTTGAATAAGTAATATTAATTATTCAATGCTTGTTATCCCAAAACTTACCAACATATCCTACAAAACATTAAATTAATAATGTGGAGTGACCTAAATTCGACTTTTATATACGTAGTTTTCAACTATCTCTAATTTAAAATTATTCAGGATTAGAAGACTTACAACTATTACTGCGTATTAGAAAATTAAAATCAAAATTAATTGTTATATAAGTTACAATAGGTTTATTTAAAATACAAGACCATTTTACAAATATACAAATTTCTTTATTATATATATTCAATCATACATAAGTGGCAGTTTTATTATAAAAATTATCAATTAGTGTCCGCAGTTCATGATTTTCTGCTTTCAATTCTTTAATGCGGCCCTGTAATTTATCAGTAATATCATTCGTTTCAGATTGCCACCTAGAAAAATAAAATTAGACAAAAAAAAATAGTAATAGACAATTTAAAAATACCTTAGATTCAAATCATGCTCAGACTTCCAATGCATTTCTAATTTATTTTGAATTTGTAGATGATCTTTTCTTATCTCATTCACTCTCTCCAACAACAAATCCTCAAACATTCTGTACACAAAAATATTAAGTAAGCATTTGTCTAAGTTTGACATACGGGAATATGTGTATCCGTCCACAGTGCCAAATTTGAATACTGTGAACGGATACACATATTCCCGTATGTCAAACTTAGACAAATTTCGTCAAAAATGTTTAATGAACCCATATTTATTAAATATGATTTCCAACTTACTTTTCTTTCATGTCTAACTTATCTTTCATATCATCTTCAACATTTGCCATTCTTGCATTTAACGCCTTTATTTGCACAACGTATTCTTCAACAAATTTATTACTTATCAATAATTCGTTTTGTAACGTTTTCATTTTTCGTTCCGAATTTTGTTTCTCTAATTCCATCGTTTTTGCATCACGTTCAAATGTGTTGGTTAATTGTTCTATGTCCATTTTTGTACTCTCCATTTCGGCAGCAATTTGTACGTTTTTACGTTCCGATATTAACTAATTTATAAATTTAAATAATTCATTCTTATATTATAACTAAACCCATTTTTCAATCATATGGACATATCACTATTGTGTTTTAATGCATTTACCAATTTCTGGAAGGTGGCTTCTAGATTCTTCTCCAATATAAGTAATTTGGACGTAGTACTATCGTCAATAATAATATTTCCTTTTTTTATCCTTACTATTTCATCTTCCAATATTTGGCATTCTCTCGTAACTTTTTCTAATTGCAAATTTTTCGAAGTTAAATCAGTTTGAATTGATTTTAAATCTTCAATTAATTGATTTATATTCAGATTATATTGTTTTTTAATCAAATCAACTTCATTTGTAATTTTCTCATCGGCGTCTTTAATTATTTGTGTTATTGTTACATTTAATTCATTTATTTCTTCTAAAAGTTTAGTAATATTAAAGTTAATAGTTTGAATCTTAATATTTTTCAAGGCAAATTAGACTCTAAGTAGGTAAGACGCATGCGCGTAAAGCATGCACAAAGTGCACACGTTCGTCTATCTTCGGCTGAGTTCGTACCTTTAGCTTCTGTTGCTTTGTCAATTGCTGCATTTTTCTCTGCAATTGCTTCTTCGGCGATAAGAACAGATTCTAATACCTTCGCCTTTGAAATATGGTCCGTAGTTATTAAATTATGTAAAATTTGATCACGTTTTTCCAACTCGCATTTTAAACTATCATAATTTATCATTAAAGTGTTTAATCTAGAATACAATCCATAAATTATAATTTCAATATAAAAATAATATTATATATTAATACCGGTCATGTAAATCACTAATTTCAATTTCTTTTTCTTGAATTTGAGTTAGTGCAGCTCTGTGGTCATCTAAAGCTTGGGACAATTCATTAGTTCGAGATTCAACGTGATTTAAATATTTATTTGAATTTTCTTCGACTTGTTTCGATGATAATTTTAATTTTTGTTTTAGTTCTTTTATTTCTTTTATATATTTTTCTTGTTCCTAAACAATTATGACTAAATGAAATAATTTTAAAACAAATTTAGTTTTTTTATACCTTATCAAAATCAATTTTGCTAATAAGGCCTGTAGTGTCTCGATAACAAGTTAATTCTTGTTCTAAATAATCAATTGTTTGTAATGAATTTTGCCATAAATCAAATGTTGTAGATTTTTCCTATATAAATATTTTAATTAATTAATATTTGAGAATATTCTACTAGTATATTTTAATATATTTACTTCAGACAAAACCGAAATTTGAGTTCGCAAATTGTCAATTAAATTACAATCAATTTGTTTATTATCATTATTTAATAATGCGTGTTTTTCATGAATTAAGTCCTTAATACGTATTGATAATAATTTATTATCATTTATTAATTTAATAATTTCAGACCTTAAAGATTCATGTTCATCCTAATATATAATAATATTAGATTAAAATAAACATTTAAATACAATCAATTATAAATAAACATACTTCATATAATTTAATTTGATGTTTCATAGATTTATTAATTTTTTCATATTCTGTCATTAATGGTGAAAATTCTCTGAAATATACTCATTTATAAAAAATTTTAAACATAAATTAATGTTGAATTACGAGAAATACTTACTGAAATACATTATCTTCCATTTGAATATCCCGCCGTTGTTAAGCTGTTTTTACACTTGATTATTATTTCTATAAAATGGTAATAAATATTCAAAGTAATCAAGTCAAACATTATATATTTATTAATGCGAGTCGAATTTACACATTTATATTTTATTTTAAATTGTAATAAGGTGCATAATATCTATTTTGAGTATTAAATTAATGAAAAGCCTGACTCACACACACCAAACGCGGTTGAATGTACTGTGTGGTGTAAACAAGCTTTACCTGTCTGTAAACGCAATCTCTCAGAAGATGTCAGATGAGGCACAAAATGGGTGTTCAATTTAATACGCTTTTAAATTCTTTTATAACATACGTTTAAAACAATAACACTTTGCTACATTATTTGAATTTATTGCTATATTTAGTACAGAATAAAATGTGATCACTGTTGTATGCTGTCTGTGCGTCAATACAAACATAAACGGCAGCTAAACATCTGTCTAGGAAATCAATAATATACGCGGGAATTATAAATTTAACATGTAATTTAAATAAAAAATGTGTGAAACAGGGTATTTATTATGCATTCAATCGATAGATAAAGGCAATTACATATTTAATTTGTAGAACTGATTTATATTTTGATATTACTACTGCTCAATGGCCTATTGTCTATAGAAAAGAATATAATGTTCATTTTTTGGGGTTAGAAAAATTCCATCCATTCGACGCTCATAAATGGGGGAATGTTTTTAGAGTGAGTTATGCGCTATTAATGTATAAATAAAAATAAATATTTTTTATAGCATATTTGTTATTATTATTAGCTGTTTTTGCATTATTATTAAGCGTTATCTTTTAATTAGCTCTTTATGATTATTATTATAGTTTATATTATTTGCTGTATTATTATTATTGTTGTATTTATTTTATTATTATTAGGTGTCTTATAATTATTATTTGTATTATTATTATTAATAAAAGATGATTTAGTATTTAGAAAGAGCCGGTCTGGTGAGCGATGCTTCGGTAACGAAGCCGAAAGAGGCGAAAAAAACTGATTTATTAATCGTACATCCAAAGAAATATTTACGAAGTTTAAAGGTAATATTTGTAGGTTATGTCGCATATTTGCATTTTAATAAATTTATTACAGTGCAGCTTAAATGTTGCAAGAATTGCAGAAGTGCCCCCACTTATGATAGTACCCAATTGCTTCGTGCAATTGGGCTATTTAAGGCCCATGAGGTTAGTTACTTAGTTTTTACTTTTTCAAGTGTGATTTCTCGTATATGTGGCCGCCATTTTTATTCATCGTAAAGAACCCTTTACACTTAACACCAATTTATAGATACCAAACAGGCGGTAGTATTTTAGCGGGAAAGCTCTCGCTTGAGCGTGGATGGGCGATAAATATTGGGGGCGGGTTCCATCATTGTAGCGCCTCGAAAGGGGCGGGTTTTTGCCCGTATGCAGATATTACGTTGCTTGTTCAATTTTTATTCAAATTCGAGCCTGATCGTGTGCACAATGTTATGATCGTTGATTTAGATGCCCATCAAGTAATTATAAATTACAAATGGTGTCAGGCTCGCATTTATATTGTATGTTTTATATATAGGGTAATGGTTACGAGAAAGATTTTATGCATAATCCTAATGTGTATATACTTGATATGTACAATAAGGGGATTTATCCTCATGATAAATTCGTGAAACCGGCAATACGAAAATGTGTAGAGTTAGATCATATGACTGGGGATGAAGAATATTTAAAAAAGCTTAAAATGTGAGTTACGGGTTTTTAACCTAGGGTGACCATATCGTTTTCTGAATAACTAGGACCAAAAATGAAAAACTAGGACATTGGCCATTTTATATAAGAGAACAAAACCAGGACAATTCCACTCATTTATTATTATTATAAATAATACAATGATATTATTAGAAATTTCATATAAATTAATGAAATTAACACAAAATCCGTTTAAGTAAACAATTAAATTTAAAACAAAGCCAAAAATATATGTGATATAAATAAAATAAATAATAAAGAATAACATAATTATAATTATATGCTAAATTTACGCAGTTTTCATTAGATATATATATATATATATATATATATATATATATATATATATATATATATATATATATAACCAAAACAAGCTGTCAAACTAAATAATTCTCTACAGAAATATTCTGTAATGTCATTTATCTAATTGAGTCTATTTTGTTTTCCTGTCAAAATAGCCGATTTTATAAGCTACATGCGAATCCATGGCAACGTAAACAATATATTTATAATGTTTCGTAGCATTTTTCTCGCAACTGGTACATATTTTGAAGAAATATTTCAAACAAAAGTTGTGCGTAATATTCATATCTTTCATTATGAACATAACTATTTTTGCCGTTAGTGTAGCCGTTTTAGTGATATTGGAGATAGAACAAAAAATGCGCTACCGGTTTGAATTTTTTTTTTCAAAATAGGTGCACATCTAGGGCATATACAAGTCTTAAGTTTGAAGTTTCATAATTTAATGTTCAACAGTTTTGGCTCTAGAGCGTTCACAGACAGACAGACGTCATTCCGAAAATAGACACATTCGATTCAGGGAAGGTCAAAACATGTATATCCGTTGAAATCTCGAGTTCGACATTTTTCATGATTACAATACTTACTTATTACTCTGTAAAAGAAAGTAAAAAGAGGACATCTGGTCACCCTAGTTTAACCGATCGTGTATATAAAAAATGTTGCGCATGCGTTGTAATCGTTTCTTTTAGTCATTTAACAAAGGCTTTGAGTGAATTCCATCCCGATGTTATTGTCTACAATGCAGGCACTGATATACTAAAAGGGGACCGTCTTGGATTACTCGCAGTCTCCGCGGATGGCATTATAAAGCGGGATGAGTTTGTTTTTAAGCAAGCTCGCGATAAAAATATACCCATAGTTATGTTAACTAGTGGTGGATATTTGAAGAAAACGGCACGAATTATCGCCACTTCGATTATGAACTTGAATGACCTTGGCCTTATCTCTGGTCCTCTAAGCAGGCATTAGCATACTCAACATATGTGCCAACCGATGTAATGTAAAAAATACTAAATAAAAAAACAAATTCACAATTATTTTTTATTACTATTAATATTAATAAATGAAAATCAGGGGTGGCCTACACTCAGCTTTCTTCTACGTAGTTGATTTATTTAGTATAACATATCTAACTTGTGTTTCATGTACGGGATTTCTTCGCTGAGCTGCCTTGTTATTTTGCTGATAGTACGGTCTATGTTTTACTTGTTAGGACTTATTTACATAGCTGCACCAACGTAATATTTTTATATTGGCTGGAAACATATTAATATAATAATCTTGGGTGGCCTATGCTTATACGTAGTTGTTTGAAGCTTTAAATTGGCCTGTGCTCAATGGAAGTTTTTAATTATGTCTATTTTGCACTGGTTAGGCCTTAATAATTTAGCTGCAACAACGCAATATTTGTATTAATTTAAAAAACTTGGGTGGCCTATGCTCTACACACTTTTGTGTTTAAGATTGAGGATATAAATTCAACTTTTATTTTTGTAAGAAGTTTTACTTTCGAGTTGCAATAACATATGTTTGTTCTAAGGATTGCATACTAATATTTTTTATTTATTTACGAATCTGGAGTGGACTGTACTCATTGTTTCTTATACATCAGATATTATTAGTTTTTTTTATGCACATGCATTACTTTCTTATAAGATCTTTATTTGTTTTATATTTTCTAATGTGCTACGTATAAGAAAGTAATTTTTCATTAAATATAAAATAAATTTTGATATGTTAGGATAAGTGCTACGCGCCATGCTATTGTGAAATTCTAAATAAATACATTGTGAATAATTTTTTATTTAGTATACATATATGATTTGCCGGGTCAAATTGGCCCTAAGTTACACTTGTTAACAATTAACAAAGAGATAATAATAAGAAACGCAATTTTTTAAATTTCATAAATGTTTATTGTAAAAATGAATGTTGCCTGAAGAATATAACTCAAATTTACACATTTTTAGTGTAATTTTTATACACGTCGCTGAATGTTGCAACCGCTGAATGTTTATAATATTATAAAATTAACGGGAACTAGTGTTGAATTGCCCATAATATTCTTGGGTTGGTTTATTTGCGTATACAACACGGTCTAAATAGGCTTTGTACGCCTTTTGTTCCTGTGCTAACGTTTTGTTGAACTCTTCACGTTGTTTACTAAGTTGTCTAAGAAAATAAATAAGTTTTATGATGTTTATATGTTATTATATATAATATTGTGATAAATGGAAAATAAAATCTACTATATGCATTATAATATATTGTTGGCAACTTACTTTTCTTTCACTTGCAATGCCATGTCCATTTTAGCCACTGTTTGGCCCGTCTGGGCCGAGTACGTGTCCCAATATTCAGTCAAACGGACGTCTTCCAGCCGCTTTTTCTACAAAATCAAATTTTTACAATATTATCTAAAACTTAGTACCTGAAAGTCTGTTTTAAATCATTCATAATTAAAACATGTTTTAAACATTAGTTGATATTTCAAACCATGTGTTTTAAACATCCCAACTATTATGGTTGCATTTCGAGAACCAATTAATTAATATCCATAATAATCAAAATTATAACGCTAACATTTATACATTTAGGTATTAAGTAAGCACAGAAATCTGTTGATTAGTTTTGTTTAAATAATAAAAATTATAGAATTCCGTTTACCTTATTCTCTTCAATTTGCAATAATTGGTCTTTTCGAATTTTTTCCCTTTGATCTGGGGTCATTCCTTTATACATATACCCAATACACCGAGACGGCCCGAAGTTGCTATCCGACACATCGGGATTTTCCGTCAAAAAATCGCCCGTTACAGCATTATACATCTCGGCAAAATTATCCTCCAATTCTTGACGATTCCTTATGTCTTTCTGGACTTCTTGTTGTTGATTCTAGCGAAAGAACACAATTTTTAACTATTCCATTTTTATTTATAGTTATTTTGGAGCACAAACGTGGCACACAATTCAACGTTCAACGTGCTTTAAAAATGTATATGTCACTTTTGTGCTCTATATGTCTGAAGTATTTATTACTAAAGCTTGATTGAAATTAGCGGTCGCCTTTTCCAATTTCCTGCGGCATTCCATCTCTAACGCATTCAACTCATTCGCACGAATATCTCGGGCAACAACAGCTGCCTGATACGCTTCTTCAGCATCTTTCAGTTCTTTTTCAGCGTTCTTTTGCTCTTTCATTTGTTGGTCTAAGAACGCCTTCGTTTGTTCATTCTGAAGTTTTCTACGGTCTTCACTAGCTAAATCTTCTCCTTCAAACCTACAGATTATTTTAATTACTAAATACATATCGCGCTTAAATGCCACTTAAATAAATACTTTTGTGCAGAAGATATCCCTAATCTAGGATCATTATCATCTATACGCATTGGGTGAGACTTTTTGATATAATCCGGATCGTTAAGATCAAACTCCCTACGATCCTCAGGTCTTTGGCAAGTAAATCGAAATTCGTTAATTTCCCGCTGTACTTTTCGCCGTTCCTAAATCATAAATCAAAAACGTCCGTACACCGAGTTTATCCGACACTAGCCGAACGTATGCACTCTTTACAAGTAGTGCGCGCATGCGTCTTATTAATAATCACACAAACATACCCCAGTCTCTTTAGCTTCTAGTAAAAGTGAAAGTTGTGCATTCCTGCGATCTTGCTCTATAAAATAATCATCTAATTTCTTTTTTTCTACTTGTCGAATATGCTTATCTTCTATCTGCCTGTCTAACCCAGCATAGTCAACCTTGGAAGAGTAAAAACATTAAATTGACAGTACAAATGTGAAATGTGTATCCTTACGCCAATACATCGTTCTCTCGCGTTGAATATGCGTTTCTTTCGTTCCTCTTCATATTTTCGCCTTCTTTCAATGGCCGCCGCTTCCTTTATATCTTGCACTTGCAGCATTGTAAAATTTAACATTTTGAATTAATATTTTTGTATTAAGAACTCGTGAATAATATGTGATTTGGTTAAAATTGATTTCTTTCATTTGTAAATAACTTCGAATGTTGTTAGGGGAAAAATTTGTTACTTAGCAACATAAGTTTTATCCATTAGTGGAACAAGGTCAATAACATCAGGAATAAATGGAAATATCGCCATTCGGAAAACCCAAGACTGTCTGAGTGTAAAAAAATTGTATTTAAAAACGAATAATATATGATAAATGTTATAATATAATTTATAACAAAAGATACCGATGTAAATATTATCATAAGTCACAAATTGTGCTACTTTAACAAACAAAACTATAATAAAAACTGGAACGGTCTTCAGTCGACTTTCTTATACTTCCACTATGTATTATTGCTTTATTTTGTTATAAATTCATGCTCGATTGCCGTAAATCAATATTAGTACTTTTAAAGGCGATTTTTTAGTAAATGGTACATATTTCAAACAAACTTTTGAAACAAAAGTTGCTAGAAATTTTAATATCTTCATTTTTTATATGATTCATTTTTTTATTACTTATGCCATTTCCAAGATATTTAAAATACACCAAGGGGCCACATACAATAGTATAAAGTTTTGAAATTGTATACCTTCAACAGTTTTACCTTTAGAGCGTTCAGAAACCCACACACAGATGTCCGAAAATATATTCGATTCTTTGAATTCTCGAGTTCGAAATTTCTTATGATTACAATACTTTCATACATACATTCGTATAAGAAAGTAAATATACAAAACACGCATATTTTTTTAATATATTTCATATTACGTACCTGATAAAATAATGCTATATAAACTCCAGACGTTAAAAATATTATTTAAAATAATCACAATGTATTCATTTTGCATTTTTATACTTGTTTTAACAAATATAGTAGTTCGTAAGTACAATTTGAATATTATTTAATATTACATTAACTAAGATTTAACTAATCATATTATTCGTAAAATCAGATGGAATTACTGTACGTTCATGTTATAATACTACGTTAACAATTCAATGCAAAAATCAAACCATTAATATTTTGGGAGCGAATTATGGAAGAACTTCAACACAAATTTGTGGAACTTCGACCCGAACGAATTGCACATCAAACACTTCATTAAGCAAAGTTAGAAATCTGTAAGTAATTAATATATATATATTTAATTTATTTTATAATAATTATACTGTTATATAGATGTCAATATAAATCTGAATGTACAATTCAAATAACAACTGATGAATTTGGAGATCCGTGCCCGTATGTTTATAAATATCTTGAAGTTAACTACACATGCGGTAAGATAATAATATAATATTAAATTTGACACAGACTGGGTGAATTTATTCTTTGGTTTTTAATTGTTTTATTAGTGTCTTCGAGAAATGGTTCATACGAATATATCTATACTAATGTAAGTTTATTTTAGGATCATTTTGTCCAGCATTTGAAGAACTTAAATGTCTAGATTATTGTCCCGAAAGAGAGTGCGAATTTCCGACCCGTCCATTTCTAGGTGTCGGACCTGTATGTAGTTCAAGATCATGTACTAACAGATGCGCTTGCCAGGATGGATATTTAAGAGATAAAAAAACTGACAAATGCGTTCTTGCGCAATATTGTCCACTACCCGGTAATATGTTTTACTTTCTTATATGAATGTATATAAGGAAGTATTGTAATTACGAAAAATTTCGAACTATTAACATCCCTGAATCGTTTTTAACTATTTTCTTAATGGCGTTCTAGAGAATGGTTAGTTGATTTTCAAATTTAGTAATCGATAATCGAAATAAACGATTTATTGGATCACACTAAAAATATGATTAGAAACCGAAAAAATCGATGTAAACCATACAAATCTATTTAAGCGCAATATCGTTATCTTGTAAATTTGAAATCGATCCATTTTTACAAGGAATAAATAAATTTTATTCGATTAAACGACATTTTTACCAGGCCTACTCATCTAGAGCCCAAACAGTTAATGGTAAAATGTGAAACTTTAAACTTAAGACCAAATATAGCATAATTATAAATACAGATAGTAAAAGATCAAAAAAGCCTAGTAAAAGACACTTTTTTTACTAATAGATTTTCTTCCCTTAAGTTTAAGAAGTCTATAATTAATACTCAAAATCTGCATAGTAGTATCAAAGTTCTTCTATTACATAAAATAAATTTGGACATTTTACACTTTGAGCAACGCGAAAATTAACTGACGTGGACCCGATGCGTCGACTCAACTGCCTTTCCAGCCCAAATCATGTATTTAGAGATACCTACTGATTTAATTCAGGAATAAAAGCGTAGTTTTTGTTAAAGCAATTTGGATGTACAGATAATTTGAATAACTGCCTTTCCAGCCCAAATCATGTATTTAGAGATACCTACTGATTTAATTCAGGAATAAAAGCGTAGTTTTTGTTAAAGCAATTTGGATGTACAGATAATTTGAATAACGTTTATGTATGAGAATAATTTCAAAGGTTGCCCATGCGTTACTCATGAAGAATTCAGCCAATGTGGGGCACTCTCTCAACCAAAATGCGGACAGACTCCTGCTAAACCAAGAAGTTTATTAGCTCGATGCGTTCCTGGATATGTCTGCAAATCTGGATATGTTCGTGATACTAACATTGGAAATAAATGTGTTAGTCCAGAATATTGCTCCACATGTTCCTAATTATAACAATGTATATAATATCTTATTCGTAATACGAAATAAAAGATTGTATAACAAAATAAAATAAATAAATAAAATGAATATACCTGTCAATTTATGTTTTTAGATAGTGAATACAAAGGAAATAATTTAAAAAAAAAGTGGAGTAGTCTCCTCTCTGTCAGGCAAAGTTCATACAATATACTAAATATAATCCTCATACATTCGTATCTATGGCAACATGAATAAGCACATTTAATATTTTCCGTATCAGTTTTCTCGTAGCTGGTACATTTTTTGAAAAAACTTTTCAAACAAAAGTTGTGCGAAATATCAATATCTTTCATTATGAACTTAACTATTTTTGCCATAAGTGCAGCCGTTCTAGTGATATATTAAGGGACAAAAATGCATCGATTTAACATGGATTTTCAGTTTGAATATTCCCTTTCATAAATAGGTGCACATCTAAGTCATATACAAGTCTTAAGTTTTTGATGTTTCACAATTTTATGTTCGACAGTAGGCACATTCGATTCAGACAAGGTCAAACCGGGTATTTCCGTTGTTATCTCGTTTTTTTTTTTATTACAATATTTCTTTTTATATATCCAAGATTTTTTTTTTATAATATATGCGTTAGTTGTTTTGAATGTAGGTTTGAAATAGTTTTTTGTGAAGATGATTGTGTTTCGAGGGTAGATAGGGAGTGTGGGTGTATTAGTCCAAGGTATTCACAAAGTAATAATTCAGAATTATATCTATGAGTTTTTCGTGTTTTTTTTGTGTAATCATAAGTCACAAATCGTGTCAAACATTTGATTAAAAAAACGAGTACATTATTATTCTTTTGCGTGTCCGATAATGTACTTGTATATAAGCTCGATGTAAATAAAAATATTTAACAATATTCAAAATGTATTCGTTTTGTATATTTGTACTTGCGTTTTCAAATGTTATTAGTCTAATACGTAAGTATATATAGCAAATGTTGAATAGAATGTTCAAATTTGGACTGCGATGGAAAATATATTTAATTTTTCATTTTATTAGATGGTGACACTATACGCGCTTGTGAAAATACACAGTTGAATATCACTTGTGATTCTCCAAATCAATATATTAAAATATCTGGTGCAAATTATGGGAGAACTTCAACTAGTATCTGCCCTAAAGTTGGAAATGATAAAAATACCAACTGCCATGCGAATAATTCTCTAGAAATTGTTAAAAAAGCGTAAGTTCAAAGTTTTACCATCATTTTTGCATAAACGATTATCCCATACATGTTAACAAATATTTCCAATAACATTCGTTAAAAATAGTCTCATAGAATCTGCGATATCAACATATATCATAAAAATTGTACCTAGGTAAACGCCTTAGACTTAGATGATAAACGAAACGTTGTTAACTTGAAACAAAGACGCATGCGTGAGGTCCTTGCACAGATTGAAAACGTTCGGTCTAGTTCGGCATTATTTATTAGCGACTTAATTAATAATCCCGAACAGTTTAAATTATTAGTAGATATGTATTTATAGCCAAAGCTAATATTTCCATTTTATATATTTTGTAATGTAATGTAATGTAAAAATATACAAAAGTCGTCATTTATTGAAATAAATAATAGGTGAATGACAGTCTGATTAAAAACGATTATTATTTTGTTAGATGCCAAAACAAAACGTCTTGTAGCATAAATGTCAACAACAATGATTTTGGGGAACCATGTCTAAATACTTATAAGTATCTTGAATTGAACTATACATGTGGTAATATATCAATTTCAATTATTTATTAATTTGAATAATTTTAATAGTTAATTTTTCTTCAAGAATTAAATGTATCATGTCCACAATTCGAAGTAAGAACTTGCGAACCGTTTTGCGGACCACAAAAAGAAAAATATTGTAAATACCCAATTCGACCGCATACAAATATGAGATGTTTTGCAATTGGCTGTTCGATGAAATGCGTTTGCCAACATGGTTTCTTACGGGATACGTATACTGGAAAATGCGTCCAAGAAAATTATTGTCCACAAGAAGGTTATTATTTTATTATATATGCGGCACTAGCGACATTATTTTTTTTTTGCGATATTATTTTCGTTTGCGAAAACTTTTGGGATGCTATATATATATTGTTTATTTATTAAGTGAGACTTTTGATGTAATTAGAACGATAGTGATATAAAAACTATATTTCTATGTACAGGACACCTTTCTGTAACCAATGAAGAATATAATACTTGCGCAGATTGCCAACAATATTGCAATGCATTTGCGAGAGGAACATGTACCTGTGTCCCTGGATACGTCTGCAAAAGTGGATATTTGCGTGATCCGTACAACTATAAATGTGTCTTGCCAAATTATTGTTCTACATGTTATTGATGAGATAAAATATATTTTGAATAATAAATGTTGTAAAATATAATGAATGTACACATGTACCTGTTTGTGTGAATGTATGTATATATGTATAGAACTCTTTTCCTGCAACAATGCAAAATAGTATGGGCTGGGATTGAACCCTAACTACCTGCATGCCAGACAAGAACTTAACCGCACGACCTTCGTGGCTATAGCAAATAATTTTCTAATACAAAAAAAAAACGGTCCTACAATCTTGAAGAGATATTCCAAACATTTGTAAAAATGTTAATGGCGGACAATAAAATTAAAACTTCAAAATTATTATTTTTAATGGCTCAAACCAATGTGAAAGTCGTAAAATTTTGAAAGATTGTAAAAAAGCAAAAGCTACGTTCATAAACGACAAAATAAATATATATATATATATATATATATATATATATATATATATATATATATATATATATCCTATTCCATTTCTACCCGTAGGTGTAAGGAGTTTCTCTTTCGTTCCTCCTTTAGTTAGTCCCCTCAATACAATGTTTCCACTTTTCTCTGTTCATTGCTTTTTTAGCTTCTGCTATAGTGTTTCTTCTTTTTTCTATTATCTTCTTCACCTCTTCATCCCACGTTTTTCTTGGTCTTCCTCTACTGTTCTTTGTTTGTCGTTTTGCCTGCCTCACTTGCTTGACCTGTCTATCTTCATTAATAATTAATTATTATTATTAAATACCAAAATAAATATATATTATATGAATACAAAAATTGAAGAAATACCTAAGATTAATATATGTTGTATTTATAATACTGTCATTATTGTTTTATTGAAATTTAAATAATTAATGTACTATAGACATTAAAACTACATATATTCAGATTATAGACTGACACATATAGATTATTTGTTATTTTTAATATTCAGGGAAAACTGATAACCCTCTATAATATAGAAACACATGTCAATATAGAGTCTATATTGACATGTGTTTAAAAATGGCATCGATAGCTAATTTTGCTATTAATTTAATTTTGACGTCTTTTTTCTAAAAAATATAACTCCTGTAATGGTTTTTACTAGAAAAGATAATTTAAACATTTAATTACGTGGCTTTTTCAAATATGTCTGACAAATTTAATTTGGAAAATTGATTAGAAAATGAATCAACACTGCAGTAAAAATCGGTCACAGTCACGTACAGGGTCGTATTGTATATGAAGCAATAGTTAGAAGACTTCTAAAAATATTTAACATGTCTAAAAGGAATGTATCATAGTGTTGAAATCTTAAGTTCGAAATTTTTTATGAATACAATACTTCCTTTAGACTTCATCCAAGAAATTTTATAATTGAGCTAAATGTGCACTATAATGACCGCAATAGCAGTCAATATGTTAAATATATCGATAAGTATACATATATAATATACAAACTAAATACTGTTCTGGACTATGTGGAAATAACAATAAAAAAAATTATAACAATTTTGAAAAATGTCTTCACAGTAATTTAATTTGCATTACAACTGATAATGAAGACACCCATAATATTAAAAAAAGAAGTTTTGTTTCATATAAAATACGTGATGGTTGCAAAAGGTCTATAGAGCAAATTAAACCATGCTCCTTCCGGTGGTTTTAATTTTTTGTGCAAATATTCTATTTTGTCGTAAGTATTTTCAAAGATAATTTCGCCTAGCGTTGTATCATTTTTCGATTTCAAATAACATGGCTATGCAAATAGAGAAATATCATAAAATTTTCGATTTTTCTAAAGATGCAAGCGAGAAGACATCATGCGAAGGATTTACAATGGGATTAAAATGCGACCCTGGACGCATCCTCCAAATTCATGACGCCGATTATGGAAGACACTCGTTTAAGACTTGTATGAGTATTTTTAACAGAAATCGAAACTGTAGCGCTGCTGATTCATTGGCAATTGTGAAACGAAAGTAATTCTTGATCAAAAACTGAATTTCTACAACAAAGAATGACGTTTTTGATGTTAAAGTCATATATATTTCAAAAATAACTTAATAATACTAATATTTGCTATGATTTAGATGTAATAACCAAGATGCTTGTTCTATTCAAGTCTCGAATAATGTTTTTGGAGAGCCATGTAAAGGGACTTTTAAATATCTTACAGTGAATTATACTTGCGAACTAATTCATAAAGGTAAATTTATTAACTATCAATTAAGAATAAGTATAAAATTCAATGCGTTTGTCAAATGCCGAACGAACGGAATAGTCAATTGTATCTTTCTCTAAAAACACATTTTCGTACATTTACTAAACTTCAAATTAAACTTGAAAGTTCCGAATAGAACATCCCATGTAAAATGGTTAGTTCTACGACTGAAGTGATTGGTTGAGAGTCACGCAAAAAAGGCTCTAACAAACCGACGAATTAGTCATCGGACGGGAATCCTATATTCTACACTCTAGGACTATAGTTACATTAGCATATACCTATTCGCGATCCAGAATAATTAAACATATTCACATTCTGAGGCTTACATACATAGCGTAGATGAGAATGGAAGAATATAAATGCATACCTTTTAAAACGCTAAACATCTATAATATCTCATCTGTAATTTTTAGAACATGAGAAAATGATATCATGTGATAACAACGATATGTTTCTTGAATGTCCAAATGGGATGATTCTTAATATTACATGGGCTTCTTATGGTAGATTTTGCGAGGAACAATGCATTATTCCTGGACTCATAACAGATGTTACGAATTGTTCAGCAGCTAATTCTTCAATGATTATACAAAATAGGTAAATTATCAGGAGAGCATACAATCTTTCTTAATAAAAGAAAATTTAACTAAACAAGCTCCATAGAATTAATTGAAAATAATTTATCGTTATCCAAGATACGCCATTAACAATAACAATGAAATTTGTTTTTAGTTGTGATGATTCAAACATGTGTCTTATACACGTAAGCAGCAGCCTTTTCGGTGATCCTTGCAAAGGAGTAGCTAAATACCTGGCAGTCAATTACACTTGCGCTATTGATCCTACAAGAGAAAATACGCCACCATCAATTTCCAGCAATTCAACCTCAATTGGAAAAAACACGAAAAATCGAGGGTTAACCCATACACCAGCAACTCAAAGTACGTTTCATATTCTAGATTCAGCAATAATTTGTTATAAATTTGTAACGTATTTTATAATGTAACCAATATCTCATTTTGTAACTTGTTTTTAGAAAAAGAAAGAAAAAGAAATAAAGCTTGTAAGAATGTGTCAATGAAATTAAAATGTGAACCTGGTACAGCTATTAAAGTTGTTGGAGCTAAATACGGAAAACCTTCTAATTCTGTGTGTAAAATACCAAAATCTGTAGGCCCCAATTGTTCGGCACCGAATGCATTGCAAATAGTGAAAAATAGGTAATGATCTTGAGATGCCCCTCTGGAGGGGTTAATTTATGTTCATAGAAGAATATACATATGATTTTATTTACAGATGTGACAACGAAGTTAAATGTACTGTAGATGCGAATACTGAGACATTCGGCGAACCATGTGTTGACATTGAGAAATATCTTGATATTAACTACACCTGCATCCCAACAAAAAACTCAAAATAAAATTAACACCTGAAAATCCATCAGGATCGTCGCTTAGAACAGGATCAAAACATGGAACAGGATCATCACATGGAATTGGGCTCGCACTCGGTCAAAGTTAGCCGAACGTATTTTGTGTATGCTTCGCGCGCATGCGTCGTTTTACTTAGTTAAAATAAAGAAAATACATGATTTAATTAAGCATTAAATATCTGTAATAAACTAAAACAAATAAACTGATTAAATGTGAGAAAAAAATGTAAATATGGTGATATAAATGTTATTCCATAATTGCAGATAAAATAACTGGCTGTGATGGAGTTACTATGCAGCTAAATTGTTCAGCTGGACTAAAAATACAAGTTGTAGCCGTAGAGTGTCATTTATTGAAATAAATATTAGGTGAAAGACAGTCTGATTAAAAACGATTATTATTTTGTTAGTTGCCAAAACAAAACGTCTTGTAGCATAAATATCAACAACAATGATTTTGGGGAACCATGTCGAAATACTTATAAGTATCTTGAATTGAACTATACTTGTGGTATTATATCAAATTCAATTATTCATTAATCTGAATAATTTTAATAGTTAATTTTTCTTCAAGAATTAAATGTATCATGTCCACAATTTGAAGTAAGAACTTGCGAACCGTTTTGCAGACCACAAATAGAATCATATTGTAAATACCCAATTCGACCGCATACAAATATGAGATGTTATGCAATTGGCTTATCGTTGAAATGCGTTTGCCAACATGGTTTCTTACGGGATACGTATACTGGAAAATGCGTCCAAGAAAATTATTGTCCGCAAGAAGGTTATTATTTTATTATATATGCGGCACTAGCGACATTATTTTTTTTTTTGCGAAAACTTTTGTGATGCTAAATATGTTTTGTTTATTTATTAAGTGAGACTTTTGATGTAATTAGAACGATTGTGATATAAAAACTATATTTTTATGTACAGGACACCTTCCTGTAACCAATGAAGAATATAATACTTGCGCAGATTGCCAACAATATTGCAATGCATTTGCGAGAGGAACATGTACCTGTGTCCCTGGATACGTTTGCAAAAATGGATATTTGCGTGATCCGTACAACTATAAATGTGTCTTGCCAAATTATTGTTCTACATGTTATTGATGAGATATAAAATATATTTTGAATAATAAATGTTGTAAAATATAATCAATATACACATGTACCTGTTTGTGTGAATGTATGTATATATGTGTAGAACTCTTTTCCTGCAACAATGCAATATGGTATGGGCTGGGATTGAACCCAAACTACCTGCATGCCAGACAAGAACTTTACCGCACGACCATCGTGACTATAGAAAATAATTTTTTAATACAAAAACTGTCCTACAATCTTGAAGATATATTCCAAACATTTGTAAAAATGTTAATGGTGGACAATAAAATTAAAATTTCAAAATTATTATTTTTAATGGCTCGAGCCAATGTGAAAGTCGATTGTAAAATAGCATAAGCTACGTTCGTAAACGACAAAATAATTATATATATATATATATATATATATATATATATATATATATATATATATATATATATATATATATATATATATCCTATTCCATTTCTACCCGTAGGTGTAAGGAGTATTTCTTTCGTTCCTCCTTTATTTGGTCCCCTCAACACAATGTTTCCACTTTTCTCTATTCATTGCTTTTTCTTTAGCTTCTGCTATAGTATTTCTTCTTTTTTCTATTATCTTCTTCACCTCTTCATCCCACGTTTTTCTTGGTCTTCCTTTACTTTTCTTTGTTTGTCGTTTTGCCTGCCTCACTTGCTTGACCTGTCTATCTTCATTAATAATTAATTATTATTATTAAATATAAAAATTAATTTATATTATATGAATACAAAAATTGAAGAAATACCTAAGATTAATATATGTTGTATTTATAATATTGTCATTATTGTTTTATTGAAATTTAAATAATTAATGTACTATAGACATTAAAACTACATATATTCAGATTATAGCTTGACACATATAGATTATTTGTTATTTTTAATATTCAGGGAAAACTGATAACCCTCTATATTGACATGTGTTTAAAAATGGCATCGATAGCTAATTTTGCAAGTAATTTAATTTTGACGTCTCTTTTCTAAAAAATATAACTCTTGTAATTGTTTTTACTAGAAAAGATAATTTAAACATTTAATTGCGTGGCTTTTTCAAATATGTCTGACAAATTTAATTTGGAAAATTGATTAGAAAATTAATCAACAATACAGTAAATATTGGTCACAGTCACAACGTACAGGGCCGTATTGTATATGAAGCAATAGTTAGAAGACTTCTAAAAATATTTCACATGTATAAAAGTCAAAAAACAAAGGAAGTTTTCATAGTGTACTACTAATTTTTTGCTGTGTAGAATTTACAGTAACGAAATAAACCATTATTATAAATTCAGATAGTGAAAGGACAATAAAGTCAAGTAAAGGCAACTCCACATTCTTTTGTATAAATTCACTCTACGATTATTACAAATTCAATATGTATTGTAACTAGGGAAACGTAAATATAAAATAACCATTTTCAAAGGCGATTTTTCAGTAAACTATACATTTTAAAAAAAACTTTTAATGCAAAAATTGCTACAATTTCTTATTTCCTAAACTTTTATAAGAATTCTTCTTTCTTCTATGACTGGTTTTCAAGATAATGAAATAGTAGCAAGAGTAAGCTATTACTTCCAGTTAAGATATTGTTTTCAAAAATAGGAGATGCACACTCAGGCTATATACAAATCTTAATTATAAAGTTTTATATTTTTTCCTTTAACTATTTTGGCTCTAAAGCGTTCACACATTCACCCACTCGCACATACATACACATTACGCAAACATACATATATACATAAAGACACACACATACATTCAGCCACAGACACACCCACACACACAGACAGACATCCTAAATAGTCAGATTCGACACAAACATGAGTAAAACGTGTATTTCCGTTGAAATGATTACAATACTTCCTTTAGACCTTATCCAAGAAAGTAAAAATTAAATAGGTATACATATATAATATACAAACTAAATACTGTTCTGAACTATGTGGAACTAACAATAAAAAAGTTTATAACAATTTTGAAAAATGTCTTCACAGTAATTTAATTTGCATTACAACTGATAATGAAGACACCCATAATATTAAAAAAAGAAGTTTTGTTTCATATAAAAGACGTGATATTTGCAAAAGATCTATAGAGCAAATTAAACCATGCTCCTTCCGGTGTTTTTAATTTTTTGTGCAAATATTCTATGTTGTCGTAAGTATTTTCAAAGATAATTTCGCCTAGCGTTGTATCATTTTTCGATTTCAAATAACATGGTTATGCAAATAGAGAAATATCATAAAATTTTCGATTTTTCTAAAGATGCAAAAGAGAAGACATCATGCGAAGGATTTACAATGGGATTAAAATGCGACCCTGGACGCATCCTCCAAATTCATGACGCCGATTATGGAAGACACTCGTTTATGACTTGTATGAGTATTTTTAACAGCAATCGAAACTGTAGCGCTGCTGATTCATTGGCAATTGTGAAACGAAAGTAATTCTTGATCAAAAACTGAATTTCTACAACAAAGAATGACGTTTTTGATGTTAAAGTCATATATATTTCAAAATTAACTTAATACTACTAATATTTGCTATGATTTAGATGTAATAACAAAGTAGCTTGTTCTATTCATGTCACGAATGATGTTTTTGGAGAGCCATGTAAAGGGACTTCTAAATATCTTACAGTGAATTATACTTGCGAACTAATTCATAAAGGTAAATTTATTAACTATCAATTAAGAATAAGTATAAAATTCAATGCGTTTGTCAAATGCAGAACGCACGGAATAGCAATTGTATCTTTCTCTAAAAACACATTTTTCTACATTTACTAAACTTCAAATTAAAATTGAAAGTTCCGAATAGAACATCCCATGTAAAATGGTTAGTTCTACGACTGCAGTGATTGGTTGAGAGTCACGCAAAAAAGGCTCTAACAAACCGACGAATTAGTCATCGGACGGGAATCCTATATTTTACACTCTAGGACTATAGTTTCATTAGCATATACTTATTCGCGATCTAGAATAATTAAGCATATTCACATTCTGAGGCTTACATACATAGCGTAGATGAGAATGGAAGAATATAAATGCATTCTTTATAAAACGCTAAACATCTATAATATCTCATCTGTAATTTTTAGATTATGAGGAAATGATTACATGTGATAACCATAATATGATTCTTGGATGTCCAAATGGGATGAACCTTAATATTACATGGGCTTCTTATGGTAGATCTTGCGAGGAACAATGCACAATTCCTGGATTCAAAACAGATGTTACGAATTGTACAGCAGCTAATTCTTCAAGGATATTACAAGATAGGTAAATTATCAAGAAAGCACACAATTTTTCTTAATAAAACAAAATTTAACTAAACAAGCTTCAGAGAATTAAATGAAAATAATTTATCGTTATCCAAGATTCGCCATTAACAATAACCATTAAATTTGTTTTTAGTTGTGATGATTTAAAAATGTGTATTGTACACGTAAACAGCAGCCTTTTCGGTGATCCTTGCAAAGGAGTAGCTAAATACCTGGCAGTAAATTTCACTTGTGCTATAGGACCTACAAGAGAAACTACGCCACAATCAATTTCCAGCACTTCAACCTCAATTGGAGAAAACCCGACAAACCCAGGGTTAACCCATACACCAGCAACAGGACCAACCCTTATAACACCGTCGTATAAACCTCCACCAACTCAAAGTACGTCCATGATTACGGAATTAAAATCAACTTTTGCTAATAATAAAAATTCTTTGCATAGCCTTGCAATCCTGTCAGAACAGCATGCTCCCTATTGGTTGTCCCAATGGAGATGTTATTAACATCATGCATGCCAATTTCGGCAGGACATCATCGCAGTATTGTACAAGTTCGGGTAATACAAATGAAACTTGCACTAACAATAATTCTACTCAAATTGTTAGACAAAAGTAAGACACTAATTATTTCTTGGTTCAAGTTGTCTTCAAATTTAAATTTTATTATTTTTAGGTGTGATAATAAAGATAACTGTATTGTGAGCGCTAGTGAAGAAGTCTTCGGATATCATTGCCAAGGGTATTTAGAAGTCGTATATTCCTGTGAAGAACTGGATCAAAGTAACATAATTAAATCTTATTTTATATTTTAGAGTCAGTCGTTTCATTAATTTAAAACATAATTTCGTAATGTTCCCAAAAGATATATAGTAACATGTAAATGTTCAATTTTAGATTTCCAAGTAAGCCAAGCTTGTGAAAATTTGTCATTGACAATAACTTGTGAAACTGGAACAGCTATTAATATTGTTGAAGCTGTATATGGAAGACTTTCAAATTCTGTATGTGAAACATCAAACTCTGGATCTCTTAACTGTTCTGCAACGGATGCTTTCCAAATAGTGAATAATAAGTAATATTCTTGCACACCTTAGGGGTTAAATAGTTTGCTTCTTAGCGGTATATTTATGAACTTATTTACAGATGTGACAACAAAGATACATGCACTGTAGAAGCGAACAGTGAGATATTTGGCGAACCATGTGCCGGCATTGAAAAGTACCTTCAAATAGGTTACACTTGCTTCCAAAGCAAAAGACACCCAAATACTAAAAATCCAATAGAATCATCACATGAATTAACATCAACCGATACACCACCAACAGGGACAACCCGCATAATACCTTCGTATACACCGCCATCGACTCAAAGTACGTCCAATGGTTACAAGATAAGATCCACCATTCCTATTATTACAAATTCTTTGCCTAGCTCTGCGAGCCTGCCAGAACACCATGCTCTCCATCGGTTGCCCAAGTGGAGAAGTTATCAACATATTGCATGCCAATTTTGGCAGAACGTCATCGCAGTATTGTACAAGTTCGGGTAATTCAAATCGAACTTGCATTAACAATAATTCAACTGAAATTGTAAGACAAAGGTACGATACTAGTTATTTCAGGGTTTAGGTTGTTTTCATAATGATATATTTGTTTTCATTTTAGTTGTGAAAATAAAGCTAACTGTTTTGTGAGCGCTAGTAAAAAAGTCTTTGGGAATCATTGCCAAGGGTATTTAGAAGTCGTATATTCTTGTGAAGAACTTGATACAAGTAAGATTATTTAATCATTTTTTATTTTCTGGAGATTTCAATCATTCTGTCCTTTGATTTGAAACGTAATTTCGTAATGTTACCAAAAGAAATATAGTAACATGTTATTGTTCAATTGTAGATTTACAAGTAAGCCAAGCTTGCGAAAATTTGTCATTGACAATAACTTGTGAAACTGGAACAGCTATTAATGTTGTTGGAGCTGTATATGGAAGACTGTCTAATTCTGTATGTGAAACATCAAACCCTGGATCTATTAACTGTTCCGCAACGGATGCTTTCCAAATAGTGAATAATAAGTAATATTCTTGAATACCTTAGGGGTTAAATTGTTTGCTTCTTAGCAGTATATTTATGAGTTTATTTACAGATGTGACAACAAAGATACATGCACTGTAGAAGCGAACAGTGAGACATTTGGCGAACCTTGTGCCGGCATTGAAAAGTATCTTCAAATAAGTTACACCTGCTTCCAAAGCAAAAGACACCCAAATACTAAAAATCCAATAGAATCATCACATGAATTAACATCAATCGATACACCACCAACAGGGACAACCCGCATAATACCTTCGTATACACCGCCATCGACTCAAAGTACGTCCAATGGTTACAACATAAATTTGACCTTTCCTAATATTACAAATTCTTTGCCTAGCTGTGCGAGCCTGCCAGAACACCATGCTCGCCATCGGTTGCCCAAGTGGAGAAGTTATCAACATATTGCATGCCAATTTTGGCAGAACGTCATCGCAGTATTGTACAAGTTCGGGTAATCCAAATGGAACCTGCAATAATAATAATTCAACTGCAATTGTAAGACTAAGGTACGATACTAATTATTTCAGGGTTTAGGTTGTTTTCATATTGATATATTTGTTTTCATTTTAGTTGTGAAAATAAAGCTAACTGTTATGTGAGCGCTAGTAAAAAAGTCTTTGGGAATCATTGCCAAGGGTATTTAGAAGTCGTATATTCTTGTGAAGAACTTGATACATGTAAGATTATTTAATCATTTTTTATTTTCTAGAGATTTCAATCATTCTGTCCTTTGATTTGAAACGTAATTTCGTAATGTTACCAAAAGAAATATAGTAACATGTTATTGTTCAATTGTAGATTTACAAGTAAGCCAAGCTTGTGAAAATTTGTCATTGACAATAACTTGTGAAACTGGAACAGCTATTAATATTGTTGGAGCTGTATATGGAAAACTTTCTAATTCTGTATGTGAAACATCAAACCCTGGATCTCTTAACTGTTCCGCAACGGATGCTTTCCAAATAGTGAATAATAAGTAATATTCTTGCACACCTTAGGGGTTAAATTGTTTGCTTCTTAGCAGTATATTTATGAGTTTATTTACAGATGTGACAACAAAGATACTTGCACTGTAGAAGCGAACAGTGAGACATTTGGCGAACCCTGTGCCGACATTGAAAAGTACCTTCAAATAAATTACACCTGCTTCCAAAGCAAAAGACGCCCAACTCTTAAAAATCCAATAGAATCATCACATGGATTAGCATCAACCGATACACCAACAACAGGGACAACCCGCATAATACCTTCGTATAAACCGCCATCGACTCAAAGTACGTCCAATGGTTACAAGATACAATCGACCTTTCCTAATATTACAAATTCTTTGCCTAGCTGTGCGAGCCTGCCAGAACACCATGCTCGCCATCGGTTGCCCAAGTGAAGAAGTTATCAACATATTGCATGCCAATTTTGGCAGAACGTCATCGCAGTATTGTACAAGTTCGGGTAATCCAAATGGAACCTGCAATAATAATAATTCAACTGCAATTGTAAGACAAAGGTACGATACTAGTTATTTCAGGGTTTAGGTTGTTTTCATATTGATATATTTGTTTTCATTTTAGTTGTGAAAATAAAGCTAACTGTTATGTGAGCGCTAGTAAAAAAGTCTTTGGGAATCATTGCCAAGGGTATTTGGAAGTCGTATATTCTTGTGAAGAACTTGATACAAGTAAGATTATTTAATAATTTTTTATTTTCTAGAGATTTCAATCATTCTGTCCTTTGATTTGAAACTTAATTTCGTAATGTTACCAAAAGAAATATAGTAACATGTTATTGTTCAATTGTAGATTTACAAGTAAGCCAAGCTTGTGAAAATTTGTCATTGACAATAACTTGTGAAACTGGAACAGCTATTAATGTTGTTGGAGCTGTATATGGAAGACTCTCTAATTCTGTATGTGAAACATCAAACCCTGGATCTATTAACTGTTCCGCAACGGATGCTTTCCAAATAGTGAACAATAAGTAATATTCTTGCATACCTTAGGGGTTAAATTGTTTGCTTCTTAGCGGTATATCTATGCATTTATTTACAGATGTGACAACGAAGATACATGCACTGTAGAAGCGAACAGTGAAACTTTTGGCGAACCTTGTGCCGGCATTGAAAAGTACCTTCAAATAAGTTACACCTGCTTCCAAAGCAAAAGACGCCCAAACACTACAAATACAATAGAATCATCACATGGATTATCATCAACCGATACACCACCAACAGTATCAACCCGCATAACACCATCGACTCAAAGTACGTCCAATGGTTACAAAATAAAATCGACCTTTCCTAATATCTCGTTTTGTAACTTGTTTTTAGGTATAAAGCAGGAAAATAAAGTTTGTAAAAATGTGTCAATAACATTAATATGTAAACCTGGTACAGCTATTAAGGTTGTTGGAGCTAAATACGGAAAACCTTCTAATTCTGTGTGTAAAATACCAAAATCTAAAGCCCCCAATTGTTCGGCACCGAATGCTTTGCAAATAGTGAAAAATAGGTAATGTTCTTGAGGTACCCCTCATATGTTCATAGAAGAATGACAATATGATTTTATTTACAGATGTGACAACAAAGTTACTTGTACTGTAGATGCGAATACTGCGACATTTGGCGAACCATGTGCTGACAGTAAAAAATTTCTTGATATTAACTACACCTGCTTCCAAACCAGAAAACTCAAAATGAAACTAACACCTGCAAATCTATCAGGGTCACGTAGAACAGGATCAAAACATGGAACAGGCTCATCTCATGGAATAAGGAAATCACCATCTTATAGAACTGGCCTAACCCATGAAAAACTAAGAAGAATCACAGCTCTAAAACCTCGTAAGAATCTCTAATATTAATCATATTTGTATTTTCTTCAAAAATACAAATGAATAATCTTATTACAACTTCTCTAAAACATTATTTAATAATTGCAGACTTGAATGGTACTGCATGCGAAGGCACTGGTTTATCTTTAAGTTGTTCAGCTAACGGAACTATTAACATAACTGAGGCAAATTATGGAAGAACAAACAGAAGGACTTGTCCACGTATTGGACAAGATCAAAATGACAACTGCACAAATTCCGCCTCATATAATATCGTTAAAAATAGGTAATTTATAAATGAGGAAAAGACAATATTAAATATTGTAAATGGCCGAACAGAATGGCGACACTTTTACGCATTATTTATATTGAATTTTAGATGTTCTGGAAAATCATCGTGTTCTATTCAAGCGGATAATAACGAATTTGGCGATGATCCATGCCCAGGGACTTACAAATACTTGGGAGTTGTATATGATTGTCTAGATAGAGTTGATCCAATACCTCGTATGCATAAGTTGATTCCGTAGCAATTGTTCGAGTGCCGCAGTGTTCGCGGGCATGCGTCGTTCTTCTTAGTTAAAATAGAGAAAATACATGATTTAATTAAGCATTAAATATCTGTAATAAACTTATAAAACAAATAAACTGATTAAATGTGGGTAAAAAATGTAAAGATGGTGATATAAATGTTATTCCACAATTTCAGATAAAATAACTGGCTGTGATGGAGTTACTATGCAGCTAAATTGTTCAGCTGGACTAAAAATACAAGTTGTAGCCGCAGTTTATGAACAAACTGGTTCCAAACCAGGAGAAATTAACCATGTTTTTTATTGTATATCTCCAAATGAATTGGTTTTTGTTAATCATAAGTTTATACATTTGAAAAATGAGAACAAATATTTGTTTTAATAATATTTACATAATTCTAGATGTAACGCGAAAGCATTCTAAAAATAATCCAGTTTTTTTTTTTTTTGATGTACAAGTTTTTACTTTCTTATACACACACATTTTATAAACAATTTCTCAGTTAATGGTACATTTATCAAAAGAACTTCTCAATCAAAAGTTGTTTGAAATATTAATATCCTCAACTTCTATAAGAATCGCTTCTTCCATAAATCATGTTGTTTGCAGGATATTGAAAATGTTACTTCCGGTTTTGATATTATTTACCATAATTCGAGATGTACATCCGAGCTATATACAAGTTTAAAGTTTCATAACTTACTCTTCAATAGTTTTGACTCTAAAGCGTTTACACACACAGACGTCATTTCGAAAATAGTCAGATAAGATTCAGGGAAGGTCAAAACGTGTATTTTCGTTAAAATTTCGAGTTAGATAATTTTCATGATTATAATACTTCCATTAGGCTTTGTCTATGGAAGTAAAAATCTGCTGTGTTTTACACTGGACTTATACGTGTAATGAAAGAATATGTTTAGATAGTTGTGGTTGTTTTTATTACTAGGTAATGTGCAGCTATTCCGATATTAAATTTCAAAAAATTATTTGACTTGCGTTATAAATGTTGATACTGCGATTATCGTGAAACTTCGTGATAAATACTTAACCATGGATACAACAAATACATTTACAAGTTTCAAGAGAAGCAATTTCCTAGTACATTTCCAAATTAAAATTATTAGAAAATTTATATATACCAAAAAACATTTTAGCATAAAATAAATATCGACTTGGATAACCGCTACTCTGGTAAATCCCGATTGACTTTTTCAACTACCCTTCGACTAACATATATATATATATATATATATGTATATGTATATAAACAATTTTATCTTTATAAATGTATTGACATGTATATAAATTAATGTACAATTAATATAATATTAATGGTCTGACATATATAAATTATATGTTATTTTTAATATTCAGGGAAAACCGATAGCTTTCTATATTGACATTTGTTTAAAAAATGGTATCGATAACTAAATTTGCAATTAATTTAGTTTTTGACGTCTGTTTTCTAAAAATATAACTCTTGTAATTGTATTTATTAGGAAAATTAATTTTAATTGCACCATCTAACAATTAGATATTGAAATTAAACTGTGTTTGTTATTTGAAATATGTCTGACAAATTTAATTTAGCAAATTGATTAGGAAATGTATCAACAAAGTAGTAAATTTCGGTCGCAGTTACAACATGCAGGGTCGTATTATATAAAAAACAATAGTTGACTTCTAAACATATTTTAATTATATTCAAGTTAGTTTTTATATATTTTCCTTCAACAGTTTTGGCTCTAAAACATTTACACACACACAGGCGTCATTCCGAAAATAGTCACATTCAACTCAGAGATGAATAAAACGTGTATTTCCGTACAATAGATCCTTGTAGACTTCGTCCAAGAAAGTAAAAATCAAATATTTCTTATATAGTCTATTCTGAAAAAAAAAAGATATATTTTTATATTTGAGCTAAATGTATGAGTACTATAATGACCGCAATGGCAGCCAGTGTGTTAAATATATTGATAGTTATAGATATATACAAACTAAATACTGTTCTGAACTATTTGGAAATAACAATAGAAAAGTTAATTACAATTTTGAAAAATGTGTTTACAGAAATTTTATTTTCAATACAACTGATAATGAAGACACCCGTATTATTTAAAAAAAATTGTTTTGTTTCAACTATATAAACAACATGATATTTGCAAAAGGCCTATAGAGCAAATTAAACCATGCTCCTTCCAGTGATATTAATTATTTGTGCAAATATTCTAATATGTCGTAAGTATTTTCAAAAATAAATTCACCTGGCGTCGTTCGATTTGTCAACTTTTACTATTATTATATTTTATTATTATAGTAAGGTTTTGCAAATACAGAAACATCATTTAAAGGAGTATTTACAATCTTTGGGTTGAAAAAATCGATTATTTATTCTATTATTTTATAGTTTGAATTGTGTAGATTATGCCTTGAAAGTAGTTTTGTGATAATCTTCTGGGATAACAGTATAATTGTAATATGAGTTATCCAGTATATATATGTTGTAAATTTTAAACGCGTCTTTCTCAAAAACTACTTTACTCAAACTGAGCGATCTATTTTCTCTGGAACTACTCGACCGATTTGCTTGACCATTATTACTAATTGTTGGAGCTCATACCAACAATATGCATACATTTTTATAAATAACTATTATTTGTAGCGCCTAAAACGAAAACAAAACTAGAAGAATAGGCATTTTTCTTCATACGGCCACCATTTTGTCAAATATTAACATTTTACACAAATGTCGGTATACAGTTTCAGAATCTAACATTAAAATTGGATTCAGGTAACCCGTTAATGAGATACGAGTTCTTGCGTTTAGTGGTGACATAGACATACTCTCTGTATTATTTAGGATTGTTTCAAATATTTTTTTACGAAAATATGTTTTTAATGACGAGTTATAAAGTGGATTAACTCCTAAATTGATACCTTGGCTGAGAAAAATTCGAATAAATCATGTTTAATTTTTGTGGGTCAAAGATTGTAATAAGCTTTAATTTTATTAAAGATGCAAATGTGGAGACGACATGCGAAGGAAATACCATGAATTTAAAATGCTCGCCTGAACACGTCATCAAAATTCATGATGCCGATTATGGAAGACACTCGTATTTTACCTGTATAAGTTTACTTGGCGGCAATCAAAACTGTAGCGCTAATGATTCGTTGTCAATTGTGGGACGAAAGTAATTTTTGATCAAAAACTGCATTTCTTCAACAAATAATGCAGTTTTTGATGCTGTCTTATATATTTTAAAAACAAGTAAAAGCAACTAATATTTGTTATGATTTAGATGTAATAACCAAGAAGCATGTAGTATTGACGCTTCGAATACTGTTTTTGGAGATCCATGTCCAAGAACTTCTAAATATCTTACAGTGAATTATACTTGCGAATTAATTCATAAAGGTAAATTAATTATCTATTAACTAAGAATAAGTATAAAATGCACATTGTTTGTCAACTGCCGAATTAACAGAATAGTCAGTTGTATGTAATATTCTTGACTAAAAACTCATTTTTCTACATTTACACTTCTAATTAGAATTATTATCTCTAAAAAGAACATACTATGTAATATGGTTAGATCTACGACTGCGCCATGTTCCAAAGCGATCACGCATAAAATGCTCTGCCAAACCGACGAACCAATCATCAAACAGTACCCTATTGTCCTCACTCAAGTATTTCTCATTTTCTCATTTTGAGGCTTACACACAATGCGTGTGGCTTATATCTCCACATATGTCACAATATACATAGCGTAGATGAAAATAGAAGAATAGAAATGTATCATTTTTAAAACGCTATACATCGATAACATCGCATCTGTAATTTTTAGAATATGAGGAAACTATAGCATGTGATAACCACGATTTGATACTTGGATGTCCGGATGGGATGATCCTTAATATTATATGGGCATCTTATGGTAGATCTTGCGAGGATCAATGCCCTGCTCCTGGATTAAGAACGGATATTATGAATTGCTCGGCAGCTAATTCTTCAAAGATTGTACAAGATAGGTAAACATTTTATCACAGGAATAAAATTTAGGTACAAGACAATTTTAAGCATTATTATTGAAAGTCGATTCTACTATTATTTTTAATTGAGATTAAAAATAATACTAACATATATACAGGAAAGCTTACATGCTTTCCTAATAAAACCAAATTCTACTAGAGAAGCTTCAAATAATAAAATGCAATTAAAAATTGGTTTTGTATATATATATATATATAAATTTAATATTAACAATAACAATGTAATTTCTTTTTAGTTGTGATGATTTAAACATGTGTATTATAAACGTAAGCAGTGGCCTTTTCGGTGATCCTTGTAAAGGAGTAGCAAAATACCTGGAAGTAAATTACACTTGCGCTATAGAAACTGCAGTAACACCACCTTCTTCCAACAATAACAATAGTTAGTAGTAAAAATAATCTGTTTTAAAACGTTCTTCAAAATCATGTTCAATCTTAGTGTGTAGTAACACAGTACGATAATGGGTACAGAATAAAACTGAATTTAATATTACAAATTATTATCCTAGCTGTGCGAACCTGTCAGAATTCAACGCTAGATATCAAATGTCCAGATAAAACAGTGATTAACATATTGTACGCCAATTTTGGCAGATTATCACCGCAATATTGTACAAGTTTTGGTAATCGAATTCAGCGCTGCATTAACAATAATTCAACAGAAATTGTTAGCCGAAGGTACGATACTAATTAATTATTGGTTTAAGATAGTTTCACTTTGAGATATAATTGTATTTTAGTTGTGATCAAAAAGAGACCTGCTCTGTGAATGCTAATGAAAAAGTTTTCGGAGATCATTGCCAAGGGTATTTAGAAGTCATATATACTTGTGAAGCACCCGTTAACCCACGTAAGATTATTTAATACATGTTTCATATTCTATCGTCTGCATTAATTCATGCAATTCATTTGAAATGTAATTTTATAATGTTACTAAAAGAACTTTAGAAAATCTCCTCTAGTAATAATTTCCTGTTTAATTTATATTTAACAGCTGGTTGCGAAAATTCATCGTTGACAATAACTTGCGAAGCTGGTACAGTAATTAATGTTACTGGAGCTGTATATGGAAGACTTTCTAATTCTGTGTGTCCAACATCAAATCCTGGACCTCTTAACTGTTCGGCAGCGGATGCTCTGCAAATAGTGAAAAATAAGTAATATTCTTGTACTGCTTACCTTATGGGATAACTTGTGTGTTTCGGAGAAGAATATACCTTAATTTATTTACAGATGTGACGACAAAGATACATGTACCGTAGATGCAAACAATGAGACATTTGGCAACCCATGTGTCGGCATTGAAAAATATCTACAAATAAACTTCAACTGTACACTAAATACCACATTACCTCCAAAAAATAAAAGTAAGTCCATAGGTGCAGAATAATATCGATTTTTGTTAATATTACACATTCTAATCCTAGCTGTGCGATCCTGTCAAAACACAATACTAGATATCGGCTGTCCAGATAAAACGGTCATTAACATTTTGTACGCCAATTTTGGCAGAACATCACCGCAGTATTGTATAAGTCCTGGTAATCCAATTGGACCTTGTATTAACAATAATTCAACAGAAATTGTTAGACGAATGTACGATACTAATGCATTCTTGGTTTAAGATATTTTGAATTTGAGATATAATTCTTTTTTTAGTTGTGAAAATAAGGAGACCTGCTCTGTGAATGCTACTGAAAAAGTATTCGGAGATCATTGCCAAGGATATTTAGAAGTCATATATTCTTGTGAAACCCCCGTAAACCCACGTAAGATTATTTAATACATGTTTTATATTCTATCGTCTGCATTTATTCAAGTCATACATTTGAAACGTAATATTATAATGTTACTAAAAGAACTTTAGAAAATCTCCTCTAGTAATATTTTCCTGTTTAATTTATATTTAACAGCAAACTCAACTTGCGAAAATTCATCGTTGACAATAACTTGCGAAGCTGGTACAGTTATTGATATTATTGGAGCTGTATATGGAAGACTTTCTAATTCTGTGTGTCCAACATCAAATCCTGGATCTCTTAACTGTTCGGCAGCGGATGCTTTGCAAATAGTGAAAAATAGGTAATGTCCTTAGGGGATAACTTGAGTGTTTTGGAGAAGAATATTTCATATTTTATTTACAGATGTGAGGACAAAGATACATGTACCGTAGATGCAAACAATGAGACATTTGGCAACCCATGTGTCGGCATTGAAAAATATCTACAAATTAACTACAACTGTACACTAACATTACCTCCGAAAAATAAAAGTAAGTCCATAGGTGCAGAATAATATCGACTTTTGTTAATATTACACGTTCTAATCCTAGCTGTGCACGCCTGTCAAAACACAATACTAGATATCGGTTGTCCAGATAATACGGTCATTAACATTTTGTACGCCAATTTTGGCAGAACATCGCTGCAGTATTGTAGACGTCTTGAAAATCCAATTGGACCTTGTATTAACAATAATTCAACAGAAATTGTTAGACGAATGTACGATACTAATGCATTCTTGGTTTAAGATATTTTGAATTTGAGATATAATTGTATTTTTTAGTTGTGATGATAGAAAGACCTGCTCTGTTAGTGCTAGTGAAAAAGTCTTCGGCGATCATTGCCAAGGAGGGTATTTAGAAGTCGAATACACTTGTGAAGCCCCCGTAAACCCACGTAAGATTATTTAATACATGTTTCATATTCTATCGTCTACATTAATTCATGCCATACATTTGAAACGTAATTTTGTATTGTAACTAAAAGAACTTTAGAAAATCTCCTCTAGTAATATATTCCTGTTTAATTTATATTTAACAGCAAATTCAGCTTGCGAAAATTCATCTTTGACAATAACTTGTGAAGCTGGTACAGTTATTGATGTTACTGGAGCTGTATATGGAAGACTTTCTAATTCTGTATGTGAAACATCAAATCCTGGATCTCTTAACTGTTCGGCAGCGGATGCTTTGCAAATAGTGAAAAACAGGTAATGTCCTTAGGGGATAACTTGAGTGTTTTGGAGAAGAATATATCATATTTTATTTACAGATGTGAGGACAAAGATACATGTACCGTAGATGCAAACAATGAGACATTTGGCAACCCATGTGTCGGCATTGAAAAATATCTACAAATTAACTACAACTGTACACTGCCTACCACATTACCTCCGAGAAATAAAAGTACGTACATAGGTACAAAATAATATCGACATTTGTTAATATTACACATTCTAATCCTAGCTGTGCGAGCCTGTCAAAACACAATACTAAATATCGGTTGTCCAGATAAAACGGTCATTAACATTTTGTACGCCAATTTTGGCAGAACATCAGCGCAGTACTGTACATTATCGGGTAATGCAAATAGAAATTGTATTAACAATAATTCAACAGAAATTGTTAGACGAAGGTACGATACTAATGAATTCTTGGTTTAAGATATTTTCAATTTGAGATATAATTTCTTTTAGTTGTGAAAATAAAGAGACCTGCTCTGTGAGTGCTAGTGAAAAAGTCTTCGGGGATCATTGCCAAGGGTACTTAGAAGTCATATATTCTTGTGAAGACTTGGATCCAAGTAAGATATTTTTCATTGTCGAGAGTCTGCATTAATTCAAGCCATTAATTTGATATGTAATTTCATAAAGTTAACAAAAATAGTAAACAAAATCTCCTCTAGTGATATGTTTATGTACAATTTCAGATATACATGTAACCCAAACTTGTGAAAATACGTCATTGACAATAACTTGTGAAGCTGGTACAGCTATTGATATTGTTGGAGCAGTATATGGAAGACTTTCTAATTCTGTATGTGAAACATCAAATCCTGGATCTCTAAACTGTTCGGCATCGGATGCATTACAAATAGTGGAAAACAGGTAATGTTCTTGTAGTGCACACCGTAAGATATAACTTGTGTGTTTCTTAGAGAAATATATATATAAATATATTTACAGATGTGACGACAAAGATACATGTACCGTAGAAGCCAACAGTGAGACATTTGGTGAACCATGTGCCGGCATTGAAAAATATCTACAAATAAACTTCACCTGTTTCCAAACCATTTCTACGACCCCAACACCAACAACACATACAATAAAATATACATATCCAGCTACTCACAGTACGTCCATGGTTACAGAATAATAACGACTTTAACTAATATTATAAATTCTTACTCTAGCTGTACGAGCCTGTCAGAATACAATGCTAGCTATCGGTTGTCCAGATAATACGATCATTAACATTTTGTACGCCAATTTTGGCAGAACATCATCGCAGTACTGTATATTATCGGGTAACTCAAATCAAAATTGTACTAACAATAATTCAACAGAAATTGTTAGACGAAGGTACGATACTAATTATTATTTCTTAATTCAGGTTGTTGTCAATTAATGTTTTATTGTTCTTTAGTTGTGAAAATAAAGTTAACTGTTTTGTGAGTGCTAGTGAAAAAGTCTTCGGAGATCATTGCCAAGGGTACTTAGAAGTCATATATTCTTGTGAAGACTTGGATCCAAGTAAGATTATTTAATATGTTTTCATTGTCGGGAGTCTGAATTAATTCAGGCCTATAATTTGACATGTAATTTCGTAAAGTCTCCTCTAGTAATATATTTATGTACAATTTCAGATTTACAAGTAACCCAAACTTGTGAAAATACGTCATTGACAATAACTTGTGAAGCTGGTACAGCTATTGATATTGTTGGAGCAGTATATGGAAGACTTTCTAATTCTGTATGTGAAACCTCAAATCCTGGTTCTCTAAACTGTTCGGCATCGGATGCTTTACAAATAGTAGAAAACAGGTAATGTTCTTGTAGTGCACACCGTAGGATATTACTTGTGTGCTTCTTAGAGAAATATATATTAATATATTTACAGATGTGACGACAAAGATACATGTACCGTAGAAGCCAATAGTGAGACATTTGGCGAACCATGTGCCGGCATTGAAAAATATCTACAAATAAACTTCACCTGTTTCCAAACCACTTCTACAACCCCAACACATACAACAAATACAACAGAAACAACACATACAACACATACACCACATACACCACATACACCACATACACCACATACACCACATACAACAGATACAACACCTTCGCCTCCTCAAAGTATGTCCATGGCTATAGAATAATAACGACTTTAGCTAATATTATAAATTCTTACTCTAGCTGTACGAGCCTGTCAGAATACAATGCTAGCTATCGGTTGTCCAGATAATACGATCATTAACATTTTGTACGCCAATTTTGGCAGAACATCATCGCAGTACTGTATATTATCGGGTAACTCAAATCAAAATTGTACTAACAATAATTCAACAGAAATTGTTAGACGAAGGTACGATACTAATTATTATTTTTCAATTCAGGTTGTTTTCAATTAATGTGTTATTGTTCTTTAGTTGTGAAAATAAAGTTAACTGTTTTGTGAGTGCTAGTGAAAAAGTCTTCGGAGATCATTGCCAAGGGTACTTAGAAGTCATATATTCTTGTGAAGACTTGGACGCAAGTAAGATTATTTAATATGTTTTTCATTTTCGGGAGTCTGCCCGGGAGTAATTTCGTAAAGTTAACAAAAATAGTAAACAGAATCTCCTCTAGTAATATGTTTATGTACAATTTCAGATATAAATGTAACCCAAACTTGTGAAAATACGTCATTGACGATAACTTGTGAAGCTGGTACAGCTATTGATATTGTTGGAGCAGTATATGGAAGACTTTCTAATGCTGTATGTGAAACATCAAATCCTGGATCTCTAAACTGTTCGGCATCGGATGCTTTACAAATAGTGGAAAGCAGGTAATGTTCTTGTAGTGCACACCGTAAGATATAACTTGTGTGTTTCTTAGAGAAATACATATAAATATATTTACAGATGTGACGACAAAGATACATGTACCGTAGGAGCCAACAGTGAGACATTTGGCGAACCATGTGCCGGCATTGAAAAATATCTACAAATAAACTTCACCTGTTTCCAAACCACAACAACACATACAACAGAGCATCCATATACACCCACGCCTCCTCAAAGTATGTCCATGGTTACAGAATAATAACGACTTTAGCTAATATTATAAATTCTTACCCTAGCTGTACGAGCCTGTTAGAATACAATGCAATAATATGTTCATGTTCAATTATAGATTTTACTGTAACCCACACTTGTGAAGATACGTCATTGACAATAACTTGTGCAGCTGGTACAGCTATTGATATTATTGGAGCAGTATATGGAAGACTTTCTAATTCTGTATGTGAAACATCAAATCCTGGATCTCTTAACTGTTCGGCAGCGGATGCTTTGCAAATAGTGAAAAATAAGTAATGTCCTTAGGGGATAACTTGAGTTTTTTGGAGAAGAATATAGCTTAATTTATTTACAGATGTGACGACAAAGATACATGTATCGTAGAAGCAAACAATGAGGCATTTGGCAATCCATGTGTCGGTATTAAAAAATATCTTCAAATTAATTACACCTGTAGTATTACAACGACACCAGGAAACGAATATGGTAGGTGAAATATGATTCAGCTTAAATGCAACATAATATAAATATAAATTGAATTTTGTTGAAATTATTAATAAGACATCGGATTGAATTCTAATTAGTTTAGCCTTTATATTTGCCATAAAACAGTAAATATATATATATAATTTAGGCCATGCTTAAAGTAGGTGCAAGTGGCAACTATTCATTTCTTAATCAGGGATAATTTGAACAAACATATAGGAGAATATAAAATTTACGTCCATTTGTTTCTCTTTTAGACATTATAAATGGAACAGCATGTGAAGACACAAATTTAACCATTTCTTGTCCTGATACTGATTATATCTACATATATAGAGCTAAGTACGGTCCGACTAGCCTTAATATTTGTGGTAATAATGCGTCAGAAGAAAATACTAACTGTACAGCACAAAGAACAACAATTATTGTCTCTGCTAGGTAATTTAAACTTAAGCACAATTCGAATAAAACAATAACATTATGGATTTGTTTACAGTTGCAATGGTCTCACAACTTGTTCAATCAATGCCTCTGATTCAGTGTTTCCCAATACTTGCTCGTCCAAAAACAAATATCTGGAAGTACAGTATGTTTGTCTAATAAGAGTCACAGCTCCAATACCTCGTAAGAATCTCTAATATTTTCTTCAAAAATACAAATGAATAATCTTATTACAATTTCACTTAACATTATGTAATAATTGCAGATTTGAATGGTACTGCATGCGAAGACACTGATTTATCTTTAAGTTGTTCAGCTGACGGAACTATTAACATAACTGAAGCAAATTATGGAAGAACAAACACAAAGACTTGTCCACGTATTGGACAAGATCAAAATGCCAACTGCACAGATTCCGGCTCATATAATATCGTTAAAAATAGGTAATTTATAAATGAGAAAAAGAGAATTATACATATTGTAAATGAGCGAACAATATGGCGACACTTTTACGGAAACTTACTAAATTGAATTCTAGATGTTCTGGAAAATCATCGTGCTCTATTCCAGCGAACAATAGCGAATTTGGCGATGATCCATGCCCAGGAACTTACAAATACTTGGAAGTTGAATATGATTGTATATATAGAGTGGATCCAATACCTAGTATGTATAAGCTGATTCTGTAGAAATTGTGAAGATGCTGATGATTTTACATAATTGCAGATAAAGAAAGTGGTTGTGATGGAGTTACTATGGAGCTAAGTTGTCCAGCTGACCTAAAAATACAAGTTGTAGCCGCAATTTATGGACAAACTGGCCAGCTAGTTTGTTCAAAATCAGGAAAGAATAATGATGTCTATAATTGTATATCTCCAAATGGATTAGAAGTTGTTAGTCAAAGGTTTTTTTGTAAAAAAGTCAGCAAATGTTTATGTTTTAATAATATTTACATAATTTTAGATGTGATGCGAAAGAGAATTGCTCAATTTTAGTTTCAAATTCAACTTTTGGCGACCCTTGTCCAGGAATTGACAAATATCTCATTGTTTATTACACTTGTGTTGGGAATTATTTACGTAAGTTTTTCTTTACTTTAATATATGTATATTTATTCATGCATTTTTTGTATTGTTATTTTAGAATGCGGCATCAATGAACAAATTGGCTGTTCAAGTCAATGTGACACAAACAAAATCTGTTCGGCAGCTTCCGAAGTATGTTTGAAAACTCCCTGCGTACAAGGATGTATTTGCAATCCAGGATATGAGCGAGATTCACGGAGTGGTATTTGTATAAATAGCACTTACTGTCCAATACTAGGTAAATAATTACGAATTATTTATTTTGTATTTCCACTCCTCACTTAGGTCTAAAACACTGAACTAATATATATATATATATATATATATATATATATATATATATATATATATATATATATATATATATATGTATACCGGGAAATCGCTTCGCGTGCCGCCATACTACTCTCTTTCGCTTTTGAAATGGCGCGGACTTCAAAAAGACACCTTGCTTCATTTCAGTAGATCTGAACCCCTAGAGCCTAGACAACCAAGACAGTAATACAAGAATTTTATAAAATTGTTTTAACAATATAGTGTGAATAAGACACGTTATGTATTATAATTTAATCAACTTCACAATGATATTCATCAACGATTTAATGATCATTCTATTCGTAACCGTTTTACTTCGATAACACGAGTAGAATCTGTGTATCTGAAATGCCAATTGTTGTAATGATAAATGAACAGATGCCCTTAATAAATAAATGCTTTTTCTTTAAAGGTCAACCTTGTCAGACTCATGAGCACTTTAGTCGATGTGGCGCTGGGTGTCAGTTATCCTGTAATTCAACTGTAAGCTGTGACAATGTATGTAATCCTGGATATGTTTGCAATTCTGGTTTTGTACGGCATAATAAGAAATGCATCCGACCCGAAGATTGTCCATGCACTGACAACGCTACTGCGGAACCGATATAAATCCAATTTGTATAGTATTCTATACACTTATAACGAAACGCGAATTAAAATGAATATTCTTGGATTGTGAAAATGTGGTATAGGGGGGGGGTTTCAAATTATTATATTTTATGTTGGAATTTTTTTGTTTTATGGTTATGGAAATGGGTTAAAAAAAATGGTTAAGGTTTTATAAAATGTAAATAAAGCATTCTAAAAGTAATCCAGGTTTTTTATTATTGTACAAGATTTACTTTCCCATACGTTATATATATATATATATATATATATATATATATATATATATATATATATATAAACAAGCATAGGCACTAATGCCTTTAGCTCATCCTATTATCTATTAAGTGGATGTTTTAATTTCTTTATTTATATAGAAAATATTTCTAACCACTTATGTTTAAAAAAGGAAACTTATTTATAATCACTGAAAGATACAAACTGTAAAATCAATTAATGACTTTGTTTTTAATTAATTGCAACAATATTTTAAATTTCAAAATTATAATTTTCAATATTGTTTTCTTGATGTTTAATTCCATAAACTGAAGTTATGAAAATAAAAATTCTTATATTTTAAAGAATTTTTCAAAATAACAATATATATATATATATATATATATATATATATATATATATATATATATATATATATATATATATACTTGTATATATTATATTTTTGGACTTGTACGAACAATTGGATATAAAATGCGACGCGAACTTTTTTAGCATCTAAATTATATGTATACCAAATATTAGAACCGTAAGCTCAAATAATTACAAGTTTCAAAACCGCTCGAAGTTAATAGCAGTTTCAAAATTATTCTTGGATGTTTATATGCAAATATAAACTCAGTTATTAATTTATTTATATATTATGTAAAATGCATAAATACAATATTAACAACACAATAAAACGAAGTAATATTTATGAATCAATCGACATCCTCTGGACGCACTGGATGAGATAATGGAATCACCGATTTTTGTTTCCAATCTCTAGAGCAAGCCTTTCTCATATCTGTATAAATAAAAAAAATATTAGAAGATACACGCATGCGCCAGACTCAAGGTCAAAATGGACACCAAGGTTATTTAATAATTACCATAAGCGTCTTCATCTGGATCTCCAGAATAATATTCAAGAACAGTTCGATAAACAATATACCCCAAATTTTTATACATATTAATGGCGACTTTATTGCTAACACGCACAAACAGATCGACAAAATATGTACGTTTTCTAAAAATGTAGAAAACCAGTTAAATTCGGTTTAAAATAGCTAGTGAATTAAGTACTTTTCTGAGACATCTTCTAAAAATGCCATTAAAGTTGCGGCTAACCCAAGTCTACGATAGTCGGGGGATACTGTCAGGGCTGTCACGTGCCCATGCCAGTTATCCCCGTGTCCCTCCGATTTTCCCATAACTAACACAAAATATACAAAATTAGGGGGGAAGTCGTTTTGGATAACGATTTCTTCGGTTAAGCCTATTCCGAAAGGAAATAAATTCTCTATGCTAACTTATGCTCATTATTATAGTTATAAAAGCATTTTTAGGCTTATAGCAATCAATGTATAAACCCGTCAGAACTCACGTGAACCTTTCGGTGATCTTTACTCGCGTGATGAGAGATTTGCTCACGCTCTGTGCGCATGCGTCAACTATCTCGCACGCTTAGTTTGTATTTAAATTTATAAATCTTAACCTCAACATAGTTTTTTTTTAATGTATGATTAACAAATTCAAAATATTATACTTATCTGATTATTATGTGATCTTCAAAAGGTAAAATATTGTAGAGGGCAATAATTAAAATTTCTTTTAATCATAACCCAGATTATTAATTGGAGTCAGTTTATTTGTATTTAAAATTTTATTTATTCATTTTAAATATTAAAATTAAATGTAATTTTTATAAAATAATTTAACACATGCTAGTTGAATTGACAATCCTCATCGTGTTTTTTTAGTTTAGTTTCACAGTCCATACAATGTATATTGCACTTGTAACGGATGAGTTTTAAAACTAATGCGCTAAAGCGAATGTAGCCGAACATCCGGAGGCAAACAAAGATGCACGATCAAGCCCGACCGCTACCGAAAGTAAATTTTTCATGCATACACGTTTACTCTCGTGATGAGAGAAATGCTCACAATTTCCGATATGCATGAAAATAATAAATTTTTTTTTCAGCTTTACTTAGAATTGTCGGATTTGGGAAATTTATAATTTCAAAATAGATAATATTATTTGAAGGTAGAAAAAGTTTCAACTTCCCATTCCATTTAAAAAAAAAAGTTATTAACATTTTAAATCGAGCGTGAGCAAAATGCTCATAACGTGAGTGCTGACGGGTTAATAATTAATAGTACATATGGATTATTCATGCAAAAAACTCAGTAATTTTTATGTAGTGTTTTAGTTGACCCGAGTTCGGTTAACCGGGGTTTTACTGTATTCATATTTGTTTTAAGATAACAAAAGCGTGTGTACTTAAAAAATATACAGTTAAATCTATGGATTATTAATATATACATATCCAAAAATTAATTATTTTCGCGGTGACTTCTAGGAGAATATTCAGACCCCTAAATATAACATTTCAAGGTATTAACAATGAAACAAATGCTTGGGCACGATTTGCAAATATATTCTATCCTACTCTAACTTAATTTAAATTTTCCCGCCAAAAAATTACCCTAGTTGGCAACACTGTTATGTTTGGTACAATTAGGTTATAAATACAAAATTTACAATCTACTTACTGTAGCCCATAATTTCGCCACTAGGACTTTCAGCAACCTGAAAATACTCGGGCCAATGCGCTAAATATTGCATATAGAATGAAAGCCCATAGGTTTCTGTTAGTGGATCTAAATTACTTTAGAAACAATTAATAAATCGTATCATTGTTTATTTAAAAGCAACTTACACGTTATTAAACTTAAACATATCGTCGCACGTAAATGAGCGCAAATTCGTCATTTTTTCGTGTTTATAAAAGAACTAAAACGCAAAAGAATGACAGTTTACATAAACTCAAACTAAATTTGTATAGTGTAAAACCGGGTTTAAGAATTTTTTTATATAATAAAATGCAACTTTGGGCAATCATTACAACGTGTTACCAACTTTAGTAACATTTAAATTAATAGTTACGTAGTATCTAACTATAAGATAAAAAAAATTAAATAATATTTATTGTTATATATATACAAGTGTTAGCTACAAATTAATATAGTGGCCTATATAATAGGAGCGGCCATTTTGAGTCTAGTGATGCGTTAATATTTAAAATGGCGCCGAATAGCAGCAGCCATTTTGAATGTATTAAACTGAAACTAATGTAAATCAAATAGTAGGCGAGTTATATTAATGGGCAGTATGAATAGTGTAATATATTTTAATTCGCTGTAATACACGCTGAAAACAAGCTAGGAAACCAATAAACAACCTCCGTCGGATTTTGCAAATCAATCCACGCCAATCCTTCCTTTAACATGTGTTCTAAAGATTTTTTCGCGCGGTCTTCTTCCCATTTCAACTGTTCGCAAAGTTGAGCAACCGAAATGAACGCTTTATCCGAATTCGTGATTTGTTGCAAGATAGCTGTGTGATCCATACTTAATTCACCGGGAATCGACTGTACCATATACCCCTTCCGTAATTGTACCACGGAAAAGCCGTCCCCTAATATCTTTAATTTTTTGGCCGCTCGCAATAAATCATCCGTAGAAATTTCTTGGTGTTGTTTCCCCTGTCCTCTGGCTTTAATCAGTCGTGTTCGAAGCTCATCTAAGCTAATTAGTCCGCCATTTTTCTCGTTAGTTGCTAAACAAACTTCGACTATTTGTACCGCTAGTTCGTAATAAAAATCGCCGATTCCTAACACCGACCAGAACCCTTTGCCGGAAGCTAGTGGATCGACACCGATGGACGCGCACATTTCCTGGAATTGCCGGCGAAATTGCGGGTTTTTTCGGATTTCATTCTTGTGCTTGCCAGCAAATTCTTCGAGATTTACGCGAAACACGTCCAGTTGTTTGGATAGTTGCTCAAATTCGTTTTCTTGAATTTCGTTGCCTTTGTCTTTGTATTTTTCTTGCTCTAATTTTTGCTTGTGTACTGCGCCAACACCTGCCTTACGTCGCATATTTAATTTTTAAAATTTAAATTAAAAAATTAACAGGTTGTAATATTTTGACAGAGGCACAGTTTAAACTAGGCTAAAAATGCACGCCCACTATTTGAATTCTGTTTGGCCGATTCAGTGTTACCAAATGTTTTGACAATTTTTATTTCTTTTACGAAACACGTTTTAATCTTCCCTGAATCGAATGTGACTATTTTCGGAATGATATCTGTCTGTCTGTGAACGCTCTAGGGCCAAAACTGTTGAACGTTAAATTATGAAACTTCTAACTTAATACTTGTATATTCCCTAGATGTGCACCTCCTATTTTTGAAAAGAATATTCAAACCGGAAGTGCATGTTTACCCTATACATTCTTTGTTCTATCTGAAATATCACTTTGAACGCTCTAGGGCCAAAACTGTCGACCATAAAATTATGAAACTTCAAACTTAAGACTTGTATATGCCCTAGATGTGCACCTCCTATTTTTGAAAAGAATATTCAAACCGGAAGTGCATGTTTACTCTATACATTCTTTGTTCTATCTGCAATATCACTTTGAACGCTCTAGGGCCAAAACTGTTGAACGTAAAATTATGAAACTTCAAACTTAAGACTTGTATTTGCCGTAGATGTGCACCTCCTATTTTTGAAGAGAATATTCAAACCGGAAGTGCATGTTTACAATATGCATTTCTTGTTCTATCTCCAATATCACTAGAACGGCTACACTTACGGCAAAAATAGTTATGTTCATAATGAAAGATATTAATATTTCGCACAACTTTTGTTTGAAACATTTCTTCAAAAAATGTACCAGTTGCGAGAAAAATGCTACGAAATATTATAAATATGTTTACGTTGCCATGGATTCGCATGTAGCTTATAAAATCGGATCATCTGCTATTTTGACAGGAAAACAAAATAGACTCAAGTAGATAAATGACATTTCAGGATATTTCTGTAGAGTATTGGTTGATAGTTGGTTTTGGTTATATATATATACATATATCTAGTAAAAACAGCGTAAAAGAAAGTCGAGTGCAGGCCACCCCAGATATTGTGTAAAAAGAAAACAGGTCTCAATTCTAGGTGCGTATAAATTAGTAATGGTTATAAAAATAATACAATTTTATTTGCTAAAATATATTGTTACAATTATTCAAGTTTCCATGTCACTGGGGTCATCAGTGACCTTTTGCTTTTTCCAATTCTTTGCCGCCGCCAACAATTTAAGATTTGGCCTAGCAGCCTCATCTTCAGGGAATATATAATCAAACACCTCCTCCCAACCCTCTTCAGTGCCATCATCGCCAATAACCTTCTGTCGCTTCTTAATTCGCCGCGGCATTTTACCATTAACTTTCTCAATGCTAATTTCATCGCCGTGGGCGTGTTCAAACTCACGCCACGCCTCTAACAGCAAAACACGTGACTCCTTCTCAGCGTTGCTACGCAAACAGCTATTAGCGCGTTCGTAAACGCGACGCGCCAACGCTATATTAATTTTATCTTCAGATTCAGCGGATAGTTCGAATTTCGCGTACGACATCCAGACTTTAACATGTACAGTTCGTTCTAGTAAACGTTCATACAGTTGTCGCGCCCTATCGATTTCGTCTTGGGACACTTCGAAGTCTATATAGGCTTTCCATAATAACTCCGGCATGTCTAGTCGCGGTTGCGTGATAGCTAATTCGTAGATGGAGCGCGCGCGTTCCATGTCCCCTAGCAACGTTTCTAGCTCTGCGAATTTCATCCATGTGATACAATTTTCGGCGCCGAATTCTAAGAACTTTTGATACAATATGCGACAACGGTCGAATTCTCGCAATTGTATTTCGATGTCGATGTAACCGCGGAATAGCTTGTCGCGCGGGCATAGACCAATGCCATTGCCTAAAATACGGCGGGCTTGCGTTAAGTTTTTTTGGCGTATTTCGAATTGCGCGTATAAGAGCCAAAGTTTGGAAAATGTGAATATTTTATGTGGAAGTAGTTGTAGGCACGCCTTGTAGACTTGGCGCGCGCGGTCGTAGTCTTCCGCTTCTAATTCTTCCATTAACGCGTAATTGATCCATAAGTAAATATATCGACGCCAAAACTGTTTGTCCTTACTAGGCGGCACGTTTGATATAGCCCGTTCATAAGTTTCGCGAATCAAGTCTAAATTATTATCGTTTTCAACAAGGCGCAATAAGTCGAACCATGCGTCGTAATTCGTTGGATTTTCAAGCACTTCTTGCTCATACTGAAATTTGCGTTTGGACACAATTACGTCTTCAATCCCTGACCGGTCGCCATATTTCTTTTCGTGGATCGTATACGATTTGTATAACTCTTTGGCGCGTTCTTTCGGCAAGTGGTCCAAAGCGTACTTGTAAATAACTCGGGCGCGATCGTGCTCTTTTTGATTCTCTTCAAATCGCGCAAACGCAATATACAACCGTTCATCAATATCTTCTTCCCCGTAGAAATGGACGGCTCGTTCATGGATTTTCCGCGCGGACGAGATGAACCCATGCGTTTCTTCAAATCGCGAGTATTTGATCCAATGTTTTACCTCCGGATGCACCATAACGAATCGCTCGTAAATGTCGCGAGCTCGATCGATTTCTTTGTAGCGTAACTCGAAGTTGATGTACGTTTGCCACGCTTGCTCATCCGGTTGCCATTCCATCCATCGTTCGAACACCTGGCGGGCTCCGGCGACGTTCTCCAACATTTCTTCCATATACGTGAATTTATACCAAAATTGATTGGCGCGCGGTAAAATCGTGACCGCCCGATCCCACAAATTCCGCGCATGGTTCACTTGCCGGTTGCGCATCTCCATTTCCGTATACTTCAACCATAATGTGATGTTCCGGTGCTCGACATCTAAAGCGCGTTCGTATATCGAACGGGCGCGTTGTATCTCCTTCTGCGATTCTTCCCATTGCGCGTATTTGATCCAATTTGAAATAACCGTACGGTTCTTCCGGATGTTATCTTCGAACGCTTTCCGTTTCCGGTGTTGATAGTCGGCTAATTCGGCGGGATCGGAGATTTTCTGTTTAGGGGGCGGCGGTAGAATCTCTAGATCGCGCTCTTTTGCTTCGCGAAGCAATTGTTCTGCAGTTATTTGGATTTCAGCAGGTGCTTTATTTTTAACCTATAAATTAATTCATTTGTGGTTTAGTTATCTATTGAGGGTTTTAGAGGTGGAATCAAATTGTACCTTAGCTACTTTGGGCATCTTTTGTGGTTTTGGATCCATTTTTATGGATTAAAATGCTCGTGTAAATATTTACGCAGTTAAACGTTCTTGTTAAACGTCAAGTTAACTATGAAGATAGCGTTGAGTTAATTATGAACTATACTCAAACGGCATTGTTGCCAACCAGAGAAGTTCTATAAATATATTAAAATCTTAATACTTATTGCATAACAGTCCAATAATTGGCTTCAATATTTAAGTTTAAACATAGAATATTGTTATTTAATATATAAAATTATATTTAAAATGTTCCTTCATGTGTAATTTTAATAAATATTATATAATAAGAATGTTATAATGTAATACGTCTTTCTGTATGTGCTACATTCATGTGTATTTTGATTAAAAAGTAAAATATTTTATTTATTACATATTTCATTGTGAAATAGTGTAAAATGGATCATGAAGAGGAGTTTTTACATATTTTCTTTACTCATGTATCGCAATTGTGCTTCGAAAAGGCGAAAGAGCATGTGGTATTAATTAATATATATCTTTATTTAGCATATTATCATATAGATAGATCACAATTTTAAATATTGATCAGTTATTATTTTATTCTAAATGCCTCTAAGTTTCACTGTGTTTTAAAACAAGTTGGTCAGTTGACTTACGTAGCACGAAGCACATATGTATTAGGCTCCGCCCACTTATCATATTAAGCTCCGCCCACCCTTAGTGTAGCTACCCGCTATGCTCTATGCTTTCTATACTATATATATATATTATATATATATATATATATATATATATATATTTTTTTTTTTAAAGGAAAAAGAACGAGAAACTTGCCGAAACGCACAACTTGGCTCATGGAGTTTACTTTTGGCCCAATTACAGCAAATTGCACTTGCGGAAAAATCGTATATTGAATTAGGATTTTTGCAAAATAAAAATAAGGGGTTTTTGAGAAAAGATGTATGTTTTATTTATATATATATATATATATATATATATATATATATATATATATATATATATATATATATATATATATGAATAAGACCATTTTTAGAATTCATTGCGTGCCATATATGAAAGTTTGCGAGCTGAATTACACCGTTTAGAAGAATGCGCAAAAAGTGCGCCAATGGACAAAAATTTCGCATCTTTTTTTAGCGAACTAGGACAATTTTTAACTGCGAGAATTGATCTTATTGATTTGTATCCTTTGTGGATTTTTCTTTTCTTTTCGTAAATCACATAATATCAAAATATTTATTTAACTTATGAATAGTTATGAAAAAGTTCATGTTGTTGGTACTAATCGACAATTTAAGCAAATTGAGTTATTAACTCAAATAGATGAGATCAAAACGCGACATTCACTCGGATTTTCTCACATATCTCTTACGCCAATCAAAGCAATATTTAGGTAAGTATTTCTTTTTTATTCTTCAATATTGTCAAATTGAATGAATTATGTTATAGCTTGGAATGTGAAATACTGGCAAAACTTCTGAAAGCATTAATTGAACTTCCAAATTTACACTACTTGTCAACTTTGGCCCTTATTTTCGGGGCTCACACTCAATTAGCAGCCTGGGAATCAAAACTACAAAATCGAGAAGTATTTATTTTTACAAATTGACTAAAATTTCAACCATTATTTATCAGCAAACGGTTTATTTTATAGAAAAAATAATTAAATAATACTTTTTGATAATTTAATTACCTTCCACTTTGGTACTCTACACAAAATCTCTAAATTGAACCGTTTCCGAAATAACGGACATACACTTAAAGTAAATATTTAATGGCATTTATTTTGAAATTTTTAGTCAAATATTTAATATTTATTTACTGGTGAACAGCTCATTATATAAAAAAATGTTTCAAATAAAACTTGTTGAAAATTTAATGATCTTCAACTTTGGGCCCTATCACAAATTCTCTAAATCGAACCGTTTCCAAAATATCGGGCATATACTTATAGTATTCTAATAAACGAATTGAAAATTTTAGTCTTGGAAATTGGGATTTTTAAAAAACAATCCATTACCAGCGCTGTTCCAGTGGCTGATGCGCCTAAAAGGTTCAGTTTTGAGCAAATACAGTTTGTATTTTCACAATGTTTTGGCGCAACAAATTGTGCCAAACGAAATGCGACAACTATGCTCAAAATTACATTACGACCATTATCAAAAGTAATTCATATTTTACCAATTAATTTTCACTGTTTTATGACAAATATCATTTTAGGATTGTTAATTTCCAAAAACGCTATGATGCCACGAATGTTTTAATTGTTTCGGATAACACGGACATCAAATTTAGTGATGATGATTTGGATCCTGTTATTATTTGTTTTCCACCGGTAAGACTGCTAATAATTAATTTAATTTAAAAATATTTCTTTAAAATATACAAATTCTAGAAACCAACTGTAAGTTTAGATAATATTATGAAAATAATATTAGATAAGCAAACTGAATTAGCTGCAGTAGATAGAATAGTTTATCATCAAAATGCAGTAAGTTTATTAGCCAAACTAGACTTAACACTAAGCACAACTTAAATACTAATTTTCAGCCTTTAGCCAATTATATTTAATTGAATATATTTTAGGCTTTAGTTTTAAGTGCTAGAGATACAACTGAGACACAATATTTTAATATAAAATTTTTTGTTTTTTAGGACCAATTTACTTATATATTAACATTGATTGAAATACATACATACCTCATTATAATCTTCGATACGAAAAAAACTGAAAAAGATTTATATATTAGGAATTTTATGTCGGAATTAGTTTTGAATTTGCAATGTTCCAAAATATTTGCAAATATCAAAAGTTCCATTAAATAAAATATTGTACATATTATACCTTATATTTATGTATACATTACCAACTTGGACCAATTTGTTTGTTATCCCAAAATATATTTTAAAAATGATACTCATAAATAAGTTTATTATTGTATATTTTTATAAAATTAAATATCTTATATAATTATTTGTGTTTTATTGCTAAAATGGAGTTTATACCGTTACAAAATATTTCAACAGTTTAATTAAGTTGATACTTACAATAAAAGTTAATTCACGATCAAAATTGCTCACTATCTAGCAGAAAAAAAAAAACAAAACTTACTTATTACTTCGTAAAAGAAAGTAATTAAACAGTCCGCCCGAGTTTGTGTGATAGAAATTCTCAATCAACGTAATAAATTTTATGTTATTATGTGCCGAAATGTGTTATATACAAATGTGCACGTCCATAATAACATAATACACACTAGCATCAAACAAAGCTAAAAAACTTGAGGTTCGAAATTCTCGATTGCGAATAAAGGAAAATATGTGCTGATTAAATATTTTATTTCAATCAGATAATTATAGTATGTTTTGGAAATAGAAAACAATTGAATTTAAAACAAAATATTTTGATGTCTTAATTTTAGTATTATAAAAGTGACAAATACTGTATCAAAATGTCTATTTTACGAATGTATTTTATGAAAAATTATGTTAACTTACGAGAAATTAAGTTTATAACATTTTCAAAGAACTGGTATTGTACTGAACCAAAAGTTGAAATTCAGAAAATTTCAGCAACAGATAAAATATCTATACCGCCACCCGCAGGACCTCCCACAGTACCTGCCACAGGACCTGTCACAGGACCATCCACAGGAGCTTCCACAGGTAAACGCTCCATTTCAATAGTTAAGGTTGTCGTTTCCCTATTATTTCGGTACGTAATGACCTCATTTTTATGTATCTCTTTTTATCATTGAGATACTAGACAAATTATAAGTCAAGGGACCTCGAAACGAATATATCCAATCTAGCATTACATTTTTTCATTAGTAAGAATAAATAAAATTAACTCGCATTTATTACCAAAAAAAAACTAAGTAAAAATTGAATGAAGGACACTCTAAATGTGTATAAATAAATAAATTTTTTTGTAGCAGTACAGCCAGTAACTGCCGCCACTGATTTATTAGTAAAACCCGAGCAAATTTTACCAAAACTAATCGATCCAACTTCCCTAACTGATCCGGCGCCATTCGAAGATGTGCCTGGACCTAGAGTACTGCAACACATCGCTAAAGTATGGAGTTTAATCCCGATGATGGGGAATCAAGTTACTGCCAGCACAGTCCAATATATGCTTGGCGCAAATAAAATTTTAGGTAACTCGTTGGACTTGTTAGAATTTATGTGTATAGATACATTAATTTAGGTGCACAATTGACTTGGGGCCGCAACCTATTCTGGTTCCGCTACTTATCGGATGAATACGGCCCGATAGTACGACTACAAGGCCCGTTTGGTGGCGACGTTGTTGTTTTAACTCGCCCTGAAGACGCTTTGACGGTTTTTACATCCGAAGGACGCTATCCGATTCGATCTAGCTTAGATTGTATCGAAAAATATCGTTTGCAACATCGCCGGTTTAAAAATGCTGGGCCATTTTTAATGTACGCAATTTATTTCATATATTTTGGCCTAATGTAGTCTTTAAAGTCCGTTATGTATTATAAGAATCTTTAAAAACTACAAAAGCTGAGTTCCGAATAGGTGCAACTGTTTTGTTTGAACAGATATATGTATTAATTTAGGCATGGGGAGGATTGGGAAAAGTTGCGAAACCAAGTTGTGACTTCGTTGAGTAGTTCGTCTTTATATCAATTTAAAAAAATTGAAGATGCTAGCGAATGGTTTGTTTTGCGTGTAAAAAAAATTAAAAATCGACAAGATGAAGTGCCGGGTACTTTCAGTCAAGAATTGTGTAAATGGTCGTTGGAAAGTTTATGCTCAGGTAAAAAAATATGAATTTTGAAGTATTTCTGAATGATTTTTTGGGTTTATAAATGTTTTTAGTCATTTTGGGGAACAGTTTGAATTTTTTGAATGATAAAAATACGGTTTCTACTTCGGAATCTGCGCGAATATTAACCGCCTTTTATGGAGCAACCGACGCGATACGTCGCTGTGAAACCGGACTACACTTATGGAAATTTATGGAGACACCTGCTTGGAAAGCGCTTGTTAAACATTGCGAAACTATTGATAGGTATTTTGAATTGCACAATGGATTAAGGCATTATTTAATATTGGTTTGACTTTGACTATTGTTACAGTATTATGAATAAATATCTAAAAGAAGCAAAGGACAGCTTGCGTGATAGAAAGAATGATGCTCTTCTTACTTATTTATCTAAAGATAATATTCCGTTACTGGAAGCAATGTTACTACAAGATGGAATGTATCCAGAGGATATTCTAACGGTGTTTCTGGATATGTTACTAATTGGTGTTAATGCTGTAAATATATTACAATTGTTTTTAACTTTTACCATAACATAATACTCTGAATTTGTACCATTTAGCTTATTACTTTCTTTTACGAAGTAATAAGTATTGTAATCATGAAAATTTTCGAACTCGAGATTTAAACGAATATACACGTTTTAATCTTCCCTGAATCGAATGCGACTATTTTCGGAATGACGTCTGTGTGTGTGTGTGCCTGTGAACGCTCTAGGGCCAAAACTGTCGAACGAAAAATTATGAAACTTCAAACTTAATACTTGTATATGCCCTAGATGTGCACCTCCTATTTTTGAAAAGAATATTCAAACCGGATGTGCACTATTACATTTTTTGTTCTATCTCCAATATCACTAGAGCGGCTACACTTACGGCAAAAATAGTTATGTTCATAATGAAAGATATTAATATTTCGCACAACTTTTGTTTGAAACATTTCTTCAAAAAATGTACCAGTTGCGAGAAAAATGCAACGAAACATTATAAATATGTTGTTTACGTTGCCATGGATTCGCATGTAGCTTATAAAATCGGATCATCTGCTATTTTGACAGGAAAACAGACTCAATTAGATAAATGACATTGCAGGATATTTCTGTAGAGTATTGGTTAGTTTGACTGCTTGTTTTGGATACATATATATCTATATCTAGTGAAAACTGCGTAAAAGAAAGTCGAGTGCAGATATTTTTATTACGTTATCAAAGGCTGTTCCTTTAATATAAAATATAAATTGTTTCTTTAATTACTTTATTTAACATTATTCAAATATTATATTTAATATGCACTGTTTTTCAATATTTAACAGTAATAACTATTTCGCTCGACATTTTTCATGATTACAAGACTTATTACTGCGTATAAGAAAGTAAAAATCAGTGGCAATAATATATATATTTTTTTAAACTGATTATAAGGCTGCCGTATGTGTATTTGTATATGTATATTGTACGTTTAATATTTGTATGTTTAGACTACTCATAGTATGGCATTTCTATTCTATCATTTGGCGCGGTGTCCGCGAGCGCAGCGTATTTTAGCAGACGAAGTACGAACTATACCAGACACACTTACCCCGAAAACAGTCATCAAGCTGAAGTACATGCAAGCGTGCATCAAAGAAAGTTTACGGTAATTAAATATATATAAATGTATACTAGGACAAAACAAACGGAAACGAGAAACCCGAAACTTCTATTATTCTAATTATTATGATAATGTTTTTATAGCCTGAAACCGCCAATCCCGTTCCTAAGTCGCATCCTAACCCGAGACATCGTTGTACACAACTACCGTATCCCAAAAGGAACAGTTATCCTAATGGCGACCTACTTGTCGAGCGTGCGCGAAGAACACTTCGATGATGCGCTCAAATTCATCCCAGAGCGATGGCTCAACTCTGAATTGAGCTCGGCAGACTCGAACTTCGCCTGCATCCCGTTCGGGTACGGGCCGAAGGCATGTCTGGCTCGACATCTAGCCGAAATGCAACTTAGTGTTTTACTGATTAAGGTTATTAAAAAATACTAAAATAGTCATAATAATAATTACTTAATTTACTTATATTGGTTTTTGTTACAGATTTTGCGCGCTTTCAAAATCGAATATCATTATGGAGACATTCAGACTACAAATAAAATGTTGTCTTCGCCAAATCGTGCTCTTAAATTTAGATTTATTAATCGATTAATTTAATAAAAATTGTTTTATTTAGTTCATTTTCTTTTGTGATTTCATTCGTAATAGTTGTATTTGTATCGATTAGTTGTTGAATAAATATGTTGTTATTATTTATTTGGAAGTATCACAAAAAATTAATTTTAACGGAAATATGTGTTTTGACCATCCTTGAATCGATTCTGACTATTTTCGAAATGAGTGTGTCTGTTTAGGGCCCAGAAGAAAACCTATGTATGAATGCGATATCTATACAGGTAAATAGTCTTGCTACGTTTTGCATATCGCAGAAACAGCACAAGTTAGAGATAGTTACAAAATTTAAAGATATTAAAATTCTAGCAACTTTAATTCGGAAAACGCATTTACAATAAATTTATGAAATTGTTTCATATTAAATATTTAACTAAGACCTGTTCAAAATGTGCACTAATTATTTCATGTTTTGTATCAGTTATAATAAACTATTTACTTCTTAAAAATCTGAAGATAAAATTGCGTAAAATAACTTTAAGATGTAATTGAATAGATACCTTTGTTATTTAATTATTTTAATTACAGTAGATATAATATCTTTGCGATAAGATTGAAATGTTTTGATAGAAATTTTAAGATGTTTGTCCCATTTAATATAGTTAAGATTTAATAACTTCCCCAATAAAATGTATTTTAAAGTATTTGTTCTTCTAAATTTACTCGCGATAATTGGTAACAAATTCGTTTTACTGTCTTTAGAGAGACTAAATAAATAATATATATTTTAGCTAATGCATCAGGAGATATATTGACTGAAGAGATATGTATGTAATAGAAAATATAATTATAATTTAAATTTGTTGTTGTATAATATAAATATTTTGTACATTTCAGCGTCTCGTGCAACGACACGAACAATTTTATTAAATTGGAAAAATTATATAAGAGAAGTTGCCCAAGAATTTATTTACGAACTGGAAGAATTTGGTCTGTGTAACCTTTTTTTGAACGACTTCGACCAAAATATTACGTAAGTATAAAAAATAAGATAAACTTTTAGAGATGGATCAATCTTTGTCGGAAACGCACAGAAATTGATCAATGCTCTCAAAATTTGTCATACTTTTTATTTGTTAAATTTTAGTAAACATTTCTTTGAATATGAAGTAATAGGAAAAATTAAATACACAAACGGCTTCGTAGGAACATTACAAAATGCCGAAATTAAACAAAGTACCGAGTCTAATATAATTAGCGAAACTTCATCTTCCTCGCTGGTAAAATGTACGCTTTTTTTAAACGATCTAACAGTTTTCTTTGATTTTCATGCCGATCTGACATCAGGCAAGCAGAGTGGTACTCTTGAGATACCAATAAAAACGATTGAATTCGATTTTCAGGTAAGTTATACTTATATTATATTCGTAAACATATTAAAGTTCCGCTATAACAATATTTTCAAAGCTCCATTCACAGCGATACAGGAATTAGATTTGAAATTACAAATAATAATCCAGCTTGTTTTATAACAAATAATACTAGCGTTCGCAGCAATAAAATTTATAATTAAAGCGATAATTTTGTTGCTGTGAATGCTAGCATTGTTTATCATTAAACAAACTGAATCATGAATTGTAATTTTGATTACTAAATGGTTCGCGCTGTGAATGGACATGATTAACAAATGAATAATATATTTCACAGCGAAAATAAGTAATTCTAAATCAATACATTTTAAGTATTTGTTCAAAATATACAATTATTCAAAATGGATGTCGTTACAATTTTCCTTTACACGATTTTCACCCAGCTAAGTTGTTCTCAGATGCACTGACTAATTCATGATTTGTCTCTTTTCTACTTATACAGAAGAAAAAGGACAGATTATGGCAGTTTTTGCATTAACACCAATAATATTAACAAATAATTGCATAATAATAAAAACCTCACCCAAATAATACACAGAACTTTTATCACTCTCACAACACGACCCATTTCACTGAAAGACAAACTATAAATGGTTACCAGTTCTGAAATAATGAAAACCGGTATTTCCTATTTAATAAACGGATATAGTTATAAGATAAATATAATTAGAACGTATCGTAACATAAGAATAGAAGAATAAACAAAACTGAACAACTAAAAACATTAGCTGGTTCAAAATCAGGGGGGAGGGGGAGAGAAATGTTCAATATTTATTGAAATATTAGGTTAATCATTCTTATTCAACGAATAAAACAACTGGATATATACACGCAACTGCAGTCACTGGCGCTGTCGATAAATATTCAAAATGGACGTTTGAACCATCAACAAAATACACCGAAATCATACATAGAGAAGTAATATATGCATATGCGCAGATACCATATTTGGTTTGTGCACAACGGTATAAGTTTCGTAATATTAAAAATATTTTTATTTCAGCTGATCTGGTTATGGAATATGAAAAAAGATTTGGATATATTAAGCAACACAACTTTGTTGCATTTACTTGAAAATGTTATCCAAAGAAAGAAATATCCTGAAATATGTTTTAATTGTAATGAAAAAACTGATAATACGTATTGATTGTAACATAAATAAACTTATATTGACATAAAAATATGTTTTGTTTACTTAATTTTACTAGTTAGACACAAGTTATACAGTGTTACTATGAAAATATTTATATTTGTCCTTTTAGCTAATATAGAAGCATATTTTAGTTGTTATTTGTTAAGAAATTCACGTAAATGCATTATGTTTGTGTTAAATTAATCAAAATATAACAAAAACGGCATTTATCATATTCAAATTTAGCGCGCAAATCTGTAAATCCCCCAGTTCGAACAGTATCTGTATTAGCATGTAATGAAAAACCCTAGTTAGATATTTTTCTTTGGTGAATAGTATTAAAATAACGACGTATTCTTATTAATATAATACTAATATATTATTAACTAAATGATTTTGATTGTTATTTAATTATAAATGTTGCAAATAAAGAAATAGCTGACTTATTAGTTTAGGGGTTTTTAATTTGAACAGTTGTTTATTTAGTGAGTTAGACTGACAAGAAAGAACGAGATTTCAAATAAATATGTGGAAAGGTTGGAATTAATAACTGTGCAAAATATACAAAAAATATTATTAAATCATGGCAGACAATAAAGAAATCGAAGATATTAACAATAATTTCGTAAGTGTTGTAATATTTGCGTGAAAATGGCGGCTGAAACTGGACGATTTCATAGGAAAAATTGCACAATTTTTGGGGTGTGCAAGACTACGAAGAGGATCATTTCAAGATATTACTGCAGCGCGAAAAACAACGGTCACGTTTTAGTTATCAATCACCGCAAATTCAATTTCGCACCACGCTGGTTGAATGGATGAAGAAAATCGCGGTTATGAAAAAACTCGATAATTCCAGCATACATTTAGCGGTGTATCTTCTAGATGTGTTTATGGATAATTATAATATTACAACCGAACGTTTACATTTGGTCGCACTTGTCGCAATGTTGCTGGCAAGTAAGTTTTGGGGCAAAGTTGATTTTTTTTTTTGAACAGTTGCGCAGAAACTATTTCTGGTGTCTGCGCATACCTTGATTTATACATTTCAACATGAATTTAAATTCACATTAAAGATTTACATGTACAGCAAAACTAATATTTTTAAGGCTGCGATCGAAAGGTCAAACATTAAGCTCGAAAAAAACAAAACCTACTAACTAATCTTTATAAAAAAAATCAGTGAATACGTAATTGCATAAATAATGCCTGGTAAAAATGATTTTTTTATTGTACTTACAGTTTCAGAGATAAAAAATAAAAACCTCCAAATTAGGTCATTTATTATAGTTATCATTTTTTATCTCCGAAACTGTAAATACAAAAAAATTCACATTTTTACCAGGCATTATTTATACAATTACGAATTCACTGTTTTTTTTTTTATAAAGATTATTTGGTAGGTTTTTCGCGTAATCGAGGTTTGATTAATCATGATAGGTTTTGAGTAGTTTTATGTAATTAAGCAATATAACTTTGACCAAAAGTGTAACAATGTGTCCGTAATGCCTTTATATTCAATAAACAGTCATTATTCGATGGAATATCTTTGATTATAGCGTAAAAATAGCTCATTTCTAATACTGTGCGTGCATGATTTCTATCACTGGTTACTTGAACATTCGATGGTAGCGCCACCATTTAAAATAGCCGAGAGCGAAGCGGCAATACTTTGAACTAGATGGACCTGATTGTTTGATATTCATGATGAAAAGGTGTTTTAGTGTCTAAAAGAATTTTATGGTATATATAGTAAGTTTTAGTCAACACCTTTTCATCATGGATATCTTACGTGTTTAATACAGAATATGCTGTTTCCCGCCAAGACAATTTCGATCGCAGCCTTAAAGCTGTTTGTAACAACGTCGTTTATATTACAAATTGTAACGTGAATTAGAATCCAGGCCCTAATTCTGAAAAGTCGACGTTTATAAATATTTTTCGCAGCAAAATTTGAAGAGCGCGATTCAAATATTTTAAGAGTTAGCGAAGTGAATGAATTAGTAAATCATAAATATTCCATATGTGATTATTACGCGTTAGAAGTGATCGTTTTAAAGCATCTTAACTGGAATTTAATGTTACCGACCGCGGTACATTTTACGTACTTATACATTGAATATTTACTGAATTCCGATGATTTAGACAAAATTAAGCCGACGTTGATAGCAGATTTTTGGTGCGAGGCGAAAACTATCGCTTTATCATATTTAGATTACGTAATGGAAGGTAATGTTACTTTTAAGTTATCGCTAGTAGCGGCCATATTGTTTTTCTATTATTTTAGATATATCTTTAGCGCAAGCTAAACCATCGATGGTTGGTGCTGCCATAATGGCCGCGACTAGAACTAAACTTGGTTTACCATTAGTTTGGCCAGCAAACTTAAATCGAATAACCGGATATAAAATATTCGAATTAAAAGTGCTGGTTTTAAGGTTAAAAAAGGTATGGTATATAATTTGTATTAAATATTTATATTTTTTAGTTTTTTTTTTTTAATTGCAGAATAATATGGATCATTAAATTTTATTATGCAAATAAATAATGTTGTGATTTTTATTTAGGTTTTACGAAGAAGAAAATTATTGTTAAGTTAAATATGTGATCGTGCAATAATGCAATAATAATTATTATTATTTATCTAAGAAATTAGATTTTTTTTGTTGAATAAATATTTAAGTTGAGCTTAATTATTCTAAAATTATAATTATATACGCTGTGCTGTTCGAGTACTATAGGCCGTGGACGTGTTAATTATTTTAGTATTATCAAGTTACAATTTTATTATAATCATGATAACATTCTTATTTACTTTCGTTAATTACTTTAGAATTACGTTATAATCTTGTTAAGAGAACTTTTTTCTTTACTTTTGTCGAGTTCATGTGCCATATATGTGTGACATTGGGTCGTGAACGTGTTAATTATTTTAGAATTTCGCAGAGCCGCCATTTTGTTATAGTCTTTTTTTTATGTTGTGAACGTGTCAATTATTTTAGAATCACGTTATAATCTTGTTAATATTGCGTAGAGTCGCCATTTTGTTAGTTATAGTCTTTTCTTTTTTTTTTGTTGAACTGTTCATGTTGTGAACGTGTTAATTATATTAGAATCATGTTATAATCTTGTTAAAATGGCGTAGAATCGCCATTTTGTTAGTTATAAACAATATAACTTTTTTTACTTTCGTTGAGCTGTTCATGTGACATGTGTGTGTCATGAGGTCTTGGACGTGTTAATTGTTTTAGTATTTAGTGTCGACATTTTAGTTATAATCACTATAGTAAATATATATGTTGTAATTACTACAAAATAGTATTAATACAATCACGATTTAATTTTGTTTGTCTAAAGAATCATTTTGTTAATTATTATATCTACAACAAATTTGAGTTATATTTGTTAAATAATGATTTGAAATATATAAATTATTTATCCTAATTTACTTTTCCATGAATCTTAATAATATTTAAACTGTAAGTTATTGTTAAATATGTGCAATTACAATTATATTTGAATATAATTACATCACAAATTTAAAAATATATAATTAAATTATGTAATTTTGTTTTTATGTTGCTAGTATGCCGATGGGTATAATTTTATTACAAAGGAAACGTAATAATGGTTTTATGTATGTTCGTCATTGTTAGGTCGCCATTTTGTAAAGTACGCCATTTTGAAGAGTAAGTCTGGTTATGTATCGTATTACAATTAGGAACAATGAGTGAAATAATACGAACAAAATGTTCAATTTGTATGGTCGCCATTTTGTAAAGTACGCCATTTTGAAGAGTATGTCTGGTTATGTATCGTATTACAATTAGGAACAATGAGTGAAATAATACGAACAAAATGTTCAATTTGTATGTTTGTCATTGTTAGGTCGCCATTTTGTAAAGTACGCCATTTTGAAGAGTAAGTCTGGTTATATATCGTATTACAATTAGGAATAATAAGTGAAATAATACGAATAATACGAAGAAAATGTTCAATTTGAAAGCTTTATTTGTTTATTATCAGTATATTTTTATCGGATTTTCATTTTTCACATGTACTAGACAAAAACAAATGGTTAAAAATAAAAACAAATCTATAATAATAATAATAACTAGCACTCAATAACCACTAAAAACACTGAGTACATTATTAGAAATATCTCTTAGATCACAGAACTTGTCAAAATTTGACACCGTACGGTGAAGAAATCACCAAAAGAATATTTGGTACTTATTTTTTGTTTAATAATTTTTACAAACACACACACACATCTTTGTGGAAATGTCTTTTGCGTCGGTGCTTTCAAAGTGGAATGAAAATTCTTAATAATTATCATATACAAACAATTAGCAGAAATTGCGGTAATGAGAAACAATATTAACAAGTGATTTATAAATATATTAGTGATGAATTCGATGTTCTTTCCATTTTCTTTTTCTTTAATAATAATAATATGCGATGTTTAAATAAATTTACCAAGGCCTATTTCGATATTTCTAGCAAACATGATTTTTTAAATATGTTTATTTTCTGTTTAATTAATATTGGAGTTTTTAATTAACACAACATTTCTGTTCTTAAACATTGTTGAAAAAAAAATTATTGTGTGAAATAATAAGTAAAAATCATTTTGATTCCCCAAGTATTACTACATATTACATGAAAACTGATTACAGTATTAATAAAACTTAATTAGAAATAAATATCATGAAAATAACTGAAATACTTTAAAATAATACTGAAATAAATAAAAAAATGTCAATGTTAATAAAATTTATATTTTTATACGCCCAATGATAATGAAAAATTCCAATATTTGGCAGTCAATATGTTACTGATTAAATTATCACAATTATAGTTAATAAATCCGGTATAATAATTCGTCAGATTTAAATTAAATGCATTTTATATTAAACGCAAGAATAAAAATGTATAATTTTGTTAATTTATTAAAATAATTAATTTTCAAGTCACAAAAATATATATTTAATTTGTTATATTATTTAAAATATATTTGTATTTATAGGATTGTCATTTTATAAATTAAATAGTTAAATTTTGAATTTCGTTTAGTTTATCTTTATAATTTGTATTGTTCAAATAATTCCCAGTACATAACAAATTTAAATGCATTGTTTAACAAACTTAACCTTACATTATATATAAATAAATTTTCAAAATAATATTAGTAACACCAAATAAAATAAATGCATTCATTTTGTTTCGCGAAATCACGAAACACTATTTAGTAATTTTTGGTTTGGTAACCAGTGTTACCAATATCATTTCAAGAATTCTTGTAATAAGAACATCGAATATGTAGAGAGAGAGAAATGCGTAAAACATAAAAGTAATAAGTGTGATTCAAAATGATATTGCGATTACACATTTTTGGGTCCATTTATCGAATTTCTTTGACTTATTAGGTGCATCCACAACAATTTTTATATACAACTTAAATAATTTCATATACCATTGAATGAACATACTTCGTCTTTCATTCCAAACAACATTTTTTTATGAACACAACACTTAAGAAATGAAACCGAATCATTATTTCGGCGAATTATTTATTTTACCACGATTACTGTACACTAGGCGCCATTTTGAAATACGTGTCTTAAAATTTTCATCATTTCAAAATGGCTGTCGCATTATCAACCTTGGAGCAGCCATTTTAACTCCAGAATTAGTTTGAATCACTTAAGACTGTGTTCGGATATAATACATTTTTTACAAGATTTTTATGTTACTAGTCCAATAGAACCTCTTTATCATGAAAATCTTATGTATTAAGTTGTTTCCTACATTTGAATACACCAAATGTAATGTTTCTCACCAAGAGAACTTCGAATACAGTCTTAACGAATGTAAAAATTGCAATATAAATAAATATGAATCAAAATTTGAAAAAGTATTGCGAAATTTCGATTGAAACTTTTAAGACGCCATTTAATCTATTTTGTGGCAGAACAGAAAGACGAAACCTATTCAATGAACAATGATGACCAACAAACGCGTTTATGCTGTCGGAATACAGCAACATATTTATATAAACTACACGATGCATTAAATGCTAGTTTCTTTTTCTCGTGTCTTAAAACTATCGTGATTTTTTTAATTTTTTTTTTTTTGATATGAACTCACATCAAAACCAAATTCTCAATTTTCTTACATGTTAGTTATATGTACAGGTCAGCCATAAATAATATACGCGATTACTAAAAATTAATATTTAAAATTAAATAATACTTCGTTTTAGAGACATTCTTTATCGACAAGTTTCATCAAAATATAAAAAAAAAAAACGATTTCTTCGAGTATTCAATTAAACAATAAGTTGATATATTTATTTTTAAATATAAACCAAGTAATATCTGATGTGATTTTATTTGGCGGGTAACGGCTGCGCACTAGCCGCCAACATTTTGCAATGTACTTGAATAATGAACTTATTGCTCCTGTTATAATTATAAAGTTATTTCCTTCGATAGATTAAATAATATTTAGTTAGATAATTACATAAAAATACAAATCAACCGCAATAGATACGTATTTTTGAAATATATTTATTTTTAAATGAACATACAAACTATCTTAAAATGTTGACGGTATTTTTTTGGTAGGGTATGCTGTTTTATTTGGCGGGCAATGGCCGCGCAGTAGCGGCCATTATTTTACAAAGTATAGGGTCATATACCTGGTAAAAACAAGTATAAAATTATCAAATTTTGACTGAAAAACAAATGTTTTAAGCCAAAACAAATGAATATTTCTGTATGTTTATTGAAACCTGTCGATAATATCATTTGGCATATAATAAATAAAATAATTTGTCGACGATTTGAGAATTTGTATGGCGACCATTTTGCGGTAAACTTATAAACGATATTTAACATAATAAATAACAGAAAACAAATGGTATGAATTATAAATACTTAAAAACTATATAAATATATAAAAAAAAAAAAACGACTAGAAAACGCATAATGGCTTACGTGATCAACCGTGGCGAATGAAGTCCGGCCACTTGAGAATCGATTTCGGGGCAGTGGCACGCGTTCGGGGGGCCCCAGTCGTGTAGGCCTTCGCTATTCGCTAGTCTGTGCGTCAGCCGATGTGCAATCGAGAAACCGCCACTGCCCTCCAATTGAGTTAACACTATTATCACTTGTCTGCAAAAAGGCAAAAAAAAAACAACAACTCTAATCATTACTGCCAACCTTTAAAAACTTACCTATGTAACGGGGGCACAGAATCGACGGTCCTAAGTGCGCCCCTGGTCGAGACAACATTGTAGCTCTCCTGACAATCACATTTAACATGAATCCATTTGTTTTCATGCCGATTTTCGACCATAACCACCAAACCGGCCCAACCCTAACAGACAATAATTATTTAATGTTTTAATAATGTAAATTGTCGGGGTGATATGTACCTTAGTTAGGTAATACGCCGTCATACCCTCTCGGCCTTCGTGGCGCTGACCGCGCGCGAGTGTTAGACTAATAATGGCGTCGGCTAGTATGTGAACGGGTGGCGCCAATTGTTCGGCGATTATCCGCTTGGAGCTGTGTATGGCCAACACGTATTGTGGGTAGCTGGATGGGTCCTCCATTCCCGTGTGCCAGTGATTGAACGCCAGGCATACCAGAATGTAGTGGTCCGGTTCGAGCATCTTATGGCAACCGACAAATCCACGCACCTACAAAGGCGGGGAAACAATTTTTTTTTTGATAAACAAGCACCAATACCTTCAGCTCCCCGAATAATCTATTTTTTAACCACTGATGTTTAAGTATATTCTGTATGGCGAGCAAAAAATGCATAAATATATATATTTCAATTAATATAGTTTTATTAAGTTAAAAAAGGATAAATATACAATTTTAAGTTAAAATAGTGTTAAATATATTTTTACTTTCTATTACGTAGTAATAAGTAAGTCTTGTAATCATAAAAAATTTCGAACTCGAGATTTCAACGGATATACACGTTTTGACCTTCCCTGAATCGAATGTGACTATTTTCGGAATGACATCTGTCTGTCTGTGTGTGTGTGTGTCTGTGAACGCTCTAGGGCCAAAATTGTCGAACGAAAAATTATGAAACTTCAAACTTAAGACTTGTATATGCCCTAGCTGTGCACCTCCTATTTTTGAAAAGAATATTCAAACCGGAAGTGCACTCTATACATTTTTGGTTTTATCTCCAATATCACTAGAACGGCTACACTTACGGCAAATATAGTTATGTTCATAATGAAAGATTAATATTTCGCACAACTTTTGTTTGAAACATTTCTTCAAAAAATGTGCCAGTTGCGAAAAAAATGCAACGAAACATTATAAATATGTTGTTTACGTTGCCATGGATTCGCATGTAGCTTATAAAATCGGATCTGCTATTTTGACAGGAAAATAGACTCAATTAGATAAATGACATTTCAGGATATTTCTGTAGAGTATTGGTTAGTTTGACTGCTTGTTTTGGATACATATATCTATATCTAGTGAAAACTGCGTAAAAGAAAGTCGAGTGCAGGCCACTCCCGATATTTTTCGATTAAATAAGGGGTGAAATAATATCTTTGATTTTTTGTATATCTCCGATATGTTAAGGTGAATAATTGAGAAATTAGGATAATAATTACCTGTCGTTTGCTGTGTTCTACAAGACGGCCGATGTCGTGCATTGCTCGCGCCCTGAACACAACAACACATAGATCTAATTGTGATCTTTGTGATTTCTCGGAATTCCTACAAAAATTAAACATTTTGCAATCATACAATATTAAATCACTCTGTACAACAGATATAAAAACTCCATTTTACCTTTGGCCTTCTTGGAAAAGAGTAAACTCAGCCTCCGTAGGTTCCAGAACGGTGAGCAGAACACAAGAGAGGTGTTGCGGCGACGACAGCGGCGGCAAAGTACCCAATAATCTAACTTCGTTCCACCCACTGCGCACTTTACAAATGTCTATGCAGTCAAAATATCTATACAACAAATAAAAATTAGCGCAAAATCGAAACATTATTCGCTGCTGTTTACTTTAATACATCTTCAAATGATATCCAGAACACGCCGTCCGAAGCCCCATGGGGCATTAGCAGCTCCCGCAGTTCGGACGTCCAAACCGATGAATCATCGGACCAATCCCCCGTCCAACAATAATGGCCCCACGGGTTTCGCAATCGTAGCAATCGGACACCGGTCACGTCACGGACATCTAGCACCGAATACGCGTGACGTGGGCGTAAACCTCGCCGAAGATATTCATCTTCGTCTACTTTCATGTTTCCTAGTAATTAAATTCGTTTGGGTCACAAGTCCTTCGGGTTAAATGTTATTAAATAGTTACCGCCTCCACAAGATGCGCCCATAAGGAATAGGGCTTGGCGTGAAGACAGTAATTGTGCCCAGATTAAATCGCGGTCGAGTTCATCTTCCGCGGGGACCGGAAGTGACGAGGGTTGCAATGGAACACTTTCGCAAGGGGCACCGGTCAGAGTGGCCAAACCTTCGATGGCCCGACCGGATACTAAAGCTTCGTAGCAACCGTGGATTTTTGCCACCGCTTTTTCTATTAGTGGCACCCATAATTGTTTTCTTTTCGCCTTTAAAGAAAAAAAAAATTAAAATAAATAATATTTATACGATGCGGCGTATATTTACCTGTGAATACACTAAATTGCCTCTTTTATCGCACGGTAATAAATCATCGACAAGAACTGTGATCCATTTTCCATCTTTACAAAGACGTACTTGATATGCGCCCTGCCCGCATAACTGCCGAGTTACGAGGACTTCTTCGACGAGATCATCCCGTTCTGCCAGAACAGCTAACGCACTCAGCAACCAACAGTTACCCAGTACACCTATTAAGTCACAAAAAAATTAATGAGTTTTCAGGTAATTACGGTCCAGGAAGTACCTTGGGATATATCGGATGGCAGCGGTGTACGAAAGACGGCCCATGGCAGCGCTTTATCCGGACTACTATCAACCGAAATATCTTTCGGACGCCGCCATTTTACCACGTGGCCATCTTTGTTCTCATTGGGGCTATAGTACAGGGAACGAGGTCCCGGCGGAAATGTTTCATCAACGAATAACTTTTTATTCTACAAAGTTTACAATAAATATTCTACAAATTCAATGCAATAAGTGTAATCTCACACCTGTTTACAATAACGCACAATATTCTCCCATTTCCTCAGTGCGATTTCCTCCTCGCTCAAGCGTAAATTCTCCATTGTCTCGCTGTGTGTCTTTTGCGAGGGAGCTTCGATGTCCCACACAGGCATAGGAGACGGAGTATTTCTACGCATACTATGGCACATTTCGCATACGGAATTACCGCTGCTGTTTTCAAATGTACACAGCGAACACTGCCACGGTTGCGCATGACTTGGGGGCGGCGGCGGTGGAGGTAGTTTGGGCGGGGGCAGAGGGGGCGGTTGTGGTTGAACGACGGCGAGCGGTAAATGCCACTCGTCGTTGTTGGTGATTGTAGTTGGAGTACGGGATGGTTTGGTGCTCGCGGGCTTTGAGTAAGATGAGCCGGTACTATGTCTCTGTTAATTTAATCGAAATTTACAAAGTAGATCGAATTAAAGGTGCAATGAGTTCTGACCTTGGAATAGGCGCCATGGTGTCTTGGCGATGGACTACGGGCCGGTTGTAGTGGCGGCGGAACTTCCAGTGTTACGCGGCTCGTTTTACAGGCCATGCAGCTCGACGATGAGAGTGGATTTTTGAGGGTGCACTGTGAGCATGTCCAGAATTCACCCTTGCGCAGTGTCATATCATGGGCAGTGGTCAGTGCGCGCAGTTTTGAGCCCCCACACACTATACAAGCGGTCACGTCGCCCGAGTTGACCAGCGTGCATTTTTTACAAGTCCACTGTTCGGGAGCTGCATCAGATATTCCTATAATGAATTATATATAAAGAAACAAGAATCGATATTGCTCTTTTTCCATTTTTCTAAAATCTGCGGATAATCCCGCTTTCACACGCGGTCAAAAAATTGACATTGTACTTGAATAGCACAATGGAACGGAATTAACAATTCCATAATAGGCCAAAAGGGTATTCAAAGAGAATTAAGTTAACATAGTTATTTTCTATTGCACTTCTTTTTTTTTTCAGGGAAATTTGTATAACTATTATATTTCTTTCAGCAAAATATGCAATCAAATGTTTCCTTTAATTGTCGCGCAAATTATGAATTTGAAATTTTATCATGTAAAAAACTTACCGGGTAAATATTGGAAATCATCCTCTAGCCCTTGGTCTAATGTAGCAATTGGTACACTGCCAACGGCCATTATTTCTGGTTTGAGTTTTATTTTACCATGATTTTCTGAACTCCTTCAAAGCACAAATAAAACAAAATCACACACATACATATATTTTGTTTTCAATGTATATTTGAATCACAGTAAAATAATTACGACTTGCTCCACTGATTATAAAACAAAATATATAATTTTGTAAATGCATAGAATAATTTTTTGTTTCTATTGAATATGTATGAGGGCCGGCAAAGTTATCATAAATAATAATAATCAAAATGTACAATTTTAAATGCAAGGTCAATGATGATAATATAAAAATATACAAATTCACACACAGGCAAATAAATATTACAACTAATTTTAGTTTTCATTATACGTAACTAAAAGTGATTATTATGTAATATAATTTTCCATACAATTAATTTTTTAAAAACAAAACACTTAGAGCACACAGGTGACAACACCAATATGTGTATTTTTACTTTCTTTTATACGCAGTAGTAAGTAAATCTTGTTATCATGAAAACTCGCGATTTCAACGGAAATACACGTTTTGACCCTCCCTGAATCGAATGTGTGACGCCTGTGTGTCTGAACGCTCTAGAGCCAAAACTGTCGAACGTAAAATTACGAAACTTTCAATTTAAGACTTGTATATGGTCTAGATATGCACCTATTATTGAAAATAATATTCAAACCGGAAGTGCATGTTTACCCTATACATTCATTCTATCGCTAATATCACTAGAACGGCTGCACTGGCAAAAACAGTTTAGTTCATAATGAAAGATATTAAATATAATAAAAACGAGAAAACTGCTACGGAAAATCTTACATTACTTATTTATGTTTTGCATGTACGAGAATTATATTGGTCCAAGGAGTTTTTATGTGTAGGAAAAGGTTGAGAACTGCTGGTGGTTTGACTTACTTGATGAGTGGAAGGCACTTGTCATCGCGCGCTTGGAACAACGATGCCGCTGAAGATGTTTCTTGTTTAGTGACCGTGATCAGACTGGGTTGTGACAGTGACGGGGGTGACCGGGGACATGTGCATATATCACAGTATTCTGTCCAAATGGCATTGTACGCGTACGAGCATTTTCGGCATGTCCACATACGTTTACACAACTCACTGAAACTCGCCGGATTGCTACAAAGTTACGGATGGTTCATGCAAATTATTCGTAGAAACGCAATAATAATATTATGGTTGTGTTTATTTTTATAATACACTGTGCAATGTCTGTTCACACCATAGAGAACTTGCGCCCAAATTTGAAAACTATCGAAGTACTTTAAAAATATTCTTAATTTTTATAGTATAAACAAATACAATTAAAATAATTAATTTTTATGTAAAATAGCAACGATAGACTTAAATATATCAAATACATATTTAAATATTAATATTGTACAATGACTAAATTAACGATAAATATGATTCGATGTATTATATAAATATTTAATAATTATAAAAAATATCCGTGTTTAAACTGACAAATATACAGCTCAAAGTATCATTTGATTCAAGACCGTTTTAACGAAATGACACATTATTTTATACTATACTAACTTTTAAACAATTAAATATGCGTCAAACAGTAAATTGTATACGTATGTCGGGTTCGAAGTATTGTCACTCCGCTCTGGGCTATTTAATAGGACTGTCCGACAAGTACTTAGCCTCACCGGCCTATGTCGCCACTGTCGCAAGAGACATAACCTATTGTGTAGTACATTATCTTAGACGGCTACTGTTAAAATTTCAGCCGAATCGGACTCGTAGTTTTGTTTTGACCGCGTGTGAAAGCGGGAGTATCCGCAGATTTAAAAAAAAAGGAAAAAGAGCAATATCGGTCGGTGATTCGATTCTTGTTTTTGGAAGAGAAATCGCGCGGTGGATCCATGTTTCGTCAACAGTCACGAAACGACGCAGAAACTCTTTCGGATTGCGCTTAAACTTGTGTACTACACAATAGGTTACATCTCTTCCGACAGTGGCGCCATAGGCCGGTGAGGCTAAGTACTTGTCGGACAGCCCTCGTATAATGCTCCACCATCAACTTTGAATATTCAAACAACCAGTATTAGAAAATTACGCAATTTTGATTGTTCAAAATTTGGTGTAAAACGGGTTTTAGAAACAACTAAAAATGATCATTAATACAAAAATACTTACATTGACTCGTGTTTATTATAAACAGCGCCGGATTTAACCGGCTTCGAATTTTTAAAAACCGCATGATTCTCATACAGATGATGTCCACTCGTCAGCAAGCGATCTCCCCCACTGGAGCACGGCTCCGAAATCCCAATGTACGTATACAACGGTTTCGAATCATCGCAAGTACTGGGTCGGGGTACTGACGCCACCGGCGTCGACGCCCCCAAAACACTCGAGCTAATACTATTGCACATCCGAAACTCCGACTTCGCCGTCGATGCAGTTGCCGCTTCCAATATTCCATCCCCTAGACTTCTTCGGTTACCTCCCGATTTATACAACGCAGGGATTTCAGATAAAGATCTTCGATAATTCGGCTTAGGGAATTGATATTGTTCGTCCCAATTGTCGACCTTAATCACGACATTCGAAGTGTTTTTGTTGATGTCTAAGCGTGGCGTTTCGCAAGCTTCGCAAATAAGGGTTGAAGTCATGTTTACTAGTGTACAATTGGAGCAAGACCATGTTTCGGCTTGAATTTCTGCAGTGCGCATGCGCGATTTATGCAAACTATCATCTAATGTAGGAACGGTGTAGTTTGTGGAATCTTCTAACGCCCTAACTGTATAACTAGGTGATTTTATAACTGAATCATTCGAAATAGAACGGCTAACTTTGCTACGAAACGATTCGTAAATTGTGGTATGCCGTTTCGGTGATGTGGTGATCGCAGCGCCTAAGAATCGGTCGCATTTCGTCGACGGTGCGCAGTTATATGTAGCAATTTCCGATAGCGCAATAATACTCGATTGTGGGCAATTGCAAAACGGTTTACGCGTGCCATAATTAAGTAATTCGTATTTGTGGTGGAGCAGCAAGGCGTTATTGGCGTTATTAATAATGCTAGGATGTGTATGTAGTGGCTGTTCAACCGGTGTGATTGTGTAGTCGTAGCGTGATGCGCAATTCTTGCAGCGGGCAATACTCATTTTGTCGACGCTGCTCGCCAGTTTTAGAACCTCTTGGCTGGTGGCGACGCGCCGGTCGCATCCGAAGCACTGGTTACTGATGGTAGTGTTGACCAGGTGGCAGCGGTCGCACTGCCAACAGTTCGCCAGGTGCACGGTGCTAGAGAACCTGTTTCCATCGGCGTGACCATCGCGCGTTATTACTACGGAATGCGAGCGCCGGATACGCGTCCATTTTGCTGCCGGACGTGGAGTGTGGTTGTTTGTTACTGGGTTACTTGGTGCTGGTTTCTTCTTGTTCACTACAGCGTAGATGCATGTTTCTGGGTCTTCAGCGCTGGAATAAAAACACATCATTCAAAAACAGCTCTTACAGATCCTAAAGAAGCCCGGTTTACGGCTTTTTAGCAATCTCTGTGGAGAATAAACCTTTTTAACTAAATAAGCATATAGTTACAGGCGCCAATGCTTCCAAGTTACCATAAAATCTATTTTTTTATTTCGAAAATGTTACAGACAGCTCTTTTGTACATGTACAATGAGGCAAAACTACAAAATGATTTTATTTATAAACTAGAAATACACAACCAATATAAACTATAGAATATTTCGTATATTGCATTCCTAATTTATCAATATACGATGTGATGTGTCATTTTCTAGAAAATTGTGTGAAATCAATAACCGAGGGATCAAATGGGATAAATCCACCTGTAAGCTTAGCCAATTCATGGAATCGACTAGACAAGTTCATTTACAAAGGGAAACTGCATTTTATTGGACAAAATATGTAATTAGATTGCGTGTATTGAAACAAAGACCATATTAAAATTATCATACAATTTAATTTAATATTATAATATATTTCAAATGCAATAACAATTAAAATTATATTGTCTTATAATTTTTTTGGTATTTTTACTTAACAAAGGATTATAAATATTTATATTTAAAGACAAAAGAAATGAATAACAAAAAGGTCACATTCAAGATTGTTAAGAAATACAAAAAATACGGTGCCAAAATAACATTTTTTATAAATGTGATTCTATTTTTATTTTTAAATAGTTTTTAATGTGTATTTAAATAAATATTATTTTAAACTAATGATTACTCCTACACCGCGTTCAATGACACAGTTTTATAGCATTTTTGGATATATAGTTTGATGGGGAATAACCTTTTTTATGACTCCATTTTTTATGGCACCTATTTTTAAGAAATTCAATGTAATTTTAGAATACGATAAAAACAGGTGTTATACTATTCTCTGATTAAAAACCGTCCGGCCGATATTCATGACAAATTGAATATATTCTCACTAAACGAGGCCAAATTATAAAATAATTATATTTATTAATGTGATTTTTTGATCGATAAAGTTAAATTTTGGAATGTATAAAGGGAAAAGTTGGCATATTTCAACCAATGGTCTTCTTCAGAGAGAGTTTGAGATTATTGGTGATGTGAAGTTAATTGATTGATAGATATTTCAGTCATTTTTAATGTATTAAAACACAAAATATATACGTTATTTTGCACTAATGAAGAGCAGTAACCAGTTTGGTAATAATTATTACCCAAAACCGGTTACACATTTATTTCGTTTCTAATTGACTTTGAAGAGCCATAATAACGTTGTTTAGATAATATTAGCAATTATATTTAATTTTACTGCCCTATTTATCCTCAAAATATTTTTCAAGTTCGATAAATTCGATATCTTATACGTTACCGGTTACAGTGGTCCAATTACGGAATAAATTTTAAAGCATATATTAGGGCTTTGTAATACAGTCTTAACATTGGTAACCGGTATTTAAGTGTTGGTTAACCGTATAACCGACTATTACTTTCTTTTACAGAGTAATAAGTAAGTATTGTAATCATGAAAAATTTCTAAATCGAGATTTCAACGGATATACACGTTTTGACCTTTTCTGAATCGAATGTGACTATTTTCGGAATGACGTCTGTCTGTGTGTGTCTGTGAACGCTCTAGAGCCAAAACTGTCGAACGAAAAATTATGAAACTTCAAACTTAAGCTTTGTATATGCCCTAGATGTGCACCTCCTATTTTTGAAAAGAATATTCAAACCGGAAGTGCGCATGTTTACTCTATGCATTTTTTGTTCTATCTGCAATATCACTAGAACGGCTACACTTACGGCAAAAATAGTTATGTTCATAATGAAAGATAATAATATTTCGCACAACTTTTGTTTGAAAAGTTTCTTCATAAATTGTACCAGTTATGAGATAACTGCTACGAAAAAACTCAAATATCTTATTTACGTTGCCATGGTTATACCTATACTTGTGACAAATTTTATTATTTTTAAATCGAATCAACCATGAGTTAAATCATTTGTTTCTTGTTTATTGAAAACAAACAAGCATTACATTGACAGTTATCTGTATGAATTAATATTTAAAATATTGATTTCTTATTAGAATAAATTGTATCAGGTAAATTATTATTGAATCAATTTATATTATATATTTGCTAACAAAATTAAATAACAATTTCAGAGTTTTCTGTGGAGTTTGACAGTTTAAGAGTGAATACGATAAGTACTTCTAATTCAGATCAATTATAAATTGGTTTGTTTAGGATATATATGTATATTAATATCTATCTATTGAAAACTACGTAAAAGAAAGTTGAGTGCAGGCCACTCCAGATATTTTAAAATATAATTTGCGAAAAAAGGGATAACTATTTTAAGAAATAGTACCTTTTAGAGGGGACAGAGGGTTATTTATTCCTTAAAGAAAAGGGTAACAAACGCCTCTACCCTTAAATTTGTTATACGAATAGAATATAAAATATATACGAATTTTTTATTAATTTTGGTTATTTCTCCTATTTGTTTCCAAAAGAAAATAGACTACCACATTTATCATAAAATAATATAAGAACAATTTTTTTGCGATTTATTTTTGTATAATAAATAAAAAGTGCGATAAAAATTATAACACAGACGTAACCTTGTTTATATATATATAAAAATGTATTGTTAGATAAAGTGTCCTAATAGAGTAGTGGGAGCGAAACTAACCTGTGTTTGAGAACGGTTAACTCGGTGGTTAAAGTGCTGGCTTTGTTGTTATTCTCTAGAATACGTCGTGGTTTTCGTATTACCGTGCAGTTAGCATTCGAGCCGAATATCGTGCCGGATGAGGATTGCGTCGATGCCTCATCATTTTGCTGGTACGACTTGCTTTGACGGACCGAACCGCATCTCAAACATTTTTCATGTTCTGTTGGATTTATTAAACTACAGTTCCCGCAATGCCACTGTAGCACCGATGCAATTGCGCCCATGGTAACAACCTCATGGCTACGAACACGTTATGAGACCACTTATTCGCTATGTTAAAATGAAAAGTTATTTCAATTCGAAAATGAAATTATTTCGCAAACAGCTGACTCGTAACACCATCTTTATTGACAAAATGCTTTGAAATGCCGTGACGCGCACCTGTGCGCATCCTGGTTCGCGCATTAGCGAAATATTGGAAAAAAAATTATTGTATTATACATATTAAATTTAAATCATTCAACAATATAAATTGTTAGAACAATTATGTAATGAAATATGTTTAGCATAAAAGTGTGTGGTCCATGAACTATGATTATTTAGTGTACTTGGTTCCCATAGCAACTTGTGCATAAACAACTCGTTGCTAGGCAACAGAGCATTGAGCATTATAATAAAGCATTAACTGTTATAAGAATAATTATAACGTACTGAAACTTATAGCTTGTTAAAATTATCTATAGTTGTCAGCTGGGACAAATTTTCTACTATTTACTTTCTTCGATGTTCTGTGTTGCGTTAAGGATTGTTCACAGCGAATTATTTAGTAATTAAATTAGATAATTACAAATAACCATCTAGTTTGTATTATGGCAAGCAATGCTAGCATTCCAAGCAACAAAATTAACACATTTTATGATAAATTTTGTTACTGTGAACGTTAACCTTGTATGTCATACAACAAACTCAAATTATTACTTATAATTTCTAATTCTTTTGCTGTGAACAATCCTTTAGCTCTTTTGTTCTTCGAAAAATAAGCTAAAAAAGCAGCTAAAGATAAAATTATAAAGCTACACTTAGTTATATTTGAAAATATACATTGATAGTCACAATGTCGAAAATGACATAAAGCATATAAAATATTATATATTAACATGGTATTCGTGTCAAATAATATATAATTATTTTAGTTGATCCATAATATAATTTATAACGAATATAAACACGATATATATATATATATATTATTGCTATAAAATGAAATACATAAATTTGTACTAAAAATTACTGTATTTATAATTTACGTAAATATCTTATAAAATAATGATTATAGTGTTAATAAAATACTTTGGATATTAAATTGACTATTTATTTCTTAAGGCCGTTTGACACGGTAATTTATAAAATTTAGTACAAATTTTAGTTAACAAAATTGCATAACTTTATATCATTAAAGGATTGTTCACAGCGAAACAATTAGTAATTAAGCTTAGAAAATTACAAATAATAATCTAGTTTGTATTATGACAAGCAATGTTAGGATTCCGAGCAACACAATTTATGATAAATTTTGTTGCTGTGAACGTTAACCTTGTATGTCATACAACAAACTGGAATTATTACTTATAATTTCTAAGCTTAATTATTAATTTTTTAGCTGTGAACAATCCTTTAATTATTTTAAATGTGTCACACATGCAATATTTATTGTAAAATTCACCGTTTGCGCATGCGCATTTCGTATTATAATAGTTTCGAAGTGAACTAAAAGATGGCGTCAATGATTAGTTATTGTACCGTGGCAAATATTTGTACTTTTTTTTAAGATTAAGTGAAACTCAATGTTCAAATTTATCTTATAGAAGATAACATATCTAAACAAGATACATTTATGAGAGACTCAATTTTAGCTCACATTAAATTTCGCACACACTAAAAACATACCACATAACCTAAAACCTAAAATTCATCAAAGTCATTGTTCCATTTTTACAATCTGCACATTTTGTTGCGCACATTTACAAAAAACTAGAACATATTTTACATTTTTTTTTGTCAAACATTTATAAAATAATTTAGTAACATTTTTTTATGTATGCAACGTTTCAATTTTATTTTTTAAATTATTTAGTAAATGTTGCAACAAATAATGAACCGTGTCTAACGGCCTTTGGACAATTGATTATATTAATGCAGTGTCCAAATGAAAAATAATAGTTTTTAGTATTAAAAATTAATATCGGTATAAAGTGACTCTTATGAAAGCTAAATGAGAAGTCTAACGTACTAATTTTTATGACTTAAAAAATAGTCATATTTATAAATTAAGTCGTAGGTTTTGATGTTTTAGACCATTTTAGCTGCCATATTAACGTGATTGACCTAATTGCTATCATAAGTTTATACTTTAAGCAAAATATAGGATTCATTTCAAAACATTATATTATAATACAACTATATATATATAGAATAAAAAATTATTAATTAAAATTTCATTTCTTGGAGGTGTAAGCGTGGAATTGATGTCAACCATGTTTACCTGATTCTTCTTAGAGCTGCTAAGATAGTTACCGTTTTTACAGTTCCCTGTAAAAATACGACAAATATTGTTATAAAAACAAAATGGTGGTACAAATTTTTTATTGTATTTTCTCTCTGTACAATAGATATTGAAATGAAAGGAGTCTATATGTTATAATCGAATTATCATTTAATTATTATTACACTTACAATTGAAACAATTCAAAAACGCTTTGTAGGCACTAAAATAGTGTAGATTTGTCAAAAACGAAACAAAGAAAAAATTTTTATACTTGTTAATTAACATGTAAACATTACATGACGTAAATTTATATTACTTACATAATAAAAATTGATGAAATATGTAATAATGTACGCTAGAATTAGGGAAAAAATATGTTAAACCCTGATAAGACACTAAAATATATATATATTAAATTTCATCAAATTTTAAACATTGCTCCGAAAAACCTGTATCGATTTACAAAAAAAAAAGAATAATAATAAACGTATTTACAAATTTAAAAATGCAAAATAGTAAAAACAAATTTCACATTTTATGATTGAATTATCTAGAAACTAATCGATACAAGGCCCACAAAAACAGGGTCCGGTTTAGCCTACCGTCACTTGTGCTATACAAAAATTAAGTTATGAACACTTTTATTTAATGAATATGAAATCATTTGACGCGCTAATTTTAGTCAATGCTTGTCTTGAATTGCATCATACTGCACGTTCTTGCGAGTAACCTTCAAAAATGAAAACATTGGGTTATGAGATACGTTTTACCAGGGACATTGCTGGTAATACGTGGACAATGATGGCGTCACTACTCCATATCTAAATATAAGTAATAGATACACCAATTTCTGGATATCTAAAACTACATATCAATCAAATCGAATTACGAATTATATAAAATATAAATAAATTTCTAAATATATATATATATAAATTTAAGGAGATGACGTCATCAATTTCAGTGAATAGTGTAGCAGCAACATGTAAATTTGATGTAAAGTAATGTAATAATAGACCCGATATAATAACAAATAATATCGCGATCTGTAATATTTGCACAAATTGCACTTAAATAATAATAAGATACGACTGCAGCTTCGTCGAAGCTACTATCTGTTATGTGTAAATATGTCACAATCTTATATTCTAATTTTCTTTTCATTTATTTCTTCAGTACATAATTTGATATTGTTGTAAAAATTCATAAATCTAAGTAAATAAAACGAACGCGTTGCATGAGACCAATATATATATATATTTTTTATAAATAAAATTCACAGTAGATCGGAATCCCAACGAGTTACATGTCACGGAATATTAGATTATTACTTTTTCAGTAAAAGATAAATAATCACGTTTTTATAGTACGAATTAAGGATTGTTCACAGCGAAACATTTAGTAATTATAAATAATAATCTAGTTTGTATTTTGATACGCAATGTTAACATTCTAAGCAACTAACACAATTTATGATAAATTTTGTTGCTGTGAACGTTAACCTTGTATGTCATACAACAAACTGGAATTATTACAATTTCTAAGCTTAATTACTAATTCGTTAGCTTTGAACAATCCTTAAGATTGGGTAAATGTATGATATAGGTTATTTCAAAGTTGTACATTGCATGTCTTGGCCAAGGTTAAACAAGGTCAAAACTAGGCAAGAATTTTATGAAAATTATTTTGGTTTCTAAAATAGCATAAATCACTTTTTCATGGCTTAAGGTCTTATATTATTTTTTGAAGTCACTTTTATATATGTCTTACTTATAATTAGTTAATCAAAAACAATATAATAAAAGGCCTATAATTTCAAAGAGAAGGGGGGTACGGAGGGCGTAATTTAGTCACAAATGTACATAGATTTTGTGAATGGCTAAAATCATGATTTGGGGATTCCTAATCAATTAGGATTTCGATCTGTCGTGAAGAATAACTGTGTGTGGGAATTCGATGAAATGCGACGCGCCCTAAAAACCAAAAAAATAATAAAAAATTAGAACCTCGCACGAATATAAACCGCTGACGTATCAAAATCCGAGTATCCTAAACGTTTCGCGTGTTTGAAGACCTCATTCGCGGTAGCCGTCAACGGCAGCGGTTGCTGCAAATGATCGCCCATCTCCAGCGACAATTTCAAATCTTTTTGCATATGCATCAGCGGATGGTGCGTAGTGTAAGTGCCTAAAATAATCGATTCACTCTTCTCCAAGATGGTCGGACACGCCAGTGTGGTCAACTTCAATACTTCCACCACGTCCTTGATCTGCAAACCGGCCCGGTCGGCCAGTGCCATTCCCTCCGCGATGCCCGCAATCGTGATGCCGTTCATTAGCTGAAGGACTAGATTCATTTTGGATGCGTTGCCAACTTCGCCCAGATAGAAACTGTGCTTGCCCATTGCCGTGAAGCACGACTGGCAATCGTCGAATAATGATTTGTCGCCCGCGGCCAAAATAATAAGAGTCCCTTCTTCGGCTTGCGTTTTACTACCTTGGACCTGCGCCTCCAAGTAGCGCCCCCCTTTGGTGTTGATGGCGTCGGCGATGTCCTGCGACGTCTCGGCGTCGATACCCGTGATTTCCACATAGCCCTTCGAAGAGGACATACTGTCAGCTTGTAGCACTCCACAATTGCCGAAGACCATCTAGAAAGAATAATAATAATAAATAGAATGACCATATTTTCAAAAATAGCCGTATTAGTTATAGCAAAAGTTGTCTAATTGCGCCTATTTATTTTTTTAGTTATCTAAAAAGTCTCTAAATTCAGAGATATGAATTCTTAAAATGGCATGGGATTGTGACGTCATCCTCCCTTGCTTTTTATTTATTAAAATTAAAACATTGTTAATACATAATAAGACAATTGAGCTATTTATTCGCCCTTGTTGTAATTTACTTAATCATAGAAAAAAAAACGGTCCCCTATTTAGCATGTAAACTTACATCTTTGGAAGCTTGGGGATCGGCCACACACGAAAATGTAATATCGGCTGCTTGGACCACATCACACGGTGTTTGCATCACTTCCGCACCGGCAGCTTTGAAACTTTCGCACTAAAATCATTCAACACACAAATTCAAATTTCCCGCCGCCTATACCACCCACTGCCATCTAGCGGATATAAACCGTACTAGTGTGTAGTCTAAAATGGTATTAATAGAGCGCGCTGACGTCGAGAACGCTATAATGGCAGATGCTTTGTTAGGAACGTTACAAAACGAGTCGCCTTTCTTTTGTGTCGAATGTACATATAAGTACACGTTCACAACATATGAAATACGGGCATAAATATGAATTATATAGGGGGAACACCGAGTAGAATGTAGATTTAGTTATTTTTTTTGGGCATATTTATACTTTTAGTACAACTGTACACCAAGTTATTGATTTTTCGAGAGTATATTAGTAGATTTAATCAGAATTTATTAAAAATGTCTAGAATGTATTTGTACCTAAATAAGAGCTAGAAATTTCATGTTAAAAATACAAGTATCTCCCACGTAGTTTTCAAGCAAGCTGTATAGCTCAGAATTTAATGGGAACGAAACAAAATTTGTTCATTTATAGATTCAATTGCTAATGGTATAAAATGAAAGCATAAAATTAGATAAATTGTCGTTCTACGAACGTAATTTCTCTGAATTCAGAGACAGCCTTCCCCGTTTCGTAAACATGAACTCGCCCGTACCAACAAGGTCAGCCCCCAGTTGAGCCCCTTGCTATGAGACTCCCGTGTCCCCGCCCACCCGGTATAGAATACCCCTGCCCCCGCCCACTCGGCATGCATTACCCCTGTCCCCGCCTACTAGGAAGTATAGCAGTCGTTTTCGACCGAGTTTGGACTGTTGAAGCAGCGGCAACGAGAGAATGTTTCTTTTCAGTTCAATAACAACGTGCTCGCCGTAATTCTCTTGGCATCGCGCAATTTTCATTCTGATACTGACAACACACACAGTATATCTATCGCGCGACTTTTATCATAATACAGAATGTTTGTATTTTTCTATGATTAAATTTGTGTATTAGCAGATAATATTTTCGTTGTTGTTTGGATAAATAAGTTTTGTTGTTTTATCGCAGTGTTATATAAATTTGATATCTTTGGTATGTAGTTGTATTGTTGTGAGATTGTTGTTGTAATCAAGAGCCGTGATTAATAGTGCAAAAAAGAATAAAATTGTTGCGCAGTTATTTCAATGAATTTTTGATGATTTTTATTTTTAAATTGCGGTTTCTTTTTCGAAGTGGTTTTGTATTAATTGTGTTAATTCTCAAATTGCTGGTTTTGAAATATTTATAATTTTAAATAATCAAAACATTTTTTTTAACTTGCAGTTTTGAATATTTAAAAAAAAGTAAAATAGTTTCGGTTTTTGAAAGACCTTTAGGAAAGAAATTAAGTTAGCCTTATTTGAACATTTTAGCCGGCGGAAAATTATTTAGAAGTTTTTTAGTTAAAATATATTCGTTTTACGATTGTTGTTGCAATAACAGCACATTTTTGATAGGATTAAAAATTAAATTTACCAAAAAGACTTTCGCGATACACAGCTATATTTACATCACCCTAATCCGCAACCGGGCAAAATATAAAATTTGTATAGTCAGATTTATAATTTCTATACAGAAGTTAAGAAATTACGTATATGTTACATAATTATATTTGCGATATAAACACATTTTTAATCCAATAAAATGCATTATGATCTCATTATTATTTATTTTTTCTCAATTTTGTAAAACTAAGACCAAGTCTATATATTTTAACAAATATATATATATATATATATATATATATATATATATATATATATATATATAAAATTAATTAAATAATAATAGAATTTGCGTTATCTTGAATATAGAATGACAAATTTTCTAGTTAAATGTCTTAAAGACGTGTACATGAATTTGATATTATATGCAAGTATATAATTTTTGCCAAATTGATTGGCAATATTAAATATCTTTATAATAATTTTCCTATATAGTTATATAGATCATATCAATCGCAATATTCGGTTAAAAATCGAAAACTCGTTTTATCGTCCATTTAAAAACAGTTTTTGAATTTGCGATTGATATGATCGATATAGAAAAATTATCCTCTGTAATTATAAAGATATTCAATATTGGCTATCAATTTGACAAAAATGTAATAATTACGTAAAATAACAACTTTTTAATTTGATGAATTTTATTTGAGAATTTGGTAAGACAGAATAATAACTTGGTCTCATTTTTAACAAATATATAATGATAAAATAAAAACCTTTTACTACAAAAAAAAAAAAAAGAAAAGTTAAATACGTATTTCGACAACTAAGCGAAATATCTTTGGCTAAGAAGAATACTATTTACCAGGATATCAAAGTATATCTTTAATATTCTGGGTGGTTACGGGTTTTTTAATTTTATTATAATCTTAATTTTGCTAAATTGCTCCTAAAAATAGATAAAAACAATGAAAATTAAGTTACTCCCAAAATAGAAATAAAACTTATGGTGGAAATCTAAGCAAATCTGTAGATCTATTTAAACGCGTGTAGTTTCAAGATGATCGTTTTGCAGTTAGTTTTGTAGATATACTTCCAAAATATATTAATAAATAATGTGTTTTTGATAAAATGTAAATATATTTATAGAATTTTTATTTGCAGAGACTATGGCGTAATTGATCATCACATGAACGAGTGACTCTTCGTTTATTGCAATGGACTTTGGGTGAACCGGTAAAAATTCACAAAATGACAAGAACGTCTTTAAAAGCTCATCGAAACGCGCAAGACCGTAGTAAATACAGCGTAGCTTGAAAACAGACCACCTGTTGATTTTACTTGAAAAAAGGCGTATATTGTCTTTGATGCCTGCTACGAAGTATTACGTTCACACTTATGCCGACTTTATACAGAATTATTTTTTTTAAATTTAGTTTAATTTAATTTTAAAGAAGTTTACCACAATTAACTACTAAGAACATATCAGTCTGCGCACTGTAATCAGCGATTCTAGGTTATCATTGTGTTTTGTTTATTTATTATGTCTATTGAGATAGGAATGATGAATTCCGAAGATGAATAAATGACTCTGCATTTCTTAAAAATACACGCAGAGAATCGTTATGAACAGTGTCAAATATTCTTCTCCTAACTAAAATAAATACTTCTTTCCCATGTAAATTCTTCGCCAAGGCGAATACTATACGTTAATATGATTAAAATTAATTTAAACATAGCAATTTACTGAATATAAATTATCTCTGTTAAATTCGTAACAAACAAATTTCTACACAACTAGCAATACTGGTTATGAATTAAGGTGGCCTAAGTAGACGCACTGCGCTTGCGTAAATATTGTATAAATTCGTTGCTGGATTTTTCTTAAATTAAACTAAATTAAAAAAAAAATCTCTATAAACACTGCATTAATATAAATATTGTAGTGTAAAAGGATTTAAAACAAAGAAAATCCATAACTTGTAAAATTATCTAATGGTGAAAATAAAATAAATACCAAGAAAAAACAAAGTATTAACGAATTATTTTCGACGCATATAAAATTAAGCGAAGTTTTTTACTTCAAAAAACCGCTTTTAAACTAATAAGGTCGATTTTATTAGTGCCCTTTCATAATTGATTTCAGAAACAACATATGTATTTTCTTCTTCTACCAGTTGAAAAATATTCTACGTGATGCGCATGCGCAGGCTCTTGCGCATCCATTCAATTATACAGTAATCAAGCGCGACCATTCATTGTAATAACAAAATTCTGTTAAAACTCAACAAGCATAGGTGCTCGCATTAATGCCTTTAGCCGCATTATCTATTCAGTGGATGTTTAAATTTTTGTATTTATATAGAAATCATATTTAACCACTGATATATAAATGAAGAATACCTATGTATAACCACTGTATTTAGAGCAGATAAACTGTAAACTGTGTATTGTTATTGATTGATTGCCATAGTCAGTCTTTTAATGCTACAGTCTACAATATTTATAATTTTAAAATGATTTTTTTTTCTTCTGGCCTTTGGGTTCACAATGCGAAAAAACATTATAGATATAAAAAGTCTTTCTTCGATATAAATATATATTTAAAAAAATATATTGTTAATTCTTTTTAGCTTTTGGGTCCACAATTTTAATAAAACAATAATTTGATTAAAAAAAACAAATTTTAATTTCAAAATTTACTTTTGGGCTCATCATTTGATACATTTTAATAACCATAACCACTGTTTTGTTATTTGGTTTCAATCGCCCCGGAACCTTCAGAAGAATAGAAGGCAGACTAGGTCGAGCGACGACTAATATCAAAGTTATATATATATTTTTAGATACAGTTCGAATTTTTCCCCCGATAATGTTACAGATGTACGACCGAATGCTTTAGCTCTGCAGTATTTCATATGGCGAGCTAACAACGAGTGACATTTCTAATAAATTGAGTTCTTACCTTAGATGGTGTCCGGTTCCAGACGATGACCGTATGACCAGAGTTGATTAGGTTCTTCACGATGCCCGAGCCCATAATGCCCAACCCAAGAAAACCGAATTTTAATTTCGACGGCGAAATTTCTTTTTCTTTCAACGTGTCCGTTATACTTTCTAGGTCTAGCGGTGGTGTTTCCTGCAATTAACATTGTAATCAAACCATTAATAAAATTAAAATGATTTTCAAATTTTAAACTTTAGGAAGACAAATATCCACATATAAAATTACTACTTATGGAAGAATTTTATTATTATAAGAAATGCCTTTAATCTTTATCTTTTATATGTAACACTATTTCTCTAAATCGTATCGTTTTCAAGATAGTAAAAAAATAACACGAGTAAACTGGAACAGTTTAAATTATGTTTAAGAAAAAAGTTTTCACTATATATACATATATAATATTGATTGTTTTAAATTCTTGTTACTATTGGCATGAAACAATAATATATATCACAATGTGTGGTAATTAGGGAAATGTAAATGTAACTTGGTTACTTTCAAAGGTAATTTTACAGTAATTGGTACATAAAAAAAACTTCAACAAAAGTTGCTAGAAATTTTAATATACACACACACACACACACAGACGGACGACATTGAGAAAATAGTCAAAGTGGATTCAACGACCCCAAAACGGATATATCCACTAAAATATAAAGGTCATCACAGTACTTTCTTTTATACATAGCGTATAAGAAAGTAAAAATAGGACTTTATAATAAATGTCATCTCGAAAATAGTCAGATTCGATTCAGAGATGATCAACTTCCGTTAAAATGACTAGTTCGGAAATGCTTAAGATTACTTCTACATATACTTGTTTTATGAGAAAGTAAATATATATATATATATATATATGAAATAACTTACTGGTCTGACTAAGTCAGCGGCTGATGGTCTCTGCAAGATGACTTCATAGTTTTTCCTCGCCGACGTGACGTGGTTCGTCGACAACGATGGCGAACTGTCGAAGGAGCCACTCAGCGAAGAACGATTCTTTTTTGGAGCGGACGCTTTGATTGCACTTCCGGCTCGTTTTGTACCAAGGGATTCCTACATAAATTAAAATAAAAACACTACAAAACAAGCATAGGTACAGTCACATATGCCTTCCGCTCGCCATAAAAAAATATATATATATTTTATTATTATATCAAATAATCTACAAAAACATGGAAGACTATTTATTATTACATTTTATAAATTCGTTAACCAAAAGGCCATAATAATTAAAAACATTATTTTTTTTAATTTATAAAGCGCGGAGTGGGATAGTGGAGTCCGCTGCTCGCATCGCATTACTTATAAGGCGTGCTGACCGCATAGGAGCGTAGTACCTAAGCTTGTTTTTATAACCGTTGAGTTTACAATATGAATGAAATTCGTAGATATAAAATATCTTAGAATTTTTGGGTATTTTAACATGTTTTCTAAGGGCACTATATGTGTACTAATTTTGGTTCACATCGCTCCGGTATCTTCAGAGGAGTGGAGGGCAAAAATTTGGTCTTATGAGCGAGAATTAAAATCCAAGTATATGAATTATATATATATATATATATATATATATATATATATATATATATATATATATATATATATATATGTATATGTCATATTAGGTACTGAGTTCAAGTTGAAAATACTATACAGTTCGTAGAAACTGATAAGCAATTGCTATTAAAAGTAAAAGACGTCTATGTATACAATAGAATCAAATTGCAAAAGTCATTTTAGCCTATTAAGATTAACAATTGTTAAGAAATGAAACAATATTTTCTGCGTTAAACATTAGAACAAGTCGTTAAAGTTATAGAATTTACACGCATCATTAAAAAAATTATATATAGATAGAGGACAAAACAAGATGGCGGATGCAGTTCCTGTACCCTTTGTTTAACATGGCTGTCATTGCACACTATTATTCCGAATATATATATATATATATATATATATATATATATATATATATATATATATATATATATGTATATATAACCACATTTTTAATTATAACGTATTCTCATGCTTTCTCCACACGGAATAATTCATTTATATCGATTATCATAACAAAACACTTTCCACTTTATATTTTTCTGAAATAAATAAAGTATTGACCTTTGTTTTAGTTTTCAAGGTGTCTTTTAGCAAATTTCTCGTTACACCAGATTCTTTGACATACGCATTGTTATTTTATTTTGAATTACAATTGCGCGGAATTTTACCATGCATTGTAGTAGGCCAGTTTTTAATACAGTTGGCCCAGATATATAAAACTCAGAGGTGGGCAAATTACTTTCAAATTGTAATTAACTATAAATTAACAATTACAGAAAAAATTAAACGTTGCAATTGCCAATTACTTCGATTACAAATTACTTTTCTGAAACAATAAAATAAGAATAGACATGATTTGGTACGCGTAAAACGCACCAACGCGCGGAGCTCGCCTTTAGGTAAAATATGCGTTGCGAGCAGTTGTTTTTAATTTTGGTTAACAATTTGAAAAAATATTATAGATATAAAAAGTATTCCAAAACATTTTTTTTTGTGCATATTTTAAAATTCAAAATTATAATATTCAATAATTTTTTTTGGGCTTTGGGTTAACAATATGAAAAAATCTTGAAGGCATAAAATATCTTAGAATTTTTAGTAGAATTTTTGAGTGTTTTAATTATTTTTATAAGAGCAGTATAAAGGGGGGCTCCAAATTTTGGGGACCTATAACTCGGGAAGTATACGGGCGATTGGATTTAAACTGCGAGCGGATTCAAATGGAATGCCAAATAATATGTGTACCAAATTTGGAGTGTATCGCTCCGGTACCTTCAGAGTAGAGTAGAGGGCACAAATTTGGTCAACAAACATCCAAGTATATATATGTTATATACATTTTTGGATTCAGGACGACGAGACAAACAGTTTTTGTTAATGACATTTTTTGATCCGAGAATGCTACAGACACATGACCGAATGCATTAGCTTCTTCGGTACTTCGTACGGCGAGCTAAAAAGTTTTGATAATAGTTTATCAAAATTTCATCCAATACGCAAACGTCAAGGTCACCGAAGTGAACACCGTTTCAAATTAGCGAACGCAGCCAATAATTAACATTACGCGCGAATAAATAATATATAATAAATAAAAAATCTTCAGCTAAATAATTCAACGTTATATGAAATGGACGGCAAAACACGTCTGTCGGTCTTATATACGTTAAATAAGAGATGCGCGCGCATATCCTGTTATTTACATTCAGAACACTGAAATACTGCAAAAAATATAAACATGAACTCAATTTCGGTAAATATTTATAATTCAATAGCGATAACACCCAAGTACAATCTAGCCCGGTTTAGTATGTATTCATAATTAAACCACGAAAAAACAAAATGGCCGACGTAAGACAGAGAACTACCCATATTTTACGTAATTGATTCTCCTGTGCAAAATACAGTAAATTGTATACATTATATAATTAATGTAAATCTTCGTAGTTCATACAGAGCGTATTTAATTTCTTGATTTCATTAAATTATAAAATAAATTTGAATGCCTAAGTCAATACGCATGCGCAAAGATTATAATGGCAGCTGTATACGGTACAATAAGGTGTTTTACCGATAACTGGTAATACGCATGCGTTAAGATTATAATGGCGGCAATGTATATATTGTAACTTATTGGGCCATTCAGAGTAATAGTCTTAAAAGGTTATTAATATAACGATGTTTATAGCAATCTTTAAGTCTTATTGAATTCTGTACTATAGTCTGTTTAATGAACAGATTCAGTAAGAGCGCCTCCCACAAATAACCGCTAACATTGAATAGAGCATTGCTATTGGTAAGCCGGTTTTATACAGCTCAACAGAAGACGGGGTCGGTCTGAATAGCCCATGAGGCTGATACACAATTAATCTTAAATCCTTAATCGAGATGACACACTCCACCATTTTGTCGTTTATATATTGTCATTTATTTCTATTCAAAATAGTATTTCCCGCATTTTTTAAATGTGTAATGGTATCTTGCGCAAACTGCACTGCGCAATTCTAACTCCTCCCACAAAAATAATTACTGAATCTATTCATTAAACAGACACACCATTATGCTCGTTGATATGCGAACAACCTTTACTTGTTATGTATTTGTAATACCGTAAGATATGTTTACCCTATTTTTGGGTAACTGATAATCGTGGTGCTAATACGCATGCGCAAATTGAGACAATATGGCGGCAAATAACTAGGATTTCTAGTCTAGAAAGTTGTACAATACTTGGAGGATGAAGATTATGAAATAGTATATTGCACTTACCTTTCGAGGCTTCTTTTCTTTCACTTTCTCCGGTGGTGTCGGTTCTCGTAACCGATTAAAATCTGCATCCGTATCGTTGTCATCGATAGTGGGATATATCTGGAAGAATAAACAATAAAAATAATTAACCAATGTGTGTGCGTGCGCGTAAACAATGTCGCAGAGTTATGGGAAAATGTAACAATTTTTTATTAATATTAATTTAATAAGTAATCAAGACAAATAGAATATCCCTGAGAAATGTGTGATTACCTCTTTATTTTGAATATACTCTTCGATCTGCGACACAGCATCCTTGAACGCAGCTGTTTTGTTCGCGTTGATAAGTTCACCCTTAAACTTGAAGTATGATTTTATGTTGACATCTTCAATGTAAGCACTGCAATAAAAAAAACAAAAAATTACCAACATATTATAATAACTTAATACGAACTTTTGAGCAATTAGGGATTTAACACGTTGGCTGCCAAGACCAATTTACACAAACGGCATCATTATTAATAATATATCGCTACTTTGGAAGAACACAGACAGCTAAAAATTTAAAATTTCTGCTTTCTTTACATAAACGCGAAAATTATCTTTATTTCCCAATAAAAACGTCATAGGCCCTAAGAGTTGGTTTTCAGATTAGAATCAAGCTAGAGTGGTCTTCACTCATCTTTATTATACTTAATATAATAGTGCTTTAATTAGATTGTCGAGAAACCATACCCAATATGCTTAGTTTTAAAAGTAATTTATTAATAAATGGTACATTTTTCGAAAATACTTTTTAAATAAAAGTTGCTAGAAATTTGAATATCTTCAACTTTTATAAGAACCATTTTTCTCTAATTCATACCATATCCAAGATATTGAACTAGTAGTATCAAAAAAAAAAAACTATGTCCAAAAGGCCACATGCGTCTCTGTGAAACCACGTTGGTACCACGTGTTCTCTTATTCAGTAGATGAACGTAAATAGTAAATTTAAAAACACAGACTACTTTAATTCGAGGCGATTTAGATCGGATGGAATTCCATCCGATGCTAAAAACCCAAAAAATGAACATAAATTTAAGAACGAAATGTGCAATATAAATACGTAATTAAGAATTGTTATTGATTAAATAATTCGCTGTGAATTTTAATAAGTTTTGGTGTAGCAAATATCTGGAAAATATGTAATAAATAAAGGAATTACATTTTTATATAATATTTCCGAGGAAGTGCTACATTAAAACATATTCCGCATCTTTCAAACATCAAATTGTCATTAATCCGAAAGATGGAACAGTGACAATCAAAATAACATTTCAAACCGATGGAGTTATATCCGATCGAAGGCGCCTCATTGTGAAAATAGTATCTATGCTGACATGCGCAATAGACGTATTTGATAAACTGCGCAGTCCCTGTTGCATGCATTATTCTTTTAATTTTGACCAAAGAATTTAATAAACGGCGCAGTTTGTATACGTTTTTATATTTATTATATATATATATATATATATATATATATATATATATATATATATATAGAAATTATTGGCTAAATGTTAAGAGATATTTCTGGTTCCACTGTGTACAATCTATTTCCCTTATATATATATTCGTAAAAAGCAGAATATATTGAAAATAGTTTTCATCTGCAATTAACAGAAGCTTAACTCAACTGAGTAGATAATATAAATATAATGGGAAGTTAATGACATTTTTGGGAATAGGAGATATTTGTGGCGTCTAGCGAATTATATACACATTTATTTGTGTGTCTCCAACTCATTGAAGAACCAGTAAATTAATTAGAAATTATCAGTCATATAATGGGGTGTTTTCAAGGCTGATAAAAAATTACCAAACAAAAGACCTATACATTTTTTTTGCCTAAATGTATATATATATATATATATAAATATATATATATATATATATGAGCGCTAAAAATGTAAAACAATTCCAGTGTGACGTAGCAACGGCGGACCGCCCTCGGAAAGCGAGACAGTTCTAAACTGAGATAGAACTATCCAAGTGAAATGGGTATACATATATATATATATATATGAGACAAAAGATATACATGTAACAAGTAGTTGATAATTCAGTGTTGCCAAATTCAAAAAATCTATTTGTATTAAAATAATATTAACGAATCTGAAATGAATTTCAACAACAAACAAATTTAACAGTACATATCAAAGAATAAACGAATAATTACATAATAATAGACTCAATTACAATGGCACTAAAGGTGATAATCGATTACAACATCAATACATGTGTGCTTAATATTCGCAAGTGATTTTTGCATTGGTTAAACAGCACTACGGTAGTTCCCCTACTTTCTCAACCAACCGGCAACGTTACACCTATAACCTCGTTAATAATCAAAACGAAAATGAACAGACTAAATACTTATTCTCAATTTATAATAGTGCATCTCCTGTTAATACGTTCACTGCTGTGTCCACTACTATTGAGACACGGACACACATTTCGTATAAATAATCAGCAATTCTTAAATGATGGGTCGCTTAATTAGTAACAGGGATTTAATTTAATAAATATGGGTTACACCCCCCCCCCCATTTTAGGGTAGCAAGGTTCGAAAGTTTAATATTCATTAAAACCCTATGACAATGTTACGAGTGACTTTTAATATAAATTATTGTCAACTTGAAGAATTTAAAATTGAAAGACAAATAGATTTTTTCTATGAATTTGAATATTTTTGAGGAATTTTACACGGAAAAGAAATATTTGTAACAAGTTACATTAACCCATATAAACCTACTGTCCTTTTAAAAGGACAGGCACTATTTTTACTTTTCATTTATTATTAGTAGCATTTTATCCTATCGTCCTTTTAAAAGGACACTGTTTATCTTGAAAACTGTACATAATAAAAAAAAAACTACCCGTACGAATAATTAACTACATATAAAAAAAATTATTCTTTTAAATAAATAAATGTTTTAAGACTAAGACTTGGTTAAAAAAGTTTCTGTAATTGGTAACACTGTTTTTATTACTTATTGGCACGGTACGTGTTAAAAATACAAGTAGCAGCGCTACTGTAATTGAAGGGTACATAGCAATTTTTAACAAAACTGTTATTGCCTAATTTACATGATGCAATAAATTAAATAATAAATTTTGCTCCATTTATTATTATTTATAATATGAACAAATATTGTCAATTTATTCTTAAACAAAAATTGGTCTAAATAGAACAAGTTCTAATTTTCAACTATTTTCTAGGGATTTTCAGGGATTCGTTGACCTAATTTGTACATACACTAGTTTTCATTTTTTTTTAATAGCTAACTTTGTTATACATAATTTATGAAAATTTGATGTGTGTAAAACGAACAAAATATGTTTCTATTTGCCAATATATTTATTGCATCGTGTAAAACTGGAATATTAAGCATTTTATAGCAAACATAACCTAATTTCTAGTTTTGGCGGGAGCGTTATCAAATGATTCTAGTGCGATAATAATACTTCATGTGTATTATCTAATCAATTTTAACAGCGAAAACACATTTATGTGTATGCAAATGTGCCCACATTTGCAAATGTGAGGTTATGCAACTGCAAAGGTCACATAAGGGTCAAGAACCTTTAGGAAGACAAATGAGGTACTTACTAATTGTTTGTGCCGAAGAAGAATATACATTGGACTGCCACACTTTTCCTAGACGGTTTTCTAAGGTCTGGTGGTGGCTGAGCGACCTATTTAAAACAAAAAACAACAATTTACCCCCAAAATTCAAAACGTTTTTGTTTCAAATAACTATAGAAATTAAATGATTCGAACAGTTAACTCAGTGTAAAATACAATTAATGCAAATTAAAACGTAAAATGGAGACTAATCACAAATGTATTTAAGTCTTGTTGACGTTTCCAGTTACTTTTTCCCGCGGCACGCAAGCGCGTTAAATATGGAGGGAGAATAACGGTTATATACTTACTCTGCCGGGCCATGGGGGAAAACCTTTCATTTTCGCCCTAAAAATAAATTTAATTCTCAATTATAAACACACAACAACTCCCACATATAACCATAAAAATAATTTCCAATTAGAAATAATGCCTACCATACTAAATCATGAAGTTTATACGTGGTCGACATAACTACAGGTCACTCTAGCACAACAGAATTTCTCATACTGAATTTGTTTGGCTCCGCGTCGGCCCGTAGTGTTTCATAATTGTGTTTGGCGCATGCGCTCATAAATGTAAACACGTTCAAAAATTTTTACGTTTACCGTTAATAAAGCCTAATTTATGCTATCGTAACAATACATAAACACACAATTTATTGTCATTATTTAAACAGTAATTATTGTCATAGTTTGACAGATTAACAAACAAAAGATAACTGCCTTGTTGAAGTTTTGGTACTGGATCAAAGAGGACATAAACGCTAGTTTTACCAACTAGGACATCTCACGATTTAATAGTAAATTTACTACAGGAATCTACTAATACAAATTATTGGCGGGAATCGTAATGGCGGCAAGCTTCAAATTTAAAAGATAATATAGGAAATCTTTAGAAATAGGACCAGGAAATGCTTATATATTAAGAGTATCATTGTATATTTAAAAATGTAGTTACAGGATAATAAACAAAATTAATATCGATTTAATAGTAAATTTATTACAGGAATCTACTAGTACGAATTATTGGCGGGAATCGCAATGGCGGAAAGCTTCAAATTTAAAAGATAATATAGGAAATCTTTAGAAATAGGACCAGGAAATGCTTATATATTAAGAGTATCATTGTATATTTAAAAATGTAGTTACAGGATAATAAACAAAATTAATATATTAAATTAATAAATTAACTAACTAAATTAATAAATTAATATATTAACTACGTAAGAATTTACAAAACTGTGTTATTATTACACAATATCTCAGCTTGCCTCCGAAAACACTCATTGAACGGACAGAGCAAAAACATAACTTTGAAGTGAGACAAGCTGAGAATTTGTGTTAATAAAACAATAAAACTATTAAATTTACGATCACTGAACACTTTAGAGTCAAATCTATCGAATATAAAATTGTGAAACATTAAACTACTTGTATATGGTCTATTTTTGAAAATAATATTTAAACCCGAAGTGCAAGTTTACTCTATGCATTTTTTGTCCTTTCTCCAATATCACTAAAATGCACTTATGGCAAAAATAGTTATGTTCATAATGAAGGATATTAATATTTGGCAAATTTATGAAATGTATCGGTTACGAGAAAATTACTACGGAAAATTATAATAAATCGTATGAACTATGCCTGATAATATTTTGATAGGGAAACAAAATAGAGTTAAATAATTTAATATTTATCAGGAAAATTAGCAAAAAAAAAAAAAACATTTTAATACAAATATATTTAACGATTCTGATGCCACCAATTTAAAAATATAATAAATCGTATGAACTATGCCTGATAATATTTTGATAGGGAAACAAAATAGACTTAAATAATTTAATATTTATCAGGAAAATTAGCAAATCAAAAAATATAACATTTAAATACAGATATAATTAACGATTCTGATGCCACTAATTTATTTCACCAAAATAATAACTACATTGCGCAGAAACAAATATTAAACTTTACATAATTAATATATATATATAAATAAATATATCTTATTACATTATAATACAGACTTTTCGATTATTAATTAAAGTAGGTTGTAATTACGTTTATTATGCACATAAATGTAAAATACATTTAGTTTAGATATACAGATAGTTGATATGATGTATTTAATCTATAACAATAAAAATTATTAACAAATTGTACAATTATTTGTAAATATTTGCATACTTGCTTATGAAGATATTCTGTCTTGGATGCTTCGTTTGCCCCATAATCCCTTCAAATTGTTCCACGCGGGGTCTCTCTTACCCCAAGAACCTTAAAAACAAATATATATGTATAGTTTCCAGCAAACACAACGTAAAAATATGTATCTGATACATATTTATCTGAACTGTGTGCAATGTATTAGATATGTAATATATATACATGTGTGTATGCTGGGTTGCTGACCAAGTTTTCCTAAAATGAAATAACGATATTGTTGCTAAAGATTTAAACCAAATAAGTTCTACAAGTTATTCACATTTGTTCCCTGTATGAATTTAAATGAGGCATAGTATTGTTTATACTACAGCTTTATACTAAATATACCATAGAATGACAATTGTTAGTGTGATTACAAAGGCATTTTTAATTCATGTTTACAAGTTTTTTATAAATGGTTATAAGCTAGAAGAGGTTTATTGCATTTTAGTCAACCTCGGAAACTATTCCAGTCATGAGTGGCGCGTTTTCCCCAGGGAGTGTTCAATGAGCGCCATGTACGCTTTTCCTCGTCCATGTCGTCGAAGTCGGGTGCTGATTGGCCGGCAGGTCCATACTCGTCGTACTGTTGGGGCTCGTTGTTGTCGCTATTCTCCGGTAGAGTCCACTCATCATCAGGTGTCCAGCGTTTACCCCAACCGGCCTGCAACAAGCGATACATCAATGTTGCGCGGGTTACAATTTCAGCATTTAATTCAACTTTTGTGTCATGTGTGCTGCTGGAAGCATTGTTACATGCATCAAATGGTCCTAATTATTATAATAAAGTAGATTTATTTGTCTTAAAAGGAGTTTTTGTTAAATATAAGAAATGCAGAGTTCTTTAGTTTTAAATTAAGGTCGTAGATAGCAGCATGTATCACGTTTACAAAGAAATACATATTTTGCTAAATATCTCGGAAACGGTAATAGTTGTTGCAAAATATTGTTAATAATAAATGTTTAGATTGAAATTAACTATAACTTTTATTAATAACAATTGGCGGAAAATTGCTTTGTCTGTATTGTATGGTATGGTTAAAAATATAATTATATGCAAAAGTCATTTAAAACTAAATATATTAACAAAATGTTGATTAAATTAACTTAATCTTTACGAGTGGCGAAAGTGCTGTGAATTTAAAAATCTTCTTAATTAAAGTCAACAACGGTAAGACAAAGATTAAATTTTAATATTAATTATTTGTGCGTCTGTTTATATTTTATACTCATCCTAAAATACAACAAGGAATTTGCATAAATATACGTTTTACCTCATTATAAAACTATAACTATGTATTTTTCGCTCGTCACACGATAGTACAAAAGAGCTATAGTGTTTGGTCACTAAACGTTTACTTTTACTTCAATATTAAAAAAAAAAACACTTAATTGAATATACGGTGAGCTGAAGGCATTGGTGCTTGTATCTATGTTTGATTTAAATGCTGAAAATGTTTCAATTTCAACGTAATAAATAAATTTAAGGTAAGATTAAATGAATTTGTTAACTCTCGACGAGGTGAGATTTAATTTACTTATCTAATTAACTTTCTTAAATTGGTTTTAATGAAAAATCTTATATTTGACTTCTACATCTTTCCTGTATTTGTGGAAAAATATGAGAAAATCTGCAGGGACCCGCACTGGACTTTCTTGTACTTTTAATTAAGGAATATACATATTTAGTGGAATATTATTTTATTACGTAAAAATCCCTATACAATTTTTGTTTTAAATTTTGATAATAATTGATACTACGATTATTATTTTACATGCAGTTATTATGAAAAAGAAAAATTAAATTGATGATAGTTTCATGCCCCAAAATATTAAATTTTACATCTGCAATTTAAATATTTTATTTAAATAGCAGATGTTACTTTCTTACCCCGAATTTTATTAAATGTTAAATTATTAGTTTAAAAATAAAATTTATGCTAATTAAATTATTATTATAGTAAATATGTCGTGTTCGGAAATTTTTGCATTAAAAGATGTTATTTCGTAAGGAGTACAAAATCATAATTTTATATTTTAAAATTACAATGAAAATTTAAGTGATATATATTTATTTTACGTTGATTATTAAATTGTGATTTGTAAATTTCCTTAATTTCACACACTTTGCATTCTAAATAGGAAACTATATTAAAATTTACATATTTAATATAAAATTTATATATTTTAAATATAGATTCAAATTGTAAATCTTTTAAACAATTATATGGCAATATAAATAATAATTAGTTTAAATAAATTTAAATTTTGCATCAGGAGACGTAACCTTTGTGCCCGTATTTAACTGAATTATATATTAAAATTATTGTTTGTAATATCCACACATAAGAAATAGGAACAAGGAATTAAATTGTTAAATTAACAATAATTTGTAAATGTCGCTCTTAGAAAATTTAGTACTAGGACTAGGAGATGTAACTTTTGTGCTCCAAATAGCCAATTGTATTATATATTAAATACAGTATAAAATATAGGTATATATTATAAATGAGTATATTAAATTATAATTCCTAACTTTAACGATTTCAAATACTTTTCTTCAAAGACGAGAATCAAGGAATTTACGAATGATGTGCGTAAAGGAAGAAGGAAGAAAATGAATGCGAAAAACATATAATTCGCTCTTTGAACTGTTACAAACAATAAAAAGATATAACATTCTTTTAGATGATCTTTTTACTTCAATCTCCCTTTTGTTTTACGTTTAAATTCATCTGCATTTTATAGGATTTTTAATTTTATTTCAAAGTGTCCTCTCGGCGCTTAATATAAAACAGATTCTAATTTGATTATATCTAATATTTTTTTTACTTTTTCATTTGATACAATTTAAATGTATATTGATCCTTATTAGCTACATTAAAATAAGAAAGCGGAATTTTCATTTAATTTATATTGAACTGTTCTGTATATGATATGGGCACATGGTGCCTACAAGATAACTTAGTTTATAATATTAAAGAAAAATATTTGAATATTCATCAGTGGGATATCGGTTGATTGAATTTTTTGGCCAATGAAATATTAATTAGAATTTTTTACGTGTACCGGAATTTTTATTTATCTTTATCCAACGTTAAAGTGATTTTAACTTTTATCAAACGAAATTAGGGTAAATAAATGTGTTCACCGATATACAGAATAAGTTATTCAGCGAGTTCTTGCATCAATAAATATATTTAAGAACTTTATTTGGCGTATATAAAATAGGCTTCAAAGTACCAATGATCAAACAAGGTTATATTCTACTAATTTCGAGTTTACATACAACTTTATTAATATAATTTTTTGATCAATAAAGAAAATTTTTGGGTTTATGAAATGCCTGACTTCAAAAACTTCAAATTTAATACTTGTATATTGTCGAACTATGACATATTGTTTTTGAAAAGAATATTCAAACCGTACGCATGTTTATTCCTATGCATTTTTATTCTATCTACAATATCACTAGAACGACTGTACTAATAGCAAAAATAGTTATGTTCATAATTAAAGATATTCATATTTCACACAACTTTTGTTTGAAAGGTTTCTTTATAAAATGTACCAATAATGAAAAAACCGCTATGGAAAATCTTATAATTCTTTTTATATTCTTTTTATAGTGCATGTTTATTCTATGCATTTTTTGTTCTATCTCGAATTTCACTAGAACGGCTGCACTTATGGCAAAAATAGTTATGTTCATAATGAAAGATATTCATATTTCACACAACTTTTGTTTGAAAAGTTTCTGTATAAAATGTACCAGTTACGAGAAAACCGCTATGGAAAATCTTAAAATTCTTTTTATATTCTTTTTATAATGCATGTTTATTCTATGCATTTTTTGTTCTATCTCCAATATCACTAGAACGGCTGCACTAATGGTAAAAATAGTTTGGTTCATAATAAAAGATATTCATATTTCACACAACTTTTGTCTGAAAAGTATCTTTATAAAATATACCAGTTACGAGAAAACCGCTATGGAAAATCTTAAAATTGTTTTTATATTCTTTTTATAGTGCATGTTTATTCTATGCATTTTTTGTTCTATCTCGAATTTCACTAGAACGGCTGCACTTATAGCAAAAATAGTTATGTTCATAATGAAAGATATTCATATTTCACACAACTTTTGTTTGAAAATTTTCTTTATAAAATGTACCAATTACGAGAAAACCGCTATGGAAAAAAAAATTAAATTGTGGATGAGATTTGATATTTTGAATATTACCGTATGGCAAGCTGAATACATTGGTGTTTACACCTATGCTTGTACAAATGCTTGTTAATGTAAAGTAACATGTGTTTGAGGTAAAAATTCATTAAAATTGTTGATATAATGTTGAATGTGTGAAATTTGATTAAATTTGGTGAAAATATGCTGTAATTTGTGAAGGTAATGTGTAAATCCGGAATATTAGTGACATACAACATACTTGGAATTTTTGCCATGCCCGCTTGTCGTTGGCATAGGAGTCAGCGAGGCGTTTGCCCCAGCCGGCGCCCTGCAGATTCCGCCAGGCCCGCTTGCCCCAGCCCATGCTTTGCGGCATGTTGTTCCACGCACGTTTCACCATTGTCATATCACCGCCATCCATCTGAAACACCAACCACATCAAATACAAACATCCTAAAGTATGTTATTACTTTCTTATACGCTGTAATAATTAAGAGACTATTTTCGCTTATATCAGCTCACTCTCTTATTGTAATTAAATAAATATATTTATATTCTTGGATTACCCTTAATTGAGTTAAAATTTTCTGGATTATTTTTATTTGTATCCACCGTGTAAACAAAATAAATAAAATAAATATGTTCCTGCCATATGTAAACAGATCAACGAAATGAAATGAATGCAAATTGGTAATAGCAGCTTGATTCGGTTCGGTTCGGTTCGGTTCACTGTATGTGAACAACCAACAAGTCGATGATGTGTGATGTCAAATAATCCATTATTGTGTGAAACCGATTTAGCACTTTAATTAAAACGATGCTTGTTTATAAATGGAAAATAACACCATTTTACCATCAACCTATTAATTCCGCACATATATACACTGATATGAGTAAATACATACACATCTGGAGTGGCATTCACTCGACTTATATTTACTTTTCATATTTCGCATTGAATTTATGTTGTGTCTGTCAGCCAAAACTATCGAACGTCATTCTATCGCCAATATCACTACAACGGCTGCACTTATGGCAAAAATAGTTATGTTCATAATGAATGATTAATATTTCACACAACTTTTATTTGAAAAGTTTTTTTTATAAAATGTACCAATTACGAGAAAACTGCTGTGGAAAATCTTAAAATTATTTTTATATTCAATTCATAGTGCATGTTTATTCTGTGCATTTTTTGTTCTATCTCCATTATCACTAGAACGGCTGCACTTATGGCAAAAATAGTTATGTCCATAATGAAAGATATTCATATTTCACACAACTTTTGTTTGAAAAGTTTCTTTATAAAATTTACCAGTTACAAGAAAACTGCTATAGAAAATCTTAAATTGCTTATTTATGTTACTATGTATGTGGATTATATGTAATAAATCGCCTCACAATATTTTGACAGGGAAACCAAATAGAATTAAAATAATTTGATATTTGTTATTTGACATCATGGACATGTGTTTCGAACGTATTGGTTATTGAAAATAAATATTGATAATCAGTACATATTTATTATTATAATTGAATATATTGATGTGAATATTAAAGAAACAATCTATATTTTATATTGAAGAAACAGTATTGTATTGGTTTAGCAGTTTGTTTGGTATATATCTAGTAAAAACTACGCATAAACCAAGTTTTTATATAACAAATATAATTAATTCTATAATATTTTTCATTTACGCAGTACTTATATTAAAATAAAAATTAGTGCATATTGGTTGCACGGTTCTACATAAAGTAAATACGAAATATAAAAGTCAACATATTTGTAATTATGTTTTTAAAAATGATGATTACATAGTTTTTTTTTTAACTTTGTAGTTACGAAGTGAAATAAACAACTAACTCTAGTATACAAAGCAACGAGTTGCACTTGATGTTGAAATGTGACGCACTCTTGAATTCTTGCTTTGTGTCATAGTTGCTACTCTTATTAAAATATTCAAGTGTTTCTTTAAGCCTTACACCTAGTATAGGACTTGTGCTATATTTAATTTTCTTGTCAATAAAACTAACATAAATGAAGCATGAATACTTTACCTGCAGATTTCCTTCGTCATGTGATTTAACAGCCATACTATGATCAGTCTCTGACGTGTCTGAAGCGCATGCGCAGTAGCATGTTACGATTGCAGCCCAGACTAGCCCCCCAGCTAGTGCCTTCATAGCGTGCTGCATTCTAAAACAGAAAAATATAAATAATATATTCTTTTATATCTGGAAAATAATATGCTGTTTTATTTTATAAAAGAAGAGATTTATTTCTGTGTAAGGGCATAATAAAACATCTGATTAAAACTGTCTAGTCTTTACAAAGGAAAACATAAAATCATAATGAAATAATACAGGATAATATATAAATATTTTTCGTGGTTGCTACTATGAAAGAAACTTAATAGTATAAGCATTTATTTAACAGAATACGAGGTCTGTTTTATATCCAACAGCGGGGGTCGCCAATCTTTTTATTATCGAAGGCTACATTCTTTAATTCTTATATATATATATATATAAACAAAATTATTGTACGTTTGTTTTACATTTTGACAAATCACGCGACTGAAGCGACCCAAGGCGTACCTTTGCTCTCCAAGTAAATAAATATACTGTTGTCGCGCGACTGAAGCGTCTGGGGCTACTCTACTGTTACATGGAGCAGTCTAGTCGCGGGAGTCGCGCGACAACAACGTTATATCATTGCAACATTTATGAAAAATGAATGATTCACGTTTATGTGAATTGGTAGCACAGTATATTCAAAAAATCGCTTTATCTGTCAATAAATGTCTTTCTATTAAAATTTTCTGGAAGTCCCTCTGATTCTCTAGCAGTGAAAAATCACTAGGACTGTTTTTCCATGACTTTAATAACAGCAGTTACTTGTACTCTTCTTCTTCCTCTTCATCAATATAATAAACATGTGAAAACAAACAAAAAGTCGCACGACCCAAGTCACTTCAGTCGCTTGATTGGCACTCGACCTTTAGACTTCAACCAAGACTATATATGATATTTTTATGTGATAAAAGAAAATTAAATATAACACAATTATGCATAATGGCATAGTATAAATTTTCATTTTAAACAAGCAATATTGATTAAATTTAACATCGTCAAGATATTACTTAACACATACATCTAGACAATATTGAAACTTAAGGGATAACTAGCAAATTAATGTTTAATCCTATATAAGGCAAACTTAATTGGCTCTTATTGTGTAATCTCACAAGATTCATTCGATATTACTGAATGATTATTATCTATTGTTGAAGTTCTCTTGGCGTATTAATGTAGGTAGCAACTTAATACATAAGATTTTCATGATAAAAAGGTACTAGTAGATTAGATACTATTTAAAACTTGCTATATATGTCATCAAATTATTTGGGAATTGTAAATTAGAGCAATGCATTTGGCAATAAAGTTTATAGAGTTTAAACTCTAAATTTGAACGCTATAAACATTTATTTATAATCAGTTCTTCACAACTTAATTCTTTTTAGTTTTTAAGTACTGCGGTTCACCCATAAGGATTCAAAATGGTGATAATTTAACGCAGCTTTAAGGACGTTTTGGCTGCCACTCTGTGGTGGATACGTGAACTATATTAAGGTACTGGAACTAACTTAGATGCTATTACTAGCGCTCAAGTAGCTATATACCATGATATAAAGTTACACATATATACGTGTTTAGCTAACAGCGTTGATTTCAATTTGTTCACGGTGTGCAAACAAGGTGTAATTAAGTGAATTTGGCGCACCACAAACTGCCAGCTTCCGTGCAACACCTACCACCGACATGACAAGTACACCTTGTATTTAATTTAGTTATAAACATCAAATTAAATTTGGTCAACTTAAGCTAATCACATTATTTTAATGACTAGTTCATGAGGCTGTCGCTTACCGAAGTTTCATTTCGATTAGTAACTACATTATTTTTAGCAATATTTATTTATACATCAGTGGTTAAAAATGTTTGCTATATAAATAAAAATAATTTTAAGTAAAATATACTGATGGCATTGGTGCCTGTACCTTTGTTTGTTTTCCTTTACTAAAGCTCCATTCTAGCGAGTTAATTACTAATTAAGATTAAAAATTACAAATAACAACATAAATAAATACATAGCATCAAATTTAATTAACAAAAAAAATTGCTGTGAACGCCAGCATTGTTTGTCATGAAACAAACTGGGTTATTCATTGCAATTTATAATCTTAATTACTAATTGGCTCACTGCGAATGGACCATTAGTTTTACTATATTTTTCACATAGCATCAGGTTAGTGTGAATTAGAAAAATTATATTATATACATCAGAAATTCTTAACGTCCGTATAGACTATTATGTTATATTCTTTACAACTGTCTTATCCATGCTATTTTTTGTCACCATTATTTGGATATCCAGCGAATTCTTTAGAAAATGACAGAAGAACACTTATTTTTGCGTTTTGTTCTGAGAATTGAAGTTCGTTTTGTCTGAGAATTTAAGTTGTACACAAAAGTATCGATTTATAGACGTTGCTAATTGTTTAAAAGCTACATAATAATAAACAATTGCCCGTAATTAAATTGTCAAACGCAAGATATAATTGCTTCTATTGCAATGAAGTGACAATAATCCTGGAATTATTGTTATTGCCAGATACGATTTAATTATGGTTCCGATTTACAAAGCTTGACTAAGAATAGAGAAATACTAATGTGTGCAACTGAGAAACTCTCCAACACACGGTACACAACGTATAATGCTCCAAGGGCACGCCACTGCAGGTTTTTTTAAACTTCAAAATTAATTTCTTGTTTAATATGAAAGGAAGAATAGGAGTCTCTACTTTTAAAGAAACTAATATCATATTGCCAGTTTAGCATCTACTGCAAACATAGGATATGATGACTTTGAGCCGTCCTTTGTGTGCGAAAGGATTAATTCAAAATGAAACTGAATTGCTATAACCGATAGATCGTCATATATTCTTTTGAAGAAAATATCTTAGCTCCTCGCAAAATTTCAAATAATAAACCCTGAATTTAAATGTCTATAATAATTTATTCTGGTTATTAAAAATTTGCTTTGCACAGCATATGCAGTTGCTAGACATTTTAATATCTTTTATAAAAATCTGTAAAGGCCGCCACTCGACATTCTTATACTTAGTTTTCATAATTTATATAGTGATTTAAATTCATTCTACCCTTGAAACCATGAAATATAACATGGCTATTTTAATAACGATTTGTCTGTAAATGGTAAATTTTTTTAAAAAACTTTTCAAACAAAAGTTATTAGAAATTTTAATATCTTTAACTTTTATACAATTCACTTTTTCTCTTACTCATGTCGTTTGCGAGATATATAAAAAGTAACGCGAGTAAAAATGCACTTCCAGTTGAAATAACCTCTTTAAAATTAAGAACCTTTTTTCCTAAATTCAAATCATTATATTTTTATGTTCAACAGTATAGGCTGTACACACATACACAAATACAAAAAAAAAAATCAAACCAAAGTTACTAAAATTTTTATATCTTTTACTTTTATACAATACACTTTTCCATAAATCGTATCCTTTTCAAGATGAAGATGATTAATATCCTATTCAAAATAGCAGGTCATTTTTCGAGGTATATACAAATCTTAAATTAATAACACCATACACACACACAGACACACACATACAGATGACAATAGCTCAAAATGCATGAATCCTTAAAATGAATATTCTTAATATTATATGGGCGTCGATTTTTATTTTATCACAAAACTTTCTTTCATTTATAAGGTATAAGAAAGTAGAAATGCAAGACGATAATTTATAGTATAAAGTTTCATATTCCTATAATATGAGATCTACCATTAATTCGTCATAATATATGTCATATTTTCCGGCATAAATATTTAACTGTCTTGTCGTAAATGAAAATTAGCCCATGCAGCGTACAAGATAAATTGTAGTCAATTCTCCAATTTAACTCGAGCGACGCCACAGCAAATTAAATACGCATGTTGCTGCTATGATGTGTTGGCGCTGCATGCGCCAGCTCCTCTTTATTTATTTATTTATTTATTTTACTCTTATTTCTGGTGCGGGCCCATTTTTTATTCACCGCTCGTAACGCGATATCTTTCGTAACTTATTTCTCTTCTAAACATATTTTCTAACTAATTTATTAGTTTTTTACTCCTCTTTTCCGCAAGTACTAATTTATGGTTCTGTTTGCGAGATTAAAGTTTTTGCGTACGTTTCTGTTGACTTTTTAATTTTTACTTCCATATACGAACGTATTCGTATGTAATCATGAAACATTTGAGCGAAAATGCACGTTTTCAACCTCCCTAATTAATATTTTCAGATTGACATCATTGTATGTATTCACTCATAAGTTTAATATTGGATGAATTGTACCTCTGGGATGACTTTCAAAAGTTTTTTAATATTACTCAATTTATTCATTATTAATAAGTTAGTCTATTTAATACTACTACATTATTTATTTGAGGTTTCTGTCTTTATTATAAATTAATTTAATTTATCAGTAATACATTGAATACAAAAAATATTATAAATTAATTTAATTTATCAGTAATAGATTGAATACAAAAAATACAAGGTGCACAATAAGATCTATTTATATTAAAGAAAGCTTATTCGGGGCTAGCAAATATAACATTTATTTAATATAACTTTACATTAATTTGGCTGTATTCAAATATGGGATTTATTTAATAGTAGTAAACCTTAGTGTATATATTGTTAGTGAAAATAATCAGCTACTTCAAAATAATTTCTTTCTCGCTAAAAACAATATTTGTAAACCAATTTTGTGCACTTTTCACGTAAGATAATACAGTACGATTATCGTTTTGGTATATTTCCTGTAGCATTTCTAAATAAAAGTATTCGATGTGGCAGCCATATCTCTAGAGATTTGCCGGATCTAAATGGCATATTGACTTCACATACCGAGAGCCGTTACAGGCAGGACCAGACTTGTTCGTGGCAACCGTGTTAAATGACCTCCCTACTCCTGCCAATGACAAATACCCTCCCGCACAAATCCCTGCTCGGTGCGATGATTCCGCCGGACTGTCCGCATCATCATTTTACCCGGAAATCCCCCGGTCACATAACCTCTAAATCCTGCCAGCTTTTCTTATTTTTCTTCTTTATTTTGTGCAGTAATAAAATGCAAACAATCGGTTTTGAATAACTTGGAAATTCACAGCGAAGCATCATTTTTCACTTTTAAATTTACACAATCATAAAATCTTCCTCTTAAACAATGGATTTATTTGCATGGCTAAATAAAATCAATACAACTGTCCTACAACATTTGTAAAAAATTATTCATTATGGAACCAGAGAATTGTCTAATGGTGCAATTCTGAGCAAATTTATGCATCTATAAGTACAATTCGTAAAATATTGATAATGTAATATATATTTTAATTGAATTGCAAATCATTTCTAAACTGATTCTTTAAGATATATCGAACATAATACATGATATGTGTAATTCATATTACTAAAATATGTCTCCATTAAAGAACTACAGCTTTTTCAAAATCTTACTGATTCTCCTTATAGACCTATAGACTGGCTCAGAATCGTACCATAAGTTATAGTAAATTACTGAAACCGGCATGTTTCAAAATGTTTACTCAAAAATGTAACAATATTCTTGAGAGTCTGAAATATCGAAAAGTATGTATTTAGTGAACCAGTATAATGGAAGTCGTAGCAAAAACTGTGTTGTAATCGATACTTTTCTTAAACAATGCCTAAATAGATACAATACGTTATGTGATATCGATAAAAGGTACTCATCTAACATATGTCACCATACAAAATGTGGTGAGTTGACAAAAGATTTCGGAAGATATTTCTTTTTATGAAAGACATCGTAAGTAAAATAAATATAGAGGAACATCCTAAATAGATTCATTGGAAACTGTATAGGTATTTGTATAAATATTATATATAGGAAGTATTATGGATATTAGGGTTGCTTTATTCTATGTCCATGAAGTAAACACCAGGCCATTAAGGATGCTCTGATAATCCTTGTTGGAACAGGTCGTTTGACGTGAAGTACCTTTTTCTTTGAATCACAGTTAGAGGAATCAACACGACACACACACACACGCATTCAAACAAATTGACGTTCATAAAAACAAAGCCTTCACATATACTATGCGTTCTTATCTCCGCAAGTTTCTTTGCCTATTTGCTAAATATGTCAAGTGATTCCGAATCACTTTAGCGGAAGAAACTTGATGTTGTCCCAAAAACATTAGTGAGCTAATGTAGTGTCTAGTGTAAACTTATTGAAATGTACGCAAATGTCACAGGGTGTGGTTTGTGTTGTCAAATTATCAGAATTCGTATTTTACCTTATATAGAATTTTATTTTCCGTGATACAAAATGCAAGTTTTGATTACATTAGCAATGCTAAACTCGACAATATTGTCATAAGTAATAAAAAAATGACATGTAAGAAAGTAAAAATCATTGTGAAGCCTATAGGTGTACATCCTAAGACGGAGGTGCCTGTAGGGTGGCGTGAATGAGACAAAAACAATGTTTACAACAATGTGTAGGCGCATCAAGAAAATTAATCAAACAATCAACTAATTAAAAACATATTAAGCACGCGCGATATATTGAAGCAGCGCAGAATGTCGCCCTAGGTAAATCACTGTACCAAAATAATTGATTGTGATCCGTGGTGTGTCGAAGTAATGGTATTCATTATTCACTTTGCGTCGGGAAAAATGTTCGATGTAGCTATCGTCTAATTTATGCCATGTCTTGCTTTCGTAAGCCAAGAACGGTGCACAATGAGAAAAAGAAATGATCCCGGTTATAAATTCGGCAAACAAACAGCGTATATACGCTACTAACGCTTGCGTGTAGCTCAACGTTTGCACCCAGACATTTTATCTGAAGGAATATGATTTATACGATAAATATTTTATCTGTTAAGTAAATTATTTTTTTCGAATGTGTATATTTAAAAAAATGAAAATATTGTTTATTAATTTATACACAATACTATTTGTTTGTCTGACTGTCTGTCTGTATATACATATATATACACCCATATATGTGTTTGTGATATATATATACATATATATATATATATATATATATATATATATATATATATATATAAACATCGCCTTGACATTTCACATGACAATTGATGCTCCAATTTCGCATAACATATAATTTAAATTACTTGAATAATTCAATACAAACTAACTTTGATACACGTACATTAGAAAACGAACAAGCATTTTAAAATCAATATAATTAAAAATCAATATAATAGCCCCTACTTATAGTAAATTAACTTCGCTTCCTTAACTAACAAAAATAATGGTTTGTGTGGGTTTTATGAATATTGTCAGACCGAATAAAAATATTTGAACTTAACAGCAATATACCATGAACTCGATTACATTATTTAGGTTCATCCAATAACAACCAGGCGAGACACAATTGTACACCGTCAGGTGCTCCTGATCTAAGGACTTTAGGGTCAAAGTGTGAACACGCGCCCTCACATAGTAAGTCACAGAAGAATACAGGAGTTCAGTCTACCGTATAGGACTTGACAAAAATAATTAGTTTTATTTATTTTTTCCTTTACTGGTAAGAAAATAATCCTACTGTACTCAAGAATTTTCTTTGAAATATTTCATTTGATTAAATATGATTTCTCTTATATTTATATATGTACCTATGTATATAGATAAATAAATATATATATTTCGTTTACATTACAAATAAATATGTACCATTCAATCAACATATAGGGGGCGTTTTCACCACCCGCTTTAACTTTTTAAAACATCAAAGAAATTATTGAAATATTTCTATTTACATTCCTATGAAAAAAAAAATATTTTAAATGCCAAATATTTATTCTAAATCTACTAAATTATGCGATCTTATTTACATCTAGTTCCATTCTATACAATACAATTCCAAAACTGCCAAAACCATTGCTTTATTCATTTCAATTAAAACTACTAAGCTAATTATATGTAATTACTCAGACCCGTGTTTGTATCTATGCGAAACATTATTAATATAATATCAGAATGTATATGATATGGGTACATGGTGTCCACGGGTGCTTCTTGTTATAAATATTAATAACTACAGGTGTAGCCGTAGGCACCATGTGCCCATATCTTATATAGAGAACAGTAACTACACAATACATTGTGTGATTTTTATTTGATATAATAATATCGAATTCAACAGATTCTATTTGGACATAAAATCTAGTAATAAAATTCTGTTTACACTTATTGAAGTTGATCGAACTTCGTGAGAGATCATAAAATTGTATATCCGCTAAAGATATATATTTTTCGCACGCAACGATTTCAAAATATGATTTTGTTCGATTCTTACTTCTCGACTTCCTGATTAAAAATAATTGATATATATATATATATATATATATATATATATATATATATATATATATATATATGTATCCAAGGGAAACTTTGGTATATACTATAAGTTTACTGTCAGTTGCAAGAAGTTCCAACATGTTTCTGTGATATTCGACAATCAGCAAAAGAAATATATATATATATATATACATATATATATATATATATATATATATATATATATATATATATATATATATATATATATATATATATATATTACTAACTTTGCTTTACACAACAATAAATTAGACTACTAGTTGTATACGGAGCTTTCGCAGTTCTGGAAACTTAAGCGAACAAACCGAAAATTCACTTACACATCTGTTACCAACCTGAGAAACCAACAATTCTGCACGTTTTACCTTGGATTAAATTATAAAAGTTATGCTACTGCAAATAATACACACACAACCAATTTGTGGCCACACCACAACCATACTATATTGCGGCAAAAATTTCCACAACTTCCACACTATATAAAGTGTATTATATATATTTGATTTCTCGCTTGAAAATAATTTTAAAACTTTTTATTCAATATTATATTTACTACTAAGACGAAGTCTAAAAGCAAGGATTGTAGTCATACACATTGGCGAACTTAATATTTTAACGGAAATGCAAAATTTTCTTATTTTCGAAATATATATATATATATATATATATATATATGTGTGTGGGTGAGTGTTCTACAGCAAGATCAAATTATCTAGATATGTAACCTAGAAATAAACTTTTGATAATAAAATCCAAGCTGATATTAATCGTTTACTCATGATACTATTTTACTATCTCAAAAATGGTCCTAACAAAAATCAAGTGTGCAGGGAGTAATGATAATTTTATTTAGTAATAAATTTGCCAAAAATAATGATTTAGAATGTTTATCTATTTTGATTAAAAATAAAATTCAATTTATTTCCAATATTGTCTCTTATATACACGTAATTCCCAGTGGAATTGAAGAGGGATGATTGGCGAGAATATCTTTTGTTTTTAACCATCAAACTAGCGCTGAAACAACAATATATTCGTTCACGATTACAATGACCTTTGGACCCCGACCCGACAATGTTGGCGACCCTGTCGGTGGTCAGTTCTATAACACCGCTCTCAACTGTGATTCCATTTAAGCGACATTGTTAAAAACCATAACCCACCGGCGACCAATCAAACTCTGTGCGAGTAAAATACACAACTTAGAAAAACTACCCATACATGAATTAGGCATAAATAATAATAAATATCAATTTACCGTATATTAAAATATCCTATTATCTACAAATAAATTTGTTTCTTTTGATAGCTAATATGAATACGGTATGTATATAGGTTCGTATATGTATAGGGGTAGATCTCGAAAGTTTTGAATTGAAACACGAAGAAAGTTCGCTAGCGGTCACACTGCACGCAAGTAAACAAAACAGAGAGAGATAAACGAAAACTTATTGATTAGTACCGCATCAACTTCACTGTTTTTCATAAATAGTTAAAATTAGTTCATGTAAAATTATTTACTATGTTGGTAGGTAAATTCATAACAGAAAATATACGTCCTAAGATCTACGTAACATACCGAATTATCATTTTGACTTTAGAAATTACAATTAATAATCCAGTTTGTTTTATGGCAATCAATGCGAGTGTTCACATCAACAAAATGTATAATTAATTATAAATATATGACGCATTATTTATTACAAAACCGAGCTATAAACGAATTAGATTATTAATTGTAATTACAAATTGATTTATTGTAGAAAATTGTTGCTATTTACAAAGAAACAAAATCTACACACACACACATATACACCTATATTTTATTTTTCTTATTTATGTAAGCTTACTAGATTTAACGTCTTTTAACTTTCCCTACATAATTTTCCATTATGTATCATAAAACTTACGGAAAATTCCTTTTTAATTAAAAATATTATTTGCAACTATAGCATATTACATGCTATAACAGCGAAAGTCGGATTATCTTGTGCACCATAACTCTTGTAAGATCATTTTATATAACGAATAATAACCGCCAATGCTTCCACCTAAGTGAAAAATGAACAGGCAAAATTGTGTATACAACGCGTAGAAAGTAAAATAAAAGTTATGTAAACGACACCTTTAAGACTAGTCACATGTTTAATTATTTATTTAATTATAGAATGTATCAATATGTTTGCTTGTTCACAGATAATATTTAAGTAACGTAAATTGGCTGCAGATAATAAAATTGCAATCTGATTTAAGGTGTGCCAGCGGCTATCAATCTCCCACAGAAGACATATTGATATATTGCGTTAGAGTAAGAAAGAATGTACATATAAGAAGAAAGAGAAGGTAAATGGATCGGTCAACAAGCAAGGATTGTGTTGTGTGTACACATCAAGTCAACGGGAAACAGAAAAATCACTTGAGCAATTTCAAAGTTCGAAAGCTGGTGAATTGTGATTGAGCGTTAACTGGCTTCAATTGTTTCAAATGTCTTTTTGTTGTTAGTTGTTCTCAATAGTTTTATAATCCATTTTAGTGCAAATTGCTCGATTTTATTTACGCTGTCATGTGTGGCCAATTGCCTCCACGTTAGATGTGAACGCTTGAGTTTAATTTGGTGATATGAAGTGTAATAAAGTTAGCAATGACAATAATTCACAAAGTTTAATATCTATTCTATATGAAACTATAGTGTGACATATATAAATATATATATATATATATATATATATATATATATATATATATATATATATATATACTATATACAATACAATGATATATATGTATATTATTCTCGTTTTCGCCGTGGAATATTAACGAAAATTCCAGTCAGCTGGAACCTAACTTTACGGCGATAAAATGAACGGTGAAGTTTTAGTATTATATATATATATATATATATATATATATATATATATATATATATATATATATATATATATATTTCGAATACAATTATAAGCTAGCCAATAGTAAGCGAAATATATTTTCAAGTTGTACCGAACTTTATTTTCTTAAACTTTATTATTCATTTTACAGATTATTGGTTGGCAGTATTGCGTTGCGCATAACCTCCTCTTTAACCACATGTTCTTAGATTGTTAATATCTCGTTTAGTTTTCGTGATATTGTTATTTGAGTGCAACGTGATTAAGTGTGAGTGCCCGGGGCATATACCAGTCTTAAGTTTTATGTTTCATAATTTTGCTTACATCAATTTTGGCTCTAGAACTAGAGCGTTCACACTCACACAGACATACATACACAAACAGATGTTAATGCGAAAATAATCAGATTCAATTCAAGGATAATAAAAACGTGTATTTTCATTAAAATCTCGATTGAATACTTTCTTCATTCGACTATGTTTATAATTTCACTATCTAGTTAATACAATACTGCTTTATTTTGTTTTAAATCCATGCTAGATTACCGAGAAACAATGTATATCCAAATACACCAGTTAAAATTTGGGAGCCCGTTGCTTAAGAGCGCCTTAGACTGTGTTAGTTTATATTCTGCTACCACGTAGCAGCACCAGCAAAGCTATGACCATGGCCATACGGATAATTACTGCACAGATTGTCAAATAAGATTAGAAGGAGGAGTAAACGAATTTGTAAATTGTGGAAGGAGTATTGGTCGCTGTTGCTACGCAGTGTTAAACGGTACCCTAACGTAACGTTAACCGTTAACGTACGGTTTAAGGACAAAACGGCTGAATTGATTAAGTAGTGAATAGAGTATATTTAGCAGGAACAGTTAAGATATTCAGGGAAGATTAAGCGACATTTCTATAGTTGTTCAATAGATTTATTGTCGCTTGCTCATGGATATTTTAAATATTTTCTATTAACAAAAGCTCAAACTAATTTATTTTACTTTAAACGTCAATAAATTGTTAGTGGAAACCTGTTAATTATAAATTCGAATTATAATTCTTTGAATTGAAATCATTTTATGAAAAATGTCCGGCATTGTTATTAATTAAATTACCGCTGTATATTTTATAATTGAATTATGAATATTGATTGAAATTAATTGAAAATTAATATAAATATTTATCGATTAATTAACCATTGTTATGGTAATATGAATAAAACAACGAAAAATATTATACAATTGTTTTATTGGTATGTAAAATATAATAATTCAAATAAATTGCATTTAAATACATATTTTTTTGTAAATAAAATAAGTTTCTTAGGTTTTATGTATAAAAGAAAAAATTGGGACCTTGGAAAAATTCGTTTTGAGGGTTTCTGAATAAATGTTTACTATTTTCCCAATGAAATGTGTGAACGTGAAATTGAAATGATTTTAAAGTTCGTTATTTGCTTTAAATTAGTTAACGTTTCAGTGGTTACCACCTAAATTGACTTTGTTTGAAAGCGCACGTGGTTAGTTCTAAATTACAACTTGACAATTCGTTGAGTGAAGTTAGTTTTGTGATGGTTTTATAAAACAATTATTCGAAATACCACAAATAGATATAAATGAGCAAGGAATTGTTTTCTTACTAAATTACAACTGAACATGATAATGAAAATTAACTTAAAACCAAATTTACTACAGGTATTAATAGAAAGAAATATGTACCACTGATTGTGTTTAATTAAGAAAATCTATTAACAAAATACGTACGTTATGCTAAAGATTTTAGGGTAATAAACTCCTGACCGATTTTCTGTAAGAGCTTAAAGAAATATAATATTTGAGTGCAATAGCGAGGTGAACAAACAAACTCGGATAAGAGTGAATGGTATCACAATACATTTGGTACAGCGTTAAGTTAGCCAGCTTCAGGATCTGGTCGATTTGGCAACGCTTGATAAGCTTTTATTTGTGTAGCAAATGTAGTGACATATGAGTAGAACCTGTGTGTGTATGTTGAAAATTGGACGTTTGCCTTATGGATATTTTATAGCGCGATCGATCGAATTTTTCAGTTAAAAAAGATTTTGCTATTTTCCCTTGATGTGGAACGAAATATTAATAATTCTGTCCTGTCTGCTACATATATTATACTGTTGCAAAGATATATAGCATATATATATACATATATATATATATATATATATATATATATATATATATATATATATATATATATATATATATATGTATATATTGTTTCACTGCTGTAATTGGTACAAATTGCTGGGAATTACAATATCTTTCAACTATTATGAGAATATAAATGAAAACTAAGTCGAGTGAAGGGTACTCCAGGTTTCTCTTTACCGTGAATATAATTAAATACTGTATATTATCCATAACTGGATATAATATGTTACTATATTCTACTATATATATATTTCAAGAAAAGCATTTGATTATTTTAAGATATTTGCGTTAAATTCATAAATAAATTAATATATAATCCATAAAAACATCTGTGGCATATAATAAAAAGCACATATGTCGGCTTAAACATTATCACTAAACCTATATAATTATTTTTATATCATCTGATAAAATTTGGTGATATTTGGTAATAAAACACATTTTTTGACGTCCTCAAACTCCCATATTTAAATGTGATTTCTAGAAATTCTAAAATAGTCTACAGTATTTAATAACGTACACGAAAAATTGCTTTTGTTTCAGAAAAAAAATCATAGGATGAATTTAAAACCAAATAAATACAGATAGTGAAAGAACAAGGAAGCTCAATGTGCAAAAATATTATTTGAGGACTAAAGTTCAGATAAAAAATGTAATGTATTTTCGTAAGAAACTGTTTCAGTAATAGAATATCTTTGTGGTAAAAATGCTTGAGGTAATTAATGAGTTTAAGTGATTATACAAGTATTTTAAAAGTAAAAAAGAAACCAATCGCTAATGACTAGTTTATTGGTTAAGAAGAAGTAAATTAAACCTTATATCAATTTTGTATTTTGTATTTAGGTATTTGTCACCCTATGTTATGATCATGTTAAATATGTCCAGAGTGGTATATTTAATTTGTGGTAATTACAAAATATGCAAATACATTAAAAAAATATGAGACTCAGGTTTTTTAGATTAAAATAAAGGCCTGGTAACGCTTTTGTAATTACAGTCATTAGTGCTAAAAAGATAAGTGTGAATGTGTTTTGATTGTGGTTCAAAATATATCTTTCCTTTTAGTTTGCAGAACCGCATGACCAACTTTACAGGAATTAATTATCACTTGTGACAAACACAAGTTTAATAAATGAGAAATAATTAAATGAAAACATCTGGACTTTTATACACTTTCTCTACTTATATATATAATATTGCTGTGTTCTATATTCATTCTACGATACCTAAATACAATATCAATACGTATTGTAACTAAGGAAACTAAATATAAATATTTTTGAAGAAATAAACTTGATGTATCCTTTACATATAGGAAATAGTAAAGACAGTAAAATGTTGCTATCATTGCAATTGTTTTGTATTCGCTTGGGGCTAGAAGTCTTTGTTGTGATTGTTAGGTCCTATTTAGATAAAAATTTAATTTAATCCAAGCCTGTATCTATGATCATTTCATCTGGCAACAATAGCAAAAATCTACTTTCGTATTCTATGCAGTCTGTTTGAGAATCACCATGTTATTCTGAATATATATTTGCAAATGTGCAACCCAAAAGGCATATGATGTATATACTATTTATTAAAAATAAAATAAGTCATGTTTCATGTTATGTGCAAAGATGGAAATTTACATGAAATTCCTTGTATACGAATTGCATGTATTTCAGTTGCTTGGACTTTGCAAATAGCGCTGGGATGAGTTCGTGCATGCAATATTTAGTATACAAGTTAATAGAGAATCACAGAACAGAAATTTGTTTGTCCAAATATATGTAATAGTCAGCACCAGGTTTATAATGCCTTCAGCTCACCATATAATCGATTTGGTGGATTAAATTTATTTTTAACTACTGATGTGTTTAGAAAACCTATTTATAACCACTGATATTTGAAGAGATGAACTGATAATAAGCAATTGCTTAATTGAATATATTAATTTCAAAATTATTATTATTAATAATTTCTTTATGGCCTTTAGTTCACAATCTGAAAAAACTAGAGAGTTTAACGGATATATATATTTTGACCATCTCTGAATCGAATGATGCCTGTGCGTATGTAGGCATGTTACAGACACACGACTGAACGCAATAGCTCATTTGTACTACCATACGACGAGCTAAACAATGTGCAGTAAACTTTCCCATACGAATAACCAAATTGATATTATTTTCTGAATCAGGAAGACATAAAAATTAAGTTTTTAATACGAGAATGTTACAGACACACAACTGAAGACTTCCATACGTAACGATGAGCTAAAACCATGTTTACGTCCAAGAAAATAATGAATAAACATAAAAATTAACAATATTTTTAAATAGACTTATACTTTTTAGTCCCGCGAGAAATTACAAAAGGATGTTTAGTTTATACAAAATGCACTTGTGATCTTTTACCACAGAGACATTAAGCCGTCTATTCGCCGTGTCATTGAATGACGGGGTCTTCATTAGTAAAAACATGGCACCCGTATGTGTTTGTGTATCCAAACATATTCCCTTTTTGCTTTAGTCTACCCATCACCACAATCCGGTAACCGCGGTGAGGAGAGGCGAGCAGAGCCTTGTTAGGCAGGACAGACGAGGAATTAAGTGTTTGTACCCGGAACCCGAAACGTTCAATTCAATTTCGTTCAAAGCGGGTGTGTAGGATTTGAATTGCGACATTGAATTAGATCTATTTGCATTACGTTATTAAGCTCTGATTTGCGAAATTAATGCTACTTTAAGCCATCACTATACACTGCGTTAATACACGTTAAACTGCTATGGCTGCTGTTTACCTAACCTAAATTTCGGTAATTAACGACACGACTCTTTTTTTATTTATTTAATTTTGTCGTATTACATGTTTTGTAACAATTTTGCAAAATTATTTTATTTATATTTATGCAAGATATTCATTATTAGCGATTGCATACAATATTATTTTCACTGTGTTATAAATAAATAATAAAATGGATACGAAGAACACAATCGATTTTATAACAATACCAGACGATATATAAATTTATTTGGCAACTCCGCCAAATTGTACATATTGGAATGTTAGTATGCGAAAGTGATTAAAAAAGATTTAATTTTCTGGTAAATAACATCCAGGTAGAAACAACAAATTTGAATCAAAGTGGAATGGTGGCCGCAACACTGATTGTAAATGAATAAATAATTCGACGTATAAAATCTGTGGATGTAGAATTGATTGATTTGAACGTTTAAAAAGTAAATACATCGATTCTGCTCTATTTGCCTACACAAACAATCTAAATTAATGAATTTAGCTCCCGGAATTAATTCAAAGTACGGGTACTCCTTCAAAGTCATGATTATTCAGACAAACTTCTCTGCGACCCTAATACTCAACTAACTCATCGTTAGAACAATGAAAACATATGCACTTTTGGTTGATTGATTCAAGAAACAAACCTGGATTATTTATTTTTAGAGAATTTTTACGTTGTCATACGACTGATGTAGATAAATGAAAATATTCGTAAATAATATATTATATTCTCTCGCGAATATGACTATTAAAATAAATTTTACTCAGTACACATTTTTGACATTTATTATACCTCATAGAACCAGTTAGTGTTTATTTGCTATAAAATAAATTTATTGTTTTGCAGGACTCCATTTTTACCGGCACAGACTACACGGAATTCGAGAAATGTTAATGTGAGTTATGTCATATTTCCAAAAACGTTCGTTTTCATGGGAAAATTCACTAATAAATGTGTACATTTGCCAACCAAAGCAGTTTATGCTGAAAATATAATTGTGATATATTAGTAGATTTTTATTTTTTATCACATATTATGTATGTACAAGAAAGTTTAGTGTAGGGCACTTCTGATTTTTTTTAGTAAAGTACGAGTATGTCAATATATATATAAAAGTTAAAAAGTGCAATTGACATTCTAAACTTTGTTGTATATGCAATACAGTCCCGTTAATAGACATAATTAAATGGTTATAGGAAAATATAAGAGGAAATGCCACAGTTTACGATGATTGATGATAGTTTAATATCGCTAAACCTTCAATACGTATGTATGCGCATGCGTGTAATGCTGAAAGTTTTTCGAAAACGTATTATATATTTAAAAAGAAAAACAAACAATTTATTTCAAATGTATCTCACGAAACAGACACAAAATAGAAGGGTCAACCAAGTTATGCATCTCCAGCAACCTTTCCGGAAACGTCCATGTTAAATGTCAGCCGGAAGTTATGTTACTAGTGCTGGCAAACCATTGTCATCACGTCCAGAACTTTTCCCCCTAATACTTGTTTCGACATGTAACTTTCACTGACAAACTTCAAAACAGGACAATTTTCAACATACAAACGGAAATACACGTTTTTACCATCCCTGAAACGACTCTGACTATTTTCGAAATTATGTCTGTGATCGCAAACAATTAATGATAAAATTATAAACAATATCTTAACCAAATGTAATGGTTTACACTTGCTACTTTTCAATATATCATAATCGGCATGAGTTAGAAAAAGGAAGTTTTATAAATGTTTTATATCTTATAATTATCAGCTAATTTTGAATTTGAAATATCGATGATATGAAGTATTACCTAGAATTACGTAGAGTGATTCGACAATAACAAAAATATTTAGACACAAATAATGTGTTTTTAACGATGATTTGACAAAATAATATGTAAGTATATATTTTTATTTATTTCTAATAACGACCATATTAAAAATAATTATCAGTAAGTATTGTTAGGATGGTTATTGTGATACAATTGTTATTGCTAAAAAAATATGTTATATTCCACATTATGTACGTATGTAAGTAAATAACTGGTACAAGTTTTGTTTCTTGTTGAATAAAATCAATTTAAAGTAATAATATATAATCTAACGAGTGTTTTAATGTGAACCATCACCTGTTCAATTGACAATGGTATTTCTTTTTTAATCTATTTATAATATTGATTCAAGATGTTTAAAATTTTATAACATATTAATATGCTGCGCCAAAGGTAATATGCAATGAACTTGGTCTAATTATTGTAAAATATAGAAAATCTTCATCCGTCTTTTACTTAGTTTTAACAACTACATATGTAATATTGCTATATTGTGTTTTAAATTAATTCTACCATTGTAATGGAACAGTATAAATATGTATGCTAACTATGGAAACGAAAATGTATATTTTAATAAATGACTATTTTCACAGACGATTTCATAATTACTGGTACATTTCTCGGAAAAACTTTACGAACAAAAGTTACTGGAAATTTAATTATCTTTAACTTTTATACAATACATTTTTTCTCTATATCGTATCGTTTTCGAAATATTTAAAATATACACGATCAAACAACCACATCATTTTCAAAAGTAGGAGGTATATATATATATATATATATATATATATATATATATATATATATATATATATATATATAAAGTATATAAGATTATGTGCTAAATCTGGGCTGCATTAATTATTTGAAATAAGGGATTCTTATTCGTAATATTGTTATTCTGAAAAGGTCTTTGGACTCTTGCATTTGTATGCATGTAGAGTACGAAGATAGTATTCAATTGATAAGATTGGTATATGTAGTTAAAAGGATTCTTTGCATAATTACTAAATAAATATACAACCGTTAACTTTTCTTTTCTTCCGAAGATACGACGTAAATTATTAGTCTCTAGAACAAAGTCGGAAAAGAATGTAAATATCAGTAAATAAAACAAAATATTTTAAATAAGTGATAATTCGACACCCTTTGTAGCTATAAATCAGAACTTCTGCTGAATAGTATTTAAAAGTTGTAGATTTATAGGAAGTACTCTCGTACTCTCCTCTCCCTGAATTTCATTTGACTAGTTTTTAGTTAACGTGTATGTATTTGTGTGTAATTTTTGCAAAATGGTAGCCGAATACAGAGAAAATTTTAATTAGAATGAACTTACCGAATTAACAGTTATGTTATTGTTAGAGTTGAAATTAAATGTAACTCGATCGATAAGCGTGTATAGGAAACCATTGAATTACTATTATAAATGCTAAAACTGTGATGATAGTGTACGGGTCATGGTTTTTAATTAAATGCAAATTATATTATATTTCTGATACCGAGTAAATCAGTGCAAGCAACAACAATGTACATATGTGCCCAATAAACGTTATAAACAAAATGGTTTTACGCACAAGTTTATTATGCTAACAGCACTCAACCAATTTCAATAATTTTACATCTGAAACCCCGTTTAATTACCACATTATACAATTACCTGCGACGCAGATTTATAATTGTTTTTGTTAATTACATCTAGACCGGTTAACAATATTAAATTATATTTATTTTTGTCGTAATCTAAGATCTATAAATCCTATTTTTGAAAAGGATATTTCTACAAAAAGTAACAGTTTACACTTGCTATAATTTTAATATTTTAAAAACGGCATGGGAATCAAATAAAAGTTGAAGAAATTAAAATTTAGAACAACTATTATAAGTGACCACCAAATTTTTCATATTTATTAAATCGAGGTTATGGCAAGCTGAAAGCAGTAGTTCTGGCACCTATGCTTTTTTATATTGGTTAACTAAATATTTTGTACATACATAAAATATATCACGCATGACATTTATTTCGTTTTGAATCAGTTTGTGATTTTCTAGTAGTTTTTTATGAGAAGTAGAATAACTCACTAATTGAAACTGAACTTGAAAGCTGATACAAAAACGAAAACTAAAAATGACTCCGGTATACATATCCTCCGGGTATCTCTTTGAAAAAAACCATTCGGAAAATCAAATAACTATTGACGAACATCACAAAATAATTGAGCTTTTTAATATTTAATAGATGGAATTGCGTGTATAAAACAAAAATCGAAATATATACAGTACATCTCACTCACGTCACTTGTATAATTCTTTCTTTATCGCACACACTGCTAATCGCGACAAATTCGTGTGCCTTATATCTGCATCTTTATCTAATTGCAGTGAGAAAAGAAATATATGTATTCTAAATTCCCAGCAAAATTTTAGTCATATTTAAATAAATCAAAGGAACATTTGATTTTATGTTTTTTTATAAAATATATATATTCTAAATATAGAAGTAAAAGATTTCTGTTTTATTAAATATGGGTTCTTTTATGAAAATTTACACATTAAATTAACAATAATAAATCTTGTCAATTAATTAACTCTCTAAAATTATAATTTTTGGAGCTATGCACTTTTCATATTAGGCCGATATTGTAATTGATTTAAATAATAATTATAGGGGGTCGTTGGTCGACAACTGATTATGTAATGTGGTATTATGTTATCACGTATTAGATAACTCGTTTGTGTAACTAACGGATCACCCAGTGTATATGTATATATATAGGTAGAACATCTGTCCAACATTCCAACATAAATTATCGGGAAATTTATTTACTATGTGCGAGTTTGAATAGTATTAAATCTAAATATCTTATCGTATTATCTAAATTATAAATATATTCATTAATATCAAGTATGTATTTCTATCGTTAACAATACTGATTTTAATTTCAAATTAATTATATCGGGCCGTATACAATATAATATTAAATTTAATTTTCAACAGTATTTCCTGTATAGCGTTCCACACATAGACACACGCATACAGATGTCATCTAAAAAATAGTAAATATGAATTCGGCGTAGCTCAAATCGTATAGAGATACACAGCAAACGTGTATTTCCGGTAAAATCTCAAATTCGCATTTGTTTATACATTCATATAAGAAAAGACGAATCCGTATTCTTTATTGAATATTGAAATATTTTGTTTAGTTGCCAATAATACTAGTTTCCAATGAATATTTACTGGAATACTGTGTCAATAATTTGAGAACGTGATAATATGACCACAGACAAATACATTTTTCCTATTTTTAATCAACTGTTTACAATTCGAAACATGTGCCAATAATTATGCAAATCTCACCTAAATACATACAAACAAATTATAATATAATTCTTTATCATATGATATACTGAATTATTTACATATTATTTAGCATATAATATACTTAATTAATACATGAAAGGATTATTTATAATTGAATTTATTATTTATTCGAAATAATCAGGAATCATTAGAAAAAATATTTTTTGTGACTACGTATATTTTAAAATTAGAAATAATTATGTTTGATTATTATGGCCTTTAGGTATTAAAAAGAAATATATTTGATAATTTAAAGTTCATAATTATTAAATTTGATATTATTTTATGGCCTTTGGGTTTATAATTAGAAGACATTTTGTAGACTTTAAATATCTTGGATTTTTCTATCAATTTATTTTCAGAAAAACGACCGAATGGTGAGCTAATAACTCATGAGAAAATACATATATATTTGCTATAAATTTGGGTACATAAGTAGAAATTAATATTGAATGCTAATTTAAAATTTATTAATTATTCAACAATGAAATATACTAATCGTTAGATGTAATAAATTAGATGAGTGACTAGCGTTAATATTGCAAGGCAATTAACTTAGCAGATTAGCAAACCTGTACTAATAATACAATACGTGTGTATTATATTGAATTTGACCCGTGTCACAAGCATAAATTAACTAGTAGTTCCGAATACCAAACATATTCCTGTTTAATATATTTAGGAATTTAATATCCCTATGTGAAAGGATTAACCACCTCACAAATATTACGAAGTACACACAATTGTGGAGTCCGGTAATATGAATGTGCTTCTATAGAGTAAAGGTTGCAGAAACAAATTTTAGCGGTATGTCTGTAAAATATTTCGTATAATATCGAATCTGTGTGTCTGTCTGTGAACACTCCAGAGTCCAAACTGACGAACGTACATTGAGAAACTTCAAACTTGAGACTTGTATATGCTCTAGATATGCATCTCTTATTTTTGAAAAGAATATTCAAACCGGAAGTGCATGTTTACTTATTGTATTTTTATTCTATCTTCAATATCACTAGAACGGTTGCACTTATGGCAAAAATAGATATGTTCATAATTAAAGATATATATATTTTGCATAATTTTTGTTTGAAAAATTTCTTCGAAAAGTGTACCAGTTACGAGAAAACTGCTACGGAAAATCTTTAATATTTTCATTTTTAAATGATGTCCAATATGGTTGATTGTTTGACTATAATAGATATATTAAATGTTTGTATCCACATTCTCGGTTTATTTCACAATCAAATGTGTGAAATTAATATAATTATTTGTACATGAATAAATCAAGCATATTAAATTCTCTGTATTATTCATTATAAACATATGTATATGACTATATCATATTTCGACTATAATTTCGAATTCCAGTAGATTTCATGCGTACAAGCCACGCCACGTTTGTCAGATTGAATATACCTGCAAATAATATGCTCGACGCTCTCATTCCATGTCGATTGAATTACGTCAGAATCCGATTTTAAATACAGAAAAGCAATTAAAAAGCGCGCCCCGATAATAATGGCATACGTGTATAATGATGTTTTGCAAATTCGTCGATAATTCTCATTCGAATTCGCAATATGAGGTGGTTGTGCGTAAAGATTTGTGCGAAATTGGACTGACATTTACAAAAGTACAATTTCAGGGATTTATGCAACCGAATGAATTAAAACAATAGATTCTAACGAGTGTACAGAACAGAACCGATATTTAACAATTGTTTTCATTTTCATTTATGCACAATTTGAAATCATATATTAACTTTATTTTACGTAGTAATCACGAAAATTTTCGAACTCGAGATTTCAACGGATATACACGCCTTGACCTTCGCTGAATCGAATGTGAGTATTTTCGGAATGACGTCTGTCTGTCTGTGAACGCTCTAGAGCCAAAACTGTCGACGTATACTTGTGAAATTTAGAACTTGAGACTTTTGAAATGAATATTAAAACTAGATGTGCATGTTTACTTTATGCATTTTTGTGTTCTATCTCCAATATCACTAGAAAGGTTGCACTTATGGCAAAAATAGTTATGTTCATAATGAAAGATATTAATATTACGCACAACTTTTGTTTGAAAAGTTTCTTCAAGAAATGTACCAGTTACGAGAAAACTGCTACGAAAAATCAAGAATATCTTATTTATGTTGCCATAGATATGCATTTGTGAGATATTTTTCTTAATAAATCAGAAAATATTTAAACAGAAACCAAATAGAAATTGTATATACATATGTCGACTGCAGGCCACCCTTAATGTTTTACTATTATATACGCAATGTATTAAAAAAAGTATTGGGATTACACAAATAAAACGATTATAAAAATATTTATTTTAATTGAAATGAATCCATTTTGTCTATATTCTAAATTACGTGTGGGTGTGTGTGTGTGAGAATGCTTAAAGCGAATACCATTGGATATAAAAATATGATGATTTGAATTTAAGGTTTGTATATCTCGGGAAAGAAAACCTATTTTTGAAAGAGGATATTTCAACCAGTTGTGCTTGTTTACTCGTGTAAATTATTAAATATCTCGCAAACGATACGAGTTAGAGAAAAAGTAATACATATAAAAGTTGTAGAGATACAAATTTATAGCAACTTTTGTTTGAAAAGTTTCTTCTAAAAATGTACCATTTACTAAAAAATCATATTTGAAAATAGACTTATTACATTTTAGTTACTGTTATTGTTTCACGGCAAACCAGCATGAATTTATTACAAAATAAAGCAATATTATATTAAATATACAGTGGGAGTATAAGAAAGTCGAGTGTAGGCCACTGCAATTTTCTTAAACCAATACCTAAGCATGTAGCAAAAGTTTACTCTTTTAATCTATTTTGATAGATATAAGAGCAATTAATAATAAATTCCTCTCACGAGTAATACACTATTAGTGCACAGAGAGTATATGAACGTGGTCAGAATTTTGTTGTCGGTGAAAAAGTTACTTGCAAGTGTTCCCAATGAAATTAATCGGTAGCATCGAAGTTAAGAGATTATTGACAGAGTTATTTGTAGCTGTGGCTTATTTAAAACACGAACGACGATATAAAATCTTAATGTAAAACCAAATGCCTGTACATTTCAACTGTATTAATTGGTTTAGAATCGTTTGAGAATTATATTATATTTCAAACCATTTCTCTCTTATTGCTAAAAGTACGGGATTTTGTTTTTATTTCGCTGATTTCAATATTAATCTTCTTTATAAAGTTGCAGAACGTTTTTTAAGGCTTAAAGGATTTCAGAAATGTGTGTTGCCTTTGAAGTTACTTGTGCAAAGAAAATAAATAAATATACTATTGTTTAAGATGCTACACAAAGTTCTAGGTAACGTTTGAAATATATTAAAATATTCTTATTATAACTAGGTTAACCCGTAGACACAATGTGTCCATATCATATACATAATTCAGTCCGATCCAACTGTCTAAGTGAGTAATTTAATGGGTGGCGTTTTTTCATGAAAAAAATTGTAATTGTAGACCTAATCATGGCTGCACCATATAAATAATACATTTCCCTTAAATATACACACACAAATGCATCTGGGTGATTATATGTTCAATTTAAACTTTTATAAAGTCGGACGATATAAAGTTTATGTATTTTAATATAATACATGTTTTGCATTATTATGCATGCAATAACTGTGTTTATAATATATTTTAACGTGTATTTTCGTTGACTGAGTTATCAAAAAGCCTTTCTTTTAATTAAAGTACCACTAAGTGAACACGTACCAGTGAACAAACTACGATTACATTAGTAAAATAAATTAAATTTATGAATTCAAGAACACAGAAATAAAAATAGTTTCATGATTTGCAAGCCTACACTGTAAATAATTGATGTACATTTTCAAGACTTACAATGTAAAATTGTAGTTAAAAATCATTAATTCATGTAGAATTATTGTAAAATTACATAAAAATCTATTAAATTCGGTGAAATTGTTTTTAGTTATTTTACAGTAGTGACGTAAATTTATATATATTTTTTACAGTGTATAAATGCCTAAATTGAAATATCTATCGTTTCCTCACACAAAAATAAATAAAAACGACATCGGAAATAAGAGCCATTACATTTTCAGTTCAGATATAAAATTTTGATATATAATATTCCATAAGACGTTATTACATTATACAGGAAATTAGCTCCATATATTTGGTTATATTTACTCATTTTTCGTATTTTTGTATATTTATTACTTTTGCTCAAAATAGATCCATTAAAAAATAATATTTATTTGGTATATAATTATGAATTATAATTTTTAGTCTCTTGGACGAAGTCTATAATAAAGAAAAAAATTGAACTAGGGGTTTTATAAAAAATACACGCTTGAAGCATCTTTAAATTGATAATAACTATTATTGATATGTGTCTCTATATAAAGACATTTACGTTAAATATAACTTTTGTGTGGAATAAACGCACCATTTACTTAAAATCGCTTTTGAAATAAATGTGCTTAATTTGATAGTATCGATATCACCTATGCGCCCCAAAAGGATATAAGATAAAATTTTCATCCATATTGCACCACATTTTAAGGGCGTTTACCTATATTATTTCGATAAGTAACTTAATTTCCTTCCCAATAATATTAGCAATAATATTGCAAAAGTAACACACAAGTATTTTTTATATAATATATTAAATATTTTCATGGAACTTAATCAGTTTTATATTAATTATTTGTTACATAAGTAGAATAATCGTCTTATTTTGACAAAATTGTTATTAAAAATAGCCATAAAAATACATGGAGTCGATAAAACACAGTCAAAAACTACATAGAATAATTACTTACATGCTCTAGACGTCAGAATAAAATCTGTATTTTCTTAAAACTGGATCTGTTCGTGTTTTCTAACTTAAAAGTTAAGGGAGAGAGTCGAATGGGCCGGTTGCGTGTTGCGACGGGTAGATGGCGCCTAGAAGTGTGTATGGTGTGGTAGGCAATGCAGCCGAACACTGGAGAAACGGCGGTGGTCGGTCGCGCTTTTATATAGGCTGAGTGCGTCGGGTTTCTGTTGCGCGGAACTGTGTTCAATTCGAGGTGTGCGTGGGTGCAAACCTCCCACCGCCGTGTGTGTGTGTGAATTGGATGGCCACCACCTGTGGACAATACCTCAACAGTTGTTACAGTACTGATTTTGTTTGAGAGTGGTTTTGAATAGTGGTTTTCGAATAACCACAGCTAATAAATTAAAGTACTCAGTGCTGTCGTATACGAATGTAGATAATAAAGTATTATAGTTTTAACAAAAATATACACGTTTTGGCCTTCAGAATGTTTTTGAAAAGACGTCTAGAGAAGGATTATTGGTGCATATTCGCTTTCTTTATTAATAATATATTTTTCTAAAATATTTAAGTGTATTATTATATACATAATCAATAGATTAAATTGTTACGATTCTATCTTGTATATATTTTTAATACAACACTGTCTCCTTTTTTTTTTCGCTCTCGCATTTTATTGAGAACAGATTAAACCTGATTAGGATCTGTGCACCCTTCCGGATATTGAAACAGTAATTTCAGATTCGCAAAAAGACTTTAGAGAAAAAAGATTAATTTATGCAAGAAAATGTTACAGTGGAAAGACTTTTTTGTTCTTTGAATAATTAGCATAGGAGTTCAATTATTTGTAAGATATTGGCAGCATTTCATTATGTTTTTATGTCGATCTTTTTTATTGTATTTTGCATAAAACTCGAGAATGTATATTTTAAACTTTTCTGTAGTTTTGTTATGATATTTCTTTACGTAACTGAAATATATTGAATTGATTTACATAGAAAAATTATTTCTCGTTGGAATTATAAACACGACTGATAAATTTATTTTGGTGTACGTACATTGATAAAAGAATAAAACCATATTTGAGAAATTGAAAAAGTAGCAAGAGTGAATTATTACTTATTGTTTTCCAAAATAGGAGGTTTCCTTCCGGGGCATAAATAAGTTAAGTTTAAGGATTCATAATTTTACCTTTAACAGTTTTGGCTCATACACACAAACATACATACAGACAGACACCCACTCATAGACGACATTAAGATATTAAATTCAAACCATCATATTTTTATGTACAACGGTATTAACTGCAAAGCGTTTACATATTGAGAAAATGGTCAAAATGTATTCAAGGACCCTCAAAACGGATATTTCCATTAAAAGTCGATTTTGCTTGTGATCACAATACTTTAATTTATACACTTACGTATAAGAGTGTAAACACTTGTAAATCCCATATGCTTTGTGACGGTCACAAGGGTTGCAAAAATAATGTATTACCTTGACCATCAAGATCAAAGCTTTTATACGAGGAATTTTCATTGTAATTTGATATTTACAGGTGACCAAATAGTTTATTAACAATAAAAGAGGCAAGACACTTCAGTAACTTTTGACTCTGCTGTAATGTAATTAACATAGTCCGCCATGTAGATGATTCGTAGCAATTTCCACGGAATATTTACAGATACGGTACTGTGCGATGCGCAAATAACACCGGCGCATAATCACTGGTTCGTTCCAATGCATTAAAGTTGACGGGAGACGCCGACGATAGACATACTACAACGTTCACGCAAACGGCGACGCCGCAGCTTCTGACAGACGTCTGTGCAATTCTAAATCCGTATACATTTTGTACAATTACTAGACGATTTTATTTACAACACATGCTTAAATATTATTCTTAAATGTTTTTCATCGTTAAATTTAATGTATAATTTAACAAGTATTACTACTAGAATTTTGAAGATTTAAATTCTATTTCCTATATAAACGTTTCTCAGTCACCATTAAACAATACAGTATTTCCAGAAATACTTGGATGATACACAGTTTTTATTTATGGTCACGGTTAAGAGAAATTTGGAGTGCCCTACACTCGGCTTAGTTTAATTTGTATTCTCATAAAAGATATTAACAGGAAGTAATAGTTTAAGCCTGTTACGTTCTCAATATCTCGGAAATGGCACGAGTAAGAGGAAAAGTGTTTCTAATAAAAGTTGAAGATATTAAAATTTCAATCAACTTTGGTTTAAAAAGTTTTTTCGAAAAATGTACCATTTACTGAAAAATCGCTATTGAAAACTGTTATTTTATATGTACGCTACAATACATATTAATTTGGTTTCTCAGAAATCGTAGGGTGAATTTAAAACATAATAATTCATTACTCTAAATACAGATTATAATGGGATAAAAAAGTATTTTTTCTTCTTTTATTGCTGTGCATACAACATACGTTGTAACCCATGCGTCGGAGAGTTGATCATCTGCACACCTTAAACCAATTTCACTATCTAGTAAACTGATAGGGTCTAACAAGTGAAAAGTTGCGCATGCGCATCGTATCGCATATTTACCTTACACGTGTGCCATATTTGATTATCATTTGATAAAGATAATCGATTTAAGTATAGCAACTAAATTTATGATATAATTGTATTAAAGTTAGAATTTCATCGCCTCAACTTATATCCTTGTTGGCAAGGGAATATATGGGAATAATAAACTTACACCGAACAAAACAAAATATTTGATAATATATTCAAATTTACTTACTTTTCTTCGGTTGCTTGATAAAAGTCCCCATTTATGAAAACATTATTCCTCCTTGGAACACAAACAAGCACCAAAGCTCGCCGAATAGACTAATTAATAGAGTGGCGTGGCCATTTTTTGGTGGCACTGGTTGTGTCCACATAGTTATTAAATGTCTACATAAATATATTTTAAATTCATAGCGAATACAGAAATAGGAATAGTATCTAAGTTTAATAAATATTGTGTGTGAATTGTGAGCAATTTTATTTATAATTACGGTCACAATTCACACCAGAGATAACCGTAGCCGTAATTTGATTTTTCATTGAATGACATTTACAAGAAATTACATGAAAAATCGCCACCTGTCAAACTAATCAATTAGACAGATAGTTCGCCGAGGAGTGGACTGCAGCCTGTATATGATATGGACACATGGTGCCTACGAGTTAACCTTGCTCATTTTGGTAATTTTAATAGCGCTGGGTTTTTTTATTTAAATATATTTTGAAGCCAATCCGAGTCATATTAAAATATTACATAAAAATAAACATTGTAAAAATGCGAGTAATATAAATCTAAAATGACAGTTTTAAGTCGTAAACATCGACGTGAAGTAGTCATAAATCGAACTATAAATAACAAGATCGTATATATGTGAAATTCGAAATGATTTCCACACTACAAGTTATTTTATTTTGCACCGTGTGACTGTAAGTACCTTTCAGTAAAAACTGTTGAAGAGAAATATATAAAACTTATTTTCGAAAACAAACGTTTCTCCTGCTATTTTCTTACTGTCTCAAAAACGGGTTGGCTTAAATAATATTGAATTTCTTACAACTTTTGATACAAAAATTTTCACAAAAATCATTTACTAGAAAATTGCTTTTTGATCAACTCAGAGTACGTCTTTTAAAGGTATTTATGTATTTAAGGCATTGTATTTATAAATACAAACTGGTATGAGGCTGGTTCGAACCAGTAACTGCAAGAATGCCAAGCAAGCAGCTGGCCTCGGGGCATTGATTTTGATAAAGAAAATTGTCCTACAATCTTGAAATATTCCAAATATGTGTAGACACCTGATTGGCGAGCTTAAATATTTTATAATTAGTAAAATTTAAAACAAAAGTATAGTGTTATCGAAATATCTTCACAGTTTGTAATAAAATAATATTTTACAACTTATGTATACGTATTCTATATATACAAGAAAGTCCAGTATGGAGGACTGTTATTGTTTTGTGATTTTATAATAATTCATTTTACATTTATCATAAGGAATATTCTTGATTAACATATTCCTCAGCTTCATTTATTATTTCGTCAATAATGGTTGCAATATAATCTACAAATTCATAATCAGGTGCATCGGCATTCCAGTTTTCTACCTCAATTTTCAACATTGAGTCTGCGAACATTTTGAATAAAATAGGTTATTAGATTTGAATATAAAATATATTTTATTTACCGTGATCACCGAAGAGCCAAAATGGAATAACAGCATTGATATCCTCTCCTGCCAAAAATATGAAATTTTTATTTGTGAATTCTTGCAAATAGAATGAAATTTACCTTATGAATTAAAATTACATATTTCAAATTAGTTTTTCTCGGAAATACAAAGCTCTAGTTCATAAAATAATAAAATATAATAGTTGAAAGGAAAACTACTCGACCATTTCACTCTCTGATACATAATGTATTCAATTTTAATGGAAATATTTTATTTGAGGGTTCTTAGAATCCATTTCGACTATTTGCCTAATGATGACTCTCTGTGTGTGTATGTGTGTGAAGGCTCTACTCTAGAGTCTATACCGTTGAACAGAAAAATATAAAGTTTTAAATTTAAGATTTGTATATCTCGGGAACGAATACCTGGAATTCTTGCAAATAATGTTTCAACTGGAAGCTTGTTTACTTGAGTATTCTTTTAAGTATCTCAAAAACGACACACAGAAGAAAAGTGTAAGTTATAAAAGTTAAACATATTAAAATTTCTAGCAACTTTTGTTTTAAAGGATTTTTGTAAAATGTACCATTTACTGAAGAATTGTCTTATAGTTAGCACACATATTGATATTGTGTTTAATACACAATAAAGTTATATTACATATATCATGAAAACAAAAATAAGTCGAGTAATTATATCAAAATAATTAGACAAAATAAATCGTGACGATATGTAACTCTGATGTACTTACCACTAAAATTTAAATCCGAAGACGTCGCTTGATGAGGAACAAAATCTGTAACATAATTTTTCAGACAATTCCTAAGACAAGAATTCCCAGAAAGGGTCAATAGTATTTATATTTGTTATATTGGATATACTGGATTATCCTTACAACTGCAACTAGATACCTGGTGCTATTTATGTATTATAAAAAAAAGGGAGTCTAATGAAAAGTAAAAATAATCAAGGGTGTCGAAGTAGAAAGGAAGTTGGGAATCTCTTTTCTAAGACATCGAATTTATAATAAAATTCAATTATCTTTGTTAATTTACTGAAAATAAATGCATGAATGATCGGTTTGTTCAACTAAAAAGGGAAACGCAGATATTTGAGTGTACCAGTAGACATTGACAGCCGTGTGATAGACATACGATTTTAGCCATTTATACTTACTTGTTTGCGAATCAGTACTAAACCTGCCAGCAGTTACAGCTAAAAAATAAATACATTTAAATTAGTACACATATTTATTGAATTGATCCAATATATATATATTTATTTAACATAACGAGACTAAATGTATATTATATGTTACCAGTATTTGATTGAGAATCAATCGCCAGTTGGGAAACTGTCCTGAAGTCCCTGGGTAACAAAATACTACGAACTTCATCAATTGCGGCCTCATCCTCAGATTCGTTAGAATCGATACTAGTAGAACCTTTAGAATGGAAATAATACATATATATATATATATATATATATATATATATATATATATATATATATATATATATATATAATATCAGTGTCGGGGCCAGGGCCTATTAACAGTGGCTCCAGCCCTTCTGAAAATCGTCTACGCCACTGTAAAATTTTGAAATATTATATTATGCTCCAAAACATCGAATAAACTGATCTATTAGTAATTTAACATATAGCCATTTATCACTTTAAAAAATGCTGAGCAAAATTCAAAGTCTAGCCCCGCCACTGGTTATTTATTAAAACGGTAAAATTATGAAATGACAAAATTAAAATAGTTATTATGAGTGAGGTTATTCATGTGCAAATAATAATCTATTCAAATACAAAATAGAAGCTGTAATTTATATTCCTGACTTTTGGAAGAGATAAAATGATATTGTTATTGATTAATGATAAACAATACAGAATAGAATGCAACAATACAATACAGTACTACGTACGAAATATTATAAATTTCATAATTATTATTACATAAATATATATAAACAAGCACGTATGTAAGAAAAATGCTATATTTATATGGTGTATCCATGATTACAACTATATTTACAAAAAGATTACATGAAAATTCGCTTTAATGTAGACTTTAAGATTCCATATTTCATTTATATATTTATTTGATATTAAGTTTCAAAATGTACCTAATAATATCTTATATGCTAACGCACATAAAAGTAGTATTTAAGTAAAATACTTACGTAGATCTCTACGTGCACTTTGGGTTCCTGATGGTCCTGCATCGGCAACTAAACAATCCCAATTTTAATTTTATTCAAATAATTTAATAATTTATCATTTAGGTACTTCATACCTGAATGCTTTTCATTCTCCATTAATAATTTTTCTTTTATCTTCCAAATTATTTTCTGAACCATTTACTGAAAATAAATACATAAATTAGCACAGTTAATTCGTATTGTGGTAATACTTTTAATTACAAAACATTAACTACATGTAATATTTTTATTTTAATTGAATAATAATTAAAAAATTGAACAATACTTACGTAGTTAAAACATTTTAAAACTTAAATATAATATTCACTATTCACAACTGTCACTGTCAATTCGTGAACAAAACAAACAAATTTTGTTTCAAGTAACCATGGTGATTGACATCGAAAACAAATCGTTTTTTGTTTTGAAAATAATTAATTTTAATTTATCATTGTTGTGTTGCTATAACAATTTTGTATTTGTTTATATTTACTATTTTGTTTTCATATTGCTAAACGTATGTGAAATCACTCGTGTTATATTTGTATTAATTCCACGTTATTTATTACTACTAATGAAGTTAATCAACCATAAATACATATTCAATATTCTACCAAGATGAAATTACGATATTCCATAATATTAAAAAATTATTTAAGGTAATTACAAAATTATTATATATCAACATAAAATCATATTGATTTGTATCCATTATCAATTCGAAGTCGAAGTCCCCTTTTAAAAAATTAATTGATTATAATATTTCGTTACTACTATATAATCATTTTATTGTATATCCAATAAATGTCCTACAATTAGAATCTATTGCGAGAAAGAAAAGAAACTAATTTTTATTTCATTTGTTTTTAGAAATGGAATTTAAAATAAACTAAAAATGGGTAAACATTCTAAAATTGGCACACATACTAATGTCAAATTAGTAAATGGAACCAGAAGAAATTTTGTTGCTAAAAACTATCGCGCGAAGAATTTTCGGGATTCTTTCCAAATTGTAAATTTGGAAATTATAACTACAAATTCTAGTAAATGTTCAAATTAATCATCGATGGTTATGGATTCCTCGAAGTATGCAATCAAGGTGTAATCTTCAAGCAAGAAGATCTAGCAAAAGAAGAAAGGCAGTATTTTCGGTTTTTTGTAATTATACATTTTTGCAGTCATTCGGCTGTATGTATACATTTCACTTATGGAATTTTCCCTATGAATTGGGGAAACAGAAATATGTCTACCCTAATAATCTAATTATTACAATTGTCCTTCAATTGGCGAAATTTCCTAGAAAATATGACTTATTATTTCCATTTTAAACCAAAAAAAATTCCAATAAAATGGGATAGCCGACAATGTCGTCCATAAATAGGAAATGATTTCATACAATTTCGAAATGAATGGTACTTATCCTTAATAAAACCAAGATGTTCCCATTAAAATGGAGTAACAGGCAACTCTTTGCATAAAATAATTCAAATCTTCTATTTACCCTACTCGCGTTTCATTTGTTTCTTCAAGTTCTTACTTCCTATTTATGGTTGATATTTCTTTCATTTTTAAGTAAAAATATTTTTCGATTTGATGTTCAATAAATGGGTTTGTCTAATAGTTTCAAAGCCATTTTGGAAACATTAAAATAGACACAATTCTATCTCGCGTAGAAGCACCATAACCATTTCTCAAATATCTCTCGTTTATATTAATCCCCCTACCAAAGTCTTAAATATCTCCAAACTCGATGCTTTAGGTATACATAATGTTTAATCTATTCCTCCTAGAAACACCTAAATAAATATTCCTTAGTTCCTGAAGCAATTCCTGCAATCTTAATAAATTGACAGTCTTAAATTATACATTTTTGTTTTATTAATAGTTCTCAATAATATCTTGTTACGTCTCATAACTTATAAACACAGTTATATCCTGTATTTCAATTACCAAAACGGTTTTAAATTTGTGTCTTAAAATTTTCAAAATATTCCTATTCTATCCCCCAAGAAACATTTTAATATCCTCTCTCCGAACAAGAAGTTTGTAAAAAATTACTACTCATTTGAAGCTTTTATAGTATAGCTATATATTTTAACCGAACACTTTTCAAGTTAGAAGTGATGTCCTTGAAGAAATTAATTGTAGTTCTAGTTCTAGGAATATCTAAAATACATTTTAACCCTCTGCTTTTATTTTATGATGTCTGTGCTATTGAATTAAAATTTGTGTCTGAAAGTTTTCAAAATCTATCCCTCCACGAAACATTATAATATCCACTCCGAACAAGAAGTTTGTACAAAATAACTACTAATTTCAAACAATTATAGTATAGCTACAAACAAATATTTTAACCTATCATTTTAATATCCACTTTTCTAGTTAGAAGTGTTCTTGAAGAAATTAATTCTAGTTCTAGAAATATCTAAAATACATTTTAACCCTCTGTTTTTATTTATTATGTTGTTGGTGAAACAAAACGAGTTCAATTTTAAATCTAAATAATTTAAATCTTTAACTCATTCTTTGTTATAACGGAACCTCAAAATATTGTTTTTGATTACAATATTACCAACTCTTCAAGACATACTCTTATAATCCATTATTCTACGTATTACCGTTTATTTATTCTAATATCAATATGCTTCGCTGTCTCTTTCAGAAACATTTGTATATACAGGTTTCTATAGAATTTTTAATTTTGAATCGCTTATTCTTTTGAGCTACTTTGGTTGGGAGTGATTCGAAAGTATGAAAATTAATCATTTCTGGACTCCATTTTTCTAGTTCTAGTTCTAGGAATATCTAAAATACATTTTAACTTTCTGTTTTTCTTTTATTATGTTTTTGTTGTTGAAACAAAACGAGTTCAATTTTAAATCTAAATAATTTAAATCTTTGACTCATTCTTTGTAATAACGGAATCTCAAAATATTGTTTTTGGATACAATATCACCAGCTCTTCAAGAAATACTCTTATAATCCATTATTTTACGTATTATCGTTTAATTATTCCAATATCAATATGCTAATTTATTTATTTATACTTGTCCAAACTAATCCATGGTAATCATTCGAATTTCTCCAAATACTTTAACCTATATCCTTTGTTGATGTGGTATTTTTTGTTTGATTGTTTCCAATATTTTGGTGTGAATAACCCATTCTTCTGCTGATACACTATTCATTTTAAATCCTATCTTGCACAAGTGATGTTGTCTCATTCGGCTTAATGTTATCATCAATTTTCTCTCTGCGAAATTTGAATTTTCCTATTTTTTAAGTCTTTTAAAGTGTTTCTCCTGTTTCCGAAGCGTTATTTTAGTTCCCCGATTTCTCTATAGTTTAATATTTTATTTTATTGTATTTTGTTTGAATGTGAAGCGCCGATAAATCCTATTCTATCCAATATTTAATTATTACACCCTTACTCTAATTCCAAACTAAATTAGTCAACTGGTTGAATTCGTTTAGCGTAATGTAAGCGTATCGTTCCCGTTTTACGAATGGATCTGTACAATATTTCATTCAAATTTGTTTCATAATCCTGATTAATTTTCACTTCACGTTATCGTACAAACTTTAATTTAATTTATTCACTTACTCGTAAAAAATAATTCTGCTAACGTATAGAATTGTACTTCGTTTATCCTCATTCCATTTTTTCTACCACAATATTCAATATTTTGTTTATATTGTCTGATATTCATGCAAAGTGTATGCAAAGTATTTATATAATTAAATTAGTATAAACGGATTGAGTGGAGCAAACTATTTATAATTACAACTATTATTGCCTTCATGAATTGCCTATCGTCGAATTTTGTCCCATACCGTCTTTTCTAAATATTTAATTTCTTGTCTTACAAAAAGAAACTTATTTAATAAAACGTATATCTCATCGTATTTATGTATTTATCCGAAATATTTTTTTTTACACGACATATATAAAAAAAACCTCTATTCATCGATGTATTATGAATTTAATCCAATATTTCTCAAAATTATCTTTTTTTATACAATTGATGTATTTCCTGTTATTCTAATATTTCTCCAAATATTTAATTCTTTGTCATACCATAGGACAAATATTAAAAATAAGTACGTCTTCTGTTATCTACACATTTAATGAACAAATTCAATCTATGCTGGTTCTAATAAACCTAAAATAAAAATATGATTTATATGTTCGTATCATATTTTTACTACAATATTGTTCAATCCCTATTTTTGCTACAAGTGTAGTTAGTTTTCCTATTTGTTTCCTGCCGTGTTCAAATTATAAATATTTCATTTTATTGACATTCCAGTTTTCAATCCGGAATATTCATTTTTTGTCATGAAATGAAAACTAATATCAGAATGCTACAATCTATTTTCATACAATAATAATAACTTATCCATTTTATGTATTTCTGTATAAGCGAATTGGAATTTTTCGTTTTTCTTTTCAAAATATAAGAATATAAGAATTGCTATTTCTTACCGATATATTTAATTTTTTGTCTAAATACTAAACTGTTTAATACGGTTGCTGTTTCTATTCTTGCAATTTAATAACTTTTCCTATGTATATCTTTCCGCGTACACACACTTATTGAATTTTCTATATTTCCAACTTTTGTCCCAAGAAACTGCGATTTCATACCGAAATTTATTCGCCCTTTTTGTTCTACATTGCAGCAATTGCAAATCCTATTTTTGTCTACAATAGTTTATTTATTTCCCACCATATAACAATACTCATACGATTTTGTCTTACAACTACAACAATAAAAATAAATTAAGTCTAAAATAAAACCTGGCTCATATTATCAGTAATTGCAGATTGCAAGATATTGGTTTATACACTGGCTAATTTCTAGATTGCAAACAGTAAACAACGCCTTCATAGTAAATTTTCATCCATCTTGGTGGTTTAATAACTGAAAAGTGTCTTACTACAATATGGTTTAAACTCCAATTTTTGCTACACTTCCAATTGAGTTTTCTATTTCTTTCTTCCCATATGCTGTTTGTGCCCAAAGTACACCCATTCTTACCGAATTATAACATTTTAAATACAAGTATTTGTCTATCATATATTGTATAATTTTACTATAATATTGTTCCAATCCCCAATCCTGCTACAATTGTAGTCTCTTCCATTCATTCATTTACGTTTGTTTTACTTCCCATTCTATTCCATATCTTTTTTTTTATTTCGATGAGACAAGTTTTTAAGTAGGCAATATTTAGTACTTGATAAAATAGCATTAAATAAATTCTTAAACTCGTAGCTTGTAATATGTTATGATATATGTCTCATCATTGGATGATTTATCTTAATTTTACAATCATTCTTAGGATATGTCAGATATTTGCAAAAACTCGAATAATCATAATTTTCAACCAAAATATGTAATATTTGGGTAATGAATAAATACTCTTTATAAATAAAATATCATATTCTAATAATTTGCCAAAAAGTAATAATCGTTTGCATGTGAGAGAATTTTTGCTAGATCATTTAAACAAGACTTATTACTGCATAAATGAAAGTTAAATTTCCACGAAACTTAACATTGCGTAATTTGAAATTTCCACAATTTAAAACGTTGGTTTCTGAGGTCAGGATAAATTAGGATGTTTAAAAAATACGTAATTTTTGACAAATATTTAATCCAACAGTATTTCAATTCTGGTAAAACAATAATTAATATAAATAAACTGTCTTGCGACTCTGCAACCAAACTATTTCCTTTAATTATTATTTCTGCTTTTTCCCATCCCAAAATAGTATAATTTGCACAAATGCTGTTCCACAGCCCTTTCACACTTTTTCTAGAAGTTTATTAAAACATAATATGAATGAATTTAAAAAATGTGTCATTTTTGTGATATTTTGTTTAAAATGCAAAATATTATTAAAATGAAAGATATATCAACTATTTATAATCGTGTATAATATAACTATAATTATTGTATCATGTAATCATGTTAGTAAATATTTTTGTATAAATAATTGTTAATAATTTAATGTAAACTATTATAATAAAATACTATTTAAAATGTAATTTTTATTATTTCGTGTGTATAAATTAAATTTGTTATTTTGTATTGAAAAGGTTATAATGTGAGCCCGGCCATTTTAAAATTCCCCCATCTTTATTTGAGTCCACCTCTGATAACATACAACATGATTAACTTACGAAATAAATAAAATAAAAATACAGGTTGAAAAGAACCATATGGAATTTAAATCCAATTGTCTTAAATTTTAAAGTGAATTCACATATATATTTAATTATTTTCCTGGACGTAGTAGCAAAGGGAAATTAGTATGGAATCAATTTCTGCATATGCAATGAAATAAATGATTGTTTTGACATTTTACTAAACGAGATAAAAAATGTAGAAATACAAGTTTTAAGTTTTCCTGAATTATCTGACGATTTTTGCTATGCATGTGAACGTTCTGCCGCGAATTCGTTGTATATAAACATATGAAACTTTCAATTCAAGACTCTTGTCGAAAAACATTACATTTTGTATTCAAATATAGGTAACAACTTAATACATAAGATTTTCATGATAAAAAGATTCTATTGGACTAGATACTGTTTCAAACTTGCTATATATGTCATCAAATTATTTGGGAATTGTAAATTAGAGCAATGTATTTGGCAATAAATGTTTATAGCGTTTAAACTCCAAATTTGAACGCTATAAACATTTATTTTCAAATGCATTGCTCTAATTTACTATTCCTAAATAATTTTATAATACAGCGACAGTATCTAGTCTATTAGAACGTTTTTATCATGAATATCTTATGTATTAAGTTGTTATCTACATTTCAATACTAAATTTTATGTTTCCTGACATTTACTATTTACTTTATTTATACTTATATGGACAAATCGAATTGTGACTATAAATAAAATTAGCTTCGAAATATTCGCTTTGAGTTTATGAATCAATTTCGAATTTCAAGAATGAAGGGCGTGAACTGAGGTTTGCAATTTGAGTGAAGGCCACACCAAGATTTTTGTTTCTCTATTTTGATGAAATTTGCTAAAGTAAGAGGAATCTTGGAACATACGACGAGCTCCATTCATATATAACCGAGTAACCTAGTGAATATCCATATGCGAAATTCTGCATTTGGGTTTGTTTCTTGATAGAAAGAACCACGTTTTATTTATCGTATAAACATACCCGTCGAGTGAGGCCGTGATTGAAGTTTCTTGTGCAACTGTTCTAGTACGATTGCTTCGCAAACGAACGGCGCATGTGGGGTGAGATACGTCTGCCTTCTTACCCTGCTGTATAGTGTGCCCGTGAAATCTGTCCTGCTGTGTGTGTGTGTGTGTGAATTCCTGCAAAGCGCGTTTGCCTTGCGAGAGCGGTTGTTAGTTTTGACGCGAATTGTTTGAATGTTTTCATTTTCGTTCCTCTTGGCCAACCTTTTGCATACACTACGGTTAAACGCAGGTCCGTACCACGGCAAATTTTACTAATTGGATACATTCTTGCCTCATTTTCAATTACACATCCTTAAGGTGTATTCACAGGGATCCAATTAGTAAAGACGAATCGAAATTGCAAATAGTAATCAATTGGACCGTTTTAAAACAACCCTATATTCTTTAGGACCGAATAAACTAAAGCAATCGATCGTGTGTCTGTAGCATTCTCGGATCAAATAATATCCTTAACAAAAAGTGTTTGTCTCGTCGCCCTGAATCCAAAAGTATATATATAACTGGATGTTAGTCGTTGCTCGTAAGACCAAATTTGAACCCTCTATTCCTCTGAAGGTACCTAAGCGATTTGCACCAAATATGCTACACATATTACTTGGTACCCCATTTGAATCCGCTCGCAGTTTAAATCCAATCACCCGTATACTTCCTGAGTTATAGGGCCCCAAAATTTGAAACCCCCATTAATACTGCCCTTATAAAAATAATTTAAACACTCAAAAATTCTACTAATAATTCTAAGATATTTTATGTCTACAAGATTTTTGCTAATTGGTATCCGAAAGGCCATAAATATTGTTATTATTAAAAACAGATTTAGAATGGTCAAGAATTTTTTTTTCAATATATTGACAAATGCATTAAGTGGTACAGTTTCCAGAACAGACGTACAAAAAATAATACGTGTCATTATTTTGCGCGTGACTTATAGTAAATACGAAGGATTCCTTAATTGCATTTTTATTTGCTAAGCAAATCTAAGTAGACAAGTATTAATCTGCCAGTGATCAACAATATTTCTAGTAGGTTTTATACATTTCTCATTTAATGAATTTTATAGAAAACAAATAATAATCGCTTGGTTTTACTTTTGCAAAATTGCTGCAAAACATCGAGAAAAACAAATGAACTCGTTAATGAAAGTAAACATAGGTACAGGCATTCATGTACTGCAAAAGATGTAAATATTTGCACAACAACAAATAAATAATTTGACTGTATTTTGCTAAAATACTTAATTCCTAGTTTAATTTTACTAGAATTAGTAACTTTACATGATTTAATGTGAAATTTTACGATAGAATCTGTAAATAAAACAGTGTAAGATACGGACGTCTTCCGTGCTCTGCGCATGCGTATGCGTATATTATTAGCTCGCCGTACGAAGTACGAAGCTAAAGCAATCGGTCGTGCGTCTGTAGCATTCTCGTATCAAAAAATGTCCATACTTTCAAATTGTTACCCAAAAGGCCATAATGATTAAAAACCGCTGCTCGCATCGCGTATATTACTTATAAGGCGAGCTGGACGCATCGGTGCGTTGTACGTACCGAATTTTGTTTTAAATTTAATACAATCTGAATGTTATTGATATCAAAATGTCTTTGTGTGTTTGGAAGCATTGATGCTTGCAACAATGCCTATTTGATACATTTAAAAAGAATATATTAATTATTGAATATAAAATTATTATGAAACGTAAAATTTATTTCACTTCATCAAATATACACAAAAATATAAAAATAAATTCGATAAAATTAATTCAAGCAAATATAAAAAACCACTTTTAATTCATTTATACATAATCGGATTGTAGATAATTTTTCAAATAAAACTTATTCGAATAAATAAATACAAATAAAAGTTTTGCACATCCCATACAATGGATATAGAAAACAACTTGTATTTTTTTGATAGGATTCACGTTTTCATTGTATTGTTAAATATTTTGCAAATTTATCGTTCTTTGTACTTTTTTATACGTAATGTACAGAAGAATGTATTGTGATCGTAAATTAAATCGGCCTCGAATGTTTAAAATAAATATTATCCATTTTGAAGGTTTCTGAATCCATTTTTACTATTTTCCAATGACGTATGTGTGTGTGAACGCTCTACCGTTAAACATAAACATATTACGTTTTGAATTCAAGATTAGCAAATCTTGAGAAATAAATTTTTCTATTTTTGAAAAGGATATTTCAACCTGAAGTGCTAATTTACTCGTGTGCCCTTTCTATGTATCTCGAAAACGACACGAGTAAGAGAAAAGTTTGTCTTATAAAAATTTCTTTTTAGCAACTTTTGCTTGAAAAGTTATATAAAAAATTGTACTGTTTACTGAAAAATCACCTCTAAAAATCGTCATGTTACATTTATGTATATATATATTGTTTCATGGTAATGGTAGAATTAATTAAAAATACAATAAAGGTAAATTACATATATAGTGTATGAGAAAGTCGAGTGATGTCCACTTCAGATTTGTTAGTTTATTATACGTACATGTTATCGATTGATAAACTTGTTTTTGTTCTGAATTTCATTGTTATAAATTCAAGTACCGATAAAATATGTGTTAAAACATATTTAGAATAAAACTAAAATATTATATTTTATGAGTGTGTTTCATTAAAATTTGGTTTAAATCGGACCGGAATATTCAGAGGAGATGCGATCACAAACAAAATAATATACGCAAGAGAAATTGTGTTATATAAAGCAGCAATAATATTTCAATAAATTTCGTAACTTTGATATCTCAATATCTTATATTTTTCTTGAATATTTGAGGTAGTCAGCATTTGATATTTACTTTCTATTAAGTTTTTCAGTCAACTAAATATTGATGCAATGAAAAAGACAGATATATATAGCTCATATTACAAATATTCATTTTAAATAACGATTTTTTTAGAACTTAGCTAAACAGACACCGAATGCATCCGTAAAAGCGAAACCCATAATAGCAAGAAGTCAAAAGAGCGAGAAGACAGCCTATAAATTATAGAAATATAATATGAGCGACACACAAAAAGAGCGACTAGCCCAAAAGCGCGACAAGCCTATAAGAGCGACAGAACAGCCTATAAATTATAGAAATATGTGTATGCATCTTGTTTGGCACTACTCGAGCAAGCTGTCTTGATATATCATTATGTAAGTTAGGGATGTTGGTAAACTGCCAAAACATAGCTTCAATTCATATATTATTTATCACTTAGGAAATAGAATTAATTTTATTTGAACAATTTAAACTGTTTCAAAATCATCTCAGTAACTCCTAAATTCTATACACACACATTTATAAGATTTTAAAAACAATTTCGTTACTAGAATATCTACAATACTATAAAAACAATTTAAATTTAGTTTATATACTTACAAACCATTTGAAAACTAATATTTGACACATGGGAGACACGAAATGTACGAAAATAATCACAAAACGCGTCTATGTTATAACTTGACTACATACAAATATAAACTGAACATGTTTTAACGTAAATAAATGCATTTTCATTTAAAATTAAATTGAACAATATACAAGTTTTTTCTTGTATACGCAAATGAATCCAACGCCTGACAAGGTCGAGTTTGCAGTACCCTAATTTCGTCTTAATATGCTTTTGTTATAAGGCTCATATTGCTTTACTACTATTTTCTACAGTTGTCTATTATTTCACGTGCATCAACCAAAATATTTTATTAAATCGGTAGGTTCATATCGTTATACACAGTGTGAGGTGATGTGTTGTGGTATATTCGGGGTGTTGAGTGTTTTCTCGAGACTTTACAGAGATTTTCGTGGATATTAAAAGACTTTCTAGTGTATTGTGAATGAAGATATTCTTTTTGGAACCTGCAAGAGTTTAAGGTAGGATTTATAAATTATAATGTATTTTGTTTGCTATATTGGAATCTAATGCATGTTACTATTAAAAGCAAATCATTTATTTGGTTCTCTGTACGATTTTATACAAATCTTATTTGTAATAATCAAGGGGTATTCCTTACCCTCCGTACAATTGAATAAACCGACGACAATGGTGTGCCAAATAAATATTACACCTTGTTTAACGGATTTAACTTATTGATTGATACTGTTTCTCAATATTTATCTGCAATATCCAATACACTAGAAACACATTCTCAGTCGATCTATTTGTGTTAACCGGTGGAAAATGACAAATATAAACAAGATATGGTACGCATAAAACGCACCAATGCGTAGAGCTTGCATTACAGACACACGTCTGAATGCTTTAGCTTCTTCGGTACTTGAGTCAATTTTGTTTTAGTAGTTATATATATTTTTGGATTTTTAATTTAAGTATGTCACAGACACACGGCCAAACATTATAGCTTATTAGTACTACCGTACTACGAGCTACTCGTACATAATTATTTTTAACTACGAAAATGTGATTTGCAACAATTTGTTATAATAAACTGCGTAGGTGCGGAGTTTTTCTCGGAGTATGTATTTAAAATGAGAATTATACGTGTTAACCCTAAACCATTTAAAAAATCGAGTTTGGTTCTTAATGTAAATAAATATTTAGATGACAAATTAGTGGAGATGATGACGATAGCGCGGAATGCGTTTAAAGTAACACAAATTGAAAATGTGATTTGATGGAAGCGGCGTACAGGTGTGCCGCTCGATGGAAACACAAGTAAAAATTATGCAATCTCGTTGAGGGAATAAGGGTTGGCCAGACTGAGAATCACACTACAGACATATTGCAGGGCTGCCAACAGTTAAGTTACGAATTTGACAACAGCACGGATTATAACGGCTAAGAACGTTTTCGCAACGCGACGCATTTTCCGGCACCACGTAAACTGACAGACAGACGTCCCACAAACATTTCAAAAATATGGGTGGAAATGTTTTTTGAAAAGATTTAAAACGTTAACACATTTCACTTTCTTATACGTAATGTAAATAGGAAAGTAACGTATACACACAAAAAATACCTCGTCATTTCAATGTATATTTCTCTGTCTGTCTTTTTTTTTATGCATTGTAAAATTGAAGTAATACAATAATATATGTTAAAATTTACATCTGTACGAAGAAATAAACACGTATTTAATTATACGTGATGAAAAATGATTGTTAAATCTGTGTTCTCGACATTAATGTCCCAAAATGTATACAACAAAAATGATCGTTGGCATATTTTGGTAATTTCTGTGAAATGGCCCACCCCATATAAATGAGTCCACTTAATTTATATATCCGATAATAAATCTACGAAGTACACTTTCAAACGCGTATAGCGCTGTAAACAAAAGTGATTTTGGTATTGTTATTTTACGCAAATTTTAACCTTTTTTTTTACTGATTAAATTAATCTATATAATTAACAAATTTATAAGTGATTTAGAACTTTTTATACTTAAACACATGTGGACATGGCACCTTTGTCCTCTAATAGGTTGATATATAAGCTATTTATAATAAATAATTTATTTTTATAATTTACAATTTAAGAAAGTATAATTGATATTGAGAATTTTTTTCTCAAATACATGAGGACATGTTACCTATGTGCTCCAAAGGGTTTGATGTTTATGAACATTGACTTAAAATCAAGGTTTAATAACAAATAAAATTAAAATACAAATAATTAAATTGAAAACAGTTTTATTCAAATGCCAATATAAAAATAAATAATGATTATAATATTATTAATAATAATAAGTATACATATGTTATTATAATATATTTATTAACTATAAATTTACATTAAACATCCACAAGTTAAAATTCCTAAACAACTTCTACTATTTTTAACATCTGATTTGTCAACTTTAGGCCCTTTTAATTTCTGCTTTCGGTCACTCTATAAAACAAAATACAACAAACAAAACATTTATTAAAATATAAATCAAAACATATTTATCAATCACAAATTAAAGTAAGAATACTTTCATTGTATGTATAGTGAAATATCTGTACTGGATCAAAAGAAGCATAGGTGTATACACCAATGCCTTCATTTCGCCGTATCTTCTATTACGAAATATTATTCGACGAGAATGTTACCGACACACGGACAAACACTCGTACGACGACCTTAATAGGTTGAGTTTTATCGTAGATTTTGGGTTTTTGGTGATTTAAACAAATTCTTTCTTTGTAATATGAAAATTACTTATATACAAAATAAACAATTATCGAATTTAAAATGTTCAAGGAACCAATTTGAATATTCATCGGTAAAGGTGTGAAAATCTGTTGATTGAATTTTCTAAGGCATGAAATATTAATTTATGTATTCATATTTTATAATTACAAAATATACGTTGAAAAACTGTGAAACATAATAGATTTATTGATAAATATAATTAATCTAAATCACGTAAATTTTATCACAGACACCAATACAGACACGTACGAATTATTTCTAGATAAGTTATTGTCATTTATCATATGAGGAAATTAAATGACATATTTTGATAAAATTAACATCACATATTTAGCAAAATATTTATTTATTTTAACTACACAAAAAAACTGGAGTGACCTTTACTCGACTATTTTTAAACTACCTACACATGAAAAGGTTCGTACTCAATATTTTAACGGATATACACGTTTCGATCATTCTCAGTAACAAAATATATTGAAATTGTTTTATAGTAATCATTTCCTGAATTATATATATATATATATATATATATATATATATATATATATATATATATATATATATGTGCTGAGAATGTGACAGACACACGACCGATGTTCTTTTGTAGTACCATAAGACGAGCTAAAAGTTGATTTATATTATCATTTTATAGAAAATCGTAATCAAAATGATATGTATCAATAAATTAGATCATGTTTCCGTGTTTGATCATATAAGTAATGAATTTATATTTTTATAAATGTTCGATCTGATTCAGTAATTTGATCGTATTGGTAACGTATGTGGATGATTGATGTACGTCTAATATTAGAAAAATGTCCACGCTTTGACATTTACATATACAATATATATGCTTGCTGATGTAAGGGAAACATGGCGATACTACAAATTATTTATGATTTATTCGATCAATAGTAATTTGTGTTTCATTTTATTATACGTAATGTACAAAAGAAAGAATTTATTATAACAAAAAGAAAATCTTTTAATTGAAATATCCGTTTTGATTATTTTTTTAATGACATTTGTGTGTCTGTAACATTCTGGAAATTGCACAGAAATTTGTTTCACATTTTCTTGTTTTGAAAATATATAACTATAACATCTCCCTGAATTATGTTCACTATAATATTTCATCTCGTCAATTTATTATGCGTTACGCTGAAGGCATTGCCGCCTGAACTTATGTATACTTTAGTATATTTAAATAATTAATAATTAAGTTACCTCGGCTAGTTCACCAATTTTAAACCCTTTAAGAATGTTCCGGGCGTCACTGGAATGCCCAAAATCGTTAAATTGTTTCGTTGCATCTCTTCCGGCTTCATCTCGAATCAAGTCTCCTCCCCCAGGATGCTGGAAATATAAAAAAAACAATCGTTAATCTTAACCAACTATTTATAAAATAATAAACAGTTTTTCTATTCCGAAATAGCGATATACATTTTATATAATGTAAACCTTTTTTTTTGACGATATAAATTGGGGTTATTTTTCCTCAGGAAAATCAGTTAGTTATTTATATAGTAGATTATATATTTAGGGAAAGTAATGCATGATTTTCCCTTAGGCCCTCGAGCCATAAAGTCCCGCAAAAAAAAAGGATTCTTTTTGAAACGAATTTGCATAAAAGAAAATTTAATATGTCTCCATTTTTCGACCAAATATGGAAAGAATAACCCCTAATTTATATATATATATATATATATATATATATATATATATATATATATATATATATTTCTATCTTGCTAAAAATCTGGAGTGGCTTTACTTGACCTTCTAGTACTTACGATTTTTTAGTAAATGCTGCATTTTACGAATTTTTAAGACGATTTATTTGTAAATGGTACATTTTGACTTTCATATACGCTATACGCAGTAATTAGTATATCTTGTAATCATTAAAAATGTCAAACTCAAGATTCTAACGGATAAACACGTTTTTACGTTCCTTGAATCAAAAGTGATTATTTTTGCAATGACGTTTGTAACAATATGTTTCGGATATATAATTCTAATGAAAACTACGTATAAGGATGAGTGTATGCCACTCCATATTTTATTTTATGGTCACAATACTATTTTTTATAGATAACGTATAAGAAAACAATAATCAATTGAATAGCAATTAAGTTATAAATTGATTAAAAACTTTTAAGTAATATATAATTGTAGTTTATGTTAGTTAAAATTGAATTGTTTCACTAAAAGGTTTCCGAGAATCGAATAATATAAAACAATTGTTGTATGACAGAGCCAGGCAACAGTGTCCTTTGTACGGTGTCCTTGGAAGGGACATTAAAAGGGAATACAGAACGTACATGAGGTTTGTGGCTTGTGTTGCCATTTACAAAACATTCGTATTCGTACACACAAATGCTGTTATCAAATCGAACTTATTTATTATGCAAGGTCACACACTTTTACCATTTATTCCGAATATACATATAAATATATTGCGGGGATTTCCAATACATATGAGGATATATGAGATGCATTTCAAAGAATTCACTCATTTTAAGATATTTGCATTAAAATTATATAATTTGTACCACTTGGCTAACCCGTGGAAAAATTGACCACAAAATTCAATCAACCGAATTTACTACCGATGAATATTCAAATGTATTCCTTTAATATTATAAACTAGGTGATTTCGTACCTATATCATATACAGAATACAGTCTAATTGAATAATTAGACGAGTGGCGAATTTTTAAGTAATTTATTTAAAATGTAGACTTAATCATGTATACACCATATAAATAAAGCATTGTACATACTGTATTGCTTGTCAATCAAACAATATCATTTAATCTCTTCACAAATCAGGATTATATATTTACTTATACTGCATCTATTTTGTATTTGAATAGATTATTCAATGCACATTTAAGCTCTATTTTTATTTTGGCATTTTAGAATTCTGACACTTTAATAAATAACCAGTGGCAGGGCTAGACTTTGAATTTTGCAGTGGCTCAACTTTAAAAGTGATAATTGCCCATATTTAAAAATACAAATACGTCAGTTTCTCGATTTTTTGGCGCATAATAGAATATTTCAAAATTTTATAGTGGTTTATGGTGGAATTCTGATCTAATCTGTAGGTCTATAAGGATATATCCTTATAGACCTACAGATTAGCTCAGAATTCCACCATAAGCCCACTGTAAATTATAAACGGTTAAATATTTATAGAATATATTCTATATTTAACCGCTTATAATTTCAAAATGATTTTGCAGAATGTTTTGTAGATAAATCAGACAATGTTGTTCAGTTAATTAAGTAAAGTCAGTAATAAAACTGTTATAACGTTGTCAATAATTTATAGGATTCTCTATAGATTTATAAATTGATGCAAAATTCCAATATTAGACGATTTCCACAATGGTAGTAAACATATAAAGCGTTCCACACATATTAACATACACATATAAATATGTACATATAATTGATAGTATAATCACATGGAATGCTTGTCTAAGTATGTACAGACATTATAATACAATTCGAAGCAAAACAAATGAGTTAACAAGACGAATAATACAAGAATATGTGATGAATGATAAGAAAATAAACACAATAAAAACAGAAAACGTTATTTCGGTTTTCAATAGTATCTCGATGGCGATAGCCTCCTTGATCTATATAGTATTATGTGTGAAGTATACTCGATCAACTGTCCACACACACTTAGGAGACGGATGATACATGTTAGAGTAAATATTTGCCAAGAACAACGAATCAAATCACAAATGGAATCAGATAAAAACGAAAGCATAGATTTAGGGTTGCGAACCGTATATATATCTTTTTGGAATCTCAACTTCGAAAGTTTGGATGAATTCTATCGCATACCATTTATTTAAAATTAATTTCAGTATTTGCATGTTTTGCATTTATTGTATGTATCTTGATATTTTTGAAACGTGATGTAATTAAAAACTAAGTATTTCTTACCTCATCAAGATAGTCGGTAACATCGTAGACAGTATCTTTTATGACCACCCAAACCCGGTTACCGTTTTTACCGTCGTTTTCCGCCACTTGGGACATAGAATAAAATTTAACGTCACTCATGTTTACAGTTACTAAAATCGATGCGCTTGCAAAATTCGCTCGCTAACCGAGTGATAATGAGACAGAATTGAGCGCTGTTGATTGCATTTAAAGATTTTGTTATTTTCCTTATCAGCCTAAAGTCGAAAAGTATTCATATAATTCTAGTTTGCCAAAGAGCATGCGCTGCAATGGTAATTATTCACTGAATAGATTATAGGATATTAAACTTGAGTCATGTCGGGGGAAACCTGAAACTTATCTGTTGTTTATTACTACGTGCATGAACGAAAATATGTTTGTTTAAATAAAATTTGAAATTTTTGTTTCATTAATTTGCAAATGGTTATCAGATAATGACTCCGAAAGGCGATAATAGCTCGAATTTTCATTCATAGAAAAGTAATGAAAATATAGTGACCAAAACGAGTTTCTTTCTGATTAGTGCATATAAGAAAGTAAAATAACTGGAGTGGCATGCACTCAATTTTTTATTACGCAGTTTCCACTGATTATTGATTATAAAATAATAATCCAACAGAACCAATACCAATTTGTAATGGTTTTGTAGTACTAGCTATCAAAACTAACCAATACTCTACAGAAATATTCTCAAATGCCATTTATCTAATTGGGTCTATTTTGTTTTCCTGTCAAAATAGCAGATGATCCGATTTTATAAGCTACATGCGAATCCATGGCAACGTGTAAACTAGATATTTATGTTTCGTAGCATTTTTCTCGTAACTGGTACATTTTTTGAAGAAATGTTTTAAACAAAAGTTGTGTAAAATATTAATCTCTTTCATTATGAACATAACTATTTTTGCCGTAAGTGTAGCCGTTCTAGTGATATTGGAGATAGAACAAAAAATGTATAGAGTAAACATGCGCACTTCCGGTTTGAATATTCTTTTCAAAAATAGGAGGTGCACATCTAGGGCATATAGTCTTAAGTTTGAAGTTTTATAATTTTTCGTTCGAAAGTTTTGGCCCTAGAGCGTTCACAGACAGACAGACGTCATTCCGAAAATAGTCACATTCGATTCAGGGAAGGTCAAAACATGTATATCCGACTTCGAAATTATACTTATTACTCTGTAAAGGAAAGTAAAAAGATTAAATCTGAGCCAAATAATTTTAATTCATTTTATTGTGTGCAAATATAATCACTCGGTGTACAAACAAATAAATGAAATAAATGCAATTTGTACATAAATTATTTAATTATATTCCATATTTATTTCTAGTAAAAACATAGACAATCATATATAAGCATAATCACTAACTTATTAGTAAATATATATAATTATTTATTTCACAATTCAAATTAGAAAATTTTTCATCTCAACAATTTTGATTTAAAAAAAATCATATTTTCTGGAATAAAAAAAAAGGACTTGTGTTCAAATTCCACAATAATTCTGTGTAGGGGTAAATTATGTAAAATTAATATTTTTTTATAATTATTTATTTACAGTAAATTAATGTCACTAGGACCAGTGATGGTCGGTTGAGATAAAATGGTATCTTAATATCCATAACGATCCTAGAACAGAAGATAAATTATTTGAACCACATTAAAATTTAATTTTAGAACCATTGTTTATTGATAATAAGTGTAAAAATAATAAATACAATTATTTGGAGATAATTAATCAAAATTAGCAAACAGTTCACTTAACAAGAAAATGTTGCAAACAAAAGTTGTAACTAATTGAAATATCTATAATTTTGGTCCTTATAGACGAACCCCTAAATCGTACCGTTTTCGAAATATTCAACATAAACCAAAAATAAATAAAATCAACAAATTCGAACTAACAATAACATTTATTTCTAACAAATTCTAAAACATTTAAACAATAAAAAGTAGTTCTAATATTAATATGGCCCAGGGTAGATTACAGTTCCGGTATCAATCTAAATTTCGGAAGAAAGGATTAGGAGAAAGGAATTTTACAAATGGCAAAATGAATTTTTGTTACCTGAATAGATGACATAACCCCATTGGCAAGCGAACTCAATTTACCCGCGACTTTTGTAACCCCTTGACGAACACTTTCCTTAACGTCATCTAAATCAGGAGGATTGAAATGTGGTCCCGCCATATTTGTATCTAGAATTAAAATTAAACACTTTTTATTACAAATTGTCATATTCGAGATAAACCAAAATTTCTAAACGAATGACTTTACAAGACAATGTTCAATATCAAAGTCGTAGCAAATTGTATTCTGTTTAAATTTGCCCCTTATAGACGAAACCCTATCTCGATCCGTTTCCGAGATATTCGACGTTTCTTAAAATTACCTTTAGTCCCGAAATAATCCGATGAAGATATACTTGAAGACCCCTGAAACCGGCTCAAATTCGAGTTATGTTCGTAATTATCTGATCGATTATCGAAAAATTGATCCGACGAAATCGCTTTGGCGCCAGCGAATTTCTTTTGGGCTATATCCGATTCAGGTTCTTTTTGAATTGGTGATGATTTCTCGTTTGATTTTGGAAGCGGCTTCTTCTCTGTAATCGGCTCAGTTACCACCCAATCTCGAGTGATATTGTCGGGAAATATCGAATCAGTATTTTTGTTTCCGAAACTACTACCACCGTATCCACTGCTATTTCTACCCCAAAATATATATTTAATTGCGAATTTAAATCTCCAAATATCTGGGATTAAATTACCTGTTCATACTAAAGCTGGTAGATGAAAATGTTGCATAATCATCAAAGAAACTATCGTTATCATTCACTCTGCCTAATTTACTTAAAGTACTTGTATTTGTTTGTAAGTTTTCTTGTTCTATTGTCTGCATATCACTCATTGATGAATGACTAATTCCTCTAAAACCACAAAATAATCATAAATAATAAAAATGGCAAGATTGAGATAATCGAGATAAACCGAAATTCTAAACGGTTCACTTTAGAAGAAAATGCATCAAACAAAAGTTGTAGGAAATTAATTTTCCTTTAACTTTAGTTATTATAGACGAAACCCTAAACCCCGCCGTTTCCAAGATAATCGCCATAAACCATATATATATATATCTTACGTTCTCGATGCGAAACCCATTCCTAATCGTTCAACTTGTTGAGCCTTTTTGGGGTCGACCTTCTTCAGTTGATCTTCATGTTTTTTCTGCTGAAGACTTAAATCTTGGTACGCTAAACGTACTGAAGCAACTTGCTTCTCTTCTTCTTCCGCTGATAAAGCAGGGATTTTTTGTTGTTCAACTACAGCTAGTCGAGCTTCATCCGCTGCGACCGCTTCACGTTCTAAATCGGCGAAGTTTGTTTTCACTTTGGTCGCCCCTAAACCGCTTTTTCGGGTGCCCAACTATTACAGAATTTAGCAATAATTCAGGATATGTTAAGAGTTTATTGCATAATTACCCCTGCTTTTTTTGGTTGTATTTTTCGTACGCCTATTGTTGATTTTCGTTCGCCTGAGTGGGTGATTGGTGTATCAAAATCGACATTTGGTTGGCCAAAATCATCTAATGTAATTTCTTTAGCTACTGGTTTTGGTGTTATTATTGGTTCTATTGGCTAAGGAATTGTAAAACTTGCATTTGAATACCATTATTCGTTAGTGATATGTGTAAATGTAATTATTTTGATGTTTTGAAAAAATCGAGATAAAAGAAAATTTGTGAATGGTGCACTTTACAAAAAAATGTTTCAGATGAAAGTTATAGGAAATTTTATTATCTATAATTTTGGTCCTTATAGACGAAACGCTAAGCCGTACTATTTACGAGATATTGGATATTTTCTATATTTACATAGACTTACATTTGTGTTAAGACACTGAGCTGGTGTCATATCAACAAAAATTTTTGCGTGTTCTTCAAAGAAATCAACTTCTTTTTCTTCGATAGAATTATCCAATTGAGGATGTAAATGTAGCTAAGAAAAAATAAATATTTAAATAAATAAATATTTATTTATTTAAAAATAACACTAATGCTATGAAATGATTTGTATAAAATAAATAAATAAATTAGCACACACACTTAAATGAAAACGAGTGTTAGTTTGGTTAATTGGCGAGGTAAAAATCCACGCATACCTTACAAGTCTTGCCACTCGAACTGAGTTCGCTGTGTTTAATGTAAAACTAGAAAAACACAAATACGAGCTCAATAACCTAAGCCATTAACATTCTTCTGGACTAAATTGACCCTCAAGTCTATAAATTGTCATGTTCAAGAAAATCGAGATAAACCAAAATCGGTAACGGTACACATTAGGAAAAAATGAATCAGACAAAAGTTGTAGGAAATTGAACTGTCAGTAATTTTGATTTATTAGACGAAACCATAAACCTAACCGTTACCGAGATATTGCACTTTTAAGACATGTAATAGACAATTTAACAAAACGACTTATTACAGATTGACAATTATGTGTTGGTTTCTTCAGGACTAAATTGACTCTCAAATCAGTAAATTGTTATGTTCGAAAAAATCGAGATAAACCAAAATCGGTAACGGTGCACATTAGGAAAAAATGAATCAGACAAAAGTTGTAGGAAATTGAACTGTCAGTAATTTTGATTTATTAGACGAAACCATAAACCTAACCGTTACCGAGATATTGCACATTTAAGATATGTAATAGACAATTTAACAAAACAGACTGACAATTATGTCTTACCTTATCAGGATTCACTTGAATTGAATTCAAAGCCAACTGGTGCAGTTTATCTCGATATAATTGTGCGGTTCGCGAATTATATTTCTTCTGCGAATCCGCTGTTACCGTGTTGTGTTGACAAAAGAACTGCGTCTATTAAAATAAAGGATTTGAATCGAGATAACCCAAATTTGAATAAATCGAGATTAAAAAAAAAACTCGTTTTTCTTACTGCGTTCGCATTGCCACCCAATTGCATTTGCCTGAGTTGAACCCAAGTCCAATTTGTATCTAGTTGCGTTGATCGCACAAATGTTAAATGGACACCTAAGCCCCTATGGACAGCCGAACAATCTATACATATAAATACGCCGTATGTGACGCTAGCCCATGTCGGATTCTTCGCATTGCAATCGAAACATGTCTGGAACAAAAATCTTCCTTAAACTAATCGAATTTTGGGAATTCGTGATTTATTAGTCTAGATTAGTGGAAATACAACTCATAATTTTTAATATCTGCTTCAGGGCAGGTAACGTGTTAATTGTTCAATATTGAGTCAAAGGCGCATGCGCGCCGAACATACACAGAGTGGAAACGATCGGCTACCACCGGTGGCGTTCGGCTGTTTCCGAACCATCTTTTTTGCATTCTTTAATTAAAATTATCACACTTGTTTCTCTTATTAAGAAGTTAACAAAGTCGAGTGATATTTATATTAATTTTAAGTAATCTTAGGTTAATTAATATTTAACTGGCCTTCGTATAAGAGCCCAATTTATACATTTTAATGAAAAAGCCTTAAAATAAATACATTTTTGTAATCATAAAATGATAGTTGAGTTCCCTATGCATTAAATACTGGAAAGTAATTACGAATTTTTGACGTAACCAAAATTTAATTACTTTTCCTAAATCAAATTTTAACTAGTAAACATTGGAACCATATTAGGAATAACTTAAAAAAACTGTACAAAATGCCTAAAAATCGAACATATTTACACAATTCAATACGTTTTTGACAGATAACAAGGTTAACCTAGATTACTGTGTTTTATTTAGCGCGATATTTCACTTACCTTATTAGCAGGAATTGTTCGTAAACGATTGAACACAGCTTCTATGTCACCTTTCTCCGGATTATTTTGGGCCATTTTTACAAAATACTGGAAAACACCTTAGACAAGCATTGAAAAAAGAAAACGTCAGGCCACGTTGTCAACAGAGAACTCGCAAACTCGCATGCGCACTCTTTTACGCTGTTGCAAGTTTTACTTTCGAATACATTTAATTACATGTTTCAATTATAATTATTTATACTTTGCATACTTTTAGAATGATTAATATTAGTTTGTTTTTGTAACTTTAATTGTATATTTATTTATCTAGCCAGGGTCGGATGTTGATAATTAAATATCGCGATAATTAATTAATTATTATAAAATAAAGTTTCACGTTTTTAATAATTTCTAGTTGCAATGAATATTTTACTTTCAATAAAAATCATATTTAAATCGCAAATATTTATTGTTAAATATTGCATTTAACATTAATGTTTACTAAACACAAAATTAATGCATTTAACTAATTTTAATTGAATTATTTTATTATTAAAAATTTGAATACTTTCGGTATGAGTAGAACATGAAGCTTATAAGCTTCATGTTCTACTCATACTTATGCCAATATGTATACATATTTATTATATATTTCTTAGCGAATCTAGACGTCTACTAAACACAAAATTAATCCATTTAATTAATTTTAATTCAATATAGCTTATTTTATTATTAAATAATTGAATACTTTCGGTTCGAATCATTAAAAAAATCGGCTTAAAGTTAGAAATAGAAATCGTATTTTGAATCACAAATATTTATTCTTAAATATTGCATTTAACAGTAAACCAAGTTTAAATATTTATTATATATTACTTACCGAATCTAAACGTTTACTAAACACAAAATTAATGCATTTAACTAATTTTAATTGAATATAGCTTATTTTATTATTAAATATTTGAATACTTTTGGTTCGAATCATTAAAGAAATCAGCTCAAACTTAAAGTAGGTTCTACCGGAGGAATTGGGCATAAGTAGAACATGAAGCTTAAATATTTATTATATATTTCTTAACGAATCTAGGCGTTTACTAAACTCAAAATTAATCCATTTAACTAATTTTAATTCAATATAGCTTATTTTATTATTAAATAATTGAATACTTTCGGTTCGAATCTTTAAAAAAATCAGCTTAAAGTTAGAAATAGAAATCGTATTTTGAATCCCAAATATTCATTCTTAAATAGTGCATTTAACAGTAAACCAGGTTTAAATATTTATTATATATTACTTACCGAATCTAGACGTTTACTAAACACAAAATTAATGCATTTAACTTATTTCAATTGAATATAGCTTATTTTATTATTTAATATTTGAATACTTTTGGTTCGAATCATTAAAGAAATAAGCTTAAACTTAAAGTAGGTTCTACTAGAGCAATTGGGCATAAGTAGAACATGAAGCTTAAATATTTATTATATATTTCTTAGCGAATCTAGACGTTTACTAAACACAAAATTAATGCATTTAACTCATTTCAATTGAATGTAGCTTATTTTATTATTAAATAATTGAATACTTTTGGTTCGAATCATTAAAAAAAATCAGCTTAAACTTAAAGCTAGGTTCTACCGGAGTAATTGGGCATAAGTAAAACATAAAAAATAGTTGTAAATATAAAATTTTATTAATACAAATTCATAAATATTATTAATACATATTACATTTACATCATGTTAAACAGCACGAGATTGATTATCTAACATGTTAGCCCAATCAGGAACTCTGTTTTCCTTAAAATATGCATCCTTAGTTAACGCATACATTGACACGAATTCAGTAAATCCATAAATTGCGGCTAAAAAAAAAAAAAAAAATTGAATCAATTCCACAAATAATACAATCTTGATTTTCTCGAAAACTGTTTCTTCGTAAAATAATTGATACAAATGTTCGATTCCAAGCTATAGTTACCTCCGAGCCATGCGGCATAATTTTCCTTCGCCGGCGGTGTTAAAAATTTGAACTTCTCCACATGTAACTTCGCCTTGTACCGATCAGACTTCAATCTTTCGTATAACTCTTCGCGAAGGCGAGCTTTAAAGCCCGGCATCATTGCAGTGCCACCGATGACCAGAATATTTTCAACCAGCGCTTTACGTAAATCAACTGAACATTTTAAAATTGCGTCTAGAATCATGCTTGGGACCGATTGGTGATCGTTGTCTTCTTCAAAGAGTAGCTCGAAAGACGTTTCTCGCATTTTGCCAGAAATGGTCATGTCCCCGTGCCCGCTGAGCGGGTACTTTACCTCGGGGCACGCGGTTATTTCCTTCGAATTGCTCGAGAATAATCGGGCACGTTTTAACGGAGTTATAAAGCAACATCGAACTAAAATTTTAGTCGAATTACTAATTTAATCCACTAAAAATTTAATTCAATCTTCAAATATAATTTTGAAGATTAGTATACGTGTATTCAGAAGTTATTTACCTTTAATATCTTCGACAATATGATCGGTAACATCTACCCCAATATTGTTTTTGGTTAAAATAGTCTTTAAATTACTAAAAAATGCAATTACAGTTTTATAACGTTATTACACATTTAACTTTTGTTTAACCTAATAAAACTCCAATTTATACAAATTAAAAGTTCCCGCCATGTTGAAACAACATGGTAGACTAGCCCACCATTTTGTTTCAACATGGCGTCTATTATAAATGAGATTACGTCTCCACATTTCGTAATTATAGCTACGAAAATCGATATAAAACAATATAAATGTCTACAATTGTGATTCCTGATGGATTATTTTGATGGTTTAAGGGATTTATATACACTTAACCTTAACTTAACTTTTGTTTAACCTAATAAAACTCATAATTTATACAAATTAAAAGTCCCCGCCATGTTGAAACAACATGGTAGACTAGCCCACCACTTTGTTTCAACATGGCGTCTATTATAAATGAGGTTACGTCTCCACATTTCGTAATTATAGCTACGAAAATCGATATAAAATAATATAAATGTCTACAATTATGATTCCTGAAGGATTATTTTGATGGTTTAAGGGATTTACATACACTTAACTTTTGTTTAACCTAATAAAACTCTTTTTTTTTACAAATACAAATTAAAAGTCCCCGCCATGTTGCAACAACATGGTAGACTAGCCCACCATTTTGTTTCAACATGGCGTCTATTATAAATGAGGTTACATCTCCACATTTCGTTATTATAGCTACGAAAATCGCTATAAACCAATATAAATGTCTACAATTGTGATTCCTGAAGGATTATTTTGATGGTTTAAGGGATTTATATACACTTTTAAGTAATTTAAAGTTTTATAACGTTATTACACATTAAACTTTAACTCAACCTAATAAAACTCTTAATTTATACAAATAGAAATTAAAAGTCCCCGTCATGTTGAAACAACATGGTGGAGTAGCCCACCATTTTGTTTCAACATGGCGTCTATTATAAATGAGGTTACGGCTCCACATTTCGTTAAAATAGCTAAGAATATCGATATAAAACAATGAAATCGTCTATATTTATGATTTCTGAAGTATTATTTCGATAGTATAAGGGATTTATATACACTTTTAAGTAACTTACTTGTGTACAGCGTTAGCGGCGAGTGGCAATGCTTGCCATGCGTGTAGTGCGGGTATCCCATGGCAAATTGGTATTGCCACCGCTTCCCGATAACCTAAATCAACTACTAAAGCAGTATCAAGCGATAAAGTGCATAAACTCACTAAATGCGAGGGCACTATTAGTATCGAAGATACTTCATAGTAGCAAAATAATACTTTTGCTAAAATTTCGCGAAATAATGTCGGACATAATAATGATTCAACAACTACAATAGAACGATCTTTCGGGCTAAAAAGGGCGTACCTGTAAAATAGTGTTTAATCATAAAAACATGTACATTTATTTAATAATAGTTTACAATTACTTAAAATATAAATCGTGTAAGAAATCTACGAGTAAATCGTATAAATCCTGTTCATCTTTGTAGTCGACAATTTTCCTAATTTCATTTGTTAATTTACACTTTACCTCGGAACGGATGATGCATCGTGGGGCGTATTCCCCGGTGAAGCCAAATCTACACGAATGCGTGTTAATTTAACACTCATAACAGTTGCACTAAAAAACCTTACTTTGTATACGCTGCACCCAAATCAAGGACTACAATTAGTTTGTCGGAGATCGCACTGCCAATACCTTCATATAACGGCATTTTATCTAATTATTATATAAATATATTGGTTAATCAGAAATAAAATGCTAAAATATTGAAAGTTTGACAGTTTATTAATTATTTGACAGTATACTCGGGTGAACATATCAACAATTCATATAGTTATACCTATTTGATAAAGTAAGCACTACATAAAAATTGTTTTCTACGTTATTTTGTGCGATTTGACAATTTTACAGTTATTTGATTGCAGTAGCTGTGATTTACATTCAATGTTGTTGTTAATTTATTTTTAAATAGAACATATGTCAATTATTAAGGTCTGAAAATGGCAAATTTCTATCTTTAACAGTTATTCAAGAATAATTATTTAAAGTTTGACTAATTAATTTTAACTAAGTCAGCCCATGGCTATAACAGTAGGGTACAACTATACTAAGTGTTGCTGTTTTCAACTGTGTAGCCATTCCATAGGCGCCGACAAAAACATTAATGAGAACTCCGTTTTAAATCCCGGTTAAAATAATTGAACTATGCTCAAAATAGATCTTAAATCATATCCAACTCATAAATATTATAAAGTACCATTCATATATTTTATAAAACTATAAAAAAATCTGAAATGTTCGTATTCGTACCCTAATGGAGTCTACGCCTATGCTATTTGCGTCCACAACACTGCAGCCATCTTTAAATCGTTGAGAGACGATTAATGTCAGTGTCAAAAATATATATGTTATTTTGGTGAAACTACATTAAATTATTCGTGTTTATTATGATTAATTAACTATGGATCATCTCGCGCATGATTTAACACTTGCTCTGGAAGATTCGGAGCCTTGTGGTCCAGCAAATTTCAAGATTAGCAGGAGATGGGGCATTAAACGTCGTACGCGATCAGCTGGCAATTTGCGTAAGTTTTTTCGATATTCTGGCCTTAATTTTAGGTAATTTAGGTTTAGTTTGGCGTTTAAGGAGTTTAAGTAATGTGATTTTAAAGTTTTAATTATGTAACTATGTTGATTACGGATTGAAAGGTTTTTTTTTTTGGGTTATTTATTTGTTTATTTTTTTCTATATTGTATATATTAGAAATGCGTTAAATATTGTTTATCAGCTAATTATATTACGTAAATTATATATTAATTGTATTCTAAATTGTTTCAAATTATAAATGAACCGAAAACAATTCTTAGAAAAATAGGAATAATAGACAGAAGATGTGATACTAACATAAATTATTTTATGAAAGTTTACTAGAATATTGTTTTATTTCGAAAATCGTGATGAAATTAACGCGTGAATGAGGGCATACGTTTTTAATTCACTTATTTACAATTTATTTTAAAAATAGAATTTAATGAACTTTTATTGTTCTTTAGAAAAACCGCGAATTATTACTTAATAATTTGAGATTAAAATTATATTTATGTTACACAATCTAAAATTTTGTGTACTCTAAATCGAACTGTAATACATTTTCTTTGTTTGATAATAATAATTTTGAGCATCTATTGTTCATGCAGGGCCGTATTTTTATATTTAAGGGGTTACATGGGTTTCAAAAATAAAACACTATTTTTCGGTTTTTTGTTTCACATTATGAATAAATATTCTAAGTTTTGGCATATAAAAGTAAATCGTTTACACAAATTATTTAAAATAAAAATCATAAATCATGGTAAAAAACATCGATTTCCGTAAACCAGCTGTTAATGACTTAATTTTCATTTTTTTCTTATGTATTTTTTTTTATAATTTGTTCAAATGATTTACTTTTATATGCCATAACTTAGAATAAACCATATTTATTCATTTTGTTAAAAAAATATCTGGAGTGGCCTGCACTCAACTTTCTTTTACGCAGTTTTCACTGATTATTGATTATAATAATATAAAATTAGAAAATAATAATCCAACAGAATCAATATGAAACTCAAGCTTACCTTATATAAATGAATGGGTGGAAAATGCTACCAATACCAATTAGTAATGGTTGTGAAGTACTAGCTATCAAAACTAACCAATACTCTACAGAAATATTCTGAAATGTCATTTATCTAATTGAATCTATTTTGTTTTCCTGTCAAAATAACGGATGATCCGATTTTATAAGCTACATGCGAATCCATGGCAACGTAAATAACTTATTTATAATATTTCGTTGTATTTTTCTCGCAACTGGTACATTTTTTGAAGAAATGTTTCAAACAAAAATTGTGTGAAATATTAATCTCTTTCATTATGAACATAACTATTTTTGCCGTAAGTGTAGCCGTTCTAGTGATATTGGAGATAGAACAAAAAATGTATAAACATGCACTACCGGTTTGAATATTCTTTTCAAAAATAGGAGGTGCACATCTAGGGCATATACAAGTCTTAAGTTTGAAGTTTCATATTTATTCGTTCGACAGTTTTGGCCCTAGAGCGTTCACAGACACACACACACACACAGACAGACAGACGTCATTCTGAAAATAGTCACATTCGATTCAGGGAAGGTCATGATTACAATACTCTGTAAAAGAAAGTAAAAATCCGAAAATAGTGTTTTATTTTTAAAACCCATGTAACCCTTTAGGGTGTGAGGCATTAAAAAATGAGATATATTCAAAATTATGAATCGGTGTTATAGATATTTCATGGATTAAGATGAAAATATGCTTAATTCCAGATCTATGCTTAACTAAATCAGGTGACAACCACTCGGAAGATAGCAGTAGCAGCAACAATGACCTTCGAATGCAAAACACCGGCAAATCTAAACATTTATCGTCGTTCCACCAATCAGATTCCGACGATTTATCCCTAACAATGGCCGTCGCAAAAACAATGAACAAATCCAACTCCCTACGAATGAAAAACAATATTCCCGCCTTTTTAACCCTTCAGGGCAAATATGGCACCCTAAACAAAGCTCTAAACTACAGTTTAGAAAGTGACTCATTCAACGAAAACTCCCCTGCGCGCCCCTCTCTACGTCGCAAACGCAAACTAAAACGGATGTGCGTAGACGAAACGCCACTTTTACCCTGTGGCAAACGGAAACGGCCACAGCGGCTAGAATGCGCGGGAAATTTCAAAAGCATAAAAAACGCAAAAATAAAACCGTTAAACCAGAGTCTATTAGATAAAATCGAGAAATTCTGTGTACATTCAGATGAGGTGACAATGGAGACGGAACCGACACAAGTGGACGATCCGACTGAAATTGGCAGTGAATCGAGTCTGAGTTGGTCCGGTTCGGAGGGCCATGATGGGGATGATGAGTTGACGGATTGGGGACCGCCGCAGCCAGAGCCGCCGGTGTTGGACTGCTGGAATGATGACCCTAGGGAAATCCGGGCGGGTTGTCGGCGGTTGCATAATGAACGGCCAAGTTTTACGATTACGACGGGCGCTAATGAGCGGGTTGCGAGGTTCCTGCAGGATACGGCGAGGTCGGAGTTGAGGTTGTGTGGCGCCGAACAGGATAAATTGGGGCAGTTGGCAGCATTGTATTCTCTAGATTTGTGGTTTGAGGGCGCGAATTCGTTGCTGAGAAAGACTAGTCGCACACCTTGTATGCAACCTACGCAGCGACACCATTCGGGGTTGTCCACCGGGCATAAAAGAATTCGCACACATGAGACTAAATTTGTTTGATAGAGGTTTTAAAATAATAAAATAAATATTAAAGTTTAATAACTTGTATTTTAATTAAATGTATTTTTTAATTGTTAAGGGCAAGTTATAGTTTAAGTGATTGGACCCTCAAAATTTAGTATGTTCTGCGCATGTACGTCATCGTAAAGGATGACGGCACATAGGTTAAGTATAAATATGTTTTAATCGTTTCATATCGTAATATGTTTTTAAGTTCGTGGTTTTGTCTCTTGTGCTCCAAGGTGTCGACATCTAGTAATAAAGTAGATCTCAAAACAAGAGATTTATAAATGGTAACCCGTTTATTTTATTAACAAAATATTTGTATTATATGTGTGATTTTAGTTAAAAATATATATTTTTATTAATACATGTGTTTTTATTTTAATTTTTATTATTATTAGATTTTATGTAGGATAATTTCTAGAATTTTTTTAGATATATTTGTCGTAATTGTTTATATATTAAATATAATTATTATCACCCATATTATCACACAGAAATATGTTTAAGAAATTAAAAGACTAACTTTATATTTTATTACCGCGCACATCTCACAATATTAAAATATCTCTAATTTTCATAATATTGATTCTGTAAATATTCATTCATTTTAAATGTAAGTATTAATTAAATTTGTATGTCGTGTAATATATTTATAAGTAATTACTTATTATTATATACTCAAATGCAAAATATGATTATTTCTTCAAGTCGGTTAGTTATTGGATATTTGCATTTACTGTACATATTAAAAATATGTTTGGTTTTCAAATATAACATATATTATTTTGAAACTGTATTTATTCCTATTTACATGTTTTCACCGTCTTGGACAAAATCTAAAAGGAATTATTACAATTATTTTAAGTTATACTTGTTTCTAGAAGATGTACTCTTCGACACGATATGCGAAATATTTTGTATGCTCCATAATAAAATAGATTCTATAAATCTATCTGATTTCTCATGTTGTCCAAACTAAGAATTTTTAATTTGCATTTAATTATATTATCTTAAATGAAAGTAATCAACGCTATGAAGAAAAGATTTGGTACGAGTAGAACGCACCAACGCGCAGAGCTCGCCTTTTTAGGTATAATATACGTTGCGAACAGTGGTTTTTAATGATTATGGCCTTTTGGTTAACAATTTGAAAAAATGTTATAGATATAAAAAGCTGGTTTTTTAGTGCATATTTGAAAATTCAAAATTATAATATTTAATTATTTTTTTCAGGTTTTGGGTTAACAATATGAAAAAATCTTGTAGATATAAAATGTCTTCGAATTTTTAGTAGAATTTTTGGGTGTTTTAATTATTTTTATAAGGGTAGTATTAAGGGGGGTTGTAAATTTTGGGGCCCTATAACTCGGGAAGTATACGAGCGATTGGATTTAAACTGCGAGCGGATTCAAATAGGATGTTAAATAATATGTGTAGTAAATTTGGTGTGAATCGCTCCGGTACCTTCAGAAGAGTAGAGGGCACAAATTTGGTCTTACGAATGACGACTAACATCCAGTTATATACATTTTTGGAATCAGGGCGATGAAATTTTTTGATCCGAGAATGCTACAGACACACGACCGAATGCTTTAACTTCTTCGTTACTACGGCGAGCTAAAAATATATATTTAAAGATGAATATACGAAATAACACTGTTAAGTCGCTGCAACATCACATAGATGTCGTAAGAAACAATGTTAACTGGAAATGCTTGAAAATAATGCAATTTGTCATATTTTAAAAATTACAATTTAACGGAGAAAGCAAACATTGTCCATGGTTTAGTACATTTACAAAATTGTTTCATAATAATCGTTGCGCCATCGAATTACATTATTAAATTATATATATATATATATATATATATATATATATATATATATATATATATCAATGAAGAATGGACTGTATATGACACGGGCACATGGTGCTAACGGGTTAACCTATAGTAGTTAATTAATGTTATAAGATATAACTTAAAAGATATGGTACATTTATAAAATAGAATATTTGGAGATCTTATCGCATTCAAATACACGTTTTCATAGAATGTTACCCACCGAATACTATAGCTCTTTTGTACTGTACGCTGACAACCGATCCATATTAATTATTTTTATTTATAAAACGTACAAATTGTAATATATAAAACATTAAAGTCATGTAGCAAAATATTTGTGACAATATTCCATAATAATACTATTTAAAATTTAAAGCGTCCCTATTTATTTAAAATAATTCACTTAATTAATTAATTTTTATGTACTTCTCCGTGCGCACTGGCTGATGCACTTATCGCTGGAGCTCCAGTATGTACAGTTTTTGAGACTTGAACAGACGTATTCCCAACAATATTATTCACCAGTTTGTTAACTGCTGTTAAAGCAGAAATTGGTATCTAAATAACAGAAAGAAAAAAATGGTAAATCGAAATTAGTATTAACGACATTCTTAATAAATACTTACATTAAATATGTCATTGAAAAATTCTCCGCTTTTGTTGATAGACGCATTTGCTGTATAGGTAGCAGTGCCTTCTTTGTTCACTCCATTATTAACAACTCCGCCATTTTGGTTTGTATTTGCTCCATAATTTGCGAATAGTTTTGTAAAGAAACCGCCCCCTGCTGGAGCACTATAAAAAAAAACATTTCTTTGCTATTTGTGCCAAAAAATACATATATGGTGGCTATGTCACATTTGTGCTCCAAGTTAACCGATATATAAATCTAAAAATATATGTATTTACTTTTTTTTACGAAGTCTTGTTTTATAAAAGCTTAATCATTTAAATATGTGTGTCTGTACGCTCTACAGTGAAAACTAGGGAAGATATATTAAATATGAAAGTTTAAATTTAAAGTATGTATGTTTATAGCTCGATAGACAAGCACATTTAAAAAAAATTGGTAGTAAGGGATTTTTCTAGTTACTTTTTTGTTATCTCGAATACGAGACGAGTTAATGAGCAAATGGAAAGTTAATGTAACCCGCAAGAAATTCTCGTATTTATGAAAACAAAATTTAAATCGGTAGTTGTCACTTTTGTACCTTAAGGCGATATAAACACACAAAATAGTATTAGTTTTAATATTATTTGTCCATTTTTATATAAATTCGTATTTTGCTCTTTTGTTATCTCGAATACGAGACGAGTTAATGAGCAAATGGAAAGTTAATGTAACCGGCAAGAAATTCTCGTATTTATGAAAACAAAATTTTAATCGGTAGTTGTCACTTTTGTACCCTAAGGCGATATAAACACACAAAATAGTTTTTGTTTTAATATTATTTGTCCATTTTTATATAAATTCGTATTTTGCTCTTTTGTTATCTCGAATACGAGACGAGTTAATGAGCAAATGGAAAGTTAATGTAACCGGCAAGAAATTCTCGTATTTATGAAAACAAAATTTTAATCGGTAGTTGTCACTTTTGTACCCTAAGGCGATATAAACACACAAAATAGTTTTTGTTTTAATATTATTTGTCCATTTTTATATAAATTCGTATTTTGCTCTTTTGTTATCTCGAATACGAGACGAGTTAATGAGCAAATGGATAGTTAATGTAACCCGCAAGAAATTCTCGTATTTATGAAAACAAATTTTTAATCGGTAGTTGTCACTTTTGTACCCTAAGGCGATATAAACACACAAAATAGTATTAGTTTTAATATTATTTGTCCATTTTTATATAAATTCGTATTTTGCTCTTTTGTTATCTCGAATACGAGACGAGTTAATGAGCAAATGGAAAGTTAATGTAACCCGCAAGAAATTCTCGTATTTATGAAAACAAAATTTTAATCGGTAGTTGTCACTTTTGTGCCCTAAGGCGATATAAACACACAAAATAGTTTTAGTTTCAATATTATTTGTCCATTTTTATATAAATTCGTATTTTGCTCTTTTGTTATCTCGAATACGAGACGAGTTAATGAGCAAATGGATAGTTAATGTAACCCGCAAGAAATTCTCGTATTTATGAAAACAAAATTTTAATCGGTAGTTGTCACTTTTGTACCCTAAGGCGATATAAACACACAAAATAGTTTAGTTTCAATATTTTTCGTCTATTTTTATAAAACTTCGTATTTTGCTCTTTTGTCCTTTAGAGCTAAAACTTTATTTAATGCACATTTTGTGCAATAACAATTTAGTCCAGGATATATGCATATATCACCTTTGTCCTCGAATGTGTTTGATATATGTATTAGTAAATAAAACATAATAATTAATAACGATCATAACAAGTATATTTTTCAATATTAAATATATTAATTTTACTGTACAAAATGAGTTCTTAGTTCTAAAAATAATAAACTGTCTTTATTTTTCTTGCATTTAAATAATATCATTAAATAATATCAGTGCCGTACTTATTCATTTGGGAGTTATAGGCGTTTAGGGGCCCATACGCAAATTTACGAATAATAATATTAAGTTCATTTTGAGAGCTGGGGGGGTCCTATTTATAAGTACGCCACTGGACTATTTACAAACTTACACATATTTCTGTACGACCACTGGTGCAGGAGCGGAATAAGTTTTTTGAATAACTTTAACTTTCTGTGGCACAGCTACAACTTCTTGGTTACCATTCGCTCTAAAATAATAACATTTATATATATATATATATATATTTGTGCCCGGAAAGGGTTAAATATTATAAGGCTAGTTTAACTAACCCTGCGTATGCAGCGGCATAATAAGCGTGTTTTCTGTGATGGTGATGGTGAGGTCTGCGATAGTACTTACTAACGTAGTAAGTGTCTTGTACACTTGGTTGGGGGTTTACCACTGGTGCAGATTTCTCAATATAAACAGTTTTTTTCTATGAGATAAAAAAATAAGTAATTAGAACTTCTAAACTCAGTCGTTAATCCATAAATTAAAGAAGAAATAGGAATATTACAACAACCAAATTAGGTTTAAAATAAAGAGAACCCCATGCAAACATATATTTTATTTGTCATTCTAAAGTTTTTCAGCTATAGCGATAAATTTTGAATTAATTTAAATGTTAAACATATTTCGACAACGCCGGGATTTGAACTCGCGACCTCTTACAGGGAAGCTGTACTACCTTGTGTCCACTTGCAGGATTTAAATAAGCTGAAAAACTTTACAGGGTCTTTAAAACATTATCAACATATTTTATTTTACATTATTTTTGTTAATACTATAAAGTACACATTTATGAAGGGTTAAACGTGTTTATCATTTCTGGATGTACATTTTTATAAAATCCATTACCGGCACAATAGGTGCAGCATAAAATTGTTTCTCAACGAGAACTTCAGGTTTTTCTGGAATTGTTTGAATGTTATGTATAACTCCTCCATCTGCGACTCCTGATTTAATTGATTGCACACTTGCTCCCCCCGCTGTTGCTCCTGATCCAACAAATCCTGCTGACCCCGTTTTTGTTACTGTACCTCCTAAACCTGCAGCAGCAGATACACCACCTCCTGCAGTTGCCCCGGCGTACAGGCCACCAGAAGAGGTGCCATCGTCTATAAAGTTAATATTGAGAAGTTAAATTTTTAAATTTTTCACTCTTTTAATGATTTGTATTAACAAATTACCGTTGACATGTCCGCCGAGTCCTGCGCCTGCGGCTTGTCCATGGGGAGTTCCGGCTTCTGCGTGCAGGCCACCTCTAGCAAGGTCTCCTGTTAAAAGACCTCCTAAACCTGCACTGGCATGGTAACCTCCAAAATTCACGCCGACATTGCCGTCTTTAAAACTTATCAACTATAAAAAAGTGATATATTAACTAATAAATTTTGCACATTCCACGAACCATGGTTTTATCTTAATTACGAAAGACGTTTTTAAAAAAAGATCTAACAAATAATATATAATTATTACACGGATAAATATAGTGGTTTACACTACGGAATTTAATTAATTGCTAATTACTTCAGTGCGTTCAAATTCTATGCTCACTGCGTCAATCGTAATTAGTTTATAATTTATTTACCTGACAGTTGGCTAACGTTGATATTAGGGCAAGACTAACGCCTAATTTTGCAATTTGAAATAACATATTGAATCCTGCAAAATATAAAAGAACACAATTATAACACTGTTCCATATAGAACCTAAATATAATATTTACTAGTTAACTTAAAATATATTTTACTGATTATTACTTATAGTAAAAATGTTTCGTGTCTAGTTTAAATTTATTGAATTGTAAATTCTCTGCAACATATCGAATGAGTGTGAATTGAATGAGTTGTTGAATATATAAGATATGAAAAAGACAAAGTGGCATATCAATAAGTTTACCCGGAACTTTTCCGTGGTAAAACCCTAATGGCTTCACTAATTAAATTTAGAGAAAACCCCGAAATTGATTCGAATACAGAACCGTATTAAACAAATTGTTTAAGTCACATCTTGGCTATATACAAAAACGCATATTTAAAACAAATTTAATATTGTAAAATAAAACTACTAATAATTCGAGATTCTTAATAGTAGGGGCTGTAGCTAATTGTTTTAAAGCCGGTTCTGTACTATTAAACATAATACATAAATTGAAATTTGGTTTGGGTATTTTTCTAATATTTATTATTTTAATTTTGACTAAACGAATAATGATTCTCAATAATATATTAGGTGTTATTTTATATTTGGTGATGATAAATAACTTAATTGCGGTTTTGTGTGAGTAAAAAATTGTATCGGATTTGCAAAAGTGAAATTTGTCATATAATTATAGTGAGTAAATGGATGACACATACTGTAGACATTGTTTTCTTGTACATATTTAATTGGTCACTTTATGCACTTTAGTACTTAATTTTAATAGATAGACAATAGAAAAATATATGAAATAATTTGTCATTACGCATTTCAAATTAATTAATTATCTGAAAATCCTGTTTTAAATGTATTAGTTTCACCTTAAACTTAAAGTTAAGGTTTCAAGGAGTTCTGCTCCGTGTTTTAAGTAACAAAAACAAAAAATTAAATTCAAGGAAAACTTATTTCATTTTTTGTTCTCTCATTTATACAAGATAACCGTTTTGTTATGCATGTAAATAATCCTGTTTGGAATTTTTATTATACATTTTCATCCTTTTGTCCTTCGACTTTTAATAACAGTGCGATTGTGCTAATAAAAGTATTCCGTAGATAAATATCCATTGATTTGCAATTTTGCATTGGAATCGCATTCTAATTATGAAATATTTAACATAATAATTCATTCTTTTTTACGACCGACAGTAAAAAACCGTTTCAAAGAGAAAACAAGTGCACATTATTCTCCTAGAAACAAAAGTAGACATATTCATGAATATTATTGTTTTACGTAATATATAAAATGTATTGGGATCACATAATAAAATCGACCTCGAAATTCTTTTTGAGGGTCACCGAATCCATTTTGTCAATTTTCTCTGTGTGTGTGTGTGTGTGGGTGTGTATGTGTGTGTAATGACAGAATTAATTTAATACACAAAATAGGGGTTTCCCGAATTTTTTAAAATTATTTTTAATTGAAATAATGTTTACTGAAGACATGTTTAAAACATGTTTATTTTTAATTAATTAAGTTATAATAAATTCCTCTTTACAATACTGCAATTATTGTTGAGGTTCTGAGGGGATTAAAAATACGCTTTAGGTAACAATGCAACAATTAGTATATTTTGATTTCTGCTTTAGTAATTAATCGCATATAAACTACTGGAATTATTGGAAATTCATAATAAGGTGTTTTATTTTTGTGGTCATTTTCAAGGTTTATACCATTCGCAACAAGAAACACGATTTTTTATTAATAATCTACTTATTTTTTTGTTAAATGGCGTATTACTTATAGTGACGTGTGTGTGTTTTTTAATTCTGTAAGTTTTAAACATTTTAAATGTTGAAATTCTTTATTGGATTTACTTTCAAAAAATTTTGTTATTTGTAATCAACATGCAATATTTATTATTATGAAATTAAAAATAGAAAAATTATATAATTGACTTGTTAAATTTGTTAATATTTAGATCAACTTTCTAAGGAGTAGCATTTAAATCTTCGAAATTTTCTAACGTTAAATGAAGACTTCAACGATGTGTAAACAATATATAATGTATTAGTTTTGCAAAATATTAATTTAACATTTAAATATATATATTATATTAAATATTGTTATTTCATCATCTGGACATATATTACAATCTCCATTGTAATTGTATGGTAAACGTTTTGTTTTATTTAGAATAACATAAGTGTTTTTACTTCTTAGCGAAAGTCGGATTATCTTGTTTCATAATCACACGTTATTCTAGCTGTCATTTCCTCAAGATTTTATCTTCAATTTACTACAATATTGTACTATAATTTATTATTATCACCAAGAGAGAACAATGGTACAGACAAACAATTTTAGAAATTACCCAATCGTATCTTAAAATACAGTACAAATATTATGTTTTATAATTTAGTTTCATTCCCAATTTTTGCTAAAGTTGTAGTTATTTTACTTTCTTACACATTATGTATAATAATCACAAACAAATCCACCTCGAGATTTTGTTTTTTTTTCGAATGACGTCTGTGTTATTTATTATTTACCAAAAAATAAACTAAATATAAGAAATTTCAGTAAAGACCATTCCAGGTATTTCTCGTTATCGTACATACCATAAAATCTCCATAGAATGAAAAAAAAAAACTATAGCTTATAATAAATTTGGGTGTGAAATATTTGGTTTTTTTTTTATTTGTAATTTTGTCTCCTACGTAGACAATTTTTTTATTTACATAAAAAATTTTCATACATATATATTTATACGTTTTATATATCAAGAGATAGTTAATTTCATGTACCGTAAAAAAAACCGTTAGTTAATATTCGAACCAGGATTTTTTTGTAGTATAAAACCTGTTTTTATAATTATATTTGCGAACAACACAAATAAAAACATATCCTAAATATTTGCTAAAACTACTAGTAAAGCAATTCAACAAAGTTTTAATAAATGTTATAATAACATAACTAAATATTTACATATTTTAAAAGACAAATATAGATTTAACACTATTTTTATATGTTTTACATAATTTAGAAGTTGAAGCTCCTATTTCATTGTTTATATATTGACTTAAAACATATTTACAAATTACATAAATAAACAAATTCTGTTAAATATATATATATTTAAAGGTTGTTTTCATTACATTTAGTGCTAAATAAATACTTGCATCTTACATATTAAACTTAGAAAGGAAACTAATTAAAATTTTCTCAATGCTGGCCTTAACATAATTGACAATAAATATTTGAATATTTCATTAAAATATTTACCTTTTGGAATAAATCTAAAAACAATTTGAATAACGTAACTTTGATTATATTTTAAATCTTATCGTCTGTACACGTCCGGAGTGATATGACCACGAAATTTTGAGCCCTCCTTAATACTGCCCTTACAAAAATTATAAAAATATCAATAAATGCTAAAAGAAATCTAAGATATTTTATATCTATTAAATATCTTCAATTTGTAAGCCTTAAGGCTATAATAAATAATTAAAAATTATAAATTTGAAATTGAAGACTTTTTATATCTATAACGATTTTTCCAATTGTAAACCTAAACTAATTTAAATATGGGTGCAATCAATCAATAACAATGTAATTATTAAGTTTTGTCATTTTATCTCTTCAAAATTCAGTGTTTATAAATAGATTTTCTTCATATATACAGCAGAAGTTAACAAAATAATTCTATATATATATATAAAAAGAAATATTAAATAGTTTATACGGCAAGCTGAACACATTGGTGCCTGTACCTATGCTTGTTCTCTAACTAATACCTGGGAAAATTAAATAAAGTAGCAAGAATAAACCCTTACTGCGTAATTAGATTATTTCAAAATACGCATTTTTTCTAAGTTTTAGTTTTAATATCTTCAACAATGTTTATTTTTACAGACACAAAAACACAAGCGTCATCTCAAAAGTAATTAATTTTAATTAAGGAGGCTCAACACGTGTATTTCCGTTAATACCTCTAGTTCATTTTCTTTTAGATTTTGTTCAAGAAATAGAAATATTAAAAAAAAAGTATAACAAAAGATAGTTTGTGGGGTTCTGTAACCTTTGTGCTCAAACTGGTTGCAATAATTTTCCACTGACAACAAGTACAATAGTACAAACTTAAACTATGTTTAAGGCGTTTTAAGCTACAATATCGATTGTATATAAGAATATATTTTTTAAACTATATAAATATTATTATAGATCAAATTAAAACTAAAGAAATATCATTTTATCAACTACAACCATAATTTAATCATACATTTAACTAAACACAAGAAAAAGCGTAGTATTATTAATAATATAAACAAAAACATAGGCACTTACTTTTAAAATTCGCAGTCTTTGAATGTCTGTTTCTTCTTTGTCACTCACTTGTCGAAACCACAAACAACACTGCAAAGACTTACCTTAAGATTTCTACTTATATCTAAAACCTTAGGTGCGAATCATTCAAAATATGCGCACCGGATGTATACGAAGTCCAGCAAATTGTGACTCATTTTGTTGTTAATGATATCTACAAAAAATCCAATCAGCAATTAGCAATTATTTTTCAAAATAACTTGAAAAACATCTCCAATCGATTAGTGTATACTTTTACTTAAAAATATGTGTTCAAAATATTGTAAAATGCAGTTTAGCTATGAGTAATTAATTCAAACTATTTTTCTGGAATTAGAAACGTGTAATAAGAATAAAGATGAATGAATTCCCAGGTTATCAATGAACCACCATCTTATTTATGAGGGTAAAGGTGGAACTTATATTAATTTTAATTCGGTTTATTAATTTTATAGACTAAAAATAATATATATTTAGTTATTTATCATACAATTGATTTTATTTGCATTCGTATACATACAGCTTAACACCAATGCTATGTTGGTTGCATGCTAATTTATTTTAAGGCTAAATTAAATTTCGCTAAATGTATATGTATGAAAAAGGAACTTATTTTATTTTTAATTCCGTTTATTAATTTTATAGACTAAAAAAAATATATATTTAGTTATTTATCATACAACTGATTTTATTTGCATTCGTATACATACAGCTTAACACCAATGCTATGTTGGTTGCATGCTAATTTATTCATTAAAAATATAAAACCGGCAGATATTTTTAATTCGTTATACGGTACAAAAGAGCTACAGTGTTCGGTCCTGTGTTTATTGTGCACAGATCTTTGTTACATATTCCTGATTCAAAAATGTATATAACTTACATACTTATCGCTTGTTTGTTCGTAAGGGCAATGTTGTGGCTCAGTCTCCTCTGAAGGTATCGGACCTATTTTACCTAATTAGGTATAGATAATGAGTGTCAAACCTAACGTTTTAAAAATAAAATAGCTCTTATATTTCCAGAGGCATAGGAAATGAATCTACAAACCATTTTAAATAACAATTATTTATAACAATATTTATTACAAATTACTATATTGTACAGCCAGGTTACATATCACATCGTATTATAATAAATATAAAAAGTATTTAAACTTATAAAATTATTTATAAACCTAAATGCTCAGCTACACCACTTGCACTTAACTATTACATTACGTAATATATAAAATAATAAGTGAAAATTTTATGTATGTGAATTTGTATTTTTGCTATAGTTTAGACTTTTGGATTATAAAATTAAATTAAATGTGTTTGAATCACGCTTAAGTTAAGTGCACTAAGTGTAACTGGGCATAAATATTATTAGTGATACTTTAAACATATTCTTTACGCATAATACAAATAAAATAGTTAAAGCAATTATAAAAAGTTAAATAAAACTAAAATTATAATAAACATTGTCTCCCTCAAATAAATGCTTTAAAGCAGTGGTTCTCAAAGCAGCGGATATATCTATATACTTAATTTAAGACAAATAATTTTATATTTTGGTTATTTTCGCAAAACATTTAAATGATTAAAAAATTCATTTGGAAAATATACAATTTTCTAAATATCAGAATTAAAAATACGTAATTCATTTAATGATAATTAAATATTATAATATTAAGGTTCATCCAATTAAGAATAATATTGAAAACTTTGCATATTAGTCCAGAAACAACAAATTCGTCCAAAAAATATTATCCTACTGAAACTTTATGTAGTGACAATAAAACGTAGAAAATAATGCTACAATAAGATAAATAGTAAGACCTGCCCTTGTCCATACCACTAGTTGAACTACAAGACAATGTATCTATTTTCTGTCACATCGCAAAATCAAAGTTACATTGTATTTACAAATGTCTTCATGTAAATTTCCATTAATATTTATCTAGATTTTAGATGCGTAGTAAAACTCTAGAACTAGAGCCGTCTAGTTGTAAGACAGGTCCTTCGTGGTACTTCCGGCGTATCCGGTTGATATGTGTGGTAGCGACTTCCGCTTGTTCATAACGTCTTTTAGCGAGATCTCGTAAACGCTGCATTGCCGGCCGAGCGCTTTGCATCAATTCGTTGAACGATGTCAATGTAACTGTTGGCATCTAAAAGCAATATTCATTCGCATTAAACTAATTAGTAATTAAGTTTAAAAATTATAAATAATAATTGAGATTGTTTCATGATAAGCAATGCCAACATTCACAGCCACAATATGAATGTTTAATTATAATTGTTGCTAATTTAAACGCTAGCATTATTTGTCATAAAACAAATTGGTTTATAATTCGTATTTTCTAATCTAAATTTATGTAATATTTCATTTGAATTGTATCAATTCTTGGATAATTCGATATTAATAAATTTATTTGTTGTGTTATTTTTGCGGAAACATTTAAACAAAATTCATTGCAAATCATATAAGAAATTTAGTTGACCAATTACACATTGATGTAAAAATAGTTGCATAAATTACACTTTGCTGTAAAAATTGTTCTATAATTAATAATTGAGAGTGTTTCATGATAAGCAATGCCAACATTCACAGTAACAAAATGAATGTTTTATTATAATTGTTGTTAATTTATACGCTAGCATTATTTGTCATAAGACAAATTGGATTGTAATTTGTATTTTCTAATCTAAATTTATGTAATATTTCATTTGAATTGTATCAATTCTTGGATAATTCGATATTAATAAATTTATTTGTTGTATTATTTTTGCGGAAACATTTTAAACAAAATTCAGTGCAAAACATTTAAGAAATTTAGTTGACCAACTACACATTTATGTAAAAATGGTTGCATAAATTACGCTTTGCTGTAAATATTGTTGCAAAATAAGTTCCTGCAGAAGCTGACAAACAGCTGCATAGAACACTATTTGGCCTTCACTTGACTTGCTTATACTTATACTTCGGTAATTATAATATGTATATGTATGTATGTATATATATATATATATATATATATATATATATATATATATATATATATATATATATATATATATATATATATATATATATATATATATATGTATAAGTATAAGACCTCTTGATAAGAAAAAATTAACTTCGAAACATTGTTGCAATTATGGTATTTTGTTTGTTAATTATTATAATTACATGATAAGAATATAAAAAGAATTAAGAAAAAGTTACACAAGACAACGTAATCAATACATAAATATGTATTGCTATAAATTTATGCACAAGGCAAAATATATTTCACATATGTAGAATATTGCTAAGTATATAGTAAAATTAACAATTTTAACCCTGACATAAGCAACAGCGTACTGATTTCCGGTTAGCTAGTACACTGCAATGTATTATAATATAAATAAATTGAACGTTTAACGAGGTAGCGGTAATTGAGGTATTAGTTTTACTCGTGAAATCGGTAGTTTAACCTATTTCAACTAACACGCTAACACAAATTTTGTATTTTTAATTCAAAACCAGGTCAATTTTTGCTACTTACGCATCAAAAGACAAGTAACCGATTTCACCAACAAACCATAAAATTTTATTATATTCTATCTCTAAATAAGTATAAAATAAGAAATCTTGGTGAAGCTGTGCATTAAATGGGCATGCAAGCCCCAATATGTACAGCTCTGAATTACGAGTATATATATATATTTAGGATTTATAGACGCAATAATTTTCTGGGGTTCTATATTTCTCAAATTTGAGATTTTAACGGAAATACACGTTTTCATCATCCCTGCATCGAATTGTAATGATGTGTGTGAAGGCAACCTCCATATTTGAAAACAATATCAACCGGAAGTAACACTGATAACTAATTATTTTGTTTAATAGCAATCGTAGGGTGAATTTAAAACTAAATAAAGTATAAATACCGATAATGAAAGGATAAGAGAGTCGAGTGCAGGCTACTCCAGTTCTTTTACGTATTGGTGAAATAAAAAAAAACAACACATTATTCTGGTAAACACAAGACCGAATAGTTTCAGCTTTCACACAGTAAAACACAGATTTAAAAATATATAATATGGTAAAACCACATTTTACTAAGTTTAGAAATATGTTCGTATTTAATGTGTAATTCAATTGCTGGACATATATGGCATTACAGTAATAGTTATATTCAATTCTGTAACTTTTGTGATTGCATCAGGCATGCTATGCAGCACGTAGCCTTATAGCCTTCCACATAATACTATCTCCATTAAAAAATCATTTCATTTATATTTTGGTGCAATTATACATTTAAATAGTTTTATATTTAACTCTCTCATTTAAGGTCAAACATCAAACGCGGAGAAAATTTAACAGAAAGAATAAAATCAAGCATAGGTGCAGCCACTAATGCCTTTATTATCCATTCAGTGGATGGTAATCAGGAACTCGAAATTTTAACGGTTATACACCATTTGACCTCGAATCAAATGTGGATTCATGACGTCTGTGTGTCTGTCTCTCTTTAAACACTCTAGAGCCAAAACTGTGGAACCAAAACTTGTATATGGTCTAAATGTGCACATCCTATTTCTGAATATAATATTCAAACCAGAAGTGCATGTTTATTCTATGCACATTTGTCCTTCCTCCTATATCGCTAGAACGGCTGCACTTATAGTAAAAACATTTTTTAAAACATAACTTTTTGTTTAGTAAATATTTCGTTTCGAGAATGTTACAGACACACGACCAAACATATTTGTTCATCTATACTACGTATAGCGACCTAATACTGCATTTTTGTCTTTCTCTAGAGGTCTAATATTTAAGAAAATATTAAATAAATTAAATAACAAATATTGTACCTGTTTTACTAAAAACTCGTGTACTTCAATATATTTAATATTTACAGTGGTCAATTTGACCGACTTACCTTTAAAACATGATCGGTAACAGCCGTTTTATTATGCATGTTGACTGCGGCTTCCAGCAGAGGCATAAAGTTGTCGATTCGCCTAAATTCAACGGAATACTGAAAGAATTACAAAATAAAGAAATATATAATTTACGTGTGACTAAAACAGTAAATAAATAAATTTAAAAAAAAATGAGATAAAGTGCCGGGTACTTTCGCGGTCAATGTTAACAGTTTTCACCGAAGAGAAAGGTGTGTTTTTATGACGGAGAAATTATCGCATGTCAAACCGAGAAAACTATAATATATCTATACTTTCATTATTATATTTTATCGATTTTTTTACTTTCATATATAAATAAAATAACGATCATTAAATTATCGATCGCTAGCGTATTTCAAGCACAACAATAACATGACCTCATAATTGTTCAATTACTAGAATTGTTATATTCAATCAATGAATTTTGACAATTGTCTGGTGTTTTCGACCATTAACTTTATAAATATTTATTATTTCGTCTTTGATGAAGTCTAAAAGGAATGCAGTCGAGTTTTTAATGGAATATACGTTTTTCGAAATGAAGATTGTGTGTACGTGTGTATGTGTGTGTGTGTGTGTGTGTGTGTGTGTGTTTATCTGTGTTGGTGTGTGAACGCTCTTGAACCAAAACTGTGTAAGGAGAATGATGAAACTTTAGACATAAGTTAAGTTTAAAATTTTTCTAAACCTTTTCTTCAGATTAAGATATTATTTTAAGTCTAAGTCGTAAGTCACTTAAAACATATGGTGCGATTCTGCATTAGTCTATACGTCTATAAGGAGAATCTGTAAGATTTTAAAAATGCTGTAGTCCTTTAATGGATACATATTTTAGTATTATTAATTACACAAATATTACGATATATTATATATATCAGATTAAAAATGGTTTGCAATTCAATTAAAATATATTTTACACTATCAATGTTTTACAGATTTTACTTATAGATGTATAAATTTGCTCAGAATTGCACCATTAGACTTAAAATAATATCTTAATCGGAAGAAAGGGTTTACTCCTGCTACATTTTGCATATCGAAAAAATAACATGTACCATTTACTGAAAAATTGACTTTGAAAATAGTTATTTTATTTATGTTTCCTAGTTACACATATAGATTTGTTTCATAGTAATCGTAGGGTGAATTTAAAACAAAATTAAGCAATAAAATACAGTTAGTGAAAGGACAAGCGAGTCGAGTGAAGGCCACTGTAGTTTTTTTTTACTATAGTATTACACATTGTTAAACAATTAAAATAATCTTATGGTGCAAATTTCAACATTTTTAATAATGTATGCTAAAAAGCTTTTTTTTTTGCGTGATATTACAAAGCAAGTACTATATGGTCGTTAAATATTATCTGTCGATAAGTAAGTATACTTATTTCGACAGTTTAAACTGCAATAAACCATTAGTTTGCATTTTCGTTCTATTTCACATAGAATTTACTGTTGGGGCAACACTTTAATTGTAGCTGCCAGAAACCAGCAAAAATTATAGTTATTTTACAAAATAGCGTTTCAAATTTTATTCATTCACGTTCAGTTTTACGAAAAAATATTTTATAAAAATTGTATTATTGCAAAATATTTATTTTAATAGTTTTCTAGCTCAGTGATTCTTAAACTGTTCGCGTAATATTTTAATAAGTGGTATAAACATTTTGAGGAATTTTATTAATAGTAATAAAATTATCAACGGTCTATGTATTTAGCTTGCAAAAGTTAAACTGTTTAATTTTGTTTGAAATGTTAACATTTCCATAAACCGATTAAATTTTTTTATCGAATGGCGTTCGATAAAATGTGATAATTAAAATACTTAAAAAATATTTGCTGAATTCTTTTTAGTAGAATTGTGAACAAGGTTAATAGTGTTATTGACTGTATTTCGTAGTTATAAAATGGAAAAAATGTGTTTAATTTATTTTTATTACAACATTTTTTATTTAGTAATGTATGGTAAACTGTGTATAAAAATATAAATAAATTATAATAATACAAAAACGTGTTCTAATATCTTCAAATAAAGTTCGTGACTTGTTTTCAAGAACGTTATTGAAACTAGGTCGAAGATAATGTTTGCTAATCATATTGTATGAATATACCTAACCTATCTGTCTACAAGAATATACTGTAATCATATTTGAATACAATACAAGTAGAGAATCAGTAATTATTTTCGGTTCAATATGGCTACATTCCTAACAGTGTCGAAACCTTATTATTAAATAAGGATACATAATATTTACGGAGGATCATCCTATTTTAAAATAATACTTAAAATGTAGTAGTTTTCTTATGAAATTAGAAAAGATATCCTAAAAATATTTTTTCTGTAGAAAAATATACACGAATTTATTCCGTCATTGACCCTAGTGAATATAAATTATATTTAACATAATATTTTTATAATTTCAAATCATCTGGTGAAATTTTGATTGACCAACCTCCAGAGTTTAAATAATTAACTATCGCTTTCTGTAAAAAAAAATCTTATTTAGATATATTCTTTACGTGTAATTCGATTTATTGGAAACATAGTTCCAAATTTAAACATCTATTTCGTATTTCTCTAATATTCTATTCCTAAATAATTTAGTGACATATATAAGTTTAGATTCTAGCCAAGATATATTTCATCATGGAAGCACTACGTATTTAGTTGTAATTCAGAATATGATGTTTACCTGGTACTACAACAAAGATGGCAACAACTAGTCATATTTTATAAAATCTCGTTTGTAATAATTTTTCAATCTAGATAATATTTCCTATTGTGTATGTTGAGAACCAATGGTATAAACCCATAATTTATGCCAACATTAAATTGACTTCTTGTTATAATTTTTTTTTTGTTAGTATTTTTTATTCTGTACGTCATAGTTAATAAAATAGAACCAGGTGCCCATGAGTGCCAATCACCTGCTTTTATAACGTATTCATAATTTATTGTAATTGAAATTAATTAAGCATTAAAAAAATTTGCAAACAATAGTTATTCAAATATTTAAAACTAGGATAAGCCGTGGGTTCCATGCACCCATATCATATACAGAATACAGCTGTCTAATTAAATTGTTTAGTGTGTGGAGCGCTCTAGAGTTATGAATATTTCGCGCAACTTTTGTTTGAAAAGTCTTTTTAAAAAATGTACCATTTACGAGAAAACTTAAATTTTTTATTTATGTTCTCATAGATTTATTGGATTTCTTCGTTTGAACTATTTGACAGGGAAACAAAATAGAATAAAATAAACTCCACTCCAGCTTTTTATATCTTGTGTTATGTTCATGAATAACCGTAAAAATTGAATAAGACTTACTTGGGGTAATGCGTGGACACTTCGTGAACTTTTCATGAAATCTGCAAATTGGATGGTGCCCGTGGCGAAGACAGTGATTAAAATCAGCCGTACGAAGGCGTCCATGGCTTCCACAAATTTTAACATCTGCATATAGAAATAAAACGACGTTATAGCGAGCAAAAATTAAGCTAATAATATATTGATGCTTCAATGAAAATTAATTAACTGGAAAATCTAAATTTTATATTGCCACTTATATATCGGTGAATAAAAGTAATTAGCAATATTCATAATGCATTTTAAATGTTGGGATTTTGAATATTTTAATTACGTCCATTTCGCATATTATAATCTTTGTATTTGCTGTACTTTCCATGGCCAATTAAAAGATAGGGAGACAGCGAACATTTTTCTGGGTGATTTTATACACTTTAAATTGTAATGTTTGTGATTTAATTAATAAAATGCATGTCTGGCAGCTGGTCGACAACACGCTTTATTGTAAAGAATAATAATGTAACCAAGGTTAAATTTCAACTCGTCGTACAGACAGCTATTGTGTTTGGTCGTGTGTCTGTAACATTTTCAAATAAAAATAATCTCGTCACCCTGATTATGAAAATGTATATAAGTTATATATAAAAGAAAATACAATTTCTTGGGAAATGTAGTCGTTTTAAATAAAATTAATTTATTCTGCTCAACGTTTCGGCATCACTATAGCCATCTTCAGGAGTTTGACTAGTTAAACATTTAAAAAATCTAGATATACATGAATAATTTATTATATATAAAAAAGTACTTCACAGCTAGTTACTTATTATAGTATATAACTTATATACTTGGATTATGTCGCTCGTATATAAGACCAACTTTGTAGACGTATCTCCTCTGAAGGTACCGGGTTACTTTTACCAAAATTTGGCACATGTATAATTTCAATGCCTAAGACGTTCTCACCGCATTTCAAATCTAATCGTCAATACAAGTCAGGAATTATGGGCCCCAAAATTAATAACTCTCCTTAATACTGCTCATAGAAAATTTGAAAAAAAATTTAAGGTGTATTTATTGTTCAAGTTGTGACCCCAGTGGATACAAGAAAAAAAAGAAGTATTTAATGTATTCATTTTTTTAATTTTATAAAAATAATCTTCAATAAATTCTAAAACTATTTATATATATTAGATGTTTTCAGAATGTGAACCTGAAGGCCGAAATAAATTAATATAAATTATAATATTGAAATTTGAAATGAGTTGATGGTTCTGATAATTGCAACAAAAAATTTTGTACACTAGCAATTATTTTTGATTTCATTATTGTCTTTTATCTCTTTATAAATGAGTGGTTATAATAAGGATTTCTTCCTTAAAACAATTAATGTTTTTTACATAAATAAAAATGAATAATCCGCGAGCTAAAGGCATCGGCACCTATGCTTGTTTGTGTACATCTTATTTTTATTCCTAAATACAACTCCCGAAAAAGTTTGCCCTGGGTTTCAGTCTATAAAACTAGTAATAAAAAAATATTTTCATTAATTTTATAGAGTGTCGAATTAAACAAGAGCTATTCTTAACTCTTACAGTTTTACAATATTTACATAAAGAGTTATAGGGTTCAGTTGAATGAGTACAAATTACAATACTGGTTCTGATTATACCGGTATTTTGGCATTATATATTTTACAAATCGAAACATCGATATTAAAAGTGTTGTTCTACCGGTATTTACGCAAAAAAAAACAAACATTTATTTATTATGCTCAACTTAAGTTAATATGTAGATTAGGCTAGTTTTATAGCTAATCTAAAGTTGGCTGCGAATTCAGGTTTCCATAGCATATTTATTTTACCAATTTTTATAATGTCTGGGCCACAACCGATATTTTGATCGATCATTATCTTAATTATATTTTTCATATACAATTAATTTAATTATATACAACTTTTTATTGTAACTTTTGTGCCCCAATTATATATAAAATTCGAGTATACATTAAAACTATAAATATATATTAAACAAATTAATTTTGCAAGAATTTGTACATGTCACTATTGTGTTCCTTATATCTACACAATTTGAGAATAAATCTGTATTTTTTTTACTTAATATTACCGATTATTTTCATAATACCGGTTTTTCAGTATTATAGGAAATAATGTACAAAAATACTGGTATTTTAATTTTGCATATATTAATATTATTAGGTATACTTGGTGCAATAAACCATACCATATTTCACGTGTTTGTGATAGTTTAAGTTTGTGTGTTTCCGGTGTTTTAATAATTAAATATAAAACATTTACACTAATAAAATGCAGTGGTTTTAAACTTGACCTTGTACTACAGCCAATTATTTTTCACCAAATTTATACTTTATTATTATGTACATATTTTTCGCTTGTATTATACAAGAAATTTGTTTATTTTTTGTATTTATGTTTACTTTAAATATTACATCTTGTTTAGTACGATGTTTATTAATAATTATAGATACATATACGCATTCAAATAGCAAATCTTATCTTAATCTGTTGACAATTACTTATAATTAATTTTATCTTTTAAAGCAAATTTGCAGTATATATTTAGAAGGCAATTATTATTGTTTTTATATGTTTTTAATATGTTTATACTATTGTTTATTTAACCCAACGAAAAATGAGGGTTATGAAGTAATATTTATAAAATAACTATTGAATGAAAAATTTGATTTCCACGAAATATTAGATTATTCTATTATTTAAAGAACAAATAAGAGTGACTGATACAATTGTAATATTTTAATAATTAATATCTTGTTTTTTGTTATAGACAATTGAAAAAAAATTGAGCAAATATTTTTATAACCACATGGGAACGAACTGAATCAAACAATTAGAGAATAAATTCATTTTTATTATTTTCATATGCAAAATTATTATTTTAACCTATTCGTGTATAACCTTGCAAATTTATATAATTCGAAATCCTTATACAATTTTGATAGATACAAAGAAAGTCCAATAGCGACATTTTCGGAATTAAGAAGATCTAATATAAATCAATATATATATTTATATATATATATATATATATATATATATATATATATATATATATATATATATATATATATATATAAATATATTAAATAAATGACTTTTCCAAAAGTATGTACTTATCACTTGTGTATCACAAATTTAGAGTGTCATTAAGAATTTGCGTGTTTAACCAGTTTAAAATGAATTGTTTATGTTTTAACCTACTTACATCAGGTTCAGTTCGAACCATGTGGTTGATATTGTTGACACTTTTGTTTCGATTAAATTCTGTAATTCTGCACTTAGGTCAGTAACTTGAAAGAAGTAGTCATATATATTTGTTGTCGAGGCAAAACTGATAGACAGTCAACAAAAACTGTACATAATAAAACCCACTAAGAATTCACAAAACATATATTATATATTGTGCACACGTCCCATTAATAGTTTAAGTATAAATAAATAGTGAGATTAGTTGACTTGAGCGTGGTTCACGATGAACTGCAGCGCCGCCATACTCAACTCTTGCAGATAAACAAGCGTGAGCACCTTTTTCTTTTCTTTTCTTTTCTAGAGCACTCGTTGGCGAAGACGCGTGCACGCTCAGATTCGCGGTCATGCGAATGTCGAGTACTTCAATTACATCTACCAGCGGCGCACCCACGCGGCTGCCACTTGGGCTCATAACCCACCCCAACATTTTAGAATTTATATACTTCGTGCTTCTATAACATATATATTAATATAATTTATTATATATTTTTTATTCATGTCTGACACTACATATATAAATAAAAGAAATTCCTACGATAAAAAACTTGATCGTGATAAATAATAAGCAATAAAATCATATTTTACAACTGTCACAATAACAGATTTTGATTTTATGAATGAAAACTAAATACATTTATTATTAATAAAAGTGAGTTAAAAATTAAATTTGTGTATACTTCATTCTGGATGCTCGAATTATTTGTTCTCCGCCAATGATGTCTGGCCACATGCTTGCTTTACCTATTGCAATTCAATTGCTTGAGGAAAATGCATAATTATATTTATTTATGTATTTAGATTGTCGCATTTAAATACAAAGGCATTACTAATATCAAATAATTAAAACAATACCAAAAATATATGCATATTCCAGAACGTTTGATTCCTCTTCAACGAATATATAAAAAAAAAAAATCAGAAGTGCCCATCACTCGACTATTATTTAGTTTTTACTATATATATATAATATACATATATTATATTTTAAATTTATTCTACCATTACCATGAAACAATATCAATTGAGTAATAACTAGGGCATCGTAAATGTAATTGGGAAATATTCAATTTGTACATTGCCAAATGGTACATTTTTCAAAAATATAGTTCAAATTAATGATATTTTAATACCTTTATAAAATTCATTTTTAATTCATCTCTAAATCGTGCCATTTTTGAGATGCGTTTAAAATTATACGATTAAACAAGTAAATTCGGTTTAAATATCTTTTTCAAAAATATAAAGTTTTCTTTCCCAAGATATACAAATCTTAAATTCAATACAACATTTATTTATGATCTAGGATATTACCTGTAGGGCTTTCACACACACATACACACACACACACACCCACACACACGAGAGGAGAAATGGATTCAGGGACCCTGAAGACGAATATATCTCAATACTTTCTTTTATACATTACGTATAAGAAAGTAAACATAGATGCATCAATACTTTCACTGGTGGTGTAAGGCAAAATCTATTTTTACTTTTTACTTTCACACACGTACCATTTCGAATTTGTTTAATTCTGACAATTTCTCCAATAGAAAAGAATTTGTCAAGAAATATTTTTATTACTGTAATTAAATATATATATATATATATATATATATATTTATAGTTTTATATTAGTAGGTACGAATTAATTTCTTGGGGCACAATAGTTACAAATACACACTCTTGTAAAATCTCGTTTATTTAATATTTATTGACCGAACAAATATTATATATTTATAAAACAAGTCGAGGTTAAAAATAATAAAATTAACATTTATTTGCAATTTCATTACATTTATATATATATAATTCTACTTACTGAACTTTGGCTTGGAAATGTCGAATATTTTAAGTGTGTCAGTAGGATAAATTTGATGTCGATTCACTCAAGAAGAATGAAACGTAATTAATGTTATTTTAAACACAATCATACTGAGTTGAATAGCTTTTTGTAAGTAGGCTTAAGTTGCCAAAGGTCAACAGTATAGTTTAATTCTATTATTTAAGTTGGTCTATTTAAATAAACATATACATTAATTCGTCTATTTATAATTTTTGTAATACAATAACTTAAAGCTGTTATTTTCCCGTCTTATACCTCGGTTAATAACCCTAAACATATAAAAAAAATACAGCGGTTTCTTAAAGTGAGAAAAATATAGTAAAATTGTTAAGCTAGGTCAGTAAATTATTTATTAAGTTGAAACAATAATTAACATCACGAAAAAGGTGGTAAGTGCAATTGTATCAAGTTTGATAGGTCTCTGCTTTGTTTCTACGACAGTATAGATTCAGGAAATGAAGAAAAACCCAAAGATTTATGAAAATATTTTACGATTTTCTGAGATAAACCAAAAAACAGACATTTAACGCATTTGTTCTTCGTACTCACCCATATATATATATATATATATATATATATATATATATATATATATATATATATATATATATATATATATATATATATATATATATATACATATATATATATATATATATATATATATATATATATATATATATAATGTTTGTGTGTATATATTAAAATTAAATTTAACATTAAAGTGAAAGTGAATAAATAACCTTGAAAAATTATAAAACTTTTTGAGACTTTAACAAGAAGAAATATAAAAAGGTTAGTTACAAGTAGGTCGCTTTTCAAATATAATAATTTTTGTCGCAATCTGCGTCATTAGTGAACATAAATAATGCTTCTCAACATGAAAAAAAAAAGGATAATAATACAACAAACAAAACATTAAAACAATAATGATAAAAGTTAATAGAATAATCATACTTGAGTTATTGCAACAAATGTTACTAGTAAACTTGGGTTACTTGGGCCCTCAAGGGCACCTTGGGACTAATTTTCATCACTATGCTTCTTAATACGTTTACCAATAAAATATATCGTTTATAAAAATTATTTTTTGTAACCCAAAATTATAATAAGTACAAACAAGCAATGCAAATTATAATTTAAAAAAATGCATTAAAAAATGCACCGATAATATAACCCATGATTGGTTTTAAACCTTTTTATATCCATTATTTTATTTTAATATTATAAACAAGAATAACACTTAGTAAGATTCACAATATATTTATTAATTTATCTACATATTTTCGACCTCGAAACATGTGTATCAATTTTTATATTTGTTCCTGATGATGATCGAGAGGTCGAAAAATATGTAGATAAATTATTCATGTTTATAATAATAATAGCACAAAAAATTAAGTGCTTTTTTTTGTTTATAATACTTGAAAATGATTCATCAAATACCCACCAACGAAAATGTTAAATTGTCGCGTAAGTTGTTAGACAAAGAATATTTTGTTTATACTTTCTTATATGTATAGAAGAAAGTAATGTGATAACAAAATGAAATCGATTTTGAAATTTTAATGGAAATATTCGTCTTGAATCGGTTTTGACTATTATCTCAATGATGCCTGTGTGTGAACGCTCTACAGCTGAACCACAAAATATGATGTTTTGAATTAAAGATTTGTATGTCCTTAGAAAATAAAAACTAGGTTTTGCAATAGATATTTCAACCAGAAGTGCTTGTTTACTCGCGTTATTTATTTAGTATCTTCAAAACGGCATGACTTAGAGTAAAAGTGAATCTTATAAAAGTTAAAGATATTAAAATGGTTAACAACTTTTGCTTGAAAAGTTATTTCAAAAAATGTACCATTTACTATAAATCGCTTTTGAAAATAGTTACATTTACGTTTTCCTAGTTTCAACTTATATGGTAATAGTAGAAAAAATAAAGTAATATTATATATATATATATATATAATGAATACTAAATAATAGTCGAGTTAAGGCCACTTTAGGTTTTGTCTAAAGAAATTGTTATATTTGTAAATAAAAATTGGGCAGTCTTCAGAATATAATTCTGAATCATTTGTATTAAGAATGTTTCTGCCTAAAACTCATTCTAGTGGACATAGAATATACAATTTAACATTCAATATAAAAATTCGCTATTTTGCGTGTCGTAAATAGATTTAAGATACAATATATAATTTGTTTAACATTGAAAACAAATAACTCTGTCTATAAAAATAATACACAATAATTCCATTAAATAAATATCTATTTCCATAAATATATTTACATTTTACAATAATTATTTTAATAATATGGCTTCTTTGACTGTATTTTCGCTAAGATAATTCTTGTTTTACGCTCTGACGAAGTTGCTTGTTAAAGTCTTGTTGATTCTGAACCGATTGCTGTAACAAATCATCATTATAAACCCCAAAGAATGACAAATTTACCAAAATTAAACCTTTTCCGCTAAATCAACTTCTAAATTGTACAAACGGGCGAGGCCCCGCAAATTTCGCATGATAATTTTGTTGAATTCGGCTCTGGATATTCGATACGGCGCTTCCGTAGTCGTAGCGTTCGCTTCTAGGACCGGAGCTTCTGTCGGGGCCTATTACAAAAAAAGAAACTTTTAATGATTATTTAGTGCTCGGAACACAAATGCGACATGTCCCAAATAGAATTATTCTAGATGTATTGTATTCAATATATAAGCATACTACGCCAGAGAGCCAGAAATTAATAGAACATCTGTTAGTGCGTCTGAAATCAATAGTCTGAGAGAGACAGTTAAACAGTTCATTAGAAGTCAATACGTGAAGTAAATTAAATAGTTTATATTTATAATAAATATCGTTTGTTAAAAATATATAATTTTAGTATTATGGCTTTAAGCATAACTTAAATAATTCTTATTTATTGTATTATGGCGAATTTAGACATAAATTTGATTTCAAGTGGTTTAAAAAAAAAGTGTACTTCTATAGCGTCGATATAAACGTTTCAGTATATATTCTACTATATATAGTACAGTTTTGTTTGTGGACATGTCACCATTGTGCTCCAAATGCAGTAAATGTTGTACTTACAATTGTTGAACGTTCATCTATAAATTGATCATTGAGTAAAGTTCGAATTTGTTTGAAGGCACTACGTGTTTCGTTGAATTGCTATGACAAACCAAATATTATTTGAAAACGTAATAGCAAATTGTGAATTATTTGAGATATTTTATTTCATTTTTAAATGTATAAGTTTAGATATAAAGTTATATGTAAAATTATAAATGATCGTATAATTTTACTCTATATTTAAAAAAATCCCAAATATCTTGAGCAGATCAACTCTATATTTAAGAAAAACACAGGTTTTGAGCAAGAGTCATTACTTGAGGATACTTTCCGTTTTTAAAATAAATAAATAAAGCCACAATACTTGAAAAATACTAGTGCCGAATGTCCAGAAGAATCCAGGCTTGCTGATGGCGCGCCTATGCCGTGGACTGCTCCGCAACACAGTGGATGTATCGGAGGTCAATGACCTTTCCTGCAATATAAATAAACCCATAATAAATACGCCTAGATTTACCTTGACTAAGCAACAAGAAGTCAACAATGTATATTAGGTTGCGTTTATAAGTAAAATATTTTAAATTCTACTTCTTCTTTTCAAAATGTTTTGTATGGTTTGATTAAATATTTTAAACGTTTTCTGAACAAATAGCATTTAAAATATCTATTCTACAAACATTAAAATAATGTATTGTTTATTATTTAGTATTAGTTATAATTATTACAAGAATTAACACATAATTCAACCCAAATTCAACTTTTATCGTACAACAAATTATTTTACGCAAAATCTGGAAAATTTATTTATTTCTTTTACCTGATCATAGTTAATTGGATTCGAGTTGGTTGATTGGAGAATTAATAGTAAAAATGACGTCACCAGAAGCAATATCGCACATTTTGTTAATGGTGATGTTAGCATTGCCTGTAACAAAATAATAACAACATTTAATATTGCATTACAATCAGTTAATTAGGAAGAATATACACGTTCTGAGCATTATTGTCCATTTTGGTCTCACAGAGTGTTCGTGTGTGTGTATCTGTTTGGGAACGCACACATAAACGCCTTTTTCTTTGTGTATTTAAGTGTGTGTGTGTGCGCGCGCGCGCCTGTGTGTGTGCCAAATTAACTTTAAATTTAGAATTTTTTTACTTTATCCTTAGCCGTTTTTGTTATAGAGTGTTCACACACAGCCACATACGTTATTTCGAAAATATTGAATATGAATTTTGGAAAATGCTTTAAACGTGTATTCCTGTCAAATATCAAGGTCAAATTTACTTCGTATGTACTTTATACGTCGTCCAAGATAGCTAAATTGGGGAAGTTAATGAATAAATATATCGTAAGAAGTACAGCGAATGCCACACCAGCTTTTTAAATTTAATATTTATTACTTTATAATTATAATGCTGCATATTTTATATAGTTTCAAATTCCCATTTTTACAAATAAATTTTATGATAATTTGTACAATTATGTTAAAGAATAAACGTGCAGTGTATGCCACCCCAGATATTAAATAGGAATTTATAAATTACTTTATAATTATTATGATGCATCCAATCTGAAGCAGTCAGGAAACGCAATAGTTAATGCCGTCATAATTACAAGTACACTAAGTAAAAGTGGTTTTGTTATTATTAAACATAGGATATAATAAAAGTAGACTGTTTTTGTTGCTATCTTAAGACGATTTAAAAATATATAATTTTGTTAAGTACATGACCAGTCATTTGTGTGTGAAGTTTGTTTATATAATCATTTATTTCATTCATGCGTGCACTACATTTTTAGAGACACTGGTCCACTTATTTTTTATGAATACAAATGTTAACAATTAAATTTTATTGGTGTTTTTAACAACAAAATATAATTACGAATTTGTAATAGTTTTATGTAATATGTAGGTTAGTTATTTTATAATTTTTGCGATTATTTATATTATAATATAATTTATTATTGAGTTTACGAAATGTATGATTGGACATAGAATTATTGTGCACACAACACGCAGGGTTGGACTGGCTCTAAATAAAGTAAGATGCCATTTAAAATGACCGGCCCATATTTTAATACAAACACGTAGGGACTCGCAGTTTAAATACATATTTTTATAAATTATCTAAATAGTTGTATAAAATATATACATATTTGGCTCAAGACGCGTTGCATCACACGCCTAAGAGACAGCCATTTCGCAACAAGTTTATTCAAGTTTTATTCAAATTATATTTATATTTGAGTTTAATTGTTTCTATTGTTTCTAACTATAAGAAATGCATTTACGCCATTTCACTCAAATCTGCAAACAATCTTCACCGATGAAAGTATTATTTATTGAACAAAGGGAATGTAGGAATTGAGTAACAGATTGCATTTAATATAACGCATCAATAAATCTAATTGCTATTTACATTCTACGGAAACTAAACTGATATTATTGTGTGAACAATATATTATCTCTGGCAGTTCAAGAAAAGGTTCAAAAGGCGATTTTCTAGTAAATGAAATCAATTAGATTTTAGGTGAAAACTAAACTGTTTCTCTAAATAATAACAATTGCGAGATAGCGAAAATGTCTTAGGCCCAATATTACGTTTCCATGGATACGATATTTGTGTACTAATGTGCACCAAAAGGCACTAAAAAAAGAATGTTAACTTAAACCAAAATTATACTTTAAACCCATTATTCTTTGGGAGTTTTGTTTCGAAATATATAATTAATAATTTATTTTCAACGTTTATTTTGTAGAACACTTACATTTCTGAGATAATTAAAATGAACTTAAGTACGGAGAATTGTGCATCATTCTAGGAATTTGCAAAAGGTTGCCAAAAAACCAGTGATTACATAATTGGCGATGTGTTTATGGTGACGAGGTGCGTGCCAATCGCCGTCAGCGGTTACTGACTGTACTCACCAAAACAGAAAGTGAAAGTAATTTGCTCTAGTCTGCTTTATCATAAACAGGTTGCAATCACACTGACCACTGGTCAAAATTGCTACAAACGACCTCTAACCGGAGTAGGAAACTCCCTGACACACTTTTGCAAACACTAGTTGCATCTTCAGGCCAAACATAAGTTATCAAATCAAAATTGACTGGTTGTATGTTATAAAGATAACCCGTGGGCACCCGATACCCATATCATATACATAATACAATCCACCCATCTATCCAATTCAAAAATGTAGACCTAATCATGGATACACCATATAAATACAGCATTTTCCTTACATACGCAATGAGACAGTTCCATTACAATTTATTCTGTCTCGTTTGCCAATCAATCAATAACAATATCATTTTATCTCTTCACAAATCAGGAATATAAATTTACGAACGGTTTTTATTTTGTTGTCGTAATCAACAAATGCATTTGCACAGAAATTCGTTTCATGTCTCCCTCATTCTGAATATGTATTCAATTCGCTTCCTCACAAGACCAAATTTTTGGTTATATCTCCTCTAAAAATACAGCACCGATTTTACCATATTTTTATGTTCAACAGTATAAGCTGTAGGAGATTAAAAACGGGTATATCCGTTGAAATCTCAAGTTCAAAAATGTTCATGATTACAAGATTTACTTATTACTGCGTATACGAAAGTGAATACAAATATCTTAACTTATAACCATATCAGATAAAGTTTACAACATTTCCTGTTGTAACACAAGTATGAAATATCATTATCCTAACTTGTTTGAATATGCAATCGCAAACCTGTATTATTTTAGCGGGAAAAGTTTGAAAATTAAAAGCGAAAACGGTCGGTGCTTATTACATATTCAAGTACTGATCGTGTCGACTTTCACAAAAGAAATTATTATTGTTTTTCCTCTCGCCATGTACCTATATGGCAAAACTTACAAATATTTAAAACTATTGAATATGTATAAGAAAATTCAATTATTATTTTCTTTTGTTACCAAAATTTTAATCTATCGAACAAAAAAGAAAAAGAACAAATGAAAAATATTAAATATTCAATCAATCAATATGTACATTGGTTTATTTGATGACTCATTCATCAATTGGGTTGTATTTAATAGTGTCTTATAGTATACGATATTTTTTATGTACTCCTTATCGATATTCAATCAATTATTCAATTAATTAAAAATATTATTCTACTATTAATCAGGTATTTTTCATCATAGACAGACACGACCTAAAATATGAGTCGAACAATGATCTAGAGTGTCTTTAAAATATTCCTACTATAAGTACTTGTAATTGTATCAAAATTACTGCTAAGATTTGGCAAATAAAAAATGGCAGAAATAAAAATAATACAAAATGAAAGTAAACATATAATATCTTAGCTTAAATGTTCATTAGATTGGCACGTGTACCTGAACATGTAACATTGAATAACAGTTATGTAATTATAGATTTTATTTATTTACCTATTACAGAATTGCGAATTGCGAATGGAAAAACTTTCATTTATTGCATTAAATAAATATAAATTATTCAATAAATAACAAACAAATATACATACAAGCATAGGTACAGGCATCAATGCATTCAGCTCCCCGTATAATCTAGTTAGTTGAATTTCTTATTTATGTAGAAAAATTTTCTTTGACCAACTGATTTTTGAATTGGTAAAACGATAAAATAAAATCGATTGTGGCCAGCACAATACTATCGTATACGTTAGTTGTAAGTAATTATTTGAGTCTATTTTGTTTCCCAGTCAAAATTGTTGTCAAATTTTATGATTACTAGACTTACTTATTACTGCGTATAAGAAAGTAAGAATAATGAAAATGCAATTGTAATTGATTGATTGTTGCAATCATGCGAATACTAACGCATAATATTTTAATATTTTGTTCTGGCCCTTAGGCTTACAAACTAAAAAAATATTATAGATACAAAAGTCTTATAATATTTTCATAATTTTTTTAATACAATAAATTTCTTATCTTATGTATGTTTATAATATTAATATAATTTTAATATTAAAGCCTAATTTATTAATCCTAACCAAACTCTTTTTTTCAAGCGTTCAGAGTTTCTATTAAATTTTCCCCTGAGTAGATATTTTCATATTGAAATCACACACGGAAATTGAGACAGACAAATGTTTTATTTCACAGGAAAGTGTAAAGTTACTTAAACAATTACACGTAATGTTTTTAGTTAAGACTAAAATTATGGTTTAAAAGCTATAATTTAAGTAATTAGTTGACAGCACCGGATGGCATTTGTATCATTCTAGTAACAAGACAAAAAGACAATGTCACTAAATAACAAAAGAGTACCACTTCAAGTTATATCATCCGCCATTGTTTCCAAAATTCATTTATCCTAATCTTATTGTAATGTTTTTCTGATCACAAAAAATTAGTCTACGAAAACTGAGCAAATGTTGAACAGAAGAAACTTACTGAAGCGTTCAACATTTTATTGTTGCAATATAAATTATTGTTGAATTCATTCTTCTGTAAGAGTATTAGTTAAAGTATTAAACAAGCATTAGCACATGCACCAATGTCTCCAGCGCACCTGTCGGTGGGTTTGAATATAGGGTATTGACTGTTGACGATAATACGCATACATATACATACATAAGAGCAGGCACCAATGCCTCCATTGAAAATAAATTTATAAAAACATTTTTTTAAACCACAACTGAGCCGTGGATATAATTTTTTTACCACGGAACAATTCTAGATTTTCCGATAAACATTATTAACATAACTTTTATAAGAAAAATTTTATCTCTAACACATGCCGTTTCCGAGATATTGAAAATGTAGCAGGTGTAAACTGATACTTCCAGTTATGATATTGTTATCGAAAATAGGAGATAGACAGTTTTAAGATTTATAAATTCTCTATCAACAGTTTTAGCTATAGAGCGTTCCCATACACACACGCCTACACGCACATATGTACATACACACACACACAGTCAGATTCAATTGAGGATGGTTAAAACGTGTATATCTGTTATAATCTAATAAATATTTCATGATTACAATACTTCTTTGTAAACATTCGTAGAAAAAGAAATAAAATGAAAGCACATTACTTGTTCTAATGAAATCCACAAAACATCTTGAACAAAGTCACACCATGGAATCACATAATAGTTTCTTTATGAAATCGTTAAATATCCTCATTGATGGAACAATCACATCTTAATTCTAACACAGATAAAACTGAATTTAAACTAAGGATAATATTGTAAGAGATACTGTCAATAACTGTCACTGTGACCAATACAGCATAATATTTAATAACATAAAAATTCGAGAGAGAAAACAGTGGTGTGTATCAGCTCAAGAACAGTCTAGTTCCTGCGGTTAGCTACGCCATGGTCGCTGGTCTCGCTGTGTCTGCTGGTCTGGTCTACTGTCGATTTCTTTACATTTCCTTACAACATACTACAGGTAGAGGAGGTATGTCTGGAGCATTTAAGATTTATTCATATTAATTATGGATTCTGGCATAGATACATGAACTTCTTTAATATTGTTCAGTTTTCCATATCACGCGTATTAAACTTCCTGCTACGTTCCAGTCATATTAAATCTAACTTGATGTTAACTCTACATTTAAACGCTATTAAAATCTATTTCATAATGTATTAGTCTAATTCACAGCTCTCAAATAATTTTGGGGCATATATAATTTATTAATTTATGGACATTTAAGGTAAACAAATCAGTCAAATTGACTGGTGGCTTTTGCTATTATAAATTACAGAATATAACACTATTTATAATAATAAACCATTGTATAAATAAAAATAAACGGTATATGTGCAATTACTTAATAAAATAGACTACATAAGGGGAGGTTTACTTAACGCTGACAAAAAAAAAATGTTTTTCGTAATTTTTTTCTCGGATTGAGTAAAAGATATCAACTCCAGGTTTTTTGCATGTTTTTTATTCATATTACGACTACATTTTTTGATTTTATTACATTTTCTAATTATATGAACTCAAAACCTTAATGGTGTTTTTCACGAAACCGCCCTTTTTTATCGTCCGGATAGATAACTCAAAAAGTTATCACCCGATATTTGTTTTCTTTGTTTTATATTAAAGTTTACTAAATGTATTAGAGCTTTGAACACTTTCACGCGTTTCCATCAATATATAATATTTTTTGCAGCCCGCCAAAGTCAAGAAAAATAAAAGTAAAAACATGACTTTTTCGAACAGCTGCTATTTTGTTAATTATCGTCCAATTGACCTCAACGGGGTCAAAGCTCCAACTAATCTTGTCTAGTATAAGATTTTCATATTAGATTTTTTTTAAAGAATTTTTAAACGACCTTCAGGTTTCCGCCCGTGAGAAGGTGCACGCAAATGTTGGGGGCGCCATTTCTCGGCAAAATATGCAAAGAACAATTAAATAAAATCAAAATATTTAGTCGAAATATGAATAAACAATATGCAAAAAAGCTGGAATTAATATCATTTACCCAATCAGAGAAAAGAAAATCACGAAAAACACTAATTTCTTAAGCATTTCTTGGGCATCGAGCCTTTTTTATGATACAACATTTCAATATCAATTTAGATTTAATTTAGATAATTACATTCAGCACCATGTACCCATATCATATGCAGAATATAGTCCAAAACACACCGATCCATTTGTTAAATATATTAATTTTCTTGTGAATGTAGACCTAATCATGGTAAATTTTTATTTCAAAATAATGTTATGTATATAGTATGAGTCTTAGTGTTTGTTATGCGCCTACGGAAGCTAGCACAAATTAGTGCTATATTTGAACAATGGCCCCATCAACAGATGTTATTAACCAATAAGTTTTTGTTTCGAAATCTTATAATTCTACACAAAGAACCAAACATACTGAGTATTGGAGAAAGTCGCACATATCCCCGATTATTATTACGTTAATATCTTAAATCACAAAACACGCACTAAAAATAAATAAATAACTAATATATAAATAATGCATTTTGCGCTATGTTAATTGTTACTTAAGTTAAACATTTCGTTATATTGCATTCAAAATCGGCAGTGCTCTACACTAGACTTTCTTGTACATATAATCGATGAATATTGATATTTTGTGGCATATTTATATTATCTGATTGGAAGTAATTCAACGAATATTCGGATAAAACTGTTTAAAATACTCATATTTGATGATTAGATTCAGAGATGTTGCAAAAAGGTATTTCCATTTAAATCTCAATTCCTAAAATTTTCATGGTTACGATACTTCCATTTATATATTCGTATAAGAAATTATGACTATTCTAAATCGACTACATTAGGCTATTAAATAAAATTATTAATATTATTCCAAGAAATGTCGGTTTTAGTAGCCTCTAGAAAGAAGAGAGTAATTTTTAAAAAATAAATAAAATTAGTGTAAAAAAATATAAGAAAAATGGTTACTTCACTTCTCAAAATAAATGGTTACACTATTATGATAAATCTAGCGTGTAATTTGAATTTAATACGGGCCTGGTAGCCGCAGGGCCGGTCTCACGTGGCCCATATATATTCGGCTGTCCCACGAATCACTTTCCATCAAATGCTGGTCGTTTGTATGTATATATGTATATTGTATACACAGTCTGAGACACTATCAGTTTTCTCTTACAATAAACAGTACATTCAATGACTTCGTTATTGGAAATTAAATTTTCGATTTTCCTTCCAAGATTTATTAGCTAGTATTAGCATTTATAACTCGCTAGATTTTTTTTAACATACATAATTTAATTTTTTCTTAACTCGTCCCGTTTTCTAAATTAATATTAGAATTTGTAATTAATTATTCAGTTTGTTTTATGACAAACCATGCTTGCATTCACAGCAACAAAATTAATGCATTAATAATACATTTTGTTGTTATGAACGCCTTTGTTTGACATAAAACAAACTGAATTATTCATTGTATTTTCTAATTATAGTTACTAATTAACTCACTGTGAATTGATCATAATGCTAAATTAGTGGCACATTAAAGTTGCCATATCTACACATTTGGCAATAATGTCATATAATTATTGTAACCGTTTTTAAGCTAGCCTTATTTAATGTTATGTTCATCAATGTCATTTATTCAGAGTCTATTTGTAATAAAATAATATAAATATATATCTCAAAGTACAAGAAACTCCAGTGTAGGGCACATCAGATTTATTTTTTACAGTGTAGTGTCACTAAAAAGCATTTAAAAGCAGATATATGTTTTTGACAACAATGTTCACCGCAATGAAACTGCCCATAAAATAAATTCAATTCATCTATGTTAATTAATTAATATATTAAAATGCTGTCAACAATTTATAGAGATTTTAAAAGAGATAGGTGACGTCACAGAAGAGGCTATAAAGTATCTTTAACTACGGTGTAAAATTAACCGAATAGTTATCCATCCAAACAATGAGAAGATAATTATAGGGATCTATTCTTGTGTCGAGAATAAGTTTGACGGTAATGAATGGGTTCGGCTTGGAGGGCAAGTGCTACTCGTACCGATTAAAGGAACATGATGGGTAGTTAAAGAATCCGGTTTCACATTTCTCACATACCGATATTAAAACACAGCCGGGGTATCTGTATCATCGACAGTTAAATGTTAATTTGTATTTGGGTGCTTCACTGCACATGGCAACCATAGACGTGATTGGAGATATAAACGCCTCAATGGGTGTGAAGCGTTTTGTTTGTTGTATAAACTCACATATTATCAATGACATATATATATATATATATATATATATATATATATATATATATATATATATATATATATATATATATATTTACGCCTGGTGTATACACACACTTATTAGTGAAAGTATTATAACTACGAGTACACTGTAAAAAATTTTAAGTGGCCTGCATTCGACTTTCCAAATCAACCAATAATCCACAGTAATAATACTCTGAAATTGTACAATTTCAAATAAAAGTTGTGCGAAATATTAATATCCTTCATTGTGAACCTAACTATTTTTACCATAAGTTCAGCCGTTCTTGTGATATTGAAAAAAGAGCAATATATGCATTGAGTAAACATGTACGGTTTGAATATTCTTATAATAGGTGAACATCTAGAGATCTAGACCATATACAAGTTTCACAATTTTACGTTTGACTGTTTTGGTTTTAGAGCGTTCATAGACAGACAGACAAACAGACGTCATTCCGAAAATAGTAACACTCGATTCAGGAATTATAAAATCGAATATTATCTTTGAACTTAATCAATAAGATAAGTAATATTATCTAAAAAATTAAAGTAATAATAATGAAAATGTATATTTTAAGAATGCGGTAGGTAAAAAATTAGAATAGAATTCAATTACTGTAAAATTTCAAGCATTATAACATAGTTATCACTCAATGACATTTTTGTAGCTTTTACGATATTTTTACGATTTTTTAACTGCACAAAACTTTTACTTTTAGAGTGTTACTGCATTTTAAAGACACTTAGAATAATAAAACTATTTTATTTTATATCTCTAATAAATTGTTTATTTTACGCATGCTTACTAGCACTTAACTTAAGCTTCGCTTATATTTGGGTCCTAAAACAATGTGTACGAATGTGTGAACGCTCTACAGTAAATACTTTGGGAAATTTTAGACTTTATAGTGTGTATATTAATGCCTGGTATAGATTAATGAATTAAGATCACCTTACGAGTATTTTTAGATACAAATTTACGAAGGTCGATTTTGTAATAATATTAAAATACCTGACACCTTGGACTTTGTTGGTAAAAGACCTCATTCTACTAAAATTAGTAGTTAATGAAATATAACTATAATTAATACAAGCAACACTAGCAATACCTGCGAATAAAAATAATCATTTCACTGAAATATAATCAAAATTCGGTGAATTACCAAATTGCTTTTTTGTTATTTTATATATATCTCAAATATGGCACAAGTTAGAGAAAAATTGCATCTTACAAAAGTTAAAAACAATAAATTTTCACATTTATTATCTTAAATTAGTACTTACTGTGAACATTTTTATGGTAAAAACACTAATAAAAATGAATAATAATTCTACATATGCCAACTAAACAATTAACAAAGACACTATGTTGGACATACAATATAATAAACCTACCTTCAACAATAATTCCAACTTTCTTTACATGACCATGAGCTTATGATTCGTAGAATGCTACAATTTACTTCATTACCACATATTTATTTATTAGTCACGTGGATATCCTTCATTGCATTTAATTAGTAAAAAAAGAAAAAAGTTTTTCCAACAATTTGAATAAATAAAATATACTGATTTATTTAATAAACATTTTCAACAAATCGAAATAATAGTTTAAATAGCAAATAGAAAATTTGTGTATTGAAATATGTAATGCATATAAATCTTTGTACTACAATAAACGAACCATCGGTTGACATTTATTTCAAATATTAGAAATTTATTCATATGTGACAAAATGTAAAATATTCAAATTTAACAATAATATTTCAACATTATTTATTATTATACTTCTAACAAGCATTCGTTAAAATGACACAATATTTTGGAAAGTAAATTTTGACATTTTTAAAGTTGAATATTAATTTTAGTATATATTTGCATTATCTCACATAAATGAGGAGAAATACAACCCTTCTTCAAGCATTCAAAATTTTAGAATCCATTCACTTTTATTCTGGCAAACTACACTTTATTTATATACATTGAATCTTTTCTTCATATTCATTAGTCGCTCAATTAATTCTCAATCATATTTATGCATTTCGGAGACATCCAATTTTTATTCTCTTTGACGAAGTCTAAATGGTAATATTCGAACTCGTGATATTTACGGAAATACACGTTTCTGAATTCATACATCTTCGTAATGACGTCTGTTTGTGTGTGTCTCTCTCAGTGTGTGTGCGTGAGGTCTGAATGCATTACAGATAAAACATTTTTGAAACCATTACTTAAACTGGTAGTTAAGCGGGTACACCATCTCAACAAACGGCTTAAGTTAAAGAAAATGACATTTTTCGTTTTATAAATTCGAAGAGTTTTCTAAAAATTTGGAATCATTACTTGAAAATGATTTTTGAAATGTGTAATATTACATTTAAAACATTACAATAATATTCTGTGAAATTATTTTATATCCACTATCTCTCTCTGCCTAGTTGCAATAAAATAATATGTATCACTTAATATCAATATGTATTCTTTGATTATATGTTCAAAAAGTTCAACATAGTGCACTTCAGATTTTTTAAGGAGCATACAAAAAAAATAGTTAGATGTGCTAATAAAATCACATTTAATTATTTACAATATTATAGTTATTCCTTTTTATATCGTATTTTGAGAACTGTGGTTTAAACATGTATTTACTATTATGGTAGTAAATACCATTGACTTCGTTATAGTAATTTTTTTTCCCAATAACTTTTTCTTCTATATGTCAAATTTTTTAAGATACAACCTCGGGTTCATGATTGTACATTTGATAATCAACGGTACTTATTTTATTTATAAATCAAACTTACCATTTCATGAATAATCCAATAACAAAATCACATGAACGTTCACCACAGAATACCAACAGTAGAATAAGGATCTTGCCGCAAAAGAAGAAGAAGTATCTCAATACTTTGTCAATCAAGCCAAGGACGAGCGTAAATATACTATATTGGCAAATAACAAACAGAGATACGTATATTTACGATGTTTTTGTTCATTGTTGCATAATTTTAAAACGCAGTAATCTATAGAAATAACGTTGTTCAAGATGACATAGTTATTGTATAGTAATTGACCATAATTGTAAGATTAAGAAAGACTGATTATAGTATATTGTAAATTTGTACCCACAGGCATCGGAATTATACTCGCCATTGCACCGTCGGTTACCGGTATTTTTAAAATCAATTTGGGTGCTTTAAAAAACATTTGAAACATACTGAAATGATGCACCCTAGGTTTTGAAATGATACCGGCGACTGCACCGTCATTTGCGGCCATTTAGTTATAAACTTGGTTTCTTAAAACTATGTATTTTATTAAAATAAATCAGTGAATAAACAGTCTAAATATGAACACAACAAATACTTTAATTTACTTAAAATGTTCAAACTAAACTATATTAGATGTGTTTACAGTTTAGAATTTGTCAGGCATTTGCATAAATTTCACAAAAATAAACACTTTACAATAAAACAGTAATAAAAATATATATACAGGTCGTTAATTTTCGTTATGTAAAATCATGTTTAATTTTGGTTGTTTTTCGAACGAAGTTTTTTCTTGCATGAAAGGCTGTGTGTAACACACATCGCCCTAGCGAGTACACAGTCATGTCTCGTCGGTAGAAATATATTTCAATGATTTCTTAAAGTAAATCTATGTGATTTTGCAAATTTTGGGTGTAATTTATAATATTTAGATTTAAAATAACGTAAAATATCATAAATTCATAATTTAAACAATGTTTCTTTAATATATTTGAACATATACGTAAAGTTACTTTTAAAATACAGAGTTTATAATTAAAAAATGTGATAATAAATCGAGTTATATATATTAATAAATAAACTGTTTTATGAAATACTATGGACTTTTGATACTGGTGAGTTTAAAATTATTTATTTTATAATTTATTGTTGTAGATCCTTGGGCATCATGTGCTCATATCATATACAAAATATAGTCTACTCTTCACCGATTAAAAAATGATAATGTACTTGATCTATTTATCTATGCATTTAGCGGTTTATCCGGAACACTATGAAAATCTTACGAAATTACGCAAAATATGAAATACAAACATTGTAAGCAATTGTTTAATATTATTTAAAATATTGACGCTACGATTGTTATGAAACAATTTTGTAAATATATTTAGCTAGATTAAGAGTTTGTTATTTTGAAACAATTTGTTTTACTCGTAGTGTCGTAGTACTAAAGTTTGACTAGTGAATGAATTTATTTAACAATTAAAGTTTGTCTTATGTTTTACGTATTCATTGTTTTAAATATTAAACCTGGGTATAAATTCGTTCGGGAAATGTATCACATAATATATTTTTGCGTTTTAAATCAATACAAATCAGTAACAAACCATATTATAAACCATTTATAAACATTATCAAAATAAAAAACAATACAAAATTTACAATATATATATTTACAAATAATATAAATTTATTTCTTTCCATAGCCATTCAAAAATAACTAAATATTGTCACATGTCAACCAAATGAAAGAACACAATCTGTTTTCGAAATTTTCGCGATTAGTGCCCTTCCTTAACAACCATAATTTGAGCAAGCGGTTCAGATTCGACGTATACATATTACAGTAATATTAGTCGGCATATATCTAGGTCCTTACATATTAATATTTACAATATTAAAGGTTAATTAATCTTAAAATTACTACTACAATTTTATATTTTATTTGATTACAATAATTTTTAAAATATATGAACATAATTATTTTTGTTACCTGTCAAATTACAAATCGACCTCTTAGAGCACAAATTGCTAACTTTCACCTCGAAATTTTACAGATACACAAATTTATCTTTGTATGAAAACAATAAAATATAAAAATACAGAAACAATAATTAAAAATTATGTCGTTAACTAATTAAGTAAAGTGGAGCACAAAGGTGCTCAGATACAAAAGTTCAAATTTATATTCTTACCAATAAGACTCATATTTTTATAAATTGCAGTAAGTCCACTTAACTTAAGTAAGATGTAATACATGCAATTGAGTTAAAATTTACTTGGGTTAATTTGAATTTGTAATGATTTCAAAAATTATAATTTATAATACGTTATTAAATAGTATTTAAGTCACGCTTAGAGTTAAGTATCTTCAAAGCGGGTATTGTATAAAATAGCTATCGATATATTTAAGTAGCACTTAAACCCATTAAAACTATTATTAATTACATATATTATGGATATGTGACGTTTATACTCTAAGGGGTCGATTGATAAACAATTTATTTTTATATTACTACGCAGCACCTGTAGAGCAGTAACCAGTATTACATGAATGCCTCACTAGATAGTTTAAACTTTTTCTATTGAACCCATTTCCCATATTATTTAACCATAACCAAAGTTATTAACATTTTAATTATTTAGTTAAGCCATAGTAATAATGGCACGGTCAATTTTTCTAACGGGAACATTTTATTTTTAACAAATATTAAAATATATTATATTGTATTTAGATTACGTTTATTTTAGTTTGTCCTTCTACAATTTACAATTTAAATCTTATTGCCTGGTGGCCCATCGCGTGTGATTGTCAAACTTTTAACCCCGAAAACAGTTTGCAAAAACGGTTTGATCGCTTCGAAAACTCTTGCAGTCCTTTCGGCAGAATTCTGAAACAATTGAATAATGTTTTTAATATAAGCAACTAGATAAATTGGCAGACAATGTGTTAAGTATGTATTATGAATATCGCCTTCAATGGACATGTTTGATGAATTAACATGTGAAAAAGACAATAATTATTTCGACACGAGGTTGTTACAGACACACGATCAAACAGCTTTTTCGTACTACCGTACGATGAGCAAAATATGACATAGTATTTTATGTCTTGAATAAAAACATATTTTACATAAAATTATATGATTTTAATATGACAAATATTAAATATTTTGGCTAATGAACTAATTTAATTTGATTAAGGAAATCATTAATACTTTATACGCGAAAGCTAGAGATATGTAGCAAGGTTAAACTATATAATGCAAATTATAATAATATACCTGTAGAATTTCCATATTAACAAACCACCATTCACCATACAGGTACTTGAATTCAGTACTTTCAAAATTATACATTTTTTTCTTTTGTATAATTTCCTTCCTACAACCTTGGCTAATACAGCCAAAGGGCATTTTGTCTTGTGACAATTCCATTTAATAGGTTATTGATATATTTTTCTATAGTTTATTTAATTAAATTAATAATATCATTAGTATATTTAGACATTTAAAACCATAACTTTGTAATTAGTTTTGTCTAAGTACATATAGTATTTACTACGGAAATACACGTATTGACCATGTCTGAATTATATTTGCCTATTTTCAGTATGACGTCTGTCTGTCTGTGTGTGTGTAGCCTGCTCTGGTAATCTAGCATATAAATACGGAAGCTAAATATAGATTATATTATATAAAATAGTTCTACTTTATTTTTTATTATCGTTTTTTAACAAGGAAGTATTAAAATTAAACCTTTCTCAATATCAATAGATAATCAGTAACGAAAAAACGTTTTTAAATAAAATAATAGTAAATATATCCTTGATTTTTTTCGGTAATTAATACACATTTGAAATTGATTTATAAAAAACAATATTACCTGTATGAGACTACCGACAATCTGTGATACATTTGTGACCAGAGTAAATCCGGAGCCGAACAGTTGATCTGGTACTTCTAGGGACACACGTTGTCCCGGAGTAAAGTTGACGTAGTCCGGTGTAGTTGTCTCGACTTTATCGGATGGTGTCACGCCAACCGCCCGTTTGTGGACGGTGTGAATAAACGGCAATTTTGGAAAGAATTTTTTAATAGGAACCGGGAAATGTTTTGGGTAATGCAGCTAAACAAACAAAAATAATATTAACATTTGAATTTGTTTTTATACACTGAGAGACTTATTTAGCATAAATATGTATCGTAATCATTACAATATGTATAGTTGATTTAACTATCCGTATTACCAGAACAATACTGAATAGTTGTCCATTTATTAACTTAATATGTTAATTTAAATTTTAAAACTTTTACAAAATAATTGCATAATTCCACGTTTTAGCACCTATTTTACAAAATGTTGCCACTTTTAGGAACCCAGGTACTCCTAGGACGTACCACTGTTTTCTATTTCTATTTTCAGCAATAATTTTGCAAAAGTAAGATTATTCTATATATAATAACAAATATTTCCTAAGCAAGTATAGGTGCAGGCACCAATGCTTTTGCGTTTGTCTACCACAAGATCTGTGATATATTTAAGGCAGTAACACAGATATTATGAGACTGTTTTTAATGAATTTTATAGCAAATATTTGTTATCTGTGACCACAACCATTTAAGAGGAAAATAGTAATACAGATGTTGAAATAGAAAGAACATATAAGATTTAAATGTAACATAGACGAACGTAAGAGAATAGAAGTAAAGGAAAAAATACATGCAACACATTTAACCATACGAGAGACGTATTTGAGAAGTACAAGATAAAGATAAGAAAAAGGAAACATAAGAAAATAAACATTATACGAAAATTATACGACATTGAATATATTTTAATTCGTATAATTTTAATACATCATTCTGTAATGCAAATATATTATTTATAAACAAAATATATATCGATTAAACTAAGCGGAAATTTACCCTTCATCCGGCATTCTTGTCAATTCACTATCTGTTATTATTTTAAATTCACACTACGATTGCTATGAAACACAATCTATATGAATTGTAACTAGGGAAACGTACATTTTCAATGACGATTTTTCAGTAATTGATACATTATTTGGAAAAACTTTTTAAACAAAAGTTGTTAGTAATTTAAATACCTTGAACTTTTATGAAAATTATTTTTCTCTAACTCATGCCGTTTTAGAGATATTATAAATATAGTAGGAGTACACTGTCTCAAAAATAAGGGATGCACACGGTTATATACCGCAGTTTTAAGTTCGTTGTTTCATAATTATCCCTTCAACAGTTTTGGCTCTAGAGCGTTCACACACACACACAGCAACTCATATACACACATACACAGACGTTAGTCTGAAAATAATTAGATTTGATTCAGGGATGATCAAAACTTGTATTTCCGTCGACAATTTTCATGATTACAATATTTCCTTTAGACTTCGTCCAAGATAGTAAATAGAGTAATTATCGAATCTACTTTTAGAAGATAGACTCTAATATTGTGTGTATACAAAGGAGATAGAAATAAATTGTCATGTTTGATAGAAATTTCATTAATTACGTAAGTCTGTTTGTACATATACTTGAAATTATGATTCAGTTAGCTGTTTGCTCAAGTAAAAAAGTTACGCTTGCGCTCTACCGTGGTAATGGTTAGTTTAGTGATAAACCAAGCATTTTATAGTCTGCGGTAAAACATGTCAGAATCCCAATTACAAAATAATAATTAAATTAAACTGTTTTCAAATAATTGAAAATACTTTATTGTTGTTTTTATTGTGTGTTAATAGCGTTAGAGGAAATAAAATTTTGTGATAATATTATATTTAAATGTATGTAAATTATTTTATTGTACAAACAATTTTATTTTTTAGTACATCTGTCATGTAAATAACTATTGTTTAATTAAAAGTTGCAACATATGACATAGTCCTACTAATTTGTTTTAAAACTGTATTTGTTTAATTTAACACCCAATATTTGCTTAAGATACAATTATTGAAGATAAAACTATGAAACTTTAAATATAAATTAATTGAAAATGTATTTTCGACTATGTTAAATTATTTGTCACTTACATTCATCACGCTTCAAAAAGTACCTAAAGATAAAAAATATAATTATAATAGGCAGAAAACCTTAGATTTATGAAATTTTTACTTATGTGTGTACCATTTACGTTTCCTTATATACAATACTAATTGATATTGTTTTATTGCAAATCGTAGAATCAATTTAAAACAAAATCAAACATTATATACAGATAGTGAAGGCATGGTCGAGTGAAGGTCACTCCAGTTTTCTAGTGTATCGATTTATGATCTTGCAGGTATGAAAATATATTTTCGAGTCAATTAAATATTGATGTATTTAAATATATACGAAATAATAACAAAATAGGTAAATAAATATTCGTAACATATCTCAAATAACAGTAGAAAAATCAATTATTTCTCATTTTATTTCATAAAATTTATTTACACAATTCATATAAACTTAAGTTAGCTTAAACATTTAAATTAAAGATAAAATTTATTTATATACATCTCGTATGGCTAACAAGTGTTTTGAAATATCTGTTAAATTTTCGTCCACAAATTTTTGACGTTTTAAATTTATCTATATAAAAATTATTTAACATTAAATATAAATATAAAAAAACAATTTATACAAAATAAAAGAAGTATTTTACATAATTCTCTGAATACAGTCAGAAATATTTTTTATATATTTTTTATAAAACTGAAAAATTATAACAAAATATTTTTGATTTTTATTTATTCTTAGAACGAAAATAATGTTTAGGAAATTTTGCACAAAAAAAATATTTCCAAGTGTTGAATTAGTTGTGTTTGGTTTTTTAATTATTGTATTAATTATAGCTAATTAATCCTTGGTTTAATTATAAACAAAATTATATAAATCGATTTTACAAGATTTAAATTAAAAAGAAAAGAAATAGAAGTTTCATATGTTGGCGATTACAAATATATTATTCGTCTTCAAGGTTTGAATTAACAATACGTTAATTGGTGTCAAGTAACAAAATTATTTCGAGTAAATAACTATCACCACATTAGCTCAGTTGGCAGAGCACTCGACTAGCAACAGAATAACGGTGACGTTTATAAAAATTTAATATTGTTCTGATATAATTGAACCAAAATACTAAAAAACCAAATACGATTTAAATTTAAATTCCCTAATATGTTCTATTCTTTACTATCATCATCTGAATTACCACCGCCCCCGCTGAATCCCCCTAATAAACTCCCCAAAATGCCCCCAATTCCACCGCCACTACCACCGCCGGCGTCGCCGCCGCCGCCACTAGCTCCGCCACTAGCCCCACCCAACTGACTAGTAACGAGAGACAGTATTGGTCCGACAGCGCTTAACTTATTACTAAGTACATTGCCAAATACATTGCCAAATGCTGTGATCGGATCCTTGGGCGACTCGATACCATATTGACGATTCTTGGCGACGTTCAACTGGTCCAATTGATTGACCCAAGCGGTCTTTTGGTCGATGAAAGAGTTGATTTTCTAAAATGTGTCAATGCGGTGTTTGACATTAGAATTTGCAGGTTATGACCAAGCTGCGCGAATGGTTTGTGCGCAATGTGGGCGACTTTCAGTGTATAGTGTTTTGTTTAATATGTAGTAATATATAAAGTCTTGTTATTGGAGGCTTTCAGGAAATATTTAAATAAATAAAATACACTTTTTGACTGATAGTAATAAGAACTTACAGTTTATAAATAATAGTTTCATGTAGGTATATATGTATGTATGTATGGGTGTTATACTTACGTTGAAGACCAATCCTAAAACAGCGTTCTTCGCACCATAAACCAATTCAACAACAGGTTCAATTTTCCTTTTACCCCTGTCAGATTCTTCATTTGAATCTAAATTCTGAAAATAATTGGTTAGCAACAACAATAAATACAATCACATAGATTACAACAATTTGCAAGTAGTACTGTTGACAATATTGCACAAGAAACAAATACAATACTTGGCTCTGCAGTTGCATACAAACATATAATATGCATTTATGCATTTACAGTAAGTGCACGCATAATAAAATGCATTTTGAAAGTAACATTAGTATTTCTATATGTATACAACAGTTGAAAACATTTTAAAGAAAAATTGCAAAAAAGGTTTTAGCAGTTAGAAAATAGTTGTAGGTAAAGAAGTTGAGATAAAATTAGATACAAAGAATGAAGAGACTGAAGATGTAAACGAAAAGAAGAATATATATTTATGATACCCCCATGGATTTAGTTCCCATATGGGAACATTTAAAATATCTTATATATATATATATATATATATATATATATATATATATATATATATATATATATATATATATATATATATAGTTATGTATTTTTTTATATTCAGTCACATATATTAGTATCTTGGACCACAAAGGTGATATGTCCACAACTTGAATCATTCGAATTGAATAAAATTTTAGATGTTTCGTCACTTGGAGTACAAAGATGCTATATCTACAATTAGTTTTTTTTTTATATCAGTTAAACTTTAGAACTCAAAAAGAAAATTAGCTGTAAGACTGAACCCTTTGGAACACAAAGGTTATATATTTTCAAATAGATTATTTTTATATTCAGATTTATTTTTAGGGTATTTGTTTATTTTAAAGTAATAATTACTTAAGCAATTAATTATAAACTTCGGCTGTAAAAATATTATATATGATTGAGTTTGTGTTTCCAATTGCAATGTTTGGGCTTCCCTTGAATTTCTAGGAATTAGTTATGACTTATTGAACTGTGCAATGATCACACGTATAATTAATAACTTTCATATTAATACATATTAATCTAATAATAGTTAATAGTTAATAAAACCAACAAAAATACATGTGCCTTTAGGCCAAACCAGTAATCAGTTAATCTAGCACACATTCGATAATGTAGTATTTAATTCAATGAACTTTTCAAACAAGTTACGTTTAAAACTAAACCAAAAAATAAACCGAATGCCTTACATCATAAGCATATGCATATTTCGCAATATGTATACATGTTTAAATATTAGTTTTCTTGATTAAATCGCGGCCAGTATTTATATAAATTAAATTTGACCTGAACGACACTGAAATTTTTGATATTTAGTGAAAGTGTTAGGTGCGTGCAATATTTTTGGACAATATTGTTAGCTGGAGAAGTATAGTGTCCTACTTTACCGTCTACACTATAAAAAAAAAATCGGTTTCATCATAACTCGTGTAATACATAAACCTGTTTGTACGGCGGATTATATAATGAGTCAAATGAGTAACCTGAGCGAACACATTTGTTTTTAACTTGAGAAAAAAATATTATGTAGTCTAAATTTCATGGGCAATTTTTTATAAATTTCACTTTTGTTCCTTATTACATTATAATGAGAGCTGGAGAAAGATTGGAAATGGGTTGGACTCTAGTTATGGTTTATTTGTAATCGTACGGCGTTCGGTTTAGGCAAAGACCCCTCTTCAGCGTGTTATATACATTGTAAATAATCGATTTACAAGACTTACTATGTATAATTGCAGTTTAAAATCGTGTAAATATACATAGTTTTAGTGAAATTACATAAATATTCAAGTAAATTTACTAAATTTGGTATAATTACAATGTTTTACGTTATGTATTTTTACATCCATTTTTTTACAGTGTAATGACAGTGTCTTAGGAATTAATGAATTTATATATATTTAATTAAGCAATACATTTGATTTGAGATCATGTTTTGCATTTCTGGAAGTAATTCCGTGATTTTACAATTCTAATTAAACCTACTATAACATTCCTAAGGAACTAGGATGTCTGGTTTGCTCAAATAAAGAGAAATTTAACATTTATACTGAATTTTACACAAGTGGCACTAGCGGCAACGTATGACATAAACGATAATATTGAAATTAACAAATATCTAATACGAAAATAAAATAAATATCTTACTTTCACTATAATAGTGATAATTGTAATATTAAAACTCCTGATGAGTTTAAGCTATAAGCTCAAAGAGCAAATGTGAAAGATATTTTATAATGATTTATAGATAACCAAGATTACTTAATAATCTACAGGAAATACAATAATTTCGGTTTCAAATCTGATATTTAAATAACAGTTATAAAAAATTCGACACTAATGGTTGGTTGCACCACTGTCACTTAAATTTTAAGGTAACCTTAGAAAATAAAGGAAATATATATATTTCTAATGCCATTTTAGCATTGGTATAAGGAATATTATAGGTTAAGTGTAGTTAAAATTTTTATCTGGGTGCAAATTACCATAATGTTGACAGTGCAAACTAACTTAAGCATGTCTTGTGACAAAATGGCTAAAGTTAAACGCCCAAGAGAAATTTCAGTTCCAAATTTTAAGCTATGCTAATGATATAATATTGTATTATGTCTAATGGTTAGGTATTAGGACGATACAATTATAATCTGTGATCATCATCATTATTATCTGATTATAGTGATAAACACATGCGCGAACAATATGCGCCATTGCAGTCAGTGCGGAAGCAATGAGAACTAAACACCAGTATCTCATTTGTGTATTATAATACTCAACAACTTTTACTTTCTTCATTTTCGTATAAGTGACTTTCTCCCACTGAGAACAACAGCTAAGACATTTTAAAATTTGTATTGCGATATAGCATCTTCCTTTTTATTGTACCTAGTGACCTTCTTACAATGTTGCAATCATAAATACATTAATAATAAATTTATTGTATTTTTTATTTCCTATACTTATAGATTTTATTTGAGATATTAAATTGTAAATTTGTTTTACAAAAATGTTCAGTTTAAAAAACGTATTTCAACCTGATAAAGGATATAATATTATTTCGTTTTCATCGTAATTCATTCAATAAATTTTTAATTAATTAGTCTAGCAGTATTTAAAACTGTCGTTTACCTGTTATTTCTCTAAGTAAAGTCGTTTCTTACTACAATAATAGGTAAGTGACACCCGTAATGGAAATTTAGAATTACCATTAATTACGTATTTTAAATGTTTTATTGCTAATGTAAATATAATTTCATCACAGTGGAATGTGTTTCTAAGGTTGAACAAACTGAATGTGTACATCTTTAATATTTAACAAGTGAAGTTTAACCTGTTGTCGTTTGACAATAATGTGAAATATCATAAAACTAAATATGCACTTATTCTGCACCGGAATGAATAAATCTCAGTTTACGTTAGAAAAACAATTAACATTCGTATTTTCCAATTTATTCTTGTACTAATAAATATTTTTGAAATTTATTTTTAATTGTTTTACAAGTTCTTTGCTAATTATTATTTTATGGAACACTTATAACACTTGTAAAATTAACAGGCCTAGAACCTTATATATATTTATTTATTTATTTGTATAGGAAGTTTATCAATAATATATAAATAGTTTTAGTTCCACAAACTGATTTTTATTTTTGCATTATGCAAAAAATGTATAAATAAATGCAGGACTTCCTTACAGTTAATTATATAACTCTAACATGCCTATCTAATTATTCCGCCAATCTAGCAAGTAGTAAGAAAGTTATTACTTGTATATAGATATATGTATTTACATATTCTAAAGTAAATATATTTGGAAACGAGAAGATAATTTTCTTTTCCCAAGTTATCCCGGTCATAATAAACTGAACTTATTTTACTTTGCCTAATAATTATTTAAATAAATAACGACTTAATATTTTATTATTTATTATATGTTGGTATATAAACTGAGACTATTGTTTGTTCTTGCTATAGTTGCTAAAAATAGAAGAACAATTAAGTCGTTATTTACCGAGATAAAAGTAACTTAAAGTTATTATTTTGATATATTTATTACCGAAGCTCTGAAAAACTATAATGTTTTACAATACGTACTTGATTGACAGGGTCAAGTGACTCAGGGTTTTGTAAGACCTGTCGTTTGACAACTGGTGAACTGAAGCCCACGTGGCATAATGCCGCCAAACCGACCAGGGTGAATAGGGTCCACGTGGTAGTCTTCATTTTTCTGTAACCAAACAAATAAGACAAATTTTAATAACATAATTTATCCAGATTTATAAATATACTACAAGTGGAATAATAATTGAAAATTGTTTTTAAATATACACTATTACCACTGGCCAAGTAGCTTCAGCTAGTGGTAATTGTAAAAAAAATCAATTAGTGCTAATGATCTAATTGATAAATCTTTATTATTGAATTATCGTTAAATATATTTTTTATACCAAATATTTCAAGGTTATCAACATTGTTTTCTTGGAAACTAAAATAATTGTTTATTAAGCTTGTCGAAAATACTTTCCTAATTTTTTTAATATCTTTAAATAAGACCTTGATATTTGTTCATTGAGCAATTAAATAGACCACTAAACCTATTATTATATTCACTAATACGTTGCTAAACTAATGATAGACTTATATCAATTTTATTATCTGGTATAATAATTTTAACTATATTTATATTCTAATTTGAAAAAAATTTATCAAAGGAATTAATTTTACTATCTGTTATATTAGTTTAAAATATATATTATTTTAATATGTTTACTACATTTTAAACAGACTTTGATTTAGTAGCTCGTATATATTAATTATATATAAATGTTTCTCTAATATATTTAGTAGATTATAAAGAAACTTAGATATAGTATCTTGCTTATTAATTTTTAATAATGTAATATCTTTACTACACATTCCAGTAATTTTAATTCTGTTTGTTATATATTAATTTTTAATATTATATATTTAGAATATTGGATATTTATTCTAAATATCCAGTATTTCACAAAGAATTGGTTTTAAAATTGTGTATATTAAGTTTTAAATATTTAATAATTCCGTTTCATGGTATGAAGCAATTTGAAATAAAATAAAAATTTAAATATTTTCTTATATTAATTAATTTTACTACCGGAAGTAACACAATGTATTATTGACTATTTTTATGAAAATAAATAAACTTTCGTATATTACTTATTTTTGTAGGTAATTGGCAAACTAATTATGTTAATTTAGAGATAGGATTTTTCTTTAAAATTATTCAGCAATTTTAAGTATTACAAAAAAAAAATAAGCTATTTTTATTTACATATTTTGATTCTTAAATTAAATGCATTTTATACTATGAATAGACAACGTCAATTTCTTAAAAATGAAAGTAAACAGATCTATTTGATAATTAATACATTTACTACAATGCATCCTTTCTTTCAGAGATTGTCAACAATATATAATATACTTTTACAAAGAAGGAAAAATACTATATAATTAATATTGAATTGGTACACTGAGTTTTATATTGATAAATGTTAAGAAAATTATATTTACACAAATTCTCGACGTTTCGAGTAACCAGATGGTTTATAGGGTATACAAAAATATATTTATTAACGAAATTAAAAATTCATTCGTTACTTGAAGTTGTCAACGTCAATTTAAATATTTACCAAATAACAAAATTACAATTTTAAATTTATTTAACTATACATATGTTACTTAACCGATATTTAGTTGAATTATATTAGTGACGCGTAGTAATTCTAAGGGTACAATAATAGTATTAACTAATGCAAGTTAGGGTCAAAAAATTAATATCAATTTAAAATCGATTAAAAATATAATAACAAAAAAATTGGCACAAGAATAAAAATCACGGCACAAGCACAAATAAATATACACTTTTCACTTTTCAAATAAGGAAATGGCGCCGGAAAAACCAATATGGCGTTGATAAACAAATGCATACAATAATTTAAAACTGTAGCGACAAAATAAGTAAACAATTATTATTTTGTGGCAATTGTCGAGTTTTTTGCTTACACTATTCTTATGGTATGACGACTAGTTGTTGAATGGCGATTATGGTTTAAATTTCGGCTTATTTCTAAGCGCGAATGTAGGTCGCGTCGCACACCACACGGCGCTGCGATCGTTTTTCGAATGGTGGTGACCAATCAGGTCAAGGAACGCTGTGCCATCAGCCAACCAGCGGCGACAGGTTTATGAATTCGTCGGCGGGGGTAGACGCGCCAACTTTTACAAAAGGTGGTTAATAAATGAACTAATGTTATCATTATATAAATTTGCTAATTTTATTTCAATAACGACTTAGACAATACCTATTTTGTTGTTCTAATATATCTTGAACGAAATAAAAATGGAATTATTGTAATAAAAAAAAATGTGTGTCTGTAAGCGCTCTACATTGCTATTAAAGATCAAATTATATAACTTAATATTTAAAGATTGTAGGTAGGAAGAAAACCTTCAATTTTTTAAAACAAAATTATTACCTGTTAAAATTAATTCCTTCTTTTATTATACTATCCTGAAAACAGCACGAGTATTGTGGGTTTAATGTTGTGGTTGCATGGTTAGTGTATTAATAAAATTATTACATGACATTCGCGGCATTGATGACTGTCAAGTTAATATTAAAGGAAATACACAACAAAATTTAGATATTTTATGTTAGATAAACAAGAGTAACCATAAAAACTGACATTTCGAACTATACCTTTCATTTTTAGGTATCATATACACATATTATGAAATATCCGTATATGTGGACGTCGACTCATTCCAAATATATTAGAATTGGGTGTGCGACCCTATCGATTTCTTGTCATAATTATAAAAAAACTATATCGTTTTACATTCTTGCATAATTAGGTAAAATACAAAAAGAAAAAAATAATAAAAAAATACTTAATGCCCTAATTAACAAAATTAATAATTTATTGATATATGTACTAAGACTAATGACAAGACAAGTAGTTTTTTAATGTATACAGCAAATGTTTCCATTAATTAATAAAATTTCAATTAATATTATAATTACATTATTGTTTAAAAAAATTTATTTGGCTAATTTGGGATTTCTGTTTGAAAACAATTAAATAGTTTAAAATTTTCAATTTTTCTACGGCTTGCATAGTGTGTATCAAAAGCAGTACACCTGTCAAAGACATGTTAAAATTGCAACCAAATGGTTTACCACCAGTTTCAATTAAATTAATTTAATTTGCATCAACAACAGTGTGTATCAAAAATGGTACAATGGCTCGGAGCAGGTTAACAAAACCCATGTTTAATAACGTATTATTTCACTTATAATTTATATACGATTAACATTTTAGGTATTTCTACAAAAAACAATTGAAAATTTCAATTTCATTGGTAATTTCAACGTTAGAGTAAGCAACGAAATTATATTTAAATCACATTTATCATTATGTTTTACTATTACAGCCTTTACACATATATTCAAAACGTTTAATCCCGTTAAATCTAGAGTAGAACATTGTGCATGATTACAATATTTCCCATAAATACAAGATTGTAAAATTTTAATTGTTTGGGACATATCACAATTGTGCTCCAAATGACTAATAGTGAATTAAAAGAAGAATAGGTACAACGCACCAATGCTTTAAGTTCACCATGTTATCTATTCAGTGGATGTTTTAAATTTTTTTTATAAAGAAGAAAATCTAATTATTTTAAAGATATTGCAACAATAGCGTATAATCGCTACAATGTTTCAAATTTCAAAAATATATTTCGTATTATTTTCTTTTCTGACCTTTTCGTACAAAATCTGCGTTATAAATGTTTGAAAAATATAATTTAAAAAAGAATTATATTGTTAATTTCAAATTTAATTTTTTATATCTTTCGGGCTTACATATTTAGAAAAATTCCTAAACATAAAATGTCATAGAATATATTGTAGATATTTTTAATGTTTTTTAATTTATCTTGAGGGCAGTATTATAGGGGGCTTATAATTTTGAGGCCCTATTATTCCGGACCTGTACAGTCGATTAGATTTAAAATGCGATGAAAACTTTTTGACCATCCATGTGTACCAAGTTTTATTAAAATCGGCCCGGTACCTTCAGAGGAATTGCGGTCACAAACTCAGGTCATACGACCCACCGAACGAGCTTACATCCAAGTATATGAGTTATGTATATTTTGGGATTCAGGGTGTATTGATACGAACTTTTTTGATCCGAGCATGTTACAGACACACGACCAACCAGCTGTCTTGTACTTGTACGACGAACTAAAAAATTGTTCTGGACATATTATCGTTCTCAAAAACTACAATATATTTTCTTTGGTAATATCCAATATTCTTTTGAAATAAGCGTTGTGGTAAAAGTGAAGCAATTTTGTCAAATTAGTTTACAGAACATTTATATTAATGTTGAACAATAAAACTACAACAATAAATCGAAATACAATGGAACAATCACTGGATGAATCTCTCACGCTTTTAGTACAATATGGATTCAAATTTAATAGTGATTTGTATGACTAGTGTAAACGCAGATTAATTTTAATTTAATGATTTTTATATGAACATATATTATAGTTCTCACTCATTAATTTAACTATAATATTAGGCATTGTTCACAATTTTTCGTACAATAACGAACAAAATTGTGAAACTAAACAATAATGTAAAATATATTTAATTCTCTCCTATTACGTACATTCAAATAAGCTTCATGATTTTATTGTACATTGGATATGGAAATAATTATGGAAGAAAGAAGCTAGACTGTCCTTCACTTGACTCTCTTATACGTAGTTTTAATTTTAAATAATATATAATTTAAATTTTATGTATCTACTTATACATATATACAAACATCATGCCGATGATATTCAGATTCGAATCAGGCATGGTCAAAACGTGTATTTCCGTTAAAATCTTAAGTGCAAAAATTATCACTGTCTATAAACATGCAAAAAATTTAAATATAAAATCTTATATAAACAATTATTATTTTAAATTGTAAATATTAAATAAACAATTCATATTTACATGCAGTAAACAAATATATATTATAAATAATAGTCTTCAGAGGTGACAAGCTTTGACTAAGATTTTCGTTATTTTCAAGGTCACATAATTATTTATAGCATAATCTAAGTTATGTAGAAATCATAAAAAAAATTGTAAATAATTAATCTCCAATTAGATGTTAATCTATATATAATATATTGTAAAATTAAAATTATCTATCAATAACCTTTAATAAGATATTTTTTATAAAATACAATAATATATTAAATTATTCTAAAATTTTATTCTCACAGTCTCTTATGACGGCGTTAAATATACACCCAATTTTTTTTTTTGTTAAATCAACCATAAAAAGTTACATAATTTTTTACTTCTGTAAAAATTAATGCCAAATTTTTAAACAAGGATGCCTGCCCATTATGTATGAAATAATTTTTTTAATTTATTGGCAAATGTTTTTTGTTATGTCATTTAGCATATAATTAAACTGAAAATATCAGGAAATTGTATTTTAGAAATAGTTTAGTATATTGCAACATTCCTGATTATCAAACTAATATAATCATTAACACATTATTCTAATTATTTACAGGTAAAAATTATTAAATAAATTTGCTAAACGTTTTAATAATCTTAACTTTAATAAGATTCACTTTATCTCTGTTTCGTATGCTATTCGAGATATTCAAAAAGTTAATTCCGGATAAAATATTGATATTAAAAATAAGAGTATTTCCTCCATGGCATACGCAATTCGTGTATTTCCGTTATAATCATTACAATACTTATATACATTCGTATAAGAAAGTAAGATGTCGTTACTTACTGAAAGGTAAGCGACAACCTTAAATTGCATAGAAATATTTCTCAATATGATTTTATCAGTAACTTAAATATTGAACACTATATAGAAAGATTAATTATTTTATACTAATTACCGATAAGTCTAATTCTTCTTACCTAACCTAACGTAACACTAATTTAACCTCAAAACACTAGAAGTGCATCAATTTATTTCGCAATACTATTGTTTTGTTGAAATTTCAAAGTTGCTATCACTAACGTAAATTTTATACTATTATTAAGTCAATGTGACGAAATTTGGTATATTTAATGTAAATTTAAGTGTAAATTGAAGATAAATCATTTGTTGTTATATAAATGTTGCAAATTATGCAATGGAGTTTTGGTTGTAAAAAATATATTTATATCTTTTACACAATATGTAGGCACTTATATGATAGTAATAAATATAAGGTTAATTACGTGGGTTATATCGTATTGTTTATGTAGAAATTAGAATGTAAGATGCGTTTATTGAAGAATTGTTGCTATTTTTAGGTTTCATGGATAAAAGTATTAAAAATAGCTTAGAATTATTATACATTATTTTAACATTAAAGATTACAATTTTTTAATGAAGATTCCTTCTAAAATTAGATAAAATTTTATATCCATTAAAGCGTAGTTTTTACAAAATATTGCCACATAGAAGAATAGAATTGTTTTAAGCACCAATGCTCCCAGCATTAGTAGTGAAATGCAATCAATCACGGCATATATTAGTAAATCTATTTTTAATATCATGTATAATGTATACAGAGAAGTAGTAATTCTGATAAATGTCTCACTAGAGATATTAACGGATGTACCCGTTTTGACCATCTGTGTATGTGTGCGTGTGTATATGTATGGGTGTGTGAACACTCACGAACTTACTTACTGCATGCCAAACACAGTCTACCTCGAAGCCAGCGAGGTAATAGTCAGTGATTTTGTAATCAAGATCCAACAAGATATTCCGAACATGTGTAGAAACTTGATTGGTTTAAATATGTTAAATATCCGAAAATTAGAATTTTTACCCAACAAAAAGTTACTGAGAAATTTTGAAATATTGTACTATGTGCCAAAACTAGAATGAAAGGCAAGCAGCCTACCTTGAAGCCAGCGAGGAAAAAGTCATCGATCTTTTAATCAATAAAACCGTCCTACAATCTTGAAGATATGTTATCGAAGGTCAACGTTTGTTAAAATTTACATTATTATTATATTGATAGATAATGGACTGTATATGATATGGGCACAAGGTGCTCACTGGTTAACTTAGTAGAATATGATATTTTACGTTTCCCTGGTTCTCATACATATTGATGTTGTTCATGTCAATCATAACATTGTCATAACATATAAGTTTTATGATAATGTTAGATCAATAAAATTAACATAAATTATATTAGGATTATTTAATTATATGTCCTACAGATTATTTGCTCTCAAATAAAAATTGGACTATTGGACCAACCTTGATATAGTTAGCAAAAATAGCCTTCTAATATGTTATGTATACGAAAAATAGTACTAAAATTATATGTCTTTATACTGCAACAAATTACCGCAAATTTAAAAAAAATATCCAACAAGATTTCGATTTAATTAACCTATTTTAATGTCTTGGGAGCTGTCCGTTTAATAAACAATAATTATTTAATTGTAATGTCAATGTCATGAAAATAATCATGACCATTTCTTCATGAAATTTGACCATCGCCTTCTATTTCATTTTCAGTTAATTTTCAAGTTGACACGCAATATGTCATGTTAGACATGTAATTGGTAATTGTAATATTAAAAATAGCTTAAAACTTTGCAATACTTTGACCACATAAATAAACATTAAAAATTATATGTAGTCATGACCTAAAAAATCCTAAAAAATGCAATTACCTATTCAAAAATAATAATAAAATAGTAGATTTATTTCCTTTCTTAGAAAACTATAAATAAATGATTTGCATTGCATTTTCAAGGTATTCTAAATATCCTTGCGTGTACCAAACTGTTTGGTCGTTTTTTTCGGTAATATTCTCGAAATCAAAAAATACGTCTAAATTCGTTTCACGTCTTTCTGATTTCGAAAACGTTAATTTAAAATATTTGGCAGTATTTCGCTCGCTTACTCGTACGACTTAAGTTTGTGGTCGCATTTTCTATGAAGTTACTGAACTAATTTTAACCAAATTTAGTATACATATTCTAAAGAACGAATTTCAAAAACTCACAAGTCCATCTTATACGTTAGGTATAGTAGGTTCATTATAACCTATGTCAAATGACAAATATAAAATTATTTGAATCTATTTTGTTTCCCTGTCAAATTATTATCAGGCATAGTTCATACGATGTATTAAATATAATCCCCATACATGGCGTATCTATGGCAACATAAATAAGAAACTTGAGATTTTCCGTAGTAGTTTTCTCATAACTGGTACATTTTTTGAACAAAAATTTCAAACAAAAGTTGTGCGCAATATTATAATCTTGCATTAAGACTATTTTCATCATAAGTGGAGCCTTTCTGGTCATATTAGAGAAAGGACTAAAAATGTATAATGTAAACATGCACTTCTGGTTTGAATATTCTTTTTGAAAATCGAAGGTGCACATCTAGACCAAATATACAAGTCTTAAGTTTGAAATTTCTCAATTTTACGTTCAACAGTTTTGGTTCTAGAGCCACATTCATTCCGAAAATAGTCACATTCGATTCAGAGAAGATTAAAATGTGTATAATTGTTGAAATCTCGAGTTCGACATTTTTCATGGTTAGAAGACTTATCCTTATTACTGCGTATAAGAACTCATAAGAAAATGGCTTAAAACGGAGAATAACAAAATCCAAGAACTAAGCAAAACAGCGAAAGACTTAAAACCAGAGATCGTTGAGGAGAGAGAATGAGAAAATCAGAGAAAAGCGTAAACAGAACATAGAGAATGCTCAGAAGAGCGAATTGCAATATACAGAGAATACTGGAATACTAGAAAGTAACAGTTATAGAACTTCTGGCATAGTACTATAATAGTTTCTATAGTAATTTGTAGATGGCATGCAAGTGCAGAGACCATTCATTGTTTTATTTTTACTTTCTATTCACTGTGAACATAAACATATAATGACATCTATTTGATATTTTTCAAACGATTCATAATATTACTATACAATTTTTTACTGCAAAATGTAGTGAATAAAATATGTTGCCTCCAACTCAATCAATCGACTATTCGAAACGTGTGGAGTTAAGTTGAGTAGAAAATGAACTTCCTGTTTTGGAAAAGGATATTTTAACCCGGAAGTGCTTGTTTACTCGTATTATTTTTCTACATATCTCGAAAACGACTTGACTTACAGAAAAAATGATTCTTATAAAAGATAAAGATATCAAAATTCCTAACAACTTTTGTTTGAAAAATATTTTCAACAAATGTAAACTTTACTGAAAAATCGAAATTAAAAGTAGCTAAGTTACATTTTTGTTTCCCACATGTTGAAATTGTATCATGGCAATATAAAATTAAATTTGAAACAAAAATAAATCTATATTACATACTCGTATATGGTCAAGTGAAGGGCACCTCAGATTTTTTCTTAAATTATAACAGTGCTCTATATTTAAATTTCATAAGAAGAGTAATTCATAAATATAATTTGCTTACATAAAAATTGAAATTACCTATATTTGTATATATACATAAACAATAATGCGAGACAATTTAAACTTTCTTAAAATGTTAAAGAAATAAAAGTTAGCTTATTGTTACACACGGAACTCAATTTGATGGCATTAATTTAAACGTAACAGTTATATTACGATATTGGATAATACGAATTTATTCGTATACGTCATCAATATGCAGACATCTCGACAGACGTTGACCTGAACTGTAGAGTGTAATAAGATGATTTTGCTTTCACTGACAACCGCTAATCATATAATCGACCAATAAACTTGTGTACAATTTAGCAGTTTCATAACTTGACTGACTAATTCATTTCGCTATTACTGTTGACCAATAGAATATTTATCTGTCTCACTGCTCGCGTACGAAATATTTCAAAATTATTAACCCGGTATCAACATCTACATATACATGAAATGCTTTATATATCTGGTGTATCTATGATTAAATCTATGGAAAAATCACCACCCGTCAAATTATTCGAATCGGCAGATGGATCGGTGATGATAAGACAATATTCTGTATATGGTATGGGCACATAGCACATGTTTTATGTCACAAATTTATTCGCCTTGAAATTTTATATTCGATATTTTCAAGATATGTCCATAATAAGAAATAAATAATCATCTTTTTTTTTTGATTCCTTTTAAATAATAATTACGATGGACGTTATATTGAATCAGCGTTATGTAACATGTAAAATGCACTTTTAATAATTAATATAACCTAAATATACAGGTACTTATTTTCAAATTTGATTATACTATTTCTTAAAACAGAAAAGAAAATTAAAAAAATTAAATGTTAGTATGTCATTCTCATGCCAAATAATTATCTATGCAATTAAGAATAATCGTGGTTACATTGAGCAATTTTAGGCATATCATCTATCGATTATGTGAATGTATATAATAGAATTACTCATATCACATTAAGAAAAAAAAAAAAAAAAATGTGTGCATCATATGGTTACCTAATATGTGCTGTCAGATGATTGTTTCAATCTAATGTTATTTATGAAATTGATACCATGAAATTGCAGTTAAATCAGGACTTACGTAATAGAAAGGTTCGCAAAGTACAATGCAAAAAACTGGAACACTTTTTTATTAAATTACCATTTTCTAAATTCAGGATATAAATACATTTTATCAATGTTACTTTATTGAAAACAAGTCACGTTATTGTTAAAAATATTTTATAAAATCGTAATGTAGGTACACTGTAAAAAAATAACTAAAACAGTCGTATATAAATTTATAGTTACAAATCATCTATTATTTGTAAATGTGTATGTATGTATGTATGTGTGTGTGAACGCTCAACAACAAATTAAACATAAAAATATATGATGTATTGAATTTTAGGTTTGTATACCTTGGGCAAAAAGGCCTCCAATTTTTGAACAATAAAATTGGTCCTAATAATCACTTTCGAAATTATTTCAACCCAAAGTGCTTGTTTTCTCGTGACATTTTCCTGTATATCTCGAAAACGACTTTAGTTAAAGAAAAATGCACCTAATAAAAGCTAAAGACATTTAAAATTTAAGCAACTTTTGTTTGAAACATTTTTGCGAAAAACGTATCATTTACTGAAAAATTGCCTTCGAAATTAGCAGTGTTACATTTACGTTACTCTATTGATATTGTTTCATGGTATATTTAAAATTCAATAAAGCTATATTACTTCTATAGTAATAAGTATAACAAAGTCAAGTGGTGGCCACTCCAGATTTTTTAATATATGAACTGCTGCAACACGAATGTTTTTGTTTTTTTATCAGTTAAGAAATGAACGTCTAATGATTTATTTTTATACCGTTTTGCAATTGTTTAACTATATAATTATTTGTGTTTTTAAACATTTATATAGAGAATATAATTACTGTTTTTACACTAAAGATATCGTTTTATCATTACATGCATGCAACATGAAAGAACTTCGCATATAACGATTTTAAAACCATTAAAACAAGAATACCAACATGTATGTACACTGTAAAAAAATTATATGATTGTACAAGACTGCCAATATAAAATTTTAGTTAAGAATAATGTAAATATACAAATTATATTATCTTATTATTAAATTGCATTGTTTTTAGTTGTAGTTTTAAAATAAATGGTATGTAAAATCACATACATTTTTTACAGTGTAGTAAAACTATCTGGAAGACCCTTCGATTTTCTTGTACTTAATTTACAATTTATACTATATAAGCAATTAGGGCCGGTATTATAAACAATTTAATATACAACAATAACGAATCCAAATTACAATTCTTATGGGAAAATTATATTGCTGTCATTTTTAGTTTTAATTTACTTATGTAATATTTAATGATAGATTAAATTGTTTATAATACCGATTCTAATACTTTTATAATATAATCTGTGAAGTAATCAATCGAGCGAGTTCGCTACTTGATGTATCGTTGGAAACTCCGGCACATGCGATACACCTTTCACCGTTAGCATGCTTACATGTAACTTGCGTACGATTCACAGTCAGTGCAGTACCTTGACCCAGTCGTTTTTCGAACTGATTACCAAGATTCCGCACAAATATTCGTAATTCTTCACTAGATCTTCTATTACAACACAACTTGTGAATTGAAACATACTTTTCTTGTCATTTGAAGACCACATAGGTAAAAGTTGTCACAAATGTGCTCCAAGGAGAACAAATATCTTTATATATATGTATATATATATATATATATATATATATATATATATATATATATATATATATATGTATATATATATATATATATTTGAAATATGCCTTTTATAGCTCGCCGTACGAAGTATCGAAGATATACACTGAACTGTAGAGTGTTCACACAGTCGATTTCTATTGTGATCATTATGCGTTCATTTATACAATACGTATAAGAAAGTAATAAATAATTTAAATATATATTTAACATTTATACAAATATGTTTGTCTGGTACTATAGTACTGTAGCATAAACTCTATGAATTAGTGTGTATCTATGAACATTGTTAGCGTTCTAGCTGTAGGTTTAGTCTGTGAGTGTGTATGTATATATGTATTTATGAACGGAATTTCTTTCGAAGTGAAACTTTCTTTGAATACCTGACAAGGTTAGTGAAAAATTCGTTGTCAGAATATTAATAGTCACTCGCCGATAACAACAGGTGATGCATTTAGTTAAATTCAATGGATGTAAATATTAAAAAAAAATTAAATAAAGTAATAAGTTTGCGAAAAAATATTATATATATAGTTGAAAGTTAGTTGTGAATTTGTAAAAAAGAACTTTCCTTAAAATATTTCAATATTTATGAGAACTATACTTTTCTATTTCAAATTTAAATACCGTAACTTTACCAAGTGAATTAAAAAATATATATTATAGTAAAAACATATTCTTAATATTTTATATATTTATGGGAATGAAATTATGTACATTATTCTATATAATAATGTAAATTTACGATATATATTTAAATAAAAATTATAAATGCTTTTCTAAATATTGACCCAACCGCCATGTTCGTCTTAAGTTTTTTTTTTAAAGACAAAGCGAGTTTAAATACAATTAATGCAAACTATAATTAATAGTAGCTCACGCGCCATGTCCGTTTTATTTGTATGTAGAGAACTTGAAACAAGTTAAAGTTTTATATTATATATATATATATATATATATATATATATATATATATATATATATATATATATATATATATATATATATATATATATATATATATATATATGTGTGTATGTATGTATTTAACAATATATAACGCATTTTAGAATAAATGAATTTTAATTTTAATTAAAAAATTATATTTTTAATCAGCTTCTCATAATACACATACGATATATATATGTAACGCCACAGCATTCCCCCATAAATGGGGTAGCAGACAACCCTTTTCCAAGTATTTATCACTGTCCCTGAATAGACCAAGCTTTTAATAAAAATAATAAAATTCAACTTGTTTAAAAATTATTAATAGTTATTTTTTCTAATAACTTAAAAAAATAATTTATAATTGCATTTGTAAATCTTTATTAATAGCAAAGTAAAAATACTAAACAATTAAATAAGTTCGTTAAACAGCAATAAATGTTTAGTGTCTGATATAAACTGCCGAAGTCATAACCAAACTTCTAGCTTCAGACGCATAGTGAAGCGCCCGGCGTATATTAACCTAAAAATCAGCTCACCTTCGCTTTCGGCTGTTGTCACTTCCGGTCCACAACACTCGCGCACAATTCGACAGCGGTGTTCCCGCTTAAAAAACCGCGAAAAGAGTTAATAGTGAACACACAGATAGTGAATAATTGATATTAGACGAACACAACACAACAGCGAATTGTTGGAAACACTCCTGTAATCGTTGCAATGCTATTTTGAAATGATACCGCCTCTCTACGACTGCTTCCGATATACCCCACTTGGCGGCTCTACTGTCTTAACCAGGGATTGGCTAACGGTTAACAGCACGGCCAATCAGAGAAAGCGTTTGTATTTGTATTTCTTCATTTATGGTCGTAATTTTATTTTGGTTTTTAATTTACTTAGTTTGTTTTTGTTGGTAAATAATAAATATATGCTTATTTGAACTTACAATTTTCAAAATAATGTCTGTGTGTCTGTCTTAACTTTAAGCCTTGTAGAAAACCTACTATTTTTGAAAGAAATAAATATACATGAAATAGAAGTTTATACTTACTACCTTTAGCATATCTCGAAAACGGGACGAGTTACAGAAAAAGTGAAACTTATTAAAGTTTACTGTATTAAAATTTCCAGTAACTTTGGATTGCAAAAAATATGCGAAAAATTTACCATTTACTGAGAAAACGCTTTTGAATCTGGGACATATTTCTATTACAATAAAATAGTTGAGTGAAGAATACTCCAAAATTTTGAAATATTTTAATATATTAAAAATAATAGAAGGAATTTTATTAGTTATAGGGAATAGTCTATTACTTTCTAATTTTAAGTTATATTTATTTAATTTTAAATTTGAGTTGTAGTGGAACTGTATAAGTTTAATTTTTATTTATTGAAGGTAAATTTGTTGACATTCTATGTATAATTACATGTAAATTGTATATTCTAACTTACATATTTAACAGAGGCGGATTAATTATAAATTCATAGCAAATATTAATTTATTTCAAAACTATCATATACGTAATTTATTTTAAATAATTTGTTTAATATATATATATATATATATATATATATATATATATATATATATATATATATATATATATATTCTGTGTTCAATTGAGCTAATCCACCCCTGAACATGTTATTGCATAAAATATCCCTGAAACCCACAATTGCTGTACCAATAATTATTTTAATTGCTTACCATACCAATTAATTGGTTTATATTAATTATAAATTACATACCCATAGACCTTCGCGGCTTTATAATCTAGGAAAGTATTAGAAATAGGTTTTTACTTAAATTATTGATTTGGTATTAAGAAATTATTTATTCAGGAATATTTTCAATAACTGTATAAATTATGTTAAATTTCTATTTTATTAAACGTGTTATGTAATATATTCATACATTTATTTGCAAATTGTGTAAAAAAGAAACGGGTACTGGCAGGATTCGCACCTGAAACCGATCTCGCATACTCTACTCTACGTCTAAGCTACACCTAGGTCATAAGTCCCAAAGTAAAACATAGATTTTTTACAGTTTTTATTTAAATATATAGTTAACTGTTTATCTTGAATTTAATAGCACTATTAGTCAGTTATTAGATTATAGATTTTTGAAATATTCGAATAACTGCAAATGTTTTTAGATAAATTGTAAGATTATTATGAAATATTACTTGAACAAAATGCATTGACATATAAATAATTGTAAAAATGATTAAATTAATGAAAAACTAAGTTCAGTAAATCTATAAGTAATAAAATCGTAATTAGTCTCAGATTTTGAAATGTACCTTTCACACACTATAAACAAAAACGATGAAAAAATATTACTTAGACATACGTATTGAATATAGTTACATTCGAATACATTTTAATGCTAATTATCATAAAAATTACCCTGGAAAGTCCTTGAATTGTAACAGTCGCATAACTAATCTAAAAACAATTTCTTATAGTATTTTTCTATTGTTACACTTATAAACATCGATTTCTCTCACTGTTAAGTCTTTGATTAAAAATGTTTTTCGAAATATTTACCATTTTCTAAAAGATCCCTATATAATATTTAGTTTCCCTAGTTACCAAAAATATTGATATTGAAGGAATGAAGGCCACTTCAAATTAAAAAAAATATATAATCTCCGACTACTTGGACCATAAAGGTGATAATATCCACATGGTTTTAAAATGCGTTTTTATTTTCTGATAATTAATTTTTAATTTGCTCTTGGGGCACAAAGGTGACATGTACACAATATTATCTTCAATTTCTTATGTTATATTGAATTATATTTTTATTGATTGTATTCAAGGTTTATTTCGCTGAAAGGTGAGCTGGGGTCATAGGTGCCAATACTTGTTAAAATCTTCAATAACTTGAAGCATAAAGGTTCATTTTGACTAGTTGGGAACACAAAGGTGATATGTACCCAAGGTTTTTAAATTTGTTATGCATTGGTAATACATTTCTTCGATTTGTATTTAATTTAATCGGTTTATTTTCAGGTGCGGTAAACTGTAGACATTGGTATCCAATGTTTGTTTATTTTATATTAAAGATATTTGTGATATATGAAGCGTGCAATTGTAAAAGTACATTAAACAATCAAACAAACATATAATATTGTGATTGAACTCTCGATATTTATTATTATAAAACAATAATAATTAATCATTAATACGGATACAAATAATTACAGCATAAGCACATTGTAATTGTAGTTAATTCATAATTACACTCGGAATTATAAGGCAACGCATATTCAATTACTTTTCAAAGTGATTGTTTTATGACAATTTTGCGTTTATTAAAATTATTGTAACTATTATATGACTCATGTATACATTTTTATTTATACTTGATTTCGATGTCAACATATATATTAACAAGTATATGGTAATATATTCTTAGTATATTGTAAAATCTTCGAATCCACATGATTTGTATCCGGATTCACTTGACCTAAGTTACCGCAGAGAAAGTATTATAATTGAAAAAATATGTGCTCGTTACATAATATTCGGGAAAACCGCTTAAATGCGTAATACTCGTCTAGCTGAATTTAAATTAAAATAAAACACTCCAACATATAATTAATCGAAAATATTTCATTTTATACAAATGGATATCTTCGAAAACTAGGTTAACTCGTGGGCACCATGTGCCCATATCAAATACAGAATACAGCCCACTCCTTAACAATCCATTTGTCTAAATGAATAACTTAACGGGTGGCAATATATATATATATATATATATATATATATATATATATATATATATATATATATATATATATATACAGGGTGTCCCATTTTAATCCGCCAGTAGCGATAATTCTGAAACATTGCATTGAATCAAAAAGTGTTCCAAATGAAAAGTTAATGGTTTTGAGGGGGACATCTGATGCCGTAGACTTTGCCTCCCCAGCCCCCCAAGGGGGGCGGGAACAGGGGGCAACTTTAAAATCTTAAATGGAAACCCCTATTTTTTATTGCAGATTCTGATAAAGGGTTAAAAAGTATGTAAGTTTTATCCGAAACATTTTTTTTATTGGTCGAGAGATGGCGCTGCAAATGTAAAAATTAGGTATTTTGTCAATTAAATTGCGAAAATCGTCACGTAATTAACTGTTATTATTACTTAGGACTTACTCACAACCTTACAAGGTTGTTTTTTTCTCAGCCTGCCCAAATACTACCCCCGCCCCCCCCCCTACAAAGACGTAAAGTACTCAAAAATAGCGATTGAGTACTTATTTTTCAAATTAAATAATGGTAAAATAATTCAAAAAAGAATGTCATTTTTTTTTCAAACAGTGTTTGACCGGGCCCCCCACATAGCCCCACCCCCCTCCCGCCCCCCGGGGGGGGGGGTCTGGTGGCAACTTTAGAATCTTAAATGGAAACCCCTATTTTGTACCTCAGACTCGGATAGAGTTTTAAAATGTAGGTCAATTTTAGTCGCCATCTCTCGACCAATAAAAAAAATGTTTCGGATAAAACTTACATACTTTTTAACCCTCTATCAGAATCTGCAATAAAAAATAGGGGTTTCCATTTAAGATTTTAAAGTTGCCCCCTGTTCCCGCCCCCCTTGGGGGGCTGGGGAGGCAAAGTCTACGGCATCAGATGTCCCCCTCAAAACCATGAATTTTTCATTTGGAACACTTTTTGATTCAATGCAATGTTTCAGAATTATCGCTACTGGCGGATTAAAATGGGACACCCTGTATATATATAAAATAAAACAAAGTTGTACGATATTGGTGCACCCTTAAATTGATATAGTAACCTTGAAAATAATAATAAATATACATTTGCACAATACTGGCTCAGATAGAAAGGACATAATTATTTGTTTAGATTGATTGGAATTGCCGTCTAATAGAAAAATGAGTATTAATTATAAAAAAGATACCGTTAATTTTTCTTGGAATCATAGTTAAATATTATATCTTTATAATCCTTTTTTTCAATTTATATACATATTGTAACTTATCTGAGGTTTATCCAACGAATAATAGATTGGAAATCAAGCAAAATGAAAGTCTATTGAATTATTTAAAATTCTATAAAAAATATAATATGTTTTTCTATTGTTTATGCAAATGTATGCAATTGTGGCTTAGGTAGACCTTATTAGAACATTTTTAAGAATGTTGTTTTAATGAATTTTGTGGTTTAAATTAATTGCATATATTATTTATTAAATTAATAACATTTTGCAATTAAATTATTATATAGATTGATATACTTATAAATATATGTAAAGGTATAATTTAAATTCTTTATTTGATGTCGAGTGTAGGCCACTCAAGGTAATACAATACAATACAATTATTGTCTTTTAAAACTTATAAATTAATATTAATGTCAATATTATACAGTAGAATTAATAATATTTACTCACTTAACGTATATTCGTTAAGTGAAATATGTATAATACACTTAAAACAAATATTTGAAGTTAAACTTAAAATTTTGATAGTAAAAATAAATAATTTGTGTTTCAAAAATAAATAATATTATAAACATACAAAATACAATAATTTCAAATAGCAGCAAATAGTCAATATACCAATGCGAATAAATTAATAATATTAAGACAGTCAACATATATAAGTAAACATTTAATTTAGTATTTAAAAATATATTTATTTGGTATTATATTAGGTGTATGTCTGTATAGTTTTAAAAACATATTCCTTCGTGAATGGAATGCGTGTTTAACATTGAACAGACTGGTGTTTTATCCGGAGGATCCACCTATTAATTTAGTGATAACTGAAAAAACAGATCTGAATAATTTGAATTTGAATTGCATTAGTTTTGATATTCCACCTCCCTAAAGCAAAGAAAACATAGAATTAGTTTCATTTCGTGGAAAACAAAATAGCTTATATAATATTTTTATATAATACATTATATATAAAGATATTTTACGAATAGCTTTATTTTATAATTAATTATGTTGTTTCACGGATATACTTCACAACCATCTGTTAAAATGGTGTGTAATATCACTTAAATTGGTCACTGAAACTCGTTACTGTTGCAGTAATTTGGGAAATTTCCAGTTATAATTTCTTTAAACTGGAATGAAATTTCATAATAGTATCACGTAACTTGTTCATTAAAAATTATATCTGTATTTATTTTTATCATTATTCCGGAAGTCAATTTCTTAATATTTTCTGTAAATATTTTAAACTGTACTAAAAAAAAAAAACTGCTTTATAGCAAAATTAAACGTGAAATTAATTAGCTAGCTTGCAATAACATTTCCCTAGTTAGCGTACGTTTTGCAATTATTTCATGGCAAAGTCAAGTCACTCAGATTATTGTAGTTATTTTTTTATTGTTTTATACTTATGTATATTTAGCTTATACTTACTCCCATCATGCCCCCGGAACTACCTCCGGCCAAACTTCCGAGTACAGTACCCAAAAGTCCTGAAAAGAATCCTCCAGAGTCCAATCCTTCTTGTGGTTTACCTTCTTCTCCATTCGGGCCTTCCTCAGGAGTAGGATACTAAAATGTATCATAGATATTTAATTAATTGCAATGAATATAAAATATAATAATGTTGTTTAATCGTTATTGTGTTATTATTTTTATAGTTTTCATGTTATTTATTAGTGTGCCCATTCTATATATCTATTATTTGCATATTTTGTATGTATGATTTAAATATTATATACAAAAATATAAATGAGAATTATACTAAAGGATTAGTAAGAATAATTTTACAAAAGTAAACTATATATATACAAATATATACATTGTATTTGTACAAAATAGGTTGGTCGGGTGCATAGGTGTGATATAACAGTTCTGAAAAATGTTTTTACCGCACTTAGGCCTGGTAACACAGCTGTGAAAATGTTTCCAGTTATTTGCCCGGCTCCTTTCTACAAGAAAATACATATTAAACGTTTATTAATTAATATTAAAACTATATTTGTCCTAAATTAAATAGTGAAATATTAAAATCACTGTATTATAAAATTATTTAAGTTTAATTTATTAACAAATAGTTTAGATTACCGCCGCTGCATCGCCAGCGCTGCCTCTAATAACGGCCCCAACAAGTCCTCCAAGGAATTGACCCACATTAGAACCCCCTTCCTCCTCGCCTCCCTGCATTAAAAATGATAATTAAAATCCAAATTTTATAAATAAAAATTCCCACAAAACACAATGGTGACATATACAAATTATTATTTCAATATTTAAGAGGCGATACTGTGCAGCTGATAAACTCACAGACATACGTTATACTACGTATTTTGTATGCTCCAGAATAAATTAGATTGTATAAGTTACGTTGGTTATGACAAAAATGCTGTTTTAATATTCTGGATTCTTTCCTCATTTTGTTCAAATTAATTATTTTTAACTCGAATATAGACTTAAATGGAAGTAATCTACACAGTAACGTATGGAAAAATATTGCTTGAAAATAACAGATTAAAATATCAATAATTTAAAAGGAATATTTCAATAACAAATACGGCCCTTTGTTATAGTTATAAGTCATAACTTCTGTATAATATTAGTAATAATGTATAAATATGGTTAGTAATTCCGTAAAATGGAATATTATCGCATGAATATTTCAGCAAGTGTAGAGTAGTAGTAATGTGTCTAATATTTGCACTCGTGGAGTACAAAGGTGATACAATTGAAAATTAATTTAACATATATTACTATCAAATATTCAGTGACTCTTAAACAATTATAGAAACTGCCACTTTTGTGCCTTAAACAGTTTATGTAAATCATCGATAGTGCTTACCCCAAATAAACTACCAACAGTATCTTGGAGCCCAGTAAAATCATAAGACCCATCTTCATTTTGCTAAAATTATTAATTATATTTGTTTCAAATGCGTATAGTAATAATAAAATGAATATTCATAATATATTGTTACATACTGTACTAAGGCCACCGAGTAGTCCTGTTACTGCACCTAAATCAACGCCACCTTCAGGCTAAAAATAAATATATTTCAATATCTTAAAATTTGTGCATAGAAATTATTAATAACAATTTTGATTAACTAAAAAATAAAGTATGCTAGTAACGATATAATAATGTTGGTACAGTACTGTGCTTAAACTGCCAAGGAAGCTCCCAATTAATCCTCCGATGCCGCCACCGCCATCTTCTTCATCGGGATTTTCTTCGTCTTCCTGTCTGACTGGTATATTTTGCTCGGTGACCTCTTCGGGGTCAGTATGACTGGTAACAAGCGCGCCTTCCGGTGACATTGTCGTCGGTGGCATATTCACGATTTCCTCTCCACTTGACATTGGTTCGATTTCATTGTTTAATTCTTCATTGATGTTCACGGGTATATTTTCAGTCAACGCTGTTATGTTTATAGTATCCTAAATATTATACAGACATATCACAAGTATAAGCAAGTATATAATTCTAAATAGGCGACGCAGAAATTTAAAGTGGTTTTAAAAGTTATAAATTAACTATAGATTAAAGTTTTGTCTATCGGGCTTGTTTATTAAATTATTATTACTGTCTTATACGCAGTAAGTAATGTCGAACTCGAAATTTCAACCTAATTACACGTTTTGACTCTCCCTGAATCGAATGTAACTATTTTCGAAATAACTCCAGATTTTTATTTTACAAATGGACAAAATCGGGGATTTATTAAAAGTGATTGTTTTTACTCAATTTCGTCAGTGTCATTAATTCGAATTATGGTTCTATGTAAAAGGACATTTCTTTGTTGCAATGATACTCGAATTGACCAACAACTGAGTTGCATATGTTACTCTTGCGTTGGTGAATGGTCGCGTTTATGACATTTGCAGCCAATCGCCCACACTATTGAACGCATAAACACGTTTAGAAATAATTATACTAGTAACCATTCTATCATTATTAATTAGCATTTATTTGTTTGGTGCTCTCACTTTCGATTAGTCATAGTTTCGAAGAAAAACCGTTCAACTTATAAATAAATACATGATTTTATCTGATTGTGAGTTGTTTTGTAAATAAAAGGTTTGTTCGTTTGTCCTTAATTTCTTGCTTATGAGTGGAATAAAGACAAATCATGAACTGAACAGTCAGTGCAGGATAAACGAACAAAGGCAATGAAACAATAATGATTCATTGTGTCTACACGCAATTTAATAATATCGGGTTTAAATATTATCTTAGTTTAATCGATTTCTGTCTTTCTCGGTTGCCTAGGTGAACTAGTTAAGTATCTGGTTTAATATATTTACCTGCCGAGGAATCCTCTTAAGTGACTCTTTGGTTGACGATCGTCTAACCTGCTTAAAATATGTATAAACATTTGAAATATACAATTTACAAAATATAAATGTTAGTTGAAAGAAATATTGACTTTTCTAAAAATGATTAAATCTATGATATAAACATAAGTTTGTTAGTAAGCATATATTACACTCAAAGTAGTTGCATATTCAATGCGTATCTACTCCATATTTTATTCACAGTTTAGAAAGGTAGGTCCGGTTTAAGTATAAACAAGGTTTAGTAAAATATCACCAAGAAACCAAACCAAATAAGTACATCATTATTTTTGCTAGTTATTTTAGCGTGTGGGAAATTTTAGCGAATGTTACCAAATTTTTACTTCCGTAGGACTTCATTATTTTGTTTCAATGGTAAAATTTTCATTTTACGGTAGTTTATTCCAAATAATTATATTTATATATATAAACATCCAGATGTATGTGTAGAATACTTGTTTTATATGTTTCTACTATGGTTACTATCAATATTATACTATGTGTTTAAATTATTTGTACAAGGGCATTATTAAGAGAGGCTGCAAATTTTAGGGCCCTATAACTCGGGAAGTACACAGGCGATTGAATTTAAACTGTGAGCGGATTCAAATGGGATGCCAATTAATATGTGTACTAAATTTGGTGTGAATCGCTCCGGTACCTTCAGAGGAGTACAGGTCACAAATTTGGTCTTACGAGCTAGCGACGACTAACATCCAAGTATATAAGTTATATATATATATATATATATATATATATATATATATATATATATATATATATATTTGGATTCAGGGCGACGACACAAACACTTTTTATTAATGAAATTTTTGATCAGAGAATGTTACAGACACACGACCGAATGCTTTAGCTTCTACGGTACTTCGTACGGCGAGCTAAAAATCGCTACCTGTCAAAATATTCAATTACGCAGACGGATCTGTATATGATGGTTCTCTTGAGTTAATCTAGTTTTAGAGTAATTGGGTAAATACTTAATTTAATTAGTATAAATTTATTCATATTCAAAGTATTTTGCAGTAAGCTATGAGATAAGCAATAAGGAAAGAAAACATTGGACACCCCTGTGCAAGGAACATGCTCTATATTGTAAAACGAGAAAAATACAAATTCTTTCGCAGACTGGCTTTATACAGAACAAGTTACATTCACGTATTTTATATTTAAAGTTATCGTTAGTTATCAGGTTCTCAAGGTTCCAGTTCTTACCTGATTGTTGAACAGCAGATCAAGACCAGCTTTTGTTCCCTAGTAAAAAAAGACAGACAAAGTATACTAGAATGCTATAAGATATATCAAGTTATAGGAAAACAAAGGAGACATGTTCACATTATCTAATAAATTCGAAATTAAAATTGCTGGTAAAACTTTTTTTTAGAAAATCATATCATAAACTAAAAAATTGTCTTTGAAAATAAATAATGCAATGACCTAGTCAACACTTAAAACGTGACAGATCATTTATCACCTTTTAAACTCGAATCGTGATATTAATATTGTTCTAATTAAGCTAGATTAATAACGTGTTCACACACACACATTGAAATATTTGTAATACTTGCTATAATGAAGTCGGTTGACAAAATTGCGAATTTAAAATACTGCTGCTTGCGCTAAATATGTTGAAATATTGTAACCATGGTTACAACCACGCCTTGTGTCTTGTGGTACAGATTATGCGAGGTGAATGTCCCATAATCTCTCGTGAATTGATTGGCAATTTCAACATTTCAATACTCTTTACATTAAAAATGCAATCAATTGTTTTTAATCCGGAAAAATAATTCTACGCATGCGGGACTAATTTAATTGAATTAATCTGTCTTTGTTCATGTAATTTTTGTCCCAAATGCTCTACCTTGTTCTCCGATACATGTCACGAACGTATTCTGCATATTACCGTTCTCTTTTTGTTACTTAAGGGCCCCAAAGTACCACTCAGAATAACATAGCTATGCAACTAAAGCCATCAGCTCGTATAATTGACTTGGGGGAATATTTTGTAATATCATTATTGCAGATATAACACGAGAACAGTTGCACTTATGGCAAAAATAATTAAGATATTAATATTTCGAACGAATTTCGTATGAAGAGTTTCTTCAAGAAATGTACCAGTACTGTTACGGAAAATCTTAAATGATTTTATGTATATTATCATAGTTGCACATGTATGGGGATTATATTAAATATATCGTATGCACTATACCTGACACATTTTGACAGTGAAACAAAATAGACTCAAATAATTTAATATTTGTCATATGCATGGGTTATCATAAATTAATCGACTTGTTTCAAGCGTATTGGTAATTGAAAATAAATATTGAAAAGCAGTACATATTAAATATAATATTTGAATATATTGATAAAGTGAATAGCAAAGAAATTATCTATATTTTATATTGATGAAAAAGTATTTAATAACGTAATAAAATAATAAGCTAATTGATACTATTTTAGAGTATTACTGTGGGATATATTTCTAGTGGACACTATGTATGAGAAAGTCGAGTGTAGGCCACTGCACATTTTAAATAACATGTTGACATAATTTTAAAATATTAAATACGTCCAACAATTTTTTATTATAATTCTAAATGTTCAGATAAGTTTGACATACTTTTGTTATAAACATTTATGAGGATAATATTAGTATTTATATATCAGAGTGTATAATTAAAGAGATATACTTTATTTTATATTTGTTTTGTTTCTAAAAACATGAATATTACGCTGTATGTAAATTTCACTTTGAAGTTCGACGTTTCTAAACGCTAAATTGTAATGATTTTCGAAAAGAAATCGACTTTAAGCGACATTGATATTTTTCTTGGCATTTTCATATACGCATACGAATTATATTATAAATCAGGTAACGCGCTTGACCGATCGTCATATTTATATTATTAAATATATATAACTTTCATTTTTATTACATTTATTACAGAATTTATATAAATAAGTAAATTTGTCCAATATCTACGTCCAATACTTTTAATTTGTATTAAAAAGAAGAAGCAGAAGTGGCCTTCACTCGTACTTATAGATTGTTAAACATTTGTTTTATGTTTTGGCAATTGTTGATACTACGATTATCTTGAAATAATTTAATAAATACAACATATAAGTTTACTATGTTCAAAAGTGATTTTCTAGTAAATGGTACATTTTAAGAATCAACAGGATAAAAAATTTATATCTCTTAAAAACCATTGTACCTAAATTTAAATTGTTTAAAACTCACCGATGTCACAATTGATGTTAACATTTGCACGGTTCTCTTGTCTCGACGTACAACCATTCCCAATTCTCGAAGCTCCCTTTTACTTCTTCCCGGATCTTTCCTGTTTTGAGACACTGCGTTTAAGGCAGCCCTTAAGATATCCCCTTCCAGACGGCTTTCCAGTTTTACAGCTCTGGACACGTCACCGCGACTGGTTGCCTTCCAGATCTCTCGTTCCAATAACTACAATTACCAATTAACATTTTACAAAAATTTGTAAGAAAAAAACATATACTTATTTTTATTTGTTATGGCAATAAGTTTCGATATTTCGAATAACACTATTTCTACCTAAATTAATGACAGTAGGTACCTATATATTATATATTTTTTTAATAGTGCGAGCTATAAATGTCTATTAATAATGTAATGTCTATTTGCACGTAATAATTTTTATATTTGTATATATGTACATATAGATATAATTTATATCGTGCAAGATATTATTCATTTTTATATTTATTTAAAGACACGAACGTTTAGACAATACTTGGAATTTTAACACAAGAACATTTCAATATCTCATAATATAATTCTTATATTACACTTTATTATCTATCACTTCAAGTAATAAAAATCTGATAATGGTATATAGGGCCGTGTCTTTTGTTTTATGGCAAACAATGCTAGCATTCACATTAATTATAAGTTATCAGTAATTGTAATAAAACTGACTGGATTAATAATTGTTATTAGTAATCTTAATTTCCAATTGGCTCGCTGTTAATGAAGTTTAATTACTGTTTATGCAAATTCGTAGAAATTAGCATTAATATTAGATAATTAATACTATTTATTTTATTTGTATTTTGTATAATATTTATTTATATACTCCGTTATATTGTTTCAGAATTTAACGATTACTTCTAGACGTTTCTGGATCTTAAGCAAAGCTTTGGTAAGTCATCTAATATCTAATCTAATAATATTTTTTTAACTTACCCTTATATCGGCAATGCTAGGAATATGTTTGGTGATATTTTTTTGATTAGTATATTTTTTCACTGGCGGCATTGGATATCCACACACGCATACTATACAAAACAGTAACACTGTCACTTCCATCTTTCGTCAAATGAATCCAAATCTGAAATTAAATTCAAAACTACTCTAATAATACAGATATATGTAACTGTATATTGAATTTAACTGACACTTTATGCATCATATGTTTGATATGACAATACAATAGTTTAACAAGAGATTCTTAATTCAACTTAAGATAACTGTTTCTTTTTTTAATAAATTCAAACTGATTATTCATGTTAAATGATAGGATCCCATTTTTGATACGGAAATTCGATACAAAGTTAGAAATATTCCATCCTTAGAGAACAACGGTGATATATCCTAAATTATAATGTTCCAATGTTTAAACATGTTTCTAATAATATTGTTGTTTGAATATTTGTTATTTACAGCACAAAAGTGACGTATCCCATTATATGATTTCGTTACATTTTCCACAAATATATAATTTTAATTATTTACAATATTCACTACGTATTTAATCCTTAGAGCGCAAAGGTGAAATGTTCTGAATAATTGAAATATTATAATACGTAATTAACAAAACTTAAAGCTATAGAGCTCAAAGTATGTGTCCCAATTTTAATTATTTAAAATACAATTTACGTATTTGATACTTAGAGCGCAAAGGTTACATATCTTGTTGTAATTTTAAAATGTATTTAATTCACAAAACTTAGAGCCATTGAGCTCAAAGGTAATTTGTTTCACTGTTTTATTTTGCATATTATTCTCCAAGTATGATTTCAATAAATTGAGACTTAAGTATTTAATCTTTATAAGACACAGGTGACATGTCCTGCATAATAATAACAATTGTTATTAATAAGCCGAAGATAATTTTATTATATTCTTAGAGTACAAAAATCATATATCACATTAAATTATATGGAGATTCATCTACAAATATATTCTTCTTGTTTTAGCGTAGAAACTTCAATTTTTATTGCTTTATATATATATATTTACTATGCCTAATTAATTTGATGACATATATAGTAAGTTTTAGATAGTATCTAAGCGTAGAACCCCTTTTCATCATGGAAATCTTACGTATTAAATTGTTTCCGATAATGTAATGCAGAATTGCGTTTCCCATCAAGATAAAGTTATTAACTATCGACATAAAAATTAGGTAAACGACAGCTTAAAATATATTTTTGTTTTGAGCGTACCGCGCAATCTCTTGTTTAATCGTTAAATACACACAAATAATACTAACCTTTTCACCTCACAAAACACGTATCCCAATGTATTCACTGTTAATTCGTCAACGACTGATATCAAAATGCAAAATATGGATCCACATTTCCCATATTTACATGTCTCCTACAACCTCTAGAAATTCCTCACTCAAGCTGCAACCCCCCAGCTGAATCCTTAGCCATTTTCAGTGATAAAAATTGATGAAGACACAGGTGATCCGCTGTGTTTGCAGTGAACCAGTGCAGTCGTCGAAAGGGATGATTATTGTGATTAGGATAAGAATATGGTTGGACGAGTGTGTGCGTGTGTGCTCGTTTTGCACACACAAGTAAAGTATTTATTTGTCTGGTCAATTGTCGTGCATGTACTTAGCCATTGGTGTGATGCAATTTTCATATATACTTACTAGGTTAATATTTAGAAAATATTACAATATAAATGCTAGTTTTCACAATGGTAACTATTTTTTATTTTAGTTTTACTTGACAAATTATATGTTGGAGTAGTCACTTTCTTATATTTGTGCAAAATTATTGAATACTTCCAATTTTTGCTTGACCTTAAAGCTTCGTTCCGGGATATGGCACCTATGTGTTCCCAATACGCTTCGATTCAAAAACTAAATTTGAATAATTATTGTATTACCAATATATTACAAATTTTACAAAAATCGGTTGAGGCCAACACAGAGTATATTAATGTATAGAAAAAACTGCTATTTAATCAAATGGATTTGATTTAAATATAGAAAATAATTTAAAAGCTCCTTTCTTAACCCCAAAACTCTAGAAAGACCGACTTTATAGGTTAACAATGAGTCGATCTACCTTCGAAATGTTGCGTTTGTTGGCGGGAAGAGAGATAGATCTTCCGCAGATCGAAATCGTTCCGCGACCGACTTGTTGGCCTGCCTTGTTATTTAGGAACAAAATGCTTATGATCAAAACGTGTATTTCTGATATAATTTCGAGTTTATTGTTTCATGTTTACATTGCCCACAAGTAAAATTAATATATTTATTAAAATACAAGTTTGATATACACAATTTGTAATGGATAAGTATAAATATGTTTAAGTAAATAATTCTATGAAATAATGCAACATTTCTTCTTCTTTTCTTGTACTCGATCATAACGGACATGTTTGCAATCTTGTGAACAGTGCTGGTCGTTGTCTTCTGAAAATATTGTAACAACAATTTATTTTGTAGCTAATTTTAGCCAATAATATCAATAACAAAATTGTTTCTAAAACTTACTTGTTACTGCAGAAAACGTTTGACTGCCATGATCGATTGATGTTTGCCCTTTCACTTTTTTATTATCCTTTTTCGTTTTAGTAACCTTTTTCTTTGATTGGTCTTTTTTATTTCTTGATTGTTTCAAAGTATTGTCCATCTCTTTTATTGTATTAACCATCTCTTTTTGAACATTTCTGCACAATTTCTTATACAACAGATATCGATACAAAATATTCCGCAAGTCTCCCTCATTATTAACAAATAACTGTTTATTGTCCATAGATTTTAATACTATATTATATACATGCGAAACATCTCCAACACTTGATTCCCTGAAACATCCTAAGGACTTTCCAAGGAATGGCGGAATAATAAGTTCGACTTGATTCTCATCTTGTGCATTTGCCAAAGACATTTATTAATTTTATTACTTGCAAATTTGACGTTAGTAGATATATTCTTTTATTTTACATTGACAGATTGAACTACTAGATACTTTCTATGCATATATTTTAGGTACATGTCACATTTGTTCTCTAAGGGCTGTAGATTATCTTTCAACTACTTCATTTCCTTATTACCTACCTACAAATTTTTGCTAACAAATACAGTAGAATCCTTCTATTATGTACCCACTTTTAGCTCGTTTATAATATACTTGCTTGTAGGTACACTCATCTATAATGGACCCTAGATCCCTTGTAGTCTATTATAAAAGGATTTCATTATTTATCCTATAAAATGTAGATATATCACTTGTGTGCTCTAAAGGGTCACTTACATGTTAACACATATTTGGTTTCACCGATAAAAAAACCCCCAGTAATTTCTAATGTTGAAATTTTTGCAATTGTAGAATTTTGAAATCACACAAATATGTTCAGATAATTGTGCTATTAAAAACAGCACGGCTAATTTTCGAGTGTCATGCTACGGTAAGTCGGACGATTTGTAACCTTTTAAAATTAAACGATAAAATAAGTATTTATTTATTCGACTTAGAAATTAAAATAAGATATTCTTGATGTATTTGTAAAATGATAAAATTGTCAATTCTGTAAAATACGTAAAAATTTTGTTGTTTGCCTGCTTGATGCACTGTTGTAGTCGCCCGTTGGTAGCGCCACCTTACAGCAATTTCTTGAATTATTCCCAACTTTCTTCGACCTCGCCAACTTACCGGAGAAATTGTTATCTTTTGCATCGGCCGCGATATCGCGTGACTTAATATTCGGCGGCAATATAAATATTATTCCAATTGATATACATAGATGGCATTCTATTTGTATTGTAATCAAAAAAAAATATTTGCTACCACTGTTTTATATTTATTGTAAATTTTAAGAATTTTATTATATTTTATTCACGCATTCGTCTTATTTTAAAAGGTATTTCTTTCGGACCAAAGTTTCAATACTAGTACAAAATTTGATGTTGAGCTAATTAATTCGCCGTACAATATGTACAAAAGAACTTAAGTATTCAATTAAAAAAATTGGTTTCCCTTATTTCGAAAACTCATGAGCCTCGTTATATCCTTCGCTCGCAAAGCAATAGTTAGTATTGTCACAATTCCTCCATTGGAACCAGTCTGAAGATACCTAACATTAATCTATTTTTCCCTTACATTTTGATACTTTAGAGTGCAATGGTGACATCTCACAACTATGAAGATCAATTTCAGAACAATTTTTAATATTTTCTACCAGTCATGGTTAGTTAATTTACAAATTGTTTTATGGCAATCTCATCGTCATCAAATATCAATAGTTATTGACAATGTTTGCTTACAATGTATGCATTTATTTCTTGTATTGTGTATGTAATTCATATGATTTACATTCCGGATAGAGAGCTAGATACATAGACATATTGAAACGAGTACGTTTAATATTAAAATTAACACTATTATTATAATACCAGTGATGAGGGGATTGCATTCTGTATATGATATAGGCACAAGGTGCCCACGGGCTCACCTAGTTATATATAAACATGCTTTATTATTGCAATCACGATGAACGATGAGATCAATGTAATATTATAATATTAATTGACAAGTGTAGCTGCAGGTAGGTCTGTTGAATCAGTGAACATTGGCCGAGTGGGAGTCGTCCTGTCCCGCCAGTTACCGTTGCCAGTGAAAGGACAGCGAAAGTGACCTTACCAGTGGCGGAGAACGTGTTACGGCGCACGCGGGATCACATGTCAACATGCCGCACATATTTATGGTAATTTCATTACGTGTTTAGGATCAACCAGTTGCACACGAAATCTTATGGACTCCATTTTAGAAACGTGATCACTATCATTTCACATAAGTATATGATATCATTTTCATGGCTTAGTTATACAATAACATCAAGGTGGCAGTCACATTGATCGACGGTCGCCCAATTTTTCTATTTATTTTAGTTTAAAAAAAACAATATCAATATTTGCGGTAATTATGAACAACATAAATTTAAGAAGGCTATTTTCTAACGGGCTTTTTTAGTACAGTACATTTTTCAAAAACACTTTTCAAACAAAAGTTGCTTGGAATTTTATTATCTTCAACTTTTATAAGATACACTCTTTCTCTAACTCATGTCGTTTACGAGATACTTAAAAAAATAAACGAGTAAAGAAATACTTCGGGTAGAAATATCCTTCTCATCCTTTTCTAGGGAATACCAATTTTAAATTCAAAAATCATGTTTTTGTGTTCAACGATATTATAGAGCGTTCCCCACACACACACATATATACACAGCTATTGAAAGAATTATCAGTGTTGGTTCAAAGACCCCAAAAAATCGGATATTTCAGTAAAAATTACAAGGCACTATATATAATTAGTTTACAGTTATTTATTGTATCTTTGGCAGGTAAAGGGTTAAAATACTTTTGATTACATTAATGCATTATGTGTGTTCGATGATAATATTGTAGTTAAGGTAATGATATGTCTTTTGTTAGATAAATTAGAATATAACCTTCTTTACTTCGCATGTTAAAATCGTACAAATTATACGGAAGTTATAACTAATTTGAGATGTTTCAATTACCGGAAATCGTTAACTAGTTATTGGATGATCATTTTTATTAGCTACTGAATACAATATAACAACATGCAAGCACCAGTACGTACAGTTCAAATTTATATTCCTTTGCAATTTTACTTATAATAAAACTTAAAAATTATTTTGACAAATCATGTGCCATAAGATACACACATTTTTAAATATCAAAAATTATCTTTAAATATTTATGTTTCTGTAATAAAACTAATAATTTTGTGTGTGTGTGTGTTCGTTGACAAGAACAAGAGAAAGCTATTGTGTAATATTTAATCTTTCTATTGCCGGACACCGGAGGTATCGCATAGGTGATAAGTTTCCTATATATTGGTGGTCTTGGTTTGTCGATACATTATTTTAGGCAATGTGATACTCGTGAAAAACATAATATGCCTACAAGCATATCCTAATCATATGTTTTCATTTTATGTAATCAAACTAGGCCTAATTTCTCCAATTAAATTATACAATATTAATTAATTCGTGGATTAGCTCATCGTACCATATGTACATAAGAGCTGTAGTATTCATAGAATAAAAGCTAAATGTTTTTGCCATGATTAAAAGTGTATTGAATCGTTTTAAAACAAAGGTTTCATATCAAAATTAATTGTGAAAGACACGACGTTGTCATCTATGAAAATCTAAATTACTCTATATTTTAAATAAATGTACGGTTAAGCTGACAAGACAGCTGGTCAGAATACAAACAATATAATAACCAATGTTGGCTGATTCGTTTAATATTGTAATAATTATACCCATTTGGATTATTATGTGTAATTTTTATTCGCGATTACTAATTGGTTAGCTGTATCGTTACATCTAGTAAGATATTAAAAATATGTTTAATTACAGATAAAATGTAATAATTGTTATTTAAAGTGTATCAGAATGGTTTTCCCACGATTATAACGTTAATTCGAGACTAATAATCATGTATAGATATGTTTACTGTATAGATGCCTATAAAAAGAGTTATTTTATAAAAAATTACCATTCACCTTTGATTACTTAATTAAAATGCTTAGTGCACCGTTAAATCCTATTTTTAAACCACACAATATCGCTTTTACATATATTATTATGATTTACATATTCATTCGTATTATTGTACAAGTGTGTTACAAGAAAATGACTCATATTTGGAAATTTTAAAAGCTAATTGTATATAATTTCCTACTTAACACTATACAATCTAAATTTTATTTTCTTATACGAACGTAAATAAGGAAGTTATGTAATTATGAAAAATTTCCTTCTCGAGATTTTAACGGATCTCTGAATCAAACCTGAATATTGTGTATATGTGGTAGGTTTAGCTCACTCCAGATTTTTACAAATGCTTATATTATTTTGATTTTTAGAGCCTAAATTGTAGTATATAAGTACATTTTGAACATAACATATTAATTATTTAAAAATGGCATTTCCATGAGAAAATTGACAGTTATGGAGAATAAAACAAATATTATATTAATGTGTGCATAATATTTAAATAAGCAAACATTATTAATCTCTAATTAATACGTGTTAAGTACCATACTATAAATAAAAATAACAAAAATTGACATTTAAAATAATTATGCTTAAAAATGTGGTTGCGCAAGCTACTTAGATGATGAAGTCAAAGATTAGAGTTTTATATATATTATAAAAATATGTTTGATGTACATTTTATTTCACAGGTCATTGCCGTTCTATTTGATGTTTTCTAATAATATTGAACTAAATTAAGAAGGTCATTTATACATTTTGCTAAATCTCTACCTAAACCGTAAAATTATCTTTTTTTTTTTTAATCATATAGCATGCGTCGGTTTTTAGCTTACTATACTATACAAAGAGCTTAAGTAATCGGTCTTATATCTGTATTACAACCTCAGTATAAAGTTTCCTCTGAAGGTATCTTGACCGATGGTATTTAAATTTTGTATGTAATATGAGTGCCCGAGAATTTCTCGTCGCATTTTAAATTCATTCAGATAATCCTTAATACGGCATTTAGATTTCTTTTAATATTTATATATGTAAATCAAGAAAATTACAAAAAAAAAATAGATCTTCATTTATTACAAAAGATTGCAGAATGGCGTCCTGAAGGCATTGTTGCTCGCATCTATGCTGGTTATAACTTTATATTACTAAATATCTGAAAAAGAAGAAACACTTTCAATAACATAAATTTACACGGAAAACTTTTATTAAATTTGAGTTTAAATTGAAGTTTATATTAAAAAAAAACCAACTGTTTATCAAAACTTTCTTTATTAAACTTTTTATTTTATAAACTAACAATATTAATTTAATTATGTCTTACATATGAGAGTTCACTTCTGCATTCGAATTTTCCATAAAAATATGTCCAAGGATATTTTTAGGGCACACAGGAGACATCTCGAAATAGTTTTGTAACATTTTTAAATTTAATCGCGATATAATAGCCAGTTGAACTAAATATGTTCCGTGTAATAAAAACATAGTTTTATTTTCCAATTAAAAATCAATCAGAATAATTATTAAGATTTGTATTTATGTTGTTTTTAGTTATTGGTAACCGCAAATTTATGCTTTTTAAAAATCCGTACCAGCTGACTCAACTGCCGGCATTCGGTATCAAAAACAACATTTATTTTTGAGTTGTTTTCCAGTTTTGTTAGATGTGTCATAATACCAAAAGAAAGGTAACTTTCTTTGAAAGGTTAAAAAACTGTGCACGCAAATAAATACTTTTTTTTTAGAATGATTAGCTCAGAGGACGAGAGAGAAAAATAACTCTAAAACATTGTCTGTTACGTCTAACATAGTTATGTATAATAAATTACATCATAATTACACTTATGGTACATCTACAAAGTTTTTTTTTTTTCTTTATACCTGGAGCATATATTAAAATAGTTTTTCAAATTTAAAGAAACTGGGGTAACTGTATCTACGATTGCTTTAAAACAATATGAACAATTAAAACAATATAAACAAACCGTTCTACACATACATTTACACAAAAACATACATGTGAGTGTTTATATTATATATATTATAATCGTTTTGCCATTTGCAAAATTATTGCTACATTAAAGAAAAAAATTTAAACATAAGTGATACAATTGTTTCTTTACGAAATATGTCTTTCATTTGTAAGACAGTCATTTTGCGGTAATAAAATTCCCATAATGCATCTTATTTGTCATGGATCCGGAAATGTTATATTAAAATAAAAACTTTCATCTTTACTATTTAGTAATATAGAAGGAAATTTGTAATTCAAATTATTTTTTCTAATAGAAATCACCTGAATTTTGATATTTGTGGTAATTATTTAAATTAAATATATATATATATATATATATATATATATATATATATATATATATATATATATATATATATATACCGTATATTAATGTAATTTATATATTCTGTTGGAGCATAAAATGAAATTTCAAAATTAAAAATTAATCTTTAATAATATAAAGGATATTAAAGTTCAAAGTATTTACATGAACAGATATCCCTTTTGTGCACCAAAGTGAATTAGTTATAAAATAACTCCACCCACGACATAACCTTGCCTGTTACCGCAGTGGCACAAAAACGGTGGTTGCTATACCTATGTTTATATGTAATTTCCAATTACGTGTATCTGTATCACCTTTAACTCTATAAATTATGAACGTGAATTTATTCAAATTGAATCAGTTCACACTCCGTGAACAATTGACTCAGTTATATATTTACTTAAATGTCATAAAAATAGACTGCATGGCGTATGACTAAATCAGTACACAGTCACAATGTATCAGCTATTAGTCTTATATAGATTATCACTAATTTTAAATCAATTGTATCCATAAATATTTTTTTCATACAAATGTTAACCTATTTCCAATAAATGAAAACTATTTTAAATATTTTCTATTAACAGTGTTGCAAATGGAAATATTTCCGGGGAGATAATAATATTAGATATTTTCGAAGGCCTTGGGGTAATAATGCAAATATTAGAAAATTCTTGATTTTAATGGATTAACACATTTTTCGGAATAACGCCTGGTGTGTGTGTGTGTGTATGGATGAACGCACTAGAACCAAAACTGTTGATTATTCAATTATGAAACTTAAGTTTACACGAGAACTATCTACTTTTGAAAAAGAAATCTAAATCGAAAGTAATGGTTTAATTTTGCTATTTTTTCAATATCTTGAAAACGGCATGAGTTAGAAAAATAGTGTACCTTAAATAAGTTGAATATATTGAAATGTCTAGCATCTTTTATTTGAAATGTTCACAGACACACACACACACACACACACACAAACATCATCTCAAAAATAGTAAAGATCAAACTTTTTTCATGATCACAATACTTCCTTTCAGAATTCAACAATGAAAGTAAAACATTGGTATTTTAGTGTATAAAAAATCGGATATACTTAATTTATTAACTATCATTATGTTATTATTATTAGCAATAGCCTGTAATATATTTGTAAATCCCCATCTTTTATTTAAACAATAAAAAACTGTACCAAATCTGTATCCGATAGAAATCGACCATATTTAGTAACAATATCATAATATTAAATTATAATCAACACTTCCTTACATAACGCTTCGCGAATCTCTGGATATGAAACAAATATGATCGCATGTTTCAAAACCATTTCAATAACATTTTCTATTTTCACTTACATAATGTTCTCCAATACCCAAAATGATCCAAACGTACATCGGTATTACCGAATCTGTAATAACCTTTCTCTGCTTTTCAGAACTGCAATTATCGTTTGGAACGAAAGAAACGCAGGAAATAATTCGTGGCACCCAATATTAAATCATCTCGTGTTGAAAAAATAATGTATCATTGGTTTTTGAGGTTAGATATTCATGTAATTGCTATGTTTTATAACTATTATTAAACGATATAAACACTCATTTCATATATAAATTATGCATTGTGGTCGATCTTTATTGAGGTATTAAAACTAAAATAAGTAATAATACTTATATTTAATTTTAAACAAATTTCATGTAGATATTTTTGAAAGTTAAATAGTGATGAATACAAGTATGGGTGCAGATACCAATGCCGTCAGCTTAAGGCTTCTATATATGGTCTAGATGTGCACCTCTTATTTTTGAAAAGAATAATCAAACCGGAAGTGCATATATTATTCATTGTTGCACTTATAGAAAACATAGTCATGTTTATAATGAAATTAATTAATATTTCGCACAACTTGAGTGCAGGTGCAGGTCACTCCACATTTTCATTAAATGGTTTAATTTGAAGAAACGTATTCTCCTTAATAAGATTGATGTTGGTGAACCAATGGGTTTTATATGTTAGCATAATTATTTTAATAGTTTATTTGAACAATCGTAGAAACATATAATTATAACAATGTCAATTATTATATCATATTAGTGATGTAAATTTCGAAATTATATTATGAACATTATTTAATAGTTCGTGTCAGCTATAAGGAAATTTGTTGAAGGTTTTATGCACTTGAATAAAATTGGTTTAAGGTCGCTTACAGATTGCTCTATTTATTTAAGATACGTTTACGACTTCATTTTACAAATTTTAATTAACAAATAATGAAATATTGTCGGAATCAGAAAGACAAGCTACAAAATGTATGTGTAATATTAATTTGAATCCACCATTGTTACAGATGCACGAGCTAACACTCTTTTGTACTATTTTAGGACGAGCGATAAGGAAATATATTTACAAAACATGTGTTTTATTTATGTTAACATCTTGTAAATTTAAAATGACTTTATAAGGAAGGCTGTTTGATTTACAGCTCAATTTATTATTAATATTATTGCCAATAATTATAATTTTATTGATTATACAATTCACATATTCTTGATTAATAAATGAGATACTTGAAAATGTTTCCTTTGTTCTACAACTGTTTGCTTTCTTATACGCTATGTATAAAAGAAGGTTTTGTGATCACAAAAAAGAATCAACCTCGAAATTTCATTGGAAATATCTATTTTAAGGGTTCCTGAATCAATTTTGATTATTTTCTCAATGACATCTGTGTGTGTGTATGTATGTGTATGTGTGACGCTCTACAGTCAATACAATTTAACAGAAATAAATTGTGAAAATGAGGCTTTGAATTTATAATGCCATAAAACGAAATTTTTCAATTTTGGAAAATAATATTTAGACTAGAAGTAACTGCTTATTCTTACTATTCTTGCAGTATCTCGAAAACTTTATGAGTAAGAGATCTTCTACATGTTTATATTTATATTATAATTTCTAGCAAATATTGTTTGAAACGATTTTTTTAAATATATAAAATTTACTGAAAAATCACCTTTGAAAATAGCCATGTTACATTTACGTTTCCGTAGTTACCAAACGTATTACTATTTTATTATATAATAATATATAATATACAATTATTTATTTATTTTTAAAGCTCTATTGGGATGATTAGGGGGGTTAAGCCCCCCTGTTGAAAGTATTAGAGTAGGTAGAAGCCCACTCTGCCCCTCCAGTTCCGGACTGTATAAAAAAGACAGCTGAAGGCCACTCCGGCTTTTTATGATTGCTTTTCAAAGATTTTCATGATTGCATTTTATCATGTATACTTATTTGTGCAAGGTTCTTATATTGTAATCGCAAATAGATTTATAAATTCTATTATTACTGGCATATTATGTAAATTATTTCATTGCAATAACTGGATCATAGAAGCGTTAAAAATTGATAAACTGTATTGTAGGTACTGCAAAATAGATATACCTATGTTATAACATTCCGAGAAATTCAATTTGAAACATTTTTTTGATTTTAATTATTTCTTGTCTGCTGCGATATAATCACGATACTTTTCAATAATAAAACTTTCTTATAGTAATAAAATACGAAATAAAATGTATTTTTTATCACAACCTAAGCACACACATTGCAACAGTAACAAAATGGGGCAATGCATTTGGTGTTGCATAAGTGAGGTTAAGTTGAACTGCACAAGAAAACCTATTTCAATTGTTGCAAGAAATATCAAACTGTGTCAACAAACTATATCTTGCATTTAAAGTTTAAATTACAAAATTTATCACACATTTATTTAATTATTAGTTTTCAACCAATTTTCTATTTCCAAACATGTTGCCACCACTACAGATGTTACTGCGAAATTTAGATTTCCTGAATTTTGAAATATCTGTTGTGTCCTATATTGTATTTTCTTGTACGTGCAATTTTTTTAAAGGTATATTTATATTATTTTTTAAAGATAATTATTTTGAGATGATTCTCATTAGTTTGTTTCACATTTGTTTGACAATTTGATTATAATAAAACCATTTTACAAACTTGAAACCATTGAGCAAAAAATGAAATTTGAAAATATTTAAGTAAATTTCCAGTTAATGGTACGAATATATGTAATTCCAAATTAATTACATTTTTTCTAACTTAAATTGCTTTAATTTATTTATATATATATATATATATATATATATATATATATATATATATATATATATATATATATATACAACATTACTTATAAAATTATTATAAATAAATAAAAACGGGTAATAATTAATAAATTTGTTTTTAATTTAATTTTACTGCATATAGCTTTTAATTTAGTATTTACAATAACGTCTAATTTATTATTCATATACATAATTGTTTATATAATAAACAATTCGTTATAATTCTTGTTTATAGATTGTAAACTATATTCCATACTAGGAAATACTTCATATTCTTGTCCATATTATAATTTATTAATATTCACACCATGAATGTCGCTTTACATAGAAAATTACGTCAAGAAATATGTTTATATCTTCGATCAATGATTATATAGATTAGTTAAAAAGAAAACGAATTTATAGTCCTGACAAAAATATTAAATGATATTGGAATACATATTTCAAAGTATATTTTTTTACATTTTTATATAATTATATATTTATATTCTACAGTTCTAAAAACAAGCATTGCTACAAGCACCGCAGCACGAATGTAGTTAGTCCATTCAGCTCATATCAGTATAATATAAAATCGAATATTAAACAAATTAAAATTATAATTAGAATTAAATTTGTTTATAATTCTATAAATTATATAATTAAGAGGCTCAAATTGAATTTCCCATATATATATATATATACCTATTAAAATATGCATTGAAACACATTCAAAAAAAATCTTCTTACCTTGATTATTAGATCATTTTAAAAATTGACAATCTATTAATAATTACTACAGTTAGAATTAAAATATCAATTTTGAACACTGATTTAATGAAGTAAAATGTTCTTATTTTTTACAAAGAACTTTCTGCATTTTTCAAAAGATTAATTTTTTTTTTCTTTTGTATACTTTCTTTTGCAAAGTAAAAAGTAAATATAAAGATCACCAAAAAAATCGAGAAAACTGCTACGAAAAATCTTAAATATCTTATTTATATTGCCATAGTTATACATTTGTGACATATTTTTTTAAAAACATCGAAATAATTTCGTCTGAACAAAATTTGACAGATAATCAAAATATAAATAATGTATGTCATTTTGCATTGTATAACACAAATAGATTGACTGAGAAGGTGAATATTAAAGAATGTATGTTTCATATTGAAGTAACAATATTTGATAACATAATAAGATAATAGGTACAATTTCAGTGTAATAATGTGGAATTTTTACAGTTTGTTTGGAATAAATATTTCTAATGAAAACTACGTAAAGGAAAGTTCTGCGTTGGCCACAACCGATTTTATATTTTATTGAGTACAAATAGAATATTGTTGTTTTTTATAATATTTAATTTATTTATTTAAATCAAGTAATTATAAATTATGTTAATTATATCATAGACAACCGGATCCTTTCTATTGTTACAATATTGCAAAATTGATTTTATATTCGTTTTATGAAACTTATGATTCACACATTATTAATTATACTATATGCATTGATTAATATATGAACTTAACAAAATCAAATTTAGTTCATGAACATGAATCATTTCACGACTGTAAAATTATATTTCTTTATTTCTCAATCATGATTTTATTATTTCTAAAATTGTGCACCTTTGTCTAGAAATTCTATTGGTTAATTCTTCCTATTCTTAGGCCGCTATTACTCCGAAAGTAAAGCTAATAAATTTAAAATACCTTATATTATATGTATTCCAAATTTGGTTAAAATCGGTCTAGTATCTGTTGACAAACTTAGTCTTCAAAGACACGTACATCCAAGTATAAATAATATACATTTTTGGAAACAACAAGAACGAATTTCTGTGCCAAAACATTTGTTGATTCTGAGAATGTTACAGACACACGTCTGTACACTAGCGCACGTTATACTAGCGTACGACGAGCGAAACATATTTCTAGTAACAAATCAATATTTTATAGCATTTTTTGCAATCAATAATTATTTTTAATTAAACAATAACGATGATTTTAACAAGCTAGTGATGCAAGGTTGATTTATACACACTTTACTCAATATTATAACTATATATGCATAGAACATAAAATGTTTATATATATTTTTATTATTAACCAATCTTATACTTGATTTATCTTATACTACCATGTTTATTTGACTTTAATGGTATATTAGAGCAAATATTATTATATTTGAGTTATAATGGCGCTTAGTTTATTATTTTTACTTTCTTATACGCAGTAATAAGTCTTATAAACATGAAAAATTTCGTATTAAAATAATAAGATAAATGGTGGTTGGTTTGACAGTATATTTGGGATATATATTTCTAGTGAATACTACGTATAAGAAAGTTTTTTTGTTTATTATTCCTTGAATAACATTTGTTTTTCTATAATAAGACTTTTTCTTTTTTAATATTTAATAATAATTGTGATAATTTTTTAAGTTGATAACCAAATTGCGCAAACTTTAGACATTGACATTATGTTTTTAAATGTGAATATTATAATAATAGGAAAATAATTTTGGAGACAGTTTTAAATGGTTACTTGCACAACAGATTAAATTATTATTTAAAGATTAATTTTATATTAGTTTCCTTATGCGTAGTCAAAATGAAAGTAACGTAATAATGAATATGTTCAACTGTATAATTTTGACGGAGTATCATGTTTACGCCTGTCAATAAAAATCATAATCACTTCTTTAAAATAATTGAAATATTTGGGCGTAGAATTATTCAAAGCATTTGGAATAAAATTGGTCAAAAATTAAAGGTTTTGTTCTTGTTGTTACAATTAAATCTACAGGTTTTGATTTTAATTAATTTAAAAATTTAGACAAAACTAGTTAAATACATAAATTAAAATTAATTTGGTTCTTTAAAATTAATTAAATCGTATTAATAAAATTATAGGTTTGCTGTTTGTTGTAAAGTTCAAATCTTCGAAATATGATTTGTATTAAATATTATATTGCAAAAAAATTGGTTAATACAAGTTATATTATTGTGGTTTTCTAATTCAAAATTCAAAATATTACATGTTAAATGATATAAATAATGTTTTTATATGTTTCGAAACATTTGAAATTGATATAATATTTGCATAAAACTATGAAATATTTTCTACAATTTGACTAATTAGCAATTCCTTTGCGTTCCAAAGAGCTTATTACAACTACAGACGAATATATACTCGTATATACATTGAATTGATTGGAATGTTCTTCTGAAATATGTGCACTTAGCAACAAAACAGCAATTCCGCTAATACTACACTATTAAAAACAAATTTAACTATTGCTCAACAATGATCAACATTAAAAAGCTAATCTTGTTAATAACAATGTAGCAGTAATTTCTTTAATTCGTTAACCCGGTGAAACCAAAAGTTCTCCAATAAGAGTGCAACAATTTGAACGGGGCAGCGATAGATAGCAGTGTGATCGCTTAAAAGGCTGGAGTCGCGGCGGTAGGGGACATTGTTGTTGTCTGTTGCGTTTGAGAACGTTGAGAGATTGTGCGCGCGCGTCTTTGACTCAGTCTCATTTTATAAAAGTGTCTTTCGAACTCTCCCAGCCGTCACTTGGGTGAAAACTTTGTGTTAGTGCGTTTAAGTGTGGCATAAGTTTTTTGATTTTTGCTCACGTCTAAGTAAGTACTACCTTAAGCTCATTGTGTGGATTTATTAAGTGTTACTTAAGGAATTTTAAACAACGATTTTTAGGTTAGAATTCGCGGTACTTTACTTTGGATACTTAAAAGTGCGCGGTTTTTTTTTTTTTTCGCGCGTTTCGGAGTGATTTCGTATTTAACACGTTGGCTGCCATGACAGATATATATATACATATATATATATACATACATATATATATATATATATATATATATATATATATATATATATATATATATATATATATATATATATATATATATATACTAAGACCCATTGCAAATGTTGGCAGTCATCGAATTAAATTATCAAATAGTGTATATATTTTTCAATTATTCTTTATGTTAATTTTATATATATATTATTGATATAAATTACAGAGCGGTGCTATATTTAACACTTTGGCTGCCATGACAGTTGTATAGATGAACAATGAACCAATGACGATTAGTATTGGCAGCCTACGGGTTATATTATTGTCAGTGTACCAAATATATATTAAATATATTATACACAATATTTACATTTTTTTTTTTTTTATAATTATCGATTCTAATTTCGGAGTGGTGGTGTATTTAACACTTTGGCTGCCATGACAATCGTATTAACAACGTGTTCAATTGTCATTTGAATAATAATTAGAATTTATATTGAATATACTATATATTTTAGTTATTTTGTAGCAATATTTGTACATTTGTTTCGTGAGGATTAAAACCTATCCATTTCCATGGTTACACTCTTAAACACTCCAGTGCGTGTGTGTGTGTGTTACTTGCAAAAGATATTTTTATTTATTTTATATCAATTTATTTATTGGCTTGAGGGGCAAAGGGAGTTCACGGATCCTAATATATATATATATATATATATATATATATATATATATATATATATATATATATATATATATATATATATATATATATATATATATATATATATATATATATATATATATATATATGTAGCTTCAGTTAATTTTATTTGAGATTGTTTTACATTTAAAGAACTTTCGACTTTATAGAAATATACAAAAAGTGTATAATTATAAAAACCTAATAGATTTTACTATAGCATAAAACAATTCGTAATTGTTAATTGCAACATTTCATTATGAATTGTCATTCTATCGCGTCTCAGAAAATACTTGTCAGAAAGTAAGCTGTATCAAGAAAACACATTTACGTATACAAAATGAAATTGTACTATCTGTAGATGCGTTATAACTTGGGCGACTTTCATTTACTTTTACTTAATCCAATAAAATTTTGTCTTACTTACAATTACTTCAAGCTAACCTTTCTTGGATCTATAATTTTTCATTTATACATACTCATGCTTAACGCCTTTATTCATGTCTCGCGCGTGAATCAGGATAGAGTTGATTGAAGAAATATTAAAATTAGCTTCATCTAACCTTACTTTCTTCTTTGATTAGACAATGAAATGTATGAATATATATCGTTTCCCTTGACTGGCGCTTGAAGAGTATAGGATAGAGATGAATGGAGATAGATTGTAAATAGTTTATCTATCATAATTTACAAAAGAAATCTGCATCCTGTCAATGCTAACATTACCTTTAGATTAATACATGAATTAAAATAATAAAAAATAAAGCATTTTTATATTTATACATTCATTAAAATTTATTGTTGATTCTCGAATTTTTGAGCTCCACCAATTATGTAACATACGTCCACGTATTAAAAAAATTGGTTGGTAGCTAATAGTTTACTATTTCTTTATTTTATGCTCGGCGAGCTGCAAGCACTGGTGCCTATGTTTGTTTAATTTAATGTTTATCTAACTTATATTTAGCTCGAGATTTTAACAGAAATGCACGTTTTAATTCTTCCTACAACGTTTCTGACTATTTTTTAAATTATGCGTGTGATCGCTCTACAGCATAAAACATAAAACTTAAGACCTTTATAGAGCCCAGAAATAATAACTATTTTTGATAACTATAGCTTAACCGGAAGTACTTTATTATCACGTAAATGAAGTGTATTAGAGAAAATTTAATTCTTCTAAAAGTTAAAGATATTAAAATTTCTAGAAAATTTTGTTAATAAATTTAGAAATTTAGATAACTAGAATTGGTTTAGTAAATAGTCTAATTAGATTTACGTTTCCCTAGTTACAATACATATTGACATTGTTCATTGCACTCATAGAATCAATATAGAACAAAATAAAGCAATTGACAGTATAAGACAGTCGAGTTAAAGTCATTCCATTATTTTAGCAACAATTTTGCAAAATTAAGACTATAGGATGTTTGTATTTCTAGCTCAGATCTAGTCTGTCCTTTTTCTTCATAATAAGTGAAAGAGAGACAAATTATGAACTGGTCAATAAATAAACGGCCCAAACGTAAAGAGATATATTTTATAAAATTTATTATAAATTGGTTCAGTGATGAAAACTGACGTTTTAATTTCAAGTTAAAGAATGTTGCATTTTCTAGTGTTGGTATTGGCTTTTATCTAGTTCCGATATGTAAATGTATGTTTACGTAAGTTTTATTTGTGTTAGGGTTAGTGTTATCATATTTAATTTACGTAATATTAATGAGAGAGTCATTGCCTAGTTATCAAACTGGTTTCATTGCATTTGATTTATTCTAAAATTGATTTTCCTACTCTGTTAGTTTAGACGACATCAAACTTTCTGTTTTATTAAAATTTTAGCAGCAATATATACTATATATATATATATATATATATATATATATATATATATATATATATATATATATATATATATATATATACATATATATATATATATATATATATATATATATATATATATAAATATATATATATATATATATATACTATATATATATATATATATATATATATATATATATATATATATATATATATATATATATATATATATATACTAAATTATTGCTTATTATAGGTAAAACCCAGAGGAATGTGTTTGTGAATGTATGAATGAACCAATGTGTATCTATGGTTAATACCAGTAGCGGGGTCAGACTTTTTACAGTGCCTCTAGCCATTGTACAAATCGTCTTAGGAACTGTAACATTTTGAAATATTGTAATGCCAAAACATCGAAAAATCTGACTTCTAATCTATCTGTATTTAACACAAGGCCATTTATCTCTTTCATAAAATGCTGTAACACTACAAAATTTAAATTCTTGCTCCACCAATATAATATAAAAAATCAAATGCTAGTAAGTAGTTATTGTGAGCGAGGTTATTAATGAACGTTAAATAATCTATTCAAATACAACATAGAAGCAATAAATTAATTTTTAATCTTGTTTTTTTATGAACAAAATGATATTGTTATCATTGATTGACAATACAGAATAAAATGCAACAATGTAATTCACTGCTTGCGTACATTTTATTTATATGGTGTATCTATGATTAGAAAATACATTTGCAAAATATTTACATGAAAAATAGCCCCCCGTCAAATTATTCAATTAGACAGATGGATCGATGCAAAGTGGACTGTATTATGTATATGATAAGGGCATTAGACGCCCATGGGTTAACCAATAACTTTGTGCGAACTAAAATATTTAAAGAATAAACTTTTACTTTTCATAATTTGTTCATAGCAAAAAAACAAATTCTTTTCAACGTCACTGACAAAAAATATTAGTATTCCAATCAAGACCTGAAAAACAGCATTGAGCGAAATAAGTTTTGATTGTATTTCAACTAATGTATCACAAATAACAATATGATACATATGTATCAAAAGTATATTCCGTTTAGTACATGACTGAGAAATATAGGCCAAGATATACCTGAAGAACATTCATAATTATTATTTTAAAATAACATATATTTAAGTTTTGATTATATGTGCATGTCAATGATTTTAATTTTTTTAACTTAATTTATGCCCCATTTTTTCGTGTTAAGGACAAGCTTGGTTAGCTACCAGATTTTCGTGCATTTACCGTATTAATTTTATGAATTAATTATAATTCAATGTATTTTAATTAATAATATAAAAATTGCTTTAAGCATGTAAAAAGAGAGTCTTGGATATATTTTTATAATCAAATTTTCACTTGTGCATTTTTATTTGTGTTGTACAATTTCTATTTTGCGATTGAAAAGTATCCATCACCAGTTACTTTTCTTTGAAAAATGAAAGTGATAATAAAAACATACTGAGTGCCAATAAATAAATAATACTACAATTCCTGTGCGATATCCTGACATAACAAAACTAATCACTAGCCACTGCTATAACTTATTTTGCAATTAAATTGTTAATTTGTAACCATGATAACTAGAAAATGAGTCTTTAGCTCTTTAGGATTGTATTTAAACATTGAGAATTAATTAAAAAAACACCATACGAATTTCGTAGAATCAGTATTTAATTTATGTAACTATAAATTAATAAAAAGAGGATGATAATTTAGTACTACTTATTTTAACTATGAATACGATCGATTATGTATTTTTTGTTAACAAGTATACAAAAGTGAATTTAAATTGCTTTCCAGAAATAATATTTACTGTCAGGTGTCACATATCAAGTTTTTGCTATAGCGTTTTTTATATTTATATAAAATTACGTGCCCGAAATTAATAGGATTCATTTTATTAGTTATTTTAAACTTATATTTCACACTTTAAATTCAATTAGATTTTTTTTATAATTGAGAATTTAATCAAATATTTCTAGGTACATAAAATGAAACTGATTTTTTTATCAATTTGTGTATTGGTACCTACTTTTCTCAAGAGAAAGTATTCTGATATTAAAAATAAAAATTCATACAAAAAAAATTATTAAAAATTACGCGTTGTAAGGTTAAATATTACTTTCGATTTTATTATTGATGAAGCCAAAATTTATATATTTATTAAAAAATTATCATTCAGCATTTTAGTCATTGTTCATAATACACTATCAAAACTGTCAAATTTGTCTTAATTGGTCCATATATTTGTGAAAAAATTATTATATTAAATATATTTATTATTATTATTATTATTTATTTAAGCTCCAAACATTTACATGGTATTGGGTCTCATATATTATATTTAATTATTTCCAGAATTAAGTGATATTATTAATGTGCGTTATTGTACAATTTACAGTAAATAGTAATTTATTAAACACTATGAATTAAAATGGAATAATTGTTTTGACGTGCGATACAAATGATACACCTTAGTCTGGTTAATTGTTAGATTAGCGTCGACATTGCTATGCCATTGTTTTTAAATAATAATAAAAGTATTACTTTTCTCTAATTTTATTACTAACAATAAAATTTGTATTGTATTATATATATATAATACAAATATAATTTAATTTATCTTACAATTTCAAATTATTATAGTTAACACGTTAACTGCCACGAGATGCATATTCTGTGGCTTACTAAAATTTATTCGTGCCTCAAACTAATTTAAGGAAAACCTGAATTTGTTATAATATTATTTATATATTTTCGTCAACTTTTATTACAACAAAAGTGTAAGGAATAATTTTGCTAATATTATTTTCTGGTTGTTACAGTTTAAGTACTGCTGATCTAGTCATCTTCCTCGCCTTTCTTACTACACATCTTCAAAATGCGAGCCATGTCAGTGTTTTGTGCGACGATTTGTTTGCTGGTTGCACTAAGTCATGCAGCGCCAGCCCCTGCGACCTTGGACACTGCTCAAAACGCGGCAGTTGCACCACAAAATGACCAGGTTAGTGTTTTAATCATATTTTTTTATTATTATAATACAATATTAATTATGGTCAGAATCTGTTTAGCCGTTAATATATCACGAAATAATTTCTAGGTAGATTCTATGGTGAATTAAATCGGACATATTTGTTAATATTTATAAAATAATCGTTTAGTCATACTTTTTGCCAAATGTATGCTAATAATACTATATATAAAGTCGTTGTTCTCCGAAATTATAGTTAGGTAAAAGTCCTAATGAAAAAGAAATTTCTCTTCCAGTTATCTAACAATATCTAGTTATAAATCATTAATTTATAATCACGTCCAAATATATGATTTACATATCATCAAATATTCTAAAATTGTATTCACGAAACTTTCACTTGCATTTTCATTGAATTTTTTACACACATCATTTTTTATTATAATAAAATGCACATTTTTAATTATAACTCAGTTTTTATAATCATAAATATGTGCCAAATTTATTTACAACACCAAATCATATTTTAAATGAAAATTTCACGATTTTAAAATTAATATATTTTTTATGTCTAACATGTATCACGTTTATGCATACAAAAAATTATATTTAATGTGAATTTTATTTTATTTTCTCTCTCTCACTCTAACATAATTGAACTGAGATATATTTGATTCTAATCAAAGAATGAATAAAAAATGCCTGAGTAATATCGTACATCTTTGTTAAACAACAGATCATAACCTTTCTTTTCTAGACATTACTTTCACCACTCAGTATCTTCTTCCGCTCCTCATTGCATCACATGACCCCATCTTCGTTATTAATACATTTCAAACATTTTTTTTTAATTCCTATTTACTATAAATAATATTAGAAGAAATAAATTCAACATTTTTTTTTTTTTTTTAATTTAAAGTAGGGACATTACATGTTATAAAGTATGAACAACTTGATAGAACGTCGTATACTGATCTGAACAAGTAGTTCTTAACCTGTGGGAAATAATACCTTTGGTGATAAATCAATTAGCTGGAGTAATGAGTAATGTATTATTTATGTTACTTTCTTGCACGAAGTCTAACAGGAAGTATTGTATACAGGAAAAATTGCAAACCTGAGATTTTAATTAAATATACATTTTAGGCTGCCATGAGTTGACTGTGTGTGAACGTTCCACAGCAAAATTGTTGAAAATTCATTTATGTAATCCGTAATTATTCTTGTCTTTCTAAATAGTTTTTATGAGATTTTAAAATTACGGATAAATGACAAAAAAATTAATTATTTTATTTACACAATTTTTTTTAACGTAAATTATGTAATTAATTACACTAATCTGTGCAAAATAGGGTTTTAAACAATATTTAATTATACTTATTCTATTGCTGCGTACTTACTGACCAATATACATTCCTTTGAAAACATATTCTTAGTAATGAATTTCATAACTATTCAAAATTCAATGTCATAATAATATATGCGCTTTTTTTGTGAGATTAGAAAAATTACTAGTTAAATGTCAGGGTTTATGTTACTCAAAAATATTTCGAAAATATAATTAGGACAACAATTATGCCAATAAAATTTGAATGCATAATAATATGGGTATAAATAAATACAGTTAAAATAATTTGTTTAGTTTATAAATCGATAAACACATCAATTATATAAATATATGTGATTGTGTGAATGAATGAATGTGTAGAACGCTTTGTTTCTATGGTAAGTTCATTTTTCCAATGGTGGCAGTAGTTTTTTATAATTATTAAATGTATAAATAATTATTATTTATTGTCCAAATTTATATTTTGCTTGAATACAAAAATAGACCACGGGTATTAGGCTATAATATGTAATATTGGCGAAATATATATATTGTTAATTAAAAATTCTAATAGGAAATGTTTATATTTGCGGAAAAATGTAAATTTTTCAAAAAACAATGCACAATCGTATAGTATATTTAATGACGGACTGCGTGACGGAAATAAGTAGTTCCTGAGTGTAAGGACGCCACACTGGTCTCGGAATAAAAACAAGCATTATTTTAAAATTACAATAATAACAATAATGTCTTGTATACCATGTAATCATATCTTCATTACTTGTCAACAAATATCTGATATCTCATTTGAAATATTCCGTCAAAGCGATTATAAAATCCAATAATTTTTAAAGCTCATAAAATCTGCACTGTTAAATTTAAAATCTGATGTGGTTCACACAAGACCTTATATCTATTCAAATCTAGGAACTTTTTTTTTCAATCCCTATGCCTTTTTATTATGGAACATTTTACAATTTGATGAGCTGCAAATATAGATTTGAAATTATGGATATAGAAAGTAAATTGACAAACAATAAACTGGGTTTCTATTAGCAAATCACGAACGATTTGAACTTTACCTTACCGTTGTGGAGGTTACGAATCGCAACAAACAGTATGCTAATGCAACATTGAACCTGATACAACTCTGCATGCATCTGTCAGATGTCTCATCAATCAACCATATTTTATATTGTGTAATATCAAACTAAGTGAATCCGTAGGAATCTTGTGCCCGTATCATATACAGAATACGGTCCACTCATCACCGATCCATCTGTCTCAATGAATAATTATCATCATTATTATTTGCACAACACGATATGCAACAAACTGTGGGCATTTTCAAGTTAATTCAAAAATCAAATATTAGATGCAAAGTTGTCTGTGCTGTGATTATAAATAAACTTACGGTGCTTCGCACACTTTACGCACAATATATATTAAACTTAGGTTTTGTATACATACAATATATTTATTTTGACATTTAATAATTATTTTAATGTTTAACAACGTAGCGTTTATTTTTTTTACAATATTTCAACATTTTACAGTGCCTTACACAATTTTCACAATGCCTTGAGGTATTAAAATAATTATTTTTAAATTTAAAATATTTTTGTACGCCAATCAAATGTATACACCTGCTTGGGATATTTCTTCAAGATTGTAGAACAGTTTTATTGATTAAAATATTAATGGTAGTTTAACTTTAACCCTTTTGTACGTCTGTACAACGAGCTAATTCAAATTAGGTTAGCGAAATAATAATAATAGTAGTAATATGAATAAGGCGAGTTAAAAATAATGTAGAGGTTGACTAAAATCAACAGAAAATTCAATAAGCAATGTACTAGCGTATGGGTGACCGTAGTAAAGAAAGTATTCACTAGTGAAAGTTTGAACTCCTTCATTTACGGTACAGTGTAATATTGGGGAAGCACGTCGGACGTTAGTAATGCATTCTTCGGTATATCGCTCTCTATTCCTCATTAATTTCAACCCATTTACCTATCTCTATCTGGTTCTATATGCATTCCTCTTGAATTGGTTACATAACCACTCGCTTATATCATAACGCATACTTATTGTAACATTATGAATTGGTTCAGTGCCTCTTTATTCTATATTTATCTATATACTTTTTATATAAAATTGCTTGCGACTATATTACAATAATTCACATTATTGTTACTAACTACTGTCTTTATATTGAAGCTTACGTGATTTTTACATATAATCGTATGTTCAACACTATAATTCTATATTTAAAAAAGCTGGAGTGGCTTTCACTCAACTATGCTATATTTTGTTTTAAATTCGCCCTAAGATTAATATGAAACAAAATCAATATGTGTATTGTAGGTAAACGTACTTATAAAGTAACCATTTTCAAAGGCCATTTTTCAAAATATGGTAAGTTTTTTGAAAAAATTATTCAAACAAAAGTTACTAGAAATTTTAGTTACTTCAACTTTTATAAGTATCACTTTTTCTCTAAATCATGCCGTTTCTGAGATATTTTAAAAGTAATAAACTGTTACTTCTAGTTAAGATATGGTTTTCAAAAATAGGAGGTGCATATCCGGGCCTAATACAGTTTAGGCTCTAGAGCGTTTACAGACACACACACAGAGACGTCATTTCGAAAATAGTTATATTTGATTCAGGATGGTCAAAATGTGTAATTCCGTTAAACTCGCGAGTTCGAAAATATTCATGATTACAATACTTCCAAGAAAGTAAAAATATTAAATATAAGTCTTATATTATATTAAAAACAAGCATAAAAGCACTAAGAACAATGCATCCAGCTCGCCAAACGGTAAACTTATAATTAAATTCGGTGGAAGATTAATTTGTAATTGGTAAAAAAATAAGCATTTGCTCAAACACCGATTTCAGTGTTATACGAATATTTATAAGAAAGTGTGATCGTGTCCATAAAAATTCTAAAGAAGAAATCTAGAAATAAATAAAACATATTATTTTCAAACTTGAGACATTAACGAAAATACACGTTCTGATCATCCCAAAATTCGACTAATGAGTTAAAGAAAAAGTGATTCATATAAAAATTGAAGATATTAAAACTTCTAACAACTTTTATTTCATAAGTTTTTTCCGATAACTGTACCAATTACTAAAAAGTCTCTCTGAAATATAGCTATTTGATATTTACGTTTTTTTGGGTACCATATAATAATATATGGTACCCAAGAACATATTATATATTTTATTTCAATGGAAATAAAGCTTCTAGAATGAAAAAAAAATGACATAAAAATTTTATAGATTTTTTTTCTAAAAATTCCAAAAATATATACAATATCCTTGAATTATCTATGCAACAACTAAAACATTTATGTATAATTTATAAAAACATTTTTTTTTATGTATATCACATGAGGAAAAGTAAATTTGTACTATAGAGGTCGAAATTTTATGAATTCTCATTAATAATTTAGGTTAAAAAACACACGTCCTGTGCAAAAATAAAATTAATTTAGATACTTGAAAAAAAGTCTAGAGTCAAAAAACCAATAATAATAAAGCTATCAATAGTATAAATAAATACTATATAATTTAAAATGGAGCACAAATTAGTCAAAGGAATTTCGAAACAAAAAATTATAGTTATTTACCCGGTAAAATTTGAAGGTTGATTATATTAATTCGTATTACTAGTTAATAATCAATTTTATTTGAATTATACAAACATATCCGGATAAAAAAATACTTTGATGAAAAATTTCATAAATAAAATAACTATTATTTTATTTTTTTCATCTATTCAATTATATAGAATTTAAATTATTTATAATCTATAATTATTGAAAAACAGTTATAGCTAAGTCAAGCGCGACTTTGATGTATTTTTTATACATGTCAAATGAGAAGAAAGTATAATTTGCCATAAATTAATTATTACATAAACCAGAATTTTAATTTATTAATATTGACCTTATTAATTATAACTAGACTTTTTGGTCAAATATGTCCGTTCTGTATATTGAAATATTTCCGGGTTTCCAGTAAATAACATAATATGTCAAATCACGTTTCTAATGACGTATATCTTAGTTTATATTGTTTTCATTGTTTTTCCGTATTTTTAGCAACAATCTTGCAAAAATTGGACCAAATAATGTTTTCCTATGAAAAAATAGTTGAAGATACATTTTTAGGCAAGTTTAAATTATGTTAAATTATTCCAATTCTAATATAACATTTTCTAAATTCAATTAAACACCAATTTAAAATACATGTATGTCTTAGCTTACAATTAAGCATTTGACACGCTTATTTGAAGAACAACTATTCAGCGAATTACTTTCACAATCTAAGAGGAAGATTTATTTTCGATTGTATTGTTAATATATAGAAAATACAATGGAATTAAAGTTATAAATTAATGCAAAACATTTGGAGTGCCTTGCACTCGACTTTCTTATACTTACACTATATATGTAATATAGCTTTATTGTGTTATTAAATCAACCTACCAGTACCATGGAACTTCGCTATATTTAAAGGCAATTTTTTTGTAAATTGTACATTTTTAAAAGTTACTAAAAATTTTAATATCTTTAATTTTTATAAGAATTACTTTTACCCTAACTCGTGTCGATTTCGATATACTTAAAATATAACCAGAGTTAACCTGCACTTCCAGTTGAAATATCCTTTTAAATAATAGGAAGTTTTCTTACCTGGAAAATAAAAATCTTAACTTATATTCATCATAATTATATGTTCACACATACACACAAACATATATTTCCATTACCATTTCGAGGTCAAGTTTTTTGTGATCGCAATACTTTCTGTTATACATAGTGTATAAGAAAGTAAAAACTAATTTAAAATATATATTATTCTATATTATTACGTGCAGTAATAGAAAATTATTTAATGTTGGTCTATTTATTTTAATTAAATTCTAAATTAATGAATTTTGACATAAAATTACCTTGGAAAAATAAAAAAGAAATTACATAGAATGCGAATGAATATAAATTTCTGGAATAACGCACCAACAAATATGAAAAACCACTTTATGAAGTGAAAGGTATAAAACCAATGTTGCTATAAGTAAATAATAATTGTGATTGCATAAATTTGCCACTGAAAAAAAAACCCTGAAATGTAGTAGTAACAACTGTTTTTCATTTGTTCAAAAAACATTCCTGAAAAACGCGATGCGGTATTACACGGAATATTAACATTTTACTACTAATTTAGGTTATAATTTTATAATACACTGTTAAATAATTGGACATTATTTATATTACAACATATTTTATTGAAATAAAAATATACGAAATTACAAAAATTAACAGAATACTGAATACAGTATCAGGAACGTTTTTTTTTTTTTTTGCAGTTTAACAAATGTATGAAGTCATTACTTACTGCAATAAAAGTAGGGTAAACGACAGTGAACCGCAGCAGTGTAAGTGTATCTAATATATTGAAAATATCATGCATCGTTGATAACTCTGATGACATATTCAGTGAAATGATCTTTCTGGAATATTTCCAAACGTTAACGCATGATTGGCAACTGTGCGACAGTGTTGCCAAATATTGAATAGTTTTTGGTCTTGTTTTTATTTTAGTTTTGTTTAGAACATAAAACCTGTGGTTTGGCATCACAACAACTTTCTACTTGGTGAATATACGGACTGCATATACGCTCTTAGAATCCTTTGCAAAGATGATGTTAATTTTTCACTGTAACATCTTGTGTTGTTATTATAAACATAGTGCTATAAGTAGGTTACAATTTTAACTTTCTTATTCTGCGTATTATTTATAAGCACTTCTTAATATTTAATAGATATTCAATCCACATTTATATATATTCTATGTGATAACGAAAATATTGTTTTACATTTTATTTATAAATTCCAAACGAAATATAGTTAATATAAAACTAAAGTGGCCTTCACTGAACTTATATGTAGTTTGCATTATATATTTACATAATATTTATTTCGTTACATAGAAAACCGAAAAATACATAAATATAAAATTCTGATTTTTCAAAACGTTTTCTTTAGTAATTGATACATTTTTCGTACAAACTTTCGCAACCAAAACTGTTGGAAATTGTAATATATTTAACTTTTATAAATACACTTTTTCTCTAATTAATACCGTGGTTGAGATATTGAATAAGTAGCAAAAATAAACCGTTACACTGATTAAGATATTTCGAAAATGGTTAGATTCAATGCAAGGATCGTTAAAACGTGTATTTTCGTTAATATATCTAGTCATAAGTATAAGAGAATAAGCATTGAAATTTCATTTATTATTTCTAGTTAGGGATGCGGCTGGTAAACTGCCATGGTATAACACATCTTTAGCGAAATAGAAATCACTGAGTGTTGAAATACAGTAATGAAATAAATTATTGAACGGAGTTATAAAAATATAAATGAATGCAGTAATTAAATATGAAAAAGAAACAACATATAGTTTCTAATGACATCGAAATTCCAGTAATATTATATCGGAAATGCAGTACGAATGCATCCACAAATTTCCGGATACTGCAAAATACATATGTATACATTCGTTTTTTTTTATAATTTGTTGTATAAGAGACCTTAATTCAAACCCTATATTTTTATGTATAGGCTTTAGAGCGTTCACACATACACGCATGCGTAGTCAGAGACATACATCATTGAGAAAATAGTCCAAATACAGGTAGTGACTCTCAAACCGTATATTTCCATTAAAATGTCGAGGTCTTTCTTTTTGTGATCACAATATTTTATACATTACGTATAAGAAAAAGAAATTGTGATGATCAAGATCATTACTTATGTAAAACATAATCTTTGCGATTTAACATAAGTAATTTACCGGAAATGTTATAAAACCTACTACACAATTATGTATAGCACGTTATTTATGTATTTTATAAAGTGTCTTCGGCCACTTCCTTCTTCCGGAATTATGGTAATACTTGAACTTTGACTGAAGATGTGTATTTGAGAGAAATTTCGATTGTGCGATCAATAATAATTTTATTTGTGGTTTTTGAATGCGTAATTATAACGTTTCTATTTGTTTATTTGCAGGAGGTCATTGAAATCATCAACTTATCCAACTTTGGACAGACAGGTCGTGACAAGAGGGACCTCAACATGCTGCGACAATTGTTCCCAGGTCTTGCGTCGGTAAGTCACAATTTTATATTACTTAACTGTTATTTCTAATTGAATATGTTTCGCAATTGTATATGTATACATATTTAATTTTAAGATAAGTTCTTTTCAGTATATGATTCTACATTTTTTAGTTTATCTGCTGAATTTTTATATAATTACTTAAACGCAGAACTTAGTGATTAGATTTTTTTAAAGTACTAAATAGTACGCGCGTCACAACATGCATTAGGACTGAAAGTGGACATGGCCTTACTTTATTGACTTAGATCATCGCCAACGTAAATCTATTTAAATACATCTTTTATTGGGTGTAATCAATATACGTATAATTTACATTTTTAATTGTGTCAGTCCCAAATTTATAGAAAGTTTGACATTTCGATTATTAAAATAATATTTCATTGAATATATACGTCTGTTACATAATGAAACGAAATATTGAAATCACACTTGTTTTAAATATTATTTATTCATAAAATACAATTAAAATAATAGTCGCATACATTTAACATACGGTTTGTTCGTTTGTCCTTAGATCATAATCCATCCTTATTCTTTTTTATAAATGGAAAAAAGACAAATCAGTGCAGGACAAACGACCAATGCTTAGATGTTTAAATACTGCATATAAACTAGGCCAGTTGTACCACATACAATTAACATGTGTGGCTTAAATCAGTTTTATTTCCTATTTTGTAACGAACTTGAATTATTGTTTAAACTCAAATTACATTAATTGTTTTGAAACTAATTTATTACTAAATTTAATTTCATTGGTTAAATACTACAGGAGCTAAGCTCACCTTAAAGTTAAGTACTAAACCTAAGTACAACACCACGGTATCAAGTTTAACTAGGATTAGCATACTATTTGATAGACATCATATAGGATTCGTCATTCATGAAACGTTATAAAGCTAAGGATATTATGAAACCACTGACGTAGACTGTGTCATTGATCCAAGTTCCAGTAGTCATAATTGCAACACAAATTGGCCTCGATTAATCGGTGTATTTTGTAATCGAGATTAGTTGATTCAAGATAATTTGCTTAGAACTGGTTAATAAAAGAAACTTTTAATGTTCCTATGTGATTTCCTATATTTCACCTACATCTAATTAATTGTTATAGAATATCATAAATGTTTTATATAAATAATGAGAAATTAGTTATGTAATAAAATAATTGTTTCGTTAATAAATAATTTGAAACAAATACCTAAAAATATACAGGTTATAACTGAGTTACCTAAAAACTTTTCTGCAGCCGTAAACTCTCCGATATAACGTACTTTGTATACTCCAGAATTGAATGTATAAGTCACATCGGTTATGAAAATATTTCTGTTTTAATATGCAGGATTCTGTTCTCATTCAAATTAGGAATTTTACTCGAATATATATATTTAGTCTTAAATGAATATAATAATCGTAGTTTAAATCAAATCGGTTCCGAGTTATAGGGCCCCAAAATTTGGAGCCCCCCTTAATACTGCTCTTATAATAATAACTAAAACACCCAAAATTTCTACAAAACATTCTAAGATATTTTATATCTTCAACATTTTTGCATATTGGTAACCCAAAGGCCATAATAAATTATTAAAAATTATAATTTTGAATTTTAAAATATGCATTAATATTTATTTTTCATTTTATTCTATCAAAATAATTTACAAAAATTTGTAAGACTTTTTATATCTATAACATGTTTTCAAATTGTTAACCAAAAGGCCATAATAATTGAAAATGCTGCTCACATCGCATATATTACTTATAAGGGTGAACTAAACGCATAGGTGCATTATACCTAATGTTTGTTATATAATGTATATTTGTAATGTAGCAGTGATAAATATATGTGAATGTTATTTTATAGTTGAAGTAAACACGTGTAAAAAGCATTGTATATGCATTAATCTCAGTATAATTACATATATGCTTATATATATGTACATAATTTAACACTTATAATAATTATATGAATATTCAAATATATATATATATATATATATATATATATATATATATATATATAAATAAATAAATTTATATCTAGCTAATAATATTCGTACGTTAAGAAAAACTTATAGGACACTTATAAATTTGAATGTGTTACGTTCACCACACCTAGGGCATTGAAATCGTAAGAACGTCATTATCAACGTAACATGATTTGATTGGCTGTGTATAGTGCTCAAGGTCATTGATGCACAGAACATGATACATACACTGTTATAAATTATTGTAAATTTACAAGACTTCCAATTTAAAATTAAGATTTGAATTATCCCTAATTAGATAATTACTGTGAAAAATCCTTAAAAATTGAGATTATTTTACAAAATTCATGAAAATTGTTTTTTGGTTGAAGTTTTACAGTAAAAATTATATAAAATTACATTCATTTTTTACAGTGTATACACACTTTAATACATACACGAAAAGACTATATATATATATATATATATATATATATATATATATATATATATATATATATATATATATATATATATATATATATATATATATATATATATATAATCTAGGAATCATATTATTTATTATCCCTATATTTCTTTACAAGTAAGTAAAAACAATCAAATCTGCCCTTTGCCCTCCAAGGATGGATAATGTCGTTTATTTGATATATTTGTAGCCACCATATTGTTAATATATTACCGAGATAATTCGCCAATTTAATATAACAGAAGTAAAAAGTGAAAGTGGTCAAGTTAGACTCGTTTTTTATTTATTCAACAGTCACTTTTGACTTTAACGGTTTAACGAATTCATTTTTATGTCCACTATTAGTCACTTGTGAAAGCACCACAAATTATTTTTTTGAAATTTCCACCTTAAATATACAATATTCAAACATATCTCTATGGATCTGTGCTCACACAATTATTTTAGTTTGTGTGAAAATGTTGACGTAAAAAAGAAATTGTAAAAATAAAAATCTAGACAAACCCAAATATTTCATATGAATATGTAACATTTTTACATTCTTATATGTAAGAATAATTCGTAATATTATTGAAATCGAATAGTGTACGATTTATTCAATTATATATATATAAATGCTTTAGATTTTTAGATAAAGTTCTGTTAGTGTTTTGCTGAATATATTATGTTTTTAAATCGGATATAGATAAGCATATCCTGTACGGCGCATTAGCAAGCAATTAAGTATAATTAATAAAATTATGGAGCACAAAAGTGCGCAAAAACACGGTCCAATGTGCGTATACGCGCAAATTGACATATCATAACAGAAAGTGAATGGTCTTGTTCCAGATACGATTTTTCTAAACTAAGGTTAAATATATTTTAGTTCCAATATTGTCCACACGCCATTTTCGCAGTAATTTTGACACAAATACGCACGCTTTGAAAGTTAATTACTTATATCGGCAAACTAATGATAATCATATTGAAATTTGCAACGTTTACTCCAATAATTTTAATACAGTAATTAGTATTTCTACCACAAAGCACGTAAATGATTATTAACTAAATTGATACCTAAGAAATAATTATTACAATTCTACACACACAGGCAAATATGTATCTGTAGGTTTTAGATCTAAACGTTCACATTGTTTGAAGACTTTGTCCTTTTCAAAACGTTTATTTACAAATCATATTTTTATATTCAATTGTATTTAGTTATAGGCTCTTAAGCGTTCCACATATACACACAGACGCCATGTATAGGCCCGGCTGTATTTGTATTAAGCTCCCTGAAGCACATTGGTTGCAATTTAAAATTGTATTGTACTGATTTTGAGAAAAAAGTAGATATGTAACCTTTGGGCTCTAAAAAGAGTAAACAAATAGCAAGAGAAATGTTACAGATTCTTAATTAAAAATCTGAATGCGAATTTGTATAACAATAACAATTGTTTCGAATAATATAATATCATTAATTGAATTTTTTAAATATTTATTTTATGCCACACTTATATTTTACTTATAAAATATTTGAATTTATAATAATTAATATAACTTGAATTAACAATTTTTTAAGCTAATATTTATTACAAATTAAATTTCGGATTGTTCAATTCTTCATCAAACAGCAAACCTTATATTTCAATCAATGTTATTATTAAAATAATTTATAGTTTGTTGTTTTAAAATCCTACATGTACAGTAATGGCTGTAAAGCGTGACAGACACACACACGCACAGAATTAGTTTTTAACTAATACGACACAGATACACTCACACACACACTGGAATTATAGAAATATACGTATTATAAATCTTATTCGGTTAAAATATATTTATTTTAACTTGTATATAGGAATTAAAGGACTGTTTATAATTGTCTTGTTTCACGTCAAGTTTCCGAGTAAAAATTGGTTATCTTTATCTAACGCACCAATATGGACAACCAAGTTTTAGTGTGGAAGCAGGATGTCATTCGTGTGCGCTAGATAAAGATAGTTATGTAACTTGGCGTGGAAAATTCTATTATAAATGCACCCTAAATGTTCTACGCGGGACCAGATTCTTAAATATATGTTGAAAATAAAACATAGTGACTATGCAAGTCATTTATTGCATATAATAATAAAATCTTATTAGAAGAAGATTATATATGTATTATAAAACAAATACGAACAAGATTTGAAAGCGAAAAGGCCCAAACCGTTGTCCATTTTCTAGATCTTCGATAGATTAGTCCAAGAGATAATAAGCCAGTCATTCCGAGTGATTGGTAGGACTCTTTTGCAAAATGGCGCACTTGGAGGTCTGCTTGGAGGCGGCGGCGGTGGCGCTGCTGGCGGTGATGGCGGCGGACGCGTTAGCGTTTCCCTGCCCACCTTCCCCCCAGACGAGGATGAGGATGAAGACGATGATGATGATGCAAGCGATGAGGCTGACACTAAGAATTCACTGTCCTCTACCACCAGCACACTTAGCACAGCGGTAAAAACATAATCACACTGTACTTGTAAACACATCCAATTGACTATTTCATTCGAAATTTGGGATTTTTGTGGGACAAATGAAATCGTAGTTGCTTTATTTTTATATTCAACTAAATGCATGACATTTCTATAATATATCAAAATTCAACCATATATTTTACGAATACGAAGTAAAACGAAAAATGACAATTCATTTACACATACATACATGTTACCAATTGATTGTGGTGGCAGAGATCGACAACCAGAGAACAACAATCACACCACATATACTCTGCACAATAATTCTTCTTCATTATGTACACTAACTTCCTCCTCATCCCGTCTGGCAACTCGTACGGCGATGAATCTCATATTGAATGACACTTATGAGACAATTATTGCGGTCTTCTACTCTTCATTCTCTTCTGTTGGCTGACCATTCATCCTCATCTTGTCTACTTTGTATGTGTTATCTCATAAAATTGACCTATATGAGAATTATATGTTTATGTTTTGTGTGTGTTATCATTCATATTATGTATTCATTCATTTTATATGTTTTTACTCGAATTAAAAATCATTTTATATACAAATAATTGTTAATTAATTCTATAGAGCCGTCAGGGCGCAAAGGTGACACGTCCACATTGCAGTTTTTAATCATTTCAAATATACTTGATTTTAAATATAAATATTGTTTCATTCTATAGAGCCGTAAGGGCACGGAGGTGACATGTGCCCATTGTTCTAAGATTGTGGTTTATTATTTATGTTGATGATTTTCATTTTTATAAGTCATGAGGGCGCAACGGTGATATATTTGCATTCGTTGTTTATTATATGAGAAATGAAATACTAAAGTTAGTTAATTTTACGGTACACACAGGTGATATGTCCACATTGTCATTAAATGATAAAGAAAAATGTTATATACATTTTATTTTATTACTTAAAAATAACAAAATATAAGCTCGGATTAAGCACAAGTATAAAGCTGTATTCTATAATATCTTTTAGTGTACACGTAACAAGTATAAATGTACACTGTTAAAACAGAAAATAGCATCAGCAAAACCTATTTTATACAATTGTACAACTCAACTCTTGTTAAATAAATTGTCTATGTTTTGAGATTTTATTTTATATTATTTATTTCTTTAGGTCTCAATTTTTTATTCGGCAAATATTGATGATTTCGTAATGTCAATTATTTTAAATGCTTAAAATCAACAATGCATAAAACCGCCAGAGTGCAATGAATTTCGTTATTCTGTGGTATTTCGGTGTAAATAGTACTTCTATACCTAGACAGTTCTTAATTCTCTGATGATAAATTATGCATGCCATTAATTTAAAAAAATGATAGTAACATTAACAAATATAATATTTAATATGTTTTATATCGTTTTAACAAATTACTGTATTTGTCAAAACGTCAAATTTAATGTATATACACGAGCTCTTATTAAACTGTCAAGATTTGTATCTATGTATAAATTATATAAATGTGGGAAATATTTTGGTTTTTGACAATAACAACTGTATATTAAGTATGGCGATTTTGTAAATTATTTCAACTTTTTTTCAATTATAACAAAATTTTGAACATGTTTTAATCATTTAATATAAATATTACGCATGTGCAGTACATACTTTTAAGTGAAGGATCGTTTTATTCTATGTCCACTCTTGTCGAGTTTACAAATGTTTAATTAACAGATTAACTAACTATTATTTGTGAATTATTAGATTAGAATTTTAAAAATATCATTTCAAAAACAACGCTAATGCTATATGGTTTAAATATTTAGGATATTTTTATTCTATGTCCATATTTGCTAGCAATATTACTAAGAATACAAATTATTAAAATTTAAATTTATAAATATCTATATTTCATCTACTGATGGGTTAGAAGTTCCATTGCACTTCACATAGTGTTTTTAGAAGTAGAATTTAATTTCGCGTAATGTACTTAGTATAAAATAATCCTAAATTAACTTTATAACAGTTTTATTCACAATGTTATAATAGAAATGTTACCATTTAATTTCTAGGAATCCGACAATAATGAAGAAAATTCATTATCCGGTTCCGAAAGTCAGAATAACGAAGTCCGCGTGAAGTTCGAAGATGACCAAGATACTGCAGCTTCTAACAACGGTCCACTGCCAGTGGATGAGGTGAACGCCGACGCAGACGCTGACCGCAACAAGAGATTCTTACCGTTCGGCGGCGGACTCGGCTCCGGCCTTGGTTCCGGTGGTGGCGATCATGGCGGCGCTGCCGGTGGCGGATCGGGCAACTTCTTATTTGACATTATTCGGGTAAGTGCAGAGGCTGCTTAACAATTGTACGGGACACATTTTAAAGTAAACAGAATGGTTGAAACGAACTGAAAAGGGACTTTGCTGGATTTTAATTTTTCTATAAAATATATCAGTTAAAATCGAATTTTACATCATGCATAATTTTTTTTTTTTTTTATTTATATATTAATAATTTTATATTTGACACTTGAAAGCTCAATAGTGAATTAAATTATTTTGACAAATATTTCAATAAATGTTTAATTCATTCATATAATAAATAGGTTGTTATAATGTTTGAATACCAGAAAGCATAGTTTTCCTAATTATAGTTTGAAATTCAATGCTGGTAATTTTACAGATGATCTAAAAATCCAACAATTTCCTTAACTTTTAATTTTAACTAAGGTGATAATTTATAATGTTAATATGATGGTCGACTTATTATTTATATTCGTTATTATTCGTAAATAAAATTATTGTTTTTTTTTTTTTAGTTTAATTATTTTGACTAATATAAAAATGTAACTTATATTATAATAAAACACATTTTATAATTTTTAGTACATTTTTACACATACATGTCACTCCACATACCTGAAAACATCTCCTAAAACCAACGTACAGTACAGTTATTAACAATTAAACAAGTTATACTACATATTACATCTATTCAAACTGTTCATGTAAACAATTACATCCTTGTCTATAAATAAAGAATATTACTAGCCCGAAAATACTGAATGTTTCCCGCTAAAAGAACGCCCTCGTCTTTCAGTAGGGATTAGGGTTTCTGAATACTCGGTTTTCAGGACTCGGCGAGTACGAGTCCCAAATTTTGAAAACTCGTCCGAGTCGAGTACGAATCTAAATACTAGCGAATTAAGAGACATGTTTTAAAAACTTGGACTCGTCGAGTACCGAATCCGAGTATTACCCAAATACTCGACGAGTCCGAGTCGAGTCGAATCGAGTACAGGCACTGATTTATTTGCTTCAGAGGAGTTGCCAAGATTTTGTCAAGTTCTCTTTCATTGCGTGTATTATTTTTGAAATGATTTATCAGTGTATGTAGTGTTTCCTCTTAATTTGTTGAAACTGAGTATAATAAAATTAGTTACATTTGATTTTATCACGGAAATCCCCACCAAAGTGCAGTAGTAACTATGGAAATTATAACTATAATATCTAGTTATTGTTAATACTTTCATTTAGTTAATTATATATTCTACCTTGCGATTTTTCTTGTAAATGAAAACAAAAACAGATACTTTTGTAGTTATTATGCAAATTCTAGTAAGTTTATGGTAATTAAATAGATTAAACTTATTGTGAAAATACCTTTCTTATTACATCAATCACAGTCGATATGTCAAGGTGCTATTTTTCAAATTAAAAAAATTATTGAAATTTTACCATATATTTATATTTACATTCATTTAAATATATATATATATATATATATATATATATATATATATATATGTGCGTATCAAAATATACCTTGGTAATCTTGACCGATATTCTTAAAGATAACCTCACGGTTAGCATATTCAAGAATTTTATAAAGGACATATTAAAAATTTAATTTATATTTTATTATATAAGATCCAGTTTTAGACATTTAACAAATTCGTTTACGAAATTAGTTGTTTGCGAAAGTAGTCCAATAAATAACCCATATTTTAGGAAACTAATATTTGCCCATTAGAGTGCAAAGGTGATATGTAATTTATGTATATCAAATAGTAGATTATCAAATTCGCATCAATCAAACAATATCGATATAAAGAAACATACTCGATTATGTAATTGGTTTATTGAAAGTGTAACGTGACCGAATACATTAACTTCTTGCGAAATTCAACTCTCCTTGTCTAGTCTTACCACTAAATCTTGAATCCATAGACTTGAGCCGTGTCATATTTGCGAGACTGCTGAACATATCTGTGTTAGCTTTCACTAATTTTATCTCAAACATTATTATTCTTCAAGTGTCATTTATTTATGATACACGTTTAAACAATTAATTTTTAAACAATATGTCCAATGCTAAATCAAAAATCAAGCGTGGCCTATACTCAACTTACTTATACTTAGTTTTTACTATGTTTATTAATTTTCAATTCAATTGTCATGACACAAAATCTATATGATTTGTAACTAGGAAATTGTATATGTAACATAACGAATTTTGCAGTGAATAGTCCATTTTTTGAAAATCATTTTAAATTGAAATTGTTAACCATTTTAATATCTTTAACTTTTATAAGATATACTTTTTTCTATAGCTCAGGTCGTTTACTCGAGTAAACAAGCGTTTCTAGTCGAAATATGAGATATAAAAATAGGTTTTCTATCCCAAAATATGCATATCTTAAACTCAAAACATCATATTTTTATTAGCAATGGTTTAGACTATAAAGCGTTCACACACACACATAGACGCCATTGAGAAAATAATCAAAATGGACTCTTAAAACAAATATTTGCATTAATATTTCAAAGTCGATTTTATTTGTAATCCCAATACTTTGTTTTATTCATTACGTATAAGAAAGTAACAAAAAGTATCTGTGTTTGTCTAATTTGTATTTATAATTCTCGACAGTTTTATTAAATTGAACAATTGTCTATATCATTATATATTTTGCAATGATTTACCGGTAATCAATGAAACGGAAAATAATTATTTCTAATTCACGACTTTTTATTTTACAAATCAATTAATTACATAACTAATTGAACATGCTTTCAAATAAATCATATATTATAGTTTTCCTGCATCTTTTGTTCAACTGCTCCATTGAAAGAAATAGGAAAATTTATTTCTTTAACCCGAAACAAAAAAGGGTTTTGATTTTATCAAAATTACTAATTCCCATTTGTAAAATCAATTTCGCGATAAACTGAAGACAATGCATTGCACAACCTGTTTTGGGTGTAAATTTGATTTGAAAAACATATTTGATTCTACATCTATGCTGATGAATAAACGCTAGTTACAATATAATTATTTCAAGTTATCTGGGGGAATTTTAATCGACCAACCTCCAGGCTTTAGTTATTTTACTATCATTATCTGTTATACTTATCTTATTTGACCTTTTTCTTTACGTATAATTCGATTTTTCGCAAGGTTCTGCATGTAATTCTGATGGTAAAGCTTCTTCTACGACGACCGTGAAAACATACAGCTACAGGCTTAGCTACGCCTTTCAGAAACCACGAATCATATGTAATTTTACTTTTGTAGTAGTTTATACACATTTTTACAGTGTACATACAAAAATTATGTGAGAAACATGATCTTTTACTGTTTCTATTACAGTTTCATTACAATGTCTCTTATTTGAGATTATGTACATTATTAATAAAATTTTTAATGAAAATTGCAAACATTTTGGGTTCTTTACGTTTGTGATTTTTATATTAAACATACATTAACAATGCACATACTTCAAATAAGGAACAATACACAACTATCATAAACTATTAGTAAGATGTCTTCACATTTATATTAATTTTAGTAGTGTTAGTTTGAATTTTTATTTATTGTAGTTTTTATACCATCATATAACATTTTTTTTTTCTTAATAATTCTTCTTTTTAAGCATGTTCATCTATTTTTAAACTGGTTTAATTTATTATTAATATTTTCTTATTAATACTATTTTACGGCATGTTTCATTGTTAATTCATAATTTTGTTATTTAATTTTAATTATTTTATTTGACAGACAATATATTGACTACAAAATATTCGACAATTAATTTAAAATAAGTGACATTTTAATATTGAGGATTGTATAATAATTACATACACTTATTCGTAAATTAAAATTGAAAGTCGTTTAGAAAAATTCCAACTACCATAGAAATAATTTTGTTGTTTTTAAATCATTTTACTTGGGTTCTTGGAACTTGTGGAATTTTTTAAAGTTATTTAGAACATTTATATGTTTGTATTTTACATTTAACTTAGAAGTGCAATTAATATTTATGTTGGAAAACTTATAAATCCAATTAGTTGTGAATTTGTTGAATGTATACAATCCTCATGCTAGTAGAAGCCCACAAAGTATCCCGTGACGTATGTAATTCTACTTTAGAGCACGGCCGATAGGGCTGCACGTGCAGCAGGTACCGTGTACCGTATGGTAGCTGGGACAGAAACCCTTGGCCTGGGTCTAACAGCCACCTCAACCCAGACGAAGACGGTCGCACCGGCGACACCTGCCGCCCAGGTACCACTACAACTATCCCACTTGTACTCCCTATACATAGACGACTTGTGACGTCACACAGACCTGTATTTGCTTGTATCATTGCAATAATGGGGCGATAGACAACCAATACTTCAATTGCATCTGCTTTACTTTTATTCTCCTGTACTATATTTCTGGGTGATGGTTTTGTAAATCTTTCAGTCACCATTTTAGACAAGATTATACTGTATAATATTTATTTTCGAATACAGAGAATCGTCTACTGTGCAAACGTTATAACAAAATCTGAAGTGCCATACACTAGACTTTCTTGATTGTTTCACTAAAGAATAATTGACTAGGTCCAAGAAACAGCATTACAATTTTTATTATTATGAATATTAATTAAAATCAAGTAATTAGTCTTGTTTAAAATTTGTTTTTGACTGAAACCGGTTTAAAATTTAACAGGAAAGGTCAATTTTGAATTGTAATTTAACATTTTATGACATGGTTGAGTTTTATTTCTTTGGTTAATATATTTTTAATTTAAAGTTTCGTCAGTTTGTGAACAGTTGGGCAACTTTTAAACTTGATGTTTTGAAGTAGACGTATCTCTTAATTTGTTTAGCAAATTTTCTAGTTTTATTACGTAAATTTCTTGGTAAATTAGTGTATTTGCAATAATTGTTATCGTAAATCAATTTACTAACATTAACTGCAACTTAGACAATGAAACGATTGTGCTATACAACTGTTAAAAACAGCAATCATGTATTTATTATAATAATAAATTGTAGTTTGCTTGTTTTGTGAATGTCGATAATAATAAATCAGTCTAGTAAATCGTTTCACAGTCTCTACAATTCTACAAACTAATTCAAGGCGAAGAAATTGTATGTTAATTTCCATGGCCACCCATTTTTACATAAATTAATTTACTTATTAAATTATAAATTAAAAACTATTTCATTAACGCAATGAAATAGTTGAATTTGGTGACGAAGTTTACTGAAGAAGCAAAGTTGCTTACGTATTTTGATGTAGCAACTTCGTTGACGACGTTTACGCTATTTTGCTGAAGAAATTTACGAATTAGTTTTCTAACGATATAATAATCACTTTTATATTAATTTTAAATGCACTTTTAGTCTACTAACCGCTTTTAACTAATAGTGAATAGTGCTTGTGCAACAACAGATTTGTATAATATTGCTCAAAGACAAAGAAATGAAATGATTTGAATTTTTTTGTAATTTTTTCATTCAACAAATCGTGGTTCTATATAATTGTCATGTCTGTGGTTTCTCAAGCACTTGATCACACAATATTTGCTTTCTTATACTTTTTAAGCAACTTTTTGTTTTATTTCTTCGATCAAACTTATCTTATTTCTATAAAACTTTCGATTTAACTTTACTAATTCATGTTTCTTAACCATTTCTTCTTCATTTATTATTTTTATCCATTTTCTCTTTCATATTTTCATCCAATCCTTCCTTATATCTAACCTGTCCTCAGACATGACATTTTGACGATTTCGACATTGAAATTTTGACAGTTTTATCGACCATTTGGACCAAATGTTTTACAGAAATTTTTACAGGATTTTCATTATGTGATTTTAATTATTTATATATATATATATATATATATATATATATATATATATATATATATATATATATATATATATATATATATATTAATGTATAAATGCTTTCAAGAACAACCATGTAAATATTACAAATACAAACTAAAAGGTAATAACATACAATAACATATATAACAGTTCAACAAATTCAAAATTTGTAATAAATTATATAAAGATTCATTTTTTACAAATAACTAAGAAAAATCGACTGTTTCTACGGTCTAAAACTATGTCCACTCATTCCATAAGTCTACGCCAATTAAATATGTTTCTGTAACGATCTAAAACATATGTCAACTCTTTATATTCTATAATCTATATGAATTAAATATGATATTTTATGCCTATTACCTTACAGTTTACTAAATTGCATGTTATTGCAATGTTCATTGCCATAAAATTAGTTTAAGTGGTGGTTAACTGCTAAGGGCAACTTAACGTCGAAGTTGAATTGTGTAAATATGAACGTTCAACGCTAAGGTAAGTGTTAGCACATTTTAATAGCATGCAAAATTGCAAATATTAATAAAAAATAGTTTAGCAATAGTTTTTATGTATATATTTATATCTTTACGTAAATATCAAAGGTGAAATAGTTATTTTACGACCATAATCAACGCCAATGCGTTATGCAACTTACGATGCACTCAATCATTTTATTTAAAGTATATTACAAAATTACATAAATGTAATGCAAGTTGCAGTATTACAACTAAGTTTACAAGGGGAAATTCGGTGACCTTTATAACGAAATCTACAAATTACAGAATTAGATACATTTAAATGTAGGCAACGCTCGTTTTACGAACATTCACGTCACAATTCATTCAATATTTCTTAAATTCTCTTATAGATTGTGTAAAACGAAATGTGAATTAAATGATTTTAATAAATTATCTTTAAAAGAAATGTATTGCAATAATTATCACATTTTTTAAATTAAGCAATTGTTTTTTTTTATATTTCATAACTTTGCCGATGTAGTTTTCGGTATGAGCTGGACATAGTATAATCGTGCACTATATTAATGGGTATTACGTGTTATTTTACCATTAACTTATCGCAGCTAACTTTAGATATATTAGAATACTTGAGTACTACGTATTATTTTATTTTAAACAGTAAATAATAAGTATGTCATTCTTTGCTTAAAAACCCGAAAACCGGTATTGCATAACACTAATAGGAGCATTTCTAGAAGTCAGTTCTTTTAAATTAATGAAATTGCAATTAAACAATATTGTATTAACAATTAGATCATTGTTGACATCGTGGATAAAGTGTATAAAATAACAATGAGAAAGATAAACTTACATTATTTGGCATTCGATACACAGACATCACCTGAGGATATCTTGGATGTGGAAGGTTCAGATAATATAGAATTTTTCGTAATTGTTGAACAATGTCGTTCAAAATTAGGTAATATATGTATATTTAACAGACGAAATCAAATTGAAGTTTGAAACCCATATAACATTAATAGTTTTTGCATAAAACGTATTTATCCATAAACTATTAAAGATTCACTGATCTAAGATAATACTAAAAGCTCTATTTCACCTCAAAACAAAAGCTATATTATTGCTTTGTCCAATATCTGCTTCTAAAATTAACAGAGTAGAGTAAGGGTTATGGGTCTAAACATCTAATTTCTGGGTTCTAATTTTTGTGTGTTTCCACTGTATAGTTGGTAGCTGGTTCCGGATCTGGTTCAGGTGGTTCTGAAGCCGGTGATGAAAAGAACAATGGACCTGCCGTTGGTGTTGATGTTGCCGCTGGCGCTGATGGCTACACTGAAGGAGTTCCCGGACCTATCACCAGGTTATTCGTAATTGCTAACCGTGGTATCGCTAACCTCATCCAGGATCTCATTCTGGTAAGTGCATTTTCTTCAATCTCAATTTAATTCTAACTTATTTTTTTGAGTCTTTGGTAAACAGTGAAATATTTTCCGTAGAGCACAAAGGGGACATGTCCTAAATATATTTGTAATTGTTTGATAATTTTTGCACAAAGTTGACCCTTAGAGCACAATGGTGATATGTTCCACTGTAAAATTTTGTAGATATCTCTATAAGTATAATTTGAATCATAAAATATGACTTATGTTTTGATAAATAAAGTACTTGTTTCTTCACTTATAAAATTTTGTAGATTCTTCCTCATCGTAAATAGGGCTTTATTTTGAATTCATTTCCTGTTTCACGTTTAAGAATAAAAATTGATTGTTATGAGAGGTTTTAAATGTATTAATATATGTTTGTGTATTTTTTGTAGCGTTTGGCCCAGACCAGTGAAAGAATAGTCAACTTCAAGGCTCGCCTCGTAACTGCCCTTATCTAAGTAACAAATTTTTCAAATTTTGGTCACAAAATAACATTTGAAAAGTCATTGTATAAATTGTAAAGGAATTTTGATTCATGAGTAACTTATTATGTCTGTTAATTCATTTTAGGCGATAAATTGAAAAACTAAATGAAAAAAAAAAAGAAATTCAAAAGAATATGGCTATAATTCGGTCTTGCCATTAAAAGATATATATATTTTGCATTTTTTTATAAAACCAACATAAAAACATTCAAAATTTCTAGTGTAAACTATTTAAGATTTGTTCCTGTTTATCAATGAATATACTCGTACAGCTCTGCCTAAAATGACACCTTTTTGGCGTCATTTTGGCTAAAATTGTGCATTTTTTGCTGTACAAGTATATATTTATATTATAAACTGAAACAAAATGCTGTGTTCCCAATTATTATATATTAGTTAGTGTTTTACTACTGTTAAATGCAGCATATAATTTTGTACTAAATAAATTCGCGTTATAGAAATTCGCAGAAAATTTTGTACTGCCGTAAACATTCAATATATTTGCTCAAAACTGTTTGAAATACACAATAATTTGTGCAAATTTCTATAACGTTAACTACATAAAATTGTTATAATTCGATGGCGATTGTAAATATTTAAATTTATATGTCATCTCTGTTTTGGCTTAGCTAAACGAAAATCTGTATTTTTACGTTATTACCGTAAACTAGGGTTACTTGAGACATAACGTATGATAGATGGGGGGTTACTTGAGACACTTTGAACACATTTTCTAGCTGATAAAATATTTAGCGAGATGTTAATGTTACTTTTAATGTATATGGAAAATTCGTTTGTATTTAAGGTGTCTCAAGGTACCATTGGTGTTCCAAGTGAATCTACTTTACGCTATTTTATAATTTTTTCCTTAGTGAATAAGAAATTTGTAAATACTTGATTTTAAACTGGACAGGTTTCGCTGATTGTAAAATTGTTTATTATAAAATGAAATTGTAATTATTATTATTATAAATAAATTTTTTAAGTTATACTATTTCTGGACCATATTTCATTGGGAAACCAATACATACATACATACATACATACATCCATACATTCATACATACATACATTCATACACACATATTACTCTGTATTTTTATAAATACATAAATTTACGATTTTGATTAGCAATATTGAGATTCCATAAAAGTGCTATTAGGAGAAATAAAAAAACTTCCTAGTCTTTTTGTAGATTTCTGAAAATAATAAAAGGATATGAGATTTAAAAGCATTTATATATTATAATAACCAGAAAATTAATTTAAATAATAAATTCATTTTTAAATAATAAATCCTAAATATATAAATAACAAAAGTACATAACCAATATATACCATTTTACAGTCCAAATAACAAAATATTTAACAAATGAATTAAAATATAACAACAACACTTAAATCTAGCTTAAAAACTAAAGAACACCTTGGATTAAAATATATTTTTACCGCTTGTACTTAAAGCGGAGCTTAATTCAATATAAAATTCGTATACAAATTAGAACATTTATTAAAATGTAATAAAACACGTAAAAATTTGTTTAAATTAAAAAATAATTGAAAAAATTTGATTTTAGAACAATTTTAAGTAAAAATTCGATAAAAACAATAAATAAACTATACTTAAGCCACTTACAACTAGGCTTAAGTATCACTAAATATAAGTACATAAAAATAAGTCTTTTAAAAACGTTTACTGAGAAGTCTAAATATATGATAGATATTTGAATTACATAAATTGTAAATATTCTAAAAAATGTATTAACCATAATATAAAAAGTGAGATCCTTATTCGCTTACATAGACCGAATCCCCAAGTTTGACAACTCCTGGAACACGAAGTCCCAGATTTACGCCCATCACTGGGCATTCGCCCACATAGGGCCTGAGATCAGGATCAGTGATTTGACGGTATCTATATTTTAATACAAACATAAAATATAATTAGAAATGTATTTAAAAACAATTGGTGAAAATAGTTAAATGTAAAAATTAAAACCTTCACTTACTCCTTTAACGTTTTTAATGGTTCAATTTTACTATTTTTAATACCGGTTTCGGGGTCGACTGTTATAGAATTGCATCTAGAATAGTAAATTAAAAGAATAGAAAGAAGCGGTTATGAAAATAAAACACAGATTTAATTAGAAATAAACATGCATTAATAAAAATAACTTTCATAATTATCAGATTGGGGCCAGTACGTTCCTGTGCACTTCATCTTGCCCCAAAGGAAAAGTATTTAAAGAAGTATACGGCATTATGATACAGATTTAATAAAAAAAATAGCAAATAATAATATATTTATAATTTTCTAATTTAGGCCAGTACGTTCCTGTGCACTTCATCTTGCCCCAAATGATTAATAGCAAAAAATATTACAATTGTTAACATAACTACAAAAAAATGCTGTTTAAGCTAAAATTAGAATGAATAATAATTGCAAATAATATAGAAATAGAGCTAGTACGTTCCTGTGCACTTCATCTTGCCCCGTTGATAGATAGTCGACGAAATATTAAACTTTATTTAACATAATATATGAATAAAACGCATAATTAGAATTTAAATCTACATTTAATAAAAAATAAAATTACAAATAAATATAATTATATACAGTACGCTTCATCTTGCCCCAAAAACAATTATTTAACATACATACAAACATATATAAATATATTTATATAGAATTACCTTATACAGGGCTTAACGTTTTGAAAAACGGTAGTTTTCCCAATTTTAACAAAATTCCAGGTATCCTCCTCGTACATCTGCGTCCCTTTCACAACGAAATTCGGCCTGAAATGTTGCGGAGTAACCGGTTCGGATAAACGAGTGTTCAAATCAGCCACCGAACTTTCCGCAATTAAATTAAAATTAGTACTATCCTGCAACGCCCCCTAAAATGCCCGAAATCAATCAAAATTTATCTCACTACAAAATCGAACCCTTTTCTTACACTATCAGTCTTTTGAATTCTCTCGAAAATTCTATTTTTAACCCTATAATCACGAGTAGTTGTCTGATACGGGTAATAGACTAATCTATAACCCGTGTCTTCGCTTAAAAGAAATCGCGAAAACCATTTTGCAACCTCTTCACCGCAATCAACTGTTGACACTTTTTCGCCTGCAAAAAGTGGCCAATATAACACCTATGATTCGATTATATTTATTTCAACCCCCAAGCGGTAATTTCAATATTGATTTACTAGTAATTTGTCTCACTTGAGGGTCAAATATTAATTACCCCAAATTGTAGCTTTTATTGTACCCTTAGAGTTCAAATGTTCAAAATCTAAACTATGGTCCATCATACCTGGAGCTGTTAAAGTTAAAATTGTTCCGGAAATAACCGGAGTTACCTTAACTAAGTTTGGTTGATGTCGGCCAGTTATAAATAGACCATTTAGGTCTATTAACATAAAATGCCTGAAAAATCATTTTCAGATTCAATTTACTAGTAAATGGTAAAATTTACAAAAATAAATGTTAAATAAAAGTTGTAGGAAATTTGATTATCTTTATTTTTGGTCCTAATACCTAAACTCCTAAATCTAACCATTTCAGATATATCACACAAACACTAAAATATTTCAAAATGGCAAAAGAAACATTTTCAGATTAATTTTACTAGTAAACGGTAAACTTTACAATAATGAGTATTGAATGTAAGTTGTAGGAAACTTTATTATCTTCATTTTTAATCCTGATACCTAAACTCCTAAATCTAACCATTTCAGAAATATCAAACAAACACTAAAATATTTCAAAATGGTAAAAGAAACATTTTCAAAATTATTTTACTAGTAAACGGTAAACTTTACAAAAATGAGTGTCGAATGAAAGTTGTAGGGAATTTTATTATCTTTATTTTTGTTCCTAATACCTAAACTCCTAAATCTAACCATTTCAGAAATATCAAACAAAATCAAAAATATTTCAAAATAGTAAAAGAAACATGTTCAGAATTATTTTACTAGTAAACGGTAAACTTTACAAAAATGTGTGTTGAATGAAAGTTGTAGGAAATTTTATTATCTTTATTTTTGATCCTGGTACCTAAACTCCTAAATCTAACCATTTCAGAAATATCAGACAAACACTAAAATATTTCAAAATGGTAAAAGAAACATTTTACTAGTAAACGGTAAACTTTACAAAAATGAGTGTTGAGTGAAAGTTGTAGGAAATTTTATCATCTTTCATTTTGGTCTCTATAACGAAAACCCTAAATCTAACCAAATTCGAGATATTGAAGAAAAACTACAATATTGCTTACCTGTCTCGTAGAGTGCCTTTTTGGAGTCCTAAATGAGAACATTCAAACTCATTTTCTCGGACAACTCCACACGATTTAACAGGAAAACACATTAAATCGCTCAATTCGCCAACTTTTCGCCATTTTGATGGAATATACGTCTTTTGTTTGTAATACCATACTGCTAACCCTACACTAGCTAAACCTACACCTGTACCTATACTTAATATCACAAAACGAGACCCTATATTGGAAAAAATATATCTCAATTAATATACAAGTTACAAAAAAAAGTTCTTTATAAAAGTTATAGCAAATTTTATTATCTTTAATTTTGTTAAATACATAAGAAAGCATACACATAACCGTTTTCGAATTAATGTCGATAAACTAAAAATTGGCCTAGAATGTGTATAAAAAATTAAAACTATCAATCTATACATATTTCGGAATAAAGTTTCACATAAAAGTTGTTCAAAATAACATAATTTATTTTGTTTCTTACGTAAAATTACGAAAAAACAAATATTTTTCGAAATATCGTCCATAAATCAAAAAATTACGCAATCATAATTAATATTAATATTTCCTAATCTATACATATTTAAAGGGAAAGTTTCAAATAAAATTTGTAGGAAATACCATAATTATTGATTATGATTTCTACACAAAATGCCTAAAACCAACTAATCTTGAGATACCGAACATAAACCAAAAACTATACATAGCAATATTAAAAAAATTATAACTTCTACCCTGTAAAAATTTCTGTAAAACATCCCTAATAAAAGTTGTTGTAAATTAAGTAATCTTAACTTATGATCCCTACATAAAAGTACCTAAACCTAACGGTTGCCGAGATAATCGCTACAAACTAAACCTAACCTATAAAAACCCGAAAATTGTGCATTTGATGAATATATTTAATATTTACATACCTGTTGTAGAGATCTTCAAGCTAGACATAGTACTTCGTATTGTTTCCATCTTTTCATTTAGAATTTACACAAAATTAATAATATTTAATAACTTAATTGATTTAAATAACGTTGTAACACTTTTAGTTTATTGAACTCAGATATTTGCTAACAGAAAATATTATCTTTACACTATTTAAGTTTGAGTTTTAGTAATAAGATAAGTTAACACTAAATAAATAATAGATTTTTGTTAAATTATTAATTTGTGAGCATTCGTCAGTCAGGTGACAAATGTCAACATTTGATAACCTAAAAGTCCTCAAACTGATTGAATGTATTACAACGTTGCACGCTGACGCACCGAAGAAATCAGGATTGTTCGTAGAAAACAATACGGCGATTTAATAGTCAAAACCCAGAATAATTACGTTAAAAGTATTTATTCCTATTTACTCATACTTAAAAATTGCTTTTAATATAAAAATTCAACTTATAACTAATTAACAATACCAAAATGTACTTACAAAGTCTTGAAGTGCGTGTAGCAATCTCGCCGCCATTTTGTTTCAGAATAAACTACTAAAAAGCTTTATTTATACATTTTAATAACTCGAAAATCGTACAAAAGTTATTAAACATAACAAAATTTAACATAATCTTAAAATTTAATGAAATCCCAACTTAATGTATTTATTACCTATGTTGACCCTTACGCTGTTGCCAAGTGTTAAACTTACTATAAGCAGCGTTTAACAATTGGTTTAAGTGCGTGGTTAAATGTTGCGACAATGGAGAGAGCTCTCGTAGAATTTTATCCTGAAATTGTATAATTTTTATTTAAAAATCCTTAAATTTCTACGGATTTTTCGAACCTCAAACGGTTTTAATTTGGCATGTTGGTACCGCTGGATTGCCTCATGCATCCGTATAGCTCTTTGCTCCAATTGAGACGTAGTAGGGGGGAAAGAGAGCCAAAAATGGCGCAGTAACTCACAAAGACCTAGATATAAATGGCGGAGTTCTGTTTCGATATCTGTGGGCACCAGTTCTAAGAACTCATAACTTCATTAATATGCATAACTCAAAAAAATGTTATGAATAAAAGTTGTAGGGAATTTAATTGTCTTTCATTTTGTTTTATATAAATAGTTTGTAATTTGCATGAGGGTCGAGATATGAGGCAATTAGTCGCGAAGCGACAACTAATTTTTTGAAAAATTGTATTTCACAACTATACACTTTTAAGAAATAAGTTTCGAATAAAAGTAGTAGTGAATATAATAAACTATACTTTTGTCCCTTATTATAAAGTTTGTTATTTGCAAATGGGTCGAGATATGAGGCAATTAGTCGCGAAGCGACAACTAATGTAGTAATTTATTTGAAAAATTGTAATTCACAAACTATACATTTTTAAGAAAAAAGTTTCGAATACAAGTTGTAGTGAATATAGAAAACTATACTTTTGTCCCTTATTAAAAAGTTTGTAATTTGCATGGGGGTTGAGATATGAGGCAATTAGTCGCGAAGCGACAACTAATGTGGTAATTTTTTTGAAAAATTGTATTTCACAAACTATACATTTTTAAGAAAAAAGTATCGAATAAAAGTTGTAGTGAATATAATAAACTATACTTTTGTCCTTTATTAAATAGTTTGTAATTTGCATGGGGGTCGAGATATGAGGCAATTAGTCGCAAAGCGACAACTAATGTAGTATTTGTTTTGAAAAATTGTATTTCACAAACTATACATTTTTAAGAAAAAAGTTTCGAATAAAAGTTGTAGTTAATATAATATACTATACTTTTGTCCCTTATTAAAAAGTTTGTAATTTGCATGGGGGGTCGAGATATGAGGCAATTAGTCGCGAAGTGACAACTAATGTAGTAATTTTTTTGAAAATTTGTATTTCACAAACTATACATTTTTAAGAAAAAAGTTTCGAATAAAAGTTGTAGTGAATATAATAAACTACACATTTGTCCCTTATTAAAAAATTTCTAAGTCAACTAATTGGGGGAAGTTTCAAATAAAAGTTGTAGTGAATATAATAAACTATACTTTTGTCCCTTATTAAAAAGTTTGTAATTTGCATGGGGGTCGAGATATGAGGCAATTAGTCGCGAAGCGACTACTAATGTAGTAATTTTTTTGAAAAATTGTATTTCACTAACTATACATTTTTAAGAAAAAAGTTTCGAATAAAAGTTGTAGTGAATATAATAAACTATACTTTTGTCCTTTATTAAAAAATTTCTAAGTCAACTAATTGGGGAAATAATTAAGAAAAACAACTTACGTGCTAAAGATTGTTCTTGGAATCCGCGCATTAGGGCTCCGCCCGGGGACAGTTCCCCAAGGGCCCCAACTGCGGCAGCAGGGCTTACAAGGGAGCTTGAAGGTTGTCTTTGGTGCCAATTACGAACTTCATGTTGTAATCTACGACTT